>CM077464.1:29442085-30855254 GCA_039654755.1 Calcarius lapponicus | reverse complement strand
ACATAATTTTCCTCCATGCTATTGGATTAGGAGTCAGAAGACCAGTGTTCAGCTCCTGATTCAGTAATTGATTTTACTGTTCCACTAAGTCATACATTTGCTGTGTCTTTCATAGTTCTGCAACAATCTGTGAAATGGTGATAAGACTTTGATGATTTTGATATCCTATGCTTTACGGTCTTGTGTACACTTTGTATGAGGTGGAATTATTTGCTTTAAAAATGTATCTATGCATACACATACATTTAAAATGCTTATGCAGGAGTTTGTTTGGAATCACTAAAAACTAGAGTGGTTAAAATACCTTTGAAGAGAGTGAAAGAAGAGTGAGATTTTGGTTCTTCTATCTGAAAGATTGGAATTTGAGACTAAAACCAAGTTATTCAAGTGTTGTTAAAAGCTGTTGACTTTAGCTAAAACTAATTGGTACAGTTATGAAAAATTTGTGTTCATCTGGACAATGATTAAGAATAGGAAAGAACAGAACCTGGCCATGTATTATACTGCCTAATTTTAATGAGGACGTGATATTTATTCCATCTACAAAGGTGTTTCTGGCTAATGACATGATTAAAAATTTGGCTTGACATTATCTGAGCTTGTGCAGCAAACGTGACCTTGCATTTTATAGGATTTTAAATAGGATTATCATGAAGGAGGGAGCAACTAATTAGAAGATGGCAAGTTTCCAGTTTCCAGTTGATGACCTGCTGTTGCTGCTGCTTGTTGCTGTCCCCAGAGTGAGCACAGCAATATGATCCTTGGCTTCAGGATGTACAGAATGTTCTGTGGTGTTCAAGTCAGGCGCTTTATGGAAACTTAGCAGGATCTTGCATCCTCAGTGCTTTTCATGCACTTGAGCTGGGGAAATCTGCCAGAAAGCCAAACCAAACATTTTTATGGGTTTCCTCAGGCCCTACCTCCACATCTTGTTGAAAAATTAAAGCACACAATCATGGGTGGGTCTGTTGAAGCAAGCAGGCATTATTATTCCAGGTTTTCAAGGTTGTTTTTCAGGCTATGGATTCAGTCAACTAAGGAAGAGCACATCTGAATTCTTTTCTGAAATTTCTTATGGAAAACCGTAGTTCAAAAAGCCTTTTTGAATAACTCTCAGTGACTGCAACAAAAATCATAGAAAGTTGAGATTTTGCTGGAAGCATAAATATCCCAGAAATTAGGCAGTATAGTTTTATCGATGAAATGGAGTTTCAGATGAAAAGGTCCAGTAGTACTCTCATTTCCCACTCCCCATTTCATTTCCACTGTTTGAATTCACAAAATACTTAGAACAAAGTCTTGTCAGAATTTTTTTTCCTTATGACTAGATAGAAATTTAAATTCCTACAAATAAAATGTCAGCTGTAGCAGCTTGGAGTTAAGTGCAGCTTAACCACCTAAATATTTGCACAAATTTTCAGATGAAGTTTTCAGTCCACACTTTGCTCTGTTAAGGCTATATGTTTATCATCACTGGGCCAGCTAGTTGCAGCTTGTGAGCACATCCTCAAACAAGCTTTAAATCACACTTCTTGGCTGCCATGAAGACATGTCTTTAACCTCTGCATAGCAATGCCAAACAGTAAGCTATTTTTTCTGATGCAATTTCATTGCATTCTTTCTGAATCCTCATCTTTGATCTAGAAAGAACATCCTGGCTGGATAGGAAGTTAGTTAAGGCTATATATTTAGTTCATGTTATAAAAATTATTCTTAAACCTTTCAAGACGTGCATACCTAAGACAAATTAAAGGGATTTTATTTCCCTGCTCTTTTAAGAGGTCAAACAGTAGATGCCAATTTTGCCAAAATGCTTTTCTAGTACAAACTATCCAGAAGCCAAAAAATACAGGACGTCTTCATCCAGAGATATTGCCAAGTGCAAGCATTCAAAATAAAGTTGTAGCATGATTGGGTTGCATGTACCTTTTAATCTGAGGACACATTTGCAGAATTTCCTGGCTGAAAGCCCTGAGCTACATAGTTCTGCATGGCACGAATGTCTGAAATTGCTGGGATTTGAAATCCTATTACTTTCTGGGGTGAGTGAGGAAGAGGGCTGGATTTTATTTCTTTTGTATCAAAGCCCCTCTTGAACCTAAATACTACACAGTTCTGAAATGCTTATGATGAAACTTATTCTTTGCACTCTAGTTGCCTTTGACTGTGTTTTCCAAAGACTTACGTATTTTGACTTGTTTTGAGACATGGATATCCCTAAAGGATCACAACTGCAATTCACTTGCATGCTATTAAATCAAGAAGGGTCTCATAATTACGTATAAATACATATAAAAACAAAAAAATTGCATAGGCGGCAGTGAGAGAGGGGAATAAAATTATTTCATTTTATTTCTGGATGAGTTGGAGGAGAGACAGTCCAGCCTTGGTTTACAAGGCAGTCTCCCTAAAATATGCTTTATACTATGGGCTAGGCTCTGCCTATGTGAATATTTTAGAACTCTCAGTTTGCAACTACCTAGAGGCTCCTGGAAATATTAAAGTCTCATTTTGTTCCTTCAAAGTGGAAAAAGGAGCCTGGCCCAAATTAAGCAAGGAGTGCTGCTCCCAAGACATACCAAGCTTTATGGGACTTCAAGCATAGTATTTCAAACTCTTAATTCAGAAGTATAAGGGAAAGCAATCGCCACTATATTATGCCTCTTTTCCTAAACAATTCAGTATGGTCTCTTTTTGCATAAATGTGATGCAGCTGGTTCTAGTACCATATTTACAGTAAATATCCTTTTTGGTAAACTAAGGGCTTATTGAGGCAGTGCAGTAATAATGTGTTAAAGGATTTAATCCCCTTTTTGAACAGTTACTAAGCAAATTTTTTTTGAATGAATGATCTGAGCATGTTGGACAAAACTTAGATCAGAAGATCAGAAACAAGCCAATGTTTACGTTTTTGATTCACTGCATATGAGGGAATTGTGGGTTGTGAAGGAATCCTGACTTTGCTTGAATTTAGTGAAGTAAGATCTAAGGGGTCTTCTGTGATGAATTTCTTCAGGAGTTCAAATGAAAATATGGAACTTTCAGCCAGAACCTATTGCTTAAATTTAATGAATTAATTAGACACAGAAAAATGTTAAAATGTATGGAACGAAATAGAGTTTCTTCCCTGTTTTAACAGTGTTAAGAAAATGGACTTGTGTTATGGTTTGTATCATTGATGCAATCTGTTTTAAGCGTCATTGTATCCTGGTTGAATTTTTTTGCATCTTTTTGTATTAAACAATATTCTTCAGTAGAGATGATGGCTGTTATGGTCTGTTTTCTTCAAAGAGATTTCTTGCATACATCCCACTATGCAGAATCAAGTAAACTTGGAAGAAAATGCCTCTAGAACACTTTTCTGTAAGTCTGCTTATCTATAGCCAAATTCATTTATATGGCTTTCTATTAATTGTGTTTCTCACGATTGTTGTCAGCGTAAGTAGAAAACTAATGTTAGCTTACTAGGAGTCTTTAGAATCTTTTAAGGAGACAAAGAGTATATAAAACAAAAAGTTGCACACTTAATTAAACAGTTTTTCAGTATGACTCTTTATTGAAATCTCATTAGGGTTTTCAACATCCTTATGAGGGGAATGGGAGGGGCAGGCACTGATGTCTTGTCTCTTGTGACCAGTGACAGGACTTGAGAAAACAGCACATGGAGTGATTCTTGGGATCTCCTGTGCAGAGCCAGGAGCTGGACTCAATGATCCTGATGGGTTCCTTCCAACTCAGCGTATTCTGTGATTACTGAGTTCACCTTAATTTCTGACATGTCAAGCACTATTTCAAACAGCTTGAGACCAATTTTGGTCCTCAGATTTTAGCTGTCAGGTAATGGAATTTTAGCTAGGTTAGATGGCAAAGTGGCATCCTTTCCTGCGTAAGTGTGCATACATATCCCATTGAAAATGGTCAGCCTATATATTCTTTTATTCCTGCCTCTAATTTACAGATGACTTCTCTGTCATAATGAAAAAGCTGGTTGTGTGATGTAGGTCTTCTCAGAGAAATTGATGAGCCTCCAGAACCAAGAGTTGTGTCCAGCTGGGCATTTATCCTTCCAGATGAATTCATCAGACAGGAACAAAGGAATGCAAACAAAGTCTGGAGTTGCCTGTTCAAGTTTTCTTAGTAAATATTCGGTATTTTTATAGATTGTAAAGTGTTTTTATGAATTTTGCCTCTTTACTCTGGAGCATTTCATCCTTCAGAAGTTATTGCTACAATGGCTAGACACCCTCTTTCATTTTCCAGCCTGAATTAATTTCTGACCAGTGCCTGCTGTCTTATTATTGTGCCAGTCCTGTCTGTTGGCTCATATAACTATTCTTCTTTCCTGATATTTACTTGACAGCCCCAAATGAGTTTTATAAATCTGCTCCAGTGGGAGGTTATTAAGTCCTCTGGCTATCCTAGTAAGTTATTTCATACCTTTGTTAGTGATAAATTCATTTTCCTTGAAGAAAAGCTCTATGTAATTTTGCAGATGAGGCCTCCTAAACATTGCACAATTGGACACTAAGAATTTGCTACTTTTCCTCTAGTGTCATCTTAAAAAACATTGCTCTTATAGACTCCTGCAGTTTTCTCGTGATTCCAAAGCAACTTTACTGAATCTTTTCCAAATGAAAATTTTAGTTCTTAGCCTTAAATGCAAGTCTTAATATTTTCACTGCTCTGTGTGCCATTTAAATTCACAAATATTCAGTTATTTCAGTGGGTTTTCTTGTCCTCTTGTATGTTTATGTATGCCTCTTTGGATTGCCAGAAGTGCACTCCCATGTTCTGGACCCAGTGCATAAATCAAAATAGTAAACAAAATCAATCCCTTGTGAAATTATTCATAATGCTAATTCCTTCCTGGCCCTCTGTTTCAGTTTTGCACTCTACTTTCTCCATTTTTACCTTATCTCCATTTTTATGCATTGGGCTTCATGCTACCATATGCTTTATTTAGACATTGCGCTGTTTACTAGACCCAATGACAGAATCAGGATGAGCATCTTTCTCCCTGGCAGAAATCTAGCAAAATAATTGAAAAATCCACTAGAACACATCTTATGTTCTTAATTATGCCTAGCTTAAGTAGTGCATCAGTTTTCCTATTAGTTGTAGCAGCAGAGGTGAGGTCAGCATTCATGGCTGGGGTAGTTGTGGTTTTGGAATGGGGATTTCATTGGTTTGGCCATAAATAATTTGGGGTTTGTGTTTTTAAAATGTCTGGTTTATTTAGCAGTGAGAAAACATTCAAAACACATCTTCTAATTAAAAATTATGCTGAGGCTCTCAACAATATACAGATGTTCCATATTTTGGTCACATATCATCCCAGATTTTGATGGATAGCATAACACTTGACTAAACTGCAAGAATCAGACTATCTTGTCCTATACTGTCTGAGTAGCCAAGTTCAGGGTAAATTGGGTTTTCCTTAATCTGAATAGAATTTTTTGTTGCTGTTTGTTGGTTGTTGAGAGTTCTTTTAAGGCAGGAGTGCATCACTGAACGACAGCTTAATAGAAAACCTCCAGAATTTGGAATATTGGCTCTGTCACACCCATAATGAGTCTGCTTTGTTTTATGGTCATGTCTGTCAGAGTGTACAAACAGCTAGTTGGCTTCAACTTTAGGTCTCTTACCCAAAATCACACATGGAAAAGCACCAAAATTAGGACTAGCATCTGAAAACTAAAAATTCTTATTACATCATTCTTCACCTCTGGAATCCAGCACAGTGTCTATTTGCTTTCTTTATTAATACCTCAGGCATCCCAAGTAATACAAACAGCACTATTCTTGGCCGCATCTAAAAATGGTCATAATATCAGGGAGAGCTTCATAGTGGAATCCTGTCTGCAAGGAAGATGCACCTCATGTGGGCCAATGTTCTTAATCCTTCAATCACATAAACCAGCCAGCAGCTCCTCTCACTGGCACAAACAGCATTTCCCACCAGGGCAATGAGTCTTTCAGACTCTGAGTTTTCCTGCTTACAGTTCAACATTAGCATTTGGATTGAGGCAGCTGGATCTGAGCAGGTTCCAGGGCCCATTAAACTTCATCATCTTGAAGTTCACTGGCATCGCTGTTATTTAAAAAAATGAAGCACACATTCCACATGTGCTAAGTATAACTTTCATCACTACAAGTATTTCCATATTCAAAAAATGTGAATTTATATTTGATTTGTGCTTTATGAAAGAAACTACTATACAAAGTTTCCATTTTGGCTGAGTAAGTGCTGTTTAATTTGTAACTTCTCAGAGGATTAATTACAGAAAGAGAAACGATAATGACAAATGGAAGGATTTGTTTATCCAGATTGATTTAAAAATAAACAGGATAATAGGGCTTGCCATTAATCTGAACTTGTACTAAAGGACACAAACCCCCTTTTCTGGGTGGATCTGTGGGTCTGGTTAAAGCTAGCATGTCAAAGAAACTGTAGGTAAGATCAAGAAATAAACTCGAAGAATTAAAGAATTCATTTATGTTTTAGAGTATCTCTGTCTTCTATACAAGACACAGATAGTCTAAAGGTGAAGGTGATTCATTGTACACACAGAATTTGGAGCTCTTCAAAGATATTCTGCCATTTGCACAACCACTTTGGTATTTAAAAACAAGATAAGGCCATGTTTCTATCCACAAAAGGTGTGGTTTTGAACGAAAATAGGATTGATGTTGGATGTTACTAGCCAAATCCCTAAAGGAGTTTTTGGAGTGACATTTCCATGGATTAAGTTGCAAAAAGCTTAGGTATGATTTATTTATATTGGTAATAATAATGAAACACAATAATGTTTTTATTCACATCTTTACATTCTACACCATCACCCAGCCCAACCTTGCCACCCCCAACCTGGCAAACTGGTTTCAGTGTTGGTCACCTTCCTCCTATTAACCTTTCCCCTGAAAACTGATTATTAATTCTGACTCTTTGCTTTTGGTTTCTTAGCCTGTTCTAATTCATGGCAGTATTTTACCTCTCACCCCAATTCAGTTGCTGTAAGGTTTTTTATGCAGAAAAGCAAATGCAACTTGTGAATTCTGAACTGGAATTGTGAAAGATTCCTAAAGGGAAGTACTTTATTTTATTTTTTTATGAAAATAAGTAATATAAAAACATATTTGCAGTGTAAATTTAGAAAATAGTGATACAATGAAAATATTAAAATTTCTGTGCTGTTCTGGAAATGTATCTATAATAGCTCTGAATTAGCACATGAAACCCTAAAGGTGAAATAGAAAATGAGACTGAATAAGTCTGGGAGCCCAGCCAACCCCTGATTGCAGGGAGTTTTTATCTAAAGGGGAGTTTGGTGCTGAGTGGACATACTAAACATAGTGATTAGAAAAGGAAAGAATTAATAAATACAGAACGTTCATAAAATGAATCTCTAAGGCAATGGATAGTGCAAAAAGGAAAGTTCTTGGGCCATCAGAATTCTTAGTCATTTACACAATCCAGTAAGTGAAAAGATAAGTAAGTGGAAAAATGTAACATGACTTCTAAAGCATCATAGATATTTGCAATATTCACAATATCTCTACTTATAAATGAAGAGGATGAAAGACACCTACTGAATGCAGTTTGACATGTGACCAAAGATATGGCACATAAAGATTTTGCACATCAACTGATATTCTTGGATGCAAAAAGGAATTTTGAATTGGACTTCCTGTGGCACAGGAACTTGGAACAACATGAAAGTAAAAGTTTTGGAGCAGCAGTCAATCTAGAGATAGAAAGTGACATCAGTGAGCATGAAGTGGCACACATAAAAGAAAAGGGAAGGTAGGAGGGAGCCATTTTGTGTTCTTACTCTCAACAGGTACAACTGACAAGATGAAGGAGAATGAGACAAAGCAGAGACTGGCTGAAGCTGTCAGCACAAATATTGACAATGAGCCAAATTTTGAAGGTGACTCATTATGAAGACGTAAACAATCCTGGTCGGTGACTCAGTGGTGAGGAAGCTTGGCTAAGACATCTGTAGCCCATATAAAGAAAACAGGATGATGAGATTTCTCTAGGGTATGGTAAGATAAACTATGGGACAATAATACTGCACGTGCCTATGATAGCCTGAAGAAAGTTGGGACATACTTACCCTTTATAGCTCATGAAGGAATGTACATATCACCAACAAAGGAAGCTTTGATTGGCATTTGCCTGGGGAATCTGAGAGCAGTGCTGGAAATGGATATAGTGTGAATCTTCTGAGAGTCTGGGAAGGAAGGAAGAGGGTGGGTGATGAATATCATCATGTAAGGAATGAACTCTGCAATGCAGAGAATATTACACAGTTTGATCTGTTAATTTCTTATGGCTTGCAAACCAGCATCTGTCAAGGAGGTCTATCTCCTTTCCAATTTTAAATATTGCATTGTGTGCCTGGGTCAGTCTCAGCAAAGTAAAAAGAACAAGCATATTCCAGGAGTTATGCTCCATAGATGCTGGGGATGATTTTCAGTGGAAGGTGAATATTATGGATCTGTATACCACTTAAAAAAACACACTAAACAAAACAGGAACACCATCATTAAGAAAAAAATTACTTGGTGTCTAAAGCAAAAAACTTTACAGAATTATTAAAATAACTAGAAAGCAAACATTATGCACATTGTTTCAGTCTGCTTGAGGAAAGCTGTAGGTGATTTTTCAAATATTTTTGAAAAATCACTTACAATTTTTATGAATTACATGGATGTGAAACCTTTCCATTTGTGGTGTGCTAATGAAAAACTAGGAATCAGTGACCACAGGCAAAGCTACAGATTGGCTCTTGTCATTATTTGTAGACCCAGGCTTGAAGCAAGACTCCATTTTGATTAATGCTATGGAAATACACAACAGATTAAAGATCCTTAAAGCATTCTGTAACTTACAGATGAACACAACTAAGAGTTTACCACCTCTGTGAAGACTAACAAACATACAACATCACAGGTGTTCTGCAGCAGATGCCTCAGTGAGATACTACTTTTTGAATAGTTTGAGAATTATCAGGCAGCATTCTTTGATTCTGAAGGCTTTTACTTATTTTCTTTCTCTAGACATCTCTTAGAGAAATATTGTTTCACCTTCCACTACTCTTATTTTGCAAAATGGTTCCTCACACTGTTGCCATTCTATCACAAAACTAATTGACTTTATTCACAGACATTGCTTCTGCAGGAGTGGATTTAGCTGTTGTGTCTGAAGTTTGTGGCCACTGTTGAGGGAAGTGTGTGCGTGGCTCATTCCCACACCTGTTTCCTCTCTGTGTTTCACTGCCAGGGAGGTTCACTGAGGTCTGTGGAGGAGCCTGGGTCAAATGATTCTTCTGTAAAATTTTTCTCTTTATGTCTATCTTCCTCTTTATACACATGAGAGAAAGAGAAAGAAAATACAGTTAGGAAGTCTTTAATGAAGGAAAATAGAATTACAAGAGGTATTTCTCTGCTGAGAGGAGAGCTAGTGTTTGGTTATCCCCTTGTCATAATCCTATTTTTTTCTGTTCATTTTAATTGGAACATTTTACAGTTTCTAGGGTACTATTAGGTAAAAAGCTAAAGTTGCAAATTATGCCAAGAATTCCTCTCGAGAGATCAGGAAATGTTACCTTCTTGGCTACTGCAATGAAACCCGAAACTTTTGTTTTGGAGTTGCATTTTACAGAGTCCAATCCTGTTTGGTATTTGATAAATGTATCAAATTTTCAACTAAGCCCCGGCCTTCTGCAGCATTTTCTCCCCATGAATTCCTATTAAAACTAATGCAGGGAGGGTAAGTTTCTGCCCATCATGAATAAGTGTACCAGAGTTTGGTCCTAAATGAGCTGGTGGTTATGTACTTGCAATCCTTCCCAGCTGCTGACAAAGACCTGACTGAGCTGACTAAACCAGCAAAGTAGCAAAGAACTTAAATTCTCAAGAGCTTGAATATGTAACATAAAGGAAAACATTAACTGGGTGTTTTGAAAGAACTGGGGAGATTTTGACCACTGTTTTTTAACAAATTTGCCGTTGTCCGTACTTTTTCTGCTTTTATAGAACGTACGGATTTCTAAATTATTTTTAAAAATACCTAGATAAAAATCTACTTTTGGAATTGCAATGCATGCTTCAGAATACTGATAAAATTCTCTCCACCTTGACTCAGATATGGATTTCAGAGGTGGGGTTATTTTGTTGTCAGTTAAACATTTGGAGTAAAATTAATTTGACTAATTTGGCACAGCCTGAAGTTCTCAGCATCTGAGAATAAAATTAATTGGGTAATTTGAGCACAGCCCTAAGTTCTGGAAGACCATGGTACATGGTCTATTCAGTAAAAAGCATTGTCTGGAATGTTACTGCTCTAAGATGCATGGAACAAAAAAAGCAAAACATCTGGCAGGACTGGGATACCTTTGGAAGACTTTCTACTTGCATTCATCCAGCTGGCAGTCAATGCTGTACCACCTGTAAGAGAGAAAAAAACCCCAATGAATGCCCTCATTCATTTTTCCCAAAATAAGATTCCAACAATCTGAGAAGATATATTCAAAACAAGCTAGGATCATTGGCATTTTCTCTCAAATAAGGTGGTAACTGAAAAGAGATACTGGAATAGCACTGGAGGACAAAAGGTGTCTCATTAAAAATAAGAAGAAACTACCTTAATTCTAGATGTACCCTTTGTGGCTTTAACTGGTCCCAAACACTGTTTCGGTTGCTTTCTTAATCATGGGAAGCAAACAGTTTTTCATCTGCTCAACAGATTCACACTCTTCAATCTTATAATTAAGAACAATTCTTTTTTGAAATTCAAGCCCAGGATCTCCAAAGCATCTCAATGGTTTTGCTTTACTTTAAGATAGACTCTCCAGGTACGTTAATAACAAATGAGAGAAAATGTCCAAATCCCTTAATCCCTCCTGAAAACCCCACATCCAATGCACATCTGCTTATCTGTAGAGCAAGAGATGTTCTATTCCCATATACAATAGCATCATGATGGCAACCACACCGGATATGGGGTTGTCATGAGTCACCATGACAGCTTCTCAGGGGGCCCAGACCATGAATAACCCTCAGAAAGCTAAATTAGGTAGCAGTGAGGCAGGACCCTTTAACCCAGTCTGTTGCTATGTTTCCAACAACCCAGTGTGTTTCTATGCTCCATGCACATACTCCTTGTTAATGTGCTGGGCCAGCTACATATTTCACAGTTAGCATCACAGAGGAAGCACGCTTACTAATCGGATGTTACTCTCTCTGTCCCTCTTGGGTAGCTGGAAAGAAAGGAAGAAAGAAAGAAAAAGAACGAAAGAAAAAAAAATTATGTTGTTAACCCCTCAGAAATTTGAATGCCTTCTTTGAGCAGAGCTTTAGTGGCAATGCATTAAAACAACTCAAAACTATAAAATCATAAACAAATTATAATAAATGAGCCATCCTGGGGTTTCAGCTATGGTCCTTTTGTCTGCAGTGTGTTGAAAGGCAGGACCTTGTATGCAGTTGACTTGCAATTTGTTTTTAGTATCAGTTCTGTAATGCTTCCAATGTTTCTGTCACTCACTATGTTCTCATTTAGACTAACTGGAGAACTCTATCCAGTTTTCAGGATTGTATCAGAGATCTATCAGTTTAAAGACTTTTGCATACCTACAGCCCTTATGACCAGGAAAATTAATATTTTGAGAGCAGGTCTTCCTCAGATCATGCAATCTCTATCAGTGTTTAGCTGATGATCCATTTTGCATTGTTTTCATTAATTATCAACATTTACAAGGCTGCATTTTAAAACATTAGTATTTGTTTCTCTCTTTCCTGGCCCTGAATGCTTGGTTTCTTAACCTCAGTTTTGTTCCAACCTATTTTTGAATCCCTTTGCATATTTCAATGATATATTACTTATGAGATAATATGAACATGTAGAGTTTTAAAAATATCCCCTCTGACTTGTGGGTCACAAGGGGCTTTTTTCGTTTTACTTTTTGAGGGAAGTTTGGGTTGTGTGTTCTATTAACAGCAATTGCCTGAATTGCTGTGTTTGTGCCACATATTGGACTTCACATCTCTAGGCTGACACCTGTTATTTTTTGCAATAGCCACTTCTCACGTTCTTTGAAGTTGTGACAGGTGTTGCAAAACATAGAGGGGTTTTATATCATGTTGGCTTAGTTCTTATTAAAACCAGAAAATATCTTTTTTCAATTACTTTTTGTGCTTGAAAAGGCCTCCTCTTCCCATGGTACAAAGGAAATGGATATTTGTTTCAGGGTTCATATGTTAAAATTAAGAAGAAGCCAGGTCTAATACAAACAGAGAAGTAATGACCCCTACCTTTCTTGTGGTTTATTCCATAAATGAGTTTTTATCACACTGAAACATGAGAGGTGAGACATTGTGTCTTGGTTGAGAGCACTAGTGGACAACAGTCTTTGGGTTAGTAAATATTTTCCATTTCTTTTACACTGTACAGTTCTGTCACATCTGTCACAGCTCTTGAAAATTCTCCTTGATTAGTGCTGAGCCAATGAGATTCAGCTCAGAAACCTTTCAGTGTTTTTTTCCCCTCGCTTATCTCATTTTCTTTCAAAATCAGATTGGAAAACAAAGGGGAATGAAGATGTTTTGACTCTATTCCTTCCTCGTCATGATTAATAAAGACTGATTTTCTCTCTTTTTTTGAAACCATTATTTTATTTGCTATACATTTGATAGAAAGAACTGAGTACTAGCTTATGAAGAGGATTGTTATCTGTGGTGTGGAAGAGTTAATAAGGAAAAGTTTCTTACAGATCTGAAGCACAAATAACCTAGAGGTTCACATCCTTGGCTATAAATTCATAAGCAGATCCTTGGGGACTGAAAGACATATGACTTTTTTCTTTGTGATTTCCTCAGAGTTCTACCCTTAAATCCAGCCTTCTCAGAAGCATGGCCTAATGCTCCCTGGGTGCATTCCCTGGTGCATTTCCCTTCCTTGTAAGTTTTTGAAAAATCATACGAGATCATGTTGCTATAACATTTTAACCTTGCTCCACTTGGGAATCAATAGCTTGCTCTAAACACCAGTTGACAGATATTGGTCTTCCTGTTGACTTTCTAATATTATTAATTACTCAGATTTCTGTGATAGCTTTTAAAATAATTTCAGAATAACTTGTAGAACAATTGCATGCCTTGCAACTGCAATTTATGTGACCAGTAATGTTCCTGTTTAGCACAGGACTTAAGCATATCCTTTAATTTAAGATTTTGCTTTATTCAACAAATTCAGAAAATGCTTAAATGCATGTTCAGGTACTTTACTGAACTAGGGTCATTGGGTGCTATTTCAGCTGGTACATTCCCAGTATATATTAGAAAAAGGCAGGATAGTATGTTTAGGTAGTACAAAAACTGTCAGTAAAGCTGATAAATGTTCTCTGCTTTATTTACTTCTTCCACTTCATTTTATGCCACATATTACAAATGAGGAAGGATATTAGAATATAAAAAAAAATACTGGTCACTTGACCTCATTTCTTTTACAAATTCATATTTTTAAAACTCTAGCCCAATGCTCAATGAACAGTTTTGATCTTTCCTCCCCCATGATCAGGGACAGGAACCAAGCAAGTGGCATAAACTGCATCAGGGAAGGTTTACACTAGAAATGAGGAGAATGTTCATCACCCAGACAGTGGCTGGGCACTGGTACAGGCTCCCAGGAGCTGGTCACAGCACCAAGCCTGCCAGAGTTTGAGAAGGGTTTAGACAATGCTCTCAGGCACATGGTGTGATTCTTGGGTTGTCCTGTGCAAGGCCAGGAGCTGGACTTCCATGACCCTGGAAGACCTTGGATTATCTATGATTCTGCAATATATTTTTAAGGCCATTTGTATTGCTCTACCTGGTTTTATGTTTGCCTTTTAAAAGTTTGAAGGAATTAAGAAAGATGTCATTACTTTCTTCAATTTTATTTCTGAGTGTTCTGCATACTAAACAGCTTTAACTAAAAGCTCACTTCAGGAGCTATTTGGTAGATTCTCAGCCAGCATGTTTGAAGGTTGACAGTGCCCAAGCCAATAACTGTACCTCTCAGAGAACGTGCTTGTGTAGCTTTTGGGTTGGAGCTGGGCTGCAGCCAGCTGGGACCAGAGACACAGAGGAATTGAGGGAACTGCTTGCACCTGTCTGCACAGGCATATCTATAGTTTCACTAGGTATAATTCACCTCACAAGGCTGGAAAAAAGCCCACACATTTTTAAATTCTCACTGGAGCCTTACTTTGAGGACTTAAGTGATAAAGAGGTCTCCTGAGACCCATATATTCAGTGATAAATTTTACTCATTTATGAATGCATATACTGTGCCTGTAAGTTTTTCTGAGGTGCTACACATAGGTACTGCATTTCTCTGATAGCTGAGGCTATTGAAGTCTTAACCAGCTGAAAAACCCTAGATGCCATTTAAACAGATGTTGTACCTTTCATCAATAATGCCTACTGTGTTTCCAATCCTCTGAAACTTTGGGTGTTTCCTGCAACAGGTGATATAAAGCAATCACAGATGAAGCTATTATAAACATATACAAGAAAAAAATCAACATTTTGACATTAAATATCTTAAATTCTGTGAGAGTGTCCGGTGTATTTCCAGAAGGAAAACTTGTCCAAATATGGGTTAGCAGCTTTGGGAACAAAAATTAGGAAAATCATCTTCCTTCAAAATAATCATGTTGGCTGTGAGAACTTTAAAAAAGCAAAGTTATTAAGGCAAAGTTATATGTAGCTCTTTGGGGTTATTGGAGGGTTTTTGAGCTTTTATTGTAAAATGGTATAACACTGATGTGTTATCTGGATTTTTTCTGTTTTGGGAAACTCATTTACATCTGCAGCCTCATCAGAGGAAAACAATGTTTTATAATTTAAAGATAGAAACACATTCTTGTATTCTTCTTGGGAGTGTACATACCTAGTGGTCTAAGTTGGTAGTGTTAAAAGCAGACAAATACTTTTTAAAGTTGATTTTTGTGTGTTTGGATCCCAAAGTTTCTTTAGAAAGATTAGTACTTGTGAAGGAAAAGCAGCATTTAATGTTGTCCTTGAACTTAATCTTGTGAAGTGTAGAGCATTTGTAATACCTATTAAAATAAGGAGGATTTCCAGGGTTAGGCTGCCATTCATTATGTCAGCTTTCACACTGCACTAAGGTTTTAGACAGCTATCATTTGTAGAGTGGAATTTCTCATGAGTGAATTTCTCCTGCACTGTAATCTGTCATTGCAGCCTGGTTGGGATATTCAGCCAGGGGCTGGAGCAATTTCACCTGTGCCTGGAGGAACTTTCATGCATCCAGACAGAAAACCTACTCAGAAAAGTACCTTTAGTTTTGCATGGAAACCAAAATTCTTCCAGTACAGGAGTCCTTACTGACACAGGGCATGTATACTGAGAGCCATCTTCTGTTTAGGAGTGTAGAGATCTCCTCTGGCTTTTGCTGGCACAAGCAATGGCGCAGCCATCACAGGCACCTGCTCTTAACCACCACCCATCTACTTCTCATTCCTGGCAGGAGCAACAGTCTTTGCTCACATGTAGCCTTTACATGAGGAAAACTGCTAAAATAATTACAGGCCACTAAAAGCAGAAACGTCCTTTTGGAGAGTCAGAAGAAGAAAGGCAGGAACTATTTCAACAGTCTTATCTGTTGTTTCCTTAAAAAAATAAAAATTCAATAAAGGCAGAAATCTCTATACCCCAAAACAGTAGCTAGAAATGAGCAGCTTTTGCTACACCCATCCCATAATGTTTGTGAAACAAAGCTAGACCTTGTATTTTGCAAACTATTATAAGCTACCCTTTCATTTAAAACCCAAAATTTTCTAAGGCAATACTTGTTAACAGGAGAAAAGGAGAGGGTCTGCAGGGACAGGGAAGTATTTTCATACTGTTTTCATTTTCTAATACAATGCACTAGGAAAAAAAAAAAAGGCAGAGGATGACATAATGAATTTGGAATTCCAAGGTCACAAACAGGAATTCAGACAACAAATGGGAGGGTTTAGGAATGTACATTGTAAAATAAATCTATCAAATTTTAAAAGTTAGTATTGAAATGTGGTATTTCCAGGCAGATATTTCTATGGTAAATTCAGCTTTTCCCCTAAAGAATTATTTGATATATTTTTTATTTATTTTGTTATAGTTAATGTTGCAAATGCAAATATGCAGATGTTTTATAACTGATTTTTTTTTCCTCAAAAAATGACCACTGGTCTCTTAATCTTGATATTTATCACTCCACAGGAATTCTTAATTCAGTTTTCAAGTTCCATATGATACAGAAGAATTTTCTGCATCTGTGCAGGTAGCAGCCAGGGACATATATGTAGTAGTGATAAAACTTTATAGAAAACTACATAACAGGAAACTTTTGAGATGGAATTTAGAAAGTCTTTTCTGGAAGGGATATTAGCAGTTTTTTTTTTAAATCTGCCTTTGTACCTGGGGTTTTGGCATTAGGATGACCTAAACAAGAGCTGGAACTGCTGCTTCTTTAATGAGATTTTTCAACCTTATTTTTTGTATTAGCTTGCCCAGACTAAAATCATAAAAATCTACTGTACTGTATAAACTATTTACTGTTGTTAAAAAGTGGACTTTTGCTTTGTAGGCTACCGTACCTATTTGTTCCTGTTTCCTTAATATTGTTTTCTCCAGATGTTGGAAGTTAAAACACCCTTGTTATTTTTTCCAGTGTCACTCTTTGTTACTTTCCATAGGCCATGTTCACCAAAGCCAGGCAGTAGAGGAAATAACAGATGTGCTACCCTCAAATTATGGGCATAAAAATAACCTTAATAAAATGGGTATTAAGTGACAGCACTTTGCAAAAATCCAGGTCTAATTTACTCTAGCCTAGAAAGCAATAACTTAAGGGACCTCAGACATGCATCCATGGACTTCAGATAGTTTTCAGCAGAGTGACAGTAGCTTGGATGATGACAATCCCAGCTTGCTGTTGATAGTGCATTCCAGGAGAGGCTGACAGGGTGTGTTTGTGCTAGACACTTTTCTGCCTGTAACCCTATTGTTTGCTCGTAATTAATATTCCATTATAGGCCTTCTAATTCTGCCAGAGAAACCCTCCCTTCTCCTTAATAATAGTAGTAGTAACAACATGACTAATAATAAAAAAATCAGCCACATTCTGACTTTGACTGCAGACAAAATTGTCACCCTGGGTTTACTCTCCTTTTACCAGGCCTTTGGTTCCTGCTGTTCACAGAAAGCTGCAGATGGCTGCCTCAGCAGGAAGCCCTTCCCCCTTCCTTAATGGAACTCGTGGGAATGCAGGGATCCTGGAACCAAAGCCCTCCTTCCCTTCCAAACCTCCTCTCCAAACCCCTACTGAGTAAAAGGAAAAAAATCCCCACATCCCTGGAAACATTTTTGCCAGCCTGTTTTTCAGTAAAAACTTAAATTAACCACTTCACTCCTGATTATAATAAAGATTTGTTATTGAAACAGCTTCTCTTTAATGTACTGAATCATTTCCACCCGCTTATTGAAGTCGTCCATTTGGGTTGAATTATAGCGTCCCACTTCCATTATGTAATAATTTCAAATAAATGAAAACAGGTTTGAATTCTCCAACAATTAGCAAAGTTTTAGCACATTCCCCCCCCCCCCACCTCCTTCTCAGACACCCCTCAAAAAGTGAGATTAAAAACCTCAAAATTTTGGTGAAGTCACATCCTAAGTTTTCTTCTCTTGTTAAAATCTTCTCCCAGATTTCCTCAAAGACATCATATGGATTAAGTTACGACTTCCCTTAATATTTATTTTCAAGTGAAAAATAAAAACAGCTTAAGCATTGTGATTTGATATTAGAAATGAAAGAGTTAAATGCCTGAACAAAGCACTCCATTTATAATTTTTGTTAGGAGTTCCACACTGAGCATTAGAGTGAGGTGTGTCTTATAAAGAGGGTGTTTATATTGGATTTGATATAGTTAAGAGATTCAGCTTACATATAATAGTCTCCTCTAAGAAGAAGCATAAACCAGAATGAGTTCAGTGGGATTTGCTGAAGTATAAAACATAGTATAAAGTCTAATCTTATAGACTAGTATCAAGCACCAAGGAATTCATCCACTACAGAAAGGGAATGAAAAAAATGGGGCCAAATCTGTAGCTTTTATATTTTGGAGGTCTTAAAGCCTCCAGCAAGGTCCACACTTGCTCTTTTGACTAAAAGTTACAGGAGTGACTCAAGGCAGTTGAAAGGGGTCCAGAGTTCAAAGGATTTGAGGTACGTTTCTTATTTAAAAAAAATTCATTAAAAATCACCCATCACATATGTGATGCTCTCACTAATTCAGATGGTTGGCTCAGGCCTGAAGAAAATGTGGAAAAATTACAATGCAGAATGTAAAATAATAGAAATTTCACACAAATTAATCTGCTGTAAAGAAGGTTGCTAGTGTCTATTGCAGAGCCTTAATAACCTTCAGTTCAGTATTTGGAAGTTTATAGTAGCTTTGTTGCCTAATTAAACAATTGCTGGAATACAAGAAGGGTTTTGGATTAGAATGGTGAGCAGCCCAACCTAGAAATGTCAGACAAGCCTGTTAATGAAGGCCATCCTGTACAGCTCCACTAATTGAGAAGATGCTGGGCAAATGGGGAAGGATGGAGGAAGAACTGTTCAGCATCTGACTTAGGCAGTTTGGCTTCAGTTCCACCTTCTGTGTGATACTGAACGTTTTAGTTTCCTGACGCCCATAGAAAAAGCAAAACCTCTTAAACTGGGATATTATAAATACTGCAGAAGTAAGGAAATAAAAAGCACACAAAAAAGAATTCTTAAATAGTAAGGACCATATGATGTACCCTGAAGGCCAGCAGGGATTAAAGCAATGGTTTCATTAGCTTTGCAGTAAGAAAAGTTCAGTGAGGACTGTCGAGTGGAAAAATAAATATACATCTGCACTTGAATACTAGTCTAAAAAGAGGAACATATGGTAACCTCTGGGTGCCAGCTTATCTTAATGAAGGTTGCAAAGCCTGTTACATTTGATATAAAGTCTGAATGAAGACATATAAATATTGCACAGCTTCCTAGAGCTGATGGTATCACACTCCAGGGTTGTTACTTTTGAGTTCATTTGCTGCCAATAGGACCGTGATTCAAAATACCGTCAAAGGTTGGAAGTTTCCAAAACTGCATCTGTGTATGTAATTGTTAAGGAATCTTTAGAAGTACATATTAGGAATGAGAGGGCTTAACAGGAGGAATGGACAACTTTTGAGAGCAGTTTACACTGCATGTGTCAGCTTGGAAAAAACAAGACCAACATTCCTGCAAAGCTAGTGAGTTCTGTTTGATGACATATATTAGGGCAATGCCTGTAGGAAAACAGGAATGAATAGAAACTTCATTAAAAATAGAAGCACTGAAAGGGCAAACAGCAGATTATTTTTTTATTTGCCAAATATGAACACTATTATCTACCAATAATAAGAAATAAGAGTCAAGTGATCTCGTCATACTGTATTCTTGTCAAATGGTCAGTATTTGGGCTTCGTGGTTTTCAGAGACAGATTTATTGCCCAAGATGAGGGGAAAGTTCTAGAAAATCCACTCCATAAAAAAATGTTTTTGTGCATGATCTCATTCATTATGACTTTTACTATACAGCAGAATGAGAAGTGATCACAGTAGAGATACTTGAAAAGTGAAATGTGACCAAATGTTCCTTAAATATAATAGATAAAACATGAATTGCATTTCAGGAAAGAAAAGTAGTTACCCTGGAAATACTTTAAATGTTTGCATGTGTAATGGCTCTCCAAGACCCAGCACACTAATGATGGGCCATTGCTCTGAGCTGAAAAGGAAATCCATTCCCGTACACTGCCCCTATCCAAGTCCATTAAGAAATAATGGTTAAAAGATGAAAGTCGTGTTAGGGTTTCAGAGAAAATGTTTGGCACACCAGGATGAAAAGTCAACAATCTGCTTTTAACGAGAGACACTGGAAAATCTTTGGTTAACATACCACTGAAAATATTAATTCTCCTTAATGGCAGGATGCAACATAGCTTTTTATAGTTTTTGATCCGTGTCATAAATTTGGCCATGACAAAGGGATACTCCAGCTTTAGCTCACTGGCAGAAATATTCGCTGTTTCCCAACACTAAAAGGTTAGTCCTTTGGATTCTCTCTAAAGTGCCAAAGGGCCAAATTCTTTGCATGGAAATAAAATTGGAAACAAAATGATTGGCCAAAGAAAAGAATCATCGTCAGTGTGCACACTGTGGCAGTTTTAATTCTGGACTTTCTTTTTGCATCCACTGCCTTGCTAAGGGGTGCAAATAAGAAAAAAATAGGAACATATATTTTAAAATGAAATGTAAGGGGATGCGGACAGTATAAATGTAAATGTTCCAGCTGTTTCCCAACTATTTCTGGTCAATAATCTAATGGAAATATCTAGGTCTGTGTCCCTTTTCTTTGTGTAATTGGTTATTATCATGTACTAAAAAGGGAAGTGCTTCCTTTATCAGTTCTGTGCAACGAAGTTTGTAATCCTTTCTGAATCAGAATCTCTCCTCTGAAACAATGTTTCATTTGTTCAGCTTATGGATATAGAGATGCTTGTTTAGTAAAGCTGATGTAAAAACCTGATAATTTATTACTTCAATAGCAAAGGCACCTACAAGCTAATACTACCTTTGGTCCTGTACAACAGGATCTATTTCCTTTACAACAAATAGGAGTGAACAATAGAAATTACACACCACAGAAAAAGTTCTTGTTCAGCCACCTTACAAACACAGCATTGTTCCATAAACAGTAAATTTCAAATACAAAAACCTCAAAGTTTGGCAAAGTGTGACTGATTTGTGCATAGACTAAATTTCCTGTCTAATGGCTTTGTCTATAACAGGAGTAAGTCTTTATGCTGAATATTACTTTAAAATCTTAAAACACCTTACAGAAATATTCTATTCTGTGATCTAGTTTTTAGATCAGGAAGCTTAGACAATCAAAACAGTTGTTTGGCAGATAAGTGGCTAGAATTAAACTGGGGATTCCATGAATCCCAGCATAATGCTGTAGTAACTTCTCTTTCCTAGTGTTAAGTGTCTGCTGAAATGCCCTTTTCTATATTCTTCCTAAATTGCCCTCTTGGTTTCCTGTCTTGTTTTTTACCCATAGAATTTTATATCCTCCACTTATTTTCAATCAGTGAACTAAATTATCAGCTTTGTTGGTGCCAATCTACCCTGCAATCTGCTGAAAAGTAAAATGAATGTTTCAGAAACTAAAACAAGAAAGTGACTTGGTAGTAGCCAATGGATTCTGTCCACCACAGGTCTCCAGCAGGAGCATTGTTTGAGACTCCTGTGAATATGGTTGTTGCTGGAAACCGCAAGGATAATCCATGGAAAATCTTACACAATCCTAGAATTTTAATATCTGTGGGTCACTGTCATGATATCGAAAGACATGAATACTAGTGCCATTGATTAAATCATTCCCTAATTTTTTTCTTTTTCTTCCCTGGGTCTTGGTAGCACCATATAAGTCCCCCGTTTGTGAAGAGACAGTCATCTCCATGCATTAAAACTCTGGGAATAAAGCAAGCTATCATTTCATGTAGGGTCCTGCAGTCTAATCTTGATTCTACCCACTGTTTTTGGAAAAGGCTAACAGTGAGAGGCTTTGTGGTTCTGTACTTAGCATAAAAATCCTCTCTTATTTCTCAAAGTATTGGTTCTTAACAATAAGAAAATCCCTGTATTGTACAGAAGTGTGATAAGTGATATCTTGGGTCACCGATCTTATCTGTCACTGTGAAACTTCTCCATATTTCAACTTAGGCACAAAATTATTTGAAATTTTTTCCTCATGTTTATTTCCCCCCATTATTTTCCTTATGAAGTAGCACAACGTTGAAATCTTGAGTATGGAAAGAAGGAATTAAGATTTTCCTATTAAATAGAGGGAAAAGGGATAATTTTACTTAATTTCTATGAAACATTGAGTTTTGTATTTTTTTCTTTTCAAATCTCCCCTTTTGAGTCTATGAAACTGATTTTGCAAAGCAACAATTTTGGTTTGAGTGGTAATCTCTAAAATTTTCCCTGTGCTTTAAAAGAAAAGGGGTGCAAAAAGAAGAGAAGGAAAGAGGGACAAAAAACTTGAAAGACTGAGATGAAAGTAGGATCATTAAACTATTCAGTAGCCATAATGTTTATTAATGAAAATGTTATCCTGTGCTTTGAACAGAGTGGGGAATTTACATGTCTTGCTGGCTTTCAGCTGATATTTTCTGGAAGCTATGCTGATGACGCTTGTAAGAGTGAGGGAAGTGCTCCAAGGAGTGAGAATATTATGCAGTAATTAATAAAAAGTTGAAAGGTGAGCTGGAGCCTAAGGAGATATCTCCTGTCATGTACTGTTATTTATATGTATCTTTAAAGTTATCAGCACTTCCAATCTTCCTGTGACTCTTTGTGGTTGCTTTCAAAAATTATCAGTTATGAGTCCCTCTCACACTTCAGCTGTGGCCTTTTTGTACTTTGTCTTCTTAGACTATTAAAGAAACAAAGAACATTGGATGAAAAAAAATTAAAATAGCTTCAGTGTTTCCACTGTGAAATCTGTCACTCTTCTCCAAGTAAACTGCTTTATATGGTACAGTATTTGACTTTTCACAGAGATTACAAACTTGAATGATGGCTAACAGTAGTCTGGAAAAAGATTTCAATGAACAGAAAAGGACTTAAATCTAGTTTATTTTATTAGTTGTTACTTCCTCACATATGTTTTATTTTAACAAATCCCTTTAACAAAGATAGCTAAGGAAGCATAAGTATTGTTGTTCTCTCAGAGCAGTGCCAGGCTGTTTGGTCTGTATCCTTGGGCTGGAAAGAGAGGGACACTACTGAGACTTCAGGTACTCTGAAAAATCAAAACAGGTCCTGGAAAACTGCAAATGTCTCAGGGGTCTGGAAATTTTCCTCAGTGGATGGGGCCTGTGTGGGATTTCCATTGGCAGCTTCAACTCCCTGAGGCCAAAGCTAAAGCTGATATTTCAGAGAGAGGAAGATTTTTAAAAATGTATTTATTTATATATTTATTTATTTAAAAAATAATTTCTTTTTGGTTTAAACAGTGAAATGGGCCACTGGGGTCAACAATCAGCAGGCATGTTTTGGACCTGCCTAGGCATTGTAAACTAGGATAGAGTTTGCCTAAGAACTGACAGACCATCATTGGTTTCACAGTCAAATAATTTACACCTTACTGTTTCAACATCCTTTCAATAACTGTTGAATTATTGCCTCCTGTTCACAAACACAGACTGGCTGACTCAAGTGAGCTTTGCCATGTCCAGGTTCTCTGGTTTAAAGGAACGAAAGTGAGGTCTGCAACCTGCATGACTTCAGAGCAGAGAGAGGAGATGTGTGCTCAGGAGCTTTTTGGTGAACTGTACAGGGACTCTGGCAGAGTGTGTTTTAGAGCAAGCAGGTTGCATCACCCAAAAAATGGAGGAAAGAAAACAAGTGTTTTTTACAGCCAGGATCTGTTCTTTAGAGGGGCTTACTATCCTGTTTCTTTACTTGGCTCTTCAAAAACATCTGGCAGGGATGCCTATGTTTTCACTCACTAAATTTCTTATTTCTTTACTTGGTCTGAATACAGTTGTATCACAAAGTTTGCCTGATGACTTCTGCAATCAAGCAAGTCAGTCACTAATCACTGCTACTCTGCAACAGCTACAAATGGACACTCAGCTTTATAAAATGGCAGAATCACCCTGGATTCAGCCCATGATAAAAACATCCATGGAGGAATTGCTACCAGCCCTACTACATCTCACCCATTTATGTGGACATGCTCTGACAAATCCAGAGAGAAAATTTCTGGGTTTAGCTCAATTATGTCATTGCTCAAAATATATCTTGCATTGTGTGGGACATAAAAGATGTGTGTAAAGACACACGGAGTAGAGCAGAGCAAGGAGTTCTTGCCAGTACTGACTGTCATTGACCTCACCTGCTCCCTCACACCAGTGGCACAACATGTTTTCAATCTCAGGAGCAAAGCTGCATGAAAGAGGAGCTGCAAAAACAGCAAATCATAGAATCATGGAACAGTTTGGGCTGGAAAAGACCTTGAAGATCATCTACTTCCAAACCCTTTCTGTGGGCTGGAACATCTTCCACAGATTGCTCAGAGTCTCATCCAGTTCTTGAACACTTCCAGGGCTGGGGTACCTGTAACTCCTCTGGTCTGGTCAACCCATTCCAGTGCCTCACCATCCTCAGAGTAAAGAATTACTTCCTAATAACTAACCTAAACCTACTGTCTTTCAGTATGAAGCCATTATCCATTCCCTCGTCACTATATGTTCTTGTAATGAGTCTGTCTCCAGCTCTCTTGTAGGCCTTGAAGGGCTGCACCTGGAATTATATAGAATTGATTGGACTGAAACAACCATGTGCCACATAAGGGTCCATGTTGGAGTGCCACAGGACACTGCTGCTGGATCCTGTGTCCCTGAGGGCATTGCCAGGCTCTCCTGTCCCTGATCAGCCTCCCTCAGAGCTCACCCACCCTGCCCATCCCTGCTGCCTTAGCCCCCAGCTACAGTCTATCCCTGCTGTGTAGGAGAAAGTTGACAACTTGGACAAATTAGCAAGTAATAATATAAAATATGCTATGTAAAACAAAATTTAGATAAATCTTCCTTGCTTTAATATGAAGGATTGAAGCCTCTGAGCATGGAGGTGCAATATCTACAGCTGTACCCAAGGTGAGGGGATGTAGGAGATGCAGGTCCTACAGATGCAGGTCAAACAGATGCAGATTGGGCATCTAAAAGAACTGCATTTGCATTTGGCTTAATTTCCTCTCACTACCTCTTATAAACTTCATCTATATGAATATCAATCTGTGGAATAATATGCCAAAGAAACATCAACATTAATCTGGGGAATAATATGCCAAAGAAATTTTCCTTAAAGATCAATGAGAACAAAAATTTTATTAGAAAGAGTTACTTCAACCCTGGAAACTCAATACCGTAGTCCCTGCCTTTCTCTATATTTAATCATCTTCTTAAACTAATTGCCATGTTTAAGAATTGAATTTTGTTGTTAGTGTTGGAAAAATGAGTCCTGCAAAATCCTTGCCAAAAAGGCTGAAAGACTACTTCTTATTTTCCAGAATTTCTCCCTGTGTGTGCCTTTAATCTGTATTTGAGCTTATCTGATAAGCAGGTCTCCTTAAGCCTTGATTGAGAAGACTTGTTTTCCAGGCCCTGTATGATTTCTGTGACCCTCCTTTGAACTCCAGGATTTGATATCCTCCCCAAAGTACAGACACAAGGATGGCCAAGTACTCGCCTTAGGAGTGTTGAGAATAACAGCAGCTGGATTACTCCCTTCTCATTGCTTAATAGTCTCAGGTTTACACATCCAAAGAAATTTGGGGTTTTTTGTCATTGCATAGCACTGACATTAAGCTTTTCAGAATATCTTTTGTGGTAACAGTGATCTCATTAAGGCTTTATCCTTAGTATTTATATGTTAGCAAGTCTGCAGTTTTCCAGGTTTACAGTCCCACTTTCACCTGGGGAATGTTGGAGCTTCTGTTACTTTGAACAGACAATCTCATTAACTATATTAACTAAATTAACTAAATTAACTAATTAACATTAACTAAATCTCTTCAAAATGGATTGAAATGAGAGGTTCCAGAATACCTATCCCAAATCTTCTGCTCATAGAAGTACCCTATATCTCAGTCATTGGCCCAGGGCTGGAAGAAAAGAGGGTCCTTCACATGCAGGGCATCAGCAAAATGATAACACATCTGGTGATGTAAACCAGAAAGGTAATTTGATATGTTTGGAGTTTCCCTGTTTTTTTTTTTTTTTTTATATTAATTTCTCGCTTTCTTTTCTCCCAGTCCAAGAAGAAAAGTCTGAAACCCAGTAGATGCAAGAAAAACATAAAACTGAGAGCTAGAAAAATAATCAATATCACAACTCAGTTGAGGTAATTTGGATGAGCTGCCAGGTCAACCACTGTCATGCTTATGTACAAAGGGAGAAAGCAGAAATGGGACTTGATTCCACCTTTGTTTGCCAAAACTCTGTGTTATGAGCCTGAGGAAATAGCTGATGTATGTCTTAGATTCTCTCTGTGTGAGTGGCAGCTGATAAATTGTTTGTTAAATACCAGGAGAATCACTGACAGAACACACATCAAAATTTTCTTCACACTATTTTGCCACAGAATAACAGTATTTCTTTATTTTCAATATATCCTTCCAATTTGTTGCAAAAAGGAGCATAATTGCAATCTGAACCTCAAGCAAGTCTTAAGCCCCACCAGCAGTTTTGTACTTCTTTGCAGCATGGCTTTCTTATGGCACCTGTTTTGCCTTTGCTTTGCCATTGTTTTAAAATTCTCTCCTGTGTATAATATGGTCAGTATGGTGGGATTGAAAAGAGCATTTTCAATCAGTGTGCTGTAATACATAAACAAGGAATAATTTTATATATTCGTGTAGAACTGGGTGGATCTGCAGCTTCAGAGCTTCAAATGTCCAGGGATCCATACAAATTCTCAAGAAGGCTGCACATTCACTACATTGCTTCATGTTTTGTTTTGAGATCATGCAAATATCTGTAGTAACACATTGGTGTTTTGAGAAAGAGGTCTGAATCAGTACTTGCCACTGTTGTAGAATTTTCTCCAAGCTGTTATGAGAATCATTTCCCTTCACTTGAACATGTTGCTGCTTTACAATACAAACTATGTTGTATATAATATACGTTTTGCACAATTTGCTGCAGTTAGAGTTCCCAGATCTTCCAATATGGGGCAGCAGTTGCCAAATCCTGGCACAAGAGAGTCACTTATTTCCATCTGTGAAAATATCGTCCTCTTTCTCTATGTAGGCAGAGAGAAGTTACTAAAATAAGCCACTGGAAATTGGACGAGATGGAGTTTGTTTTATTTTTTTTTTCTTTAGTTTAATTTGCTGGCAGAGCAGAAGTAATGTGGTCCAGGAATGTTTCCATTTCTTACATTCTTTATTATGGTGAAACCTACACAGTAATCTTTCATGTGATGTAGTTTCTGGTCAGAACTCTGAATCATCCTTTAATTGCTGGAGGTGTTTTTAACTTATCTGAGTTGTTTTTCTAGCTAATTCAGTGCTCAAGACCACATTTGAATTTCTTCCCAATTGAAACTGATGCTTTGCTCACTAGATGCCACTGCGATATTTTGAAAGACTTCTGGAGTGTATAATTTCTCCTCTTTCTTTGTGGAACTTTGCTCCACCCTTGGATCATATTTATCCCACACTTGGAGGTATAACAGATATATATGAAGGTTCTGTATCTGAAAATATTGTTCTTCAGTACAGCAGTTTAGCAAATTTGCTCATACTTACTGACAAAGAAAACCTAATAAAACAAACAAAATTGATGATGATATTGGCTGAATCTTTCATAGTTTTGACAAGATTGTCTCACTAAGCAAATAGACTGTTAGCTTCAAATTTCTCCTGTTTCCTCCCATCCTCTGACAGTCTTTTCACATATTCCCTTATCTTTTATTTGCTTTGCTTTCTATGTTCAGTTCTATTTCCCTACTTAGCCTCATTCTTAACTGCTCAGTTCTTCCCAAACCTGAAATGCTGTGTACCCCAGTGCTGCATTCTGGGCTCTCTCTTCTGTTTTGATTATAGTAAAGGGCCTGTCTTGTGCTTAATATTCATACATTGCCTATCAGAGTAAACTATAAATAATAACAATTCTAATCCTGACAGAGTGCCCATTTTTAAACAAAGCACCGTTTTGTCTTTTTTTTTTTTCTCCTTTTTAAGTCTGCAAAACACATTGCCACATTTTCCACAGGCTCATCTTCTGCACCTATCAAACTTCAGCTGTTATACAACCAATGTCCATTTGGTCAGCCAACAGTAGAAATTTTTTTCGCTGAGACCTACGCTGAACTCAGCATAATAGCAAACAGGTGGTCAAATTAGAAGAAAAACAAGTTTTTTTAAAAAAAAATCAGCCAGTGAAGCAAATAAATGTTCAGGACCCTAAGTGTTGATCAAAGAGTAATTAAAAACTCGCATGCACGGATATGTGATCAAGGAAAGAGCCATCAAAGGAGTCCATGTCTTGTGGGAAGGCACACTGATGATGTTGAGGGGAAAACTCAGCAAATAATTCAGATTAATATTATTTGGTCATTCCTGATTTCAGTTTATTGATGGAAATGATGTAAACTTTGGTAAAGGTATGTAAATGTGTTCAGTTGATAAAATATAGAAACTGCAGTGTGCTGTTGGAATTTGGAAACTCATACTGCATGATAGTGTTGCTTCTTGCTGAGTGGCAGAAAAACAGATGGGCTTACATCTATCTTCTACCTGGGGGGGAGGTGTTGCTGAAACAGAATATAATCATGAACAGTCTCACTTTTACAAAACCTTTTGCAAAACACTTTTACAATACACATTTCATCTGACTGAGCAAGCTTTAAACTTTTTTTTAATATTTCTGTTAGTGCTGAATGGAAATAAAATTAGAAAGGAAAATAAATACTGCACAAAATAGTATTATTACAAATATCTCATATATATATATATATATCTCCCAAAAAAGCAGATTGCAGAAGCATAATAAATGTGCCTGTAGCATATCCAGGATCAAGAAGCAAATCATTTACAACTGAAAAGAAAATGCCAACATTCAGTAATTTCTAATTGCAAATAATAAAATATATCCTTTTTACAGTGGGATTAATTATAATTTTGACATACATGTAAGATTATTCAATAATTGTATATGTTTTTACAACATGAAAAATCATCCCAAAGGGAGGACCTGAGAAAAATCCTCATTTACTCTAGTACAGAACCATATTAAGAAGTTGCCATAAAATTGAACCTTCACAAGGCTTCAGTGATGTTTGTTTACACAAGAAACATCATGAAAAGTGCTTAAACCCAGTGCTTTGGCTTCAGCAAATGGACCTACCCTATGTTCAGGCTGAAAAACTTATTATTTATAAAGAGCAGTGATAAATGCAGTTAACTATTCATTTAAATGTTAACATTAGAAGTGTTTAACAAAAGGAGAGGAATCAGGAAGCTCAGTTAAAGTTGCAGATCTGTTCTAAGTCTCAGCATTGTTCCTTTTATTTTTCTCAGCAGCATGGGTTCAGGATGGAGTTGTTAGGTTTAAGTTAGAATTTCCTGGCTTTTCTTTTGGTTTGTGTTAAACCACAGTATTTTTAAACATACTTTCACAAGGGATTCCACTGGTCAATTCTTTCTTTTTACTTTTCCCCCAAGGTTTTTTTATGCATATGTAATCATTTTACAGATGGCATACAACAATTTAAAAGAAACTCTTTCCAAGCTATCCATTCCAAACTAAAATAACTACATTTAAATATTATTTTCTGTATTACTGTTCCCATGATCTCTCTGTACTCAAATCATATTGAAGATTTTGAGCAAAAATTAAAGAATAAGGAAAAAAGAAAAAAATAAGTGATTTATTTTCAAGCTCTCTGGGATATCCAGCTCCAGGCTAATTTCTGCAGATAAGAAACAGTATCTGGCTTCCCCTCTCTTCTGCTATCTGTCTGCTACTGCTCTAGTATTGTATTCCTCACCTTCAGTGAAAACATACAGCTGTGCTTCTCTTTCCTCTGAGATCCACTATTGTGAAAGGTACTAGCTGAAAATACAAATTATATTACCACATGAGTTTTTAATCCTATTTTCATTTAAACAGAAAATTTATTCTTAATTGTAAGAAAGTGAATATGAGGAGTCAATACCAAAATGTTACTGTTGACCTTGAGTCAGTTTTTTTTTCCTTTTTGTAACAAGAGGATAACTAATTTGGTTATTTTTTCTTTATTAATGAGGCTTGTTTGTTTGATTTTCTTATCTATTTAGTTTTTCTTTCTCTAACTTGCCAGGACAAGCTATAATGATGAGCTGGAGTTCCCTCACTTTCATTTTGCCAGCCCAGACCATGCTCCTGTGATGTGTTGGGCTCTTGTGGCTGAGCTATCTTAGAGCAGTCTTGCAGTAGTTTATGAAATCAAAAGCTGAAGTATGGGAGGGTGACTCTGAAATGAGTCAGTTAAAAACTTCATTTTTCTTGAATAATGTTTCTTTTTTCAGTCTGTTTCAGAAATCATGTCAAAATAATGGAATAAGGCTTTTATGGATACTCTCACTACAAGAGAATAAACTGTCATTACGGATGTATTTCACAGGCCCCACTTTGAATTACTTGCATGAAGTGTCCAACAGGTGTTGCTTCCTCCATGCTGGTGGAATGCTCCTTGACACTGCTTGGTGCTGTGAGGATGGTTGTCTTCCAAACACCACTGTTCAGGAGAGGGCATCTCTGTTTCCCTTTCTGGTTCCAGCATTTGTTCCATTTGTTCTCGTCACCTTTTCAACCAGCTCTCCTAAAGTGTAAGAATGAGAGAGACCAGTTGTAGTTTCATGAAAAATCCTGAATATTTTGGACATTGTTGAAAAAATAAGATTTTAAAGTGCCTCAATTCTTATGGTGTGGGACAATCAATAATTAACACTACGCATTCAGAGTTACTGTGGGAACATTATTTTCAGTGGTGAATTTGGGGATAAACTCCCCTCTTCTCTGGTAAAAGTATGAAGCCACCTCCTGGATGTTGTTTTGAAAAAGTTAATTTTCTATTCATAGATAATAGTAAAAACGGAAATCAACCTATTTTTAATGGCTTCTTTACTCATAAGTTATTCTATTATTCCTGTTTTACTAGTATATTAACCATGAACTCTAAAGCCATGCAATATTTAATGTGCCAATATTGCGTAACTTTTACTCAAGAGAAATTTAATGGTATATATTTTTTAGAATTAGAAGTGAGTTCACCATTTTGTTCCAGCAGCAGTTTTCACTTGAGAAGTGTAAACACGTTCTGTGGTTACAGTTTCTTGATAAAATAATATAAATATAAAGCATTCCTTTGTGGAGCCCATTTGTGGAACTTTCTTGCTTTCTGTAATTCTGGGGTGTGGGTGCACCATGGGGATCTGTGCTTTGCAAATAGAAATTACCCATCAGATAGATGGATAAGATTATTCCCAGTTCCTGTTAAAGGGAACTAAGCATGCAGATCCTTCGGATGTTTTCAGATATTTCAGCCAAAGTGGGTATGTGGTCTAACTTTATTACTGTGGGAAAGCCACAGGCAGCATTCTTAGTTGTGTAAACTGATCCGTAAATTCAGCTTTGCTGATTTATGTTAACTGAGGATCTGACCCAATGTTTAAAGGATATTAAACATATCAGAGGTACAATAAAGAAATAATTGTTGATGGACTGTTTCTTACAGAATACAAACACAGAGAATGGGCATTTAAGATTTTTGGAGTCATTCAATATTTTAAATGATGGTTGAACGCAATGGAGCTATTCTAATCTGTGCCGGCTCAGCATCTGACAAGGAGTTCTGAATGCTGCTAAGAGCATTTGGCTTTTTCTGTTTACTGTAGTTTAACACGAGAGCAGTGGTACAGTTGGCAAACTTAAATGGCAACAAGATTACTATAAATTAAAAAAAAAAACACCAAACATTTTCAGAGCACATAATTAATTATTGGAGAGTATCCTTCCCCCCAGTATTTTCAGGCAAGTTGGTTAGGATTATAAAACTGCTTTGTCCAAGATAAAAATAAAAAGCAGTCCTGAATTCTTCTGTTTCACTTCCTGAGCTGACCGCAAGTTTCTGCGTGCTAGGTACATGCTTTTTGTTAGGCATAGTCTGGCTTTGTTTTCATTATGGATGAGCACAATGGTGGTCAGAGGAAGAAGATTCTGTTTTTCTTTGAAACATTTGACACTTTTCCCTGTCAGAGGAAATGATCCTGGCTCAAAGGACTCATCAGTCTGACCAGAATTAGCAATTTCCAAACTCTTAGGTCAATGAAGGGATTTGCTGGATATCAGTTCCTTAGCATTTTAGGCAGTTTAAAAAGAACTCTGTTCTGGCGTTTCTCCAAATTTTATATTGTGCCTGGAATTTCAGCCTCCAGCCTTTCACTCCAGTTCACTGGAGTTTACCCAGTGATCATTTGATGTTGATGTTTTGCTTTGACACGGTGCTAACATGATGTGCTGAGGATGGAGAAAATATCAAAGAGCACAAAAAACTCTTTTGCTGTTTAAAAATATTTGAAACCAAATCTAAACTTTGCTGATAGCTGAATCCTTTCTTTTTGTGATTTTTGGAACAGATAGGCTTTTTATCCAAACTATTTATCCTAATCAGCAGTTGGAGGAGAGGAATGTTAAATAAACTATTTTATTCTGATTCTTTCTCTGGATGTTTACCAGGCTGTTGACAAAGGCCAGAGAATGTTTAATGACTTGGTGGGGAGACTTGAAACAGAAGTGGGTATCACACTGGATGCTCCTTATTTGCTTTCTTTCACAGTGCAACGAAAGGGAAATGATGACAGACCACCTCTTGATACCCAGTTTGATTAAGAAAATTTATCATGTTCCTTGTCATGAGTTCAAGTCTCCCACATTGAATAATATAAACATTCTCAAACAGAGCCAGAAATAGGCAGATAAGACTCAGATGTCTCTACCAGAGAATCATATTCGGTCTGGAAACGTGAACATGACCTCAAAATAACTCTCATGTAGAACTAGGGAGTATTTAAAAATACTTGAAAGCTTTCTCCCTGTGCAATCAACACAGGACTCCCAGTTTGGTGAAAGGAAAAGTGGTCTCTTCCATTTCTGAAGTCTGTACATTCCTTGAGCTGACAGTAATCAGACACATAATCGAGAACTCATTATTTCCTGAAACTTTGAATTTATTTTCATTCTGTCAGTTCTCATATAGAAAATTATCCCCCAAATTAGAACAGCATTCTGGCAGTCACGTTAGAGAATGTTACAAAGGAGATAAAAGTGGCATAGAACAAAAATATATTTCAAGACTGTGTCATCAGATTTATCTCACAAAAGCAAGAAGATTATTTTTTGACATGAAGAGCTACATATAAACAAAAAATGTACACATTTGTTATTTAAAGAATTTGCTCTGTTTGTGATTTTGCACACTTCTGAGCTTGCACTGCAGGACATAACCAGAAAAAGATTTCTTTAGTGGGTTACTCACAGAAATCATGCATTTTAGTAGCATATTCTGAATGCATTTACGATAAGCAATAAACACCTTTAAGGAAAAAAATCTCAAAATTTGTACTCGTATTTATACAGAGTATTGAATTCCATGTTTATATGAATTTTCCAGGGAAACAATGAAGAGGAAATCTGACATCAGGGTAGTGTTGATTTTGTGTCATCTGAACGTAGGTTGCTGTAGTAACACTGCAGAATGAGGACATCCCTGTTTCAAGTCATGACAATGCCCACAGGTGTGACATAAGGCTGAACTTTTCCAGCTGAAGCCAAAAGTTTTTAAACCTTTGGTATAGCCAAACTGTGTGCTGAATTTTGGATAACCAAGAAACAGAGAATGGATTAAATTCAATGAACAATGTGGAGAGGCAAATGGTTTTTCCAGTCCCAGAATTAAAGCTTAGCGTCCTAGCCCTTCATCTCTGGAGACCTGATTCTCATTCCAGGGTAGGCAATAAATTATGTGCTTGTTTGGTCAAGTGGTTATCTTCTGTTTGGCAACTTTTAGGATTCTTATTGTATATTGTAGACTGGCTTTTCACAGGCTGATTATATTATGTTTAGAGTAAATTCCCAAGAAGAATTTTCAGCACATTTTGGTAGCAGGATAATCTTTATAGGTGGGTGGTAGAAAAATAACCTTTATTTCTATACAATACATGTGGAAGACATGTGGCAGAAAACAAAAAATGACAGGGGATTTAAAACACCATCAGAGCAAATCAAAGGCATAAATTCAAATGAAGCAGATGGACTTATGGTGTTAGTGAGAGTTGATATGAATCTTTAGATAAAAATGACATAATAATTTTGTTTACTATATGTCTTCTATTTTATATATAGGGTTTTTACAATAAAAGCTATATCTGGTCCCTGAAAATTTCAGGTGCAGTAAAAAAAGCCACATAATGCTTCTTCAGATGAAGAAAACTCTGAAGGATACGTCATAGTTGAAATCTAGGGCATATAATTTGCTCAGTAAAATGACTGATAGTCCATTCATACAATAGTGTGTAAGAGTATTTGAAAAGGGTTTTTTGCACATAATATAGAATTGTTTTGTTTGGAAACTTTTAAATCTCTAACTGTTCAGAACTTTGACCTAGAGGTGAGAGGTCAAACAATAAATATGGTTAAATGGTGGGTCTTTCTGGTCTATGGGTATTTCACCTTGAGATGCTTTTCTTGTAGGAGTACCTCTGTATGTGTATCCTTTCAGATGTAGTTCTTATATTCTTTAATTTAGTGTCTGAGCACCCTCAATAAAACCATGAGCGATAGCGTGAGGTACTTTTTTTTCAGATCCCATTCCCATAGGGAAACTGTGTTTAGATTAGTTTTAGTAGAGCTTCTTTTGGTTTGCTCTTTTGTGTTTATAGATACAGTTATGGTTTTACAAGTCCATCTAGAAGAAATGTTCTTTGACCTTGGAGCAAAAGGTGGTGGGATTTCTAAAGTTTATTACTTGGTGAGTGGGCCCATTTCACAGTTTTGAAAGGTCTGTGAGAAAATCATGTCTTTTGCCTAGATAAACACTTTTGTTACTGTAGAGCACTGCGCTGTTTCAGACAGCCTTTAAATACAGTTTTCACTCCAGACTTGAAGCAGTTTTATAAATGCCCTGAGACATGGACATTGGAACAGCAAGTCTGAGATTGATGTAATGACTTGAGATAACGAGTTTCCCCATGGTGACTTCTGTGCCTGAAATTTACCTTAAATTGATGCTCCAACCAAGGCAGGATTTTTATTGCTTATTTAGCTTTAGACTGAACTGTATCATCTTTGAGACACTGTTTTGACATTTGAGAAAAGTAAAGAATTTCTTCTTCCTTTTGAGCCTGTTCCAATCATCTATATTCCATTTTTTTAGTCCAAGCGATTTAGATTCTTAATGGGTTTCCCAACATCAATGATATAGGCCATAGTGAAAAATCTCATTCCCAAAGAAATAGGTTGTTTTCTGGTAACAAGTATTTCGTTAGTCAGCAGTGACTTCAGCATTTCTTTTTTTCCTGGGTAGGACAGGAGATAAAAGCTTGGAGTCTAGATTCTTATTTATAATTTTACTTTTATTGACAGCTCTTGGTATTTCGAAATGTAATATGTGAGGTATCATCATGAGTTCAGCTGGAAGAATATCCATATCTCTTATTTGACATAATAAAAAGTCCAGGCCTATTTGGTATTACAGATTGTGTTGGTCCAACAAATGGGTTAAGGTCAAAACAGTGTTTTTGCAAGAAATGGAAACACAGGGGCATCATGGAAGAAAATTCCTGGTTGTCAAAGCAAATTCACATTAGATTGAAGATAGATTTGAGGTGCTTATGCCTACAGAAATATTGGCACTTGTGACAAAAAGAATTTAGGAAGGTTGCACTTTTAAAAAATCAGATAAACTTTGGAAAAATAGCATCAGTGAAAAGTGTTGAGCAGATTGTAATCTCATAGTAATTAGCCTAGAACCTGTGGATAATCATGAAATTATTATCCCTGTTAGTCAGGACCAAACTGATCAACAGCGTTAGACAAAAAATGTAGATTTATAGGTTGCACGAAACATTTGGAAACACAATATGTGGATTGTGCGTCTGTATTGCAAGTAAATTGCAAGGGGAATAGAAGACCAACAGGAAACTAAACTGTAGAAGACTTCTCCAGCTAAAGATTTATTCAATTGTCCAATACACTGTACCTACAAAAGAAAACAAACATGTAAGCTTTAGAGCAGGTAGCAGTGCTCTGTAGACAGAAATTATGTGCCAAGTAATACATTTAAGGTTATTTTGAGCAGCAATTTCACTGGAGGTATGAATATTTCTGACATGATAGTGGTCTGATGACAATATGAATAAACACATGATCCCGTATTCTGTTGACATGCACATTAAAGACATAAGGCAAACATTTAAATCAGAGATGGAAGTGTGTATGGGAATAATTTTCAGCTGTATAACTCCATGCAGATTTGGTAATAGTGTTCCTTGTTATCCATCTGCGTGTAAAGCTGCAAGATCTGATACACAACTGCAGCATCAACATAGCATGGCATAAGCAATTCCATTTGGAACTTAAGGCTGCCATTTTGATTTAAGTTTTGGGAGGGATTAATGAAACTTAGAAACATAAAAATGGGCTAAAGCAAAGTGATTTTGATCTATAATGGGGGGTATACATCAAACACTGAAAACTTGTGTGGTGTTAATCATCAGAAACCTTTGGGGGCCTGGAAGGCCTGCTGTGCAGTTACACCAAAGTTAATGGGAAATGAATATGAATAACTGTCCTTTGCACCTTGGCGTGCCTTTTGCACTACCATTTGTTTGTATGATGCTTTTATTCCTATTTTTTTCTAGCTGGGGACAGAAGATTTAAAAAGGCATTACAGCAATTATGGCATAGACTATAAAACTTATCAGATGTTCACTGCTTATAAACACAATACACTCCCTCTCTCACTATTTGATCTTATAATTAGCAAAAAAAAAAGGGAAGTGACACTTAGAACCTTTTGTTTAAGACCTTTAATTTAGCTTTGTAACACACTCAGATTGCATACTGCTGTGTCTACTTAGTAGATCAAGAAACTGTGGGACAGCAATATTAAGTGACTTTTCCAAGTTGCAACAGAGACTCAGTGACAGAGCTGGAAACAGAAGCCAAGTGTCTTACTTCTCAAATCTTTGGTCCAAGACATCAGATTCAAGACTGAAAATCAGACAAGTCTCAGGAGCTTGGCTTCTTAGGAAATGGGTAATTTTATTCAGAGATCCTAAGGCTCACAAGTAAGTTTGTTTGTAATTCAGGTGCCAAGATAATAAATGAGATATAAATTAGAATGCAAGTCATACTCTTATATGATTATTTTTATTGGAAAGTGCAAAAACCAAATCAAACTTTACAGGGAAGCATGCTAGTTTCAATCATTTTTTTTTCTCAAGAGAGGCTCTGCAAGTTCCAGATGGTATTTCTAGTTAGAGAAACACAACACGAAAACACTGGATGTGATGACGGCTAAGTGGTTGGGGTACCCTTGGTTTAGGGAAAAAAGGCTCAATCTCCATAGCATCTATTCAGGATGGTGATTTGGGCCTGGTTCTTTTTCATCTTTTTCTGGGGGACACTGGTTATTCTGGTGACACTCTCTTGCTGTCTTCTCTCAAAGCTCTTAGGGATCTCTGTTTCATTCAAACACCACATGCAAAAATCTTCAGTACTTTGTTTTGGTTTTTTTTTACTATGAAACTGTCCTTTCTCACGCAGCTTCTAATTTAGATGCTTGAGTAATCTGGTAGTAACATGTTCAAAGCTCAAAGCCAGTAGTGATCTAAATCATCATTCTACAGCCTATACAAAAGATCTGAACCATCAAGACCAGGTGTTTACAACACGAAAACCATTAGAGTAAATGCAACACGTTTCCATTAGTTTTTGACAGTTTTAGTAAAGCAGCCAAAGCCAGAATGGAGTTTGAGCCAGAATATCCTGCTTGATTGTTGAGATGGCCTGTTCTCTTCAGAGCAGAGGTATATTGCAGCAGAAGGCAGAGGCTAAGCTAAGTTGTGATGTGGAGTGAGGAAGGAGGAGTGGAGCTCTGCAAACCATATGACTGTGTGTGACCCAGGGTTCACGGTGTGCTAAGTGATGCTCACTGGAGGGGAAAAGGAACGAGACAGCATTATATCCCTCCTAAGCTTCCACTGCAGTCTACCCCTAGGAAGAAAACTGCTTTGTGTGTTTAACAAAGACTTCTAGCCTTCACTACTGGTGATTATGTTAATTTAAAAAAAATAAATTATTTTTTAAAAATACATTAATTGTGCTGCATGCACAAATCCAACTTTGTAGTTAACATATTGGGATGCTTGGACTGGAGCCAACTCTGTATTTTACTTTCTGATTTTTGGAGCATTATGTCATGGTGAAACCAGAGAAAGTGTGTAATAGATCCATCCCCTTGTTATCTGTGATCTTACTAGTTCCACAGCTTGCAAATCCTCCAAATTAGGTTCACATATCAGCACTTCAGTAGTCTTCAGCAGCATCAGCTTGACACAACATAACAAGCTTTCTGATACTGAAATAAATGGCCACCGTTCAGCAGCAGTAGTATAAACTGGATTTTGCTTTCTTTAATGGCCGAGTAACATCTGTTCAAGTACTACAGGAGTTTATTTCAAATCCTCCCTCAATTTCTGTGTATGTTTGTGTATGTGTATTAAAGTGCCTGTGAATTAAATTTGTCAGTGAATGCACTCTTTAGCTGCAGAAAGCTTGGGGCAGCTGAAGTCTAATATCAAGTGCAGAAGTCCCACAGATCTGTACACAAAAGAACATAGCAAAGGTTCCTATTCAAAAGCACAGAAAATTACCATGGTGCTTTCTTAGATAACATGGGCTTGGGTCTCTCCACGCTGAGAACTGCAAGCAGCCTGTTTAATGGCAGGATTGCAGACAGCACTTTGGGGAGGCACAGTGAGCACAGGATGAACAATCCTCTTCCTGCAGCCTTTGCCTCATTTACCGGACACCTTCTAAGTCGTGCAGCGAGCCAGGCCAGGCGAGGGACTGGGGGACAATGGGCTCATTCAGAGCAGAGCACTGATTCATTTCTGCATCACCTTTCACTCTGCACTGCGGATGAAACGGTGGGGGAGAGGGGGGACAAGAGGTGGGGGGAGTCTGTGGAAAAAATAGCGTGCATTTTGTGTAATTGAAGATTGTATAATAATGTACAAGCACAAGAGAGCTCAGTACAGTTGAAAAAACACTCTTGATTTGAGGATTGGTTGCATGTGAAATATCAAAAATACCAGAATAGGTGTTTTCTAGTAGTTAGTTTTTTTTAGGTTTTTTTTTTTTTTTTTTGGTAAGGTATATGTATACACACTTGGAAGTAGCTGTTCTTTACATTCACATAGAGTTGACAGCAATTTTAACATCTGAGATGATTAAACTTGAACAGGATTTTCTGTCACTAAATGTGGCTTTCTCAAAAGAGAAGTTTTAATAAGAAAGGATTATCTTTTTTTCTCTTCCCCTTTTCTGAAGATTTCAGAGGAGATGGAAATATTTCAGATCTGCCAGTGTTTAATTTCTGTTTAAGCATAAGCTTAGAAATGACACATAAAATTTGTTGCTTTGGATCTTTTCTTCCTTATAGAAAAGATGCTGTGCATATGGACTATGTTTTCCATACTGCATGGCAGTTAGTCCCTGGGGATATTTGTTAGCAGAGAGAATAGATCCTTGTATTTCAGTTTGGATTTGACAGATCAGATAAAATACAGTGATTCAAGGTTATTAAAATAATTAAACTAAAAATAGAAAAGAAAAAGGAAAATTTTTAAACTTTGTCTCAGTTAATTATAAAAATAAGTATCAGAATATCAGACTTTCCCCTAGGGTGGAAAGTTTTATCATCTATGCCACTTACAGATTAGGCCCAGCAGATGATTATATTGCAAATCCCGATTAAGACATAACATCTTATTTTCATCTTTTTTTTTTTTATGATTTATATTCTATTTCAGGCTCTGTGTGTGGTCTGGACAGGGCCTCAGTTGAGCAGAGACTTCAAGACTTGTGCCAAGCTGTGCAATGTTATGGTGGTCTGATGATATGGGTTGTTGCTATTTTCTATTTTAATAACAACTGTTTTCTTTTAACATTATAAAGCTGGCAGTTGTTAGCGCTTTTAATTGAACTATCCATGAAGTGTGAATGATAGGTGGAGCTGGCACAAAGGATGATCCAGAAAAAATTAATAACATTAATAATAAGGCTGGGGAACCAGAAAATCCATTTTCTGTGACTGGCCAATAGACACAGCATTTGCGTATATGTGTCTCCTTCACCACCACAGGCCTTAATACTTTGCATAGTCTGTTTCCCTTTAAATGCTGCTTTGGGCTTGAGTTCACATGTCTTTCCTTAGCTCATACTATTTTTGTAGCAGAGCCAACAGCCTGACAGCACTTTTAAAAAAGAATGAATGGGGTTAAAGTACCCAAGCAGTGATACGTTGTTTTGATGACTGTTCCCCGTAGTTTTGACTGCTGAGCAGTCAGCTATTGGTAATTCACAGAGAAAAAAACAATTGAAATGCAGATTGTAGCTTCTCGTGATTGTTGTAATCTAACCGTGAAATACTTCCTTTAGAGGAGCCCCTCCTTATAATGTCACTGTCACAAAGATTACTCTGGTCTGTGTTGTTCCAGGCTTACTACCTGCCCTAGATGAATTATTTTACAGAGGTGGCACTTGTTTCAAACATCCATGGATCTAGCCTGCACCATGGTGTGCCTACTGGTACAGCAGCTGCAGCTCCCTGAGTCAACATGTGTGGGAAGAGACTTGGGAACCTTCTCCAGGACAGGCCAGTGAGCTCTCATTATCCAGCCATCTGGACCCCAGATTATTCCAGATGTGACATGTGCAGTAAAGGCTGCCACACAAATACGTGTTATGAATTCAGCTCATTTTATTTTGAGTTATAGAGTTTTGAATTCGCTCTGTTCCTTCATCTACAATAAACAAACACATGTGTATGTGTACACACACACATTACTGCCTTTATGTGCTGTACCTACCTCCTCATCCACTCACACCCCAAAAAGCTTCACTGAACTTGCTCCTATGGAACTCCATTGTTCAGCTTCTACGTGCTTCACCTCTGGGAGATCATTACTTCCACTCTTATCTCATCCTGGTCCTTCTGGCTTGCTTGACTTGTTTCAGTGACATTTACAATGTTCCAGGAAGATGACTTCTCTCTTTATCATGAGTGCCATGACAATGGGCGGGGGGAGAAACCTGGCAGTTCAAGAATGGGAAGCAATTATACATCATGCACCCTGTATCCTTTAAATGTTATATTAATGATTGCTGTGGAATGAGAAGCCAAGTCTTTGAACAAAGAAATATATAACAAGCTGGGACAAGTGTGGTGAGGCAAATGTTCATGTGGAACAAATATTTCTATAAACCAATTCAAGAGCACAGGAGAATTTTTAAGGGACTCATTTGCAGGACATAAATGCTGACCTTATGTAGTCTCTATGTATAGAAACCTTCGTGAAAGCAATGTTACAAAGTACAGACTAGAGTTAAGGAATTAATTTATATAGAGGGAGAGTTGACCTCTGAAGTCTTTTTTTACCCTAATGTATGAGGCTCTGAAATAAAGGACAGTTTGGGGTTAGCCACAGAGTGAATTTGGACACTCAATTGAAGCACCCAGCCTGGAAGACAAACCTTCCCAAACCCCTTACAAGTACTCAATGGAGGATAAAAAAACATCTTGGGACCATTTCTGAAAACCTACCTGAAAAGTGCCTGTCCTTCTCTACTCACTGTAGAAATACCAGGGAGACAGAGAAGATTCTAAGTCAGTAGACAAAGGTATGCGGTGTGAAATGCTCCTGTGATCCCACAGTCTTCTGTCAGTTCCTTTTCTTCTTTACCGACAAATTAAATTATATGGTGATGGAGATTGGCTTTTTTTCAGCTTGGAAATAACTGACATATATGGCATTGAATATATTTTAGATGAGCCCCTCTATAATGCCTGCTGTACAGTTGTCTGAAACTGCGAAGGATTAGATACGTTAACCCATGCAGTAGTGCAGGAAGAACCTGGTGCAGTGCCCTTTACGTGTCTGGATCATCACATGAAAACAATCTGTTATGCTAAATTTATTTAATTATATTAATTATTTAAAAATTCATACATCTCCAGACTCTTTATATCCTGAAATAGTAATTGGAGTTGTTACTGGATCTCCAGATCCTGGCTCCTTGCTTTTTCTCTAAAATAAACACCTTTTGGTTTCTTGCAACAACAATTTTTTTCCATTTAGGCTTTTTACTCGCTTCCAACTCCTATTCTTTTCTAACCTGGCTTTCATACTTCCTTTTGACTGCAGAACAGTGCTTTGTCAGTTAACCACATTTCCTTAGCATTTGGCCCTCTTTCCAGTTAAGTTGAATATAAATAAGTACAGATTGCCATTCCAGTAACTTGTCTGGGTAGTCATCACTTCTGGTGTCATGCCATAGTAAGGTCAGATGCTCTTTGAACTGGTATTGTCTCTTCACTTGATAGCTAACCTGGTTTGTTTGCTCACACTACAAATAAAAAATAATAAGGTTGGTTTGCAGAAATTCCTTTAAAACATCCCTTGAGCATCCTGTCTGGTAGTAGAGATGAACCTTTCTCTGTGTTTTGATAGTCATCCAAATCTCTTTTGTCTCAGCCCTCTTGTGCATTGTTCTGGGAGTTTTCTTCCTGTGGACAGCTAAGCAGATTCATGTGGATCATCTCCAGATCAGTCCCCAGGTTTTGTTGCTTTACAGCTCCTAGTTGAAAAAGATTATAAAAAACAGGGTCATTGTTGTCTCTGTTCCCTCTTGTTCAATTTGGAGAATGTTCTGGCACACAGAGAGCTTCAGTGAATCCCAGCGATCTGGCACTGGGTCTGGGCTTTGCTTACTTCCTAACTTCGGCTTATAGGCCAGGAAAATGTTGTAATGTAGTTTCTCCTCTCCAGTTAGTCCTTGGAGATTCCCCCTCTTCAGATTCAACTGTAGACCTTCATATATTATTTTCTCTGGTGTTTTTTAGCTCAGCAGATTTCTTATAACTTCCTGCCTAACGGATCCATCTCCTCCTCTTCACTCCTTATATGAGCATGAGGTCACAGTGAGGTTGTTTACTCGTAAGTCTGCTTCCAAAAACCTTTGTCCTTTCAGTTGGTAACCTTTTAAACCCTTGCAGGACTTTAAACATTTTCAGCTCAGTTGATTCTTTTCTTCCGAGTTTTCAGTTTATGTGATTAATCTTTATTTTTCAGCGTGTGTACTTGAGTGCTACAAGATTCTTATACAAACAGAAAAGACAATAAATAAATATATTGTACAACAGGCAACTGGATAGGAATGAGAAACAGTAACTTCAGTTTTAGCCTAACAAAGAACAGAAAGAAAAAGGGAAGATGCGATCAGGATAGGAAGGCTCCAAACCTCAGAAACTACTCACCTGCCATCCTGGTGTTTCACAGCTGGGATTGATTGATTGATTCCCAAAGAACAGTCCTGTAAGATTGTCACAGTGAAATTTGACAATTATGCTCTTTCCCCACTTCTTTACATTTCCCTCTCCCATGTTCAAGGAGATCTGGACACCTAGTGTGAAATAGAGAAAGCAACTTAGAAAATTCTGGACATCAATGGGAAAATGTTTCCTGATCTTAAAAATAACTAAATGCTTTACCAGTGGTTAGAAAGCTGAAAGATAACACAAAGAGAGACTGAGTGTGACTATTTACCTCTGGGCATATGAAAAGTAAGCACATGTGGAAGGCTGACCCCTCTGGTACTGGGAGAGAGGAGCCAGAACACAGCACCCTAGTCTATCAAATTATGTTCCCAGATCAAAGGTAGCTAACAGCTGCTGGAAAGGGAAATAGGATAAGGAAACATGCAGACCTTTGGAATTTTATGAATCAGTGCAGTAAAAAAGATGTCTTGAGAGAAATCCTGAAGCAGCTGATCTTGAAAACCTGGAAAGTGTACAGTTTGCGTTAATTTAAAACCTAATTACCTTTCAAGTTAATACATGGGGCATTTGGGGTCTTGTCTTCTGTGTGAATTCTAGATGAGTTCAGCAATTTTTTGGAACTTAGGAGTTAATTAAGTGCCCTGTCCAGGACAGGGTAACATTGATTTTGCTACTCACATAGCAGGCTCACTGCAAGTGATTTAGGCAGATATAAATGAAGAATGCATCTCCTTTCTGAAACAGAGAATGTATCTGAGAGCCAAAATATAGATAATTTGATGGGTCATATGCAAAAGGAGGTTTGGAAGTGTTTGCTAATTGTTTTTTCTCCTATATAAAGCAAATTGGATTTGAAAAAGTCTTCTCCAACTTGTCCAGAAGAACATAATTTAGAGTAACAAAAAACACCCACAGAAACTCACAATCTCTATTCTTTAACCCTTATGAAGGTTTGGAGAATGGATCTGTAGGCTGATAAATATGTTGCTTTCTGCACCAAAGTGTGTTTTAATGAAAATATTTATAAAATAATTTCCTTCTCACTGAAAGTGACTTTAATTTTTAAGACTTTTAAAGTGTTTAAAGAAATATTTTGAACTTTATAGTTACACCCTCCAACTGACAAACCTCTCCTAGAAAACCAGGATGTTTCCAACTAAGCATCAACAATTGCCAGTTCTCATAGAACCAAACATGCTGCTTTAGTAATGCCTTGTTAACACTGCAGGATTTCATAAAGCAGGTTTTCACTGGAACTGTTCTTCCTTTCTTTTCAGATATATACTGATATAGAGAAAGTTATTTCATTTAGTTGTAGCCTTTTCATGAGCATGCAGTAGGATCTGTGCTGTAACATCTCCCAGAAAAAATCTACTGTGCAGAGTGCTAAAAAATATACCAATGTGTTTGAAATGTGTGTGCATAGCACTGTTCCTCCACTGTATTAGATCAAGTGATAGTATTTAACCTCTTTGCATACTTTGGATTGTGCAAAAAGAGCGGAGATTGGTTTGTACACTGTCAGCACCAGACTTTATAGACCACACTAAATTCTGGAAGTTCAAGCCAGAGCTTCAGTGTCTGGTAGTGATTCTCCAAAACACAGCCACCATTAAGCAATACCCTCCTATGTGGTACAAGGTAAAGAAAAAATTTGAGGGATGGCAGCAATCATTCTTAAGAGAAACGTGATGGGGTGCTGCAAGTAAGATTTTAATAATGGGAGGGTTTTGCCAAGAGGCCATAGAATCATAGAAAATGCTTAGTTGGAAGGGACCCATCCAGATTCATCAAGTCCAACATATGGTCCTGTGCAAGAATCACACGATGTGCCTTGGAGCATTGTCCTAACACTTGAACTCAGACAGGTTTAACGCTGTGACCACTTCCCTGGGGAGCCCGTTCCTGCTCTTGAAGGAGTTGACAGCTTCTCCACATTTAGTGCTGTCCGCAAACTTACTTAGTATTCCCTTGAGTACTTAGTATTCCCTTGTGTCCTGGTTGTTGATGAAGACGTTGAAGAGAACTGAGGATGATGCCTTCTGTTGAGATAACCTCTCTTCTCAAAGGAATTTTTAGGGAGGGGGTACTGTGAATAATTTATTCACCTTTTCTTTGAGGACAGAGGCCAGCAGGTGTGATTTCTGACACTAGAATGAGAAATCATTTGGGGAATTATATAGTAGTGAGAAAAAGACTGAATTATTTGTTATTGGAGCACTTTCTAAAGTTCTAGGACCTGATGTACTACTAATAGGAAAGTAGTAAGAAATATGGATGAGTCTAGCAGTAGTAATTTTTTACTTTTATTCTCATATATAGTCAGTCCATATGTCACTTGCTTTTTTATTGATTTATGAGAACTCAGACTTCTCTTTGTTCCCATGAAGTATAACAAGCACAAAATGAACATCAATGGATTGAGTTACTTTAACTATAACTCTATGAACTGCCTTTTTTTCCTTGATTTTTTAAAATCTTATTGAAGACAGAACTATTCTGAAACAGCTTTTTCAATGACAGGTAAGATTAATTGAGACACATTTACTACAGTCCCTGCATTTGCATTTATTGGTCTTCTAGACGTGAACAAGGAAAACCTTACAAAAAACTAGTCATAAAAGGGATGACTTTAGGCATACTGACCACACACAAAATCAGTTAAAGCAGATGATGTTCATCTCTTACAGAGCCTTAAACATAAATCTTCATAAGATCCTTCTCTTAGGAATTCTTACATGATAAAAAACCCAAAATCCCTAATGCTTTACTTAACTAGTATCAAACTGTGGCCTAGATTGTAAAAAAAATGTAAAATAGGACCTTCTGTTCCCATGTTTCCTACTTTAATCAACATGCATTTGAGGATATTCAGGGCTTTCCAGCATCAGATATGTTATATGGCATTCATTCTTTTCCCACAGGACTCTGAATAAATACTAATTAAAATGAAGCTAAAATGTTCAGCTTTTTAAATATGTATCTTTTTTTTTAAAATCTACTTTTCTTCTGGACAACAAATGTGAATACAGACTTGTTTCCTGCCTAACTTACTTTCCCATGCTTCTGTGTTTTCTTCTTTTTTGTCCTTTTTTGTATGAAGGAAAGAAATAGTTTTGAAGAAAGCTGGACTCTCAAAATCCACTGGGTATTGTTCTGTGTTAGAGATTGCTAAGCATAGTAAGCTAACAATGGGCCAAATACTGCACTGATTTTTCTGGGGTAACTTTTGGATTTGGGTCATTGAAGGAGAGAACCTTGCCATAAAGCAGAACACCCAGAATACTTTCCTGAGCCCATTCGTCCATCCTACAGCAGGATGCCACTGGCCTTTCACCTGGCATGGTAACATAGTAAGACCAGATATTTTACAAGATTACAAAAATTCTAATTCTCTAAGCTCTTCTCTTAGGACCCAAGTATCTGGACAATGTCTGATACTGTTATCTGGAATGCAAGGAAGGAATTTTTCTGATTATGATCAATTTTGGCTCACCCTAAATTCTTTAAACTCGCTGCTAAGATGTCTCAAATACTTACTTCAAAGTTTATGCTCTTTGTTGTGGGATGTATTAATTGAAATTAAACTTTCCAATTCAGTGAACTGATAGTCAAACACTGAAATATGAATGGAGGATAAAGTTTGTGTCTAGTAAGAGTATTTATATCACACTAGTGCCTACAGAGCTTGTTAGCTCATGGGCTTGGGTCCTTGGCGAAGGCACAAGTTTGAACCAGATGACAGAGAAGAATGATGGCACATTATTTGGACATCAGGAATAATCTTTGACATGAGGAGGGACCCTTTTTTTAGAAAGGATTTAAACACTGGAAATGTCTTCCCAGGGAGATGATGGAAACATCATTTTGAAGGTGTTCAAAAATCGACAGGATGTGGCCCTTAGTGTCATGGTGTAGTTGGCAAAATGATCATTAGTCAATGATTGGAATTGATGGTCTTGGAGGTCTTTTCCAACATAAGTGATTCTGTGATTCTGTGATAATGTAGTGCATGGTAGAGGTTAAGTCTGGTTTTAAAAATGGTCTCAAACTTCTGGCTAGGTCACATTGTAAAAAAATTTTGTGTAAGTCTTCAGTGTCCTCTGCATGGCTGTGGGGATGGGGGTAATGTGGAATGCAGAAAGCACTGAAGTTTCTCACAGAACACTTTTGTGCATCTCAGCATAACTCTTCCTTGAAGCCCAGGCCAGAGTTCTCACTTTGCAATTTCTTGGAAAGTACAGCATGGAGTCAGATAGGGGTTATGGAATTTATAACCCTAAATGTTGTTATTAGAAACAATTTCCAGTTGCTGACAAAGGCAAAGCACCACACAGTTGCTCCATAAACAAATATTTATGTATAATACATGGAAAGTGTAAACAGCTCTTTCAGTGTTTCTTAAATAATTTCTCAATGCGATCAAGAAGTTAACCTACAAGTGTTTCTTCCTGAACAGGCTGTTACAATCTGTTGTTATCAGATCCACTCACAGAATTAAAGTTTGTCTTGTAACATTGACTTATAATGTAAAGAATCAGTACTGCATTTGGATTTCAGTGCTTTAACAAATGTATATAAGGACATTCCTTCCTGTGCAATCTCCATTTCAGAAATTATTTCAGTCTGTGTGGCCTGGAATACAGAGGTGCAACTCAGATTTTTTTAAAGCTGACAAAAAACTTGCAGTGTTTCTTGTGACTTTCAAAAATGCTTCTCTTGTCAGCAAACAGAGGTTTGGCAGAGCCTTATAACTAGACATGTTCAGCCCTTTTTAATGACTTGCTTGCATCAGCTTGTGTGGGAGGCAGAAAAATCAATTATGCCAAACCTGAGCATTCAGACATTATGAAATTGGCTCCAGAAATTCAGAAATCTTCTTAAAATTAATGAACTTAAAAGGAATATAGGGAAGAGAAAGGTCTTTCTGCTGCTCTGTGATGGTTTAGCATTTTGACTCACGATTTTAAACTTTTCTCTGTGGTCAATACCAACCTGAATCTATTTCAAACAGGGAAATTGTGCTTAAATTTATGTGTCTTTGCAAGTTCCCAGAAGCTGGGCCTTTAGAAACACCACCACATAACAACAGACATCCAATAAAATTATAGTAAGTGCTGACATTGAAAGTGTGTACTCTGTAACAACATCTTTACAGGTTTTGTGATGAGACCTGACAGTAACATTATTCTTTCTCTATCCTTCAGCTCATCCTCTAGCCAAGACCCAGTAACACCTCTGTGTGTAACCAGAACTGGGCAGAAAGCAGCAATCCCACTCCACAGGGTATTTTGATATTTCTAGGTTTAGTTTCTTTCACACAAAATGAAATTGAGACATTCCCTTTGAAATAAAGCTGTCTTCAGACTGCTTTGCTTGAAGTCCACAGTCAGAGGAAAAACCTTGGAAAATTGCATTGGCCACATGGCATCCTTCAAGCTCTCAAAAAATTTTTGAGTGCAGGAGTTAAAAAAACTATACTTCACTGGAGTTTCCAAAGACTATGGTGTTCTGTCCAAATGGAAACTTTTAGCAATATATCAGGTTTGTTTGGTTTCTTTTGGGAAGCAGAACATAAGAGGAAAATATTTGTGGTCCAGGTTGGAAAAAAAGGAGGTAGGACCCACTCAGCTTTTTTTTCTTGTTGTATGCATGAAGAACTATTCTTTTAAGAATTTGAATCTCTGATGTCCCAGGCTTTTGTAACTACCACCATCTGAGAGACAGTTGAATTCCTCCAGCATAAATCTGCCACACACACATACAAATTTGAGCAGCTTTGTTTTCATTCCAGTATAGAAAACTTTCATGTTTCATTAAAAAAAAAAAAAAAAAAAAAAAAGAAAAAGAAAAAAAATTGTTTTCTGAGGTCAGTAGGAGTCTGAAAGCCTTGGGAAGCTCCAGCTCACAGGGGAGTCTGCCTGCCCTGGACCCTATGGGACTGTAAGTGGGGTAGTGAAGATGCTCTGGCTACTCCTTCTGACTCCTGATTCACCCAGGGGAACTCCTGCTGGACTGATGCAAACTCTGTTGAACAGGAGCCTGCTCTACCAGTACCTGACACAATACTGACAGATGGGAATATTATCTCTGTAAGTACTGATGCCTTGAGAGGCTGAACTTGGAAGAGAGACTAGTCAGAGCTAAGAGAATAAAGCAGATATTTATTAAAAGGCCTTAAAGGACACACCTTGGTCAGTACAAGAGCCTGGCCAGGGCTACATTCAAGGTGGACCTAAAATGGTCACAAAATGGATGATAAGTTTTGATCCATTTGCATGTTGGACTTAATTGTCCAATTATGGCTTTGGGTTATGAAGTCCCATCCTCATTGTTTGCTCCCCTCAGTTCCCCTCAGTACTTTGATGTTTGTACTTTTGGACCTGAAGCTTGTAAGGGTTGTCCTTGGTCTCAAGCTGGAAAAGGATTGTTTTGTCTACCTACCCTGTGAAGAGAGCTTACAAACACTTAATATGAAGCTGAGCTACACCCTTAGGCAGCACAGAATCTGAGAATTATGAAAGTCAAAGGCATCAGTATATGATATAGATTTCTCTCAATTTCTCTCTCTGCATATATATTTATGTGTTTATGCATGTAAACTTTAAGAATTTAATTTTGAAAAATTTCAATAGCAATTGAAAATTGCTGCTGAGTTTTTGTGACTAACTTTCTTGCTGACCAGTTTCTGGCCTAATTGAGCTCTGAGCCTTTGAGAGTGTAAAAAGTCTAAACAGCCTGCCTACATGGGTAACTTATTCAGGAAAGACCCCAAAATGTGTGTGTCTAATTACCCTACACCCTTCCAGCTGAAGTCTTCACTTATTCTGTCTGCATGTAGGCAGTCACAGGGTTCAAACAAAACATATTTCTCCTCTCCTTTTTAGAAACAACAAAATGTTGACATTTGACACATCAGTTGTACAAGTAACAAGGAAGCTGAATGAGTGTGTTTTTGAAAAGCATCAGTTTTTCTTTTCCCTCTCTTTGGGAACCTCCCTGAAAATTTGACTTAGTTCCAATTTCTTCAACAATTGGCCAAGACATAACTCCCAAATTTCCCTTTCCATCTCTCCCCACTGAACAATATTCTACTTCCCCTGACATGCCTGCTAACTTTTCTGGGAATCTTTATACAGACCACAATAAGCTCAATATTTTCAAGATGAAAACCCACAGCAGCTTTTCTTTTGCCAGCCTCTAGCCATCAGCCCTTTTCTTTTTTCTTTTCCTGTTTAATGCCAATGTTAATGTCAGCCTTTCTCTTCCTCCATCTGCAGCTGAGCTGTTATATACATCCCACACATCCAGACCCTTGTGTATTATTTCCCTCTGCTCAATCTTCAGCCTGCATCCCTTTTCCTTCATCCTCCATTGCCAGGATTATAGCTCATGCAGTGCTTATCTCATGTCCTACTACACTTTTCCAGTTTACTCCTCCCCTCTATGCCTTGAAACCATTACAGAGAGCTCCCAAAAAATCCTTCCTCTACTTTTTTACTGACCACTCAGCAGGAGTAGAAATCAGATTATATTAATTCAAATATTCTACATTTCTTCTACTCAGGTGTCTTCTCCTTTGCCATGTCTCAAACCCTCTTCTGAGCAGTTGTACAGAGTTTCCCTGTTATTTCATTCCCCTTTTAAAGTATTCTACTTCCCAAAATCTCCAATTATACTGCTGTAAGGGATTAGTGATTTTTCTACTTATCTTTTAGAGCTGTATAGACACTGCTGCTAACTTAATGCAGGAGAAATTTTTATTATATTTTGGCAGTCAATGATGTGCATAGAAACATCTGTATATGAAGAACTCAAGTGTTTGGCTCTTAATCACAGAACTGCAACCACCATTCATCCACCCAAAGATTCTCTGTAGCAAAGTTTTTTATCAATAAGAAACACTCACTCTCTCTTCTTTCTCTATGAATGCTCGAAAGGGAATCAGAAAATCATCACAGAGTGCTTTGGGTTGGAAGGAATGTCAAAGATCCCCTAGTTCCACTCCCCTGCCATGGGCAGGGACATCTTCCACTAGACCAGGTTGCTCAAAGTTGCTTCCAACGTGGCCTTGAACTCTTCCAGGGATTGTGCATCTGCAGCTTCCCTAGGAAACATGTGCCAGTGTTTCACTATCCCCGCAGTAAAAAATCTTTCCTTAATATCTAAACCTACTCTATTTCAGTTTGAAACCATTACCCCTCGTTCTATCAGAGGAGTCTCTTGTAAAAATTCCCTCTCCAGTTCTCCCGTTGGCCTCCTTTAGGTACTGGAATGCTGCTGTAAGTCTCCCCAGAGGCATCTCTTCTCCAGGCTGAACAGCATCAGCCCTCTCAGCCTGTCTTTATAGGAGTGAATTAGCTATATCAAACACACTTTAAAATCTGGAATTACATTGTCCCTTAGCTATTACACCATCCAGTAAAATGACATATGAGACAGTGTAATTTCATCTCCCCAAAGCATTAATGGTTTATGCCTGCTCAACTGTTATGCTTCATGGCCTTAATTTCTAGTAGAACTTCTGAAATCTGCTTTCTGAGATTAGCAGTGCCCTCTTGCCTGATTTGAAACAAAAATAATTGGAAAGGCACATGTACCAGCTTCCAGTTTATAAAAGTTCATTATTTGAAATCCCCTGAGCTCCTCCAATTAGAAAACAACTTTTTGACTTAATATCCTTCAATTGTTAAAAACTTGCGTCACTGAGAGATCACAGTGAAACGTAAAGGTCCCAGCACATTGGCACTTGATTGTGAGGGGATGTGATTGTTCCACATTTAGACTGGAAAGGGTTAGGAACTCCACTTCCCAATGTGCTTAATGAATGAAAGGAAAATTGGACCCTTGAGCCAGAGGCAATGACCTAACTGAGTGAAAAATGTTTGCAGGTTAACAAGGGCAACTGTTCCTTGCTATAATTCCCACTGGAGGTGAATGACAAAAAAGGCCAATAAACCTCAGACTGGATTATTTATTAACCTGTTTTCTTCCTAGAAGAAAAGACCTTACTGTAGATCTTGAGAGACAGAACTGAAAAAGTGTCCTTTCACAAGGAGTAAATTAATGGTCATGTGTCCTTCTTAAAAAGATTAAGGTGTAATATTCAGTATCATTGTATTCTCTGTGATCAATCAGATTTTTAGAAAGGCAACTTCACTGGGACTGATGTTCAATAAGTGCAAAAATAAAATTGTGATTAAATGCCACTAATGTAAGCCATATTAGAACAAAATGTAACTGGAAATGACATATAAGCATTGTTGACACTGAATCACAGAAACATATTTTATGTCTTGTCTTTACAAGCACTGCTGCCTAACATGCTGACACAGCACATCCATAGCTTTCCTACAAGCACTCAGAAACCAGGGTGTGGTGGGATAGCCAAGTGTCCTGATGGAGAGTGGAGTCTCTCTAGCTGGAAGTCACGCAATTCACTTCTCACCCTGGAGAGCAGACTTGGTTTCCAATCTAAACCGTTTGTAATGAAGTAATGGAAAGATTGCTGTTGTCTACACTGAGATCAGGTCTGGAGCCTAACACGGAGGCGATGGAAAAAAATTGCAGGGTAAGTGCAGAACAATGCAGGAAAAGACTAGTAATAACCAGTAGAGCAGCTGTCAAACTACCTTTGCAAAAAATTCTGTGATGCCTTTTCAGGAAACAGTGTAGACTAGTCAGGAGAGAATTGAAGGGTATGATCCAAAGTTGAGCTGTTTCAGTGGGCTTTGTATTGTATTAGTCCCTAACAGAATATACAAATAACATATTGCTTCCTGTATTTGAAGTGCCAAAAATGAGACAGTTGCAAGCATTCTGCAAACCATATGTCTGAATCAGTCTGGGACTGAAGCAAAAGGAAGGAATATGAATTTACATAATGCAACTCTCTCTGCAACATAGATATGATAACCATAATGCACAGATGTATTTTCAGTAATGGGAACTGCATTTGACTTTCTTGTTAAAACAGCCCTGCAGTTTTCAAAATGCTCTTTCCTTACCCCGTTGTGTACCTGCATGTGAAAAGGTGAATACCATGTTTATGTACTGCTTTCTTCTCTGAATGATAGAACAGCCTTCCTGCTCAGACCTCTTCCTCAAAGTGTATGATTAAATTTGTACGGTCTTTGGCTGTGGGATTATATTGACTTCAAAATAGTTAAAAAATTTACATTTAATTATCAATTCTTAGGTAAAGAAAGTATCTCAGAGAAGAAGAGCTATGCTTTTTATCCCAATGAATTTTAAAGAGTGCAGATTGAGCAGCATCTTTTTTTCACCGGAAAGCTTTCCAGCCACTCTGCCCCCATCCTGTAGCACTGCCTGGGATTGTGGTGACCCAAGTGCAGTACCTGGCCCCTGGCTTTGTTGAACCTCATACAACCTCAGCCCATTGATCAAGCCTGTCCAGATCCCTCTGCTGGGTGCTGCCTTCGGACCAACTGAGTGGGCACTCAATCCCCTCATCCAGACTATTGATAAGGATATTAAACAATGCTGGCCCCGACACTGGTCCTGGGGAGCACCACTAGTGATCAGCTGCCAGCTGGATGTAACTCCATGCACCACCACTCTCTGGGATCAGCCATCCTACCAGTTCTCTACCCAGCAAAATGTTCCCATCTAGAACATGAGCAGCCAGTTTCTCCAGAAGAATGCTGTGGCAGATGGTGACTAGGGCTTTACTGAACTTCAGGTAGACACATCCACAGGCCCACCTGATCCACTAGGTGGGTCATGTTGTCACAGAAAGAGATCAGGTTCATAAGGCAGGACCTGCCTTTCCTAAACCCATGTCTGGTCAGCTGCCTCAAGAAGGCATGCCAGGAGCAGATGGCAGCGCTTCTCATGGAGATTCCCAGTTCTTATGCTGCCATCAAAATTATCCCTAACACCACTGAATGTTACAGGTGTTACAGATGTTTCTCACAGCTTGAGAAACAGCTGGTTCAGTTGTAGGGAAATCTTCTCACCATGAAACTGCAGATAGTTTGGAACCTGCCCTTCCTCTATCCTCTCTTTATGAGATCTAGTGCTCCTAAGCTGGGTGCCTGAAATGCTAATCCTATGTCTTTGTCTAGACAGGCCAGACGGTATTTCAGATTTTAAGAGGAAATTAAGTGAATACATGTCCGTTGTTGCTGGATATTGGCTGCAAAGTTTTATATCTTGTCTCTTTATTGCATATTATGGGGAACTGTAAAAGTCTGTGCAGTGGATCTTTTTATTAAAAAAAAAAGAGGGAAGAAGAAATCAAAATAATTAAAATGAGAAAATAACAAAGAAGGAGAAAAATAATCTGGTAAGTAATATCTAGGTTAGTAGGAAAAAGTTTATTTGAGTAAGTAGCTAAATTACTAACTATAAAAGGGTAGAAACAAAAACTTTTGGTAATATGAAAAATTTGAGAGTGAGTAGGAGGTCACGACTACAGCGACTTGTAATTCAGCCCTGCTTGTATTAAACCTGGATATGAACTTCTGAACTAGGTTTTCCACAACCTTTATAGCTTGGGTTATAGGTTAAGAAATTATTAATCATGAAATATATCAGTTTCTCTCTGAGTTGTATGTGATTTTGATGGCTCAGATGTACCATTCAGAGATTTGAAAAGCTTGCTGCCCTCACTTATCTTTTAGAGTTCTTTATAAATACATACTTCTCTTTGTAATTTATGTTCTTCTATATGTATTGTTTCAGGGTTTAATAAACATAATTCTCTTGTTTAGAATCCTTTAACAATGTTTTTTTCTCTGTTAAAGTCTAAATAAGATGAAACTAAATTTAGTAAAAAGGTAAGGTTTTTGACACAAAAATATTGTTTAATTCTGCATGAACTCTATTTTACTGCTTATCTTATTTTTGGTAGGCAACTTGACTGTTGCTTTTGGATGCCCTGGAGGAGAAAAAAATTGGGCAAGTACTAAAGCTTCAAAACATACATGTGTAGTAAATAAAGCTTTTGTATTATTTCCAACAAAAAATGAAATCTTGCTTTTTTTACTACGTACTTTTCCCAGTCACATGGAATGTAAACTGAATAGGCCATGAAAGTTCAGTGACACAGAACTCCATAAAGGTGTTATAATGACCTTAAAATCCTACTTAAACACCAGTTGTTTCATAAAATATTTGTAAACCTCATACAACTGACCTTTTTTTGCAATCCTTCTATAATTGCAAGCGTGTATAGTTACATACAAATGTTACTATACACACTTGCACTCACATCATCACTGGCTATGATCTTGTCTCATAAATTAAGTAAGGTTGGGTCTTGTCAGTTCTTGGATGCAAGGCCTCCAAGGAAAACCCAGATGGTGCAGGCATTGATAGCAATTCAGTGGGAAGACCACCTACTGTGTTAGTACTCATTTTTCTTTTGGATTGAGAGCATTGCGTTTGGAAAGATGTTGCTGGTTTTTTTCCTGAAGTTAAAAATTAAGAGCCTGGCCAAAATGAAGCATTTCAAATCATCATAATAATCCTATAGCATGCTGCATAAGAGTACAGAAGCTGTTTAAATATTGCCAGCTGAAATAAGAAAAATATTAGAGTTAATTGCAAATAACTTTTCCCCTTTTTTTCAGTTTCTTTTCATTCAGCATCAATCCACCCCCTCTGTGAAATATTCACTGATAACTGAAAACTAAAAGCAATTTTTATCTTCATCAGCATTTCCTGTAAGCTTTTGTAAAATATTCAAAACTCAAAAAAGCATGACTGCAAAAGAAAGTGGGAATTTCCTCAGCTGGGAATCTGTAATTTGGTCTTTATCTTATTATTTCTGCGGCATAGAACAAATAAAAAAGTTAAAATGTAATCTGTTTTTCATTATTTCATTGGCAGATACCATCATGTCCCATGTGCCCATTTATTATTACCCTCTCTGGGCATGATCCCTGGTTACACCATAGATTTTTGGTGGAGCAGGAAGGGGAGTAGGTAATAAACAGTGCTGCCTGAAAACCTTGGGCCAGGGGCAGCGGGGCAAATGGAGCATTGCATTGCCTTCCATGCATTGTCTCAGTAGTGTGTGCAGGCTCCTCACTGCATCCCAAAGTGCTGAGTTATTACCATTGCAATGCAGCACAAAAAATCTCATTTAAGAGAGATTTTTGTCATGTTCCCCTTAATATGCTTTATAAAAAATAAAATTATCCACCAAACACTGACATTTATCATGAAAGTGAGTCTCAAACCCAAAACTGGATGAGAAGCCGATATAGCAGAAATAAATTGTAATAAGTCTGGACAGGCTATATAGATATAGACTTCTTCACTAAATAAAATATGAATAATATTAATAATGTTGTTGTGATGCAGGTTGAGAAGATTAGAATTGTTTTCTAATGTTTACCACCTAGAGTTTTAACATGTAAAGAGATTTTTCAATGCCTAGAAGCTTTCATAACATTAGAAGAAAAAAGTCTTTGGAAATGACTAGTGGGTAAGATATTCATAGCTCTAAGTAATGGATCTTTTTTCACAGAGGATGTGAAAGGCACATTTGCCTTTTACCTTTGGAGCCCAGTTGCTGTCAGCTATGTCAGAGAAGGTTCAGTGGAGGAAAACTTCACAAATACTTAGTCCACAGTGCGTTCATTGAACTTGATGTTGATTCTTCATATACACAAAATAGTTCTCAAGTCAAGTAACATTTTAAGGGAAAGTTACAAGGAAATTACATGTTCTGGAGACGTCAGCAAGAAATCACAACCAAATGAAGTAACTGTAGACTCTCATAATGTGAAAATCCCTGCACTTCCAAAGGTTTCACACTGACTGAGTAGATGAAAGAGGAGGAAACAGAGGATAATTAATGAATTTTGCTCATAGTTACTAAAAGAGATAGAGCTTGTGAAAATCTATTTTGACCTTTTGCAGATATTATGAAAACTTTGCTGCTTGGAACTTGACTTATAGGGTGGTATAATTGCTAAGTTCCAAGAATTCATGTTGGTCAAAACTAACTTGGGCTCCTGATAAGTAAAATAGAAAACTTCACACTTACTTTGCTAAGGTTTCGATTTTAGTAACTGTTGTGACAGGGATGATAAGAATATTCTTGGTGTAAACTCTACTAACAACATAAAACTTGAATAATTGAACTCTCTGTTTGCACTATATTCCCTCCGAAAAGATATCAATGAAAATACAGATCCAGCCTTGACCCACAACCTGCTTTTGGTGGAGACAAGAGTGGGGTGTGTTTAGGGATAATATTGTATTTCTGCTCACCAGGAAGAACAGCCGCCCCAGCCACTGTGCTCAGACATAAGACACTGTCCGTCTTTCCCTGGGACCTTGTGGGATGCCAGAAGTACTTTGGGAGACAACTCAGGTGAAGGAACAGAGCAGCATGACAAAGCAGCAAGATGAAGGAATGAAGCATTAAGGGAAAGAAAGGCTTGTGTTAAGGAAGGAAAAGAGGGTCTGATGCTGTTACAAGATTTTACTTCCTCTTCACCAGGATTCAATATTTTGGTATTTCTTGTCATCTTGTTTCTTATTTTGAATTAAATACAATACTTACAAGTACGCTTTTAAAATTTGAAATTAAGACAAGAAGACCTTTCAGAGACCTTTCTTTTCATTGCTTTTTTTTTGTTTGTTTGTTTGGGTTTTTTTGGTTTTGATTTTTGGGTTTTTTTACAGATTTGTGGGACCTGTTCAAAGTTTCCTAACCACAGGATTTATTATGGAACACAAAGATACAACCTGAATTCTTTTGGCATTTCTAATCATAAAAGGCTTTTCTTACATGTTCATCTACTATTTTAGCAGGAGAAAATTTCAGCATATGAGGTGGCCTCATTAAAGGGTAAATCAAGATTTTTTAGCAATGGGAGTTATCCTTTGTTTCAGAGGCTGGGAGTGCTGAATGAGTCTGGGACTGCAGAAGACCAAGATCATCTTGCACAGCAGCCCCATGGCATCCTAATGATCTGGCTTCTCTTCCTACCTCTGCTTCCTGGGAGGTGGTTCCAGATGACTACTAAAACTCACTTTGTGATAGCATTCAGAAAATGTGTGCCATTGCTTTCTGGGTGGCTGATGCCTGTGGAGAACCAAGATACAGAACATCTCAATACTCACAAGTGCAGATAAACTGAATGGGGAACTGTGATTTTAAAAGCCATAGAATACTTACTGTGATAGATTAAAAAAAATCATTCCTGTGTGTGAATTTGGTCTGTCAGCTCTAGCTATGTCTGTATTTCTGTTCCTTCAGAGTAAGAATGTGGATGGCAATTTCCACTAAATGTGGATGGATTTTATTGTACTTTAGTACAACTAAAGTACAATAAAAGTACAAATCAGCTACTTTTGTAGCTGATGGAATCACTTTAAAAATTAATGTTGTGAAATCTGGGAGAATCAACATGATTTCTTTCTGTGTACCACAATGTGACATGCCTTCACACTTTTAACTGAACAGATAAAATGGAATTAGTAGATGCTTACCACGAATATCCCCAGTGAAACACCTAGTGCAAGTCAGTAATTTTTATTTTTATACATCTGCAACAGGAATGAATTAAAATTGTCTGGGCAGCAGTATTAGAAGTTGTGTATTTTGACTATTCTGCTATGAAACCTCATTGTGCTTTCACTGTAAGTATTTAAGTGCTTGTAAGTATTTAAGTGCTTGTAAGTAATATGCTGACTAATACTTTTCAATAAAAATTAATTGCGTTGGTACCGAGCTTTATTTATATTTCTTAGAACATGAATCTAACAGAAATAAACTTTGTTTCTTCTATGTTGCATCTTTTCCCATTTTCAATGCTGAGTTTTCTTTTATTCTTCAGCTTTATTATCAGACTATGAGGGCATTTAAAGACTGTTGAAAGCAGTGTCCAAATGAGGAGTTCTTATTCCATAACACTAGTAAAATGGGAGTAATCCATTTATAATCACACCTGGCAGAGTCAGCAGAGTCATCAGCAGAGGGGCTGACTTATTCAAAAAGCACATTGATGTACCAGGAGCTTGAATGGATTAAACACTCTGAAGGGAAGGTATAAGTAAAGAGACTTTATATGGAATACCCTGTTTGGTGCCCTCTTCTTGGTGAGACGCCCTCTCTGTTCTTACAAGAGACAGGTCCATATGATCGCAAGACTATTCCAAGTTGATTGAAGACTCTGAATTTCATCCAATTCTGAGTGTTCAACATGAAACATTGTTGAAATCCTCTATCACTCCGATAGTGATCAACACCTCTCTTTGGAAAAGCTGTTTTCTTTGAGCCAGACTTATAAAATATTGGTCACCTTAGAATATATTGATCAGTCTCCTTCCCCACTAGCAAAAAAAAAAAAAACCCTCATCTAGGCAAAACTAATATTGCTTCTACAGCTTACCATGAATATCAGCTTGGCAGCTGATATTGGCTGAGCTTGGCAGGATTTCACTACCTTCAGTTTCCTCTACCAGCAATTCATAGCAGTGATTTAATGAGTTCTGTCCTCCTTTGGAACATGGCCATGGTTTAAACTGCTCAGAGGCAAGTGAGTCAGATCAGGCTGAGTGCTACCTCCAAGCTAATCCCCTTTTCTCAAACCAGTGTTCCCTTCTGGCCTCTGTGGTTTCCTCTTTGCAAAAAGCACCCCTCCATATTGCATTGGTTAACCGCTTCTGAATTTGTATGCAATATGATGTAAGGTAGCAGATACTCAGGCCCACAGGTTAGGCATTTTACAACCTTAAAAGGTAAATTATTGATAAGTTTCTGGTGCTGCTAAAATAAGTGGAATTTTTACAAAGTAAGATCTGGACATGATCTTTGCTTGGGTTTATTTTTCTGCCTGTTGTTCCCTCAAGTTTCCCATGCCTCTAGACAGACTCAGTTTAATAACCATCCCAGATATACTGCCATCTCCAAGTTTCTGGCAGTCACTGTTATCTGTCACACTGATGTGCTGCACAGGAAAATTGTTCTGCATATTTTTGGTGGAGAAATAAAAAGTTATTGGCATAGGTAGTTTGGAAGCCAGAGCAGCTTTCTTACCCAGTGAGATACTATTGTGTTTCAGAAGCATCTGAAGGGAGTCAAACCTAGTCCACACATATGTTCAATTTTACATGGTGTGCTGAGGCCAAAATTCGGGGCCAGCTGCTCCCAAGTCTCTGGCATGTGCTTTTCTTTAACCACAGAGAGCACTGCCTGTCTGTATCTGCTTGCACAGTTGTGGCTTCAGCTTCAGAGCCATATATATGTTTCTTAGCCTCTCAGTGTCTTTTTTTTTTAAAAAAAAGCAAAGACGTCATTTGGAGTTAAGTCTAGAGAAGTGGTTTGCTGTCTTTTTTGGCTTAATAAACTGTAGTAGTACTAGAAACATAATGTGACAACAACTGCCTGACTTTTGCATCTATACGGAATGGATTTTAATGTTGTTTTAAAACTTAGACAGTATAGGAAATGAAGCCTAAAAATTCATGTATTCTGGCTGCATGTAAACTGGTACTTTTTTGTCACACATGAGGACAGAGATTAAAAACAACTTTATAAAGTATTTATGAGGTTTTGATTTACCACAATTATTTTCTCTGGCTTTTAGAGTCTCTGAATAGTATCTTAATGCTAGATCATATTTTCTGACAGCAAAACACCAGATACACTGTAATGATTTGGCATTCAGCCTTTTGGAATGAAGGCCAGAACTGGTTAAATAAATCTTTTTCAATAGCAAGGAGCAATGATTGCATTGTAAACTCTACATAAATCTGTGATATTACAGAAAGCAACTGTTTTGCAATAAGTTGAATTGGAAAAAAAAAAAAAACATGGAAAAAATTTCCCATACTGGAAAGATGTCAACATGGCATTTTGCTACCCGAGTCTTCTGTACTGTTGCAATTGAACTTTTAATAATGTGACAGAAAGTGTTTTTCTTGATTATTGTGCTCAAGATTGTGTGAGAATCCCAGACCGGAGTAGCATTTCATAAAAATATTAACTTTATTAATACCACATAAAACACATTGGGATTCCTAGCAACCAGTTCTACCCATGGCTAAGAAAAGGCAGGTGGTTTTTGAAACAGCATGAGCTCATGCTCTGCAAGATTTTTGTCAGGAGGGGCAAAGTGCTGAGTTCCTTTGTATTCAGCTGGAGCCAGTGGTGTAAATACATTTACCAGTGTGCATCTACTGCTAGTGGTGTATGACTGTAGGTCTTAGAAGTCATGCAAGACATGGGGGTTGCTGTGCTAAACACTCTCCAAGGGTGTAGACAGACATCATCCTCACCCAGAAGAGCTTACAGTTTAAAATACAGATGTCTCAGACCTGATGGAAAGGGAAGCAGCCGTTTAAGAGCAGCAATTTATGCAAGCCACAGACTGCCAGTGGCAGCAGTGAAAGGAGGAGCGTTCCCAGAGGCTGAGCCCCACGGTGCAAGCTGTGACTTTCAGTGCGCGGGAGGGTAGGTTTGTTTATTTTCCCTTCAGACTTTCGCGGGTGGAATGGCTGTCTGGGAGCACAGAGCCACGCACGGTGTGGCAGTGTGGCCACACGGGTGCCCCCAGCCGCTCTGTGCCTCCTGGTGCCTGTGTCAGGCAGGAGAATCCAGAGGGCCCCACGCTGCTCCTCAGGTCAGGGCCTGGGAGCCGAGGGGCGGCTGCCCTCTGTGACCCCCTGCTCTGTCTCTTCTTGAGAAACTACCTCGGGTTGGCTTTAAAAAGGGCCAGAACCAGCTGAACAAATGTATGGCTGTTTGGTGTAACATTTCCGTGCAGTTCAGGTTAATAGTTCACTTACAGTGCAAGGCTTAAATCTGTGTTCTCCAGATCGTATAGACTCTACCTCAAAAGAAATAATGATAACCATAACAACAATAATAATACTAATAATACTAATGCTGATAATTGCCTAACTTTTACATTATTAAAAGAAAAAAAAAAAAAACAACAACATCCAGGAAAAGATTGTAACCAGAAATGGTGAGGGAAGGACAAGTCAGGATGCACAAGCGAGTACTGATGTGCAGCCCATGGCTCCTAAAGCCCTGCAAGGGCAGGTTTTAGCTTCTTTGGCTCCATGATGAGCCTTCTTGGCACCGTATGAATGCGTGGAGCGGCGCCGTGCCCGGGCTCCCCGCGCCGCCGCTGCCAAGGGGCTGGGCCCGGCGGGCGCGGCTCCAGGCCGGCGGGAGGCGGCAGGGCCCGGTCCCCATCGCGATCCCCATCCCGGTCCCGATCCCCATACCGGTCCCGATCCCAATCCCGATCCCGACCCGCCGGGACCCCTCGCTGCAAGGGACGAGGCAGCATCCCCGGAGCAGGCGGCAGCTGGGAATCCCGCACGGGGTGGTGTTTAGGGAGAGCCGCAGTGAGTACATGTGTATAGGAGAGGAGCACTGGAATACATCCAGAGCCCAAATCCTTCAGTCTTAGCAGCTGAAAGATGTCAAACGCTCTCCTTAGGCTGAAAAGCGTTTGGCACGCTCCCGGAGTGTGTCAGGACAAGACTGGCACCGTGGTGCTCCAGGGACCACGAGGAAAACCTTAGGATTACAGCTGTAACTTGGCCACTTCCTCACTTAATGCCTTCAGTTTCAAACCTCTCAACCCATGTGAAACGGAGCGATGTCCCAGCGTGATGCACTTAGCACATCTGATTGCTTAATTATTATCTGCCTTTCCACACAGCTAGAATCACAGCTTCACCTGCTCATGTGGCACCCACATGTGCTGTCCTGAGCATCCGTGTGTGAGCGGCCTGGGATCACTGCCACTCTGGTATCTTCTTCTTCTGCCTTTGTTAGAGATCTTCATTCCAAATGCAACTTCTGCACACTCCCCTAGGCATGGAAATGGAAATGTAGTCACAAAATAAGTGGGCAGCTAGCAGAACCTTTGTTAACTGCTTTGAAAGTGAGAAGCACTTTCTAAATAGAGTGGTTAAAAAGAATCTCTGCTCAATAGCTAAACGTTTGCCAAGCCTGCTACATACAGTTTTTAAATTTTTAAATTTTAGAAGTTTTTTTGTAAATTTCCCATAATTTAAAGTCGCATGGACTTTTAATTAAGTGCTGTCATGATGGCTAGTAAATGAATATCAATGAACACAACATCATAACTGTTCTCTCAGAAATGTGTCAAAAAATACATTTTTATTCTGAAGAAAAACCACTCCAAGTGTTCCTGCTTTCATTATGCAAAGAATACATCCCCTGTCCTCATACTATGGAATTTTTTAAAAGTTATTAGGTTTTTATCTGCATTTCCACTGTAAAAAATATTGAGCTGAAAGAGGCCTCAAGGCAGAGTTGGAGACAGGAAGATGTAGGCAGAAAAAGGTTTTGAGAAAACCTGCGAGTAAATTTATGCCCAGCAAAAGAATGCAGGTAAGAAACGGCAAGTGGGAAACTTCCAGGAATCAGGTACTTGCTGTGTGTACTAATCAGCTTGCTCCTGGTCCTGTTCTGTAACAGAGAACATGAGCCATGTTCTTGGGATGCAGCCTCTGTATTTGATGCTGTGGCTCTGAGTTCATGCTCTAATTCAGTCATTCAAGGTGAGGGGCCAGAGGGCAGATAAACTTTTTTCCAAGCAGCTGTTAACAGGGTTTGCAATGTCTGCTTAAGACGCTACCTGAGCGGAGGCAGCATGATTTAATAAACTGAGAGCTGTCTTGGGACTTTGCATCCTTTCCCATCTCTGCCACTGCTTTCCTGCTGAATCATGGTTTTAGCCTAATGTTCTTATTCTCTTAAATGGACACAGTAAGCATTGCAGAAGCAATCAATAATGTATTTTTCTTTCTAGACAGAAAACATGGTGTATAATAACTGGAAATTACTTTTATCTAGGATGTTTTAGAAGAGATGGTACATTTTGTATGGTCCCATTGTCTCCTCTCATCCTTGCAATACTATAAGGTTGGTGTTGGTATAGTTTTTTATATAATTTCTATATATATTTTTAATATAATTTTTTAATATAATTTCTGCTTGGTTGCTTCAATCAATTCAGAATAAATGTGTGTCTATGTCCTTTTCGGCCAATTTAGAATGCTTCTTTCTTAATCTTCTCTCAAAGAACTTGAAGATTGAAATGAAGTCCCTGTCATGGCAAAAGAACCTGGCAGTCAGGCAGCAATTGGTCATGGAGCACCAAAATTAGAGGTAGGGATTAGAAAAGAAATCTTAAGAGTCACTGTTTGGGAGAGGTTTAGAAATGCAGAAGAAGATGTTTAGAAAGCATTCCAAAACTCAAGGGTACAGCTTTATGTAAGTACTTATTCTAGAAAAGTACATTTTGAAATTAGTAGACTGTTCTCTATTTTCCTATCAATAGTGTATTCAACTTTTTCAAGCGATTGCATGTCAAGAACATCACAAGTGTCTGCCTGCTGTCTAATTGTGCTGACTAGTAATTTCTAATCTGATCATAAGCAGTGAATTGGTTAACTGTGTTGGTACTTAAGTGTGCATGTTTTGCTTCAAGGCTGACACCCTGGCAAGATGAATGGGGGAAGTTAACTTGCTTGATGCTATTGTTTTAGCTGGTGAGGATGAGGACTCAACAAGATGAAAGTATGTTGGTTTACATTGTCAAGGCTATCTTCACAACCAGAAGCTAGAAACTTCCTTTATTATGAGAAAACAAACACATAAATTCTGGGAAATAGAATAAAACACTCCATTAATCTGCATGAAAGCCTTAAATCATTCAGATTCATAGATTTGCTACCTGTGGTAATTTTTTCTTTTGCATTTGGAATAAGAGTTTGCTGGGATCAGAAAGCATCATTGCTTGCATCCACTGATAGTCTAAGAAATGACTAATAAAAACAGATGCAGTAGACATCTTTTCTTAGAAATAGAGCTTTCTGGAAATGGTGCAGAAACAGAAAGAAAATCTAATAGAATGCCACCCCATTCCATTGAAATCCGTTCAGAAAAATAAATGAGGTTCTATTTCTGGCTTCCTTTGCCTTGTTGAAGGGTATAGGATAACTCATTTGATCCAGCTCTGCACCAGCTTCTCAACTGTGAAACCAGAATGACTGAGTTGTGCATATTTTCTAAAATGTTGAGGAAATATAGATAAAAACATTATTATGTAATCCCTAAGGACCAGACTGGGTGACCTTTATTCATATTTAAATAATGAGAACGATTTACAGAGTAGCCTACTGTTCACTGTGAGTAAGGGTGAGAGAATCCGGGCTGATTTTGTCTTGGCCCACAGAGTACTTCTGAACTGCTGTTTTCATTTGGTTTTACAGTTCCATTTTCATAAGATTGAAAGGACCTGAAAATGAGTGAAATTGCAGGTTAGTGAATGATACTGTATGTTTGAAGATATCCACACTCTAACAATCTTTGACTATATCTTCAATTACCAGTATCTCAGTTGTAATATCACTGCTGGGATTTTCAGAAAAATAGCATGTAATGTCAACTCTGTACTTAAACTGTAACCAACAAGCCCTGGGGAGCTATCAAGTTATCAGTCTTTAGTACTGAAAGCATAACACCGGTTTTAAGTATAGCTACTCAAAATGGGTCAAGTTACAGCTGGGTTGTGTTTTAGTGAACTAAAATTAATAAGGTGTTTTTAGCCAAGCACAAAAATCTGTAAGTGCAGATATTTGTAATCAAATTCCTGATTCTATAAGGTAATTTTTATTTAACCTGTGAAAATTAGGTGTACACACATACATACAAACACAAAAACCACCTGTGAACTGAAGTTCTCAGTACGTTGTTGCCCATAACCTCAAGCTGGAACAGAAACTCTGGCATTTCAGCATTCAAAATCTGGATCAGCTGCTAAGGTCTAAGATGTTTGGGTTTGAACTTGTGTACTTTAGAAGTAGATTATACATATTCTGATCTGAATTGAAATAAGTATTAATTGGTAGGAAATAAGACAAAATCTTTCCTTTCAAAACTGAAATCTTTGTATAACAGATGTATCCATAAATGTTCTCTCTTTGTAAAGGAAAGAAATGTGACCAAGTCACTTCTGAAACAGCAGTGAAAGAAACATCTTTGCTGGCCTGAGCAAAACAATTAATCATTGTCCTACATGCTCTGTTACTAAACGTCAAAAGACCAAATTGTTTGTCAGATCAGCTACAAAACAGAGAAATTGAAGGCTTGTAGCAGCCTTCACGTTTCACATTTACGGTAACTATTTTTCTTTAATTCTGTAAAAATCTATATTTTCTTTCCAGTTCCACTGGTTAATCTCCAAGAGACAGTAAGGCCCCAAGTGATCAGTCTTTTTTGTCAAAGCACATAAATTATTACTGGGCTGTTAATTCTAAGTGAATCTAATCCCAGATCACTATTGCTTTTGAAAGAACTAAGTTCTGTTCTTCAACCTATTTAGCAAGGCTTTCACCTGCTACCTATATGACACTGTTTGACACATACTTCAGCTAGGGATTCAGACAGCACACACTAGGCTTGCTTTTTGTGCCATTCACTGAAAAGTCTAAGATGCCTGAATGAATTACCATGCTACAAATACAACCTTTAAAAAAACATACAAAGTACTTATCAATGTTTTCCTAATTTGAGATTTTTAATATAGAAGGAAAGGAAATTTAAAAAATACGTATTACTATTGGCTTTATTTATGCGTATGCAATATTTAATTTCAAAATTAAAAATTAAATTTCAAAATTAAAATTTAAAAAAAGAGAAGTTCAGAACTTCTGCTGTGGAACAGAGACACAATTGCCCTTTCCAAATTGCACTTTCCAAAAAAGAAATAGCAAAGGAACAGTAGATACAGTTTTAGGATGGTTCTGTGCTTAGTCATATTATGGATTCATTCAGTGGTTTTGTTTTTTAATCAGAGATACTTCTATGCTTTTGTCAGCGCACTTTCCTGGGCATCACATAATTTTGTGCCTATGTACAAATTATCTATTTTAGAAAACTGTTATTTCAGTCTTCCTGATGGGAAACTGAGGCACAGAGAGACAAAGGGACTTTTCTGAGATCTCATAGGACATGAGTTAGAGCAGGCTAAAAGATCTAGAATTTATGGTTAACTTCTAAAGCACTCTACAGCTTTCCTTTGGATAAATCAGTGCCAGCAATGAATTAAACTGCTTAACGTTTATCTGAAAATCAAGCCTAACATTATTAATTTAATTTGGTGAGTAAAAGAAACCCCAGCAACCCAGGGTATGTCTGGAATTAACTTTATTTTGATGTGTATTTTGTGGAAAGGAAGAGCAAGATTGTTATTTTTTTCCCATCAGAAACATCTGTGTACTTTGCCAATATCTGCCTTGGCAGTACTTTACTAGTAATGTATATATTTTGCCTTTTAGAAAACTGTTTTCCCAAGGCTGAGAAAAACTGTGAGCAAAATTATGTCAGGAAACACTTACACATGAAAATATGAAATATAATTCAGATTTGATAAATTCAGTGTGAAAAGACACATTACTTTGCAATTCTTAACAGACATCTTTAACCTAAAAATATTCTATTGGTTGAGGGGAAAATGAAGGCAGAAATAAAAAATTCAAACAACTAAAAACAAGAGTAATAGCAATGAATTTAAAACTGACTCTGGGGAAATATGGACAATTGATACAGGAAGCTGAAAATATCTTAAAAAAACTCAGCAGAGGATGGAGGGAAATAAGAAACAATACATGAAGTATATAAAGAAAAAGTGAGATCTTGGTAATGGTTTATATCCTGTTCTCAGCAAGGATAGTAAAAACATGGATTACAATGTGCAAAAGGCAGATTTGCTCATTCATATCTGTTTTGTCAGAAAAGACAGGAAGATCTATTTCTACCTTCAAGCTAATGAGAAGTTTTTTTACCCCATCAGTAGCTAGAAATAATGCTTAACAATTTTTTTTTCAAAAGGGCAGGATCAGACAATAGATTTGATGCAAGCTAGGGTAGTTTATTTCAGTGTACTAGTATTTTTTTAAATTACAGAATGCTGGGGAAATTGAAGAAAACTTAATTAATGCCAATATTTTAAAAGAAAAAAATCTGTTAAAAATCATACAAAAGACTGACTAAAATGGAGGTAGTAAAGAAGTACAGGTGAGGTATAGTCATAGAGGGGAAAATAGTTCGCATGGTCCTGTGAAGATCTGTTCTTTCTCCAATGCCATCAGCATCTTTAGCAAAGTCTGGAAAATGTGAGATTATCAATAGAAAAACTGACAAGTGACAAAATCATTAAATGAACAATTCATGATGATGAAAGAATGAGCTAGTCTGGAGTGCTCATTGCAATAAATTTATTAAAACAATATTTTTGTGTGGTCAAAAAAGGCCAAAGGAAAAGGAATTTACATAGCAATTATTATTGGGAAATCTGAGTCCTGTAGAAAAGACTTAAATACAAATTTGAAGGTAAGCTACAAGAAGAAAGCTGTGATTAAAATGCAAGATGCAATCCTTTTATGTCTAACCAGTGGCATACGGATGGAGATGGTGATACTCCATCTGTGTATGTCATTAGTGACAACATTCCTGGAATACTCTGTCCAGTTCTAGCATTTATGCTTTGTCAAAGACCTTTACAAGCTAGAAGGGGCTCAGAAGAAAACTGCAAGAAGGGTATGAGGTCTGGGAAATGTGCTTCATACTGAGACACTGAAGAAACCCAGTTTACTCTAGGCTGGAAGGAGACTTCACCATAATCTGTAAGACCATTCATGGAAATTATGTTCTTGACAAGTTTTGTTACAAATGAAGTCTAATAAGGTATTTTAAATTAATTTTTAATTTCTTGGTTATTGTTGTAACTTGATCATAATCCAATTAATGTTACAGATTGGAACTGCTGGAAATTTAATTTTGACAGTTCTGAGCTGGAAACAGAACACAAATATCAAGTGATAGTAGCTAATGTTTGGAATGAATTCTTACACAGCAATGTGCTGAAGTTTCCATCTGTAGCAGTTCTTTAATTGAGCTGTAACACATCTCCCAGAAAGACACCCAGGGTAGAACATATATTACATCTGATGCAGAAATTGCTGTGTCTTGGTCTATAGTTTGTACGGCAGGTTGAGTTAGAAGACCAAAAGATATCTCATGGGTATAAAATCAGCCAGGAAAAAGTAACTAGGGTTTACATGGGGCTGAAAAGGAAAGCACTCATGTACTATAATTACCAGTATCACAATAAAAATACACAATGGGATGGGAAAATTATGTTAAAAAAGAGAAGAAAATATCACTGGTTTTAATCCTTTGCTAACAATTAAAAGACCATATTTCTGATACCTAGCCTGCCCTTAACTTCCTTACTTTGTACAATTCAAGTAATTTTTCCTAAGTACAGTACTGTCTAATTTGCTGTGCAATTTGTACTGATGATTGAGTTTGAATTAGGTTTAAAGTAAGTAAATCAAACACTGTGAACCCTGCAAAAATTGCAGAGTTTTATATATGGTTGTGTACACCAAGGAGGCACAGAAGTTTTACTTCAGCTATTCTAAAAAGAGCTGGAGTGCAGATGAGTCTGACAGAAAAAAAAAGTTATACAAATGTATCACATATGTGTTTATGATCTTCTGTCCTTCTTAACACAGGTTCTCCACAGGCACTTCAGTCTATTCCACTGCTAAATATGTGTATCAACAGCTACAACAGAGCAAGGAAAGACTACAGGTATTAACACTTTCAGGTTTGGTTTTCTTATTTTGGTTGGTTGGTGGGTTTTAGGTTTTGGTTTTGGATTTTTTGTTTGTTTTGTGTTGTTGGTTTGGTTTGATTTGGTTTTTCCCAAACAGAAAGCATTTAGGTCTGTAATGAGAAAGTGCCTTATAAAGCAGCAATGGCGTATGTACTAATTTAAGAAACATAAATCCTCTAGTGTCATCTAGCAGTCTTTGGGAAGGCCCATAGATTCAAAAGTGCATTATATTTTGTGCTCCACACATATGGGCCAAAATACAACTGTTGGCTCAAATCTGTATATAATGTTATCTGATGCATTGTCTTCTCTGCTGAAACAGGCAGGCTTCTCTCCAGTGACCTAAGCCATATATGGTTTTATGCTCTGCTTCATTTTGAGAAAACGCCCCTGTTTATATTTCAAGCCCACTTATTAAAACACATATGTGCTTCTTGGACTGATTACAAAAATGACTGCTTGACAATCTTCATTACAGACATTTTATAGCTTCAATAATGACAATTTGAAGGCTTCTTCAAGTAGGCAGTCATTTCACAATACTTTACCTGAGAGTTTTGACCATTTATATTGCTTGGCTTTTCTCTGTTTCCTCTTATGCTTCTTCTGCCAGTGTTTAGTATTTGTTAAACTTTCTCTTCTAGTTAGAATATTTTTTGAGCTTGGAAGCTTTCCAGATGGAAAAAAAGGCTTTCTGTGAGCTTTGATAAATTATTTCATTAATCCTGAAAATTTACCAATTTCAGTTCTAAATACTGGACTATGTGATTTTGTTTATTTGTTTACTTGCTCTGTTTTTACAGCCTTATAAATTATTCTGCACAGGTTTTGTTCATTTTTTACACAGTTTTAGCCTCATACAGGAAGTCTTTATGGATTTCATCTATATCATTAGAAAATACTGGGGGTGAGAACATCTGGAAATAAACTGTATGACCCACTTTAGCATACTTTGCACTGTGAAAGCTTGTATATTATTTCAATGGCCCCTGGAGCTGCTGTTCTGGACAGTTTTGCTCAGCCTGCACCTCAAAACAGCTCACCTTTTTTTATCCCTTGCTCCCCCAGAATAAATTTGAAACATTGAAGATTTGAGGGAGGATTGTGAGCATATTAATGTGTGGATTGCATTTGGTTAAAGATTATTTTTTGCAGTGTAGCCTGTATTCTTCCATTTCAAGGTTCCCAGTGCAACCAGGAAGAAATTGCTTCCTTGTCTCACCAGGAGAGTCCCGATGTATCTTGCTTGTTGCGTGGCGCTTTAAAGGCGTCTGTGTTGAATCATTCCTTGGTACAGCCGTTTGCACAGGGCTGAGTGAATGGAGCAGTGAGCTAATGAATGAACATTCCTACTTAAAACAGACATACATATCCTTCAAGCTGGATTCCTTCATCTCAGTGGCACACCTCAGCCCATTGGTTCAGTCCAAAGTAAATCCATAACATGTCATAGCTGGACAGACCTCTGATGAGATTCTTTTCAACAAGTTAGCATACTGTTAAGCCATTATTTTCAAGGTCTCTAACACAGAAGTCCCTTGTTGAACAACTTTGCTTTATTTGGCCAACTGTGTGAAGGCACGTTTGAGTGGTATTTTAAATTCCCAATTCATGAATAATATTCCAACACAAATGTAAATCTTTCTAAGCATTGAACTACTGCTGTGCATTCTAATAACATATGGAAGATAATATCGTGCCCATTCTTAATCACTTAATTAAAATAATTTCTGCAACAACTTTATGTAGCAATATATAGTTGTTTGGGGTGGTTTTTTATAAATTTGTGTTTTTAGAATAAGCCATGGGAAGGGATTTTTACTGACTTGTCAATAGTGGTGAGTCTTAAAGCAATAACTTCAGTAACAAGACACTATATTCATTCCCAGCTGGACAGAGTCTTGAAGAGGACAGGGAGGCAGTGGTGTGAGCTGCTGGCGGGACATGTCTGGGGATCTCCTGGCTCTGCTCTGGAGAGGAAACCAAGGAGAGTGTTGGTTGGCTCGCTGGGCCTCCTGGCTGAATCTAACCTGTCACATTTTTAAAACACCCAAGCAACTGTGGGTGTCTTTTAGAGGAAGTAATTGCTGTTAGCATTCTTTTCCTATTGCTTTCTGACCATCTCAATACTTTCTTAAGGTGTTGCCTTAGCAGGAATGTGAACTGTATGTAGGCCTGAAGAAAATTAACAGTGACTCAGAAAATGAAATTTATCTGGAAAAACCACATTCCTCAGGAATACAGTATCATGGAGACTTGATTATTTCTTCTTGTGGAAGGGGCCAAGGTGTTTTATGATACCATGCAGTTGTAGCTGAGATTGGCCTGTAGCCCAATCAACTAGTCATTCCTTTCTGGTGTGTTTCTGTATTGGACTTGTGCTGAAATGCCCACAGGAGATTTGGGTAACTCTCTACAAATGCTTTTGCAGGTAGTGAGTGTTAATATAATTTAAAAAATCTGTTGTTTTCCCACCCCTCTCCTTCTCTTCACCTCCCTTTGTGAAAAAGGTAAATCATTCAGGGGTTGCTTTCAGCATAAACCAGTTTGTTGAATTTACAGGAAGGGCTGCAGTTCCTCTGTGCACATGATGCTTTCTAATACATCACAGACCTCTAAAAAAAAAAACAAACTATAAAAAACATGCATGAAACAAACAAACAAAAAATACTTTCCTCTCAAAACATCCATACAGGAAAATGCTATGTAGCTAAGCATGTTAGTACAACTCTACAAGAAACTTGTGGACCAGATTATGCTCACTGAATTGTGGATATTCTTTAAAAAAAATGAGGGCATAAGACTCATTCTTTCTTCTACCAGCACAATTTGAAAAACCTAGACATATTTAGCCGTCAGCTGCCTAAGGAAATGTCACTTACCAATGTTTAGGATGATAGATTGCATCCTTTAGATGTGCCATTCTCTCTCCTTCCTCTCTAAGGAGATCCATTCTCAATTTTTTACCCTTAAAACCTAAAAGAATCATAACAAAAGCTTCTCACTTAATTAATCACTTCCACTTCCTTCATTTTGGGAGCATTTACATTGCATAAAATGTGGTGCTTGTGGCACTCTGCTATTTCCCCTCATGTGAGCTTAGAATCAGCTATGCTGGTCAGACAAGCAGAACTGCTTTTTAACAAAAAAAAATTAAAGTAAAATCCTGTCTCAGCTGCTCTTAGAAGAAATACCTATGTGAAAAGAGTTTGTCCCTTTCTCTCACATATAAAATTACTTCTAAAGTGTTGAAACAACTTTTGGATTATCAGTATTCAAAAGTAAATGGGACTAGGAAAAATTAGAAGTCTAAGTCACCAACTTCCTATAATCTCACATCAAAAGGTCTGAAATATTCAATATTATTCACAAATGCATAAATGAATATTGGGAATCACGTAATGCCCAAGATGGACAGGATAGTGGTGAAAACAGCTCAAACCCATCTTGACCAGCTCTCAGTCATGGAAATCAAGCCTGAGATTGAGGTTGCTCCAGGGAAGCTTTTCCCAGTGTCCTGTACTGCTGGGGACAGTCCCTAGTCTGGGTTAGAGCACCAGCCCTGGGGCATTCTTTCCTATGTGCAATGTCAGTATTTGGAAGTTGAACCTTTCAAGGCCTTCAGTCTTACAGCACTGCTCTCTCTGCAATGGCAGCTAGACTCAGTGTGGACTAGACTAGTACATATACACTCCTTTTAATAGTTTATGAATATCATCCAGATAAGAAATATGCCATTGAGCCATCTGAGCTGGGTCAGAGTAGCTCTGGAGGTGCAGCATTATGGAAATGAGTTCAGATTCCTCCTGGATTTAAAGCCACCATACAAGTGATACAGATCACAGAATATTCTGAGTTAGAAGGGACCCGCAAGGATCATCAAGTCCAGCTCTTCAGTGAGCAGCCCATACAGGGATTGAATTTACAACCTTTGCTTTATAATCACCATGCTTTAAAAAATTAGCTAGTCCCTACTCTACTGTATCAGTGTTCACCTGTGATGTACCTGGACTAATAACTATTCCTGAGAAATATCCAGTTGCATTTCTGTCCTGAGAGAAATAGTACTGCGGAGATTCTGCAGGCTGGTAACACACCACTGCAAATGGACAGCAAAAGACAGAAGTTCAAGAAGAAGGGAAGAAAATAGACAAAATTTAAAAAACACATTTGGTATTTCAAAAAAACTGCTCAGACTCCAACATTGTGGCTCAGGGACTCTCATTCACGTGAGTTCAGCTGGTGACCTTGGCAAACGTCTAGCATCCAACAGCTTCTGTTGTTCCAACTGAATGAAGAGCTACCACTCTCAGTTCATTTGGAAGCTGGTACCTACTCCTTTTATTTGATTCTCACTAGTTCCTAAACTGAAGGAGAAAATGTCATTCCTTATTTACCCTTATCACACCACTCATGATTCCATAGGCATTTATTATACTGCTTTGTTCTGGGACCACCTTTTAGTTTTAGAATTAGCCATTTAAGTGTCCTGTCTCTTCAGCTAATTAAGATCTGAAGACCTTGTTTCTTATCACAAGCTCTTTAGGGTTTTTTAAAGAGGTTTCATGAGAGATCGTGTAAAGAAACAAGGTCTGTCTTTTTCCTTATATTTAAGGAATCCCCTCTATCATTTCAGTTTATTTATCCACTAACTTTACTGTTTATTTTATCTTTTAGTCTGGTTCTTCAGAAAATGCACAAATCCATAGGTCTTGTATTTCTAGGTATTTGGTATCAGATTATCTGCCCTGTAGTCCATCAGTACAAAAGAATTTTTAAGATGAGGCATTTAACTGTGCTAATGCAGGTTTATGTCCTACTAACATGAAGAAAAGGGAATTGAACACATTTCTCACCCAGCATGAATTGTACCCCTGATTCTGTATAAGACTGTGGGTCCACCATCAGTTTTGTGAATCATACCTCTTGTTTCTTTTACATATCCATGAAAACATGCTATTTTGCTTTAATGCTATGTACATTGCTTTACATTAAAAAAAAGTATTTTGATTCAAATAGAATAAATTTTGTTTCTCGGGTGTGGGGGAATTTTTGCTTTGTCTTGAAAAATAAAATCTTTATTTACACAGAGTGGATACTTTTCAGGAAACAGCTTATGATATTTTATTTTGTTCTGAATATGTATTTGACTTTTTTCCTGTAAACTCAATACAATGTCTCAGTTCATACATCTGTGAGATCAAAAATGCACTGTTCCAAAGCACTGGGTAGGAAATGTATAAAAAATGCAGGTGTCTGAGCAACAGTTTGACAAGCAGAGAGACAAAAGGAACACAGGGAAAGGAACAGTGTCAGAGAAGTGTGAAGACAAAGGGTCTGGAGGCAAGGTTCGTGCTCAGTGTCATAGGGGAAATAGAAACTCCGCCGGTGTCAGCTTTCTCTCTATAATGCATCTCTGTCTCTGTTCATGCTAAATAGATTGGCATGTACTGCTGACAGCCTATTATTTTACAAGACATGTGTTTTTTAAATACAGATATAGATAATAGTACAGGTTAGTCCCTTAGCTAGATTATCAATAGGGCATAATGACAATCCACATATTTATAGACTTGGTTTATTTTAGTGTAGAGTGAGTGAGAGAAGTGGTTAATTTTTTTTTTCTGGGGGCTGCGGTGACTTCTCTAACAGAGCGGAGAGAACTGGTGTCTTAGTTGTCTCTTTGAGCTCTCAGGAGGTGTTTGGAGATTGAGTCACAGGAGCTTAGAGAATGGTTTAATCTTATGCAAAGCAGGGATCTGTAATAAGGCAGATGAGCTGTGCTTGGAAGTACCTGCTTCTTCCAACTATATGTTTTCATTTTGTCTTTAGGCTACAAATGGTTTAAGTTACACAGGTGAACCTCAGTTCACGATGCTGAATCTTTTTACCACTAATGCTGCTGTATTACTTAGCCAGCACCCCAGTATCCAGTTCTGCTCCTGGAAACAGAAATATTTCAGAGTAAAATTAATAAAATTTTAGTTGCAGTTTGTCTAGCTTCTTTAATATTGTTTTAATTAGTTTTAAGACAGAGAAAGTTGGCAAGATTTGTATCTAGCCCCTATAAGAGGAGAGGAGACAACAGCAAAACATCCAACTTGTCATGTGCAATGTGTCAAACACCATTGTACACTGCTCCCCCAGCATATCAAGAGTGGCACATCAGGAATATCCACATGTGAGGGCAGGTGTAGGTAACAGGTGTCATCTGACACTTGGTTGCACTGGGTCATATATTCCACTATAAGAAGGAGAGACTACTAATAGCTTGTGCATGTGTTCATTTTCTGCCATAAATGGCGGTTTGCCAGTCTCTAGGCCTTGTTTAATACATTATCTTTCTGTCTCACAATGTTTTTTCCCCACTGCAAATTCTTTGTACCACTCCAGAAGCACCTCCCCATCTAGAGCCAGGCGAGCGGGCAGCGAGGCAGGTGGCAGCTGCAGACACCCCCTGTTGAACAGGGATCACTGCTCAAGCCCTTTGGTCACAGTGATGCACGACCAGAGTGTCCCCTCAGGGCTGAGGTTCAGTCCAGCTGGGGTGATAGGACCTTGCCCTATCCATCTGCATGTCCTTGATTTTTAAATAGATTTCTATTGAACGAATATAAATCCTCATCTGTGGAGCCTGGGTACAGTTTCAGTGAGCTGTTTTGCTGAAAATAATTAATGAGGGCTGTACTGAAATACATGTGGTCTTAGCAAAACTAAAAATGTATCCAAAAAATGTTTTCTGCTTATTTGATTTAAAATCAGTTTAATTAAATAAATTCATGTTTACACCTGATAAAGGCAAGCTCTAACTTCTATGTTTTATAAAAATAAAGTAAATTAATGACTTAAGGTTATGACAATATTATTAAAAATACAATTTATGGCTAAAGTTTACCAATGTGTCTATATCCAGATGTTGAGAAATGCTGAAAACTTTGTATGCCAAGGCCTTAAGACTACCTTCATTCCATGCCTGCTCTTTTTGACCATACGTTTTTTCCGAGATGCAGTATAATTCCATATTTTAGCCAAAGGCTCCAGACTCATGCTATATAGGCTGTCAGTTGATTCTTTGTCTTCCTGCTTTTCTGCAGCATGCCAACACTATTTCTTGCTCTCCAGCTTTCTTTTGGAGAGCAATTTAATTGCATTTGAATGCCTGGTCCCTGGACTGCTCTGTGGAGCCAGGTAGCTGAGGATCAGGAAGCCAGTCTTTGGAGTCCAAGACTGCAGCTGGAAGCTGCTGGAACAGACTAAATGAATAGGAGCTGTTAAAAAATGGAGCAGAGGCTGATACACATGAGCTATAAAAGATTTTCTTCAAATTATCCCTCCTGTAGAAGGAAGTAAGTGCAACCCTTGCTTTGTGGAAAATCTCATGAGACCCCAGATCTACAGGGATTTTTACTTTTTTGTATTAAAAATAAAATATAGTTGCTTGTGGCATCAGAGTGCTCTGCCATACGGATCAGTATGTGGGGCTTCATTGCAGTTTTTCTTTTGCTCCTACTGAAATCAGCACGAAATCCCAGTTGATTTGAGTGGAAACAGAATCTACACAAAGTTCAACTGGCTTTTCAGCTGAAAGCTCACAAGGATTTTATCACTGGTCAAAGCCTCCTTCCTGTCTTATGCAGAATTTTCTATTAACCATAAAAGCTGTATTTTTCCACACTATCATATGTTCACAGAAATATTAGAACTGCCAGACCTAATCAAACCAGTGGTCTGTCTAGGCTAGTATCCTTGGCTCCAGATGCCCCAGAGGAAGGTGCAGGAAAATTCATATTGTCATTTCCCAGGGGAAGTATCTTCCTAACCTTTGGCAGTCTTTGACTAGCTATTGCTCTGACCATGAGTGCTCATAATAGTTATACACTTTTATCCTTTCTTAGAGTTATCTATCATGTATGTTCTATTGTTTGAACTATTCCCTACAGGTTTAGGCATAAAGGTCACAATAGGACAGAGGTCACGAGTCACAGTAGATCAAAAGCCATAGCGTGTCAAATGTTGTAATATAATTCATACTCATGTATACAGCACATATATAAAGTGATAGTTCATGCTAAGGCATTGCCTCACATTGCTCTTACAGCTATAGCTCCCCTAAGAGTGTTATAATATGCGATTGACTTTCTTGTGGATTCATCGTGCTGTGAATTATTTCTGGCCAGTGGAATGCATGGAGTTACCTTTTGGGTATTACTTAAGCAGGCGTCTTGTGATTGTGCCAGAGATCTTTTTTGCAGGAGTCAAGGTGTGTATTGTTTCCCTAGATTTTTATTATTTTTTAAAGGAAAAAAAATAAAAATAGGAAGGGGAAGAAACTGAAGATTTACACTTTGGCTTAAAGATATACTGGGTATATGAAAACAGCTCTTTTTTCACTCCCATAAAAGAGCTGATCCCATGGTCTCAGCAGGAATGTGTACGTGAAACCATATTCAGTAAACCTGAGGTGTCACAATTTTTCTCTTTTCTTTTAAACTGAAGAATAGACAACTGTTACCTATAGTTTTGTCCGCATCATTCAATCTTTTGAATTTCTTATTTATTTCCTATATGTAGTTATTCAAACCCCCCCCCCCCCCAATTCTTTGTTCTGTTCCTCTTGGAATAAAAAAAAGAGATAAGAAATAAAACAAAAAACACTGTAAATGATCATCTTCCTAAGGACCCTTTACTCCTTCTAACAGTGTTTGACTTTTCACCTTTTGGGTGCTTAGTGGAAAAGCCATTACTTGCTTGCTGAGGAAAAAGCATTTAATGAATCACAAAATCATTCAATTATTCTTAAAAACACTTCACATCACACATCTTTTTCCAAGTAAAGTGTGCATTTTTCACATTTAAATGGTGCATAACTGCCTCATAGAATGTGTCCCTAGAGCTAGAGACATTTTAACAGAAAGGTTCCAGGAGTACACATAGCAGTTTGATATATATAAGCATTAAAAACCTTGCATTAGAGATGCAGAATTTCCTCTTCTCTCTTCACTGTCTTTCAACAACATTTATGCAAAGTTGCCTTTCTGCTGTTGTGAATTGTCTAGCTTTGTGCAGAGCTGAGATCCACATGCTCTTCTTAATTCGGCTCGCTGCAGTACCACAAGATAAAAATGAAGTAATCGTAAAGCTATTATGAGACAGCAAAGCTTTTAGACTGTTTGGGGGTTCTGTAAATAAAATGACATTTTCTATAGGAAGGATAGTAAGACATTTTTTCAGAAAAGAATATTATTTATAATTGTTGAGTCTGATGCTGGTCTCTCACCCCTTTTTCACTGCTTTTATAAGAGAAGTGCTTTCTGCAGACTGCAGTAGCTGCCATTTCCTACACAAAGTTTTCTTTTTAGTTTTTTTCCCCTTTGAGGGGGTTTGTGTTTTTTAATGCAGTTACATTGTAAAACTTTCTTTTCTGTATTTTATGAAAACGTGTTCTTTGCCCAACAGAATCAGGTGGCTGACTAGGTTTGCAAAACCAGCTTGAAGGCTGCACTTTTGCCAGGGTGAATGGAAGTCAGCCTGTTTATTTGAATGCTGGTATATGAGCCGTACCAGCTAAGGAGCTGGCCTTGAATTTGTAAACTTTCCTGCACTTTTATATCCCTGTACTTTAAACAAGTAATTTTTTCCATAGCAATAATTTTTTCCTTTTCTTTTTTTCTTTTTAAATTTAATAGGAAAGAGTGATATTTATACAACAGCTTTAGGCTAACTTAGATATCTAACTTGGGCAGAGTTTTAAGAACTAAACCTAGGTGTTTGTACTGCTCTGCATAGCTGGCAGGGAGACAGAGGTGCTGGGGGGCTGTAGGCAAGGGGGGAACTGCTGCAATTCAAAGGACCTAAGTCAGATGCCTGAAGTAGACAGTGTGAATTACCCTCTAGATGGCTGGAATTATTAGACCACATTAGAGAGAGAGGAAAAAAGTGAGGCTGGCATATGGTGAGTGTCCTACATATGGTATGTTGTTTATATGTGTTTTTTCCGTTAGCATTTCTCTTTCCTTTGTTGCTCCACCTCCTCCTGCAGTCTCTCCCAACAACAAAGTTAATTCAAAAACTTCTGCGGTCGAAGGAAAGTTTTCGGACCTGCACGGCTCTCAAAAGAACAAATGCCAGGCAAAATGAGTTAGCTCTCTTTCCCATACTCTGCCTTGCTTAAGCAGTGCACTGTATGTAATCTTCTATTTCCTTTTATTTCTTTGAAGCCGACAAGGTGTGCATATGTGTTAAAATCACTTATCATAAAATTTACCATAATTCACCTCCCAAGACTGTGTTTTATACTCACTCAAATACCAATGTTTTTTGCAAAACCTAGAAAGGATAGGTGCCAATATGATAGACACATGCTCTTCATACTGTATTAATTCCTTTGGTCCAGTCAAATGCTGGTCTTATCCATTGTTGCTTCAGGGAGAAGCTCCCTTGTGCTGCAAAAAGCAGGCTCCACCTGGTTCCGATTAAGTTTGCACTGGTTGGATCTGCCCAGTGATGGTGTAAGAAAATACGAAGCAGAGAAGCCTGCAATTGAAGCTGTAGATTCATGGCCTATAAAACTAAAAGGCTATTATGGTCATCTACTCAGTCTGCCCCCACTGTGAAAGGGGCACCAGAACTTTTCTGAATTACTCGCTTTTGTGTGTGCTTTTAACAGAAAAAAATCATACATCTTGATTTAAGCCTTCCAGTGTGTGTCTCCAACTACATCTTCTTACCACTGGCTTCTGTTACACCTTTGTCACCAAACTGAAAACTCTAGTGTTATCAGATTTCTGTTTCTCACAGAGTTATTTATAAGCTGTGATCAAGTAGCCTTTTAAACATCTCTCTGATAACCTAAATAGATTGAGCTCCTTGCGTCTTTCATTACAAGGAATGTTTTCCACTCCTTTCATCATTCTTGTTTCTTTCCTCTGAACCTCTTCCAATTTTTCAACAACCTCTCTTGAATTGTGGGCACAGTGTTTCCAGAGCAGGTTGCATCTGTGCCAAGGACAAAGGTAACACAACGGTGTTGTTTGTTTCTCTGGTGATGTGCTCTTCGGTTGTTTCAGATTCGTGTCTATCCTCTTGGGCTCACAGCTCCTGGCACCGTTTATCTGCTCTCCAGGCTTTTTCTGGCTGCCTTCAGTCTGTGAGCAGGGTCTTTACCTTGTAGCAGGGGCACAGCCTTTGTTAATAGAGAAGCATCTTACATTTCCGTGGATCGAAATGTACCATTTGTTTAAATGTGGCCAGGTTCCTGAGCAATCTAAATTCACAGTGACTTGGTTTCCTCTTTATTTACTAATCCTCCAATTATTTAAAATTGAATAGATAAAAATAATTATATTTTTTTATAACTTATAGAAGAGTCACCAATAGAAAAGAAACTGACAGGGTCATGCATCTGTGGATCATCATTAAAATAATCACCACTGATCACTTTTCCCCACTTGCTACATGCTTGAAACTGAGATTTGATTCTATTTAATAAGTACAATGTTGATTTTAATATTTTTATCAAAATATTAAAAACTAAAGGAATTTCCAGTATTCCTATGCGTATTTAATAATACTAAAATTACCTTTATCCTACCAAATTTATATTCCTATTAAATTATATCGAGTTCACTTTGGCAAGATGATTTTCCAGGAAATTCTGTTCTCACTGCTTTGATTAAAATGAACTAATATTCCTAGAAACTGTTCCTTAATTTGCTTGAGATCAATATGTGGTTGAAATGCTTACAGACATTTAGGTCATCACATTTGTTCTGTTTAACTATTCACAAAAATTTTTGTATAGTTCTCTTGAACCTCCCTAGTTCTCCAAGACATAGTAAAAATCCTCACTAACCATGCAGACTTCTCTGCCAAATGTATTAAAATACCTCCACGAAAATTATTCAGGTCTACTGATTTTAAGAATGTCTAGTTTTATTAGCTGCTATTTAACATTCTCCTGTGCAACTACTGAAACAGAGCATCATACTCATCTGATATGAATACATTATTTGACTTTTCCCCAAAATACAGAAGAAAAATATTAGAGAAGGCTTTTATTTTTTAAATGTTCTTACAAAAAGTCACAGTAATTTCCACTTAGTAATGGAGCAAAATAATTTTTAAGGTTTTTTTGTGCAGAATAATATTTCAAAATGTCTTCATATTCTCCTTATTTCTGTTTTGTCTCTGTAACATTTGACTTAAAATGCCTTGTAATTCCCAGCTTCTAATTTATATTAATTGCTACATTTCCCCTGCACCTCCCTTTTGTTTTTGGGGTTTTTTTTTGGTAGCTGCATTCAAATGCAATGTCGTTTAATTATTTTCAGCAAAAGAGTAGAAGGTTGTGACTCTTTATGACGTCTTTTACAATGCATTTAGCAGACTGAAGTTGTCAGTCAAGTATTTCTTTCAATACTTTCTTCAAATAACCATTTCACCCTCACTGTCAAATTTGTAAAAGCCAAATGTCTTATATGAACAAATATAAATATTAGACTTTAATTCATTTTCTCATAACAAATATAATCAAGTTTTAGATATGTGCACATAAGCAATTAATTTTTTTATTCTCTGTTTCCTCTGTCACTAGACTGAGGTCTAGTAGAGAATTCCTCTGGATGCAGTTAGAGAAATTGTCATTTTTGATTTGTTTAATGTAGCTAGTATTCTGCTATGGACACTCTGAGGTTTCCAGTTTATGTTAATACAATTCCATACCTCATAAGCATTTTTCCTTACTAAGATGTTTCATGACCGCTATGAAAGAAACCAAGACTTTTAAAAATTTTTATTTAATTTTGACAGCAATGAGAATCTTTAAAATAAGGCATGTAAAGTGCCATCCTGATTCAACTACATAAAGTGTCATCCTGATTCAACTACAATTTGGATCATTGTTTCAAAATAAGTGTGGTTTTAAAAATATTGGAATATTGACACAGTTTCTGGGAGGTGTAAAAGATTTAGTGCACAGAAGCCATTTGGGTTTTTTTGTTAGGAGTAAAGTGTTAACTTGGAGTCACGGCGTTCTCTTATAGCCTCTGTTTATTTGCAGTAACATATGCAGATTGCTCACTTCAATGCTTTAAGCAGAAATACAAAACATACTGAAAATGCAGCTACAATTATAACAAATTATAAAATCCTGGAAATCAGGTCTGAGGTTCCCGGCTCTTTGAAGTCAGTAGTGCTCAAACTGTTAGACTTCCAGTAGTTTTCTTCATAAAACTCTGTTCCATATTATAATGATTTAACTTGCCACTAGCCTCATGCTAAAGTTTGTTAACTGGACCATAACACCCAATTACCTCACCCTGATTTAATCCTATTCTTAAAGAGGGTGAAACCTATTAAAAATTGCATTATTACATAAGAATGCTTTCAGGGAATCCATCTCCTAATTCTTTTTACGTGATTCCGCAGAAAACTTTTTAAAAAGAAATACTGCGTTTCTATTTGTGTCACAAGCACGCTATTCTTAACGACAGACCTGAAGTAAATGTCTACAGTAGACATTTCTAATTTTAAGTATAGCTGCCTTGTAATTATCTTATTTAATTTCTTTGGCCCTTTATCTTGCCTATTTAGATGGAAAGCTCTCCTGTTCAGTGCACAGAACCTGACACAAAAGGGCAAAGATCTCTACAGAAATCCTATTAAAATGTTACTGCTAATTCAACCAGTCACCATCTAAACTTATTTGGTGAGGGTTTACATATTTTATCAGCAAGAAAACAATATATTACCTGTTCTCAGCAATTTTTTTGCCAGTACCTTATGAATGTACAATACTGACTTTTTCAGTCATGATATGTCAGTTCGGAAACACCAAACATATTTGGAGAATAAAATCAGTACTAAATGGATTAACAATAGATTTGGCTTCAATGCAATAAATCCAGAGAGTCTCTGCAAACACAGGAACTAGTTACATTTTCTACACAGATTTATTTCCTACTATTTAATGTACATAAAACACATGAATTTAATTTGTTATTGGTATTCTTTACCATGAGGAGAGTCAAGGAAAAATCCATGCAACCATGCATGAGTGTAATGTTAAATATGAGAAAATAGCGTATTGTACCAATCAGACAAAAACTCACACCAAAAGGGTTATTAGGGTACATTCAGGCTGATCTGGGGGAGGCCTGGGGGCTAATGCACCCTACCACCAGTAAAGAACAGTCCTTGATGGTACATATCTGGGAAACTGGACTTTCTCTGCTCATGCTCCTTCTGATCAGACCTGTCTTTTTCTGGCAGCTTTTGCCAGCAATCAGATTCACTAAAAACATAAAAGAGAAAATGATTGCTGGAGTTCTGCTGAACAAGCTCGGCGTTATCTTTCTTCTAGCTCTGTTTGCCCATATGCACAATGAAAGGAAGCTGGCAGAGGTCCTGGTCCAGGAAAAGAATTAGGGGCTTTATCATCAGACAATAAGTTGAGCAAATTGCAGACCACAAACTTCTTCTCTTCAGAGTACCCCTGAAGGACTCATGGCTGAACTTGGTGCCTTAGAGCTAAAAGGAGGAAGTACAGGGAGGCTGTAAAGATGAGTAGCCAGACAATGAGGGATGATTGTGCAATGTCTACTGTTGAGCACTGGGCAAAGAACACATGAAAAAGTCTAAAATTCTTGAGCCTTGAAGTCCTGGTAATTTTAATTAATTTCAAAAGCTGCCAAAACCCATCATACTTTTTATTCCAAAATTTTTGGTTTTTCACATAATAGTACCCCAAGGGGTTCACATGGACTATCAAAGATATGTAATGAAGCTGTTAACCAAGAAGAGGACTATTTGTCTAATAGTGGTTCCATTCAATTGGAATCAATGAAAGAGGATTTTAAAACCAGTGAGCTAAAAATCAAAAAGGCTTGCACACCCAGTGAAATAAAACCTTTCTGCCCTTTGATACCATACCATCCTTCCACAGATTCTGATTCAAGGTGTACAGGGAAGAGATTTTAATGCTGTGTACTGTAAAATTAAAGATCACAAAGCAGGACTTTGACAGAGTGACTGAATTCCTTTGAGCTTTTGAGATGATTTTGGAAACTTGGAAAGAGTCCAGATTTTTGCTAAGTCTTTGTTTTCAATCCAAAATAATCTGGAAATAATACCTGTAACATGAATGATATTAATGTATACCTGTAAAAAGTACATAAACTGGTGGAAATACGTCTGCTTAGTCTTCTCAAATAACGATATGAACTTCATGATCACCTCACACAAACCCTTTCAAACATTTGAGTGTTATTTGAAGGTATTTTTTCCTCATTATAAATTGACATGCACACAATACCTGTAAAAAGTACATAAACTGGTGGAAATACGTCTGCTTAGTCTTCTCAAATAACGATATGAACTTCATGATCACCTCACACAAACCCTTTCAAACATTTGAGTGTTATTTGAAGGTATTTTTTCCTCATTATAAATTGACATGCACACAGAAAGAGATATGAAAAATATTGAGCAGAAATCAAATCCACCAAAAATCTTTATGGATAAACTGTTCCCCTAGTAATCCCTAGATCTATAAACACCTCAATAAGACATCTAGAGAAAATTGCTTGAAATTCTTATAGACTTAGTTCCTCTGAAGATGCTGCAAAGCTGGTCTACTAACACTGGTTAACTAGTTACATAAGGAACCCGGGAGTCATAAGCACTGCTCAATTTGCTGAAATGAGAGGCTTTCTTCTTTTCACTGCCTCTAGCTTGAGGATCAAATTTTCCATACAAATTGGCATGGTGTGGTAGATTTTCCCTCTGCTATTCCATATCCTTGATATTCTCTGTGTGGGGAGCTGCCACTAATGCCAAAGGGATGCTTGGCTCGTTGTGCTCTCCCGATAGCTACTTCAGAAATGCTGTCAGATTAAATAGCGAGGGACAGCAGCATTTCAGTCGTGATCCATCAGGCGGATCTGAGAGGAGCCGTTTGCCCTGAGAGAGGATAGACTTTCGAGACATATGGTGCTATAATGGGGGGGTGGGGATTTTTCAATTCCAATCCACCCATTCCGGATGAGAGAGACTGAGCTAATACCCTCGTGTACGGTGCACTGCATCTAGCTACGGAAGTAGCGTTAGGGTGGAATTTATGGACTCTCTAAATTGTTTGCCAGGAAATGTTTACTAGCTATGCACAATAAACGACTGTGAAAGCATATTCCTGTGTTTAATACGATATGGGGTTTTTTCCCTTATATTTGGGTCATACTATTATGATACCAATAAAGGAAACTTAAAAAAAAAAAAAAGACAAGAAAAAAAAGAGAAAAGAAAACAAACGAGCAATGTATGTTCATATTTATGGAACTTCATTTTGGAAAGTCTGATTGACTACAAATTGTACAGTATAAACTTATTGCCAGGACCTCTGGATACACGCCATGCCTTCCATATTAGAAGTTATATATATGACTTATTTTTAGATCCAAATATGATCATCATCAAGTCAAGGTATGTTTTAAAAAAAGGCTCATTACCACAGCTGCAGGAGGTCATACGTAATGAAATTAGTGTACGTGTATACGAGAAGTCTATCTACCAAGGTACCAAAATGGATACAGAGCTTCACAATTTAGAAATTAAACAGGCAGTTTTGAATCACAGGAATCTTGGAATTGTGCTCTGGGATGTGACTCTGTCTTCCATGTAGCTCACTGTTGTAGCAGGGACTACTGTACAGTTTTATAGGGTGTGTTAGATTAGATACATTCCCAAGCATTTTTCTCTGCTAGGAAGCAAAGTCAGAACTTTCTCTGGTAATCTGCGCAAAGAGTTTTTTCTGCTCCTTCATTTGATTTTATGTGAAGCTTCTATTTTAATATAACGCATCTAAGAACTCTCCCTGTTATTAAAAGACAGTGGGCACTAACGTAATTTGATTTAATTGTACAGTAAGGGTTTGAGCCTGGAGGTAAGCTTGCAGTTTTGCGCAGCTGAACACCCTCTTTCAGCATTCACATATGTGTATTTATACATTCAGCATGCTGTTCATGATGGGATTTTCAAGTTTAGTAGCTTTGTAGCAACAGTTTTGCAGTTTCTACTTGTATTTTCTGCAAATAAGAGTAACTACAATAGACAGACATACCTTCCCCCTTGCTATGAATATATCAGAGGAGACTAGCTGATAAAAAACCAAGGTAAGAACATTTAAAATTAGACATCTCAACTTCTGTAGCAGATCATTTAACAGTTGTAGTGCAATAAAATTTGAAAATCAGTTTGTGAAATATTTTCTCCAACAGTCTTGTTTCAAAATACAATTTTCAGCAGTGTTGGTTGTTTAAATGATTTTTTTTTTGTAATTACAATGAATAGTATCTAAGTTTCCCTTCACTTTTTAAAATTCCTATTACAGTCTAACAAAGAAATTGATCCTGTGAGGTCGCTGGGGAAAAGAAAAGACTCAGTACTTCCTCAAAGTCAACTATGAAGACAGTTCTTGTTGTAAAACAGTTTAAGGGTGAGTTGTTTCTTTAAAATGTTTTCAGAGTCTCTACCAAGCTGATCACAATAGTAAAAGTATATGAGGAATACATTATCTCTAATACTACTAGGGGTAAAAATGCAGTAATAATAAAGAGGCACTTCAAGTCATCTTAGTAACAGCAAAATTTGCTTCTACAAATGGAAATGTGTAGATTTGGATGCACTAAGAACACATGATTCATACTGTGGGATGTTAGTTTTGATTCAAACTTCATTGTTTCAAGCAAAAGAGGTTTCTGTAAGAGTTTTTTTCTTTTATATAATAAATATCTATCTCAGTTTAAAGCTATTGCCTACAATTAGAGAGACAAAAAAGGCAAATGCTTCAAAGGCAGTTTACCTGGACAGTGTCTGTTTTATTAGTTTTAATCGTAATTGCATTGGGTACCGAGAAGGAAAAGGCACAACTTTTAGAGTAACACAGCCAAGAAGCTGACATGTCTCGTGCCTTTCTCTTCCATTAGAGACATGCTATGCCTCCAGATGCTGCAGTCTGGATTTAGGGGCATATACCGCTCTTGCACAAGTAAGAGTTGCATATGTTATGAGTTAATTTCGTTTTGTTGTGTTCTTTTGCACATGGCTTTTTTGAAACAGTGAAACGGAAAATATTTTTAGTTTACCATCTTGTATTGAAATATACTTGGGTTATTAAATAAAATCTAAGTCCCTAAGTGATACGTTCTACAGCTCAAATGTACAAATGCTTAAAGTTCATGGATAAATTACCTATGAGGGAATTACACATATCCAGACTGTCCCCACGTGCTGTACATTGCATGTGTCTCAGTCAGCTGAAAAGTGTGCCAAATAATACACGTCTTTTTACAGCTGACCTTCACTGAGCCCACAGTGCTAAACATTTTTCATTTGAAAAAATAGGATGCAAATAAATGGACTTCACGCTTTTATTATGGGCATCTAATTTAAATAAAATGTATGAAAATCCATCAAAGTAGAGAGGAAGGTGGCTACTTAAAGTTATTCGGTGCACCAGAGTCCAATCTGTAAACTTAGTCGGTGGGAAAGAGCCTAAGTCTCTTTCTGGAATACTTTATTGAACCCAACCTGAGATCTATCACACTGTATCAAAGAACATGCAAGCGGGATGCTTAATAAAGCATGACAAGCACAAATATCTTGGAAGGGTTTATTCCAACAAGTAGCATCATATATTCACAGCTCATCAGTAGAGCTGCGTTCTGTTTTGGTGAAATAAAATTAAAAATTAGTTTATGCAAACACGGCCTTGGAAGGTGTAATTATCAAGGTATGACACTCGGACACTTCTTCATGACATTTAAGAACTTACCAATGTTTTTTTAGTGTCACTGATGCCTTACAATAGTTTCCTGAATCTTTGAGACTTAATCTGCAAGTTAAGCACTTCTCGGCATATATTTTTTAGAGAAGTCTATCTTGGTATTTTTTTTAATTCTTCTCATTCTTTCACAAGACAAAATATCTGCATCTTAAAAACGCCCCAAGTTTAGTTTTAATTATTATTAAAATAATAATTCCAAGTAAATTTTATTTTGTAATTAATTTCTCCTATCAAGTATCTGGTTTTAGCATTATCTGGTAGTAGATTTTGGGGTGCATGATGCTGCTATGCCTTAGCAATTTTTAGGTCTTTGTTTCCTACACCTATTATTAATTAATGTTGCAATCCTGAAAATGTTTCTAGTCAAGCAAATCACCATGAAGACAAATAGGACTCTGCAAAAACACAGGATTACTCCCATGTGAAACTGGCAGAATGAATAGACCCTGAGCTCTGCGGGGCAGTGAATATCTTTCTGTTCCAAATACTAGCTAGTTAGGGGTATCTGCTCCAAGTCTAGTGCTCATCACACTATAAATCATAGCAAACACACCTGCAAAGTAAATAACATAATCCCAGCAGCTATTAAAACTTAGAGATTTTGTAATTATTTATTCTTGCTGCATAGATACGTGCCCGTGTGTCTTTTTCTCCCTCCAGAGCAAAGAAAATCGGGAACTACGATAAACACACACTGTAGTAGTATTATACTCATTAATGGGTAAAAGAGATGACAAAAATTAGTGACTTATGACTCTCCCAATGATGGAGGCAGAATTATGAAATATGCCCCCTGCTGCTGGTCCTGCAAGGGCTTGCAAATGTCAGCCAGGAGACAATAAATATTTCAGATATGTGGTGTGATTTTATCTCTGTTTCAGTCTTTATTTACTGGGTTAATGGATGCGAGTCATAGCTTAAATCTTCTTATGCACAAAGTTTTTAATCATCTGTATTTTCTATTCTGGGTGACTCAGACTTGAAGTATAATCAGCACAATATTAATTTTGCAGCACAGTTAGAAGCAAGCATTGTTAAAAATACAGAATGATAAAAATGCCCTTCGCCTTTTTCCATGCACACCAATGTCTGTATTTTCAATGGGAACTCCAGTGAAATGTCTTTTAAATACATATACAGATCAAAATCCACAATGTGAATTGTATCAAACAAAAAAATTATTAAAATGTAAAATACATGCCATTTTTTTCCCCTCTGTGATTAGTATTTTTATGAGGAAAATGGACTGAGTGTAGCGTGTAATTGTCAAGATCTGGAGACAACAAAATGGAAAACATATTTTTCAGGCATTATTGACTTGCCTGCATATGCATTTTGAGTACATTTCTAAATACAAATGAAAGATATGTGTTATTAAAGTGCCCTACAAAGCTAGTCATAGCTGTTTTCTAGTCCAAGTATTCTTAAGTGGAGAGAATACTAGAAAGAATAAAAAAAATGTTAAATTGCAATGCAACATGCAGATTGGGAAACAAATAGTATTGTGCAAGAGGGTTCACTTTTCAAATAAATAATTTATTTAAAACAAACAACCCCAAAATTTTGAATATGACTTCTCTGGGATTTTTGGGTATCTAATGTGAAATGCAAGTTTCTCATAGCATGTGAAATGCAGAGTTTCCCAAATTCTAAAAGCATTCCTGAAACATCATAGTTCAGGTGTGAAGCCTCAAGTGCATTCAGAATTTTAATATTTCATCAGTTTATTTAAATTAAGTAGGAAGCATAAGATATTTTACTGGTTACAGTGGGCTGGCAATTCGAATAACTTTTAATGATGTAATGCAAACTTGTAAATCATTTTCAGTGAGGGCCTCATGGCTCAGCACAACTTTTCTGTAGTATACTAAATTGCTGGCATAACTTTAAAATTTGTAATGCTTGGAGATCATGAAAATAAGAACAGAAGCCATATGTATGTGGGAGAAGTAGCTGAAAATATGAATTCAGGCTTAAAAGTTTTTACAGATCTCTAGTTGTCTTTAAAACAAAAATTGTGTCTGATAAGTGTTAAACCATGGCACATGTAAGCGCTATAGAGAGTGAAATGGAAGTACACCACAGAAATGCAATGTTAAAATTATGAGGTACATATTGTGGTAGTGCCATTTCTCAGAAAAAAATGGTTTTATGATAAAGTATTGTAAAGATACTGGTACACCATAGGCTTAGAATAATAAATGTGATTATTGTCAATTTTAACTAATCAGGGATTCAGTATTTTTGACTAGTCAGTGAACAATTATTCATTTTCTTTGCTGGGATTTTCAGTTAAGGCATTCAAGCATCTCTGAAATGATGCATAATCCCTGGACTTTATTACTGTTATATCTGTGGGTTTATATTGCAGCACAGGTACCAAGAGAAACAAATTATATTGCTTCAGAGGGAGTTAAACTGGCAAAAATTTGGGAAAAAAGAAAAGGCTGAAAATAAATATACATCTGTTGTGAATCTCGATTGACTCTAAGGTTAAATGATGCCTGCATTGACCAAATTGCCATGGAAAAATACGAATTGATCATAATTACAGTAGAATAAAACTTTGTCCTCTTGTTTGGTAGGCTCTTGGGTACAATAAAAACTTTGGCAAAAAGAAACTGAATTCATATTTGTAAGCTTTCCCTTTGACAGTAAGGAAAATATTCTTAAATGGTGTAAATTGCCATCCTTTTGCTGACTTCAGCAAAATTATGACAATTTATATCACTCAAATGGTGGTCCCCAAGTATGACTTCTCTACCTGATTTTACTGTAATATGCATATTGCAAATATGCAAACCACACACTAGAAAGAACTGACAAGAATCCTACTTACATTCTGATAAATATTCAGGAAGGTGGTTCTTTCAGTCTCCAACGTAAAAAATCAGAAAGACTACAAAAGTCCTGAAGAGGAGGAATTGTGCACTGGTTCGTCCACGTCAATTTTACACCATCTCCTTCCCCATAAACGGTAAGCTAAAAACCCAAAAACAACCCACCAGCAAAACCAAGAAAGACAAAGTGACTGCAAATAGTAGCCCATACATGAAAATATAAAGGATGTTCCAAACTGTGTTGGCTCCAGATGTTTTTATGAGTTAAACAGTTTACTGTTTTCACATATTTAAAACATTCTATTTTTTTCACTTGATGTTTATAAGCTTTGGGCAAACTTGCTGGCATTGATTTAAGTTATGCTTTTGTACCACATGTAGGTTAAACACACATTCTGAAAAGGTACAATGCAAACAAGAATTCAGTCATTAATATTGAGGGGCAGCAACTGCTTACAATTTTTTCCAATAATTATTCTCCTATTACTGAGGAGCTTTGCGCCGAAGCTATAACTAAAAAGATATAATTTTTTTTACAAAGGATGCTATCGTATAACCTAGGTATTTGGTAACTGCACAAAAACTTTCTGAATTATTTCAGAAAGTGTTTGAAGCTGTTTACTTTCCTTAACATTAGTTGCCTATATTTGCATTCTCCCTACATAGTTTAAAAGGAAAGCATAAAGCCCTGCAGTGAACTGCATTTCCAGTTCATGTGTGCTTAAAACTGATTTTTAAAGAAGTAATAAGAACACTTGGTGTAGGACTTGTGAACTTATTTGGGAACTCAGAAGCCCAGGGAAGCACATTCCTGAATAGTTAGATTTGGGTATGAAGCTATTGAAAACACAGAGCTGTGCCATTATAGCTTTGCTATTGCATTCTTCTTCTTCTTCTTCTTCTTCTTCTTCTTCTTCTTCTTCTTCTTCTTCTTCTTCTTCTTCTTCTTCTTCTTCTTCTCTTTAGGAACCTCTCCTACCTCTCCCTAAAATGTCCTATTTGGCTTGTCTCTTATTTCTCTTGGAAACCTTATCTTTCTCTCTCTTCCTTGAATCCTCTCACTTTCTTCATTGTGCTTCACTTATTTAACTTTTTTTTTTTTTTTCTTGTTATGTGCGAGAAATCCTGCATGGCCATCCCCTAGAATTAAGAAAAGGCATTTTTACACCGCCTTGGCTTCGGGACTTCCCCGACCTCTTCACAGCTGTGGCGGTGTGAGGGCTGCAGCCACGGCGGCCCTGGAAGGAGGGATGATGCTGGCATTCCTGCCCCTCCGGCCCCGGCCCCCCCGACGGCGGCTGGCCCCCGTGGCCGGGGCGGGCAGCAGCAGGTTGGAGAGCGGCGGAACGGTGCGGTGAGATGCGGCGCGGTGAGATGCGGAGAGGAGCGGAGCGGAGCGCAGGGGCCGCTCCCCCGCCGCTCCCCGCTCGCACCTGGGGCCGCCCGCCCGCCCCCGCTGCCCTCGGGCCGCCGCCGCCGGGGCCGCTGCGGGCGCGACGCTCCGCGCCTGCCGCCTTCTCCCCCTTACTGCTCCATGGCAGCGCCTGTCTGTGCGGGACAGCAGCACCCCTGCGCTGGCAGCCCGGCGTGCTCCCAAGCTCAAGAGGGGTTCAGCCATCGAGATTTCTTTGTATCCCTCTCTTCTAATATTAGAACACATATTGAAACGATAAACACAATGAAAAGCACAAAATATTTCATCAGTGTTGTAACGGTATATTTCCTTTATTCTGAAGAAATATCAAGTTTTGAACGGTGCACAGAGGCAGCAACTTCTGCTTTGGACGCCGCTCTCTTTGTAAAGACCGAGTTGTTACAGTTAAATCTAAAGACAGTTGTTAAAAAGAGTTAGATGTCAGAAAAGGGGGGAAATCTTACCGTCGAAAGACTGCTGCAGGTTCCAGCTCAGTCTGAAACTGCAGTGAAAAGCGGAGCAGCTGCTGAACAAAAGTTTTAGATTTTTTTTTAAAGAAAGTCTGCAAAACTAATTTCCCACAAAATAGGACTCAATTTCCGTTTAAGAAACTAGCTCTTGCAAAAGTCATACAATTGCTGATTTTTTCCACTAGCAATTGAAATTCATTTTATCTTTAGCACATGGACCCAAGAATTTAGACTTGAGAGAAATGGTTTTCCTTTTCTTTTCTTTTTTTTTTTATTTTTTTATTTTTGTTTTGGGGGGGAGGAGGAGCAAGGTACATTGAGCAGGAAGAGCTGAAGAATAAAACCTCTGCGCAATGGGCACCTCTTTGGTCACTGATCACTAAACGCGTTATCCGGATTTAAACCAGTTAAGAGCCGCCTTGGTGGCTACTGTAATTCCACTACACGGATGTCAAAAATAATTTTTAAAAAGAAAAACAACAGAAAAAAAAGACAGGCCCAGACTTTACAGGTTGTCCCCCAATCCGCTAAAGACATTTGCAACGAAGCGAATGAAGATAAAGCAAATACATATTATGCGACTTCTTGTTATGAAGGGGCAGAGGGCAAGAGGGGAGACTTTCTCTCTGCAGCCAGCGTTGCTGGCACGGTGGGCGCCGGTGGGTTCATTGCAGAGCCGGCCGCCGATGCTGGGGCACAGCGTGAGCTCTTGAGGGCAGCGGGGCAGCGCCGCGGCCCGTGGCGAGTGCCGGGGCGCTGGGCGCGGGCGGAGCGGGTGGATGACCCGCACCGGGACCCTCGGAGCGGGACAGCGCGGCCCCGGCCCGTGCGGCCCCGCACGCCGCCCCCCTCGCACCTGGGCTCGCAGGTGAGGCTCTGGCGAGAGCGCCCCAGCCCCCGGGGAAACGGGGCGGCGGTGGCCCCCGCGCCCCCCGCCCCAGAGCCACCCCCGCCCGTGGCCTCACGTCTTTACCGCGCTGCCCCGCCCGCTGCCCCGAGGGGCGGCAGGGCCCGAGCGGTCCCTCAGCCCCGACGGGGCGGCGATGGCCCTGCGGGGGCCGCCCGGGGCGGGGGGCTCGGGGCGGCCGCGGCGCGGCGGGGGGCGCGGCCCCGGGCCCGGGGGCAGGGACGAGCGCTGCGCCCCCGCGGAGCCGCCCCCCCATCCCCCTCCCCCCCGGCGGGCCGCGGGCGCCCGGGGCGCGGGTGCGCAGCGCTGCCGCCCGCTGACGGAGCGGCTCGGCGCGGGGACGGCGCTGGCGTTTTGGAGGGAGTTTGCATGTGGTCAGTGCTGTGCTGCTGAGCCAGCCCCCAGCTCACATTACACACTACTGTATTTATAACCTCTCGAAGCTGTTTCCCCCTTCAAGCAGTTCTCTGGGACCACCTTCTATTGGCTTCAACCTCTCCCACTTCTTGACATCTGAGCGGCTCTGAGAACGGCTCATCTAGGTCCGAGTGTTTATGCAGCGGAGACTGGCCACTAGGGCTAAAGACCTGGATTATCTGAGCTCAGCTGCCTGCTGCAGAGTCTGTCGGTGCCGTTTTGGAAAAAAAAATCCCAGCCCCGATCTGTTTACAGTGAAAGTTGACAAAGGGTGGTGAAGTTGGATCTTTCCTAAACTCTCCTGCCTGGAACCTGAGACTTGCATGCCATGGATCACACACTCTTTGGCTGCCTGCGCAGCCCCCATGCCACTGCGCAGAGCTTGCACCCTTTCTCCCAGTCTTCTCTTGCCCTGCATGGAAGATCTGACCACATGTCCTACCCTGATCTGTCTTCTTCTTCTTCCTCTTGCATAATAGCGGGATACCCCAATGAGGAGGGCATGTTTGCCAGCCAACATCATAGGGGGCACCATCACCATCACCATCACCACCATCACCACCACCAGCAACAGCAGCACCAAGCTTTGCAGACGAACTGGCACATTCCTCAGATGTCGTCTCCTCCCGCCGCGGCCAGGCACAGCCTCTGCCTTCAGCCTGACTCAGGAGGACCCCCGGAGCTGGGCAGCAGCCCCCCTGTCCTGTGTTCGAACTCTTCCAGCCTGGGCACCAACACCCCCACGGGGGCAGCGTGCGCGCCAGGGGACTATGGCAGGCAGGCTCTGTCCCCGGTCGAAACAGAGAAGAGGTCCGGCAAAAGGAAAAGCGACAGCTCAGGTAAAGGTTCGCGCGTTCCCAGCGGGGCGGGATCCCCGGGCGGCGGGGCTCGGGGCAAGCGGCGCGCTCGGACCTGCCGCCGCTCGGCTGGGCTTGTTTAGCTGGGCTCGTTTGGCCCGGCCCGGCTCGGCTCGGCTCGGCTCGGCTCGGCTCGGCTCGGCTCGGCTCGGCTGGCCCGGCCACGGCCGCAGCTGCGCTCTCGCCGCCGGCTGACACGGGGCTGCCGGGTTGTTCCTTCCCACCAACGCGCTCTCGGGATCTCCATCACTAACGCAAGCTTTATTAAGGCTACGGGGGGAGAAATAGAAAGAAAAAATTCAGCACGTGATAGAGTATGAAATCAAGGTGGCGGTGGGGGAGAGTTTCCTACAGCCAAGGAGAGAAACGTTTGTAGTTTTGGTGCGGTTTTCAGCATCTGGTCCCGCGGCCCCCTCCCCCCTGCCCGATACGACACCTCTGCTTCAAAATTCAGAATCCAGCGCGCTCCTTCCCCTCCGCCCCTTCGCCGTGGAGCTGACTGCGGCTCCGAGGCGATTGCACAACGCTTGGAAGCTCTGCCTTGGAAGCGGGGATTCGGGTGAGGAGCTGATGCCTTGATACCCTGTAGGATCTGAGTGAGCCTGCATCAAATCCTCAGCGTGAAGGGGCAAAATTTGGACTCTGTGAAGCAAACGGGTGAATGGGAGTTTCAGAAAGCTGCTTCACTTCAGTTTTCTGGTGGCGGGGACAGAGAAAAGGAAGGAGCAGTCTGCTTTTTAAAATCACTGTAATTCTTACTTAAAGGCGAGCATAAAAACATGTAGACCCGCAGTCATTCCAGAGCAATGATTTGGCATCAATGAATGGGCAAAAAACCTTGACATTACCTCTGCTTTCTAAAATAGCAAAGCCTGTCAAAGTCCTGCTCTGACAAAAGCCACTCGGCGAAGGCAACACAACACAGCTGATGGGACTTGCGTTAGGGCACACATGAACCGGGGGGTCACCAAAAATATAGAGAGACAGGCAGGAGGCACTTGAAAGAGAGAGGGCTCAACAGATTGAAAACTCAAGAGCTGGCGTAGCAAATTATTTGTTATCACAGAAGAGAAAGTGAAAGGCTTTTCCAGATACGTATGAAGTTCACAACTGAAACCATAACCTCTTTCACTCAAAATGCTGTAAGCTTGGTAGAGAGCAAGCAACACAAAGGATTTTAAAAAATAACCCTCAAGAATACCATCACTTCCTTCATTTTTCATTATATTAGCAAATATTTTCAGTTACAGTAACTCAGAACGTATTTATCTGAATTGCGTCTTACACAGCTGATATAGTTGCTGAAAACTCTTCTTGCGTTTAAAGCTGTATTTAGTTAAAACACTGCTGGTAAAATCTTTTGTTTTGTTTTCTTTCCTTTCAATGAGAAAAAGAATTATCTGATTTTTTGAGGTGTATGGACAGTCCCTGTTACAACTGAGAAAATAACTGGATGCCTGCTGGTGTAAGGATTTATTGTATGTGTTGGTCTATTTAAAGCTAAAGGAAAAAAGGAAATTGGTCCCTTTCACTGTCAGGGAAGTATCTGAATCACTTTCTGTTTATTTCATTCTGCAATGCAAACCAAAAAAGCACCAGTGAGGAATGTCCTAAACCTTACCCTGAAGTGACTGGAGTCTTCCACTGGATTAGTGGACAAGAGTTTGAGCCTTTAGCCACGGTTACGTTTATCTTGCAATGCACTTCAATCCTCACTTTCTAAGACTTTCTGAAGATCAAGGCAGGTAACTATTTCCTCCTCCCTTCCGCTAAGAAAAAATACAACCGTTCAGATAATTGTGAATCTCTCAAACTGAAAATAGATGTCTTTTGACAACAACTGCATAGCTGCTGTATGTTTGGTTTTTCTTCAGGAAAAGCCTGCGTTTTGGACTGAATATTTAACCCCACCCCTTTATTAGTCCTGAACTCTGGCGCTAGATATTTAATGCTATTCTCATATATGGCAGCAAGAAGTATTTTAATTTGCTGTGTTTCTATATTTGTCAACCATAATTGCCCCTCATTTGATTAAACATCATCGCCTTTATTTCTCATTAATCTTTTTTTTAAACAAATGACTGTGCTTGAAAGAATTTCTTCCATGCCTTCATCAGACTTGGAACTACTTCAATAGACATTTGTAAAAAATCCTAATAGTAAATAACTAAGAGGTGAAGAGAGAGAGAGAGACTGCTTTAAGTTTCAGTGCCAGCATTCTGAGACAACTATTAATGCTCTTGCTTATTTACACATATATTTCCTCTTCTTAAGCATATCACTTAAAACCACAGAATGCTCAGCGTTTTCTTGAGCACTGAATCTGTTCCACATTTCAGAGCTGAATTAACCTTAGGCTACCCCTTTCTTCCACTACTTAGCTTTTGTTTCTGTGTGTTTAAGATCACAAAGCTGAGTTTGTAGATAGTTTAAAGAATGTAAAACATGATCATTTCTTGTATCACTTACCTTCCAAATGAGTAACTGTTTCTTAGCCGTATAGCTACTCTGAAAATTTACCAGAAGGGACACCCCATTTTACTTATTTGTTATGATGATGGGAGTGCAACATTTTAAAATTATAAACAAAAATCCAGAGGGCAAACAGAATATAGTATGATAGACTGTGTGTTTTTCCCCGAAATTCACATATTGCAAGGGAATGAGAGGACATAGAAACATTCTTCTCTAATCTGTTGCAGTTTCATTTGGGATTGAGAAAACAAGGTAAAATGTGCTGTCATGATAGTTATGTAAACTGATTTACAGTTTTTTTTAGCCCTAACCCAGATTTTAAGCAGTTTAGGAAGTTCCCTTTGAAGATATTGAAAAGCCTGCTACAGAACAGGGTGAAATTTTCAGCTGTTCTCATTGCAAAGGACTGGGAAATATTGCTTTTGTAGTCATCAACCCCTGCTTGCTGCAGCTGTCAGTGTCTCCAGGTTTTGTAGTTGCTCTCTCATAATCTGCAGAACATTTCTTTCAACATGCCTAGGCCCAGGAGTGGGTCGGTAAAGCTGCCTATGAGTTGAGGAGTGGTGCATGCAAATCTTTATGTGTTAACGTTTCGCAGTGAATAATGGCATCTGCATCCTCACCTTCGGATGCAACTCAGCTCTTCGGATGTCAAGGCTGTACGAGTAGAGAGACAATACTAAATCTGAGGGTTGGTTGCAAATGAAATAGCTTATTTTAAAGTGCCCTAATGGTCAGAATTATCTGTGTGCTAATGAGGTGCGGATGAAAACCATGCTGAGTGTATAGAAAACATATTCTTGGAGTGCTTTGTTGCTTTGTGGTATGAGTTGTTCTATATGGAATATTTTGGATTTTTCTAATGCCTCTCCTTCTCATTACTTGCCTGTGAGTTTCAGGGCTATTTTATTTCTGTTTATTATAAAGTAGGTTTTGATTCTCAGATGATGCAGAACACATAAGATGCAAAGTTACTTCTGTGATTTCCTAAGTTATGTTACTTAGGTCCAAGTTTTCTCAAGACTTCAGTCAGGAAAAAAGCATATTAATGCCTATATAAGAAGTGCTGTCTAGATTTACTGAGAAATACGAAAAAAGAGTGAATGTTGTAGCCTTTAGGAAGTCTAAAATGCTATGGTGAAAAAAACGTCTGTACTATGCTGAAAAGACCAGGGGGAGGCTGAGTACAGTTGAAGGAGTTCTTCTAAGCAATACAGCTATTCAAACATTAAATTGCAAGAGATAAATATATAAGGAAATTGCATTCCTCTTAAAGTCTAATGTAATTAAACACTTGCCCTCAGGCATGAAAAACTTTTTTTTAAAAAAAAAGGAAACCAAATTTCACCATGGGAAAATATTTTCTGTGTGGCACAGGTTTCCAAGAAAAGGCTAGCAGGTAATAAAAATTATTCATAGTTTTGAATGTATTTACAATAGTAGCATTTAGAAAAGCATTTCAGGAATCCACTGTTTCAACAGGTCGGCCAAGTGTTTCAATACCTGTTCTGGTAGGTTTTGTTCATTGACAAATCACATGAATAAAACCAATACTTTTTCCCCCTGAGTTTTAATATTTTATAACCTACCTATTCTCAAGATGCAAGCAGCAAAAAGTTGTGCCTCCAGGAAATTTATTTTAAACACATCTAAATATCATAAATCATATGTACTTGTTTGAAATGGTCTCTAAAAAGCAGGTCATTTTGATAAATGATTATAAATACTGTGAAATCATGAGTTTTGAGGACTTTTGATTGGTTTCTGAAACATGTCAGTAAGAAAAATGAGCTGCACGCTTGTAGTCGAAAAGCACTGTGTAACTGATTCATCAATATGTCTCTGCTTTTCAGTGTGGTTGTAAAGGGAAACAAGAAAAAGTACATAATAAAGCATAGTTTCTCTGGAAAGAGTTAATTTGTTTGGTATCTTGTATAAAAGCATCACTTACTCATATGAAAACAACAACAACAACAACAACAACAAAAACTGTAGATTTTATAAATGAAACAATTTCAAAATCTGACGAATAACACACTCTTAGGAGAAAACCTTCAAGACTGATCGCTTATCAAATGATGGGCTTACTAGTGAGCTACTTGCTGAATTGTTTAAAAGATGAAAACTTGCAAGAAATTAACTTTCGTTCTCAGGAAATATAATCAGGAACTTTTCTATGACTAAAATTTTGAAAGACTCTTTTGCTGATACATTTTCAAAATTCTTTGAAAATGAAGAAGAACTTTGTGTGGACAAAAAAAGAAAAAAATAAGAACTATGCGTGGCTCCTAGTTATGCATTTCTATCTGTTTGTATAAATGATTCAGGAGGATTTACACTTCTCCTTCTCCCCCTCCTTGCCAACCTACCCTTTTAGAAACACTGGAAGGCCGATCCAGACCTTCACGGGATCACAAATGTTTTTGTGAGAAGGTCCATTGACTGCAGTGAAACCACTGAAGTGCTCAAGGTTTTTTAAACAATCAGAGCTGAATTCTTTTACATGGGCATTAAAGAAAAATGCTTTATAATCCTTGTAGATATTTATTGATAAAATGTTTGGATTGCCTGACTTTTGAAAATTGCCAATTGAGCGTTTTATATACACATTCAATTTTAAGTATATTGGTTTTAAGATCATAGGATAAAATTTGTCCTAGCATATCTAGTGTGACTTCTGTAGTATTTTCTAATGTAAGTAATCAGATTGAGTGGGGGGGTTTTGTGTTTTTGCCATTTTTAGACATGGCAACTGTTTAATAAATGTTTTTTAATTGAGCCTGTTAATCTGCATATTGTTTGCCGTGTGGAAATACTCATTCTTTAGTGATGCAATGACTTCATATGCTCTATCTCAATTCCTCAAGAGTAGGATTGAGGTCTGTGTCTTGAAATTCAAGGGCAGGTAACATTATCTTTGCTTCTTTCTGCTAATGTCCTAGTCTTGCTCATTGTATTATTGCTTTCAAAGACACTGTTACTTGGCAGTATGAATAGTCGCCGTAGCATGTTTCTTTCAGTAGCAAAATGTACTCTACCAAGCCGTTTTGTAAGTCTCCAGAAAGGAAGCAAAATAAATCTGGTTTCATCTGCTAGACTGAGCAAAGTTTAAACCCATCAGTAAAACGTAGTTATGGTGGGGTAGGATTCAACCCTCACTTTTGCAATGCTACCCTGTGTCCTTGTTCTAATATACTTAAGAATGCAACTTGAAAGGATGCGAAAGCAAAGTCATATTTTTTAAATATAAATACTTGCATATGTCGCTAATAAGGTTTCTAACTGAAATAGTGTGGTGTTAGAGAATTTTGATAAACAGTGCTGGAGGCTACTTCATTACATCAGTGCACAGCTGGGCACTGAACCCAGTCCTATGATCTGTCTCGAGCCTGTGCCCTGTCCTTTTATGACTGTTTGCCCAACTTATATAATGGCCATACCAGTGTTTTCCTTCCACTTGGAAAGTACTGTAAACTTTTATGAAACTAAAAGCTTTGTGTGCGTGTGTGTGCGTACATGCTTTTTATTTTTAGTAGGCTTTAAAGACTTACAGATCTGCATCACAATTTCTCCAGTACTGCTAGTTGCAGAGCACGAGCAAGATGGTGCACAGCCACCCTGCAGAAAAAGCCTTCCTCCTGCTACTCAGCAGGGCGATTGCATCACCTTTACCAGCATGAGCTGTGTGACTGCATGCGCGGCCAGAAGTCATTTGACTTCTGCGGTGAGTGTCTGGGGTCTTCCATGAGCACGTAGATGCTTTTCTATTGCACTTAATGAAAACCTGAATTCAAAAATAGCCTGATGTAATTGTGCTGGGTACATGCAGTCTAGTCCTAGATTTTAAGTATTTGAATCAGTACAAAGAAAAGTTACTGAAATAAAGGGTTTATGAACAGACATGTTAGGAAAAATTCCACCAGGAAGATACAGATGACAAAATTCCTGCTGATTTATCTTAGGACCACCAGCTGTGAGTTCTTACTCTAAACGTAGCTTAGCTTTGGAGAAGGAGATAGACCAGTTAGCCATTGTAGTGATTAAGTTTCTTTGTTACACGCTGTCTTGAATTCTTCCAATGGCAAATACGGCGGAGGAATGCTTGCTTAAAAAACCACTGCTGCCATGGCTCTTGGCTTTCTAACATGTGTTGTCCTTGTTATTTATTAATACATATTACAAAATCTATGTCCTTCGATAAGTTTACCTACACCATATCCATTAAAAATAATATTTAATAGACAATAGTATAAATCACAATGATGTTATTTGTTTTAGCCTGCAAATTTTATACATCCATCTGTAACTTCACTAATGCAGAATTGCATCATTGCATCCTAACATTCAATGAATGATGCAAAGTGGAAAAAAACCCATATTAAAAAAATGGGATATAGTAGTAGACAGTGCACTGTAATGCATGCAAGTTTTCTTCTGAAGTCTTCTATTAAACACTATAAATAGACTACTTATGTTGTCAAAATTCTACTTGCTAACATCAGTAATATTAAAGATGTAATGCTCATTGTAGATTAGAAAGGATATATTTTTTTTCAAGATCTTGGACCTACAGAAGATACTAAGGCACCCCCTATTCAGAATGTAGATTGATTTTCTATATGGAATTGTAAATTTTTACAAATAGTTTTGGGGATAGGTCACTTGACTGAAATTTGTGCATATTAATAAATAGACATATGATTATATGGCAAAAGAGAAATCTATAATAATATTTGGAAATTTGCTACAGAATATTTTATTGTTTAATGATGGATGTAATCACTGAATGCCATGCATTCTGAAATTGCAAACTATTTTTTTCCATTGCATTGAGCTTCTTACTCAATGCAATGGAAAAAAGTAGTCTGAACTTTGTATTGAAAATTACCTGTGCTGAACAAACCTCACAAGAAAACATCTATGAGAAGTTAATGGTCATGTGAAAGAAAGTCATATTGTACTTAATTCTATTTTCTTTTCTTTTTCTTTAATAAATGACACAAAATAATTGATGAAACCAAGGAAGCAATTCTCAGAGCAAAGAGTCAAATCTTTACTTTATGATAGAAGAGAATAGTTTTACTAAACAAATAAAATCCAGTGGATTATAAAAATCCAGCAGATTTTTCTTTTCTTTCTTTCTCTCTCTCTCTTTTACTTTCTCTCTCTTTTTCTCTATTTCTATTGTGCTCTTTCTCTTGCTTTTTCACTCTCCTCTCCTCTCCTCTCCTCTCCTCTCCTCTCCTCTCCTCTCCTCTCCTCTCCTCTCCTCTCCTCTCCTCTCCTCTCCTCTCCTCTCCTCTCCTCTCCTCTCCTCTCCTCTCCTCTCCTCTCCTCTCCTCTCCTCTCCTCTCCTCTCCTCTCCTCTCCTCTCCTCTCCTCTCCTCTCCTCTCCTCTCCTCTCCTCTCCTCTCCTCTCCTCTCCTCTCCTCTCCTCTCCTCTCCTCTCCTCTCCTCTCCTCTCCTCTCCTCTCCTCTTTTCTTCTCTTTTTCTGTTTTCCTCTCCCTTGCTGCTTCTTGGACTAAAGGAAAACTAGTTGATTGAACATTATTTTATAGCAAATAGGATATGAAAAACTAAACCTGAAACAGATTACTGCAATCTTTTAAAAGTCCTTTTCCCTTCTGCATTCTCTCAGATCTCTAATAGCTATTTCTTATTTTTAGCAAGTAAGTCTGGACAAATGCTGCCTTACATAAACTGTTAGATGCACTTCAGTATCCTCTGCCACTATTGTGAGTTTTAATTCGTAGACTGTGATCTTACGATGATTGTAGTATGCATTTAATTTTGTATGTTGGGAGATGAATGAAGCCTCGGGAAGCTGAAGTCAAAACTAGCTATTGAGTGGAGCCAGGACTTCACAGCTGAAGTAGTCATGAAGTAGTACTTTGATATGAACACTGCTGAAGTTAAGTGTATGTTTACACATTTTGGTGAATTGAGGGCATTAGTCACTTAAATTTACCAAGCGGAAAAAACTGTTTCCCACTTTGGTCCTCCTAAAAATAGATACTAAAAAAATCTGCTGGACATATGTGGGCTGACAATATAGTTCTGAAGAGAGTTGAATGAACTGTGGGGTTTTCTACCTGCCAAGCAAAAAATGGCATATTCTAGATGCATGCAATATATCCTGAGTGTGCATGGGGGCCTCTTTGGCAGGGGGTGTTCTGACACGGTGGGTGAGGCTCCTCAGGCACACTGGTCTGAATAGCTTTTCAAGCCTTTCATTTTCTTTCATCTGGTGGAGAATACCAGAACGCTGTAGGCTCCATAGAATATGTGGACAAGTGAAAACTACTCATTAATATGTGCTTAGTACCGTAGAAAGAATGGTAGGAACAGTGACTAGATGTCTCCCAAATTTGTGAAAATATCGGTTTGGTTTACAGAAGAAAAAGGAATTTAAGTCAGATGTGTTGATAAACTAAACGACAACATATTTTGCGAGGCTTTGGTACACTGAATTGCTAAAAATGGTGTGGATAGAAGCCTGGGCAGCTACGGCGATGTTGACCACTCAAAGATTTCTTGAAAAACCATGCTTAGAATGCCTAATAGTATTTTCTGCCAGAAGAAAGCAGTAACATAATTGGGGCTTAAGCACATTCACGCCTTTCAAAGTTATATTTTCAGAACTAGATATTAAAACCTAGTAAAAGTCTGCAATTCATACCCGCCTTATGTAGTGTTTAGGAAGAGCTGAGAATGTTACAAGTTCTTTGCAGTTTGGTTTGATTGACTCAGAATTGACATAGTAATATTAAGCTCTTTTTCTCCCCCCCGTTTCTATATTCTTATTTTGGGAGTACCGCAATGACCTCAAGCTGCAGCTGTGTCTTAAGTCTTTGCGTTCCTGAGGACATTAGAACAATACACACTAATGGTCTCACTCCTGGCTCCCTCTCCCTCCCTCCCTCTCTCTCTCCCTATTTCTTTTTTTACACAAGTCTATTTCTGAAGGACTGTAGCCTTTCAATTTCCATTCACCCATGCAAAATGAGCGCTCTCCTAATTTCAGAACAAAAAATACGACCCTCTACCTTAATCAGATTTCCATTAGATGTAACCTACAACAACTTAAGAGCTGCAGTGACCTGCTAAATAAGGTAATGTAATGTTAGTTCTATTAGGCAATACAAGATGAAACAGTTATGAGTCAGATAAAAATAGAAGGCTTCATTAGCAGTTGTTCATGGCACATCTTGAATCTGCAGAATTCTCTCTTTTTTTGTATTATTAGCACTTTTAATTTACATGATTTTTTAATAGCTTATTGGGTCAACAAAGGGGGTGGCAATTCCGTCTCTATTATTTGTTTTTATGAAATAATATATTGGTATAAAAATATACTGGCAAATGCAACGTCTTAAATTCTAAATTAAAAAAAGTATGTGAACATGCACATGAGAAAAAGCTGGAGAGAAGAGTGCAAACATATTATAAAGAAATATTCTGCTGAACTTTCTTGTAGTTTGGCTTAGTTTTGCATTTTAATTTTTACTTCACTCATTCTGACTCCTTTGCTTTTACACTTCAATACATTGCTACAACTTTATGAGGCAAACATCTTTATTACTTTAATATGATGATATGTACAGAAATCTAACAGTATTCAAACCCTATAAACCTAATTTATTTCACTGGTTCCAAACTGAAATGTAGACAAAGACAGAAGGTGTCAATTGAGTGTGCAGTCTGCTGGCATGAGAAATATCAGAGACTTCAGATTTTTGTATTTGCAAACATATTGGGAACGCTTCGCCAGACATGACACCCAAACAAACCCTTTTTTTGGATGGAGGTTGTGTGTTTCAAGTACAGTGGCTAAAAATGTCCATCCATTTTTAAGTATGTTTGGTGAAATATAAGTTACAGAATGACCCAGCCGTTCAAAGTTCTTGGGAAAGCCACTTCCTTTCCTCCTGCAGTAGTCACAGTTTGGCCAGTCTGTTACTCTTAATTCTGACTCAGCTAAGGTTACTGTGTATAATTTTTCTGGAATTAACAGTATAATGTCGAAAAACTTGATCACAAGCATGTCAGTTACTAGTCTCGTGTTGATTCTTTCAACTTGATCCTGTGCAGCTAAGAAATGTTCATAGTTCCACCATGTATGGGTAGATACCCTGAAAATATTGTTTATGGAGGCTCTGGCTTATCTTGTGTATTTCAAGCATGTTTCCACAGCTAATTGATAGTCTTAATTCAAACACAAACTGAAAGATGCATCCATGTTAACTGGGAAACATTTAGTTGGCTTTCTTATGTAGAGAACTGGAAAGCTTGGTGTTCCCCATATAGGGGAGTCTGGCTGCATCTTCTTGCTGGCCTGTTAATTAAAAGGACTTTGTTAACATAACAGCAGAGTCTTACTACAAAAAGCAGATCTGAAATTTACAATGAGATGGAAATGCAAGAAGTATTGCTCCTATCTGAGGTGTTAATACAAACCTACATGGAGCCTTTCTAGTTCAGAAGATATTTGGAGGGGAGTACATATTCCCTAAATACCTCTGGAAGAGTATTCCTGTGAGTTTTTGAACAGAAATAAGTCTAGGAAATATGTGTATTCTCTTGGACAACAAGCACAAAAAAAGGAGGTCTCACTAGTCAGCCTTTGCACCTTCCATGCCATGTCATTTAATGGCTCATATATCTCTGCTATCCAGAAGGCCAAACTTTATGTGGTGAAGGTCGGTTTCTTTACAAAAGCAGAGAGCATTTCCTTTCCTTCCAGGGCAAGAATGCACAGATGTAGGAAAAAAAATGCTCACAAAAGAGACCTAGGGTGAGCGCAAAGCATCTTTTATAGGCATAGAAAACCCTTTGTCCTTGGTTTCCCCAGTGCAGGGCCATGGGCTACTGCTTTTTCTGACCAGGTTGAGAGCTATGATTTAGAAGAACTTATTTTGTGTGAGACTTTGCAAGTTGGTTTTTTTTTTTTTTTGTCTTTTCTCTTTCCAACATGTTTTCAGATTGTTCTGCAAGTGACTTTTACACCACTTAGCAGAAATTAAATCCTGTTTTTTTCTGCCCTAGTCCTCTCCTGGCTCTTATTTTAAGCCTGACAAAACAAAAGCTGATGAAATGATCATACATTTCAATCACATCCTTTTGAAATTTCCTTCCTAGAATAATTCTTCTTGTTCTACCTTATATTCTCAGAGTTTCACTAATTTCACTGCATGGTGTTGCCCAGTGCCCCAGTCAATATTTTAGATCCTGTTTCTTACCTACTTAAATATTTTCTCCATGCTGTCTTAACTGTGTTCTTCCCTTTTTCATTCACACTTTTCCCTGTCTTCAGTATGGCTCAAATACATGCAAGGAACATCTAAAAACAATATTATGTCATTACCCATTGTCACCAAGCTATCATCTCTTTTACCATGAACTTCTTTTTGGTAACTGTAGGTCCATCACGGCTCTTCTGTGGTCTTATGGTCTGTAAGAAAAATGTGCAAGACAGGAAGTGAACACAAAAAAATAAGAAATAAAAATAATAATAAAAAAAACCACAACCAAAAAAAAGGTCCTTCATATGCCCTCTCTTCTCTAGAGTTTTTTACTCCAAAAGGAGTTGTGCACCACAGAGAAGATTCTGCAAACAGCTATAGCAAAAATCAAGCAGGACCCAGACCTAACAATACTGACATTTAGTATCAAATAACAGTGATGTACCCAGTGTTGAGCAGAGCTGTGTGTAAAAACAAAGTACTTGAAACTAAGCCAAATGTGTGAAAAAAAAATTAACTTTCTTAAAATGCACTCTTTTAACTTCAAGAATTTAAGTAATTACTTGTGGCAGAAGGAATGTGGTTCAAAGACAGTAAAGTCTCATTTCGAAGGGGCCTGTAAAATCTTTAAATAGCATTGGCAAATTGTTCTTTTACTCCAGTTTGCTGTAAGAAGAATTTTGAAAACAGTAAAATATTTTTATGTGATTCCATTTCACTGGTATAGTAGACATGAACATATATACATATATCTGTGGTGTGTGTGTGTATGTATATATATATAAAATTTAAAATAAAAGTAGAGAGGGACCTGGATAGTCCATGTGGTTTGGCTGGTTCAGCATTTGGTTATACTGTGATGTTTTATTTCTAAACATGTTTTAAAACCAGTTTGGGAAGGAGGAGGAAGCTTCAGGAAGGAAGAGAAAAGAAAAGTTCTGATGATACCTTTTGAATGCTTGGGTTTGGCAATTTTTCAGTTATTTTCAGTGTCTAGAGTTTTCAGCGCAATATCAGCAAATAGAACCCATGGTAAAATTACAGAATATCCAATCTAAACTCTAGAGACATAAATTCACATGAGGATCAGCTCACAAGATTGGCTGCTTTAGGGCTAGTCTCCAGTGGGCTTTTTTCCACATCAAAAAAAATCACCATACAGTTTCACACAACCTTCAGGCTCAGTGTGGAGGGTTTTATTCCAGGACTGAAGTAGACAAAACCAGTAGTTGCCAGAATTGAGGTGCATTTGCAGAGTAGGACAGAGACAGTTTTGCAGCTTTTGTCTCAACTCTTCCCTTGCTAGGAGTAAATGTCTTTGGGATTTACTTAGCTCTATCAACATTTTAGAAGAGGAAGGGAGAACATGCTAACAAACCTATAAGTGTGTTTTGTCAGTAACTCACATTTCTGGAGCACACATAAGAATCTAACTATTTGAGAAGACTTTTGTTTAAAAAAAAAAAAAGACAAATGATCTTCTGGTCAAAATTTAGGAAAAAAAAATAGAAAAGTTATAGACTTCTGACAGTGATGGAGTCCTTCTCCCTTCCCCCACCTCTCATCAGCAAGCTGATGTTTCCAGCAACTTCAAAAACAGAAGACCTCTCTGTAATCCTAAATGTGCATAAGGAACAGATTAAAGGCCTGATTTGTGAAAAAAATTGAGCATATGCTTAAGAGCCATTGACTTCAATGAGAGTTAAATACGTCCTCACACACGCTTCTTGAACTAGAGACTAATAAGGATATTAAAAAGGATCAAGAGGCTGCTCCTCTTCAGGAAATGTGGCAAAACTGCCATAGCTGAAACGTATTTGGGTCATAATCATACTGACTCTCATCACCCCTCACCTCACCTCACTTCCAATCTACACAGAAGAGTAAAAACCCTTCTCTCCATCTCTTCCCCTCTCTTTTCCTCTTTTCTCCATGCTGGTCTATGCCAGACTAAGCTTACTCTGGTTCCAAAGAAGAATTACAGACTCTGCAGTGTCCATTAGTGATGACATTATTTCCAGTGTAATGAATGTGGATGATGGTCAGATAATACAGTGGACAGTGGTTGAACAACCCCCCCGAGAGAATTAATTATAAGATAATTAATTACATTTCTGTATAGCTGATTTATCTAGAGGAATCTTATGTGTAGGGAAAAAGGTACCCCCTGCCAAACAGCAATCCATATTAATATTCTTTTATTAGACGAATGACAGATAGAGTGAAATAGTGATGACTAAAATGCTTGAGTGTGGGTTGATTCCTTTCAATTCAGTATGACAAAATGGGTTATATATATGGTTTTTGAGTGTGGTACTCATTTATTAAATGCTCACTTGGATTTTAAAAAATAGCTTGCCTTCATTAGCCATCTCGGGAATCAGAGTCCATGGTGTAATAAATCTCAGTTGCAGGAATTTTGGCCTGCTACTCATCTTAAAAAACTCCGAATTTTCTTTTTCTGTGCCTTGTCTCAGACTCTACTGCAGTCCTCAGTAACTTATCCCTTCTCTTTGTTATCCAGATTAAAAAGACAGTTCTCATACGCTCTTATAGACAGGAGTAGCCAGTTTGGGGAGTATTTGTTTTCTTCAAGTCACTCATTCCAAAATTTTTTGTTTATTTTTCTTAATCAAAACTCTTTCTACAACTGAAGCTCAGAGTTAACTTTGGCATAATGTCCATTTAGCATAGTATCATTAAGAGGACATAATTTTGGTAAGAATTATAGAGTAGCAGAAACTTTGAACCTAATTTGGAAAAGAAAAACTGACGGAAAGGGTTCTTATTCAGTAAAGGAAAAGTTAAAAGTCGACTGTATGGTTTTTTCCACACATTATATTTTATTAAATTAACTCATGTAAATTAGCAATGATGCTTTCTGCTAACTCTGTTTATGTGCTTCTTGAAGAAAAGTTCTTCTTGCTTCAAGTCAGAAGAAAACCCAGATTTCCATTCTTTTTTTTGTGTGTTCACTAATTGCTCTGTCCTTTACTGTTGTATGTGCTGTAAAAATAAAGTGAGATACTCAGGTGTTATTTCCTTTTGTCCAGTCATGAACTTGCTTGAAAGTGTTGAATATTCCAGTATTCTCTGTAACAGGTCTGTAAAATTTCTGGTTTTTTAATCGGAGATTTTCTTAATATGTTTGAATTCACACTTTTCTGCAGGCCAGGTTTCCCACAGTGGGAAGAGGACTGGAAATGGACTATTCCCCCAGGGTTAGTATCAGGTAATGCTGTGCATTTCCTGTGTGATCTGTTTGAGTTGCAGAGGTGTGGTACTACCATAATGCCTGTCTTAATAGTTCCCTTGTAACATTTAAATGCATTCTTATGATTATTTAGCACAGATTTTAAACATCCTAGGATGTATCAGGGTCCAGGCACAATGATGTATCCTGGACTCCTGCAGAACATTGCAGCTCCTGTATCAGGATCCATGCCACTGTAGGTTGGACATAGTTGCCTTGAACAGCAGGAATTCTGTACATTTAAAACTTCCCTTAGCAGGGTGTGCTGATGCACACATCGACTTATATTCTATTTCCACACCATGATGTGATCTCTTTTTTGTTTTCTTGTATAATTACCGTGGTTTTTTTTTAAATTGTTTCTGCTGCTATGTTTTGCTTTATGCTGATTTTTCAGTCTGTTGCATCTTCAAATCCGTGAGTTAATGTTTCACCATCTTTGGATAGCCAAGTAAGATGGATTAATGTATTAAACATTAAGTGTATTAAATAAAAAGTTTTTGTTCTAAAAGATATTGTTTTGAAAGATACAGTTTTACAATGACTCTATACAGAATTTATGCCAGCTACAAATAAAAATAAAATATGGTCAATAGTCCCTAACTGGGTATTCTGCAAAGTTAGTGTTTTATTCATCTAACTACGCTAAGGAACTTAAAAGCTGGAAAAGCTCACATTAAACTTAAAGGGCAATGGAAAGTTAGTAGCCTAAACATTTGTTTTGATTCATATGGAGGGAAAGAATTTGGACCAGATGCTTGAAAGAGCTCAGAACCCAGAAGCCCCCATTGTTCTTCATTTAGGTGCCTAAATGGTAACAGTTGGGTGTGCAGTTTTCTTGAAAGCTGATCCTTTTTTGTTGAGGCAGCTTTTAGGTTTTAGCCTATCTCTTCTTGGCTATAGAACTTAACTGTAAACATTATATTCCAGAATTTTCCCACATCTATATCCTTTAAGCATTTGCTTATTGTTAGGAGGTCTATTGTGAATATTGCAAGGCTGCAACCCCTTCAGCGTGATCCAAATTTTAAAAATACATGTCCCTCATGTTGCTTTCATCCTGGAGACATTCATTCTCTGCATCTAATGCTTTGGTAACACTTTTGCAAGGAGTGTTAGCAGAGTGTGGACTCTTAAAATGCTGTACATTCATATGTTTTTGTTTGCTTTAGACTGGCTATCCTGTAAAATACAAAATATTTTAGAAGAAGCAGGGCTTTGCCCTTTCTTCCATGAAGTGAGCTTCCAGTCCTAGGAAACTTTTCAACTGAGCCTAGTGTGTAGATGGTTGCATATCAGTGTGCTTATACTTAAGGGTTAATAAGATATAGATGATCATGAAATACATAACAGCAGGATTGGGTTAAATCAAGATCAAGCAAAATATCTTCTTATAGTTAAGAAAACGATAGTAAAGATTAGCTCTTATTTTCACCTAAGTTCTGTGTGCGCACACGCGCGCGCACACACACACACACACATACAATACAAGTACCATTTGAAATTTTTCTGTGCTGTGGGGTGTTTAAGATGTTGTCTATGATTCAAAAGCACTTTTGGGCTTCATTCTTGGTTTATAAATGTTAAAAATTTAGAAATTATTACTAAAAGGGTGAGGCTAGTAGTAAGCTTAAAAGGTGAAGACTCAATTTTAATAAAAACAGCCCTCATAATACCCTGCAACCCAAAAGTAGAGCAGATAGGTTTCTTTGAACTAAAACAACATCAGGAAATCAAGGAGAAGTTTAGTTTCCAAGAACTTAGCATTATGATTTTGCCAGGCAAACTGCCTCTGCAGAGAAGCAAATACATTACTTTGGGCAAATCTCCATGACTATGCTCCCTACAGGAATCCTTGTGTAGATCTTCTAGTTTCATTTCCTTCAATAATCTTGACACAGTGCTGTAGTTACTCCATACTTCAGATCTTCAATCTATATAGAGGACAAAACCAGCTTACATTTCCTTATGTATAAACAGAAATAAAACATTCAGGATGTCAAACTAGACTGGGAAATAGGAGGACTCAAAATGCAATGACAATGCCAGTTACTAAAAGCTGGGTAATTTACCTATCAAAGTATTTTTGTGCGGGTATGTGTCTCCAAAAAATAAATAGCACTCTCTATTTTATCATCTTAAACAGAGGCATTTTTAACATTTTGATGATTTTTTAAGCCAATTATTGGCAGATGTGCTTTAGTGAACCATATGTCTTGAGGTGATGTACAGATATATTTCTCTGCCTCAACAAATATTCCAGCTTCTTTCCAAATGGTATGTTTGTTTGGCTGATGCACGACCTCAGCCAGCTATTTTTCTGAAATTGAATCCAGATCAAGTGGAATGCCCTGCTGGTTGTGTCTCAGTGCTTGCTTTGACCAGTGTTCTTCACCCTAACAGAGAACCAGCAGTTGTCTGGTTATTTGGGATTTTCAAAACAAGCTCCTGTATGTTATTCATAAATCTATTTTACCTTCTTTGACAGATGCAATTATCACAGCCAGTTATCATTGGAAGACTATATCAACATAAGTCTGGTAGTATCTTTCTCTACAATATTTTAATTTTTTTTTCCACATTGAAATTACGCAATCCTTGGCATAATCCTTCATGCATTGCAAACCTACCAACTGCTGAAACTCCTTTTCCTCTTGTATGTGTTTGATCAACTATATTGTACAACTTAATATTGAGTCTCAATAACTTTCATATCAAGTTCCATATTTAATTGCACCAATGTAAATTTCTCACCTAATAAGAGCTATTATGAATTGCCAAATTGTAAATTGTCTCTCCAGAAATAAGAAATTCTCTTCTATCTTGAGATGTAATAGGAAGAAGTTTGGCACCCATTTTTTTCTTGCCTGTCACTGTCCGACTTGTTGCCAGGAGATATTCAACAGTCTGGTTCCTTTTGCTGCATTTTCAAACCTAAATGTAGGCCATCAATATACCTGGATATGTTTCACTACAGTGGTTATTAGATTTCTGTACAGAGCTTTCGGAAATTGTGTGAAAGGTGTAATATAAATGTACAGATTAGAGTGGAGTGGATTAAATAGGACTGGACTCCTGGAATGCACATCACCCCTTACTATGAGTTCTCACAGTATGGTTAGAGCCAGCCTGTGCTTCATGAAATTTTTTTTGTGATGTCCATTTAACCAATAAATCTGTCATCACTGACTGGTCTCCATTTCCTCTGAAATAAACAAATCACTATAAGGTTCTTTGAAGCAGCAGACTGCCAGGAAACACAAAAGTCACTTTTGCTTCATCCACGGAGATAAAGTAGTTAGAAAGTGGAAATGAACTGCAACTGAAGGAGCCTCAGTGTTCTCACACCTGCTAGAAAGTACAGTAGATTTCCACAGAGCAGGAATTCAAACAAACCTCAGAGCACTGTGTTCAGTGAAAGTAAGCTTGCCTAGCCAAGAAATGAATTGCAGGCCCTTGGAAACTACTTAAAGCAAGCCAGTTTCACAGGGACAGAGGAAATTTGAAAGAGTCCAGGAAACTCTTCTAGGCCTGTGATATCCATTGCATTGGCTGTTGTTTTCCTGGTCCATATTTCTGACTTCCACACTACTCAGGCTCCATTTTTCAACTAGATGGTCCTGTGCTTGCTGCACTTTGTGTTTCATTCCACAGGTCACCCCTCTGGGCCTTGACTGCCTTTAGTGCCAAGTGTTCTCATGTGTAAGTTTGCATCTGCTTTTTCTTTTCTCTTGAGCTGGAATTTATTTCATTGCAGTCTCTGTTCCCAACAACCTATGGCTTAAGTGTTATCTTTAACCTCTTTTTAATGTGAAAAATTAGTCTTGGAAAGCTAGTAAAGTCTTTAAATTGATCTACTTGTTAGCTGGTGGTCTATTTCTGCTGAAAAAGGTTGTGGAAGTTAGGTTCTGATAGGCAAGTACGTTCATTGTGAAGGGAAAAAAAGTATTGATTTTTGCTTCTGTAAGTCATTTTTAGGTTAACTTAACTAGCACAGTTTACTTTATAAAATTGAAGAAAAAAGATGTTAAAAGTTTGCAGTTACTTTCAGCAAAGTAGCTTTAAGCTTTCTTGCCAATAAAAAAACTGACTCTACTTGTACAAATGTCTGTGACTATAAAAAATACAAGAAGCTTCTAATTGAAGGTGAAATCATGGAAGGAAAAATCACTAATAGAAGAAAGCCAACATTTTCAGGAAAATCTAATGAATCTTTGCTAGGAGTGGACCCCTGGCATAGCAGAAGCTGAGAATTTTTAAATGGGACAGTTTTACAATGTAGTTTATAAATAGCATTGAAAAACCTTTCACATTTCTTTATCCATTCCATTTTTCTAAATAATTTAAATCTTGTTAAGTGTTTTGACATCAGTATTTCCAATGATTTTTTTTCTTTGTTGTAATACTGTTATTGTTGGAAAGCAGTGTTATTATGTGCTCAGTAAAAGTTCTATCTTGGATTGGGATTCACAGCCAGTATTTTGTTTTTTGCTGTTAGTCCCATTAATAAAATATTAAATTTGCTCTTATATGAACAAATCCTTTTAAACTAATTATTTTCCTTTTAAACTACTTATTTTTCCACTCTACTTTTTATTGCTGGCAAACTTAATACCTCACATTTTGAACTCACAGTACAGTAGAAACTATTATTGTAATTACTTCAAGTGTAACCACAGGCTTCAGTTCTACCCTGTCCAAAGCTTATTCTAACCCTTGTATTCAGATTGCCTTCTGATGCTCTTAGTATGTAGTGATTTTTATAAGTTAATATGGCCTTTTAAAAAAAAGTTTCAAAAAAGGTGACTTAAGGAGCCATTCCGGAATCTGTCCCTTTCCTGCCCCAGCACTGTGCTGAAGTGTCTCTATTTTCTTTAGTGGTAATATACTGAAGTATTGAAATGAATTGAAGATAAAATGCTGTGTGGAACCAGTGAGATGTGTAGCACCACACCCTGTCCTGACCCAGGATCTTACCCCATCACAAAACCTCACATATAATGGGAATGGGGCTTCCCTTCCTCTTTTCTTTCTTTTTGTCTGTATAAATAACAGATTGCATTAATATGGAGATATAAGCTAGACCCATAGTAAAATGGTGTAAACCTACACCATAAGGGGTATGGCACTTGCTATACAGTGGGAGATACTAAATCTGATTTTGGAAAAAAAATTGGGGCTCCAGTTGATCATATAGGTTTTCTAGCTCATTTTTAATCCTGTGGGTCTTTTTGTCAGTAACAGAACAAAAGCAAGGAAAAGAAAGGCATGTATATGTCTGCCATTTGTATGACAGTTCAATTCCTACAAAATATACTACTTGTTTAAAAAATGGAGCTGCTTTCCAAATTGCAATTGCCAAAATATTCTGAAATGAATCCATGTGCAAACTGAAAATGTGCTTACAGATGATTTTTCCAAAGTGATTTTGGTAGCTTTAAGTCTTGGAAAGGCCCTTTTGTTGAAATTACACAACTGTTCAGGTCTTGATGTATCACAGACAAAATGTGATGGGAAAACCCCCATGAGATTAAATAAACTCAGGTATAGATAAAGGAGATATGAATAAAATTGCATAAGGATTCTTTGATTATGTCCTTAGATGCTTTATTTGTATTACTGCTAAAGCACTTTGTTACAGGATGAAAGAAAGTTTGAGGGCCGCTAAACAGTTGGCTCTATGTTACAGGCATTTCAAGGAATATTGGTTATATGACAACTGTAAAGAATGTTTCTGCATTTTACTGAACAAGGAAGGGATCACTTTTTCTATTGATTCATTTAAAGTCTCTGAAGTTGTAATGAATGCAGTGAAGGAGATTTTTTCCAGATCAAAAATAGTTGGAATGAAGTAGCGCTAAAATTGGATCTTCAAGCCATTTTAAGAAATACTGAGCTCATAACTTTGAAACTTCTGTTTTTATTTTGATAGCTAGTTTTGTAACAGTTAAATGTTGTGAATTTCCTGTTTACTTTTTCTTCCAGAAAAAAATGACCTGAAAAAAACTATTGTGCAGACAGCATAAATCCAGTCAAAAAGACGCATCCATTTAAGAGTTGGACCTTGTGGGTCCCTTCCATCTCAGATTATTCTGTGATTCTGTGATTATTTTCTAAGTGCTCCAGACACAGAACATAAGTTTGGAATACTTGAAGGAGCTCCATGTAAACATCAAAAATGTTCAGGTGTTCAGAGCAAAAATTGCAGTTGTTTTTTCAAGGCTGGTTCACTGTTTATATTTTTGCTGGTTGAGTACTTTTAGAATGAGATGAACTGAAATAATAATAAACAGTTTTTAAAATGTTTTATGAGAACTGAAAGGTGTCATGTTCATGAATTCTATATACTAATATGGCAGAAAAGAATTAGCTTCTTCCTGTGTGTAACACGTAGACTTTTTTTTTGTGCTGTGTATATGTGCATAACTTATTAAATCAGAGTTAAGAGACTTTTGGTCTGCTGCTATAAACTATGAATTCTGAAGCCTCACTTTTATGGGAATGGAGATTCAGTGTTGGCAGGAAAAAAGACCTGGCTCTGCATTTATGAACCTCTCACACCCCTAAGTTTTAGAATTGTTTCAGTAGAGCACAGTTGTCTTGGAAAAGTCTTATCTTGGAGAGAAAAAGCTGCCAGGTTGCTTATTCTATTTCTGCTGGGGTCTTTAAACAGCTGGAGCGAGACCTTGAGGCAGACTCCTTACTTCAAAGGGGAGCTGGTGTGCAGAGCAGGAAAGGAAAGTGGTCATGTGAATCTTCACGCTAAGCAGACTACTTGAGTGTTTATGGAGCAACTCAATTTTTTTTTTGAGGATGCGTGACTTAATACCTGCATATGCATTACATCAGTTAGCAAATTCTGCTCATTGGTGCCTGCTTTGTTTCGGGCAGGACAAGGCATAATCTTCATCATCTGGAGAGAGAGTTAAGCACGGTGAGCATCAATCCAAGCAAATACACAGGGGCTAGACAGTGACAAGGGCATCTGCCTGCACATCTTAACATCAGGAGGAGGGGGAGTGAGGCAGAAGGCATCCAGAGAGAAGGATGCATTTCAGACAAGTACTTTGGTCCTGTCTAGAGTCAGCTATACTTTGTCCAAGTGATGACTTGCACCGGATAGAACGTTGCCATTTCCTACATTTCTCTTAATATCGATTTAGAGCAAACGAGGAGCTGAACATAATTTTTGACATTTCAACATTATTGCCTTACTGCTTCTTAACTGCTTTTTTAGAAATATTGAACAGAAATATTGAATACTGAAGGAGAAAGGAATGGTACAGATTGTCCAGGTTGTTGTACTCATGATTCACAAGGTTCTGTATCTGAGAGAAAATTCTGTAATAACCAGTAAAAATGGGATAGGTACATTTTATGATCAATAGCAGCAGAAAATGTAGAGAAATTACTAAAATGGAACAGCATTTTGTTTCATCAAAAGTAATTTTCCTTAGGAAAATGGGTACAAAAGGCAATGTACTTTTCTGAGCACTTTCTACTGCTTTCCTTTCTTACACACTGGGAGTTGTGGAACAACTTATTGTTCATATCCTGCATTTGTGCTCTGTGGGATTGTGACTTGTAAACAGGTTTTCAGAACTGGATTTGAGGTAATGAATTTCATACACTATATGTGTTCTTTTGTCAAGTTTAAAAATTACTTTGATTGCCTTAAACATCTCCTGTGTGCAAAGGGAATTTCAAAATACCTGTCTTCTCAATATACTTAGGAAGATGAAAATCTAAAACTTGATCAGTGATCTTACTCCCTGGCAACTTGACATATGAATTGCCTAAAAATAAATGTCAGATTTTCCTAGTTATCTTACTGACAAACGGTTATCTTGCATTTGCAATGGCACCTGCATAATTTCAGAAATTGCTGCCACCCTGGAAACATCTTTGGATAATTGTTATTTCTGCTTCCTAAATATATTTCTGGTGTATTAAGTCAGATTTCAAGCTATAATGATCTCTTAATCTGTTTAAATTCTCAGAGGTTATGAAAGGAATAGATCATACCCACACTGCATAGTAGCAATTTGTCATGTAGAAGATACTCTGATTATAGCTACAAAAACTGGTGCTTTCAGCTGTTAAATTACTGTGTAGTGCAGCAGATCTGGGTATCTATTGGCATAACTCTCACAAAAGGCTTGCACACCTTCTTGGAGATGTCTACAAAGGTTTGTTTAGGACTATATATCATATTCATGTTGACTTCACCCTCTTTTATTCTTGGTTTAGACCCTAGCATGTTTCCTTTCCTTAGGCTTTTGCTGAACCTAGATCTGAGGATCCTGCATATTTTGACCTTTTCCTATGATTCTTTAATTTCCCTCAACTTTTGAGAAAAATACATGCTTTTTTAAGTCATAAGCATACTGTAGGAAATTTCAGAATCAGACCACTTAAGAACTTAAGAAAACCATGTTGACTTGGAGAAACACTGTGCTGCTGCTGCTTCTGTAGTTGTGCCTCAGTGGGATGGGACATGAACATCATTTTATGCCCTGTCAGTACATCTTTGACTACATCTGAATCTTCTTTTCCTTTTTTTCCCCCTGAACTGTTATTTAAAATGTGAATTTTGTCCAATAGTATTTGGACAAAATGTAAAACAGTCTGTAATTATAAAAAATTGGTCAGTATTGCCACACCTTTCTTGAACAACAATCAATGTCTTTTCCAAGATTGGAGCTGTTGTTGATGAATTGTGAGACTAAGTTGAAGGAGGTTGTGAGATTTTCCATCTCTCCCTAAAACCTTCTCTGGTACAATGCCCAGGAGGATAACAGTTAGGAGACACTGATGAACATTTTCATGTGTTTGTTACCACCATGAGGAAGTGGGGTGCAGCATATGATAAATGTACTGTCAGCTCTTGGGAGCATGGACTTTCCTTAGCATGCAGTGTCTAGTACAATGAGGAAGCCCTTTAAGCACCCCTGTTTCACTAATGCAAAAAAAAATAATATATTTGGAACATTCTTTGTCTCATACATGGGCATACATGTCTTTATTCAAAAATAAGATTCTGGGTTCTTTCTACAGTTTTTGAAATAAAAAATGTCCTCCTACTTACAGAACTAGCATTTCTGTCTTCACCCTTTGATTGACTTGCTGTCTTTTCCAACTCATAGTATAAGAAAATATTTATTAATTTGCTTCCCTTTAAGTCTTAGTATGGTCATGCATGAGGGTCCTGATAATGCCCCTTCTCTAAGAATTAATGAGGAATGCTTTCAAGTAGTAGCAAACTGTCTGAAATGAGCTCCTATTACCTATAGTGTGGATCTATTTGGTAGTTTGCAAGGGGCAGGTTCCATTTACAAACAGGACACTATCCACACAAATAATCATATTTGGCCTGCATGATAAATTATGTGTGAATTAATGTCCTGTTGAAGGAAATTTAATTTGAACTTCTTACCTGGTCATTATTGGTGTAATCCAAGAAGGAATGACTGGTGGGTTTTTGAAGTTCTCAGCCTTGTCTATATAGATGTCTTCTCACTTTGTCCATGAAACTGAAGATTAGCTTGCATGGCAGTTGACTCAAGAGAACTTTTATTATGTCAAGGGTTTATTACTGGGCTGACAACATGAAAATGAGTGAAGAAAGAAAGGAGTTGCTACTGAAATTTTTACTAAGGACTAGATCAGTTTTAAAGAGGTGAACTAGGAATGGAAGCCATCATTGAAAAATGGGTTCATTTGTGCATTTTTGAGCAACACCAAGAAAGTAAGCAGTCCAAACTCCAAAAGAGAGTAACTAAATGATGTAGCCAATGAGGTCTTTTAGGGTGACAGTAGACCCAAGTCTCCCTTGGAAATAAAAGGAAAAAAAGAAAAACTAAATAAGAACCCAAAATCCAAACCAAACAAACAAAAAGCACAAACCAAAACAAACCAAAACAAAAAAAAAAAACACTCAGAAATTAGAGAAAAGTCAGACTTTAAAGTAAAACTACAATTCTAAAATCAATGTACATGGTTTTTCTGGTGGGTTAGTTGACACAAAATTATACATACAAAAATAATTGATTTTTTTTTGTTTGTCTATATTTCAAGGCATGAGAAGACACAGATTTCCTGCTTTCAAAAAGAAAGTGAAAATATATGAGAGTAGGAAGGCACCAAATTGTGTTTAAAAAAAGCTTAATGTTCAGCTAAATGCACAGATGCATAAACTAAACACTTTTTATGCTTATACCACTGTTTATATAGTAATGAGGATTTTCCATCAGTTTTCATCAGTTAAACAGTAGCTGTCTTTTTGCTGTTTAATGGAAACAAGGAAGTCTTGCATAAAAACATCAAATGTATCAGCATGTTATGGTATTTGATTTTTCATATGAGTTCAGCATAGTTATAACCATAACAGACCAACATTTTAACTTCCTTTCCTTTTGATTTTTGACTCAGATTTGTGAACTGAACTGGATCCAATTTTGCTTAAGGAGAAGGCTGGATTTTTGGATGATAGAGAAAGTCAATATCCAATTTTTCTTTCTGTTTTGAAAGTTGGAGAATTCTTGTTTATGACTATGAACATCTGCCAAATGCTCTAACACCAGCAAAAGTTAACTATTTACTCAAACCAGTGTTTATATCTGTGAGAGTAGACATAGCTCCATGTTTTCAGTGCCCTAGAGGCCTATAAATCCCCTGGAAAACATTGCAACAATGTGAAACAACCAGTGCAGTTATTCAACAAAAAACATTTTTGTAGCATGCTCAGTTCAGCCTCTATGATAACTCCAAGCCTTAGTGACATTTGTTCTACTGACTGGAGTCACTAGGGAATGCAGAAAGGAAGGGAGATGCAAGTCACGCTAGTTGAACCCTTTAAATAGCCAAACAGCAAGCAGATGAATCCTAAACGTGCTGTGCTGCTGAGGAGCTCTAAGCAGAACAGTGGGTAAGAGAGGGAATGAAGTTCAGCACTTTACAGCTGCCTTTTGACACTTTGTCATGCAACAGACAGTTGAGATCAGATGGTTCAGGTTTTGTTTGGCATCAATAGAAACTATCAGCCAGTACATTGCAGGGGTGGTTATGAGATGCAAACTGTCCCTTGTCCGTAGGTGTCCCCTTCGCCTCCAGATCCTGAGCAGCAAAAACAAGAGACCCATATTCAGTGTGCTTATCAATGCCTAAAAAAAGATTGGAAATGGTCTTTCAAAGATGTGCAATTAAGATACCCTTGAAAAAAATAGTGTAATATCTAAAAATTTTATTCAGTTGGGTAAAATTTCTGTGACTGAGTAGTTTAAAAATAGATGAAATAAAGTTTTATGTTGAAAGGAGTAACACCCCAGGGCTTGTGCCTAATTGCTACAACTCTTTTTTTTTTAAAGCTACAGACCTTTATTCTACTTCTGTAGATCCCTCTTCAGTTTGAAAGCTGCTACATACTCTTTTTCAAAGCTGCCAGACCAGAGATCAGGAGGTATTTTTTGAAGTTTAGAGGCAGATTTATTTACCACCCCTCCTCACCCTGTTAGCATGGGCAAATGCAGAATGCATTACTGTTGCATGAAGCCCAGCCCTGGAGTTGCTGGTTACCAGCAACCAGGAATCCCATACTGGGATTTCATAGCTGCTTTGAGCCTCTGCTTTTTAGTGTGTACTCCTACATCCTTCAAATGGGTATGCTAATCAATTTATTGACATTTTTTCACTTGTTTCTGGGATCTGATAATCTCAACTATTGTGTCTACTCTTACTGCAGCAATCCAAACCTGTTTGGGATTGGAAGAAGAGCAAAGAAATGTAACACCAATTTTAATTTCCTAGAAAGATGTAATTCAATACTTATCAAAGTCAAAAGGTGGGACAATGTGTTACCTCCAGCTGCCAATCATTACTGGAGGTGACAACTGATCACATTAAAGAATGTGGGTACTGATTTGAAATGTTTTAATTGTACAATTAAATAACCTCTTAATTTGTTTTTGGTGTTATAACTTCTAGGATGAAGAAAAAACATAATACCTATCCAACTTTTATGTTCAATATTTATGAATGTTTCTAAATTTTCTTATCCCAGTAGAGGTAGGTATTTAAAATGAGCTTTTTTAAGGAGACAAAAACATATACTGTATAAGATTGTAGAAAACATATAGGATTTACTTGGCTTTGACATGCACTGTCAGAATATTTCATTGGCACAGTACTTTACCAAGAAGGCTTTTATTTTCCAGCTTGTAGGCAGCAAGCTGTGGGAGGTGAGTGATGGAAGAGACAGGCCCTATTATTTAACATTTGTTTGCCAAATGGTCTCCCTGATTGGAGAAAACAAAAGTTTTAGAAGTTTTTACTTTTGTATGAGTTTAGTGATCACAGAAAGACTTTGCATTACTGACAAGGAGTTAGAAATAAAGGTGGAGAAAAAAATTACTTTTTAATTTGACTAAAATACCTTGGACATGGAGTTTAATTATTGGATGCTTTTGGGTTGTGGAGGTTTCTTTTCTTTTTTTCTTTTTTCTTTTTTCTTTTTTCTTTTTTTCTTTTTTCTTTTTTCTTTTTTCTTTTTTCTTTTTTTTTTTTTTAGCATATTTTTTTTTCAATGGGCTCACTTGAGACCAGAACTTTATGTACACACTGACACGTTTGCACAATCAGTCTCCTGTTACTGTATTTTCTAAATAAAGAATTAAGACTTTGTAGGGAATATTAACTCATTTGGAAGTAGCAGTCCATTTCTAAAGTTAAAAGAAGGTTTACAGCTTTCAGTTACTGTAACTATAGTCTCACTATATCATATAAAAAGGAACAGTACAAGTACAGCATTAAAATTTTGCCATTTCAAAAGCTGTTCTTGAACCCATACTTGAAGTAGCTTCCCCTTGTGCACATATAGTATTTTCTTGCACAGTAATATTAAAATACAGGAAGGCCTCCAAAAATTATACTACATCTTTTTGCTCACATGGAAATTGAAGGATTTTTTAAATTGTACTCTGCCAAAGCTTTCATTTATGAATCACAGGCTTTAACTATGTAAGTTGATTCTTAACAATCCAGAAAAATTAGCCATCAAAAAGACCTCCCAGACTGTAAAATATTTAGTAAAATATATCTAGAAGAAAATTTAAACCTGAATTATTAGCTAGATTTTATTTCTTTTACAGATTTATTTCCTTCCCCCAAAATACTATCTAGACAAGTATTTTGGGTTTTCCGTTAAATTATTGTGAGCATTTTTCAATTCGTAACTATAACTTAACTGGCACTATAGGTTGAAAATAAAATTGTGTTAGCATCAAACATGACAAATCCTTTGGGTGCTTTTAATGGATTCTGCCATTTATCATAATTATTCGAGAAAACAAAAAGAAAGGAAAATGTGGCATGGTGCTAAATAGGAGAACTATTAGGGTAAGTCAAAACCAGTTGATATTCAGAACTTCCAAAGCAGTCATTAGGAGGGTTTCTATCTCATATTAACAGACATTAATAGCTTTAAGTGAAAAATGAAACTTTCATGGTTGGCCTGAAAGCCAATGGTATAAATAGGTAAAACATCTGAAAAGTTTTATTTTACAATGCTTTTTATTTTGGCTTTCCCTAAAAGACAGGTAATTCCATTTAATTGTATGTGGGAAAGTACTTTTCACTGTTTTTCCAGTTTTATAGTTAGTGTTATACTTCAGCACAGTACTGTAAAGTAAACTGTGAATGAAATAATAGAAGATACCCAGAAAAGCAACCCTATTGGGTATGAGGGAGTGTGTATGTGTGTGTGTGTATTTTTCTGTTTTGAAAAAAGTCTGGATATCTGCTCAGGTAGGTTATGAGCACAGCTGGGCCTGTTGGTTTCATTTTAATGCTTTCTGAGGGATAATAAGATTTACAAAACATGTCACTAAAACATATGCAGGCAAATGCATTTGCACAGAAATCTATATTTCTTAGAGACCCAGACAGAGATTATATTTGTGCCTCATGCTGAAAGCTGTAATGCCACACTAGCTGAGCCATGTCCACTAGGGACAGCCACTAAGGCAGAGAATGACCACGTGGAATCGTGTGAGGGGGTTGTGGCACTCATCAAGACTGTGAAATGGAAGGTGATTTGTGATCCTGCAGCTCTGCAAGGTGCTACACACACTTAGAGGCCAGTTATGGGTGTTTAAAAAGGACAGGTTTTAGAAAGAGTAAAAACATTTCAAGCAGACTGAATTAAAAAAAAAATTGAGAAAGGGCACACTAACGTAGGATTAAACAGAAGTATTGGATGTTAGATTTGCTCCAGACACTGCTTTTTTTCTGTCATATGTTCAACATATATAAAATTTTCACTACATCACTAAGGTGTCCTAAATAAATCTGTTTCGTGATGAATGGGGGAAAAAAATTAGCTAGTGTAACACACGTGGAAGAATTACATTAAAAATACCACTGTGAAATGGCTTCCTGTTTCCTGTAGCAGAAAAATAGTTCTTAGAAAGAGTTAAAGTGGAATTGTTGGTACCCATGAATATTTTCCTTTGTGTAACTGTATCCTGAATCTTTGAAAAGAGGAGTGAGTTAGGCAATGTGGAGCCCTCAAGAAATTGTATTAAACTGCTGTAAAGTGTTTCAACTTTTATTGCTAAGTATGGAAAACTAAAATCCTAGATTCTTTGGTTTATGTGCAAAGTATTTATTGTTTTGTTCAGACAGGAGGTAATGCAATTGCAATAAACTTTTTTTTAAAAAGCGAACTTAGAAGTCAGCAAAATTTTGACTGCAAGTTCTGCCTGTATATTATGAAAAAAAATATGTATGAAGGAGCCTAAGAAAATACTCTTCTTTATTCAACTCAAGATTTCAAATGATGCTACACAAAGTAAACTGGTACTTACAATGGGAACAAAACCAGCTCTGGTACCCTTTTAGCTGAGAAGAGATTCCACTGAAATTCTTGAGCTTCTCCAGTTTGCTCACTGTAATTTGGGGAAGAACTTGGCCTATCCTAAGAAACTGGCCTAGATGGCAGACTCTTTTCTAGGGCGTTTGCTCCAGTGAAGGTACACATTGTGACACAATGATGAGGCCTGTTGCAAGACCTTCAAGAATTACTATAAATTCTGGGTTTTATTTTTTCTAATGAAAGGTCTTGAATGTGAGGGAGGAGGCAATGGCACCACCTATCTCAAGCACACCAACTTTGAAAGAAAGAGCTCTAGGCCATACACTTGGTGAAGTCTGTAATCAAATTACACCTTGATTTCTGCAAACTATGGATAATGTGAATAATGTGTAAAAAAAATTGAAGCCTATTTGCTTATAGGTAAAACACAATTGTGTATTAGAAGTATATCTGGAATTTCACAATGCGGATTTATTATAGTGGTAGCAGAAAATTAAATAATTGGCAGCTTTCCATAGAGTAACTAAGTAACCACATTAAAAATGTTTTACTCACTAATTCAAAGAATAGTATCCACAAGGTCTGCATTTTCCAAGCAACAGAATTATTATCAAGTGCTGGCTGCCATTTGGGAAGCAAACATGCCTAGTTTTGCATTGGAATGTACTGGTGCTTAAATATAAGGGACTTTTAATGCCAATGTGAAAGCACATAAAACTAATGGCCATTTATATAAAGAAGTTACTATATGAAGAAAGGTTTGTAAAATGCATCACTTGACATATGCTTCCATCCTGCTGTGATTTGGATTCTAATACACTAACAGTGGCAGTCTGGCTTTGCATAGAAAAAAGTAACAGATCTATTTTCATGATGTTTAAATTCTAGGTAGCACATGCAGGAAGCATACTGGTATATTTTGGTATATTAGTGATGACTTTCTTAGCAGCAAATCACTGCAACATTTTTTTGGATTCCTTACCCACATCTCAATTTTTGCTGGCAATATCTTAAGCTAGATGTATAGCATTTTATGTCATAAAAAGTGGAGCAACCTCAACTATATTTTGCCTAAAGAGGCGAATCTACACACACTTAAGTACTTTTCCTTCAAAATGTTTCCTTTTTTTTTTTTTTTTTTTTTTTTTTTTTTTTTTTTAATGTCACTTATATATGGCTTTCTGTTTAACCTGAGTCCCAGGATGCTGCTTAGTATTTTTGGCAGGACAAGGGTCTCTGATTTGCAAAGCTAAAGTAAAAACTACAACCTATGATTTTAGGGTGGTAAGATTTTCTGAGAGGGGATTATTTAAGTAAATTCTGTGTGTCTTACACTAATTTCTCTTCCCTAGCAACCACTTCCCTACAGTTTGTAGTGCTTTAGATCTTTCAAATACCATCTTGGCAAAGATCTATTTTCCCAAGTGAATTTTTCCCAAGTATCATTTTTATACAACAATGTAGTGCCAAAAGGAATCTTTTAATGCCTCCTTGGAGTTCTGATACAGCCCCTCTCCAGGGAAGAACTTTCATCAGAATGATGAGAATGATGATGACTGAGGTATGCACAGTGTTTGAGCTAGGTTTGGTTGCTCTTCACTTTTATTCTCTTCCTCTTGGTTGGAAAGAGAAGTTATATAAACTTCTATCTCAACTAGGTGTTTTCTTCACTTGTTGATCTTTGTTCTAAGAAGCTCCTGTACAGAAAATCTGTTGGTTTAATTTTTATAGGTTAGCTTTTACTCTGGAAGATTCACTCCTAATTACTGGGGAGATGGTCCTGACATCATTTAATGAAGCTCCTCTGCATGAAAGCTAGTTATAAAACTCTTTTGGTAAAAAGGCAAAAAACCCAGCATGTGTTATTTGTTGCCGCATGTTAGAGATGTATCTGCAGAATGTACTTGCAAATGGGAATTGTCAATCCCAGTGGATAAAATGTCACATTAAAATGCAGTCTGAGAAGTTACTTTCAGAGAAAGTTTGTGTTTCCTTTCCTGTGATAAACTGTGATTATACAGGGACTTTGGACAGAGATTAGCATCTCCCACATGAAGACCTGCTCACTAGATCACTACTATTCTCACTCATATGAGAGAATACATATGTTGTCCTCCCTATCTGCATGATTTGAAGAAGCAGTGTCCTGTACATGCTATATAGTTAGAAGGTAAAAGAATATGTTTTCAAGCAGAGTTGTCTTCAAGAACCTGCAGCATTAGCTGCTACAGTGTTATGAATCAATGTTTCCGATACTGCAGTATAATTCCTAGACTTTTACTTTCAGAAGGCAATAATAACAAATGTTGGCAAGTTGTTGGCAGGGTAAGTTTTTCATATTAATTCTGAGCAACTTTGAATTGAAAATTTAGAAAAAAAAATCATATAAAATCTTCATAATATTCTGCATTAAATGTCAAAAACGTCTGAAGGCGACTGTTTCTGGGTAAATCTTGCTCTCACACATAGTTTCTGGCAAAAAAATAGGAACCATATGGATACCTTTGCACCATCTCCTTGCTACTTTTTCCTTAGTTCACGTTACTCATATCTCAAAAGAAAAAAGAAAAATAAGCAAGCGTTTTGAATTGAATCACATTTCATTATTGTGTTCTTTTGATTTTTAGAAGGTTTTGTTACATACCAGTTATTTAAGCAAATATCAAAGATTTGTCTTTGAAAGAAATATTGTTTCATAAAACATTAAAGTACTCAGAAGTAGCAAGACTTTTGCTTTTAATACTTTGCATAGATTGCTTCATTTCAAAGTAGATACCTATGTAGTAGTTGTACTCTTGATCATCATTTATAGGAAGATACACAATTAAGGATATATAATTTATCCAACTTCACTATAAATTAATAGTGAAATAAATTTAGAAATTGTTTGCTAGTGCTGGGAACTTTTAAAGGGTAGTGCTGCAAACTGTTAGTGGAAGTTGAAAACCTGAATATTGAGCAATAAAGGTGAAATTCTTACGGCCTTTTTGTCAAAAATCATTAGCGGTTTTTGTCACTATTCACTCTCAGTGTGGATATCAGGATCTGAAAACCTTCTGTAACTACCAATAGAACACTAGCAATCTGATTAATTTTTGAAAATTTTTGTCTGGGGATTTGTATTCCTGTTACTAAGTGAATGTTCATTTCTGCCTGAGAAATGAAGGTATGACAGCTCTTGAACTAATCCAAGAAACAAATAGGTGCTTCTTGCACATTTACCTTTGATTCTGACTCTAGTTGGTTACTAGCAGATCTTGGTACCATAGATATCCCCACCAGTCTCTTTCAATGTTCTGTGATCAGTCTTTCTTTTTCCTTAGGCACGTATCAGGAGTAAAACCATAAAAATTATCACTGTATAGGAATTTGATCCTGTGTTTGCTTGGCATGCTTCAGCTCTTGATGGAGAGAGAAGGAAATAGGAACTCTGATGGCATAATACAAATGTTGGGATTAAGAACAAACCATTCCTTAAAGTAAAGCAGAAGTAACTTTTGAGGGTGGGGAATAGTGCGATTAGGAATGATTTTTTTTTAAATAAATCTTGAGCTGTTATTAAACTTGGCAAAAGTCTTTGTCTTCAAAGATTTGTGGAACAGCCATTCATAACTCTGGATGTCTTTCCAAACAGTACTTTCTTACATCAGTTACCAACAAGTATTTTTGTCTAACGGGAGATATTAAAGATGCTGCCTGGAGTTTTTGAAAAGTGATAAAAACAGTTCTAAGAAAAGGCATGACCTGCATCCCTCAAAGCAGTGTTTAACTGCCTACATTACTTGACATCTAAAGAACAAAGGTTTCCAAAAGAGAGACTGATAAGGTACAAATACCTGCATGTAGGCTACATCTTCTGAAAGTGTGCCAGAATTTGTCTGGCAGAAGGCGGAAGACAGACAATATAGATTACTGTATTTTTCATCAAGTGGTTAGTACCATCTGTATGTATTTTATGTGTGCCTTTTGAGAGGCAAGTAGTCTAACTGAGTTCCCCCTAGGCTTTGTTCTCTGCCTCTACACCTACCACTTGGCATAAGATGTAGCCAGTAGAAGAAAACTAAGGTTCTTGGGACCTTTTTCTTGCCTTAGTTGCAACAGCTGCAAAACAGATGTAGGCTGACGTGAGTTCTGCCAAGAATCTCTTCCAAGTCTCCCACCCATTTTCCACCAAAGAGAAGCTAGTCAGGTGATATGAACAGAGTCCTGAAGGTCAGAAAGAGATGGGAGTTCCCAATCTTGGCTTTATAGAGACTGTTTAAAAAACAACAACTGATTAGTAAACCTAGATTCTTTCTCCTTGGAAAATAAAACAACCTCAATTTTTAAAACTAAAATTCCAAACAGTACAACATCAATAGGACATAAAAGGCAATCTGCACATGAACCACAGCAACACTGCAGCAAGCAGGTCAGATGACAGCAAGAGACTCATGATTACCTAACTAGTATCCATTTAAGTCTCTTTTTAGATATTTTCAATATCCCAAATGCATTAAGCAAAATACTATTGTCTTGCTGACTGTATTTTTGTTGAAACAGATTTCCTGGGATTTCAGTTGCTCTGTTGCATTTACCTCAGTATTGAGAGTCAGCTCTCTGTACCTGTCCCAGGTTTCTGTGTACTTGTCCAACTTCTGCTTTCAGCAGTGTTTGAATGTACCACGTGGTTTTTTAGTGTATTTCAACTACTACAAATCCAATCAATGATATTCTCAAAAACAAATAAAACCCTGCAACTTTTCCACTGTGTCAGTCTGCTGGTGGAATCTTACTGCTGACAAAACTATGGCTGTCAGGCATTTAGAATTCCACATTGAATAAAGGTAGCATCCAGCACTGGAAGAAATGTCAAAACAACAAGGGTCCAAGAACCCTTATATTTGCACAGGATCTGTGTGGGCTAACATTGGTAGCAGTTCTGAATCCTCATTGGCAAAGATGATGGACATATGCTACTAATGCAGTTATATTCCCCTTTCCTTATCCCAGTATTCCTCCCCTTCCCTTTTAAGTATCCCAAGAACCATTGGCTCTGAATATTACAAAAAACCATTTGCTGCTGTACAGCAAAGCTGTTTGCTTCATGGAACCATCTGCTTGCAAAAGTTGCTCATGTTACAAGTCTCAGTCACTTACAGAGATCAGTATCTTCCTGGGAGACGTTTGGATGGGTACTCCTTAAGTTTTTCCCTTCAAATATTCACAATAGAAGTAGCTACCAAGGTTTTATAGCCTTGACACCTCTTTCTGTTGTGTATCCAAACTTATGTCTTCATTTCTAGTATTTAATTTTTGATATGGTATCAGTGTCATATGTAGGTACATTACTTTTATTTAAGGACACAACCTCTAGTCTGGAAAGCAGTGAGCCATGGATCTTTCTTACAGCAAGTACTGACATGGGAAGACTTCTTGGCTCATGGCCTCACACAGGCACAGGATGACCAGGACAGTTATAAGAGGACTTTAGAAATTACTTGCATAAAGTTATTTTCTGTGTCATGCAGCACATAATAACTATGCACACCCATCTGCTTTCAAACCTGTATGAAACACATCTGGCAGTGTAAGAATGGTTGGCCAAAATGGTAGGAATAATGGTTTAGGTGTGTCTCTTCAGTGAATCAATGGAATGGGGATTTAGGGGTTTAAGTATTTAAATTCAGGTGATCTACTAGTATTTGGACCTTATAATGGGATGGTAGACAGAGAAATTTAAAGGGAAAAACCAATGTGCATGTTCATGAAAGAGAAAACCGTGGAGAGAAGTTACAGTGACTCTAGTTTGCCTACTAGTATGAAGGAAGAAATGTTAATTTCTAGTTTTCTGGTTTTGAAATATCAAGTTTTCTTTGTTGAGTTTGGAAATAGACCTTGGCCCCACATGATTGTCAATGGGCCTGCCATCTAATGTCCTAAAATCCCTACTGTACTTGTGGCTGAACAACCCCCAGATCCTCTCAACAACTTTGGTGGATACTCAGTCATACAGCCAACACTACATTTCACATTTGAAGCAAAGTTCTGTGTGTCATGTCAGCAAAAGTAGAGGTTTTGTGCTATGCAGCCATTAGCTTTAAATTTTTTTAAATTATTGACTATAGTACTGAGTCAAGAATCAACAGTTCTCATAAAAAAAAAGAAAAAAACAATTCAAAAAACCCCAAAGTTCCCTTCCAAGTAACAGAGTGACTGACAAAAAGTGAAAATATTTTTATACCTTTATAAAATGTAGATTTGAAACCAGACTCATTGGCCAGTTGGACAGGCTCAGGCATGACGATGATTCATCTGACACAGAGTCCCAGGGAGTGATTTTTTGTCAGCCAGTTCATTTGGATGTTGATGCACGTTTCTATTTAAATCAGCAGCTGAAGTGTGAATTAATCTGTGACATTTTTAAGATGGTTCGTGAGGCCAGAATTTGACTAATGATACTTGTACTGATCTCCTGCTAATTTTGGATTTATAGGTGTTGTATCATACCCAAACTTACAAATGTCTGGTCTTTTTTTTTTCTTTTTCTTTCCTTTTTTTTTTTTTTCCTTTCCACTCTCTCTTTTTTTTTTTCTTTTCCTTATGGTTTGAACATTCATTTATTTAAGCTGACTTCACTGACTGCAATAGAATGAATGCCACTGAGTTACTGAGTTCAGTAGTTTGGGTCAGGACCAAATATACCTGATTCTGGGAGTAAAAGGAATTATGAGGGTGATAATGAAACTTTCAGCAAAGCTCCTCTTATTGTGGCCAAAGTATCCCTTAGATAATGAGCATCAGTGGTAGCAAATTTCCTATACTGATACCAGCTGTGCCAAAAAGCTCACCTGCACCACAGCATGAGCAGGAGATCCCATGGGACATGGGACAGGACCAACTTCCTTTTGACGTGTGTTAAGTTTCCTATGCTTTGTCTGTTGCTTTCCCTGAAAGTGTATCTGCACTAAACCATAAAGTGTCTGCTGTAAAACAGCTTTGGCTTAAGGTATTAGGGAAATGATAGGGGAGAGAGATTCTTGAGGTATTACTCATTATACAGTAATCAAATGATACACATCCTGTACTGGTTGGATGCACTGAGAGTTGCCAGCAGTGGGAAGGAATTGAAGCTTTGCAGAAATTCTTCAGAGAATTGTTAGAAAATGAAACACTGCAGGGTTTTAAGCTAAAGTTTGATGTGTGTCAATGGAAGCAGCAGCTCAAGTCTGCCAGAACTTTAGATTGTTGTTTTTGGGCTTGTTTTCTATTTAGCTGTACACTTGTCATTACATTACATCAATTTTTGCCTTTTTTTTTTCTTTTCAGATTCCCAAGAAGGAAACTACAAGACAGAGGTCAACAGTAAACCCAGGAAGGAAAGGACAGCTTTCACCAAGGAGCAAATCAGAGAGCTAGAAGCAGAATTTGCTCATCATAACTATTTGACCAGGCTGAGAAGATATGAGATAGCAGTAAATCTTGACCTCACTGAAAGACAGGTACTGATGAAAAACAACAGACTTTAAATGCCTGCCCAATATGTACCAGTGATTAGTAGCTCCTCACAGTAAAGTTCCTGTTTATAATGCTAATATTTATTTTGATACATCAGATTGAATGTTTTTAGCAAAATTATATACATTGATTATCTCTCTGCTATGAAAGTAATTTATAGTTTTATGTGTACAGATTAATTTCATCTATTAGGCAGAGATGGAAGATAAAAGCATGAGTAATAGATCTGTTAGATGGGTGCATGTCTTTTCTAATCTGTCCACACTGATGTCATTGAAGAGGGGGTAGGTCCCAAACACTCTATGCACAAGAAGTTGGTTTGCCTGCATGCAACAAATATGAGCAACTTGGTTCAGTCTATTTAGTATATGCAGTGGCCATTAATGCAGAGTTTCTGAACATCCTGTTTCCAGATGGCAGCAAAAATGGGAACGCCAGCAAAACTGGGATACAGGCATTTTAAACCCCTTTATCTTACCCTGCTCTGTGAAAGCAGAGGAGATGATGGAATTTCTTATCACTGTTATTGGTTTCCTGCTCACCAAACCCTGGTCCAGGAAACACTTCTGCATATGCTTAAGTTTCATCATGCATGTTGTCACATTGATTTCTAATGGAAATATCCATGTTACACATGTATTAAAGTGTTTCAGGATCTCATCTCTATAGACTAAATAGGTAGTGAAGTCACATTTCAAATAATAATTACATCAATGTTCACATTTTGAAAATGTGTTTTAGTAAAGAAGTTTAGAATACTGGCCTCAAGTACACAAAATCTCATTAAATATTTCCTACAGTTTTAATATTAAAATGGAAAGCTTTTAGCCCACTGATAGACAGTCATTCTTTTTTCAGGAATCAATATGAGATTGAGGGATTGCTTTAGATGCAATCAGTAAGATGACGATATAGTCAAAAGTACGTATCAAAATAGCATAATGATTTGTGAAGATTTGCATATACATATTAGAAGATTTGCAATTTTCTTGAGTTTCATTAACACCTGCCATAGACACATATATCAAATCCAGCAAAAAAAAAAAGAAATAATACATAATTTTAAAAATGAACACATTTTTACTCCCAAAAGCAAATCCAACAACTTTTTGCTTTGAAAGCTTCTAGAGAATGGCTGTGCTTTTGAGCTTTTCAAGAAAAACACAGCAATTTCTTGTTTGATTTGACCATAGTACCAGGTTTCACTGGGGTAATTTTCACTTACTTAAGTACGGTAGTTACATTTGTGAAGCACATTATTTTGTATCAAAAAATGGATGAAATTTTGCCTTTTTTCATTTCCACTGTCTATGCTATTTAGACTCAGACCTGACTTTGACAGCTAAGGGGAGAAAGAATGAATTCTTGTCTTGGTGACAAAGGCAGAGTCGGCATGAATCTGAACAATGATAAATAAATTTAAAAAAATATCTGATGGCCAATTTGACAGAAATCAGTCATCTGGATATATCTCTATATTTCATAATGGTGAATTTGGCCTAGAATTAAGTGTTGCCCCTAATAAATTCTATATTCTTTTCTTCAAAGATCATGTTGAGTAGTACAACTAAATGAGACAGTTCATTATCCTGAAGGGAATAGTTCATCTAAAAGCATTTAGCATACTGAAAAGGGACAGAAAAATATTAAATATTGTTTCTGGAGGAGAAAACACAGTCCAGCTACATAAGTACAGAGAATTTATTTAAGTCATGGCAGTAGTTTCTGTTTTCCAGCTGTCACAAAGCATCAGTTTTAAGCATTCTGTGGATTATTGTGGTAATTTCTATAGCATTGTCATTAGTCTTTTTAATTGTGTAATCTAATCCTTCTCTGCTTCCCCAGATTATCACAGAGTGACAACTGAGCTCCTAGAGATAACTCCCTTCCGTCCTTCCTTCCTTCCTTCCTGTTTAACACCACCTTAGAAAAGGAAAGCATTAAGATTTTTAGTTTGATAGAATCCAGTTCTGTATCTTCCCACAGTAAAATGGTCTGAGAAAAGGAGAAGAAACAACAACAACAAAAAAGCATAAAAACTGTACTGTTAATCAAAAAGTGAACACTGAGGGGAAATTCTGGACATATTTTTCAGTTTCTGAATCATATTGATTATGTATGTTATAGCCAAGTAATGTTATAAAGTAAAAATGTCTCTTTTAAACCAAATCTATTGCTTTGATAGAAAAATGGTGTAAACAGCATGGATCTGGGTATGGGTTTCCATGGTATATGGCAGACTTCAGAAGCTGAATGCCATAAATCAAAAGACTTGGCTCTTCTTGCATACTTCTTTTATATCAGTATTCCTCCAGTGACTTTAAAATGTACTTCAGGGTGAGCATGGTGTGACATTAATACTTCTTTTCTCTCTAGTTAAGAGAGGGAAGTCTCCTCAGGACCTGTCTTTCCATCATTACGAAAATAAATCATTACCCTTGAGTAAGATAACAGCACTTATTTTCATCCTTACTACCGTTATTACTTTTTTAAACTAACCGTGCCTACAGAGATCATATTTGATACCTACCTTAAACAGGTGCAAAAAATGATCTAAAATATATTGATGGAATTATCTGCCATGCCCCCCCTTTCCCATGAGGTAGCATTTTTAGAAGATTGCTGTTTGCAGAACAATTTCTCTTTACTATTTTTCCCCAAAGCTGCATTGCGGAGAGTGCAATAGCGAAAAGTTCCTTTGTAGTAGTTCCTTTGTTTGAAATAAGTGAACACACAAGGGATAGCCTTGATCTCATGCTGTAGACCCCTTGGTGTTGGGAGATTTCTTGATCTCTCATGAAAAACTGAATTTGCATACAGAAAATTGAAACTTCCTTGTGATAGTACAATGGCAAAATAGTAGCATTGGCTATTGGGTGAAATAATGTATCTGCTTGGAAAATAGGTTTGAGAGCAGACCTAACCCCTGATGGAATTATTTGTCTTTTTAGTTAGTTTTTAGCATTATTTTTTAGTTAAGATTTAAAAAAAAAAGACAAGTGTATTATTCAGATAAAGAAGAACAACAAAATAATCTGGGGAAAGTATTGTTGGGTCATCTTAAAGCTACAATTTTCAGTTATTCCCCAAGATGTGAGATAAATCATGTAGCCTATTAACTTAAAAAATGTCTATCTTCCTCTTGACTACAGTGATAATTTCTACCATACGCCACAGATTAAAAGAGGCACTGACCAACTAACACTTCATAATTACCTTTTTAGCATTTAAACAAGCTGTAGAAAAAAACATATGTCTAACCATATTTAAAAAGCTATATAAGGGTATTAAAATTTTCTGTAGTCATCAAAGTAAGGCTTCATTTGACTTTTGAAATAACTTACAAGATCAATTCAAACATAAATGACTCATGGAAGGCTATTTCACCAAAAAAAAAGAAAAGAAAAAAGCCCCTAACAACATATGGCTCAGGAGAAGGAAGTAATCCTATCACTCCCTAAAAAGGAAACCTGAGTTACAAGACAGGAGGATGACATTAAATAAGTGCCTCAATTGCCTAGATATAAAGAGTGCACTTTGAGAGCATTATAAGCACATCTGGTGGTAGGATGGCTCTATTATGGTATTATAAGAACTCCAGAAATATAGGTGCATATAATGCTTGCTCCCTCTCCTGTAGAGTGCACTCACAATCCCAGATCAGGCAGCAGTTAATAATTTTCAGCTGGCAGGCCTCTATTATATTTTGAAGAGCTAGTTAGACTAAAAACTATCTGAGTTCCCTAGATATTTGTAACCTTGACAAACGCATTCTTGGCTTTTTTGAACCTCCAGATAAACTTGGAGATGGTTCCATGCAGACTTTTTAATATCTCACCATGGGATGAGGGGAGGAAGCAGCTGCAGCGGGGTATCAGAGGAGTGGCAAAATGGACATTTTTACAGAGTTGATCCTGCCAAATATAGAAAGAGTAGGAGATCTTTCCATCTCGCAAGATCTTTTTGCATGGAGCTAATCAAAAGAGTAATGTTGCAGTTCTTCAGGCCAGCTAAGGTTACCGGAATAAACAGTCCAAATATGTAATGCTTCAGTTTGCCAACACAAACGGAAAATCCCACCTAGTCAGATTAAATTCTGCTGATGGCAACGACAGCTTTATTTCTTCTCAACTTTAATTTCCAATATCTGCCTAGAAGCTACCAATCATATATAAAAAGCCTAAAACAATTGATTTTGCATAGGCAAAGGACAAAATTTTGTCCAAGTGAAGAATGCTTTTGTATCAAGCATTTGACTTCCATGCATGTGGTACCAACATGGAATGAGTCACAAAGAAAGAAGCTTTGTGATGCCTTTTTCCTGCCAGAAATGGAAACAAGCAGCCCTATTATTTAAATTATACTTTGGTATAGTACCATAACCCATGCTGTAGCACTGCATTGTTAAGACCATGCAAATACTACATGAAGTTTACTATTAGAAAATTTTTCTCCAGACCTGGTTACCTCAAAACTTCATCACAAGTGACTTGATTAAAATACTTCTCAGCATTACAAAGGTAAATGGAGGCTAATCACTGCATTTTTTAGACTTCACTGATAAGGTAAGTGTAGCTTCACTTGGTCGCCCAGGCAAGAAAACAGGAGTTCAACATTCCTCCATCGTGAGTTTGTTCTGCACAGCTGCTGGAAGTGTAAATGTCTCTTTATGCATTAAATGGCATAACAAATTTTCTACTTTAGGAAGCTAGTTTTCTGAGGCTAGGTGGTGAATATTTTTCAAACGAAAATCAAACTGTATTGATAGGACAGGCTTGACTATATCAGTCTGTCATACTGTCACATCTTTGAGAGGCAGCTGCTCATTCCACACTTCCATGTGTTAAGCACACTCTATCCACACTATAATAATGAGTCTGTGTGGCTTGAAATCCTTTAGATTTTTTGTTTATTTAAAGTAACACTCTTAATAAAATAAAACTTTGATATTTGTCTTGAGCAATATAAATACCAGCAGTAAGAGTTACTGTGCTACCTCTGTTCTTTCTCAGGAAAGAATTCAGCTAGAAAACTTAGTTATAATTAGTGCATAATTTTGATTTGTGCAATAATTGTTTTTTTTTAAATTACATGGCAAAAATTCAATTGGCATATTTAATTTGCAGTATTGATTGAATTAAAACAAGCAATTCATATGCTTCAAGATCCAAGAACATCAAGCTGTTAGTTGTGAATGGACCCTACGCCTGCAGAGAAACCCCATGAGGTTCTGGGTGGGGAGAAACCTCTGCCTGTGCCAAGAAGCATATGTGATATAGACAGGAATATTAGCAGCTCATACAGCTGCTTTTACAAAGTGTTTGAGGCACGGCTATCACCTACCCCTGCTCCTTCTTAGACTCAAGGTGAGAAAGATGTGGCTTCTTCTGTCACCTCTTTAGGGAGAGAGGAGCTTTTAAATTTGTCATTTGTAGTCACTATAAGAAATAGAAAAAATCAGTGGAGAACAAATTACTTTGGAGAGCCAAAAATGAACATGTAGAATAAAGGAGATATTTTTTCTGCAGGCCATTGAGAAATGTTGACCTGTGCAAAACGGGGGTGCAAAGTGATGAACATTACAATTTTTTATCATGAAGTAAAATACTCTACATGTGAGTAATTCATAGAGGTAAATTGTCTACATAATAGAGGTAAATGTCTACATAAAGAAGAGGAAAGTTTAGCTAAAGGTAATCTTCCCCACAAATTAGTTTTCCATCAATTGTTTATTTTGTAGATTTGGAATCACACAATCATAGAATAATGGAATTGTTTGGGTTAGAGTACCTTAAAGATCGTTTCGTTCCAACTGCCCATGGGCACGGAACATTTCACTAGACAAAGTTGCTCAGATCCTCATCCACTCCAGTCTTGAACACTTGAACATCCAGCAGGGATGGAAAGTTCACAACCTCTCTGGGCAGCCTCAACCTCACAGTAGAGAACTTCTTCCTAATATCTAATCTGAACCTACCCTCTTTCATCTAAAAACCATTCCCCCTTTTCCTATCACTATATGCGCTTATCAAAGTCCTCTCCATCCCTGTAAGCCCCCCTTAGGTACTATGCATAGTAAAGGAATAGATGAAAGTATGCTCTAAAAAGATGTATTACAGGAGAATAAGGTAGAGGGAGATTAAGCAGCAGCCCCACAGATTGCCTTTCTTTGCCATTAACCAAAAAAAGGAAAGACTAATTTTACAAAAAAATACGTCGTCCTTAGATTATGTAAAACGAGTCACTGGGAGGAAGATACCTGAAATAGTGTTTGTCTTTCTGCTTAAGATATGTTAACTGCAAAATCTACTTTAGAGAGGTTTTGATTCAGGAGGATTAGCTGTTTGATCATGAAAGCAATTTTGAAGACCGTTGGTGGAGAAGGCAACTGTTCTTTGGATAGAGTAGAAGGAGGTAAACTGAGTGCTCCCAAAGACTTTTGAAACTGGAATGAAGTATTGCTATCACTGCTGTCCTCTGAAATATAATGTCTATTCCATCCCTGTTTAAACGTGGGAGGTAGAAAGGAGAATGTATCACCTAAGCAGTACCAAAATCTCAACTGACTTTTATGTAACGATAAACCAGAACTCACTCCTACACCTTCCTGGGTGCCAAAAGCTCCAGCTGTCCTTTGTGCACCTGCCAAAACCTCCCCTTTCTCTCAACAGCTGCTGCAAAGTACTTGCACACATTCAGTGTAAAGTTCTGTAATGTAACATGAAGCAGATCATATTAAGTAAGTGAGCAGGTGACTTAAGTAATTTTAATCACAAGGTTCTGGTACCACTCCTTAATTTCCAAAGATAAGTCAATTTTTTTCAAGTGATGTATTTTGGAAATATTTTATAATAACTAAGAAGACATTTAATATTAAGATTTATTTAAATTAGTTTTAATCTCTAAAATATATTTGATATTTTTATGAGAATTTCTTTGGAATAGAAAATGGAATTCCTTCAAGTTATATTCTATGAGCACTTATATTTATTCATAGGTTGTACACTTCTATTTACTCCTATAAGTTTCTGAATAAACTATAATGAAAGCATTATCTGTATACATGCAAAAAAGGCAAGCTTCAGCTGTATAACACCAGAGATTTCTGTAAATTTCAGGAGTTTGACTTTCCTTAAAACTTGGCAGCATAAATGTACTATCTAAAAATAACAGGAATGTTTTCAAGGCCAAAGAAAGTTTAGAAGTAAACCTATTTTTTTTTCTAATTTCAAAAACTCAGGGTTATTTTTTATTATTCAGATGTTTGTCTGTATAAGAGGAAAGTAAATCGAAAGACTTAAAAATAATAAATGTAAATGGATAACAGCTGACCGAGGCAGAATGCTTTAAAGGTTTGATACTTTGGTCTTCATGACTTGTCATTTAGGTATATTAAAACATGAAATTCAGGATACTGATTGCAAAGATTATTGCTTAGAAATATGGATCCCTTAAAGCAAAAGAATAGTTACAACTGGCACAGCGCTCTTGTTTCTAATTTTTAAGGCTCTCTAAATATTAGACCTCAAATTTTAATCTTGTTTGAGACTCATGCCACTAAAACCTGGAATAGAAAACCAGATTTTAGGAAAGAATTTTTCATTTCCAGAAAATAGCTTTTATAAAGAGGAAGTATTTTTTTCTAAAAAGAAGAAACGGAGCTGATAGTAGAACTAAGATAGTTTGAATTCAGTCATTACTTTTTCATTCAATTATTCTTGAAGTTAACATGACTGAAAGGCTCCACTGAAGAAGGAGCATTAAATCAGAAGTTCAGGAAATATTTACATTTTGAATCAAAAGGAGTTGTTGATGTCCACATAAGGAAGTTATATCAAAGATACACATTTAACACAGCCCATCATGTGGTCCTTAAGACTACTAAGGACCTATATATCATAAATATGTAATAATTATTTTGGCAATGTAGACACTATCAATGTCAACCTCATTGTTTTGACTCCCCTCCTATGATTCCTACAGAGCAGACCTTAAAATAAATTGGTCACAGCAAAACATTTATCTTGTAGATCAGGAGATATGCGATGAGAAATCATTTACTCTTATCTAAAGTAACACTCTAATCATCAGATGTGGAGATGCAGATGCTAAACAACTTGTTGACTAAGGGAAAAGAAACAGGGCTTTCGTGCCAGTAAGCAGATGTGCTCAATAGACTGCCTCATAAGCGCTGATTTAGAAACAGCTGTTAATGCTACCATCATCTTTAATACAGCTCATTTCCCGCCACTTCCTTTGTTTTCTGTGCATACACATGCTTGCTCCATACAGTCAAGTTGTGCTAGTCAAAGGGTGGAGACGAGGGAGTGCAGTTCAATAAACAGTAGGCAATCAAGACTTGATTCTGGGAGGTGGTGAGCACGCTCAGACCCTGCTGGATTTAACTTAGCCTTGAAAAATAGCATTAAAAGCTTTGTAAATATTATTAAGTTTGTCACAGTAGATCTTTAAACTTTCTTAAAGGATATAATTTTTTGCAAAAGTTGTGAATGTCACTACTAGTTCTTTCACTGGGGGAAGTTTCAAAAATTTTTCAAGTTCACTTCAGGAAGAATTTTTTTGTCTCTCCTTTATTTTTATTTTAATTTTTAAAAATTTTTCTTTCAGTCATTCAGTCATTCTCTGTCAATCTTGATCTATTCTATTCTATTCTATTCTATTCTATTCTATTCTACTTTTATTTTGTCTTCTTTCTTTGTCCTCTCTCGTTTATGTTTCTCAGGGTTTTTTGTTTTGATTCATGTTATATGCAAGACCTGAAAGATTTAAATGAGTTGAGTGTTTAAAAAGCATTTTTTTTCCATGAACCAAGATAAACTGATGCTCTGAATTACTTCACACAAAGTTTGCTTCACTTCCTTTCCATTACTAAAATATCGATGGATCACATATCAGTAACAATTATACCCTCTATAACTGACCTTCAGCTCCAAAGGAAGTTCAGAATTCCAATATCTAAATTTGATCTCTAGAGGAAATAACAAGTGAAGTACCTGTCTCATATTAGCACATGAGCATTAATGTCTTCATTTAGAGTCTGTTGAGCTGTATGAAAAAACTCACATTGACATTAGTGTACTTTGGATCAGATCAAAAGTGGACTTCAATACTTCATAATGGAGGACAGAAAAAAATATATAGTAAAAAATATTTTGAATATGTATAATGCATTCCCTTATATAAGAACCCTGCTGTACATTAGCACAGCAACTGGCATCAAAATTAATTCACAAAATTTTCAATGATAAACTTGACTATAAATGATTTCTAGCTTTTGAGAATAATCTTTGTCATACCAAAAAAGCAATTGCTTATTTTATATTCTGTAAGTAAATCAGATGCAGTTTATTTAAAGTAATGAACAAAAAACCCTTTCCCCCCCTTTTTAACATTGTTATCATTTTGTCTTTGTGGGAAGGCTATCTGTTCATCAGTAGTATATTTCCTCCTAAGAGATTGTCAGGGTTACTTTCTTCCTTCTACATTCAAGAGAGTGCATGCAAAGGGAGCTGGCGTAATTTCAGCCCAACTTCCCCCAAATGCTATGTTTTCCATGCAATGGGTCACCAGCAGCCATAGCATTACATGCTGGATCCTTGGAGGAATATGCAAATGTATCTTGTACTCATCCTTGAAAAGGGAAGTCATCATTCTTTAACTGATTTATATCAACTAATATGCAGATGCTGACCTCTACTAATCCCTGGTGGAGGCACTTTAAGGCATAATTTTATGAGCTGATCTGAAGGTTGTGATCTGAATGAAGAATCACTCCCCAGCCTGGATTCAGTTACTCATTACCTGGAGCTGGGGTCAATCTTTTGGGTTTAATGCTCAAGGAGACAGACTGCTCTCAACTCAGCTGTTGTCAGAATGGCCTGAATTATAACAAGCAGAACCAAAATGTATAGTCATAAAAAATGAAAACCAGAATAAGTTATTAAATTACAGTAGAAAACAGTCAAAAAATGTCAGTTTAGCGGATGTGAGAATTATTTTTGTCTGTGAGAGAACAGAAAAGAGCACCTGTGACAGAAGCCAGGCAGTAATCATCCTGTTCACTCCTGCCCCATCCAGGACAGTGTCTGACTGGTCACAGGAATATTAACTTCAGTTTCTCAAGTATCCACAAATGAACTGACCACATCCAGAAGGCCTGGATGTCTCTTATTCTAGTAAGTTAAAGTAGGTAGCATCCAGGCTGTGCACTGAAACCTTTACTTCAAATGCATTATTGTCATTTTTCTTGAAACCATGTTTTCTGTATGTTATTATTACTCTCTTCTAGGCTTTGAGTGATGTGAATTATTCTGTGAATGTTCAAGGACATAAAAATATCCAGAGAATAGCTTGGACCTTTTAATAGTTACTCCAATCCTGTAATTTTTTCTTGCCAAAGAAAAATGGCTTGGCCCTTATTTCATAAGAAGTGGCATAATATCCTGTGATAATGGGTCCAATCCAAAGTGTATTATTTTTGATGTTCAGATAATGATTGCAGTTGTATCTACTGCACTACCTGGCACAAGTAGAGCAGTGCCTTTTGCAAGGGGAACTTCACTGATAAAAAAAACCCAAAAAACAAAAACAAAAATGAAACAAAATATTATCACTTCTCCCAGAAAGCTGCCAATGCTGTACCCTTTTGAAGATGTTGTTTCCAGGGACACTTCTGATACCAGTTCTGAGTATGGTAATTTCCAATATCACAGCAGCCAGTAATAAATACCTTCCCTTTTACACTTTTTCACTTGGCAAGCTAGATTTCTTTGGCTCTAATGAGCTGACTAGAGGAAAGATGTGCTCTGCTTTAAGGCTCTTAACTAACCTGGAATCATTTTTCTCTGTTCCCAAGTGATTTGCTTTAACAGCTCACTTTGGCTTTAACAGAATATAGAGTAGTAAAAAAAATAAATAACCTCTCTTTCTTCCTAGATACATATACAAAGAGCGTGACGCTATCAATCAGTTCAATTGTAGTAAAATTTTAATGTAAAATTCAAAGCGATAGTAAAGGTTAAAAACTGTGAGGTTTCCTGGATGTGTAAGACAGATTCAGCAAAACAGCATTTTTGTGGCTCTATTACTCATGTTGTACAATATGTCCTGCTGTGCCTGTTGCTTGCTGATTCTTTTAAAACTCTGAAACACATTCTGCTAAACACAGCAGAGGCTATACCAGCATTGCAAGCTTTCTTGCTTTTTTTCCCAGTTAAATGTTGCAGGCATTGTTTATTTTTCTGTGGAACCTTCATCTGAAGAGCTGCAGACACACACACACACACACACACACACACACACACGAGATTTTTCAGCAACATTAACTCTCAATGAATCAAACCGAACAATATTCTATTCATACTGTTCTTAGTGACAGTACTTGAAGCTGATCTGAAATCAGCCTTTAATCTGGTCTAATATATTTGACAGCTGCTATGCACATCTTTTTTTTTCTTTACTTTTCTTTTGGCTATTGAAAAATATTGTGGTTTGCAGTGCAAATAATTTAGGTTTACTTTTCCCTCATATATTTCCATACAGAGATGTGGAGGAGCGGAAATGAGTTTCAGCTGGCATAAAATCTTGGGGTTTAATATGACTTAAACACAGATACATTTTTAGTCTTCCTTGTTATTAATTAATTACTTTTTCATTCTTATCTGAAATTATTTGCTAATTTTGACTCAATTTATAAATGCCTTCCCTTCTGACTGTGGGAGTATTTATTTGTCTAAAAAATTTGGTCAGGGTCCATGGTTAAATGCAGCAGAATAAAGAATCAGTTGACTAGAATAATTTGAATACATTTGTGAAATAGACAGGGAAGTCTTAAGCTCTTATAGTAAGAAATGGTCTTTCAGATACTTCAGCAAGTTTAAAAAAAAAGGCACCTTTAAAATGCTGCACCTGAAACTCATCACCAGCTTACAGAAACAAAGAAGAAAGAAATGCCAAATTTCAGGCAAGTTGTTTTGCAGAGTAACTACCCTCTGATGAAGGGTTCTCTGTTACTCAAAATGTATGTTCTTTTGCGCAGTCCCTTGATGGGAAAAATTGTGACTTTGTTTCTCTCTCTGATAAATGGCGTTAATATGTTTTTCAAGAGTATGTGATCTTTTTAATGTTTTTTAAAGGGCTCGGAGATGTTCCTACAGAACTGTCTGTAGCAGATAGCATAACTGTCTTCTTAAGAGTAGCCTCTTTTCCTTCCTTGCTGTCATTATCCCCAGTGTTCACATCCTATCCAAAACTGAATTGCCTGGTCTTCAGGGAAAGCTTGCTAAACTGTTTACCATCCAGACAGAAAGGCACATTAGGAAAATACATCCCCCAAGTGCTGTGATACAGGTAGAAAGTTCATTTTTACCTTCAGTGACCCCATCTTTATTTTCTTGTTTTGTCTTTCTTCTGTGAAGGTAAAAGTTTGGTTCCAGAACAGACGGATGAAGTGGAAGCGTGTAAAAGGGGGCCAGCAAGGGGCAGCAGCCCGGGAGAAGGAACTGGTGAATGTGAAAAAGGGCACGCTGCTCCCCTCCGAGCTCTCCGGCATCGGCGCCGCCGGGCTCCAGCACACGGGGGACTCTCTAGCCAACGACGACAGCCACGACAGCGACCACAGCTCTGAGCACGCACACTTATGATACACAGAGAGTGCCCCAGCTCCGTTCTCAGGAAAGATGCTTTGCTGGCAAGCCTTACACAGGCATCGTTTACTTATGCAAGTGACTCTGGCAGTGATCTTTAAAGTTGTTATGGAAAATTCAGGCTTATTGTGTCTGCTTTTCTCGATTCTTAGATGGTTTACAGTAAGTGCCATGTCTTAAAGGTGCCTCAAGAGTGGAGAAGTGGAAGACAAACTTACTTTGAACATTCCAGATTTGTTTGTCGTTTTTATGACAGCGGGCAGGTATTTTTGCTTAAGCTTGCACTGAAAATTACATTGCTCTCAAAGACGTTATATTCTGAAAACCACAGTGCCACAAAATCACTATCTAGTGGATAAGAAATGTATTTTAACTCTGTATATATTTACCTTACAGCATTTTCCTGTCTTCACTAATTTTTAGCAATGCATTCATATTAGCTGATGGCAATAGTCACTCATGACAATAAATGGCTTTTTGTCTCTATATCTTTGTTTTGTTTTACCAAAGACATACAATACATGCAGATACTTTTGTTCAAGTAGAGAACAATACAATAGTGTCTGCTAGGACACATCCTTGTATGACAGACAAAACAAACCTTATGTTGCATTTACTATCAACTGCTGCTAATAGGGTATTATTAAATTTACCTAGCTCCTCAATTCTTCCTATCTTATAACTGCAAAAAGTGATCTTTACAATCATAAGGATAGTCCAGTAACCTGCCAAAAATGTCATGTTCCACTCATGCTCAGTGGAAACTTTCCAAAGGATTATTTGTCTCTGCTTTGTCATAATTGAGTACATTGATAAATGCTGAAACTCTGCAGAAATGTTGTTGCTTCATGTTCAGTTTGAAAAAACAGCAGCTAAACTGAAAGCTATTATCAACTGCTTATGTTGGTAGGAATCAAAATATGAAGGTAACTCTATATTGTGTCCCATGTGTAAAATCAAGACATATTTTCTGTTATAAGCTTTTGTGTACATACAGGCAAATACCAAACCCCAAAATTTTAATGCAAACTATTGATTGTACTTTGTAAAGAAATATGTTTAATAAATAATCCTTTTTAAATAACTCTGGTCTCTATACAGTGATTTCATAGGACTCTAAAAGTGATTTTTTGCCTAAGTAGCTCTGTCTTTTTTTGTGTCTTTTGGAACTTCGTCTGGGTACAACACAAAGCTGTTTTCAAATTTAGGCTTTTAATCTTGGACAAACCTTCTACCTTGATCCATTTGGGAAACTCTTTCCTTTAGCAGGAAAAATTTAACTAGCAGCTAATGATGTCTTCAGCCAAAACCAACAAGAGTTTGTTCCATCATTTTTCCATATTTAAAGCAAATGTAAAGGGTTATTTTCTAGAACTTGTTGAACTGGATGAAAGGGAATAAATTTAAGGAAGGGATGCATACTTATATTATTCATACCTTTGTTCAATAAAGTTGTTTAATATAAAAACCCAAAGCATCTCCCCAAAAATTCAGAGATTAATTGGAGTGGGTAGTGCAATAGAAGGAAGTGGGTGAAAAAAAGAGGGAGCAAGAAACGTGAACATCCTAGCAGGTACTTGTGAGCATTCACTGAAACTCTGCTATGTGGAGCAGTAGGGCATCATGAAAATTAAGTGCAATCAAGAAATCTGTGTCTATTTTCCAAATCCTTTCCAATGTAAGTTTGATCTTTCTTGCACATTAATTGTTGCCTTGACCATTTTAGTTTAAAATATCCAAGCAATGGGTAATTAATTTCTTAAAAGACTTCAGAGCATTTTATTGATTCCAGCACTTAAGGGGCTTTGCATTTTTTTTTCAGTTCTTTTTCAAATGCCTTTGTCATACAAAAATGCTGAGAACAGGAATGGGATAAGAGAAGTAAGCTGACAATTGTGAACACTTATATTTTTGATTTTATGTCAGAGTGGGAAAGGTTTTTGGGTTTTGCACAGATTATCAGAACAGAAAAAACTTACAGTGATTCATGCTAAAGCTTTTACTCTTGGCTATTTTTTCCTCCCCCTTAAATGAAATATAATGACATTTCAAAATGAAAAATTACAATGGAAAGTTAAAAAGAATTATCTTTAATTTTCAAATAACACTTAGCCACAGAGGTTTAGTCAAATATAATGTGACTTGTTTTGCTAGTAAAGGGGAGACAAGATGTCTTCCAAGTACTGTTGGCCAAAAATACCTTTCAAGGTTTGCAGAATTGTTTCTTGATGTCATTCATGAAAAAATTACAACTGCATCCGAAAACAGATCAACCAAGTTCGAGCTGACAATTTACAAAACAAATGGAAATGCTATATTTACATTACCTGAAATGCATCAATGTGTTCCTAGCCCAAGGCATTTTGTGAGGTGTGTTACTCTGTTAGTGGCACAGGGATTGGACTGGGTTACTTGCTGTGGGCGAGGAGCCAGCTTTTCCTATTGAGAAAGATAGTATTTTTCCATTTTCCTAGTTTTAACTGAATCTGCTGAGATTTAGAGCACAGGCCGAAGAGAGAGAAGGGTGCAAGTTGATTTACAGTGCTAGGAGGTGGGTTTTTTTCTTTAGGTAAGAGAATGAACTTGAAACAACAGACCAAATAATGTAACTTTATATTTCAGAACAAAAAGACAACTAAAAATAAATTAACATTTCCTATGCTTTAAAAGCAGTTCAGACTTTGAAACTGGCTGTAAGTGCTAACTCTCATTTCTCAGATTACTTAAAGGCCTCTGGCATCTTTTAACAATGGTTTGTTGGTACACCATTGGTGCGCACACTGTGGTGCAGAAATCCTGCACTGGCAGCAGCTGAACCTATGAAGGCACAGTGATTGCAATGATGTTCTTGAAGGAACTTCCTTGCATGCTCGGCCCCACAGAAATACAGCCATGCTTCTTCCAGATTTCAGCTAGCTTGTATTCAAGCCATGCGGAGCAGCAACAAATGCCCCATGCTTTATAAGCACCTCTTTGCAGGTCAGCAGGTCTGCTCAGGACTCATCAATGCAGATGGTGTATCATTTTCTTCTGAATACTCCAATTACTCAAAAACTCTCTTATGGAAGCTCCTGGGATCAACCATATGCAGTAAAATGCCATGAGTTTGTATCAAAGTTGTAGCACAATTTTGTTACTGAAAACAGATATGGTTAAAGGCTTTTGAACTATAACTTAAGGGTTGGTTTTATCTTTGTTGTTTTATATCTGTCTGCAGACTGTTAAGTCTTCTACCAGTCTAGCCATGTGGTATAGCTAAGACTTTACTATTTAACACATGGACAAAATCAATCCCTAAGATTGTGACTTGCCCAAAGTTGGGCAAGAAGTTGGTTATAGAGTAAAATTTAAATGTGATGAAACCTAGTCAAGTTGGTTTATCTTTATTATTTACTGTTATTAAATAGTGGATAATCACTTTTCATGAGTTGTTGTCAATGAATCTGGCTTCTGACGAATAATGAGGATTTTGAGTAACCATAGTTTCAACATCGTATTTCTCCAGAGTCAACCTCTCTTTGATTTTCTGTTGGTGTGTCTCTGAGCCAGTTATAAAAATGTACTCAGGAAATATACACAGAAAACACAATTGACTGTAAAACCACAGTGATGCTTAACAGTTTAAATTTCAACATGATGGATGATAAGAATTCTTTTTTCTCAGGTACAAAGCTATACATTAATTGCAGGGTTTCTTTCTCTTCCTTTATGACTGTTGTTTTTTTATTTCATTATTTTGCTTATTTTAGCTTCATTATTTTAAGTATTGAGATATTGTTAAAATAATACCATTGCAAGGTGGCCGAATTTATTTAACTACACAAAAAGTAGTACTTTTTGTGCAAAAGTACAAAAGTAGAATCTTTTATTGACTTTTCATTGGATCCAAAAGTAGTCAGAAAAAAGGGAGCACACGAAGAGACTCTATACCTATATCTTTCTACCATAGGCCCAGTTCCAAGGTAGTTTATGTTTCCTGCTTTCTTAAGTGGAGGTTCTGGCTGCTGCAATAATATTATTTATACAAATAAAGAAAGAAGCACTATTAGGACATGCACTCTTAGTAGCTATGAGGAGACATAAATTAGGGACAAAATGTCAGCTTGAGCCTTCATTTAGAATTTCCTGGCTTCAGTCATTTGGTGTCTCTTGGGTGAGCTTGTATTTAAGAAAGTACATGCAGTATTTAAGATAAACTACAAGATTCAAGAAATTTTAGAGAACATAATTAAACTATTTATGAACTGTAATTTAATATCATTATTTAATGTGTGTGGATTGAAAAGGAAAATTAGGTATACAACCTGATGTCTACATTCATTTAAAAAAGGCAACGTAACAGATAACTGGCAGTAACTGGCATAGGGCTTCAGTAGTGATGAACAATATAACCTCAGATTAATAATGACTCAGTGGAGCTCATTTGCTTTTATATATTTCTTTCCATTTTAATTTTAAGCCCATGGTCTTTTGGCATCATTTACAGCCGAGAGCTGTGGTGTAGGAATCAGTTTCAATGTAATTTAAGGCCCCTGGCTGTTAGTCGGGGCCTCCATATGGCATAATAAGAGGTTATCACATTCATCTGTAAAAACTGCAAATGTTTTAGCAGTTTCTTAGTCCTTTATTACCTCTGTCCAAGTTGTGCATGCAGAACTATCACCTGAACAGTAGATTTGGTTGAGATCAATAAACAGAGAAGATACCATAAAGCATGGTAAATGAAGAGTTTGTTAAATCATTTTTCTTTAGGAAAACTCCAAAGATTTTAAAAGGGCACTCAAGAAATTTGTACTGGTCACCTTGACAGGCCAAGTAAGCCTTGTGGGATTAGATTCAGGGCTCTAGTAAATGTCCTGTGATGGTTCTTTCTTTTTAAATATTATTTGCCCTTTTAATGCCTTCTATGACAACCTATTCCAACTATTGCAACCCTCACTCCTTCCCTTAACTGGATTCACAAAAAAAGAGCAGTATGCCATTCTTCAAAGAAGAATTGAACAATATAGTTAAAATAAGGTGTAAGAATGTGATTCAGGATATTAAATTATTCTTAAAATGTTACTGGTTCTGTTCAGAGGACTAATTAGCAGGAATTAAGTGTGTTGCCCCATTCCAGTTCTTTCTAAAAATGATTTTTTACATTATTGTTTGGAATTTGTGAACTAAAAACTTTACAAAACTCTGTGTATTATGTTTATTAAGGTTATATACTTGAAATCAAATATTTAATTCTCTTGTCTAATAGAATAAGATTACTAACTCACAGATTGTCATCACTCAAGAAAGAAAAAAAAAATTGGACACAAGTACTTTTCTGCTAATGTTTCGATTATTTTGGCAAACTTTGAAAATTTAGTATCCATTAGGAGAAATGTTGTGAAATGTTATTTACATTGGTGACCCACAAATTACTGAGATTCACTCATCCTTTAAGTAAACATCACAAGAATTGTTTTCTGTAGGAATTTATTGTCTCATAACCACACAATACTATAATGAAATTTGTATTATAAAAGCATGCTCCAAAACAATATGAAGCAATTAATGTGGCAGATATCTGTAGGAATAGCTTAGTAATTAGGGATGGATTCTCATCCTTAGTGTCACCATGAACATATAGACACTGTATATGTAACTTATGGTTGCTTATGGACTTCAGGGTTTTTAAAAATATGTCTATTCTGAATACTTACCACACTATTTGCCAAAAAAGTCACATGCACAGCTGAGAAAATACTGAAATGGGCATTTTCCCAAATTAAAAATGTATCTTGAAAAGTGCGCTTAGAAAAATTCTATGAAATCACCACATAAATGCATTTAAGGGAGTAAAACCTAGCAGGGGAGAAAAAAAAAGCCCCAAAATTTGGGATTACAACACATTGCAAATAGTTTTGTATTCATATTTTTATAATTCTTGTGTAGATATCTATTTGCTGGAACCGTAGAAATAAAATACACAACTTTTCTTCCATAAGTGGTACTAGGTACAACATAGAACTGTCAGTTTTCTAATTTTAGCATATTTGCGTAAGACATTTGGTTCTGATGACAATTTTATGATGAGATCTCAGGATTCCTTTTATACGGAATATTTCTGCAAGAAAGAAGTAAAGGTTCTTCTGAGGCAGCAAAGGATCTCATCTAAAGCCTATAGATGGCAATGGAAAGATTACGATTGATTTCACAAGGATTTGGACTTAGCCCAAAGTACACACAAAAGTTCATACAAATCAGTGAACAGTCCAGGATTAAGACATTAGCCAATAATTTCCAAAGTGACTGCTGACTTTGTGCCTCCATTATGACACACGGTATCCTGATTTCAACAAAGTTTTGAGTACACAGTGAAAATTAGGATCACTTTATTGAAATGTGAGTTGAGAACCCCATATTATGGGGTTATGAAAATTCTGGTTTTAGTTCTAACAGGAGTCATAATGCAGGATTTGTATAGCTGGCAAATCATCACATTAAGTTATTAAATTGTAGGTTCCATAAGCAATATGAAAGAATCTTGCCATGTTGCTTTCATTCTGCAATTTGTGGTATTAGTAGATAAGAAAAATAAAGTGTATTATATAGAAAGGTAGGTTTGAACAGATGTTCCCAAATGGTGTGGGGGGTAGGGGTGGTGAGGAAGGTAAAACTTTCCTTCCATTCAGATGTCTGTCTTGAATTTCTCACAGTTTTTGCAGACAGTTTGGCTCACTTCCAACATACATCGTTGCCTGTCTGGTATGAAAAATGCCATCTGTGGTGTATGGAAGTTCTTTCTTTAAAAGTGGCCTGCTAATTATTCTTCAGGCAGGTGTTACTAAAGTGAAGTCAGGTGTCAAGCATAGCATAAACCTTAAATTGACTAAAATTGCTCTGTTCTTCTGTTCTTTCCCAAAAGAATAGAATGGAATATAAGAGAGAATTGAAATGCTGGTTGATACAGCATTGAGATGACTCATGCAGCAGTACATATATTGCGGTGACACTCAAAAACTGAAAGTTAAAGGATGTGGGTTGAATGAAGCGTATAAATTTTCCAAAAGAAATGTCCCTCTGATTCTTACTGGTCCTTTATGTTTGCATTGCCATGTTGCAAAATGTTAAAAATCCTGATGTTCTCAGAAATTTCAGACAGGGTAAAAGGTGTAGGAAAGAATTTCCTTCTGTGCTCTGGAAGACTGGGAAAGCTGTTTGATGAAAAGAGTGTGGACGATGGCTGTTCTGTGTGAATGACACCTGCAAATTCTCACCTACCTTCACTCTCCAAATCACTCATGCCTTCAAGATTTCTGAAGATTAATAGGATGGTTAATGGGCCAGAATCAACACATGAGGGCTGCAGGCAGCCATTCAGTTGATCCACGAGCCCCAGCTCCCAGGATAAGCACTGCTGCTGCCTCTCATTTGCAGCAGTTAGTGTGCTGCTCCGTTCCTTACATGACATCAGCCCTCCCAATTGAAGATGAAAACTCACCACATTGAGCCAGATGTTACAACACTTCTCTCTCCCTAACAGATGAGTGTTGTTAGGAGTGAGGGATTACTAGTATAAATGCAAGACTTCCCATTTTCTATGCCATTTTCAGAAGATTTTTTGAATAAACAGTCCTTTTACTATTTGTAATCTTGGTGTTCAGAATGACTGACATTGTTAGTGGTTTGAAAAATAAGGATGAGGAAAGCACAGGCACATTTACTCCTTTTGACAGAAAGAGTTTGCATTGTTTGCTTTATCAGTGATGAAAGTAATCCACTTTCTCTCCTGCCTTAAGCAGACCCTTGACAAAATATTTACAATAGACTGATATGATGCTGAGATAAAGAGCAGTCCTGTAAGTAACTGAGAATGTAGTGCTGTTACATTTTTGATCAATTCTAAGACATCTGGATGATTTTGAACTACTGGTCTTCTACAATGAAGAACAGTTTTACTTCCATAAGGACTTCCTCTCGTGTTTTCAATATCAGACTTAGCCTCTAAAGGCCTTAGCATATTGTGATAATGAGATGTACACAAAGCACTGGCATGCAGCATTACTGAGATGATTTCCTTTTTGGCTCAGCCAGATTCCTGTTAAAAGTTATAGGGATTCTTAAGAGACTAACAAAAGAAGAATTAAAGATCCAGCAATGGCACGAAGATAAGCCTAATGAAGCTGGAGTTAGGCTCTCATGAAATTAAAAGCAGACTTTGTATGAATACATTTATGAAATATACCATTGCAATTTCATTACACAACAAAGCCACAAAGCCCTAAACCCCTTTTTTGGCCCAGGCTGAATACCTATCAAAATCCCAGTATTACTTCGTAGGGTGGATTCTTCATTAGCATTCTTCATTGCAGAATGGAGGCTTGGATAAACACATTCCAATCAGAAAAAAAGGAAAGAAAAGCTGAAATTTGTGCTGACAAATACAGCCGTTTCTGTGCTGTATTGCATTAATGGCTAAATCCCATCCCATACCTGTACACAATATAGATTAAATGAGGATGAAGCCATACGTTTGTGATCAAACTGATCCTACAATAGCATTTTATATGATTTTGAGAATAGAGCATTTGACAGTTCAATACAAAGACTTCTTTTCAATCTAGAGGGAGACTATAGTATCCTAACATATTTGCAAATATGTGAAAACATCTTCCACTGCCTCACAATAACATAAAATCATAATGGTTTCGAAAAAGACTTCTTCACTGAACACTCTTAAAGGAGTAAACTTTGATGAGTCTGATAAAACTCTGAGGACAAAGGCAGACATAATTTTCTTAGAAATTTTGCCAGCAAAAGATTATATTATCATAGTGATATTTAAATTGGCATCTAAGGAATCATGTTGAAAGGTATATGCAGCTTTAAGCAAACCATAGGCACCTCTTATCTGTGCTTTTGTCTATCACTGCTGTGCAGCTCTTTCTGAGGAGAAACTTCACAGCTGTAGAACAATTCAGAGAATGGCAATGGAAGAAATGAACACAAATGATGATGTATCTACCTGCAACTGCACTTTGCTAGAATGTTACTTGCCTATTTAATTTTTTTTTCCAATTATGAAATTGATAAGATTTTGCTCTGCCTCCTCACTATTGCAGTGGCTTAGGAATCCTGCATAGGTTTGATTCAGAAAAACAAACTCAGATTAAGTACTTACACAAGAAATTGAGCAATTCAGAGAATTTCAGTTGCCCAAAATAGCCAAAAAAATATTGTAGACATCATTGTCCTTATATTTTGGAAAAATAAAATGAAAACTCTAGCTTCTGACATGCCAGTTGGCATAAGCTCAAAGACATTATTAATATGATACTGTCAGTAAAAAAATGAGATGCTTGTGGAAAAAAATATGGAAAAACCGGAAAGTTCCTTTAAGAAGCCTTTTACACTGGCAGTTAAATTTTCTCCCTACTTTGGAGCAAAATTTAGAATTTGTTCAGTTAAAAAAGCTGAAAAATTATAAAAGCAAAAAAAAGTGCTGTGAACTAAACTGGAGATGCAGATTTACATGTTTCAAATTCCTTTAGCTTTGTGACAACACCTGAACTCAAAAGGCACACCCATATTTAGTGGAACTTTCAAAATGCACCTGATGTTAATATTAACTTTCTCTGAATTCTTAAGAGCTGATAGAGGTAACACTGTGTTTCTTCTCAGTTTCCTGCTTCCCATTTCTTCCACTCACTGAATGCCACATTCAAAGACATACCTATCCATGGCCCAAAGAAAAGGACTAAGGAGGTTACGAAATGTCAACAGCAGTTTTACTGACTGAGAACCATGACCTAAAATCTTCACACATTCACAGGTTGACAGGTCAATGTATGCTTTTTAAAATTGAAATGTACTATCTTTAAATTGAAAAATGTATTTTAAATATAATTTACTTAAAACATTTTATTAATTGATCCAGTTCAGCTCTTCAGATTATGGTAGATTTTGTAGTCTTTTAACTATGAACACATTCCCCTGGTACCTCATGAAACCCTTAAAATCTAGAGAGCTTATTCATGTCAAAATTCTGGAATTGATTCATTGCAAACCTACTCTAAGTAGACAGAACTGACCTTGATAGTTGCACCTGGACTCTTGAAGATCTTTTTCTAATTTTCCACTATTTTGTCTTCCACTATCTTGAAAAACTGCCACAAAAGCCCCACAAACCCCTAAGTATCCCCCGAAACACTACGCATACAAATCTTAACATTCTGGGTGGGCTTTGGCTCAGATGTTGCAATAGTAAGTTTCAGAACAGGTAAACAATGCAGCAAGGAAAATCATACAAACATCTTGATCACAGCTGCCATATAAGTTACTCTACAACACAGGAAGGATTCCCCACAACTAAATATCAAGGAATACATTCCATACTTATGACATATGAATTTGAAGCCTATTTCATTCCCCAAACATAAAAATAGATTAGAAACATTCATGAATATATGGGAACCTAGAATGAAGGAGGAAAAATTAGGCATTCCCTAAGTGAATTTGTACTGGATAGTCCTTTCTTCCTTCAAAATGATGTGCATCCAGAAATGAAATTTCATATTGCTTTTCACTTACAGCTATCATATAAAAGAGAGGACCAATAAAAGCAAGAAAAAAGCTTTTTCTATGGTAAAATGTGACATATAGATTACCTGTAATTTGATTGATCATACTAATTTCAATAATTTGTTTTTATAAATAACTTATATGGTTATTCTTGCTTTTTGTATATTAAAGTGTGCAGCATGAAATGTACTTCAGGCTTGCCAAGTGAAATTCACTCAAAGATTGAATACATTTATTTGTAAGTTTAACAGTCATTTCCAGCCCTTATATATAGCACATGATGACTTTAATTAAGTCATCATATGCTACCTTGTACTCGGACCTCTGACTAGATTACTGGTCTAGATTTCAAATAGCCAAAAACTTTGAGGTATTAAATGAATTTTCTCTTGCTTGCTTTCCCTTAAGCATTTTTTTCCTCCCTTCTTTTCCTGCTAACAGTTATTTGCAGGTTTTGGTGTATTTATTAATGCCCTTGTTTTAATTCTTCTTCAGTCCACATTTCAGCATTTAGCTCTTTCTGTAAGCTTCCAGGACCTGCTGGAGCCTTCAGCCAGTTACTTTCTGAGAGGAATCCTGTTGATGAAAAAAGACCTCCAAAAAAGGAGCCTCTGTCTTTATCTAATGGCTGATTAAGAAAGAATGTATTTAGGTCAGCAGGACTTAGCAGAAAACAGACATTAAGTTAGCAGATATTTGGGCAATTAAAGAGCCAGCTAAGCTGTGGAGAGTGTGTTGGGAATGTCTCCAGGTAGGATGCAATTGTACAATATTGCAAGGTTTAGTTCCCAACATGTGACATATAAATAACCTGGACTATCAAAAGAACTGGAGCAGTGAAGCACATCCTTATTCAGGTTTAGGCTGCAGGGAGAACCTGGTACTTCTTCCTGAGGTGGTCTCACAGTGGGAGGTGGGCTGTAGCGCTGGGTTAGAGGAGAAGTAGGAGGATGTGTATGACCATGTGGCTTCAAGGATGGCAGGCAGGTGATAGGAAATGTTTTCACATTGTCCCTGGAACAGCATCAAACAAATAAAGGGGAGCAAGAGGCTACTTGTGGATGAGTGGTGGATGGAGACCTGAGTGAAGAAGGCTGTCGGCTTATGTCTCTTGGCAGCAGGAGAAAGGCATTTTCTCTGCCCTCAGACCTGAATTTGTGAAATTGATGCACTGACTTAAAGGTGAGGAGGGAGAACAGACTCTGCACAACAGGAGCACAGAGGCAGCTGGGCCAGAAGTGAGTGTTTGCTCTGGAGTGGTAGGGGACAGTGGCTGGGGACTCACTGAGGGGTGGGGAGCTGGCAGTGTCCATCTCCATACAGGCCTACTGGCACAGGAGGCTTGTTGTCTGCCAGGGGCCCTGGTAAATCATTCCTTGGAAGTAAAGGGGATTTCCACCTTTCCATAAGTGTTTACTGCCTTTGGTAGCTAAGCTTTGTAGTCTTTTTATTTTATTCAAACACATTAATTCCACTCAGCATTTATAAATCACTGTAATTTATTTTAAGGAGTCATCCACAGAAAACAATCTGTTTTTAAGGACTAGGGATTTGCAGGCTAGAAAGAAGTAGAAGCTATGTGGTTTTCCTAGGAAAGAAAATTATTCTCTGCTCTTTATAGTAAAGAAAAACAGCTGATTTAAAGCCAAATGATTCTTGAAGGTCTCAAGTTTTAAAATATTACCCAATGACTTTGATAAAGTACATCTGCTGCTGATACTAGAGTAGATTTTTAAAAAATGTCCAGTGTTAACAGACAAAAGTATTTCTGATGAAGTTCATGTATATGGGCATACTCTTCATAATTCTCTATGACTGTTCTTTATAAAAACAAAACAGAAAAAAATCAGCATTTTGGATAGCCTTGCTTGAAAAATTGTACTTTCTATGCTTCCTCAGAAATTATTCAAATTATTCCTACTGGTGCACAGGGAGTAAAGTGGTAGCATGTGCTGTAATCCCATGTGTGCCTCTCATGTCATAAGATGTTTTATAATTTCAGATCTACCTAGTGTTGATATTCATCCGTTCCTAATTCAAAAACAAGACTGTTCTGGTGATACCAAATAGTAACAATCACTGGGCATGTGACACAAAGGCTATTAAATAGGTTATAACATGTCTAATAAAATTATCTCGATGTATAAGATATCTGTCCTGTAAGCTACGTAACACTGACTTAACATGTAGTTTGCAGCACACAGCAGCCTGAACCCTGGTTTTCCTAAAAAATTAAACTAAATTAAGTTTTTCAGAAATAAAAGTGCAAGAAATTGCACAGCAGAGCATGCCAGATAAAATTTGCAAACATTCACAACAGGTGGGCAAGGCTGTTCTTCTTAAGTTACTTACTTGATAAGTCTGCCTTGAAGATGGAATTTATTTTTCCAGTAACTCCCGTCCCATTCCCTCTCACACAAAAAAACCAAAGCACATTTTTCCTCAGTTAGAACAAAAGGTGAAATTATTTCAAGTGCATACAATGATGGAAAGTATTACAAAAATACCCCAAAATAGTGTCTGCCTTATTCTTCAGCCTGCTTGAGTATCCTGATGACTGCTCCCTGTTCTATGGCTACCAGTCCTGTGTAGAAGAAATGGAAAGTTAGAAGTAAATTGCTAAGTGCATGGCATAACATTGATTAATATTCATTGGTCTCTGGAGGCATTAGCTCTTATTAAGACTTGTACATTGATATATATATAGCTTATAATAGAAACAAATAAACATTTGACCTTTTTTTTAATGGTAGGTTTTTTTTAATGTGATGTATCGTTTATCAATGGAAAGGCAGCTCTGAAAATATAATACAAGTTTTATAATAACATGGATACATTTAGTGCTCCTGTGATGACATCCACTGCAAAGCATGAATATAGATGCTGTGTACTTGGAGTGGTGATACAAAACATTCTGACATCTACTTCTCATTTAAAGTGTACTCCTTTAAAATTCTTCTATTCATAGATACTACTACATAAACAGAGCATACTAAGGCCAGCTAGGTTCTGGATATGATTTAGTTTACTGTGAATGACTGCCAAGGCAGACTATATGGCCCATCCCAATTTCAACCTGCCCTAATTCCCTTTATGACTTTATTATTTAGTGCTGTTTTACTGCTTAGAGAGACCTAAACAGGAAGACACTGGGCGTTCTCTGTTCAAGAAGTGGGTGGGATGAAGTTCTTTAGAGAAAACAAAATATGATCCACCTACAGATCATGTTAGGCCAGCTCCCCAATTTCCTCTAAGCAGAACAGAGGCCTTTGTTGCCTTAGTTACTGGAACTATCTCCTAGTCAACAGCAGGATCCTAGTCTCCATACAGAATATCCTCCTGCATTTTTGATGGCAGTGTAGGATGGGAAATATTAACTTTTCTGTTTGTTGATTTTATTGTAAAGAGGAAAATAAAGTAATAAAAAAATTAACTCTCACAAAACAATTCTGCAAGGTGACTGAATGGATGGAGCATTGTGTGACAGAGGCTTAGTACCTCCAATGAAGCGACATTCCTTTATTTTCCATTACTTTCTTAACATCAGAAAGAAGGAACACTGAAAACTGCATGCTAAGTTTCAAGGCACAAGTAGACAACAGCAGCTACATTGGCAGAGCCAGACCACTGAAGCTTGTGAAACACTCATAAATGCTCCAGATAAGATTTCAAACTGTTTCCCTCACCAGAAATGCAGGTATTGTAGTGCAACCTCCTACTTCTTCTGGGACAGGGAAGCTGGAAAACACAACCCATTATTCTCCCCTTTGAAGTATGATCAAGCCCAATTTCCATCCTTCCTGTTTGAAAGCAAGAGCTTTAGTACAGTCATATTGGGGCGACAATTTACAATGACATTGAGGTCCAAAATAATCTTTAAGAAAGTATAAAGGTTTTAGAACGATGGACTGTCTTCTTTCCCAGATTGGTGTAATATGATGTAGTGGTTCCATGGTACTTAAAATGTATCTCACCTTGTGTGGCCATGGACTCCCTTGCCCTGCTAATTGTTCTCAACCCAGAATGGTCCTCAGTTTACTGACAGCAATTTTTGTGGCATTAAATGTAAAGCTGAGGATGGAGCAAGATGAACACCAGCACAAGACCAAGGAAGGGGTCTGGGTGAGATGGTATGGCTGAGTTGAGGCTGAGTTAAAGGGGCTTGAATGTGAGAGTAATGTCATAGAAATACTGAGGCTAATCTAAATGAAAAAGCAAATGTTTTGCTATTGCCTGCGATCTAGTCAGAATGCTGTTGATTTGTGTGATTTTGAGTCAATTTTGAATTTTTATTTAGATTAACTCAGATTTTAAAATTTAACAACTAGAGTTTTATAAGAATTTCAGGTTATCATAAATCACCAATGAAACTGAGAACAATAGGATACAATTTTAAAGCACTTAAATAAATTTAATGGTTTTTTTACTTATGGTATTAGTATAAACTATACATATTAAAAGAGTGTCCAACTCTATTTCATCATCAATGCCCTTTTACAATACTTTTGCTTTGTTCAGTTAAAAGTCGAATATTTTATTGGTATTTCCAGTAATTTCCTGACAGCCATTCTCTACAGTATTGCAACATTATTCAAACTGCAAAATATTGTTTAAGTTGACCTTCCATGCTGTTGCTTAAATGGAAACTTATTTAATACAAACATCACAAATGTGTAGTACTTCAGTTTTTAAAATGTCAATTTCTTTGCATCGCACTTTTCCTAAACAGAAACTTCGGCTGAAATTACCCGGCATAGTTCCTTTCCAAAACTAAAGGCTGATGCAAAGTAAAAGAAATTTTTAATGACTCAGAATTTAAATTGTGGTAAAATCTTTTACAGCAGGATTTGCAGTCCATTTCTTCTGCAAAGACTGTTAGTGGAACTGTACGTTTGAGATGAAGGGATTGTTGAGACATTGTGTTATTTTATTGTTGGCTAATCTATTTCATCAGAAATCTTATTATTTGTACTAACACCAAATATCAAGCGTGATTGACAAACATTTGAGATGCTCATTTGAGCTTCAGACCAAAGGTCTTGAATGCACAAAGCCTGTCCTTAATCGCATTTCTAAAAGTAATTTTCTACAAGGATCTAGCATATATCTCTTCACCATTTCTATTTTCCTAGTTTTCATTCCTTCATAAATGAAAGCATAATAGATGGCTTCCAGAGGCTACTTTCCATGCAGTGATGCTAATTGAAGCTATATAAAATGGAACCATGATGAGCCCTATTAAAAAAATTAAAATATTTTAATGGGACTAACCCATACGGCTGAACAGGAGTCTACGAGCACACCTTGGCTTGTTTCTGAAAACACTCAACATTTTATTTTATAGAACCCCAAACCTGAGCAATAATTTCTATTTCTGTGTAGAATTCTGTCTAAAACTGAGAAAGGATGACTCGAGCTCTGTGCATTTTTGAGGTTCTGAGACTTTTGAGGGTGAGAAGGGAGCTGGGGCGCGCGAGAGCTTTCTCCCAGCTGCCAGAAGCGGGCCAGGCAGCGATGACACATACAGAAAAAAGAGCCCCCAAACCCAAGCAAACCTCCGAACCAGCACGATGCCGGGGAAGCAGAAATTGTTATCTTTCTCCAAGGCAGCCCTTGAGCCCTCGGGCCCGCGGGCTGGCGAGGCGAGGCCGCGGCGGGGCGGCGCGGGGGCGGGCGGAGCGCGCCGTCCCGGGAGCGGAGCGCAGCGGGCGCAGCGCGGCCTGGCCATGGGCGCTGAGGCGGGCGGGCCGCGGGGCACCGCGCCGGGCCAGCAGCTCCGCGCCCTCTTCTACGCGCTGGGGCCCGGAGAGAGCTCCTTCCGAACGGTGGAGGAGGTGCCCGACTACGTAGAGAAGGTGAGAGTCCCCTCCTTTCCCACCCTGGCTGCATCCCTTGCCCTTCCCTTCGCCCACCTGCGCCTGTTTTCAAAGGCCACGGGCGCCTCGCTGAAACCATGTCCGCGAAAGGGCACCTAAATTAAGACAAAACCGTCTTTCTCTCAAGGGCTTTCTGCCTGTAAGCTACCAGTGTAACTGTGCCCTCTATTTTGGTGTATTTAAGTGATGATTTCTTCTGGTACCAAGAGCTGGGGTTTTCAGAGAAGCACCCAGATATCTGAGGCTTGGGGCTAATGTTATATTCAGCAGCACGGATAAGATGAACAGGGACAGCAAACTGAACTGAGGAAATAAGAAAATATGATACTGTGTTTGGCTGTTACGGTTCTTAAAGCAAGCAAAAAGTCAGGTCTCTCTGTGCCCTTAAGTCAAGCTCAGTCAAAGACAGAAAAATAAAAGGTTTCTAATTAAAATAAAAAATAAAGATTGTTTAAGAGAATTTAGAACAAATATTTGTGTTGGGACAGTGCTGTGTCCTAAATATCCAAGGCAAGAGTACAGAGGTCGTGGGTGAGAACTCCCTTGTCAGCAGGCAGCAGCATATCCTTCCCTCCTGTCCCGCCCTGCCAGTTTATTCACTTCCAAGAAGATACCTTTGCTCCCATCTGTCCTACCTATTGCTCATATCTTGATTGTCAGCTCCTCCTGAACCAAGATCGATGTCAGCTGTTCACAGAGACAGCACATAAACAGTATTTTGCCCATGTCAAAGTAAATTCAGCCCAGTTTCAGTAAAGAGCTGCACTTTTCACAGGGGTTTTGATAGTTCTGACTGGCCCCTCTGACAGGTATACCTTGGGGTGCTGCGCAGCAGCTGCTGGCAGAGTGCAGTGGGGGTGCCATGGGTTCTGCAGAGCAGTGCAGCCCCGTCAGCAGCTTTCTGGGAATTGTAGTATGCAGCAGTCCCTCACTGAGGGGTGTTATCTGCAAAGGTAAACCCTTTTGTGTAAGGTAAGCAGAAAGCTGCTGCAATCCCAGCCTGTGTGTGCAGTGTCTGGTCAATGGACTGCTGTCCTCAGAGGTGTTTTGCAACTAAGCTACAGCGTCATGATTAAGGAAGATCAATGGTTTTGCCTAGTCAGCTGGTCTCTCCTTCCAGCTCTCTCTACTGTCTCAGTCCCTTTTACTATTCCCACATTTCCAATGGAATATCATTCACTTTCTTGTCTGCAACATACCTTAACATCCTTGGGCTTTCTTCTCCCATGTGCAATATTCAGGTCAGACATTAGCCAAACCTGGAATTACTTTTACTAGGCACACAGTTGTAAGTCTGTGAAAGGATTCTTAATACTTTGAATTATGAAAGCACCTGTAGGCTTCTGCTGTTGTAGGGTTGTGTTGGGATAAGCTTGTAAAGGAATATTTCTCACAAAAAAATAGCATTAAAGAAAAGGTTTCCCATTACTGTTATACTTTGCTTAAATTCGTATCCTAGGTTAGCTGTGTTAGATCTCCCTTCTGACAGTACATTTTTTGCTAGAACAGATCTTTTGATGCTTGTCTCAGTGGGCATATAAAAGTATTTTAGTGGCATAACTGTCTTAACTCTTTGGCTTTGGTCTGAGTTTAGGCAGAGTTCATCCATCCTCTTCTGGCATTGTTTATGGACAGATGGCAGCTATCTAGTCCCTCTCCAGCTGCTGTTCTTGACTGTTTAGGGAGCAATTACACAAGCAGTAGGTCCATTGGATTAATCAGCAATAGATTTAATAGTTACCTGATGAGCCTTTCAAGGAGGCCTTGGGAGTGCTAACTCCTTTAATGGTACAGACACAGAAGTGGATATCTGAACTCAATTCAAAACAGAACAAAAAAAATTATAGTGTAGAGCTGGTAACAAATGAAGGCCTCAGCTCAAATAATTCACTCTAAAAGACAATAATGTTGATGCGTGTGTGAAACAAACTACTGATTACATTAGTGTCTCTAAATGGTGTGGTATTTTCCTTTTTCTTTTTTTTTCTGAGACACTATAGTGGATCTCAGATCTGTGATCTCTTGGGTATCAGATGGATGAAGGTATTTCTAGGACATTAGATGACATGGCTACAGCTGTGGGGATAGGCACCTTCCAACATTAGACAGGTGGCAGAACCTCCAAAGTCACCCAAATATTAATGGGTTTAGCAATCTGAAAAATTGAGCTGGTTGACTTACAAAATACAGGCAGTTCACAAGAGTGACACCTTTGAGCTAGAGTTACCTGTGCTGTTACATCTGGGTAGGAAATGACAGCAGGCGGTGAAGCAGCTCTGGTTCTGAGAACAGAATAGTTAGCTTAACTTGTGCAGTGTACTTTCTGTCTCTGGTTACATTGCTTATGTTTTCAGAAGCAATGGGCCTTGCCCTGTTGCTCTGTATGTTGGCAGAGCTGTATAGAGAGGCCTCAAGTCCTGTTTAGAACATAAGCTGAACCTCAAGTGCTGTTAAAAACAAATTCATCAGCTGCTGCCCGTGACAAGCAGCAAAGCTCTGCAGCAGTGCCCAGGGAAAAGTCACCCTTTCAACAAATCTCAAAAATTCTGGGAAAAGGGATGTGAATCTTTGATTATTGTCATAGAATTTATTTTTATAAGACTTATTGTTATGTAGAATTCAAATCCCCTAATTTTTCTGTATTTCTGAAAAGTATGTCAATTTTCTTTGTCCAGAACAGGACATACTGATGCTTGCCCATTCATTTTAAGATCATCCTCTTTTCTATGGGTGTAAGATTAGGCTCTGCATGCTCTATTGGTTGTTTGTTTGTTTTGTTTTTTTAAAATTCTCTCACAATCTACAGATAGGCAGGTGGAATGAGTATTTTTGTTTGCCAGACATAGTTTTCATGAACCATAAATTTGCTTTGTACCTTGCTATGGTCTGAAATTATCACTTGTGCTCTGTAAAGACTTCCATGAGTCAGACTTCTGAAGAGACAGTCCTTCTGCTGAGAACTCCAAAATGAAAACTTTAATAATCACTGTTTTCCTTTTTGATTTACTCTCTTGAGAGCCTAAAGAATAATTCCACATTAAAACTCACGCTTAAAATTCATATTTTAGAGTTTGCTTCTAAATAATGAGGCACAGAACTTTTGTATTTAGTTTTACTTGAAAGTTGGGATTCGTATGTTATTAAGATCCAGGACTTTAGGGAAACAAAAACTGTTTCAAGAATTGCAATAAAACTATGAGTATATGCTGAATTTCAAGCTAGAATATTATTCTTTGCAACAGTGTAACATGGAAACTGATTTTAAATGGTCCTTTGCATTCTGTAGTGTTGGTTACTTAAAATACCCTCTTACACAGTACTCAGAGTAAGGCTTTCATGTTATGGATCAGTTATTCAGCTAAACCACAAGCTAATGCAAATCTCCGTTGAGTATTTCTGCTGTTGGGTGAAGAGAAAAAACCTGGAAACAGAGAGAGAGAGTAAAACATTTATGGACAGAAGATATCAAAAGGATCTGTCTTATGTCACTGACTGGTGATGTCAGCAGTGGCTATTTCTTAACTTTGTGCCGTTTTGTTTGTAGAGACAACCCTTGGAAACAGTTGTAGAGATAGCCATGTTCAATGGGTTCCTTAAATGTCTTCATTGTTCTTTTAACTTAAACAAAAAACAAACAAACAAACAAACAAACAAAAACCCAAAAAAAAAAACCCAAAACCAACAGCAACAAAAACCCCCCAAAAAACCACACACACACACACACAAAAAAAAAAAAAAAAAAAAAAACAGACAGGAAAAAAGAAAAGTAGTGGTTAGGCTACTACGACTATTTTCTCTCTTATGGTCTCCTTTTTGCCTGAAATATTTGCATTCTTCTTCTATTGCATTACATCTCATTCTCACACTGTGGGCAGTTTGGGTAAGGGAATGAATGCCTTTTCCTCCTCCATGACAATAGCTGTCATAGTAACATAAATAATGCATCCTAGCCTAGATGTAGTCAATCCCATTGATCTGCTTTGGACCAAGCTTAATGTAGGTATGTGAGAGAGATGTAGTCATTTCTTAGCTAGTAAGAGGTATGCCATAAATCTTTTCTTTTATAATCTCATTGATGAGCAGGAGGTTAAGGATGTCTGAATGTTTCTTTATCCTCCTTGCTATGACACTCCCCATTTGTGAGTCAAAAAGTGGCGCCAACTGCCTGGCTGTTTCACAACTTCACAGTGGGAGGAAAATATGCAATGAAGTCAATAAGACAGAAGTTATAATAATGTACATTAATATAAAGTCAAGTATTTCAACTGTTTCAGAGGTTGCTAGGTAAAATGAATCATCACATAGAATACAGACAGTGTACATTTCCTATTAATTGTTTTTATTTCATGAATAAAACACCTCACTTTCTCTGTTCCGTGACCATTCAATTTGCTCTGCAGCTTCTGCTGTTCCATATCTTAAAACTCCTTGTAGTCTGTGCTAGAACTGCCTTTTAATATTGTCATTAAGTGTTTTGTAGTTTTTCGTATTAAACCTCTCTTTGCTGGAGTTTACAGCTGTGATCATCAACCTTTGTTTGCTGAGTTAGGAATCTGTTATTTGATTATATCAATTAGGAAAAGTATATTAAAAGTCTTATTTACTTAGTATTTAAACAGATATAGAGAGCAAAGCAAGGAGTATTTATATTTTCCTAGTATGTTTTATTGGTTTCAAATGGAAGGTTTTAGGGTTTCCTTAGTCTTTTATAATATATTTTATTATCATATTAATTACTTATTCCAAATATTGAAAGATTTGCCACATTGGTTTTCTTGGGTGCCGTTTAGGCTTTATGGCCTTTACATGTCTTCCCTTTCTTTCTAGATTTTTATATCATCAGTTGGTGCCTATCAGATACAGGCTTTTAGATGCCTAAAATGCTATTACAGAGTAAGCTAGGCACCTAAATTAAAAAGTGTCATGTTGATATTAATCTCTGTTCATCTGTTATTGTAACCTAACCCTGTGCTGCTGAAGTTTATGAACTTTCACATTTTCTAGACACTATAAATCTCTTGCTGTTTGCATGGTTTGAATCATCCAATTCTTCTTGGACTGAGCAATCTGGTCTGTATCCATCTTAGTCTCTTTAGTGTCCCAGCCTAGTCGGAATTCCCAGATCATATCTCACTTGGCAACAAAAATGAGCACCCTCCAGAATGCAGTGGTATTTGCAGAGACAACATGCTTCTGTTAAACTGTTGTATGGGCAGGAGCAGCCTCTCTCCTAAAGCAGTGCAGTTTGGAGGGTTCCAGGCACTGAAGCTGTAGGTGTTTGCATGCATTTGAAGGGAGCAGAAGCAGCAGAAAACTTACAGGGCAAGTATGGCAGTGTGGTGCCTCCCAGAGTGGTGCAAAACTGCTCTTGCATTTCTCTTGCTCTGCAAAACGTGGTGGGAATTTTATGCCTTAATATAACCAAAAAGCAGTTGTCTAAATGTCACAAAGGTCACCTAAACGTTTTCTACAGAGTAAGGGAGGCTGTTGAAGGAACATTTGCTTGCACAGAGATCTGATAACTCCTTCCCTATTTCCTTGCCACAGGCCTTCCAGATTTTGGTGGTGATGGCTAAAACACTGCCACTGTCTCATTCCTTCCACGTGTGAAGTGCAGGGACTGTTACGACTCCAGTGTTAGTAAAAAATAAAAAAGCTCTATGAGTTACTGTTACTCAAGCCTTTTTCTTGTTGCCTGAGATGATAAAAAATTGAGAACAGGTCTGACAGTCCTCACAAGTTACACCTTTCACTAATGGGTGCTGTTGCTGTGCATTTTCAGCTTTTCTTGGGATAGAAGATGGGCAGTGAGAATTTAATTCCAGACTAAAGCAATGTTGTGAGTGAAAAATGTTCCAGTCTTGTTCATCATTATACTTTTCTGCAGAAAGGCAGAAAACTATTTTGCAGTCAGTATGATCCAAAAGAAAGAGGGGAACATTGTATCATTGTCACTTGGAAGAGGACATGGTGTATGGCCCAAATGGGAATGGGCTGCCTAGTTATTTGGTTCACTGATGAAAGCACATACAGAAGAGCTGTTGTTGTCTGCAGTGAAAAGCATGGCAATAGAAATGCCAAGTAGAAAGAAACTCGCTTTACTATATCTTTCAGATAGTAATGTTGGATACCAAATTCAGTGGCTGAAAACACTCAAAAACTTCACACAATATCAAATCCAAACTAGATTCTGTTCTACTTTGTGGTTGAAAGAGTCTACAAACATTGCTGCTCTCACTGATTTACTTAAATATGAGAAATATAAGTTTGGAAAGACTTTTGTGTTTTGTTCTGATAATATTTGAGTGTATGTGTAGAATATGCAAAAGAAAACATTGTGGGAGGAGGTTACTGCAATAGATTTATGCTGGTGTTTTGGATCAAATGGTTGTTCTGATTTATAAGGTCCATGCTATGAGCTTTATTACAGGAGTACCTATTAAAGTGCCAGCTAATCTGAGAAGCATCTCACTGCATAAAATGCTGTTTGGAAAAGTGTATTTAATTTTATTTTCTTGTGACATTTTTTTTTTTTTGTTTTTGCAAACTATTTTTAGAGTATTCCATTCTTCATTACTTTTATTGGGCTGGAGTTTGCTGTCAGCTGGATTCAGAAGCGGAAGCTGCCGGGTCGGATCAATGATGGGATAAGTTCTCTTTCCTTGGGTATCCTGTCCCGACTACCAGAGTGAGTATATGGGTACAGCATTGAGATTGTTTGGGTTTTTCTTCCTCACTAAGGAGGAAGAAAATACAATTATATATTGAAGTTGTTATTGCTAATCCAAAATGATTAAACAAGGCATCTGGACCTTTCTTTATGCAATTAAATTTTAGTGACGTGTATAAAATCTTTCTAATCTGTAAGGCTAGATATGATTCTTACAGGGTGTTCTCCAGCTCCACATTACCAATTTATCATCAGTTATATTAATCTGTATTGGATCTTGCTGTCACCTTTTGCTGTTTCTGGGACTTCATCTGACTTTACTATGTCTTATGTTAGACTACATTTTAGCATCTGGGTTTTCTTTCATTAAAATGTGGAAAGATAACAAAATAAAACCAACAAACCAAGTCTATTGTTTTTATTAACCTTTAAAAATAAAACTGGGTGCATATAACCAGATCAACAGATTTGTGAATATGCATGTGATCCAAACTGCTTTGAAGATAGTCCTGATCTTTTCTTTGACTTCAATGGATTTTAATTCCTGAGAGAATTGCTGCAAACATGATCATATAATTCACTCTCCAATGTAATGCCATAAGATTTACTTGAATTAGTTTGGTGAGTAGAGTTGTGATTTAAAGAAATAGCCACTGTGGATTAACTGTGAATCCCAGTGAAAAAATCCAGCAAATTATTTTTATTAATTGCTCTGTTTTCCAGAAGTTTTAGCCACTTGTACGTAATATCATGTCTTAGATATGCCTTTGCATGATATGAGCTTCCAGATGATAGATTTTATTGCATCTTTTCTTTTCAAACGGGCTTACATATCTATTCCCCATGTGTGACTTTGCAGGTGACCTTCAAGTTGTATATAATCTCTTCATTATAAGAAGAAAAGCTTGTATTATTTGAATTTTACTATATGGTATTTGCAAGCCTTTCTGTTATTCCCCCAGCTTTTTTTTTCAGAATCCTCTGCAGTTTTTCAGCCTTCTTAGTGTTGATGTCTCAAGTGCACTCCATATTTCAGAAATTACTACAACAGTGCCAAATAATGAAGTCATTTGTTCTCTATTTCTACTTGTTGTTCCTCCCTTTATATATCCCAGATCCTTTGAGCTGTCTTTCATCCCTGAATACTTTCTTGGATTCTGTGGCTTACATTCCTCATTCATAGGCAATATGTTCTTATATTTGGCCACATAGAAATACATGGATTGTACATTTGGTCCTCCTGAAGTAGCCTGAATCTATGAAAAGTTGTCTTTGTTACTTAAAAGTCCCTGGTTTATATCGCTGCAAATTTTACTAAAAATCTTTTCTTTCAAACCAGATTCTTGATCAAATACAATAAAAGAGCGTAGCAACAGCAACAACAACAACAAAAAAATATCCCTTCTGGCTAGTAGAACTCATTTTGTGAAATGTGTAAATCGCCCTCTTTGTAATCTATTGATCATTTGTCATTTGGTTGATTTTTTTAAACTTTCTAATCAATACAGTCTTTGACAAGGTCCATTAGGTATAAAGACAATTTCTGATAGATTATGTTAATTATCAGTAGTAAATATCCCTTATGAAACCTTTTAAAGACACAGTCCAAAACTCTTCAAATATCTGAAAATGAGAGGCATGAGCTCTCAATATGAGAAATACTCAACCATAAAGTTACGTCTTCAAACAAAGTTATGTCTAAGTTATTTGAGAATTTAGTGAAGTTATTTCTACAGATAGTCTGCCTATATTCAAATAATTTTTAATGAATTGTGAGCATGATCTTGAAGGAGCAACACTAAACTTTTCAGTGTGTTTCATGAATTAATGAAATATTTATCAACAAATTAGATTTGTGTGCAGCAACACACAGCCCTGATAATGGGTTACCGTAGTCTGCATGAAGCTAACATTAAAATAGATCAAATGTTGCTTCTTCAACTTCACCCAAATTCTTTAAGCTTGACAAGCTTACCATGCTGAATATTTACCTTTATTTGTTATTGTAAAGCAAGGCAGCTGCAGTGGCAGGGAAAAATGATGCATCTGACTCCACGATACCAGAAGGTTAATTAATTACTTTATTATACTATATTATTCTATACTTTATTATACTACCTCTGAAACTGCAGAAGTACTCAACTGGACTAAATCTTGTGACTGTCTCCTGACTATCAGGAGACAGTCACAAGTGTGACAGTTTGCACAGATTGGTCAAGAAAACAAAACATACCAGAATCCAAGCAAGGAAATTCCTTCAGGTAAATAATCTTCCAGCACATTCCACCTGTTCCAAAACACAGGAGCAGCAAATGAGATAAGAATTGTTTTGGACTCTGTGCTTCTCCAGGAAAAACTTGAGAGAATTATGTCTCTCTCTCTCTGTTGAAAGAATGTGAATTCCACAATTCATCTCAAATACTCAGAACTGATTAAGTTAAACGAAGGACCTAAGATACATATAAAGTAAGTTTGAATGGTTTTGCAAGTCCTTTTAGCTTTATTTTAAGAATACTGAAACGATTGAGATACATTCATTCCTGGAAGAAATGCTTGCTAAGAAAACTGGTGTTGTGTGTGTGGAATGCAGCTTTGCAAGGTGCTGAGTACTTTTATTATTTTGGCACTCAGTCCTTTGCTGCAGAATTTGGCTTGTGGGCTATGCAGTTTTCTTTTGCAAGATTGTTTCAACTGAGCGAACGGAATGATCCTTAAGCACTCGAAAGTTTGCAGGGTCAGGCAAATCTCCACAATTGGCGCACCTATTTATTGTTACACCAGCACAAGAAGTCTCTTCCAGGTTGCTTGCACAGGTCTTGTGACTGGAAATACCAGACCCTCCTCAGCAGTTCTTTCCAAAGAAGAGTACTGTAACACTTCTAGCTTTGTGGGTGAATGTGAAAGAAGCAGGCAAAATACAGACTTCCTAAATTATTTAATTTCATGACAATATTGCAATTCTAACGGTGACTGCTTAGTGTAACACCTCTTTTGTAAGTAAGAGAAGTTGTGAATAACAGACTGGCTAAAAAGGCTCTAACTGAAAAAACCAGAACACTTTACTCTTCTGTCTTGTGCTTCCATGGTGTGAAAGAACTCGATCAGACAAAAAAGGGGGGGGAAAATAGCGCAGGCAAAAATCTGTTGCTAAGATTTTCACTTCAGTCTGTCCCTTTCAGGAGGAAAAAAGGTAGGAAAAGTTGACAGAAACTGCTAAAACAATATTTCAGCAGAACCCACAGCATCAGGGGAAATAGTAGTGCAAATCATTAACAGCTGAAGGTTAGATTAACACACCATTGATTGTATCCTCTCCCAGGGACTAATTTTCATTTTCTCAACTAGCAGCAATGGTTTGCCACTTCCTTAAAAAAATCTGTGGTTGGGTCTAAAATGGTGGCTTCAGTCTATTAGTTAAAATGAAGCTTCAAATGTGTCATTGCAAAGAGGTCTTTACATTTAATGAAAAAATTAGGAGTCACTAACCATAGTCAGTCTCTAAGTATTTTTTTCCATTTCACAGTCTGTATAACAGAGCTATTGCATGTCTTGAGGGCAAACAGTATTTATTTAGTGTTTCATACTTCAACTTTTTGTTGAGAAAGTGCAAATCATAAATTGTTGATACTTGTATGCCAAATGTTAAAAATGTAGGTGCAAGAGCAAAAGTCTAATCAGACAAGGTAATGTTTTTGTTTTTAGGCTTATTAGACTCAACAGCGTGCGGTAAGTTTAATGGTTTGTGCAGACATATAATCTCTTGTAAAGTAGCCCATGCATTTCTTAAATATAATTTCTCTGCATTAATGCACACTATGCATTCCTCTGCATGTATAAGTACTAAATGTTGTATGGAATGAAAATTAATTTGGGAGAAACTTGTATTATTATGTTTACTCCCAGGATCTTAAATGTTAGTAAAAAAAATTCTGAGAACTTTTATTCTAAATAAATAAATAAATTACTTTTCTAGCTAACCATTGCCAAGAGACTTTAAATGCTGCTTTAAAAATATTCTCCCAAGAGAAAGTTTATTTTGGGTATGAATATCAATTTTACAAGTATGTGCATTATTTCATATTGACCCATTTCTTCTTTTAAAGCAGCAGAACATAAATCAAGTCAAAAAGTGTTTGGGGGATAACTGAGGTAGGTATGTTTTCAAACTAGTTGGGAAAGTATTTGTTCTTTATGGTCATGCTCAGTTGCCAATTTTTAGTGCTCTGCTCTGCAGCACAGTTGTACAGTGTATGAGTGTATGTGTATATAATGTCTGACACAGTTTGGTCAGTCAAGTCTGCAATGAACTTCTCCATTTCTAAAGAGAATATTACAGTCTGTATACATTATTTGGCTTGATTTTTGAATCAGAGGAAGTTGGAGTTCTCTGAATTGTTGAACACAAGAATGGAATGAGTAAGTGCTTTTTGATTAGTTCATGCTAGTAAGTATGTTAAGAATCTACACATCAGCAATAATTAAATCAAAGGAGTAAAAATCCTGTTTTTTCTGTAGACCAGTGTATTCAGTTTTGTACATCATCTGGATTTTAAATAATCTTTTTTCAGAAGCTGGATTGAAGAGGCAGTTTCATGTACATTTTAGACCAGCAATGCTCCCAAATGATGTATGTACCTTTGTTACTTCTGGTTGCTCCTTCCTCCCTCTGTACCATCACTCCTTTTTGGCCAGCATCAGCTTTTGTGTTGCCCTGTGCTGAAGTGGCTTGAGAAGCAGATCCAGCACCTCCCATCACATTAACCTGCATCAGTTCTTACTATGTCTGTGCACAGTCTTGTGCTAGAACAAGAAATGGGATTGGAGAAGAGCAGCCAGGGTTACAGGACAAGAAACACTCAATGCTTTTTTAGTGCTACTGAGTTACCTGCTCTATACCATATATAAAATTGCAATCTGAAACCAAAGGTTTTCAGTTTTTTAAGAGGAACAAAATGCAGAGCTGATTAGAATACACTTGCTTCAAGTTGGTGCAAGTTATTCACAACCTTGTGAAGCTAGGAGTGTCTTGACAGAAGAGAAAAAAGTTGCCTGCATGGATTTAACCATTTGAAGTATGTGCTGTTTTCCTGAAGTATCTATTAGATACATTGTATGTGACTATAGAAACTTAAAATCTCATAAATTACTGATTGCATTTCTTAGAAGAAAATTTGATACATGCAGTTTCTCGTAAATTATATTTTCACTTCAAGCCTTATTAGGTACATTTTTCCTCCACATCTGTTTGACTAAGACTTTGGACAGATGTTTGTTTAGAGCATGGTCAGATGTGTTGCTTCTGGTCCAGCTGCCCCCTTAGATCTGCCAACATAACTGCACATTTAATTGCTCCCTAACCTGGTCCTGACAAAGTGATCTCGCTAAAAGCAGAAACAAAAGCCCCCCAAGAACTATAAAAGAGGTGTTTAAGCTCAGCTGCATTCATTTTGACAGAGCCAGGTCAGGGAGCAGCTATGCATGCAATTATGGTGGCAGGTCTGAGGGCTAGTAACCACCACACTTAGGGCAGTGATGAGCAGGTGGGGCCAAACTGGAAAGGTAGTCACTTAACCTGGTTAAATGGGAAGTGGAGCTGCTGTGCCATGCCATGCCCTTAAACCAACTGAACTTCTGGCTACTGCACTTCTGTCTTTTTTGTACTCACTTACACAGACCTCTCTTTTGTGTTGGTTCAGGTGCTCATCTGATCCCAAGTGGAGTTATTTTAGTTCACTCTCTGAGCAAAACAGTATTTGCTTTAGGCAGAGATACAAGAAAATAGTCTGGGAATGGAAAAGGGACAGCCAAGAGCTGTCAGGCTTTAGGTTCACTCTCTACAGAACCTGCAGTCACAATCATGCCTGCAGCAGCTAGTTATGGCAGTTTAGGGCACTGTCAATAGATGTGTCCAAAAAATAATTTTTAATGAGTAACAGGCCTGAAAAGACAGAATCTACTCACCTACCTATTCCTCCCTCTCTCCAAGTAGCACTAGGTGGTTACATATTTCACAAGAGCACCCTCCTGGCTTCACTCTCCCATATACACAGTTGATTGTTCCCACATTTTGCCAAAGGTCACAGCCCTCACAGCTCTGTCAAAGGAACAGATTTTGATTTAACTCACTAATCTTCTGTAGGTAAAGCAGCCAGAGTAAGATAAAAAATTTCAGTAAGGGAGTAGTGCTGTGGAGCAGGATCCGATAGGATTTTCAGGACATAAGCCTGACTCTGAAAGGGGATTTTCAAAATCAGTTCAATTAAACTCATGGCAGTGACTGTCTTACCTGAATGGTTTTTGTTTAATCTAATTAGATTGTTGGTTTTTGGCTTTTTTTTTTTAATCTGGTTTGCATTGATGAGCCAACTGGGACTAAGCTAGTAAATTAGTTATTTCTGTGTGGTGTAATTATCCTGTGTTCTTACTGTATCACTTCAGCACAATAAGTTTTCAGTTTATAATTTTGGTGTAAATCATGCCATGCCTTCCAGTAAATCCAAATCCAGCTGTGCCCAGTAAAGATGCTAGTGCTTCCTGCCTGCTCACTCATGCTCCTCACTACCTCCCTAATCCCCTTTTACCATCTGCACCCTTCCCAGGAATATCAGCAGCCTTATCTTCAGAGGTTTAAATGGTAGAGTTTTGGTACTCTGGTTCCATTTGTTTGAAGCAGGCTGGAGAGCACACACATAGCTGTTGGCAGAACACAGGAGTTCTGCCAGTGAGACAGTGAGACTTTTTAGTGCTGACTAAGGAAAGATCTGAGCCAGAATTTAATCTCTGGAGTTTCTAATGAAATGACATATAAGCTACTTTACACTTCAAGGAAGGATTTGGGAGAGCTTGGATATTCTCAAACTAATTGACTGAAACAACAGGTAGTCTCTATGTTCAATAATGTTCTGCAGATTGCTGTATTTCACACAAACCTGTTAGGAATCCAATTACTCTTTTAGGTTGTAACCTCTTACACAGAATGCATATTTTTCTACATCCTTAGTATTGTATCATGGTCTTTTTCTGTACAGTGGGGCCAGTAAGTGGCTTGGTGATTGCCCATTCCTAATGTCAGAGCCCAGCTTTACACCTCCCATGTCTTTAGAAGCAAAGAGAAGCTGTCAGGGTACATGTTCAAATATCCTTGTGCTCTTCTGTGAAGGTACTTTGAATTGAATTTGCCCTTATTGAAAATACGATACTAAGCTCAGTAGTCTCTGTAGCTCACAAAATATACTGGTTTCTCAAATCTGTGAAATGTTGTGCAGATTTTTTTATTCCATGTTTTTATATTTTCATTAATCTAAATTGTGTCATTTTCACACATGTTGAAAAAAACTCAAAGAAATTGCTTGTGTATAGAGTACCCTTCTGACTGAAGGACATCTCTGCTAAACAATGAGTTAATCTTAAATCAGGACTCCACTAGATGGAGCACAGGGGTAGCGTTTTTAGAGCTGGCCAATCTAGTTTCTTGGGTCAACACTTAGGAAAATTGGGGAAAGTGTCTCTTAAGGATTCTGTAAATCAGTGTTACTGATCTGAAAAGAATAGACTTTCACTATTGTGTATCATGGACAAAAACAAACTATCTTTTAAAACATTCAGAAGTATGACCAAAGGAGTTCAACATAAATTCTCGTGTAAATAATTTTCCTTATTTCATCATTTGATGTGCTGTGCTGTTTCACTGAAGCTATTTCACCATATTTTTATAGACCATAGGAACTCTTACTAGTTCCTTTGGTTTTTCTGAATCTAGCTAGAAAAACCTGAATTGAAGAGAATACCCTTTTCTCATTACTTGTTTTTATATGTGACCTTTGAGAATATTATAGGCTTGTTCCCAACTCAAACTATAATGCAGATTTGATAATTTCAGTGGAACAACCTAGTAGGACAGATCAAAATCAGACCCTCAACTGGAAAAAGCTCCTATTCAAGCATTTTTATTAAACTTATGTGGTGATACTTGTACAAAAATTGAAAAAGGAGCATTCAGCATTCAATCTGGTGTGTCCTGAAGATACTAGAATATAATTTACTGTCCCCAGTGCTGGGCAGGTATAAATAGGTATAAAAAAAATACAACTTCCATTCTTATAAAAGAAGAGGAATAAGCTACATTGCCAGAAGCTCAGTTGTACAGAAGGTTTTAAACTAGGCTGTTTAGGTTTTAAAGATACCATGTAATTAAAAGTATCTCAAGACCTTTCATAAATTTAGGGCATAATGAGTTACTACTGTAGATTATATCACTGAAGGCAGTGGAATTTCTCATGAAAATATCTCTGTTGTATTAAAAATTTACTTATTTGTGAGCAAACATAAACAAGTTCAATTATGTAGCAAGACTAGGACCTAATTATAAAAAAGTGTAACACTGTTGCTATTTTTTCTTCCAACACCTGTTGTTTTGCGTTTTATGCCACCCACTACTGTAAATTAATATTTGTGTCATAAATTAGAGGATAAAAAGTGAAGTGCAACAGGAATAGGTTTGGTGAATAAAAGGATGGCTCCTTCAGGCAAAATATTGCGCAGTACTGTGTAAAATACAAGTAGTAGGGATACCTGAGTCACCTCCCTTTTACTTCAACTTGAATTTGATATTTTCCTTTGTCCTTGAGTAAAACTGGAGGTTTGTATTGTTTAGGCTAAAATATGGGAGAAGAAAGCCATACTGAGGAAGAGGAGAGGCTTTGATTCAGCTTTTGTGGCTGGTGGGAACATTTTCTCAAAATGTAGGTGCTATTTCCTGTAATCAAGGGTTTTCCAGAGCCTGATAATAATTTCCCAGCTGTATCATTTTAGTGAATTATTCTTTAGCCTTGGGTTTTGCATATTAAGAATGGGAGAGGAGATCATATTCATCTTGATGATAGAAAACAGGGAATAGAACTCCCACAGCTCCCTCTCCCTTTCCCTCCACCTTGTGGAAAGTTTGGCTTTGTGCTAAAGCGTGAAAAAAGCCTTGACTGCAGTGTGTCAGGCATATTTCAGCTCGATTTGTGTCAACCCTAATAAGTCAGCTGACAAGGTAATAAATTGGGTGTCTGTTCATGACCTGGCACCTGTACAGGAAATAAAAGGGGATTTCAGTTGCAGCAGATTTGCTTTGTTTTACAAATGGATCTTTTCTCAAGTCTCCTCTACCTCCTTCTCTCTTCTCTTTACTGAAATCATGTTATCAAAATGTTTATTTCAATTGTGGCTGGAGCCAGTGTTTCATCTGGAAAAGAAAGCTCTATGAGTATCCTTGGAAATGGAAATCTTTATGATTTCCATTCTGAAATAAAACCTTACAGAGCATTTAATTATTCATGTATCCTGCTGTTACATAAATGGTCTGAATAACTTCGAATTATTGAGAAACGGCCTTTGTTCAACATTTTGAAACTTTACATTTATATAGTTTGAATCGGGGTAGGAAAACAGAATTTATTTAACCCAGGGAAACTGTAGTAGTAAGATCTCACTATTTTTAATGATAATATAACCTTGTGACCAGGGTGTCTTAACATGCTTCCCTCTGTGCCTGACCTCCAAGGATGCAAGTCTGTTACAGCCCTTGAGAGCACAGCTTTTGTAGGTCCAGCTGTAGGGTTGTGTTTTTAGCTCAGGGGCACCAGGTCAGTTCCCAGTGTGATGTGAGGTGGTGACTGCAATAGTGGTGAGAGCTGAGGCAGTTTCCTTGGAGTGTTCACTTTTGGTACACTGATCTTCCCCATGCTTGGAAAAGAGACAACAGTTCCTGTCTCTGACCCTTTTCATTTTTGGTGACTGTCCTGGGCACCATGGAAGAAGTTTCCTAAAGATATGGTTTTGGGCTCCATGGCTGGAAGAAGCAAAACAGGACCTTGTATTCTTTGAAATGGGCAGCTGCCTTTCCTTCCAATTGAATTTCTTCCACCTTTTTCCTCCTTCATTATCCCACAGGGATCTAGAATAAGTAGATCTTCATTTCCACATGGAGAGTTCATCTCCCAGAATTTCCTTCTTGGACTTTTTTAATTAGAGGAAGTGATAATCTGACCCAGTGGAAGGTGAAGGGGGAAATGGTTTATTAAAAACAAATATTATTGCCATTAATTAAAGTACGTATGATCTTTAGAAACAAGGAGACAAGAACTCTCAAGGTCATAACCTAAGTATGCTTTCCACATAATAAGAAAATTTTCAGCAGCAATGTTCAAAATCCAAGAGGATAAATCTATGTAGTGTATATAATAAAGTTTTCTATACAGTCTGTCTGTTTTAGGATTTATGACTCTTTATGCAGAGGATTGGACTAGATGACAAAAGCCTTACCTGTCCACTTCTATCGCATTTAGGGTTACAACACTTAAATGAGGAAAAAGTTTTCTTAAGTTCTCCTAGTATTTTCAAGAAGTGAAAAAGGAACTTGAGGGGAAAAAAAGGGGGAATATAAACCTTTAAAACTCCAAGTGAACTTTAGGAATTGTAATTGAATGCAAGCTCTGGTCTTTCCTATCACACTGTAAATTTAAAAAAAATACTTAGTTAAGCAACCCTTCTTTCTCCAGCACTGCCTAGTAATATGATGGATTACTCTAAATTAATTACAGTAATCAGCTAACGTTATGTGCTGTAGAGTTGTGATTCAAGCATGAAGGAAAGAATGCAGAGCAAATTGCATATATGAAAAATGTGTTACAGGGTTAGCTCAAGGTTTACACCTTGGCCTCAGCCTGTGGAAAAAAAAAAAAGGACTCGAGGGTGAAATACTGAAACCTGATCAAAAATGGAGGAAATGTTCCAGGTCACATATCTTTGGATGTACTGCAAAGGCATTATATGTTAATAAAACCAGAAGAATAAAGTAAGAAAACAGTGCCTAATAATAGCTGATACTCTATGTTGCAAGAGGTGTTTTAAATTTCCTGGTCATTGAAAAGATGTTAAGAAATGCCCATTTCTTTGTGTTCAATAATATCAGCTCCCTTCTGACCTATTGTGAAATGGATTGAGAATTTATACTGAACTTTACAGATTCCTCATGAGGTGAATTGCAAAAATCTGCTTGGACACATATAATCTTCTTTAAAAATATTTATAGAACACAGCTCTTATGAAAATTAAACATGTTCCAGGTGTGTATGGTCCACCTTCTGGGTGCAGCCAAGTTGTTTTTGAAGTGGTAGATACACCTGTCCTTGCTAGTCAAGAGAAATTCTTCATGGTCAAGCTGCTAAAATGAAATGAAATTTCATGGGGTTTGTTGTGTCTTGGTTTTATTCACGCAAAAAACTTGTATGATTATAGTAAAGCTGGGAGTGAGTTGTAGGTAAGATGTGCATCTGGCTGTAAAAAAAAAATATTAGTTCTTTTCTTCTGAGCAACAACTCTTGCAGTGCTTCAGATCTCAGGATAAAATGGTGGATGTGATACTATTATGCTTGCAGGCTCTTATTGGGCGGTTGGGATTTTTAAAGATTTCTTTTTTCCTTCATTTATAGTGAAACTATCACCACAGAAACTCAAGGTGTTTTCTTCTAGCTTTATTCAAAACAGTTATAGGAAGAGGTGCTAATGCCAGGTGTATAAAAGCTCTGAGTAAAAAGTATAAAGCAAAAAGATGGAGTTCAGCTATAGCACGGGGGATGGCTTGCAGGCTGAAAGAAACATGTTTGCTGAGCTTCTCTTCTGTTTCAGTGCAGCTGCCCAAAAGGACAGGGCATGGCCAGACTGTTTTCAGGGATGTTTTCCAGATGTGTGAAAAAAAGTCTTTAAAGGGGAAGGAGTATATATCCTTTTTTGGTTTTGCAGTTTATAGTATTTTTCTGGTCATGCTGGCAACTATATCAAAAATAATCTAGCTGAAAAAAAATGAGGCAAAAAAGGGAGAGTATTGAAAGAAATATCTCTGAGAAGTGGTATTGAGGCAAGAATGAGCAAATATGACAGAGATGCACAGGGAATCTTTCAGCTGATTTCAGTGTAAGGTGCAGTTCTAGATGAGACTAAAGTGAAATAGAGCTGTTGGTCTGCCCTTTGGGTGGGATTTTGCATGGCTGAAACACAAATGTGCAGTTTGTTGCCACTTCTGTTTAAGTACTGTCTACAGGTGTGCTATCTGCAGTGTTCTTTGGAAGCTCTCTGAATTTGTATCCCAGAGTCTTTCTTCAACTATGAATATGTTTTATAGGTTTTTAAAGTCTTGCATGACTTTGTACAAAGGTGTTGCTGATAATTCTTCTACCACCCCCCCCCCCCCCCACAGAATAGCAGCAACATAACATCTGAGAACCACATTTTGTGTGTGTTATTTCTTACTCTTAGGCCCTAAGATGAGGTGAATGTCAGCCATTGATATATAAAAAAAGCATATTTGCGACTTTTTTTATGATTAGTACCTTTCCCCTACTTCTCTTTTTTTCCATTTTCTGCTTTTCAGAGGCTGATTTAATTCAGTTTACCACTGTTTCACTACATTTTCAGCAACACAACAGAGGAGAGTAGTAGGAGACAGTGTGAGGAATCTGCTACAAATCCTGCTGTGGACTGGTTTCTTCTACAAAATCGCCAGTTTAAATATATATCCATCTGCATCTGCGGCATCATTTCGCAGCTACCTAAGCTAATTGTCACCTGGGCCATCCCCAGTGCCTACAGCCTCTCACCATTCAAACCTGGGTTTAATGTTTCCTGATTCACCCAAAATCTCATCCAGCAAAATCAAAGTAATTTGTTTGGAGGTAGCTCAGGGCCCCAGTTGGGGAAATGAGATAGTAGGGTGCTGAGAGGAGGGTGCAACCATGGCAACCCAAATTTGTATTAATCTGAGCAGCTGTGGAGAGTTACTACTAGGCTTGGCCTACCCATTCCAGAGCTATTTTCTTTCTCCTTCTCCTGGTTTCAGTGCTAAGCCTGTGTTGGGCCAGGGACAGCTACCCTGTCCCTGTAGTCCAGGAACTCAGCGGCAGTGAGAGCTGTCTGGGGGCTTTCCTTGCCTTTGCGAGTTCATTATTTTTTTTCTTTCCCTTTATCAGAATCCAATTGCCCTTCCCCTTCTTTTCAGAGGCACTGGTCTTTGTCTCCTCCTGCTGCATTTATCCTCTTTTGAAGTGGAGTGATATGATGAGCAGATAAAACATTTCACTGCTCCCAGAAGTCCTGTCCCCTTACATGTTCTTTCTTGTAATGGAAGCAGTCAAGGTATTTTAATGTAATATATTAGTGTTTCAGTGTAATTGCTGCTACTCTTCAATCACTTCTGACTTACTAGTTAGCAAGTATGGGTTTCTTCTAGTTTTGGGAAAACAGGAACACCATAATGCCTGCAGAGCACAAGAGTGCTTCAGCCTTTGGGTGTACCTAATGGCACAACATAGGTGGTGAGTGGGTGGGAGTTGGTTTTAGAAACCTTGTAGACATTAAGCAAAGGTTCCACTGAAGTCAATAGTAGTGTCACTTGACAGAGGTTGAAGAACTTGGAGTGGTTTTATGTGTTGTAAAAAGATACCCAGTTGGTAAATTGTAAATATATAAAAGGTTCTGAAATTAAAATTGACAGAATTACTGATAAAAATTTCTGGATCTCTATTTCAGTGTTCTGTTCAGAAGTATTGAGTTAATTAGTTACATATACGTATGGAATAACTACAGACTCTTTGAACTGCCCTGGGACTCTCCTTGGACATGGTATTTGACACTTCTGGGAGTGGACTTTGCATACTACTGCTTTCATCGCATGAGCCATGGTAAGACTTAACAAGTTTTTCATGTTTCAGCATAAAATACATTAATATCTAGCAATAAAGTGAGGTATTCATTTTTGTTTCTACACTTGATCTACTCTAAGCATATGTAGCTGCTCTTCTTCCCAAGGGTTAGCGAAGATAAACTTTTAGCATGGGAAACAGTTAATGCATCATACTCTATACAGTAAACACAATGTTGTGAAAGGACGGAGTATCATTTTGAAAGTAGTTCAACAGAGAAAGTGAAGTGTCATGGAAAAAAGTAAGTAAAAAAATAGTGACTACATAAAAAATGGAGTTCAATATCCCTATGTACCTGTATGAAAAATCCAGCAAAGTACAGATAACGGTTTCAAAAGAATCTGGTGGATGTACAAACTAGAGAGCAGGAAAAAGCAAGATAGCCAAAATAATGGAGCCTGTATAAATCATGTCAGCCATTTCTGTACATATATGTCTGTCTCATTACATATTTCTGTTCCCTAGTGAAAACAAATATCAGCTCTAGCCTTTTATACCGTATCTGAGAACACAGTATTACTTTCTATCAATCCTAGCTCAGGGCCTGACCTAAAGTCTGTAGCAATGAAGTAAAAATCTTTTTGTTTAAGAGACTTTGGACTGGGCTTCTCAAAGCTGAATGCCCACAGCCTGCAGAAGCTGTGGGATGTAGTAATGATATTTTATGTAATGTGCTTTCAGAAAGGGAAAATGCTCTGCTGCCAGTAGGTCAGTGGAATATATGGAAGTAGGTAAGAAAGGAGCCTGAGCTGCTGCGAGGAGTGGGAGAGAGGAAGGGTCCCTCCCAGGTGGGGATGGCAGGCGGGTGTGAGAACAATGCAGGGTGGGTGTAAAGGGATAACAATGGTGGGGGACGGGGCGGGAGGCGAGGAAGCAGGGGGAGCTGGAACAATGTGTCGAGGGGGACATCACGGCCAGGAGCTGGGAGCCCTGCGTGGGTGTACGGAGACTGGGAATACACTTCACAAACAATGACATTAACAGTGCTGGCAGGGCTACAGCCTTAGGCTAAGAACTGCATAAGAGCAGGAGGCTATTCCTGTGTTTTAAAATAAAAATAATTGCCTTCAAGTGTTAGAAAATCACTAGCTTGGCTGTGCTTTCTCTGGAGTCAGTGGTAAAATTCCCACTGGCAGAGAAGGGAACAAGGCCATCTCTGCATTCTCTAAAGCAATGGATATATTTCTGTTTCTGCAGCAACTTTGCATTTGGGCTTCTCTGTTTTTGTTTTTGATGGAATACTTTGGAATTAATCTCAATAATAGGTGTTTTAGAAATAAAAAAAACAAGCCAATTCTATATGTAATGGAGTGGAAGAAGCTATAAGAAAACGCTCCTCTTCTCTTAAGAAGGTCAGTCCTGAGCTATTGAATAAATGTTAATTTACTCCTTCGGGTTACAGAAATATTGTTCGCTGTTAGACCTGTGCTACTTAGCAGGGAACTGATGAAAAATTGTAGAAAATCACTCTAAGTGGGGATTTTAGTTTAACCAACACTCTTCTCTCGTCAAACAATGATGAAATCTGTAGCACAGCAACACAGCTGCGAAAGTCTGCTGTACTGAAAGTTGCTGAGGAAATTCAAGGAGATGGTTTTAAAAAGTCAGGAAAAAAATCTTTGCAAATTGAGAAGAAAGGGCACTGGAATAGTTGCTGGTACAAGCAGACAAAACACACCTTTGCTCTAGGAAGTGACAGGGCCTGGTGATTCAGGCTTGGATCCTACAGCAAAGTTCAAAATTAATCGCACATGTATATCCCAGGAAGTTCAAGCTGTGTGGGCTAGCTCTAATTGTTTCAAACTGAAAAACTAAAATTCAGATACATTTTTTTAGCTGTTTCTTAGAACTTGATATAATTTTGATACTAAGAATTATCATCATCATGTAGCTTTTCCTGGCTGCAAGCAATAATTTGGTAACTCAATCCCCTTTAAGGCATTTTTACTACCTTATTTCATGTTATCCATGAATAACTAGATTTTTCATTCTACTATTTCATAAATTGTCTTGAATCACTACAGATTTTAAAGTTTCTTCTGTAGGAGAAACCCTACTTTGCAATATAAAATTTTTACCCAGCATTTGAGGAAATATTTTTTCCTCTTCACTATATGCATGTAATAGATATTATCCTAAAATGAAGTTATACAGCAACAAAAGGAAGTATTTTTAGGTGTGATCTCATTTTGCAAAGGATAGAGTTATTCTAGGTATGTGCTTGTATTTTCCATTGTTTGCAGTAGCCACCGAAAGGTTAGAAAATAAAATGCTTCACCACTTATTCCAGCATTCTTCTGGGTCTGATCCAAAAGCCATGGTAGTCAACGGGTCTACTTAGACCCTGCTCTTTCTCACAGCATTTTAATGAATTTATAAATCAATGTAACTTTTCCCTTTTTTTCAGTAAAAGCACCCATAATAGCTGTACTACTAAAAAAAGTATGCTATAAAATCACAGGTTTTACTTTAAAAAATTTTTTTAGGGAAGGATATGTGTGGGTTTGAAGGATTTTTACCAGGTATTTTCATCTAGCATATATGGATTATTCCTCAAGTTTCCTCTCCAGGTGCAGAGACCTTGTAGAGTTAGTGCTGCTAGTAAGGGGGATTTGGTGGTCCCAGAGCAGCACTGAGCCCCAGCACGCCCTCCCCGCGCCCTGGCCTCAGGGACGCTCCTGTTGCAGACAAATAACAACCGCAGTAAGGAATTTGGAAGCTCTGTAAACTGATTTCTTCAGCAGCCACACCTTTTAATCACAGGGGGAAATCTAGAGAATTCCAGATCCGTGCAAAAACACTGGTGCTGGTGCAGAGCCCAGGTCCTAGCTGCGGGTGTCTGATGCCCAGCTCCGCTGTAGGGGGCTCTGCTAGATCCAGGGGTCCCTTGGCAACAGCTGTGTGCTCAACCCTGTGCTCCAGTGGGGAATAGTGGGGGGTTGCAAGGCTCTGGTACTCTGTAAGGGAGTAGTTTTTAATCTACACTTCCCGGAGGATCAAATCCTACAGAACAGAGTGTGTTTCTGTCAGCTGGGGAAATCTCCTCTCCTCTGTCAAGCCCTGGAAGAAGCTGTCTCTTCTTAACAGCAGCTTCTAACACCTCTTCTTTTGTTCTCCTTTACTGCTGGGGAATTTCCATTGCTTCAGCGTCCCTCCCCTCAGACAACCTGGGAGAAGTGAATTTCCTTCAGCAGGGCCAAGCCCCGCAGCAGCTGCATTGTTCTGCCCGGGCCCCGCTGGCCGGTGTCAGCCGCTCACCCCATTGTCCGCTGGTGGCTTCCAGCCGCCCTGCGGGATACGTGACATGGTCCCTGTCAGCCAAGGGCCGAGCCAATATGAGCTGATGGTTTGAGTTACATCTGAGGTCATAAAATAGACCTCAGCTGATGAGTATATCCTCAGCAGATTCCCCAGCTGCTACATAAAATTTCGAGTTAATGGTGTGTCTCTTAATTCTGAATTTATTTATAGTGGATGAGAAATGAGTGTTCTACACCAGGTGTATTGTAGAGCAATAGACTCCAAGCTTCTCAGATTCTCCCGCCCCACAAGACTGACCTCTTGGCCAGGTCCAGCTTCTGAAGGGTCAGAGGACAAAGAAGGAAACCCTGAAAACTAATGTCGGCATTGTCCTTCAAAAGACCATGCCTCAGACTGTGGCAAAATGTCTCAGCTGAGGATGTTGAGAATTTTTTCTTTCTGAGACTTCAAATAATAGGAAGTTTTGTAAACTTTTCAACTCCTGTTTTAAAGAAATTCTTTTAGAGGAGTGTTTCTCTTAGCCATGACTTAATTTGCTTCTGCCTCTTCTCCCAGTGAGCATCTTTTGTTACAGTTCCTTCAGCAGCCAGCGGCAGAACTGACTTCAGAAGTTTCTGGCTGCTCTTTCCTGCACCATTCTGCAGTTCACAACCCACTCAGTCCTGAAAAAAATATCACGTATGGAGGCTGTGTGCATAAGATGACTGAAATAAACCATGTTAAAAAACAAGGTTGTGTTGCATTTCTTTCTTAACAATTCAACTCAGTAGTCATAGGGGTCAGCTTAGCCACAGAGCAGGACATAAGCCAGATGTGCTAGCTGAGAATCTATGGGATTAAGTGGAGACTTGAGAGAGAGCAGACAATTTTCTGAGTCAGTAGTGCACAGGCAGGTAACTCATTGTTTTATAAGGAGCCAGAGTGGATAAATAGGCGCAGGTAGTGTCTCAAGATTGATGCCATTAAAACAGCTGGAATGTGAAAAAGTAAAAACCAGTCCTGTTCTTTCTGATAATTATATATGTATTGTGTAGCAATAATAATCCTAATGTGTTACTGGACACTAGTGCGATACAGTGTTTGTTGTTGCTTGAGGAGATGAGTTTAACCTTGTTAGAGGAAAACACAGCTCAGAGGTTCAAAGTCTCTTCACCATCTATATTTACTGATAATTTTTCGAGGGTGTATTGAAATCATATGATTGTACTGTCTGTATTTATCTGATCCATTCCTGCCTTTGAAGTGCCTCTCTCATCTGCATTTTGTCATGTACTTGTCTGAACTCAGTATATTAGCATGGACTTGTTATGTAGATGTTATATTAGCAATCGATACTATACTGAACTAATTTTTTATTTATAGGGTTTTGGATTTATGGGAAATTCATTATAGTATCATGATGTCTGACTTTTCTTACAAGTTTTTTTTTTTTTTTTTTTCAGAAAAATCTGTATTCCTCTAGAAATACAGCAAATTGTGATTCTATTTTACATGCCAGGAGAAGGGGAGAAGGTAGGGTTGGTGGTGGTATTTTTAGGCTTATTTTTGCATGTGGAAAAATATTGTTAGTACCTAACTAGAAATTCAGTACCATATTGATTATCAAAAATGAAACAAACTTAATTTCACCCTAGTGAAAGATAGAAAATGTTGGGAACTGTCAAGTGACTGGAGGAGGCTCTGCTCTTTTTCTTGTCACAGCTTGTGTTGATTGCAAAGGGAATTGGTACACAATCGTTAAGAGACAAATATTCTCTTCTTGTGAATTGTACAAAAAACATTTTTTTTTTGCTGTTCTGTTGGTCGTTTTTTTCTTATTTTTTAAAGGGGTTTGTGAGAGCAGGATACTAAAATGCTGCCCTCACTAGACTCACAAAAATAGCAAAAGCTATTGTCATAGCTGGTTGTCATATTTTCTATTCCGTCTTCTGATTGATTCTAGTCTAGTACCTGAAGACAATACAACATGAATTGAAAATAAGTACATGGTTCAGGTGATTATGATGCATTCATTGCCATTCAAGTTGACTGTAAATAACCTATATAATTTTTTTATTTTTATATTCTTGGTTTTTTAACTTGTCTTTTACCATTCTCTTATGTTTTTACAAGAAGAGTTGTTCCTTTACTATGTGCCTTTTAATTTATTTGAGTGGACACCGAATTTGTAGAAGACCAAAGTCAATCTTAGCAAATCAAGATGTTGCCATTCCTTTTCATATTAAAACATACATTTTCTTGAGAAAGTTCCCCTGAAAACTACATCAGCTGCAATGAGGCTTCCTGATATGGAATGTCTAGGGTCCCATAAAATTATAGGAGCCTGCTTGTATTGTTTTCAGGTTGTTATTGTTCATAACAAGTTCCTGTTGTTTGAAAGACTGATTTCTTGTGTAGTGGCAAGAATAATGTCCTGATATGAGGGGAGGTTGACTCATTTAGTCTGTTAATTTTATTGTGGCAAATGCAGATAGCTAAAGCCTCTTCCTATTTTACCTTACACGTGGTGAGATAATAAGTGACTTTCTGAAAATTCTTTGTAACCTGAAGAGCTCAGAGGATGGAAATAATTGGGAATTCACTAGAGAGATTTTGCTTAGTTTTAATTTCTGAATGTCTTAAAGACATTTATGGGTGAATGAATTTTCTAGGTATTTTAAATGTCAGAAATAATAAAGAAAAATGGTAGTAACGAATCTGCCAATAGGTTGGATGTCAGACAAAAGTGATTGGCTGTGGATTTTTGGCTCTTTCTAGCTGCTGTAGGATGTGGTCTGGAGTGGGAATACAATGTAGTGAAGGGTAGGACATAGCATATTGCTGTAGGTGAGGAGTTCAGCTCCATGGTCTGGGTTCAACAGTATGCTTGCCATGATTCTTGTAGGTTTTCTGTAAATATCTGGTAATTGGATTTTTTCCCTGCAGGATGCTGGGAGAGCTATTATGAATTAGACCTTGATAAAGTAAAAAACCAATTTTTTTTTTCTTCTGATTCCAGACACAATGTATCTTTAAAATCATGAAATACATGGTAATGAAAGCGTGAGCTGACAATATTGTGACACATTTTTTGCCAAAATTCAGGTGCTAATTCCATCTCCTCTCAGCACTATTCATCTTCTCTCAAGCTCCCACCATGAAAAGACCTGGCAAGCTCCCCAGTACAAAATGAAAAAGAAACTATTCCTCTATTTTCCTTGTTTGTCATTTTATAGTTGGGAAAGTGGCCAGCACAAGGTTAATAACCTTTTTAAGTATTATGTATTTTCCTACTTTGAGGATTTACATAATACATTGGCATTCTAGGGGCTCGCTCTCTAGATATGCATTAGTTAGATGTATTGGTGTCTGGAGTGTAGAATTTAATCTTTTTTCCTACCTGCAGTGCCTGGGTTTTTCCTGAGTGCACAGATTAAGGAAAAAGTTCTGGATCTGCTTATACAAAAGCAAGTTTGCAACATGCTTTTTCAGTAAAACATTAGAAAATGTGGTGAAGTGGGAGAAGAAAGTTTGTTATAAATTAGCATGGGTTGGCCATTCAAAAAATCAGCTGTCTTCACACATTTGTATCCTTGGCTATTGCTGCCCTCTAGGCTGTGTTCAAATTCTAAACACAGAAAAAAATAATCCTTTTCATCTGAGGGGATATGTGAGTACTAAAGCATCCAATTCACTGTGCAGGGAAACAGTTCATTTGACATGCTTTTTCAAGTGTGCTGCTGAAAACCAATGAAATGGTGCATAACACTTGTGTTTTTTGAGGTATTACAGAACATAAAGTAAAATGTGAGTTATCCAAGTTTTAAAGTGAATCTTTTTGTAGGTAGTTAGTTAGTGTGGAAGAGAAGAAGCTAATTCTTCTGAATAGTCTGAAGATCTTACTGAAGTTTTGCCTGAAAAAAGGTTTAAAATAGTTCTCCCCTACACTGTTTGGCTTCCTAAATGTTACAGAACCACCTTCAATCAGGTGACTTTATAAGTTGAAGAGAGAGAACTGTATGTTTGGTAGTTCAACTACTCATTCAAGGAGAGAATGCTATGTCTATCTTCTCTTTCTTTTTATTTTTTTTGTCATAAACTTTGAATGTGTATCTTATGCTAGAAACTTGCATTTCACGTGTAAGTGAAAGCCCATCTGAGAATATATATTTCTGTTTCCCTTGACTTAATTTGAAATCAACTTACTTACTTCAGCTAAAGGTTAATATCTATTTCCTGAAGAAGTTGCAAAAAATCACTTAATCTAGGCTCCTTTCAAACCAAAACCAACTGCAGTGATTTTGGAAATGCCACCTCAGTTTATGATACAGCAGCTCTGCACACTGTCATGCTGGAAGACTATGTCACCTCCATGTTACACCAATCTGTTGAAATCAGCAGATCAGCAGTAAAAGGTACCAAATAGAACAACTCTTTTTAATGTGTGATGTGAAACTGTGATTGTAAGGAATTAGATTTTGAGTAAAAGCACACTCCATATAATTCATCAAACAGCCAGCAATGGTAATTATTTTTTTGTCACAGTTTTAAAGTAGAAGCAGAGGCCTAGAGGAATGAAAGGCGTTGTTGTAACAGATAGCCCACTGAGATGCTTGTGCTTTCTCTGTTACAAAAAGAAGTCTTTTTCTCCTTCTGTGCTAGTAAAAATTGCTTGGTCATTATTCCTCTATCAGTGTATATAGTTTTAGCATGGAGAAAGAAATGAACAGAAAGCTGTGTCCGCATTTCCACTCTGAAACAGCACTTTAGCTAATATGCACTGTGAAGATGCAACTTCACACAACTCTTTTGAAATTTCTTTTCAAACTCTGCAGAATTTAGCTTTGGAGCCTCTTGACAGTCTACCTGCAGGGAGATGTGGCACATACATGATTGTGTGGATGGGACATGTGAGTTGGTGACACAGACCCAGCAATCCTCCTGGGCAGGTGTGATGCTCTGAGGGGTTTGGAATCACATTTCTATTCCCTGGCAGGACATCACTAAAATATCCCGTTTCGACAATATTAGGACGAAGAACAGTAAGAAATTTAGACTGCCTTTTAAACCCAGAATAAAAGTGCATTCCATCCCAAGCCCCAAAAGACAAGCTGTTCCTTTCAGGATATTACTCAGGTTTCCAGAAGCTCTATGTCTGTAATAGTTTTCCTTGCTTGCTAAAAATCTAGTGAGGCCATTACCATTTAAAATAATTTATGTTTCAAGATTGGCAATTAGCATTTAGTGTGTGTCTGGAGCAGAAAAAACATTATTGTATCTGGGCGATGCTCTTTGCATGTATGTTTCCTTCAATGCATCTTGATTGCCTTAATAAAGTATTTAAACTGCCAAAACTGCTTTTTGAGTGTAGGAAAGGCAATCTTCTCTGCATCATACTCTATCTAAATTGATAGCATGCTGGTGGAACATGTAACTTAATAAAAATTATCAACCAGATTTTTTCCCTTTTTTATTTTCTTTTAGTAGCTAAAATTATCAGTAAACCCTTTTCTGGTAGATCTTTTTTTTTATAACCGACACTATTTCTCAATTAATTTTTCTCAAGGATCAGTAAATGTCAAACCTGAATTAATTCATCAATGCTAACTATTTTAAAAGTAAAACTACTTTTTATTATAAATGAAGAGGTGTGAAATAGAATGTCAACATCCTGTTGAGAGAAAATATCTACCATGTTCACATGTAGAAAGCTGTATGAAAGACAGGTATCTTAAATAGGAGTCACTCAGCTGTTTTATGGTCTTTATAGTTGGATTTTGTAAATTACTTGCATTTAAGTACTAGATGATGGCCTCTGGACTACTTCTTTTGAGCGCTGTATGGGAAGAAGAAATTTCTTTTTGCTGCTGGGAAACAAAAATTGTGACTAATCAAATTGTATTGGTATGTATGCGTGAGGAAGTGCAAGATTTTGTGGGGTCCAGGAGGAGAATTCTTTATTCTATCTAGTTACTAGTTTTCCAGAAACTGTTAAAAATTTTCCTTCTGAAATAACTGTGGCCATTCGCAGCCTTTCTGATGAGGACGCTACACACACTGACAGTAAAATGGTGTAGCTGTTGCTTCAGACTGTGTAGTTCAGCCTGGACATGTGACCTTGTAAAACACAGAAGAGATTTGCCTGTGCTGCTTTTAACTTCTATAAAATTAGAAGAATTCCTTTCAATTTAATGAGCAAATATCATAAATATCACTGTTATTATAAGCATACCTTGTCATTTTATTTTTGTAAGTTCAGGAGGGTCAAATCTATTGCTAAGTATGGAAAGGGAAGTGCAAACTCTCAGCCTGTAGTAACATTATGGCATGTGACATGTTTTCACAAGGAATCATTTCAGACATCAATGATGTCATGTTCATGGCTTCCATCACCTGGAAACTGGCCTGTTAAATTGAGGCAAAAAGGTAGCATTTTATTGATTTTACATCACAGTGGTGTAAGAAAAATATATGCTTTATATGTGCATCGTATATTTTACATGCTTTTATGCTTTCTTTTATTTTATTTTAAATTTTAGTCGCTATTAACACATACAGCTACTGAGATCCTAAAATTTTGTATATATAAATAAAATGTTGTATTTTTTAAAATATGGTAACCTATACTGTGTTACAGAACTAAAAAATAAAAGGAGTTTTTCACCCCAACTGTCTTCTTAATGTACTTCTGACTGGAGATTAGGATATTAAAAGAATCCCCAAACAATTTAAAAAAGGAACTCTTCTGGGCTGTTAGTTGGCTAGAATGGATGTGAAGCAGGAATGAGCGAACCTGTCAAAGCCAACACTCAATTCTTTCCTACTGTTTCCAGATTTGCTCTTTCTCTGATGGCTTTTACCCGCTCATGCTAACATGGCATGAGTGGGTAAGAGCCATCAGAAAAAGATGGCTTTTATTGTAAATGTTGTTTTGCTCCTTAAATATGGAGGCTTTTTTTGGTTGATTTAAAGTTGAAAAATATATCTAAAAATATTGTGGAGAAATGCAGAATTTGGTATATAAGCTTGTTATATCATTAGCAGATTCCCTCGGTTAAAATGAATCTGAGTCAGGAACACTTTGCAGCATTCCTGTGGGATGAAATGACAACATGCAAAGTGTTCAGTACACATATACAATAAATTCATACTAAATGATTCAGTTTTAGGAGGCCATAATATTAATTTTTGCTCTTTTTACTTTAAATATGGGTATGGTTATTACGTTTGCCTCTCTTGAAAAAGCACTTCAACTTCACCAAGCAGAGTTAAGTTGGAAAGCATGAAGCTGGTTCAGAAAAAATAATTGGGAAGAAGTGCATGAAACCTCAGCTAAACAAAAAACTTCAAAAAAATCTCTGTACATTGTTTGAATTTTTCATTTCTTGTCTGAGAGTTTTTGCAAAGCAATTTCGGATTGGATATCAAAACAGACATTTGGAAACTTCAAATAAAGAAGTGTCTTAAGTTTCTGAACAGTAAGAAAAAATGACTCAGAAATTATTCACATTGTCCTTTCTTCAGTATCTATCTATCTTTGGTGATAATAATTGAGTTCCTTAGTATGCTTTTTTTTCATAGTTAAACTGCAAATGTTTTGCAACGGAGATGAGTTTCATTGTTCCCTTCTGTAAAAGAGGGGAAGGGTAGCATAAGCAGATAGGACTCTCCTAGCACAGTGGCAGAGCAAGAGACTAACTCAGGGATGAGTTCTTCAGGGAACCCATCAGAGTTGGGACCTTCAGACCAAAGACAGTGCTTCCATTACAATAATTCTGAAGGTGAAGTTTTGGGGTTTTTTACTTCATCATACATTTCCTGGATTTTGTCTGTCTGAAGTTTAATTGGTATAAATTTTGCTGTATACTCTATTCACAAATCATTCTGAATTCTTACTTGTGATTTGAGTTTGTACTGGAAGTATGTAATACATGTGTGTGTGTGTGTGTGTGTATATATGTATAAAAGCTTGTTTAAAGGTGTAGGATGTTATGCATGCATTGCAGATGTGACTGTATAATTACTTCAATTGCATATGTATGCACCCTGTAACTACAGAAGTTCATAATCCCAGAATAAAAGCCACAGTCAGAGGAATCCAGACTGCTTATTTTTATACTTACTGATATCCCAGGGAAGAAGGTAAAAAGCAGTTTATAAAACCTGGACAAAAGAAGGATGTAACTTTTTTTTTTACTCCCTTGGGCTGAATCTCAGCTGAAACAACTGACAGTTTTTGGACATACTGAAGGAAATGATGAGTGAAGATAAATATCCAGATGTTTGCTGGCCAGATGTGTAAGGTTACATTTTGGAAAGCATGACTTCTCTACCTGTGTCTCCTGAGAAGGAAGTTGTAAATAGTAAACATGCTATATTTTTATTTCCACAGTTTTGGTGGGGGGAAAAGGGTTCAAAATAAAACTTCGTTTTGCCTTCAATGTCGTGTCTTAAGAACAGATGTAGGTTGAACATGCAGATTAGCACAGCATGCAAGTGACATTTTTAAAATAGCCATTATGTCTGCATGGCTAACTTAGCACCCTTTGTGCATTGTTTTTAGTTCAGGGGAGATGCAGCTTGTGGAACTGTCTTAATTTTCCAGCAGTAGGATAGAGGTGTGTCAAGTCACTAAAGTGTCCTATTTTCTATTCCCATGTTTCAGACTTATTATTTATGACAACAAAAAATACAAAGCTTGACTTTTTCCCCTCTTTCCCCAGCCTACACTAAGTCTCTCTCTTCCTACCTAACATACAGATCTCCTTCTTTTCAAATAAATAGTTGGAAGCAGCTGCCTGCTAATAGAGCAGCACAGCTCATCTCAGCCTGTGCTTGCTCTTGAACGTGGAAAGAGGAAAGAAATGTCTTGTTCAAGTCAAGTAAATAACTTAGCTGCTAGGCAGTAGGAAAAATATTGGATTTGATTGTGTATTATTCCCATATGGGTGAGATATATTTAAAATTGAAACGGAAACCACCTCCCTTAAAACTTAAAGTGACAGATTTTCAAAAATTGGCAGCCAATTTTCGCCTATAATTGTACTTAATGTGGAAGGGATTTTCCTCTGCTGATGAGGGATAAGAGGGTCTTGCCACCATACTAGCAGTGAGGCAGAGGAGGCCCCTTTCAGCATGTAAAATTTGGCCAGATATTTCTCCACTTCCTTGGGCTAAAGATCTCCCGAGGGCTGGAGACTGCTTCGGTGCATGGGAGGTGTTTAACTCATTTGTGTGAACTCCCCACTGCTTAGGAGCTCCAAAACAAGCATGCGGAGAGTGAAACTTTTAAGAAAAAAAAACCAAAACCAACAACAACAAAAAACCCAAAACAAAACTGAAACAAAACAAAAAACCCAAACAAGAAACCCCCAAAACAAACAGCAAATAAAAACCCAAAGACGCCCCCCACCAACTTTGAAACAGGGTTATTTTCCTGGGCAGGCAGTGTGGCAGCATGTTGCAGCATGTTCTAGCACTGCAAATTCCCTTAACTGTCATTGCCTACAATTTTAAATGCAAGTGCCTGAAAGGGTTTTTTATTCATGTGCTTATTTAGACTTATTTTTGTGTTCCCATTCTGCCATTTGATAAACATTAGAAAATATAACAGCTATATAATTACAGGAGCCCAGCCTTTTCCTCCTCAGAAAACATAAAGAGCTTTTCCAAATACTTGTTTCGAAGGCACAGGATTTACAACACCTAATTTCTTCAATGACTTAATAATTTATTCTCAGTCATGTATGAGAAAAAATAGGCTCTGGAGCATGACCTGAAGATTGGCAATTGCAAGGATGTAGAAATAACGTGTCTCAATTTCTGTGTAATGCTCAAAACATTGCTGGAAAATGTTATGTGCTCAGGATGAGGAAAGATGTTAAAAAGTGCAGAATGTGGAAGTATCACCAGATACAATTCTTGCTGAGTCTTTGCATACAAAGAGGGAAGGGAGCTGTTCAGAAGAGAGAAAGAGAGATGGAGACTGACCATGAAGAAAAAGTGACTATAGAAGGGGCTTAATTCTGTTCTTGAGAGTTCCTGTAGATATCTCAACAATTAGAAGGAAAAGCCGGGGACAGGCAAAGTGGGGTACTTTCAGAGAGGAAAATACTTTATGTGCAAGTGGAATATGAAAGTATTGCTGGGTGTAAAAGAGGGATGTGAAAGAAAACAGTAGGCATTGAGGCAGTACAGAGGAATTCATGCAGTCAGGATGAGTTTAGGAGGAGTGAGGAAATTTATGATGGACTGATTTATGGCTACTGCATGGCATAGTTCAGGGATAAAACTGTGTGCTATAGAAGCTGTTAGAGGGCTTGCTGTTAATTACAAAATTAGAGTTTACACCAAAAGTGAATGAAAGTCTTCTCTTTATATTAGACACTAAGAATAGCATCTAACACCTGTAATAGCTAAGATATACTTTTGCCATAAAGTTGGGCAGCCCTGTTTGGTCTGCTGAAAATATTCTTGTTGCTTCCCAAGTAGTTATGTTTCTAAAGTTTATGATTGCCAAGAAAATATAATGATTTTCCAATGCTCAGAACTAGCAATAGTAGTTTTTACCGGATGAGTTGGGTAAAATTGCTCTCTACACTGTTACCTCTACACTGTTCTAAAGGAAAAGGCAATGGCAAGAAGAAAAAGACTATACTTTTATGTATACTATGTGTCTTATTCTTGTATTTTAAAAAATCTTAGACCTCTATGTAGAGGTCTAAGATTTTTTAAATTTTCTTACGTTCACTAAAAGGCTGAACTAATATTTTTTACTTATGTACAGATGTATATCTATTAGTCAAGTAACGCAAGCATCCCTTGAGAGGTGGGCTACTGAGCATTAATGTAATTGCTGAAAAGTTTCACACTTATTTTTTAGTTGGAGATAATACCCAGTATGTAGTGGGGTTTTGTGTGAGATGATAGCACAACATTTTACATATTAATCAAAATAATTCACAGAGCTTACTTCATCTTCCACTCTAGTAGGATATGGTTACTACACAAATAATTTTAGGACAGGAAGTAAGAATAATGCTGTAATTAACTGAAATTGCAGGGGAACTTAGGTAGTCAGAATGTAATTATGCAATACAGAACTCAGTCAGGAAACAGGATTAACTTTCCTGTTCTTTTGAAAAATGCCAGATGATTGCTAATATTTATAAATGGTTTTTACACGTCAACTGAGTGATGATGCCTATGACAGAGGAGCTGCCTTTAAAATTATGCTAAGCAGTTGGTTCCTTTCTGACTCAGTGATAAAGATGCTTCCTCCAGCAGCAGCTGCTAAATTTCCTTCTTGCAGCGCAGGTTTCCGTAATGGTGTCACATCCAAACATCAGCCCAAACTCTATTACTTTGTCAGAATTAATTTGATTGCAGTTTATCCAAAGTAAAGTCAAATTGAAAATGACTGAGTAAAACTGTTTTATTTTAGGAAAAAAAAACCCTGAAAGTGCTTGTTGTGTCTATATTATGTCAGACACTGACATAGGAAAGTTCAGTTGGCAGGTACTGGTTTAATAGTGAAATGCACAGTTATCTCTAACTTTCAAAGGGTTACTAGACCCCTGTTAACTTTGGTAGAGAATGTTTATATAACCTGTATCATTGCTGAAAGTGTTTGCCATGTGGTTCAGAAGTCGCGCAACAGAAGTAAAGTTAGAAATAAACTGTGCCAGAGGACACAGAAAGAAATAGAAAACAGGATTAGCTACTGAGTAATGACAACTAAAATACAAATGCAGGGAATGATGCTTAGTTCAGGAAGAAATTCACTGTATGTCTGATTTGTTCCAAAGAGAGCTTTGGAATGCTAATTGAAGCCAAAGTGCTGTGAGCCCTAAGTTTGACTCAGGTAAATGTGTGCTGGCAGTGGCTTTGAATGCTAAATGCTAGCACAGTCAAATGGGTGAGTGTAGTCCAGAACGTAGCTATTCATTTCCATACTTGAACCACCACAGCTTTAATCATTGGCCTGATGTTATTCTCAAGGCAATTCACCTTTTATTATTTTATGTACTTATTATTTATACAATTTTTTTTGCAATACTTCTAAGGATTTGAAATTTAAACCATAGACTGCTATGTTAAACTTTGAAAGAGTTTACAGTTGTAAGCTATTTTGAGATTGGTATTTATTTTAAAGTAAAAATTTTTTTTTTCTTCTAAATTACTGTTCTATCCCTAACTGAGAGTAACTCCATGAGTTCTTTATAATGCACTGTATTTACATGTTGCCCATTAAATATTATTCTGTTAAAGAGGGCATGATGTAATGCTGATTATGAGCTAGTAAAAAATACTTAAAATACTGCAATCTGATACTTGATATATACATATATATATATTCATATAAGCAAGAATATTATTTGCAATGCAAATTAATATTGTTAATTCTACACCTAATTTTACAATATTAAGACTAACTAAGTTAGTCTACATGGTAAAATCCCAGTAAATACTTGGCCTTCTTAATAATCTTGAGGGATTTGTTCTGCTTTGGGCATGTATATTTGGATGGAAATAAGATTTCAGCAAGCAGTGTTATTTACATTACATGCCTAAGGGCCAGTCTTTCTGATCAATCAGTATCCTGAACTCAGGGTTTCAGTTATGACGATTCTGTATCCTGCTTTAAGGAAAGGTTAAAGTAACCAAAAGGTTACTTCTGCCTTGGGTTCCCATAGTGGTGAGCAGATCAGCAAAGAGATACAAAATATTAATCCTTCATACTCACTAAAGTATGTCTGACATCATGAGCTTAATTCTTCAGAATTTCTTAGGGAAATACTTGCCAAGAGTGTAAAGAAAATGTTTTTACATGGAGCCTTACTTTATTCTGACATTTATGCAAGGACACAATTCGCCATGAACCTTTTAGTCTTCCTCTTCCTTCAGAGCATAATGAAAGGAGCCTATTCATCCCGGTCGCTTGGCATTTTTGTGGAAAAATAATAGTTCAACTGCACAGGCCCACTCCTCATCTGAAATATGAGTAAGCCCTGGAGCTGAAGCAATCTGTGCCCACTGCATATTTCTACCAGGTCATTGGACCATTGCCATTGTTAATAAGGTTGAACCTAAACCCACAAATGAAGAAATAGATAAAAATACTTACAAAGTATCATGCTTATAGTATAAATATACAAAAGATCACATTAGAAAATGTATGTTGTATAAATGTTTATTATTACATTAGGTTTTAAAATATTTACATTTACAGAAATGGCCCTCGCTCATTTAGTAGTTGGGGAATAGTCCTTTGGGAGCAATGGCAGGATGTTTTCTGTTAACCTCATTTATTTTATTTTAACTAGAAAAGGAAAAACTCTTTTAGCCAACTTTTTTTTTCCTCCCTGTAACTAGGTAATAAACTTGTATCTAAAAAAACACTTGCTAGAAAGTGCTGTTATCTGTTTAAAATTTACGGAAACGCTGCATTTTAATGGTACAATAACTAATGCTCAATTATAGAGGAATTCCTCCGGAAGAACAAGTCATGACTGCAAGTGCCAAATAAATCTAGTGGTGTGACATGGATAGTAAAATTTCATAACAATAGTAATGTGAGGGCTATGTTTTCAAAGCAGATTGTGTTGATTGTACTACAGCTGACCTAGCCATGTTTGATTTTGTGTGTATGTGAGGTATAATATTACTAAATCATTGAGGATTGAACACGGTTACATACTATATATTAAGAGAAGGCTTATGAAATTATATATGGATTAAGAATTGAAAAGAAAAAATTATGTCATGGCTGTAGGATTTTACAAAAAATAAGGAAAGTCTCATGTTTCTTTGAAAAATCTGTCTTTCCTTTGATTGGTACCCCTGCCTGCAGTGCTGTAATGCAAATGAATGACCATTGAAATAAAGCAAAACACTTCTGGAATACCCTATTAGAAGAAATAATATTTAAAAATTGAAGGTGAGAGATCAATGAGGAGAAACCTTTTCAAAATAGGAATATTATCATATATCATTAATTTAAAACCCAAATTGCTATGGGAAGTCTCCAGCTGTAATGTGCAGAAGAGTTACAACTTCACTGCTACTGTAAATTGCAAGACTGCTACTGTGATTAGAATTGAAATGAGGAAAATGGGGAATTTTTTTTATTTAAAATGCCTTCCCTGTTCTTGTATTTTTTCCCCTAAAGATTCTTAAATCTTAAAAAGTGAAAGCTGTTGTTTTCAGAGGAGGTGTCTATGTTTGAATGCTTATATTTTTACTAGATATTAAAGAAAACTAAATATTAGTTTATGCTTTTAGATAACATAAAAAGGATTTATGTTGTTCAGAAGTTTTGAATACAAACCTCCAACAAAATTTGATGCTATATTTTATTACATGTTAATATATTGCTTTAAAGTTCTGCAAAAAGATAATCCATACTTCTTTTACTGTTGTGATTTAATTTTTTTCCAGAGTATCTGGTAAAAATGCAAAGCTGACTTCAAAAGCAAGTCTGTTCCTCATTTACATTATGGAAATATGAAGGATTAAAGAACCAAAGTTTTCTTACAATTTCAGATTGCCAATTAGATGGCATGGTCCTGGCAATAGAAAACATGTTTTTTTTATGGAATAAGATTAATTGTTTTTAGGAGTATACAGGTTTTAGATGAAAGGTTTTTCATTGTTTTCATTTAGGAAGCGAATCTTTAATTTTCTAGTTGACTGAAGCCATAGTTTTTCATAGGAGCATGATTTCCAATGGAGTAAATTCCATACAGGGTGCACAAAATAAGATAGTTTTTCATCTTCAAGAAGCTGAAGAAATGAAGGACTGGGAAATTAACTTTACACTTCCTTTTTGAATATAGGTAACATAAGAAGCATAAACAAAAATACTATCTCAGAAGTAACTCATCATTTGCTTGCTGGAAGTATAATTCCTTAGCACAGCACAGGGAGTAATTGCTGCAGTGAATGGTTGTTTTTCAGTGTCTTGGATGTGATGATGGCACTGACATTTTAAAAGAACATGTATAATTCAAAATTGGTTTAACAGAATGTATTTAATGTTCAGTCATAATATTAATTTTAAAATAGAAGGAAATTTTTCTATAGTTCGAGTACCAAATCCTAGATTTTAAAATTTAAGATACCAAAATTAATTATCAAGGTATGTAAGTCTATGGAAATAGCACCATTTTGAGAGGAGGCGCTACACAAAGCTGATATTTGACCATATCTGTTTTAGCTGTGTAGCTGTGTGTGTGAGTGTGTTGGCAAGGATTGCAATTAATGTCTGAGAGCTGGTGACATTAGTGCCACAATAGAGAAACTCTCCTAGTTCTATGGGTCAAGTGAAAAACCCTTCTATTGTTCAGAGTTCCAAGCACTTTGGAAATTTGAAAATTAAGTGACTTGAAGAAATAGTACAAACTTAGCTGACCTGGTGGTGGAGAAAAGAAAAGGATGCATTTCTTAGGAAGGTGTTTCTAGTTTACCTAACTTCTTTAGGCGGGGGACTGTGAACTGTTGCAAAGTGAGGACTGAGGAGGGTTGTGGCTGTTGCTTGGGAGATGAGGGTGTCCTTTGAGTTGGAGCCGCGTTTACATGAGGAAAAGGTCAACGGAAATGTTGTTGGGGATGTGCTGAGACTCTAGCACTTCCCTGCTGGCTTAGGAGGGAGGGCCTTTCCCTCACTGCCCTGTGACTTGTAATGTACTTTACATCCAGCCATAGTGGAGGAAGTATGGAAAAGTCATCTTTGCAGGAAAAAATGTTCTTGAACCTGTGCACATTTAATAGATGGCTATTTTTATATGCTTGTCACATTATAAATATATGGAATCATTTCTATTATACAATGTTTACTTGAGACAAATGAAAACCTTTAGACACTATGAAGGGTGAGGCCACTAGGGTAACAAAATGTATTGTTTCTTAAAACTACATCTCTAAAGTTGAGTCATACAGCCATTGAATGGCAAACAACTTCTGATAGTCAATATCTTGACACTTTTGAGAGCATCCCTATGATTTTCTGTGTGTATATTAGCTTCAACTGCTACTAAATGTCATGACTGTTGAGTTGCACACGTGAAAATAGAGCCATAGAAAATACCTAAAATTTTTGTAACTAATATTCATGCTATAGTTTTTTAATGCCACTTTCAATATATTTTTAATTGTGTTTAATTTTGAAGCAAGAATTTTTTTTTAATTATGTTGGTGATATCCTCAGTATGAAGATCTCTTAAACCAGAACCAGAACTTTCCATTTGCCAAACCAAAATGAATTGTCACATATTCAGGACCCATCTTAGAAGACATGAACTTGTGAATCACTTAGCTCTACTTTTTGATGGCATAACTTGTGAGATAAATCAGTACACTGACATAAGCCAGAATATGATGAAATTTTCTAATTCACTGGATTGGCCCCAAGCTGTGATCCTGAGTCAATGGGAAGATTAAAAGAATATTTATAGGTCCAGATTTGACCTGAGCTTCAATATCTGCTGTTTTTAAAAAAAGTTTGCATTTAAGGAAGAATGGTAGTACTTTCTCATGTCCTCAGGGAAGAGCTTGAAGAGTACTTCTTTCCATGAGGGTCTGAAGAATGTTGTCTCTTACAGAATGACTATGTCCTGTTGTAATTGGTCATGTGGAACTAAGTGCTGCTCATGGATACATCCTTTACCTAGCTGGTTTTTTTCTGATAGCCATGGAAAAACACCTTATTGCAAGCTCTAAGCCTCTGACAGAACAGGATTAGTTTGTGTTAAATTTTGCTGTCTTGGTTTACAATATGCAAAAGAGCTAACTGTGAATTAGCTTGTGCAATTCTACACAACCTATGGTCACCCAGGAAAGTCTTCACTCTTGGTGATTTATATTGCTTTAAGCAGGAGTGTATGCCCCTTCTGAAAGCATCCTGTGCTGGCTGCTGTTTCACTGCCTCTGGAAAAGTTTGACAGTGGGTTAGGAGAACACACCTTAAAAGCAACCTCCAAAATTCATGTTGTGCACAATCATGAGTAAGTTTTTGGAAGTGGTTTTAATTAATGAAGGCAGATACATAATTGCTAATATTCTCTTTGTAAAGGTAAGCTGATTCAGGAATTTGTGGTTTTATAAAAGGTTTTATTTTGGTATGTGCAAAATGGGTCAAAGAGAGAAAAATATGGTTTTGTACAGCATGAAAGTTCTTTTACAACTGCCAGGTTCTTGCTTGATAGCGGCATGTGCATATGTTTCTGAATGACTTTTCCAACTGCTCGGTGTTCAGGATGAGTTTATTATGAAATATTAAAGTACCGGTCATGTCCTCTGAGCAAAATAACAGCTTTTGTGTGGGGTCAATGTTAATTTTACTTCTTTCCTTACTGTTAAAATTGTCCATCATGTGAAGGATTTGCTTCACTGATCTACTCTCCCACTAGCCAAAATAAAAAAGCACCACATTTTAATTTAAGACAGGTTAACCCCCATTTCTGTACACAGTAAATGGACATGGCAGGGACAGAATCTTCATTCCTTCTGTCTTATTAAACTTTGGAAGCAGTAGTCTTTAGTTTAATAAAGGCCCTGTCCTCCAGCTGGATTTGTGAAAGGAAATGCTCCCACACAGAGCTGATTTGAAACTAATGCTTCTTTTATGTGAACATGTTATACTTAGATCTTATGGCACTTGATACGGTGAATACAATCTATTAGTCATCAGTATTTTATAAAAGTGAACAGTTTAGTCTGTGATGTCTCAATACTCTGTCATATTACAGATTTTTATTTATCATTTAAATAATTTGCACTGTATAGTGCTCAGGGTTTCTTTATGTTGTTTGCTTTCTAAATTCACTCTGAAACTTAATTTAAATTCCTTATGCCTTTTGCAGTAAATGACCAATAAATGCTTCTTACGCATTGTTCAGTTTATAGTAGAAAATATTCCTTTCTTATTGGTAATTGCACAGCGTATTATTATGTGGTGAAAAAAAAATCCATTCTTTTCCTAAGGCAGAAACCCAAGTTCCTGTCTGTTTTACGGATGTTAAAAATCCCTTGACACTCAAAGAAGAAGAGTGGGAGTATTAACTCTCAGGAACCCTTGGCTGAGTATTCATGAAAAGAGTCTTTCTCCTCCCAGCACAGGGGACTAAACTTGTTAGGAATGCTTACTGTGAAAGAAACACTTTATGTAATCTTAATAAATGAAATAAATTTAAGAGCATTTTCTTAAGCAGGAGGGGAAGATTGGGAAAAAGTTCAACTTTTTATTTTATTAAGAAATATACAGAGAAGGACATATTATCTGAGGATTTGTCCAGGCTTCTAAGCATGAATTCCTTTGGAGAAAATGACTGTAAAAATAATTTTTCCCTACCTATTTTTAATATTTGATAGCTGCAGTGGAAAAAAAAAATACCCTCTTTCAAATGACATATGCAATGAATAGCAAAACCACTTGCACTGTAAAGTGCATAAGAGCCTTGGAAGTAGCTTTTAACGTAGTACCAAAAAACTCTCATAATTAGTAGAACTAACAGGAGTTTTTCAGTCAGGGTGACTACTCTACACAATGATGTATTAGTGACTGGCATATAAGAATAAATGGTCTTGCACTGTAATTGAGTAGAATCAAAGTCTCTAAAATCATTTTATTAGTCCACCTTGCAAACTTTTCACGGATTTTGCAGATTTGCAGACTTTTCCTAGTATGTAAAAGTGTAACCCCACCAGCTACAGCAGTCAAGTCTTCATAAACCTGGAGTGGGTTTTGGAGGTGTGGGTTATCTCAGCTGACACAGGCCTGGCAGGCAGCAGGAAGCAGGGCTACCGTGCCTAAGGGAATTGCTGGCCATCCTCGCTGGAGCCGAGGGCTTTGTGTGCACCGGTTGTGAAGACAAACAGGGAAAGCGAGTGCCAAGAGAGACCGCCCTGCTGAGCTGTGGATAGATGTTATTATTGTTAAGAAGAAGCCCTCTGGTGATATAACAGGGCTGACCCTGTTAGCGGAGGCTTCATAAATCTTTCTCAAGTGAAAGTTCCTGGCTGCGCAGGTTGGAGGGCAGACAAAAGAATCAAAAGAGCCAGGATGTGAAGTCTCTGTACTGTACATGTGAGCACTGCCTATGGGACTCTGCAATAATACAACAATAGCCAAGATTGCAAGGCACAGCTTCAGTTCACTGCCTGCTTTCAACTGCTTCTAATAACAGTTTTAATTTTAGATTCCTCATGGCCTTCTACATAAAATGTTAAAACTGTAATGATTCTTTAGCAAGAAGGAAAAGAATGAAATACCATTGAAATATCGGCTTAGAAAATGCTCTCCTTTCTCTGTTAGTACTATAGTAGCAATTAAATATAGTGATTAGATTAGAAAATGCAGAAAGAATGGTTACAATACAAATATATTTAATTCACTTTGACTTTCCACACATTTGCTGTACTGTGATGAAAAGATCTTTATATAATTTATTACCTGTCAACCTACAGGGGACCTTTTTAAACTTTTTATCATCTGTTAATCATTTGAGTTAGGTGCTTTGCAGTATAGAACCTTCTCAAAGCTGACTGAAGAAGCCTCCTTGGAGCATACTGATGACATGCCAATCTCACAGTCTTGAATGAAATTGAGAAACTTTCTTTGTGGTTTATACTTGCACCTGTTCAAACAGTATATGTGTCTATAGAATATACATATCCTCTCTTATTCAATCAGTACTGAAGCCATAGACCTGTGTGTTTGCCAGCTATGTACTGGTGACTGAAAATGGAATGGACACTTCTAGGTCCAAAAATCACAAGACTTCAGCTGTTTGGGCTAACGGAACTTAAAGTACCATTTAGGTGCATTTGCATTGCAGCAGGTATTAGAGATGACATAATCTTTAATTCTGGGCTGTACCCGAAGCTTTTCTTTTCTCCCTTTGTACCGTTGTACATAAGCAGAAATTACTTGCGTTACCCTGAAATTCATATTTCTTGTGAAAGAAGAAAGGGAGGACAGAGGAGTGAAAGTATAATAATTAGACAAGTATGCAGGGCCAGCTTGAAAGCCATTTGAATTCAAGAGGGAGACTCTTACATTTTTTTTACTTGGAGCTGGGACAGGAGCAAAATGCATGCTGGTAGAGTTTATGTGCTGTTGTATTTCTAGGGCAAGTTCTCCTTTCTTTATTTGCTATTTTAACATTTCAGCATTTCCCAAGTGGAAACTTTACATGAGGTGAAACATAATGAAAGCAAATGAGGAAGTCTTGATTGGCTTTGCAATTTACTTAAAATGTTGGCAAGAGCTTTGATTAAGAGTTTAAATTCACACAGGCTTAATCAAAAAGAAATTAAAATTCTGTAAAGAGGCTGCTCAGGATTCCCTTACAGAAACCAGAATTGTCAGCAAGAGCTAATTTGCTGTGTTTATATCAAGACTGGGAGAAAGGAGTGAAAAATAGAGCATAATTGGGCAGTAGAAGTGTAATTAATAGATGTCCATAATATACTCACAGAAAACACGGAAAGCTCACGGAAAGCTACTGACACATTGTAGATTTGTGAGCTTAAGGCAACACTAGCCAGTGGAAGATCCAACCTGATCTGCTTGACAGAAAAGTGTACCACCCTGGCAGGTGAGCAGGGAATGAATGAGGACAACCCTAGCAATTGATGGCAGGTGGACTTAATATTCCTCCACTGTACAGCTGCCCATATCTCCGTATGTTACAACCTATGCCCTTTTGTTCATAAGTTCAGAAAATTCTTACTGTACATGTTGAAAATTTTCTAGCAACATATTAGACCTAACCAAAATCAGACTATATTTTTCTCCTTAGGACTGAGTTGTCATTATCAGGAATGGAAGTTCTACATTGCTGTGCACAATGATTATGTACCAGACAACAAATTGATAAGTAGTCTGATAAGTTCAGATTGGAAGGAAAAAGTGGGAAAGATAGGAAAAATTTGGCAGGAAGATTCTCTGCATTAAAGAGAAGCCAGTCACATTCTTTTATGCTATCTTTTACAGCCTAGCCCACAGGAGAAGTGTGATTTTTAAAGTGAAAGAGTATTTCAGGAAAATAACTTCATTGTTTCACAAGAAAAGATGGAATTTTTTTATGCTGCTCATTGTTGGTATTTTATTACTGGGGCCTGAGCCTCCTGTGTTATAGCAAAATTCACAGAGATCTGCAAATAATATAGCCCCATAAGTCTCAGTGTAGATTCCCTGAAACCCCTGTGCTTTCAAGTCTGTATCAAACAAAAAATATCCATTTCCTAGTGTTTGAAATTAATTATGGAAAGTTTTGATGGGAAATGACCCCAATACTTTCACTAGGATAATGTTAATACTGGGATAGCTAATCATTTCATAGTTTCAGCTTTACTCTACTTGAAGCTATTTTGTATTTTTGGCAGGTATTTCAAAATTGTGATTAAATTTGAAGTATGTCAAATGTTATGATCTTAACTCTATGCAGATAATAGCTTATAGTAATTAGGAGAAAATCAATGTCCTACACTTTGGCATGTATGTTGCTGCCATACTGGGAGAGCTGTATTTTATCCAGCTACAGACCTCTTCTGTTACGGGGAGAGTAATCCATAAATTGTGTGCTAGTAACAACTGTTCCATGTATCACATCATATTTCTGTATTTCAGTTTCCAACAAGGGAAGAAGGTCCTCATGTGTTATTATACTGAACTGTACCTGTTCAGTTCCCAAAGCCAGGTTAGAGGTAGTTGTGTTCCAATTCACAGTAATTAGAATGACAAAAAAAAAAAAAAAAAAAAAAAAAGGAGAAAAAAAATCACTTCCTTCTGCCAAAGGGGAACAAAGCAAGACAGAACAGAAAAATCCATTTACCCAGTCTTCTTACTTCCTCAGTGTCTGTTATCCTGCTATGGAATTGCAAATCGTGCAAAATAAACTACAGTCTTTTGAAGAAATCTTCAGGATTAAACCACTCAAATGATTGCCACCATCTCTTAGAAAAGTCAAAGGCACTTTTGACAATAACAGTCTAGATGCTTTGACATTGGGGTCTGAAATACAGACTCATTTAGGAGGACACCATTTTTATATACAGTTGCTCCAAGTTTATGTTGCAGGCTGTAGATAACACATATGAGTGCATATACGGTGTGTGATTCTGCAAAATACATTGACTCTTTAAATCCCGTGAAAAATGGGCATGGCCCATTAGCATCTTTTGAGTATGTGTTCATTTAGTAAGTATTCAGAAAACACTAGGTATGTCAAGTCTTGCTTTAGGAACAAGTTTCTGGAGTTGTCATTGTTTGTGACTGAAGTGGTGAGGTTAGAATGAGGAACCAAAACAAAATGTAGAATAAAATGGCTTTTGATATGCTTTCTATCCAACTTTTAGGTAGTCAGTCTTAAGAGTTGAATGAAGAAAGAGACCATCTTGAGTTAATCAGTGTAATTGCTAGAAATTTAAATACTGTTGCACACAAGTAATTTTTTATTAAAACTGATTTGTGAGAGTCTGCATTTAATATAAAAAGCAGGCTTTTCTCCTGGCATGGGAGTGAGAACAGCAGCGTGATCTATGATGACAGCACGTGACATGTCCAGTGTTCTAGGATCCAGTGGTTGTTTTCCTTGGCCAGTGTCACACAGCAAATTCCATAGGATTTTGTATCCCATTGACTGTGCTGGTGACAAGATCTGAAGTCACTCAGCAGACAGAAAATCAACAGCTATTCAGCATATTGCTTGCATGTGCTTGAATCTACTGTTTTCTGTAAGGTTTATTAGCTGCTTTCATTATTTTTTGTAGTAACCATTTCATTTTCTGATCCAGAACAAGTTTAGACAGCTATAAAAGGTGATTTTGTGCTGCTTTGGGTGGTTTTAAGTGTGTTTAAAAGTAGAAGCATATGACTCTTTATTGACCTGCATTGATTTTAATGAGTTTTCAATAGGTCATCGTGGGTATTTTTTTTTTAAATTGCAATTCCAGTGTGAAATCTCCTCCCTAAAGCATCTCAGTGAGTTGTTCATATTACACTGTAAAATGAGAAATTTCCTTTTCCTTCTTTACTTGCAAAAGTTGGCCTATTCTTTTTTTCTCAGTATTTGAAAAAATTGCCCAAATACCTCTGTTTGTTTAAAATAATTTCCAGTTGTGTGCACTGGATCTTCTATGTCTGCACCTGTGGAAAAGAGACAGAGAACTGGAGCTGAATTCTCAGCCATTGGCAACAAAAATGCCATTTTGATCTGTACAGTGATTCATGTATAATGTTTTTATATGGCACTTACAACTAGAATATCTCATTACTTCACAAATTATATAAAATATTTCCTCCCAAGGGGACATCTTCTTTTCACAGTACCTTTTGTAAACATCAGTGTAAAAATAAAATGATGTATACTTAAATACATCTTTCATTTCAGTATTTGTTGAAAGACAACACACTTCTAACAGACAAAACCAATTTCATTATATATCCTGTCTTTATTAGCAAATAATGTGCTCCTAGGAAATAGAGAAGCATTTTGAAATACCATTTAATGGATGACATTGCTGTTATACTGATTCTTCTGTTAATTTATGTGTAAAAAGCTACTGTCAAGCGAGGACACATGTATACTGGTTAGATCAAAGTGGCTTTTTCAGTAAGCAGTTAAAATGAGGATTTTAGCTCTGCCATGACAAAGAATGTCAAGTGGTTTTTTAACTGTGAAAGGCCCAGGCATTCTTTTTATGTTGTATGTTTTGGTGCCACATGCATATCGGTAGTGAAAGGAAGATGCCTTTTCTTTTAACATCTTTACTGTCCATGGTGGGAAGCAGCAAGTGAGTGCTGGAAGTTATTCTGCTCCTCCTGCTCATCTCTTCCCCAACAACAAAAAGCCCACACCCATGCAAAGCCATCCATTGGTCAGCAGGTGGACAGAGGTGATTCTGTTCCCTCTGATGAGACCCCACTTGGAGCAGTGCATCCAGCTCTGGGGCCCTCAGTACAAGAAAGACATGGACCTGTTGGAGTGAGTTTGGAGGAGGGACACGAAGTTCATCAGGGGGCTGTTGTACCTGTCCTACAAGGAAAAGCTGAAAGAATTGGGGCTGTCCAGCCTGGAGAGGAGAGGGCTCTGGGGTGACTTGTTGCAGCCTTTCAGTACCTCAGAGGAGCATACAAGAAATCTGGAGGGGAACTGTTAACAAGGACATGTAGTGATAGGACAATGTGAGGAATGGCTTCAAACTGAGAGTTTAGATTAGATATTAGTAAGAAGTTCTTTACTGTGAGGGTTGTGAGGGACTGGAACAGGTTGTCCAGAGAAGCTATGGATGCCCTATCCCTGGAAGTGTCCAAGGCCAGGTTGGGGGGTGGCTGTGAGTAACCTGGTCTAGTGGAAGGAGTCCAGGGAGGTTGGAACTTAAGTGGTATTTAAGATCCCTTTCAAGGCAAAACATTTTATGATTATATGATTTTTTTTATCCCCTCTTGCACTTACTCAACATACAAATATTTTGTAGGAATAGCTGTCTTACTATTACTCATATTTGATTTCTTTGTAAGGAACACTTGGTTTGTGTAAGCCCGTACCAATATCCATAGGAAGAAGTATAGGTGCCTAAGTTGATTTTTGACAGTCTGAAACTTTGTATAGATAATAAATGAGCTGAGAATGGTCACTCAAAGATGACCATAAAAAGATATGTGTTCAAGAAATTAAAAAATTCAAAGCATGCCAGAGAGCAGGATCCCTTTAATGTGAATAGATATATACACATCTCTGAAACTGTTTTTTGTGATTTTCAAACAATCTGTCTTCCTTTGTACAAGATCTTTGACTGCAGTTCTGTGATGAGTTTCAAGAGATGGTTCTATTATTTTTTGTTGGTCTTTAAGTGTGCAAAATGGTTGAAATTATTAGCTCTTCTACAATGACAACTAAAATCTTAAGTTGCAGTTTGGAGGCAGTCTGGATTCACAGTTCTGTCTAGGACTGGATAAGATTTACAATCCAGAGATCTCTGCACCTACTCAAATGTTACTGTTTGCACTGTGACCAGCACCTCTTGCCATCACACCAGAAACAGCAGGTCAGTCATCTGTATCCAGTAGCATGACTTCAAGTCCTTTAAGTAGCAGCCTTTCATGTGAGGGGTCCTGCTTTCCTATCCAAGGTAGAGATCTTGGGACTGCAGGGAAATAATAAAGCATAAAATAGGGTTTCAAAATGGCTTGTTGGACGTGTACTTTCAGTTGTCGTAAGTTCAGAACACTGCCTGCCTTCTGAGCACCCACACCTTTCCCTATGGATGTGCTGATGGATAAAAACACTCTCTGAACTTCATGCCTGACTTTTAGGTGTTTCTGTGCTTACTGCTTTTAGGACTATATTTTTATAACTGGGTCCAAATGCTATCCATGCTGGGAAGAGCAGGGGTTAAAAGGAAAGCTAAACAGATCACAGAGCCAAGGATGACAGTCCACTTCTCTTGTTTTACATTCCCAGCCAGAAACTAACCCAGTGAGATGAATTACCCTGCTGAGAGTTGTCGTGAGTGCCAGAGTGAGCAAGCGCGTGTGTGTGGGTGTACAGGAGGACAGAAGGGAAGAGCAGCCAAAGAGGGACTTGTGATCATCACTCTGCTTAGAACAAATGACCATATGGCCTTTGCCGTGTGGTCTGACTTTTCCCTGGAGCTGTGCTCCCCATCCCACAGAAAAATTTCCTTTCTGTGCCTCCAGATGCAAACTGGAGCAGGACTTCCCACTTGGGGAGAATCTAGTGCAGCAAGGGTGGCACAAGGGGAATCCCTATGGAGCTGGAATTGGTAGATTTGCATTGTCCCTCTGTAGATCCTCATATTTCCGTTGGTTTTGATGGATGCACAGTATTGAACACTGCCAGGGGAATCACCAGCTGTATGCAGAGAGAGCTCCCAGCTTTCCATTGCTGCAACGGCAAGTACTAACCCCAGGTACCACTGGCAGAGATGAAGCATCACCACCTCCTTGCAGGGCTTTGGACAAGACAAACGGGGAAGGGGATATGAATCAGGCTTTTGAGAGGGACAAGTTTGTATCTGCACCAAAGCTGCTGATTAAAGAGAAGCAGCTCCCAATAGGGCTGGTAGGAAGAGGGAATGAAAGTAGGGACTGGCAGAGCTGTGGGAGAGGTGGGAGTTTTCCAGATACCCAAATGTCTTTCTATTTTTCTACTGTTTCCCATTTCTTCTGAGATAGAGTTTCAGTGGTTGCTAAGCATTTTCCAGAATTTCATCTGGATTTTTTAATCTTATTTGGCCTTTTTGCACGAGAAATTAAGGGGTGATTTGCGTGGTTTGTTTGTTTTTTCCTTATTGTTTGTTTTTTGTAAAAAAAGTTTCAGTGACTGTTCTGTTACTTCATTAAAAATGTGCCACTGGTGCTTTCTGTGGTATTCTACCAGAGGGGAAGAGAGAGGAATTCAGAACAAAAGATCCAATGATAAGCGACAGCTCTGACAGTATGTTTCCGTTTTCTCTTATACTTGGTATGCTGCTTCAGAGTCAGCAGTTTTACTGATGTTTTGACTTTTTACATTCATTAAAACTTTTGGACAAGCTGATTTCTAATACATCAGATACATGGAATGAGTTTAAATTGGTTTTCTGTGCTGGCTTAAAAACACCTTTAGCTTAAAATCACTCTGTACTAGATTGGTTCAACACTTTTTAGGAGTCTGTGAATCTGAAATAAAGTAACAGAGAATGATTCCACAGGAAGACAGCTTGAGCTAGATAGCAAGGGAGGGATGAGGGGTGTGACTACAAGGGTGTTGTCTGTGGGAAGCTGCCAGAAGCTTCTCCCATGTCTGACAGAGCCAATGCCAGCTGGCTCCAAGACGAACCCACTGCTGGCCAAGGCAAGGCCAGTCGGGCAGTGGTAGTGCCTCTGGGATAACAGATTTAAGAAGGGGAAAAAATAGGTGTGGGAGAAGTTGTTTCAAGATTTAGTTGTTTTTTTTTTTTCACATTATCATACTCTCATTTTGATTAATAAAATTAATAATATTTTGCCCAAGCTGAGTCTGCTTTGCCCATGATACTAACCAGTGAGTGATCTCTCCCTGTCCTTGTCTCAACCCACAAGCCTTTTGTTTTATTTTCCATATCCAGCTAGGGATGGGAGTTACAGTGTCTTTAGGGGGGTACCTGGGATTCAGCCAGGGTCAAAACAACCCACAAACAAATAACTTTAATTCTGTAGGAGGCAGAATGTTGACTTCTTGTTCTGAAATTTTTAAGACTAAGGAATGGCCTCTGGCCTACTCCAGAAAACAGATGCTGATACCCTAACACGCTGTTACTGTTCATTTTCTAGAACTATTTTCTTCTTTACCTCTCAATGGAGCAGAAGTACTTAGTTTGTTTTCTGGATGTTGTTATTTAAAATGCTTGGTGCAGGGTTAAACTTAGTGGAATGCAGAAAATAAACTCAAGGTTCAGAAGATATGTAAGTAGCCATGATTATCTCACATTTAAAATGTATAAGTGAAGTATTAAAGAACTCTCAAATAGTCATTGGAGTTGAAAAAACTCAATCATTTAGGCACAATAAGTATTTAGCTTTAGATTTCTAGAATATGCTGTTACTAAATTCATTTTTGGAACATATGAGAAAAGCCTACACATAAAGTTATAAAATGTACTCCTAGTGGCCCAGCAGGATAGAAAAAATTTATCTGTTTTTTGTTAGCAGTGTATCTACTAGCTGTTTGAAAAAATTCATAATATAAAGACACTCAGAAAGGAAATAAATATTTTATTTTATCTCTTTGTTTCTAATTTAAAGTTGAAAAGGAAAGTGAAGCTTTCTCTGTCAGTAATAAATTCAGATTTCCTAGAAAGACACACGGATTCTTTTGCAGTTATCTTTCAGTTTTGTACTCAATAACTCTTCCAAACCACAATACATCATAAAATATTATTTACATGAAACATAATAAAAACCTTTCCTTCACAACCAGGTATTTGTTATTTCTGAGTAGTCCAAAGGCAGAGACATAAAAAAGATAGGATCTCTGGTATAGCCATTTGTAGGAAGGGAAAGGTCTTCTGTTTCAAGCCTCTGCTTGCTTTTATATCTCCTCTGATAAAGTCTAAAACTAATGAAGGTTGTTTGGTGCTGAGTGGTGGATTTTGGAGACAGATAGAATGTTGTGATGCCCTAGAAGGTATAATGAGGGTCAGTCTAGAGAAAATCTTGCAAAAAGCTCTTGGAAACATTTGGATTTGAGAAGAAAGCTGTCCCTGTTTCTTTACATCAGTCAGCAGAGCTGGCCTGTGCCATCTCAGATGCTGCAGGTGCCCATGCAGACAATACATAAAGGAAGTGTCCTCTCTTCAAAGCAAGATGAAGTTTCAGTTTGTCCTGTTTGTACTTCCAGCAAAATGACCAAGTGTTTAATTGTTAATCCAGACTGGTTTTAATCTTCCACAACTGAGATCCTGGATATTTTTGCTAGTCTTCTAAACACCTTTACTGTTTTGGCAGAGGGCGTTTGTACTGCACAATCTGCTGAGCAAGGAATTTAAAAAGTACAGCTCCCTTCATTTTCCTGGGGGCCTCTGGGATAGCATGTGTCCTCAGAGCAGGGCTGGAGAACTTGGCCAGCAATCCCACCACTGTGGAGAGATTCTGGAAGAACAGTCTATGAGGACAGGGAACATCTCCTGGGAATGGCAACATTGGGCTCAGAATGCTTCTCCCACTGCCTAAGGTAGTCATTTGGAAATAACACATCTTCCAAAGTATCTTCCCACTGAACTGTTTATCTGTTTCCTGATTACAGGAAAGGCTGCAGCAGGAGATGAAAAAGAGGGATTCAGGTTTTGTTCCATATGCAGAGGATTATCTGTGACTTTGGGGAGGACAGTGCCTGCCCAGCCCTTGTTTCCAGGGTGTTTCCAGCCACACCAAGTACTTTCTAGAGAAGCCCCAGGAGCACAGTATTTTGCAGGAACAGGATGTATTTATTTGCCAATGAGTGGATTTGGAGACTGATCACACTGGAAAATCCTGGTCTTAACCTTGGGTTACATAGATGCAATTCTTGTGTGTATCCACACTGTCTCTATGTATATTTATACACACATTCATGTTACCTGCATACATATAACATGTACAGTTCTTATGATTTGGAGGCATCTGATTCAGGATAAGAAAGACAACACTAGGACGATATTACTATTTTTTTTCCTACACAACACTTAAAATTTGGATAATACTGCTTGATTAATTCCAGCTATAGCCAATTTTGCAAGTAAAAAGTAATTTTTTCCAGTTTTTTAGGCAAGCCCATAGAATGCTGAGAAAGGAAATTGTATCTGGCAAGTTAAAGTAGCCTGGATTGCTGTTCTTTACTTCCCAACAACATACACCCACACAAACTTTGAACTCCATTGCATCCTAAATTCCTACTGGCTGCATTTCCAAAGATTCAAATTATTTCTAATAAAAGAAGTCATCAGCCAGCATTTCCTTCTGAATTTTGAAATAGATGGTGTGACCCGCAGTTGCCAGTTTCCAAAATTAATGGATGAATCATAAGAAGACACACTTTATTCTTGTTTATAATTTGAAAATGTTGGCCCTTGTGTTCAGGAACCTCTTTTTTTAAAACTTACTTTTCATTATTCACAATTTCATTATTATAAATGTGGGAAAAGTTCCTAGTGGGAAAAGAATGCTTCAGACACATGGATCCCAAAGCCAACCCCCGCACTGCAATTTTCCTATTGCCTCACATCTGGAATGTGTAACTAGCAAGCTCACCCATAAAAAGAATTATGGTTGAGCAAGTTAAAAAGTTAGTATTTGATGAAGAGAGCCATTAAGTTGACCCTGATAAGGACTTTTTTTTTTTACATGAAACCACATCTTTTTTTTAGAGAGGAAAAAGAAAAGACATGCTAAGTTTTAGCCTAACCCAGGAAGTTAACTCTGTTAAGAAGAGCTCAAGCTCACATAGCTGGCTTGTAATCAGGACTGACTGTATTGCACATTGTCTTGCACATGTATCCAGTTTTTCTTCCTTTAAAAAATAATCTGTATGTTGCAGCTGAAACATGATTATTTTTTCAGTTTATAGCTCATATGTAGTGAAACACTGTAGTGAAGGGTATTAGATTGTAGATTTTGATTTTATCTTCCATGAAACATAATTATGAATTTCTCTCCTAATACTTGGAAGGAGTAAAATAAGACCAAAATCAAAGTAATAAAATTCACCTAAAATTATTGTATGTTTCAAAGTATGCTAAAATCAGCAACATAAAATGTAACAGGTTTCATCTATTGTTGACATAACTAAATTCAGTAAATGTATTTCATAGATGATTTTTTCCTTTCATAATTCTAGTTGGACAGTGGAGAGTTATTACAATTATGGAAACATTTGCAAACCTGATACCTCTGAAATCCTGTTTATAGATTTTGTGTGAATTGACAAAATGTAGTTCATTACAAGTGTCTAAATGTGAGTTCATCTTCACATCAGCTATGCAAGAGTGTATCAAAAGGTGAATCTAGAGTTGAGCATTCACTTTTTGTATTCTCTAGCCTATTTTAGTAGATAACTGTCAGAGTTTATAAACATCTAGAGGATGACCTGAGCCTGATTCAACAATCTTACAGTCTTTAAAAAATAATAATTAAAAATAACAAATTGATCCAATTTCCATTTACCATGGTCAAAGTTATGGATGGAAAAATTACACAAATACTCCGTGAGTTAATAACCACCAAGTTTCATTTTTTCAAGGCTGATACTGCCAAGTATATATTTGATTCTTGCCAAAGGTAAACTCCATCCTGCAGGAGCAAAGAAATAGAAGAACTGCAGGCTGACAGATCAAATAAAATGCTTGCTGAAGAACTGTAGAACAGTAGGAAATTTTCACTGTGACCCCTTAAGAAAAATTTCTCAGGAAGTGGTGAGTCAATAAACCTACAAAGAGCTACTGCATTTTGAAATAATAGGAACTGAGGAGGCATTAATTGAAAGGTTTGCTTATATAAATTTAACAGTGTTGATTATAAGAAAGAAATATGATCAAGCAGAAGAAGACATGGATCAATACCAAGCCATCTTGAGCACTGAGAGATACAAAGGCTAAGCTTTGTGACCTTACTAATTCTGAAGATGAATAAATTTTTACAGATAAGTAAATTTTTACAGATGAGGTCTCCACAGTTACAAAATAATCTTTCTATTAGCTACTGATTAATTTACACTAGTTATTTTGTTTAAAGATGGGAAAATTCCTGACTATTGCAGCTTGATATCTAATAAGTGTTCAGCACAAGTCTTTCAGATGTGTGCAGTGAAAGTATCATTCATGGAATAGCCCTCAGGCAGGAGGAGTATGCTATCCTGAGAGCTTAAATCCTCCCTCTCCCAAAGTGATCAGATCAGTGTGAAGAGTGATTGGACCATTCTGCCTATGTGATTGCATTGCCAATCTGTAAGAGACCACTGTCAAATATGGGTGCACATATGATTAATATATCAAATGCACACTGAAATTTGCTCATCATCTAAAGTTCAAACCATCATTAGTTCAGTATAAAGATGTTCACATCAAATGACTCCATTTGGGCAGGACACAGTATCTTTTTTCAAAATAAGTTGAATTGCCTAGCAGCCTCCCCAAAAAATGCAATGTATTACATTAACCTTTCTGCAACTTTCTTTCAATAGCTCAGTTTTTGGATTTGTTTAATTTTGTACAAATTCACTGATTGTTGTACTTGATGTGGTTTTGGCGGTGGCTTTTTTTCCCAGTTAAACTGCACAGAGGCAGCTAAACAATTTAGCAAGGACAGTATTGGTTATACAATAAACTTGGCCAAAAGAGATGCCAATGCACAAATGGGTGTCTAAAACAAATGGATGTGAACAAGAATCTGTGAATGATACAAATTTCAAGTAATTTGAATTCCAGGTATAGAGTCTGACACTAAATGTATCTGTAGTACCTATGAGCAAGATGGTAAGATAAAGGCATTTCCCTTTTCATCAGCTTCCCACTTCACTACTTTCAGTCAGGTTGTTATCTTTTGGAAATCTGAAACTGGTTTGTGCTGACAAAGAGTTTGAATGCCATTAATATTATGGGCTTTGCTTACCTTCCCACTGTACTGCAGAAAAGGGGTCAAACTTCTGAATCCTACAGAGGCTTTGCTTTCTTAGGTCAGTGTGAGAATGTGGTGTGGGGGCTGAAACATCAGCTTCACCACTTCATTATGCTTCTGCAGTATGCCCCAGTAAACAGGAAGTAAAAAACCCAAAGGAATGTAAATCCTAAAATATTTTGTACTATCTGTATATTTGACAGCCCTTTCCTGGCTGGTAGAAATCAGCTGGGAAATTAGGGACTGGTCTCCAAGGATGGATTAAAATGTTTAAAGAACTGCCATGTGATGCTGGATAAAAAAATCAAAGCTTGAAAAATTAGATCTATATATTTTTAATTAAAATTTTTAAATTTAATCTTGGTGGGATTTTTAGTCTTTTATTATCTGCTATGGTGCAAGTTTGCAAGTTTCTATCGATAAAGTAATGCCAACTAATTTTCATGATTTAAAGATGTGTAAAATTTTGAAAGGAAAATTTTGCCTCACTTAGGAAAAATCCCTTTGAAGAAGTTTTTGGAAAAAGCCCTCTGCATAGAAAAAAATTACTTATCTTCTCTGCAGCAGCAACAGCTTTGCTGTGTTTTAAAATTACGAAAACACCCATAAATCACAGCCCAACACCTGCTACTGGATTTTATTTGGAAATATAGCCATATGTTCACCATCCTTTGCTATTATTAAAAAATTATTGTAGCAGCAACCATGTTTCCTCGCTTTTGGTTGATCTTGATTTTGAGTTCACGATACACAATGGTATTTCAGTCTTTTGGGGCTAATTTCTGTGGTGGTGAAGATGCTGGAAATGTTTAACGTAAATTTGATTTTTTACAGCAAATTCTGCTTTTACTAACCTCTAGTAAATACTGAACTTAAGCCTGTAGAACTTTGATGCCATGAGTTGTTTTAATTTTTAGATTATTAAAAAGTTACTAAAAAAAAAAGATACCTATGCTTTATTTTCTGATGTGTGAGAAAAGTATGAAACGCAAAAGTAAGATTGTGCTTTTTTAATATGCAAATCTGTTATTGACTCATAACAATTGTTTCTCTGGTTAACAAAGAATCAGATTTCTTGGATGTAGGCAAAAATTGAAATGGAGAGATATATACTTCTTATTTCCTTTGTCTATGAACTTTTTCAATGCCTGTGCCTTGTAGAAAACTATTTAGAATTTTAACTTTAAACAATAAGAATATTTTGATGTTGATTTTAGAGGAATATGTTTCCTTCCAATTTTACTTATCATAAAAAAAAAAATTCTAGTCCTAACAACAGAAGAATTTAATAGTGACTAACTTAAGACCTTCAAACCTTACAGATTTTTCCATACTTGTATTCCATCTAAAGAATTTTTACACAAAAACCCCAATGTTTTAAGTGAAGGTTGAGTGGGTTTTTTCAAATTTAAATATCAGAATTAATTGTGAGAATGAAACTGATGAAATCAGACAGTTTTTTGAAAACTGTGAAAGTTGGTCATCAGTCTCTAGGAGAAGGACTACACCTGTGTAAAGATTAATTTGCTGTCATGGTCTCTGAGAAAGAAATCTAAGGGCAGGGCAGAAAACAAAGTCCCATTTCTTTTTTCCATCCATCTTTAAATACATCAGTAGAATCTGGACATCAATTTGATCTAAAAATCTAACCTGGGTTCAGTGGAGTGCCTTGAATTGGCACTTTCAAAGAGCAATTAATGCAGCTGTTGAATCTCCTGTGTAAATGTAGCAAAGTGATGTCTCTAATAATGTTAAGGCTGATTGAAGAACAGACCAGAATGTTACTTAACAGAAAGTTGTGTTCAGGTTAGAGGAGATTCAGTTATTTAAGGATAAATATTGAAACTCTTTTTGCTCTGTGTCAGGAACACCTGCAAAGTGAATCAGATTTCCATTAGAATGCTCTGTTTGCTGTGGTCTTTGTCATTAGCCTAAATAAAGAATCCTTCTGAGCCCACTATGATCCTTTTCTTGCCTGTGCAAACTTTTGGTGCTGCCTTGGCTTAAATGCACATTTACCTTTCAGTCTTAAAGGTCTTTTACAACCTAAATGTTTCTAAGATTCTGTGTCATCATTATTCACCTGGTGTGATGTCAGGTGATTACATTCAGTTCCTGGAACGGAGGGACTGTCTCTTGTTCTTGCTTCACTTTTCTAACCATGTCAAGCCCCACTTACATGGGGCTTGGCCAAGTTCTCTTCCACACCATTGTTCTCCTCCATTCACACCCTCCTCCCTGCTATTTACTTCCTTTTGAAGTCCAGCTGCCATCTCACACTGCCTGCTTTGTTTCTCAGGTGTGCATCGGCCCTTTTCTTGAGCTGATCCCATTTATTAATCCACTATCTGTTCAAGGAAAGAGATATTTTTAATTGTTCCTAGGGATAAAATCCAGAGATATGGGAAATACTTTATCCACAAGTAATGTTTCATAAAGCTACCTTTATGAACATCTCTGAATCATCTTGTCTAGCTAACCTTCAAGAATTTTGTAGGAAATAAAGGAAAAAAAATTTTTTTACTTTAATTTTGGTATACATTGCATGATATTATCTTTCATATGAAATTAACAGAAGGGAAGATTTCAATTAAAAATTACTAACTGGAGAAGAGTCACAACATGTCTATGATGAAATTTCATTTTTATTGAAGAAGCATTAATACTTTTTGAAAGTCATAAATGACCATATATTCTGTCCATTTATACACATAGTATTAAAAATTGGGGGCACTTATGTATCTTTAGTACTTATAGTAAACCTGGATAATCCTGATACTGTTATTGGAGTGATTCATGTTAGGAAGATAGTACATGCTTTTTTACTTACTCCTGCTGTCCATGGACAAACATGATTGATCAGCTTGTCACCAGTATAGCTTGTATATATATATATATGTGATATATATCTCTCTCTCTGTGTGTGTGTGTGTGTGTGTGTGTGTGTGTGTGTGGTTAATCAATCTATAAGTGCTCTCTACTTTTAATAATTTCTTTGTTCTTAAGTTACATTCCCTAACATCTTTCCTTCCTGGCTCATTCAGCAGTACTGAGGATAGACATAGCAAATTCATAGCTGATGCATGTTTATAAAGAATTTGCCCTATCCCTTCTTCCCTTCTGCTTGCTCCTGGAAATGTCTCTCTTATGACCTCAACATTTCACTCAGTCAAGTCCTATAAAATTCTCTTTGTGGGAAGTATTTTTTATGAGAGAATATAGTATCATTTTCCTTGGGTTTTGGCCATTGTCTTCACAATTGCTGTGGTAGATTTGGTTGCACAGATGTTGCATTTTTAGCTGAAAATTTTTCATGGCAGCTATGTAAGGCTGCCTTAATCACAACAGGCTTCCTCAGCTGTCCCTTAGCGGTGACCTATGACATCTTCACTCCCTTACTTCTAAACCCATTTTCTAATAGAACCCAGCAGATCTTGTCTATGATAAATTGTTATTCTGGGTTGCAGCTGGAGATCTCATCATACATGCAGTGTATTCTGGGGTTTATTCATTAATCCAGAGTAGGGGCCACAGGCAAATCCCTACATGCACCCTTCAAGTTTTAGAGTTCAGTTGTGATAAAAACCGTCCTAGTAAAATTGGCTATGAGTATGATCTGTCTTCACACCTCTGCTGTAAGCAGTATGTGACTGTACTGCAGGGGAATGTCATTAGGTAATATATATAGCTACATTCTTACACAGAGTCTGGGATGATTATGAATGCAAAATCCGAAGTGCACGTTGCTCAGATTTCTTGATTTTAACATTTGTATAATTTTACCTTCAAATAAGCCATTGTGTTAGGAGGTCAAAATTGCAATCTCCTTGTGTGTTGTACATAGCCATCTCTCTGTACTCGAATGTATTTTTAAGTGATTGTGTACTGATCTGCTGGGCTGAAGAAGCATCAAATCCATCTTGACGTACAACTTGATAGATTGAATACGTATGGCACAGAGGAGAATTCTTGTTCTTTGTCAAGGGCTTTATTAGTCAGTGAAGATAGTCATGAATACAAGATGGTTCTTTTTTGAGCATGCTTTGATTGCCATAAGTGAATAAGTGGGGTGAATTCTAAACCAGAGTTTCCCCATGAGGATGTTGTCAAGGTAGGGCAAAGCCATGTCTAGGAAAATTAGTGGCAATGTATAAGCTGGAGCTGGTGACTTGCACCCACAAGCCTTGGAGCTGTAATTTGGCCAGTCCAAAAACATGGTTGATGCCCAGAGATCAAAACATTAAGACATCATACTGAAAGATTAACTTATACAGATTTTAGATAAAGGTTTTAGATGAAATAAAAGCCAGAAATTCCAGGACAAAGCAGAAATATTTCTCAATAATACTCTTATTAATCTTTTCAAGTACAAACAAAGATTAGTCACTAGGTTAGTTTTTCTTGTCAAGACTTCCTCCAGCATTTTGGCTTATTACAAAAAGTTCTGAGGAAAGCCACTGTTTTAGTACTCTGCCATCAGCAAAATCTTTTCTATCCAGAAATTCAAAATTAATGTAGCATGTTTCTGAAAGTGACAAGGAACAATCTTCTGGGTATTTGTAGTTGGTTATAATATTGATTTATCTGAGAATGTAGTGCAAATGTTTGCCATTTGTGGTCCACTCTTCAAGATGCAGGAAAACCCCTGCACCTGTGGATTTAGTGGTGCATGAGGTCATAAACTGCATACTTCTTGGGTCATGAGGTTGGCAATTTATACATAAGTTCCTAATATGCATAGGACACCAATGGTGTGAAATCTTTTTGGACTTATAGTCCAAGCAAGTTTTCTTTGTCTCACAGGTTTTATTATCTCTTGTTGCTCAAGTCTAGGACTGCAGGTCAAGAGAAGACAGCCTGTATACAGTATGTACACACTGCTGAGTGTGTACTCAGCACCTTGCAGGATTAAGCCCTCACTGAAAAGCTGTTTGATAGAATAAATTATGGTAAGAATACTTAAACTGTCTCCAAACTGCTGAAGTAAAAAAAGGCAGAATTCAGAAATATTAAATATAATAGTAAATCAGATCACTTTCTGATTTTGTGTTTTTTAATAAAAAATCATTACAGAAACAATAATTACTTTTTATTATTAAGCTGGAAGTTTCTAAGAAATTTTAATGAAAAGAGACTGCTCAAAAATATTTATACTTTTTAGAAGTGCCGATGCTCACACCAAAATCACTCTTTAGATTTTTATTTTAAACATATCTTTGTCCCTGGTTAGGTTCTTGAAAATGTGAGGTCCTTCACTTAATTTCTCTACTGGTAGCGAAGAGAGTTGAATTAAATGTGGACAGGAGGTTGTAACCATGCTATTTATTTAGTGGTTTTGAGAATTCTCGAGGAAATGTGCTTTCTATGCTTCCAATTTTGTTCGTGTTCATCTCTTGATCTAAGAGTCAATTAGGATATTAATACATTTGAAAATATGATCGAAGAGTCATAGAAGAGACTGTGGTGGCTGGCATAGAGTATGATGGTTTTATCATTGCTTTTATGATTCAATTTTTAAGTGGCCTGCTGATATTCAGACTGATGATGTACAAACATTCTGCTCTTCTCCACTGCATTGGAACAGGGGAGAGTAAGTACTCTACAATAAACATTTTCATTAAATTATGCAAAGGCAGAATAGAATCTGTATAACTAAACATCTGTATATACATTACACTAACACAATATTTAGCTGGATGATTACACAGGATTATGGCTGTGGCCTTCAAGATAAACCCTCAACTATCTATCTCTCTATTTGGCTGCGCAGTAAGTTCTTTCAGCTCAGTTTTTTGCATTAATGCTTATTTTATTGTTCTGAATTAATGAGACTGGTATAAAGTACTGGAATATATAGCATAAGCAGCGTTGTTTCAGTTGTTCAGGTACTTATACAAAGGCTATTAATACTGTACATGGTGCAAAACAAAGACATTTTAAATCTCTGTGTTCTGATTGAACTTGAATACACAAATAATCACATTTCTGTGTGGGGAAGTCCCAAGGTAAGGACACCCTTAAGATACAACTGCTCATCTGACTTCCCTTGAAATGAGAGAATGCTGGAATATGGTGAAGGCTTCCAATCTCTGAAGTTCTGCCTTATCACAACAGTGGATACATTTATGAACTAGAACAAGAAAAATCTTTGAATTCAGATACCTAAAAACTTTGAAATGTGACAAGAACCATGTATTGCTTGCCTGTCGTGACATTCCAGGGAGAGATGCAACTCTGAGAAACTTATAGTCACCTCCTGATTCTAATAATACCACTCAAGGGGTTTTTTCCTGTGCTACTGGGAAAGTCTTCTTATTTCCACTGATTTTAGCTCTGCTCACTTCACCTATCATTCCACTGACAGGCCAGCCTAGTACATCTAGAAGAAGTGTACTGTGTGCTGTTGTTCACTATAAATGGTAAACTCCAGCCAAAACTCCATACCATGTGTAAATGAAAATGTTTGCATGTCTGCAGAGCCAGGATCAAGAAAATTCGTGGAGTTGTTAAAGCTATTCCTGAAATATGATCTATTCTGGGAGCCACAGTATATTTTGAGTTTCAAATTCGTCCTCCAGCCTTCCTCTGAGATAATTACAAAGAAATGAAGCAGCAATCAATAACTATGAATATCAGTGGCTGTGTGATGTACCACATTCTATGCATGCTTTAATAAAAACATATGAAGAATAGGTATAGATAGTTTATACATTTTTGTGGTGTCTTCTAAGACTCCTAATTGATGTAAATTGGAATTTAGCAGTTCTTCATGTGGCCTCAATGTGCCTGCACCTGGAGTGCTTGAAGAGCTTCGACTTTAATTGGCCAAGATGATATGTAAAATGTAAATGGACATAAATGCAGAATTATTTCTAAATTGTATAATAGGCACAGCTTTCTTTGTCTCAATATTATTATGTGTGATACCAAATTACAGTGGAGAGTGCTATTTTGGAAAATAGGTGTAGATAGGTGTTGAGTGGATTGCTCTGAAGGCATAATACTGTAAGTCATAATACTGTAAGGCAACTGGTCATAATACTGTAAGTTTTTTCACACAGTTAACTTTTTCACTAGATTATTAGGATCTTTACAGCATCAGAGTATACCCCACAACTGGTAAAGTTTCCTTTGCTAACAGTAATCCAGATCTGCTGTCACAGAAAAGCCACACTCATATTAGTCCAAAGTTCAAAATAAGCTGTAGCCCACATGTAAAAATTGCTTGCATAGTTTTGAAATAAATTAATGCAGATTGGAATCTTAAAGATGTTAAATTTTTCTGTGCACCTGTGAAGTACCATTCTGATTTTAAATTTATTGCCTCTGAACTGTGTTACATGTTAGATGAAGGAGAGATTTAGACATGGTGGTGCAGTTGTAAATTAATGGATCATGCAATCTCTGTGACTGCAAGTTAGTCATGCCCATTAATTTTCCTTCCAAATTTTATCTTTTAATGCAGGAAATATGGTTTGACTTCAGATTTTGTTTGTATCTAGTAGCACTTAATCCTCTAGATTAAGTTTTTGGGGATTTTCTTGGGTTTTTTTCTTTCCTTTTTTATATGGTTTGCTATGTAATTGGTGTTGTTAAACGCAAAACTTCTTCATTACACCTACCGGTTTCTCCTCTGGGTTGGCAGCATTGTAAATTATTAAATAGAATTACAGACAGTGTCATGATAAGTTTTAATGTGACAATGAAGTGAGAGCATTGATCTTATGTAATTTGAGTCAGAAAAATCTGAACAGGTAAACTATTTGTAATTTCTTACAGCTGAATAGGAACATAAGTAATATTAGTAACAGAAAAAAGGCCATCTGGTCCAGCTTGCCTGAGTTTGTTTGCCTGGTTGATCATAATCTCAACCACCTGCTTTTCCACTGAGTTCTACTTCACCAGCCCTATCTAATTCCAGAAACAAATGTATCTGTCTCTTGTACACCTTTATAAATCTTTCCTTATAACTTTGAATATTCAGACCTTATGTGGTCTTACGGCACAGAAGATCCACAAAGTCTCAGAAGAGATCAGAGCTGGTAGGTTCTATATGCTCAGGTTCTATATGTGTTTGAATCTAGTTTCAGAGGAAGTATGTAGATGATTAGAAGCCTATTGTAATAGAATTAGATTCACATCGATGTGGTGATATGATTGCCCTAGCCAGTTGCAAAATGCAGATGTTTGTTTTGCTTTTAGATTTGGAAACAGACACCTGTAGTATTTATAATCTGTACTGATGTTATGCCAAAACATTTATTATTATTAGAGCCAAATTTTATCAAGACAATACTGTCTTTCTTGCAGTCTCGGTGGGGGAATAAGTTAGTACTCTTAAACTACAGATCTTTTTTGGCTAGTAGCAGAAGAAGTAAACAAAAGGACTGTGAAGTAAAATTTTCTTTGTATAAACTGAAGAACAAAAAATGTTCTATTCTGACCATGTCTTTCAATTCCCACTTGCTTTATCAGACATGCTTTTTCTCTATGACAGTGGTTAAATAATTGGGAACATTACTGAAGTGGGATTAAAATTATTTAAACAATCACTTAAAGTTTTGATCTGTTTCTGAAAGATCATGTCTATTTTTATATCCTTCAAGCTGCTTATAAACATATGTGAATTTACTGTTTTGATGTATTTCAGCAGCTGTCTCTAAGTTAGGTTTGCTTGTGTTTCTACAATGCCCCCTTACTGCCTTTTTGCTTAAATTCTTCTTTTTCCCCGCTTGTCTCTGCCTGGAGGTGAAACAAAGAAGGTTCCCCTGCTATAGCCACTGTCTTAGATGTTGTGATATTGGAACCTGCCAGTTTTACTGATTTGATTATCTATGTCCTGATTCCCTAGTGTAAGCTCCTAGCAATACCTCTGGAGTTTTGGCTCAAGAATATTCTTCGCCTGGACTGGCAGAGCTGTGCTCTGCTTCCCTCTGGCCACTGTTTTGCTGTCACTGAGTGTCTCTTGGCTGGGAAGTTGAAAAAAAAATGCTGGGATCTTCTATCAAAGACTAATTTGGTGGTGAGATGAACACAGGGTAGTCCTTTAACTTAAAAGGTTTGAAAGCTCCCATGCTGAGTATAGAGATAATGGATACTGGAGTGCATATAAAATATCTTATGAAATTATACATAAATGCGTACTGTTCAGTATGCCTTAACACACTGTAAAACTTTGTACTTACAAGTATGTTTTCCATAAAAAAATCAACACTTTTCAGATAAAGATTCTCTGTTTCCTTCTCCTCCCCTGCTAATAGTAGGTGGAGATTGGCTGTGGAGTAATAGGACTTTTCTGGTAGACTAGAGTTGAGTTTGGCTTGACAGCACACTCGTTTTGGGTCAGTTCTTTTGTCTAGCAAAGGATTTTAACCAGAGATCTCAAAGCAGCAAAAACCCCTTCTGTTTTTATATTGAAAATGAAATACACTACCCTTGCCAGATAATAATCACACTGTATAGAGTAGAGGAGCCTATTTTTCTTAGGCAGATCTGTTTCCTATATACAACTTCAGTGGTTGAGGTAAGCCTGCAGTCTAGTATCCTGCACTTCATAGCTTTAGTGCTGACTTTTGTGTGATTGGAAAGTACAAAGTATGACAGTTGCATCCTGCATTGAGCTTTCAGTCTTAGCTTGTTCTGTAGCTTAGAGCAAACAGATAAAGGATAAAAAATGAATGAATTTACAGTGGGATGTGTACAAATGTCATAATTAATCAGCTAAAAATCTTTTTTTTTCCATACTTGCTATTTTCTGTCTCTGAAATCCTTTTCTTTCTGTTAGCTCTGGTACTAATTATCCAGCCACTAGCTATTGGCCTTCAAAGTCAGAAAATGCAACATCATTCAGGAGACATGTGGCTGCCAAACCCAGTGAGCATGTAGGAGTAGTGCCTTTACAGGTCAAGTGCTAGAGCTGCTCTTTGACAAATCAGTCTGAATTAGCATCATAGGAGTCTGTTGGTATTCCTGCTCCCCCGCACCTCTGGCTTCATCTGTTAGTGGTTGATGTTGCCAGCCATTGTTTTGCACTCCCAGACCTGCAATCTGTTTCAGTGCTTGCTGGTAGTGCAGGAGCACCTTCAGCTCTCCAAACTTATTACCAGAACTTACAGCACACGTTGAAATGAATCGCATACCTGAAACTCTACTGCATGTGGCTTCACCTGTCTTCAGCTAGTAATCATTTATCAATATTTTGGGGAAAGAGGAAATGTAATATAAAGCTACTCTTCTGACTGATATTTGGATACGGATACTCCTGATACTTGGAGTTCAAGAGTTAGCACAAGTAGAAAGGGGCACCCAGTAAAAGGCTTTCTTAAAGGCTGTTCCATGACTTTTGGTTAAAAGTGAGCATGCTGCCAGTACCTGTATCCCTGTGGATGGCTCCAATATTAAGACCTTTTTGTGTAGTCCTAATTTAGGCTCATGTCTGTTCCCTGCTGAAGAGACAGGACAGGGAGTGATGGGAGACAAAACCTTGAAGATAGCATTCTGGTGCTAGAGGCATCCTCCAGATAATCCCGGCTGACACACTTCGGGGTGCACTCTACCAAGTAGATCCCAGCTTGATGGAGTATGGAGGCAAATTTGTACCTTTCTTCTTCACATTTAAATTGAGGCTGCCTGCTTTCACAATTAACTGTGTTCTGCTCTCTTTATCTAATCTATTTAAATGGATTCCATGTCGTTCTTGTTAGAATGATAAACGAAAAAGGCTATTTAAGTTTTAGCATGTTTAATAGTGTCCAGAGATGGACACAGAGGATCTGTGGTCAACTATATGCTCTTAGGAAAGGGAGCATAAAATGAGTACTGACAGCACTGGGTCCAAATGTAGTTTGTGGAAGGGCAGGTCTCAGTACACATCACATATGCTATAAGTGAAGTGGATGGCTACCAAATACAATGGAACTACCACTGTTTAATAAGCACAAGGCTTTCCCAATATCTCCATAAATTTCTGTTGATTTTTTTTGCAAATCTAGTCTGCATTTCCACACATCTATCATTCAGGAACTTAGCTGAAGAAGTAATTTAAAACACTTTGGAAGAGATTGGAAGAAAAAAGTGGAGAGCCAATTCCTCTTTTAGACCAGAATAAATTGACTTACCAGTGTTAATTCTTAGTGTATCTAGTTTGAAGTAAATGACAAACCAAACATGCAGAAATTCAGCCTAAAAGGTAAAAGATACATGAAGGGACCATGGGTATTTCCTTTGAAAAAGTATGTTTATGTTTATGCTTTTAGGTTGGAAGACTTGAAATCATTCCAGTTCATTCTTTTTCTTTTTTTTTCCATTTTTTCACCCTTGTGTGTGTATTTCCCTAGCATTTTTTGAATGTATTGTTCTGAGGGGCAAAAAACCTAAGATTAATGTGTCCGAGTTACTATAACAATAAACAACAACTATCAGTTATTCTTTTCTTCCTAATATCCTCCAGCTTTATGTTGCTTTAACGTATGCACATTCAGAGTTTTGAACATTGTGGGAAAAGGTTTCACTGGTATTCATTCTTGCCATTAAAGTGCTTCCCTTCTGAATATTGCCTGCCAAAGTATGTGGTATCCTGCAGAGCTAGAGGATGAGGACATAGATTGCAATGAAGCTGAACAGTTTGCACTTCCTAACAGTGACACCAGACATCAATCTTTTGTAAAGACAGCCCAGAATACAGGAGGAGAACTCTCAACCCCACTCCCCCACACAAAAAAACAAAAGGAGAATTATCTCTTTTTTTTCACCCATTTCATTTCAGCAATTTCCTTCTAAGATCCTCCAAGATGAATATGTTCTCAAATTGCATAAGCTGACATTTCAGTGGCTGAGACTCTTTTGGGGAAAGAAAAAAAAATGGAAAGACTTGAAGTAAAACTTGTTTTTTAAGTTTTTTAAAGTAACCTTTTTTTCCTTTTAAGATTTTCTTTAATTTAGTATCAGTTCTCTTTTTATCATCAGGCTAATGAATTCAGTGCAAATTTTGTCACAGTTAATGCATTTCACATGTTTATACCACAGTTTGACCTCAGTATTTAGTAACACTAAGTTACACAGGTTGGCAAGTGCTCAGAATTATAGACTTCAAGTGCTGTAATTGGTCATACTGGGAGATGCTTAAGTCTGCAGCTTGTATAAAGTGGCACAGACCTATAGAAGTCATTTTGAAACAGCTGCTGGGGATCTTCTTTACACAGAAATTTGTTATAGGTTTTTTTTTTAAATGCATAAATGTAATTTCACAACACGATGATTTAGGGTTGTGAAATTCATGAGCCATATTCTCCTCTTTGTAGTAAAAAAGGTGCAGAAAGAGCAAAGTGCTACAAAAAGTTTCTACATCAATGAATTTCAGAAGTTAAAATATGGTGTGTCACTCAGTCAGAAGGCAGTGAGGTGTAAGGTGGATAAACCTTGTTATAACCAGGAGAAACCCTAACTGAATAAAGGGTATTTGAAACAAATTGAGGCCAGTATTTGTGGAAAATACTTGATAGGGCTTGGGACTGGGTTCTCAAAGAAGATTTTATGCTATAATCTGGTTATCCTTGAAAGTGCCATGGCATCATTTTATTCTTTTTTTTTTTTTTTTAACACATCAGAGCTGTTTTAACCCTTTTGCACATAAAGAATCTGTTATGAAATCCTTAACAACTGGAAAACAGAATACCTGAATCAAGCTTTATATACATGTGAAAAAGACAAGTGAAAGTGCAACAGCTGCTGCCATCATGGTTCCTGATGGTCTAGAGACTCCTATCTTTGCTACAGAGATTGTCCAGAGCTCAGGGAAACAAAGCTTTGACCAGCTGCAGAGCTGCTCCAGACAACTAGAGCACTTGAAAATTGGCTTCAGGAAGGTGTGAGAAACAGGCTGGTACACAAGTCGTTGTAGCAGAATTTTTGTGGGACCTACTGTGGACTCAAAGACTTGGCAAATGTTCCACTATTTTCACAGCAAACTTATATACACAGTACTAAAACTAATCCCTATTGTATTTTTCTTTTTTTTTTTTTTTTATGTTTCCTATTTGTCTTTGTGGAAATGTCCAAATCCAACAATTGCATGCTGAAATTGCTTTGGATCATTTATCTTCTCAGTATCTTTTCACACAAAGGAATGCATGTTCATTTTCTGTTAGAATTATGAGTGAAGTCAGAGATTGAGTCACTGTTTTTTATTTCTGAATCTTACCTGATAACCTTTATTCCTTTGTGGCTTTCCATGGTGTATGTAGAAACAGACTGTTCAGTTCCTAGAAACTATGAAAAGCTCACAGGCCATGGACTAACACTGTCCTAATTTAATAACTCAGATTCTTACTCTGATTTACATGGATATAACAATGCTGCAAGAAGTTTGACTCATGCAGCTTAGTTTCCAAGAGAACTGCTCCTACTAGTTCCAAAAGACTGAATCTTTGGGTGTGCTGTGGCTTTTTCTAGCCTTTCCATTGATGTCCCATGCTTATGAGGATGCCAGAAAATAACATAAGGCACCTATGGGTTGAGAGGACCATTATTTTTGACCTGGCCAGCCTCTGCTTTCCTAACCACATCATCTTTTAAATATTTTACAGATTCAGAAGCGTATCTGGGTATAATTCACAGTCCCCTGGATTCTTGCTAGAAGGGGATAGGATCTGGCCTGTTGTTTATTCTGGGTAGCATGTGTAATACTTTGGCTTATCTTGATTCTTCCCACGTTTCCCCAGACCATTCTGCATCTTAAGTTTTGCAGATCTTATTGTGGACTTTTTTGTGTGGGAGCAGATTTGTGTTTTCAACTGGTATGGCAGCAGATCAAGCAGGAGGTTTTGGCTCGTGCATATATGGAGGCAGGTTTTGTGGAAGGTTGCTTGAATTTTTTGGCTTACAAACCATGGGAGTATATACCATGTATTACTTGATTACAAGTTAGCCCACTCACTAAATACTTTGCTGACCACATGCAGTAACATAAGAAGAGGGCTGAAAAACAGATAATCCCAACTAAAGCTCAGAAAGAGCACATCTCACATCCCAGAAGGATCAGATGCTGAACACCAAGTGAAATTTACTAATTAAACAGTTGGATTGTGATTGTATAGACCACAGTGTGTCTCTTGGTAGCATAATGTTCTTTTGATACTGGCTTTCTGACAGGCTGTATGATTGCCTGTCCTGGCATTACCTGGGTAGAACAATGTGCATTTCATTGCAAAAGGAGGACTAGGTAATACTGAGGCTGAAAAAATGCTTTTGAGTTGTTCCCCCTTGTCCTGATACACCAACTTCATGAGCAATGTCTGATATTTTAAACAGTGGTGGAACTACTTTCTAAAGGCTGAGAACTGGTCTGGGTTAGGAACATGCATAGATAGGTGCTTCTCAAGAAAAATGAGAAAAAGAGAAAGGTTAAGAAAATTGTTTGAAGGTCTATAGTAAATCAAATCTAGTTCACCACTTGAACTCAGATCTCCTTACAGCCAGTCTTTGGTTTACAAATGTGATTATCTTGAGAATAAAAACTGCTGAAACTCGCTGTAACCAAGGCCACAATTTAAGAAAAATGTGTCTTATTAAAAAAAAAAAAACAAAAAAAAACAACACAAAAAAACCAAAACAAAACAAAAAAGTGTACATTTCCCTGTATACATGCTTCCTGGTGTGTGGTATATAACAGAGCCTTCCAGATAAATTCCTTGGATCTAGTTCTGTTCTCATTAAACCCGCACAGCTCTGTGCTAACACTAACGTAACCGAGGAAAGAATTTTTCCTATAAGAATTATATTTCTAATAAGCAGGAAGCAGAGCTTTTTGGCAAAATCAGCTATCCTGCAACTATGCCTGAAGAACACTAAAACAAAAAACATAAAGCAAAGTTGGCTCAGAAGAGTCACAAAATAAGGGCTACACCATAACAGACTGAACAGAAGAGTTCCACCACAGTTCATATCTACTTCTGTTGTGGAGATGATAGCTAATCTGTTAGGTTCTGGTTTTATGTGAGGTGGATCCCAAAAAGTTCCCAAAATACAGGTTTTTTGGCAACTTTCATTAAAATAAATCTGGTAATTGTCCTTTCCAGTAACAAAATTTAAGTAGTACTGTATTGCAGGGGTTGCTTGTCCAATGCAAGTGTAGAATCAAAGAGGGAATGAGATTCTGTGAAAAAGCTCTGCATGAGAAGGGATTTATTCAAATTCTTAAAAAGCAGCAATAGTACACTAAATTGGGAAGAGCTGTTGACTCCCTTCAAGGCAGAGGCCCTGCAGAGAGATCTTGCCAAATTAAAGGTCTGGGTGATCACCAGGTACAGGAAGTTTAAAAAAGACAAGTACTGAATTCTGTACTTGGACCAGAACAGCCCTGGATGTACAGACAGAGTGGGGAATGAGAAGCTGGAGAGCAGGGCCAAGGAAAGGGTCCTGGGGGTCCTGGTCAGTGTCAGGTTGAACACGAGCCAGCAGAGCCTGGCAGCCAGGAGGGCCAGCCCTGTCCTGGGGGACATCAGACACAGCATGGCCAGCCAGGCAAGGGAGGGGATTGTCCTGCTCTGCTCTGAGCTGGGGCAGCCTCACCTCGAGTGCTGGGGGCAGTTTTGGGTACCACAACATAAAAAAGACATTGAACTGTTAGAGAGTGTCCAAAGGAGGGCAACAAAGATGGTGAAGGACCTTGAGGGGAAGCCGTGAGAGGAGCAGCTGAGGGCACTTGGTCTGTTCAGCCTGGGCAAGAGGTGACTGAGAGGAGACCTCATTGCAGTTACAACTTCCTGTGAGGGGAAGTGGAGAAGCAGACACTGATCTCTTCTTTTTGGTGAGCAGTCATGAAGCATCAGGGAAGGTTTAGGCTAGATATCAGGAAAAGGTTCTTCTCCCAGAGGGTGACCAGGCAGTGGAACAGGCTCCCCAGGAAAGTGGTCAGAGCACCAAGCCTGACAGAGTTCAAGAAGTGTTTCAGCAATGCTCTCAGACATATGGAGTGATTCTTGGCACTGTCCTGTGCTGGGCCGGGAGTTGGACTTGATCCTTGTGAGTCCCTTCCAACTCAGCATATTCTATGATTCTATGATTTTATGAGCACATCAGTTAGAAGAAGGCAGTAAGGTAGTGAGTAATCAAACAGTTGGTTTTGGGTTTTTTTTTTTTTGTGAATCAGAAAAGATAATAGTTTAGCAAATAATTTTTTAAAATTCTATGTATTTTCCTGTCTTTTATCTTTTTAGGTAGGATTGAAATGCATAGAAAAGAGATGACTGACATTTCTACCTTGAGATGCATAGAAATAACTGACATTTCTACCTTCCAGGCCTTTTTTCTTTCCTCAGTCATCCTGGGGTTTCTACTAATTCTGACTAGATGGAAGTAGACCCAGGAGATGATCCCTTTTTGATTGCTTGTAGGTGAAGGCAGCAGAGAGTATCTACCTCTGAAGCCCTGTGGGTTACACCTGCTTTAGGAACAGCAGATTGCATACTGGGGTCAGTTGGGGCCATGCCATCTTCTAAAAGATGGCTAGCATAGCAAAACTGAAGGCTCTGTTTAAATTTAAGTAGGTGCTGAAGGGAAACTTTCACCTGTTCTCCTAGCTACAGTCAATGTTGCCAGTGAGATAATGGAAACTTTAAGTGATTCATCAGCTGTATTTTTTTCCATATTACTTAAGATCCAGGTCTTATAAAGCTTGTACGCATATTTTAATTAAAAGTTAATTTCTAATCTTTCTTTATTTACTCAAAAGTCATCAAATCTTTACCATTTCACTGATTCTGAAGATTTCATAAAATGGCTGTTTCCATTGAAATCACTCCTTAAAATGACAGGGTTTTATTGGCATACATGTTTTCTCCTGCTAACCAAAATGTGTTGGGCTAGGGAAATTACTTAAAATCACTGAAATTAACAACAACAAAAAAATCTCATTTTGACACCTCTGTATTATGTATTCTTCAAGAGGAATCTTATGTGCACAATGAATGTTTCCTACTACTAAAAAAGAAATACTTCAGAAGTAGCGAAATATTAACCAGACATTGGATCTGTCTTAGGGATTCATAGAATGGAACTTGATTAGTAATGAAAAATTATTTTTAAATAAAAAAAATTAAGCCTAAGTAGAATCATTGGTCACCTTACCAATATGATTTTTGAAAGTGTGTGAAACATTACATTTTATGAATTAATTAGGAGGACAAAGGAAGGGAGAAGTACAAAAGAATGATACATCAGTAATCTTTCTTCATTTTGGAAAATCCAGAAAAGTAGATAAATGGGACTGCTGAAAAAAGCCTGGCTTCAGCTTCTTGTTAGCCAGTGCTTCATTGCTGTTACGAGGCTACTAGTAAGTTCCCTCAAAGCCTTGCTTCTCCAGGCCGGTTCTCTCAGCTTCTCATTCTTTTTCTTCTAATAACAGAATTTGTACATTGAACTATTGCTAAAATGACAAATCTTCATTTTCATTTGGAATAAATTGTAGGATGCAAATCTCTCATCTGCTTGGAGCCCACTGGTTTTAGCAAGTGCAGGTCTGATTCTGAGATGACGTCAAGGAGACTTAGCTAAAATGAAAACTGAGAGCCAAATCATAACCTGTCCTTCATTCAACAGCTTCTGTGTAGCACCAATTTTCCTTTGTCACCTACTACGTGGCCTCATTTATTCTCTGTTGGGATTACATGCTGATTCTTTAAATTGTGTGATGGATGGAAATATTAATTGATTCAGTAGATGTCGGTAATATTAGTAGTAATAATAATAGTAATAAATTCAACAATTTAAGTACCAATTAATTCAAGTACCGATTTTTGGTTCTCCAGTACCAAGATGCAATTGCCCTGTTGTTCCCCAGATGAGAATAGCTCATCATGTCTCCATCCATTAACAGGAAACTGGGGAATGCTACAACAGGAAAGAAGGCCCTTGCTGTCCTGGGTTTTAACTTGTATAACTTTCCTCACAGCTACATGAAAAGGAAATGCTACCTTTATCTTCACTGACAGGTAGTTCTTCATAATAGCAGCAGATGCAGAGGTCTTCCGAGACCCAAGTGAGTCTCAGGAACTTAAAGCTGGTCCTGCTGTGAGCAGGAGGTTGGACTAGAGACCTTTGGTGGTTCTGTCCCATCTGAATTACCCTAAGATTCCATGAGGTTCACTCTCCTCAATCAAAGATAGGGGGTTTGTGTATAGTGTATTGAAGTTATCTATTTTTTTAATTGTATTTAAAAATCACATTTGAATTATGAAACCTCAAAAATTCCATTAGAACACTGTCTCAGTGCCTTCTCCAATTCCATCGCCTACTTTTTTCCTGTGGCTTCACAGTAGGATTTGATAATTTTGTAAAATGCAGTAATACTTCCTGTTTTCTGCATGATTGTTTTTTTTAATCTGTGTTGGTATTGGCTCAATCTTGCTTTCTTTATTGGTCATTATGTAATAATACATATGAGAAAGTCTGTGTGAAAGAGTCTTTTATAATTTTATCCCCATTCAAATGATTTTTTTCATTTTCTTTTAAGTTATCATCATTAGAAATGAAAAAGTGAAACCACAAGTCTTCTGTAGAGACATACAATTTCATTTCTCTTGCGGGCAGATGGTGAGCAGTCAGCTTTATTCCATGAAGAATGCTTGGTCTGTTTCTTAGATTTGAGAGATGTCTTTTTGGCATTATGGTTGTAGTATTTTTAATATACTAATGGTTACAGACTGAGTTTTGGGGTGATCTATTTCACCCATTCATATTATTCTTCTGCTTCAAATAAGTTCTTGAAGATCAGTTTCTTCAGATTAATGTTAATACATTTTTTTTCCAATTGAGTCTGCCTATTTCTCAAAGGAATTTAACGTGGTCTGTGCCATTGGTGTCATCAACAATAGGATTAAGTAGTAGGATTTAATTTACTTACCTACAAAAGAAGTCAGAAATAGCTGTAGTAGTTAAATTACTTGTGGAAGAATTGTTTGTTTATCTCCCCAATATTCCTGTGGCGCATTTTTGAATGATAGATCATTTAAGCTGGCTTGCACATCTGAATAACTAACATTTTACCAATATTTGGTTACCTTATTCCATATACTTGTTAGTGTAAGAGGCAGTTTAACTGAAAAATGAATCCTAATAAAATGCCTTTTTAGTAATTCGTTTTGAAAACCATTTGACCTTAACTACAATGAAAGTAGACTGTAAAAATCATCATAGATTCCCTTCCTTGAACTTTTCATAATGCTGAAAAATGACTGAGGGAAAGAAGAAAGATCCAGTTACTGTACCCTGTTTGCACAGCTGTACTTCATTGAGTGGAGGCTTGTGTTACACACAGTTTGTGATAGGAAGTAAATGCTTTTAAAACAACTAAGGAGACAGGTCTTTAACCTCCACCTTTTCAGATGCTTTTTTCACTCATTTAGCTTCTGTCGAGGTCTTGAGAAACATTTCAAACACAAATTATTATTGAATACTGAAGCTCACCTGAATAATTAATTTCCTAGTGTGTTTATTAGGCAGAGATGCATTGAGATGAGGTTGGTTAGTGTTTTTTAGGTGGTTTTTTTTTTTGAGAGACATCACTAATTATTGATATAGTGAACACTTGTTCCTTCAGGAACAAATGCATTTTAGGAAGAAAGAATTCTTAGACTCAGTGTTAAGTGCTACTTGATAGTTGAAATTACACATTTATTTCAGCAATTTTAAGTATTTTAAGGCCTTAGAGATAATTTAAAAATGATTTTGTGATGGTAATTACCAAATTGTCAAAATTATTTAGATTTAAAAGTCCCAGTTGCTAGCATGCAAGACTGTTACCTCCTACAAGACTGTCTAGTCCCCTAAATGGTAAAGGTACGTTCAGGTTCATAAAGAGAATTTTTTTTTTACATACTTTACACTAGAAGTACATGTTAATCACCAGACCTAAACTATTTGATGTAAACTTGGTTGCAAATAATTACAGGACTCTAGACAGCCATTATAAAATAGTTTTCTGAATTTGATTCTAATGTCTGCCAGAGGCACTTCTCTAATGGCTGTGGTGAAACAAGGTCAGTGGCAATGGGAGTGTGCAGCTGGCAGACAGCCAGTCAACTTTTATTTTCTGTAATCAGCTGAGGCTTTGTGTATACTTCATCCCTTGAAGTACATGAGACCTTAAATTAAGAATTATGATAAATAGGCATTATTTGGGCTACATTGACTGCATGCTTTTTCCTTTTTTCTGTAATTAAGGTAATCCTTAGAGCTGATGACCATGACTATGTCTATTTAAATATCCCACTTCACACTGGCCAGATACAGTGCAGACAGGCTACCCAGGTCTGCACTTGTGTGAGAAAATGCCTTGAAATATAATCAGGATTTTGAAGTATTCTTCATTTCAGTGCATTAGAGGTATCCTGCCTTTGGAGGATGTGGCTGACACTGATTTTGCCCATATTCCAGCTTTTCCTTTTCTTTTTTTTACTGTAACAATAGAGCCACTGCTCTCCTTTGGCTGTGTCAAGGCTTCCCAGCAAGCATCAGTTTGTTTTTCCATTTGTCAGTAGTGGGCAGGCAGTGGCTGTGTTTTGTGGTCTATGGTCTGTGGCACAAGTGGCTTGAAGATTCACACATTCCAGAAAAATGTAAGCATAAAAGCTGACACCAGTTAAGTTGTTTAAATTTGATGCATATGATTTTTGGAACATTTTGTGTCCCCTTCTAGTCTTCAAATATATCAAGTTCAAGCATGAGAGCATCCTCAGTCTTTGTCCCTCTGAATCCCATCCAGAGCTCCAACTGACTCATGTTACCAGAACTCAGATGAGGCTTTCTGGCTGTTTAATTCTCATCTCACACATCCTTCTGCTCTTCCAGCAATGATTTTAATTCCTGCTACAGCCTCTCTTTACTTCAACATGAAATTTACACTGACTTGTGTGCACTGACAGACATGTAACCCTGCCTACACAAACTCAGCTTTGAGCATTAGGTTTTATTATTTTATGTTAATGTAAAATAGCAAAGTGTAAATTGGAGGATTAGTTGCTTCTAGCTTAAGAAAAAAGGGCCTTGGGAAACAAATACTGCTTCTCTAGCACAAACCTCATTAGAAATTTTGTGTTTTGCAGAGGTTAATATACTGTGGGCTGCACACCAAGTACACCATAGTTCAGAAGATTACAACTTATTCACAGCCTTGAGGCAATCTGTACTGCAGAAATACACCTCCTGGGTAAGTTGCACAAGGTTTGACAAACAAGTTAATATCAACAAGTTTTAGTAAAAGTTAAAGCATAGCATTTATTTCCCCTCAAAAAAACCCATAATTTTTTAAAAGATGTTTGACACTGAAGGCACAGAAGATGAAACGGAAGAATCTGATAATCATAAGTTTTATAATATGTTCACTAATGTTGTACAGCAAACATAAAAATAGCTACAAAAGCTAAAGAAGGCTAATTATATAACCCTGCATTTATATTTTAATAACTTTTTGAGTAGAATGGAGAATTTTCATTCAGTTATTCATACATGAATACAGAAAAAAAGCAGAGTATAGTTCAACTATTTCAGAATATGTCTGTCTAGCTAAAAGGAGCAGGGAGAGAAATCATCATTAAAATTTGCTTTGGACATGCAAATGGATTTATTTGTCTCTGCTCATTCATGTCATATCTGTACCCTTGTAGGTAAGAACAGTATGTTACATAGCATTATTTAAGATAAAATTAATTTGAAATGGTGAGCTGTGTACATATTCAGTATTTACATACAGATTTTAAAAATTATATTTCCAAATGCATTCATAAATGTAGCATAATATTTAGGGTTTAGTTCTGCACCCAGGGTAACTGCTGATTTCCTAAGTTGAGCCCTCATGTTCTCTTTTGACTGTTTTGGGTTTTTTTTAATCAGATTGTAGTTTGTCTGGTTGTGTATTATTCAAAACTAATAACTTCAAAATTTAATTTTCAGAATTAGAATTCAAAAGGGATATTAAATGTATTTACATATATAGATACATACATATAATTATATAGTTATATATATTCTCCAGTGAGGTATAATATGGGTGGTGAAGGAAATCCACAGCCCTTTGGCAATCCAGCCTGTGAGCAAATGACTCAAAGTCAAGAGAGTGTGCTCACCCATGGAAATCCAGTATAACTCCATTAACTTGGGTAAAGTGGATTTGTGCTTATGTAACTGAACATGGACTTCATCTCTAATTCATAACTGTCTTAAGTGCATGACATTAAATTAGTTAAAGTGCTACATTCCAGGGAAATTTTCTTCTGAAAATCATGAACTAGTACTATTTCTTAGATCTTTTTCTTGATGTCTTCTATATAAATTCTTGTTGCTTATTTATTAAGAAAATAATCATGTGATGTTAGCAAGATTACCTAGAATTTAAATTACTGTAATGAACAATAGCGGAAGGGATGTCTGTGACAACCCTGCTTCCTCTGTAAATACTGCTATGTTAAAGATTTAACCTTTGCCCATTTACCCATTGGGACCATATGTGCAAATGCTTAACAAAAACAATAATTCAAAAAAGACAAAAAGCCTGTGTGCACATATGGGTGTGCATATGAGAACTCTGTCTGATGGCAAGATTTTGAGGATACTTAAGAGAGCATAAAATACTCGAAAGACCAAGATGTTTGGCCACCTTGGATTCCAAAGACCATCCTCAGGACCACACTGATATCACTTGGCAAATAATATGGGTGCATTTAAAATTCATATGCTTTGTGCAAAGGGAAATGAATGTAGGAATACATACTACTTTTGTGTGCCAGGTTTTTTTCACCAAGTATTTGATATTAACCAAAACATATGGTTAATGTAAATACTGTTTTGCCTCCTCCCTGAACTTTTCAGACATACACCAGTTTTCTTTCTGCAACGCCTTATTGTGCATGATCACAATTCTTGCTAATTCTTACAGAACTGCTGTTTTTTTGGACAGACAGTTTTGTCCAGAACCATGGATGGATCTGCTCTGAAGCTGAAACTCAGTGAAATCCTTCGTTAATCTCAGATTGATCTGATCTTGTTGAATGTGTACTTTACTGTTCAATGAGTTTGACATTCAATTTTGTGGAGAGTGTGAGAAACTTATGGTGGATGGCGTGGGATTATGTGACTGTTCTGCTGCCAGCTCTGTTGTGTTTTAAGTTAAACATTGTAAGATAAATAAATCAGCACGTTAATCTATGACTGAAAAGATATGAAATGAAAGAGAATAGAAAAACATGCTTGACAATCAGTGGTGTGAGATGTACTCCTGATTTTGGAACTGAATGTATAGTGCTTCATGTTGTTTGCATACACAGTGTTTCTGTTTCTCCACGGGCCATGGAGGAGCAAATCTACTGTGTAGACTGGGAGATACTGTTGAGGCACCATTTAGTGGGAAAAAGATGTCAAAAAATATATATTAATTTTTAAGAAGAAGATAGCAAGCTAAAGCAAGATAATACTATATAAATGAATGTATAAGTGGCAAAACAGTCAAAGAGCAGTTGTGAGAGATTTGCACATGCTCTTTGAAAAGCTATGATTTAATGCTTTGGGTACCATTCTCAACTTTAGGGTAAGATTTAATTGCAAATAATAAATCCATGATAATTTGACCACTTTTGACGGTACATTCAGATAAACTGTTGAACTATGCCTTGGTATAAAAGCAGTGGAAACATCTACATACAAGTCTGGAAATGGAATTGGGAGCAGAGTTTTCAGTGCAGTCAGTCACTTCTTGTCTACTGACGAGTCTGCCAGGTCTGGGATCTGTAAAAAATGGGTTGGCTTTTTTTATTTTTTTTTTTAATTTTATCCTTGCCTTTAACTGCTGCAGAGTCCTCACAGGAGCTCCTGCCCACATGAACTTGCTGTCAGCAGCTGTCCTGCAGCCCCCCATGCCCTGCAGATCCTCTGCAGCCGCATCAGCAGGTGGCCCCAGAGACCCAGCATGGAAACAGCATTCCTGCTAAACCTCAGGAGGCCCTTTCTGTAGCGGAAGTGGTTATAACCTTTTACTTAAAAATGGGAGGGAGAAAGGAAGAGATGCCCACATGGGAGAGTGGGCAATGGCCCTTTCAAAGGGGCAATGCCTTTGGCGTGGGGGCCGACAGCTGCAGTGCAGCAGCCCCAGATGCAAATGTCAGCCCCTGATGCAAATGTCTCTGCACCCCGCTCTGGGTGCTTTTCCCATCAGCTACTGTAGCACTTTCCCAATCTCTGCTGCTGAATTCCCGAGTGAGAAAAGATCTGTCAGTGTGATAAAAGTTTTCTTGTAGTTTTGACCAGAAATTCCATTCTGGAGCCAAGAAAGCTTTTCCTATGCAAACTTGTTAAAGCTGGTATTTGCCATGAAATCTTTTGATTTGGAGAATTGGCATTTCCAGTAAAGAACTGTTTAATCATTTTTTTTTTCCCCTGAGATTGCTCTTCTTGTTTCAGAACAACAAATAGGAAAAGTCAAATCTTGGTATGGGAGAAGTTTTCATTTCTCCCTATGAGTTCCACTTCTGTAAATGATCTTTAAAATCCTTTCTGTGCAAAATAAAGCTTACACTGCAAGAAAATGTGAGGCGGTTAGTAAAGCATTCTCCTTTGACAGTTTCAAATTTACCTATAGATTTATATAAAATTTCCTTCATCCCACCACTTTGCAGGGAAATCCTAGTACTCTTATGTAAATTAAGTTAGGAAATAAATATGAAGATGATCCTTCTTTCCCCTTTGAGTCATCTGTAAATACCACCAAATTGCTTCTGATACTTTTAGGGAAAAAGCATATAATTTTTTAACCCTGCTTTCAATCCTGTAACCACTTCCATGAACAATCTGAAAACCATCTGGTTTGGTTTTTTGGGCTTTTTTTAATCAATTTCCTCTCCATTCCTTTAAAAAAAAATCCTGCTGTTATCATGCCATTAGACAGAAACTTAGTCCCCCTCTATTACCTTTTAATTCCTTTACTTTTTGGAAAGCAGCTTCCAAGACAGAAACAGAAACACCCCATAGGTAATTTGTGGGGCAGCTGTGATCCATGAAGCCTTTAAATGTAGATTTTGAAATCCCAGCTGTCGCAGCCCTGCCAGGTGATACTGCAATGGCTTCAGGGTTTTGTCCTAGTGTTTCAGACATTGTCTGGGGTTGAAGCCAGCAGACAAAGCTGATATTGCAAGGTTCTAGTCCTCTATTGGTTTGTCACAGTGAGATGTGTCTGTGGTGACTTTCTGGAGAGCATCAGTCACATCACTGGGGTGGAAGTGCAGCTGTTTCACAGCCTCAGTGTGACTTCTAATCTATTGGGCAGCCCTGTTGGCTAAAACTGAGAGAATACTGGTTTTACATGCTATATCCAGACCTACACTAAAGGAATTCTTGGTCCAGGAGGCCTTTCATGGCAATTGGACTGCCTTCTTGGATGTCAAAAGATTTGATTTTTTGTGAAAGGGACAGTAGTAATTAGGAAATATATTTTTCTAATTTTCCTGTGCTTCACAGGGAGCTCTTGTTGCCAAACAGATATTTCCTGAGTGCTAAAGAGATTTAAAGTTTTGAAGATACCTCTGCTACTGTTTAGTTTGGGAAAAATCTCTGTATTTTAGAGAAATATTAACTTTTCAATGCAGGTGATATAACACAGTATCAGGTAAAAGGGAAAATAAAAAGATAAGATATTTCAAGATCATCCTTTTTCTGAAGAAAAAAGACTGACTTTTAACATATGAAGGTCTTAGAATTTTTATTCTATTGCTCAGCCAGTTAAACAATTAATTGTGAATTTCCCAAGTAAGGAGTTTTCTGATACTTTTTTCATGCTAGCATGTTTTGAGGAATCAGCAATATATTGGGACTTTATGGGAGATGCAATGAGAAAGTTAAGGTGAGAATTATAATTAACTGGGAAAGCCAAGTAAGCTGTCTTACCCTCATGGTGCTTATGTAGGGAGTTTGGATGGAAAACCTATAGTGTTACAAATTTGCACCTTGCTTAATCTGTGATAATTCTTCCCTGTAGGGCAACCCTTAATGTCACGGCTGTGTTGCTGTCTGCTCCATATAGTACACAGCATAAACCTCTAATATCAGAATATATGAATTCTTATGTTGGATTTTCTACTTGGTCAGTTTGGCTTGTGGGAAATCTCTTTTGGATCAATTTCTGTCTCATTTGCTATAGCACATCAAGTAGTAACATAATGATCACTATCTATGTACACTATGTAATGTCTGCATTACGGATGTATTAGAAGAAGCAAGTACATTGTGCAGTGCTTTGAGCTCCTGATAGGACTTCATTATATCGTCATGAGTTTAGAATTAGATATCTAATGTATGTTTTCTTTCTCATTTTTCAGATGTTCAACTTGCCCATGGCTCTTTTCATTCCCCCTTCAGTGTTTGCTGTTCATTTACAGTTTAATCTGCTTTACCAGTTTTGGATACATACAGAGGTAAACCAGGTTTTTAAGCCATACCTAAACAGTTAGCCTGGAGCAGTGTCTTGGAAATCCACTAGCAGCTGATTTATTGTGTAAGAAAAATCTTTGTCTGACTTCTTTAAGGAGAAACATCTGTTCATTTTTATTCCTTTTTCTGAATATATATTGCTAAGTTTATAAGAAGCAATGAGGCCAGTTGGTCCCAATTAGATTTAGAAAAAAAAAAAGTAACTGTAAGGAATCAAAACTTTTTGCTATTTTAATACTGTATTTTCCTATGTTGCAGCTTATTAAACATTTTTGGCAGATACTGAAGATGATTTCATTTCTAGGATAAATATTTTAGGGAAAAATACCCAAAAGTCGGTGCTTCTTAAAGACCATTTAGAGCTGCAACTAAATTATGATGTCGTTTCTTTCTTAATGCAAGTAATTCTCACATGAAAAATGCTCTATGATTATCTGATGGCTATTTGTTTATGACTACACCACTTCATTTCTGTTTTGTGAATGCATAGACCATATCTTTACATGGTTAATAACACACTGTAATTAGAAAGATGTTTCCCACACTTTTCAGGTAGTTCAATGGCCTTCATCTTCTTCCTTACATTACAATAGAGGTATCTAAAGGTACTTCATGTTATAAGTCAGTAGCATATTTCTCAGCAGCCCCAGGTGGGCTGTGGGGTTATTTTATTTCTATGACACTTACTCCTTTGTTTATTCTGCCCAGATAGATGCCTTTTCTTCTCTAATTTCATGATGCAATATATCGGACAGTTCTTTGGGGATTTTATTTCCTTCATCTGATATTTTAGGTGTTTATGTTGTTTAAATTGCAGATTTTTTTTTTCTGTGTGTTTCGTTAAGAAAAGAATTAAAAAAAATAAAAGTGAGACAGTTATAGTGGACCAATAGCAACCTTTGATTGTTGACATTTTTTTTCTGTTGGACACATTTCTAAAATCATTAACATATGTCTGATGATCTAAAACACCATGTGAATAGGAAAGGCTTAGATAAAATGTCACACACATCACCAGAAGTGGCATAAACTGAAGCAATACACATTTAAACTTTTTAAATATTTTGAAAAAATTCAAGCAGTCTTTATACCAAATGAATACTAGGCCTCATGTGGTAGCAAAGTTTCTTTGACCATACTTTAGGTTCTGCAAATTAGTTTTAGTGTGCTTTGCCACTAAAAAATTATGATATTCCTCATCTGTGTCTTCTCTGGTGTTTGATGCCATCTCTTCCTTGGCTGAGAGGGTTCTAACATTCTGCTGTGTAGCAGTAACTCAATGAATCTCAGCACTGGTGCCACAGTGCACGTCTAGAGTTTTTAAAGTGAATTTCAGAGGCTTATGAATTGCCTACATCCCTCCAAAGTGCTAAATCCTTCATAGGGCTTAAAAGGAATTTCCATAGCATATGTGCAATGTGCCAAGTTTAGACACTAGTCTAAACAAGAATGAATTTCAGTCTCAATGAAAAGATAAGCACTCCTTACTATTAAATTATTGTGCTGCTGGAAAAACAATGGATCTTTTGTATTAATCCAGTTGATCCACTCAAAGAACTTTGCTTACAAGGGAAGTTATTCTTAATGTTGATATTGTTGATTTTATAGCACAGCTGTAATCGGTTGAAATATGTTGGAGTCATGCTCTAAGGTCAAAAATTATGTCGGAATAGAAATAGGGTTACACCATGTATTAGCAGATTTCCTGCTCTCAAGGGCCAGGCATTGACAGAAAAAAGTAAGGAAAGGAAGGGAAATGGTATCAACTATTCAGGCTTATGTTACCCTATATTTTTGGTGAAATTAATACGATGCTTCACCATTATATTGGGTTTTCTTTGCAATAGCTATCACAATTTACCTGTTTAAAGCTATTGCTGTTCTTTTTTTTTCTAATAGTCCTTTTCTGAATTTTAATGATCCTAATTTTCTTACACAGATTTTATTACTATGAAAATCCTTTCTTCAAGTCTCTGTTTCTGTCAGTTTACTAACACACGGAGTTTGTTCAGGGCTGTAGCCTGGGGTTCTATAGCAAACAGCATCCTGTCTCAGCAAGTGCTGCTAACCCTTGCTCTGAGAGCAGATATTTATCATTCCCCAGCAGCTGTGGGAGCCTGTGGAGGGTGCTGTTACATGTCATTAGGGGTCTAGGGGAGATACACCTCATTATTTCCCTTCTGCCAAGGTAATCTTAAAATAATGTAATTGTTTGCTTGTAAAATGAAGAAGAAATTGACTTTTTTCCCCCAAATTTCTATTGCTTTTCATCAGTATCAATTTCCTGATACAGTTTTGGCCCACATTGACTAGTCACAGATATTTGGAAATTGTCACTTCACGACTTTTGATTGCACATCTTTCTCTTTAAGAAAAATAAAATCTAGTAAGATCGAGAGGAGAAAAAAAATCTGTCTTCCTTAATAGATGGTGGTTTGTTTGTTTTTTTACACAGGACTGAAAAGGAAAGCACATGCAGAATTTTTTTCTTTTAGAGAAGAAAAAAAGATGTATATAATTAATAGGAAAGATTTTAAGTACATGAAAAAGCTTCTGAAGATGTTTTGTTTAGAGAGAAACATAAATTGAATTCAGTAATTACAAAAGAATGATCACGCTCTTCTGAAACTTTCTATGCCACGTTTCAGCCTAGAGCAAAAGCTTATGGCCAAATACAGTCCCTGGTATTTTCCTGTACTTAAATTTTACATGTGTCCAGTGCTGCTTTAAAAAATATTAAGAGATGGTTCCTGTGTTATAACTTTGACCTGTCTCGTTATTTGTTATGTCAGTTTTTGTCCAGCTTTACTACCAATAGATCAGACATGGTCTATTTTATTTTAACTCAAGTGACTCATATATTCTTGTGACTACAGTATCATAAAGATCAAAAGTACACATTTGTTCTACCTCATTTAGACTTCTGTATTTCCTACATGCTTGGTATGCATTAGTTTTTGTGGTTTTATATAGAATAATACAGCATTTTAAGCTCTATAAATCTTATATAAAAATTATAGTATTTTTCTGGTGCTGGATTCTTTTACTATTGTTTATTATTAGAATGGACTATTGATACAGGAAAGGCATGCCTGAAATTAATAAAGTTGTGCATGCTAGAGTGAAAATACAACTTTGAAACTTATCTCATGCATTTGTGTTCGACTATTTTTTTTCACTGCATCCTGGATCAATGGGCCAAGACCAGAGATGTGAGATTCGAAGCCAAGTGCCAGGTCTTGCATTTTGATCCTAACCACCCCATGCAGGGCTACAGGAAGGGGGAAGAGTGGCTGGAAAGCAGCCAAGCAGATAAGAGTGTAGGGATGCTGGTTGACAGCAGCTGAACATGAGCCAGTGTGTGTGCCCAGGTGGCCAAGAAGGCCAATGGCATCTTGGCCTGGATCAGCAATGGCCAGCAGAACCAGGGGAGGGATTGCCACCCTCTACTCAGCATTGGTGAGGCCACATCTTCAATCCTGTGTCCAGTTCTGGGCCCCTCACCACAAGACATTGAGGTGCTGGAGCCTGTCCAGAGAAGGACAGTGGAGCTGGAGAAGGGTCTGGTGCACAAGTCTTACTAGAGTGACTGGGGGATCTGAGGGTGTTTAACCTGGAGACGAGGAGGCTCGGGGGGCGGGGGGGGGCTTGTCCTCTCTACAACTGCCTGAAAGGAAGCTGCAGCCACGTGGGAGCCGTTTTCTTCTCCAGGGCAACCAGTGGCAGAACCGGGGGAAATGGCCTCCAGCTGTGCTAGAGGAGGTTCAGGTTGAACATCAAGACAAATTTATTAGTTGAAAGTGTGGTTAAGCATTGGAATGGGCTTCCAGGGAAGTGATGGAGTTACCATCCCTGGAAGTGTTCACGAAATGACTGGACATGACACTTAGTGCTATTGTTAAGTGATGTGGTGATGTTTAGTCAAAGGTAGGTGTTGATGGTCTAGTAGGTCTTTTCCAGCCTTAATGATTCTATGAATATTGCACCATGTACAGGAAAATCTGAAATTATCACAAGATTTTGTCAAGGATTCAAAATAAATCTCTAAATAGCACCAAAGCATTGAAATAAACTCCTAGTAATTTATTTAAATGAAAAATGAAGAAAAAAAAAGGCAACCCAAGAAGACCCCTGAGGAGAACATTTGACAGTGATATGGTTAACTATTGGACTTGATGATCTTAAAGCTCTTTTCCAATCTAAATGATTCTATGGTTCTGTGCTCTCAATAAATCAAAAAAAAAAAAAAAAAAAGAGAATTTTTTGTTCTATCCAGTAATGTTCAGGTCAATTGAATGGCTCAGATCTACTCTTACATAGTCTGGGAGAAATGCTTCTGTGACCAGAAAGGCCATTCTCATCTAGATCATAAGGGAAGTAAAAAAAATAAAAAACTACTTTAGTCAAAAGGCACTAAAAAGCTAATTTTTCAAAAGCCACAGAATGTTTCAGGACTGTTACTGACAGATAGAAATACTCCATTTCGGTTTATTTTCGCAGGTGATTCAGAAGGTCTATGGCTTTTATTAAACTATATCCTTCCATTATGCATTTATTCCAACCAATAAGTTTGGTGTGTTTATAACCTGATAGACACCTGTGAAAAACAGAAATTAGTTTCTGTTGGTTTAGCTGTAATTTTTATGAGATGTCAAACTGTATTTAGAAAGTATCAACTGATCCAGGCCCTGATGGTAGTAATTGCAGCAGCAGATTATTCCTTGCCTATTTGATCTTTGACATGTATTGGTTTCTGTTTAATTTTCTAATTTAAGAAGAGAATATGATCTGCCCTTTAGCATAATCACAGAAGTCAGGTTTTTTAAGGCCTCTTTTGTTTAAGTATTTCTACCTCATCCAGCTCTGGGGGCAGAAAAAGGTGAGCCACAACTATTAACCAGAAGTAACATGGGTGAAAACAGGTGAGGAACAGGAATAATTTTAGCAACACCTCATGCAGACTGGAAAGAGAGGCATAAAATTGCTACAGATATTGGGGAAAATGCAATTGGTTTTATCAGAAAACACCCATTAGTAAAACTGAAACTTGCTGAGGAAGTGTATGGTATTTTTCAAAAGGATATTTTTCACTTATGCGTGGCGTTGTGTACTGGTCTAAGTTTTTGCCTGTCATGTTTTGCCTTTGGCTTCTGCTCAGTTTTCTTTGAGGAAAAGCTTTGGAAGAGAGAAATTGGGAATTCTTCCTGATTTCATGCCCTGCACAGCCCATCTGGGCTCCCTGAGTTCAGGTGAGCACTTGTGGCCCAATCACAAGTTGCATTGTGGCCCAATCACAACTTGCATAAATTGTTGCATCAATCAGATCATACCTAGGAAGATGGCCAGATTCAGAAAAAAAAACCAACCTGTTTTGTTTTGACTTTATTTTCCAATAAGGAAATTAAACAGCTTGAGGAACCAGGTAAAAGAAAGGAAAATAGATAAAAACCATACATAAAAAAGTACACATAAGTTCTTCTAAATAGCAGTACACCTGTGATTACCATCATATCAGTAGCAAAAGCTATTCTCGAAACTCTAGGGGTCTTATTTGTCTTTTTAAGCAGAAGCTGTTGGAGACAAAAGTCTATTGTATGGTGAAAGAATTAGGTGAAAGAGTCATAATTAGGACACTGTGATAAATAAGTGACAGTATGAAACAATAGACAAAATATTCAGTTATTAATTTCCAGGTCCTAACAGTTGGGATTCGTCTATTTCTTTGCAAACTTTATTTTTCAATTTTCTTGGATCTATTTTCTCTGCATTGTGTGCTGTAGTCTCATTTAAATAAGCAAGAAGGGATTTTAGGAGCAAAAAAAAAAGAGTTACAAAGTCTATTTCATCGATTTCAAGTACGTGCAGTAGTTTTTTAATCCATTTCTCAAAACAGAAATGTAAATTTTATCTAGAAATAAGACTTAGAATTTAAAGAGCATTTTGACAAAACTTATTTGACTATTACAAAACTTTTTTGACTGTTACATGTTTTAGTGTTTGTATTGGAAAGAATATTCTTGTGGTTGATTTGTGGAGTTAAAGGAAGGTTTTGGTAAAGAGCGAGAGCAAAAGTATTGAATAGTTTGCAGATAAAAAAGGAGATGTTTTGTTGGGAGGGAAACTATCTCTGGCTCTGGTTTGCAAAGTCATATATTTATTCTTTATAATTCATATACTTATTGTTTATATAGTAATATATTTACAAAGTATGTCTGTTTATTCATTACTAGTTTACTGGACTGTGAATATTTCCTATAAGGTCAGTAAGATATGAGTCAAATTTAACATAAGAGAGTGTTTGCAAAATTATGGCAAACAGGTGATATTGAATGGATCACATTGGAAATAGAGTATGGTGAACTGATCTGATCTCCTGGCCAGGATAAGAAATATCATTTTGCTTTTGTTTTGCTGCTAGTGTTTTGGTTTGTGTTTGTTGGGGGCTTTTCTGTTGATTTTTTCTTAATCTAAAAAGTATCATCTGTAAAAGGTAAAATCAGTAATAATCCAATGTATTGAGTAGAATTGTGAAACTGCAGTATCTCTTGAATTTGATTCTAGGTCACTTTGAATTCAAAAACCATATGCCAAGAAAACCTCTATTTTTTCATTCTAGTAAATGGCTTCATTTAATGAAATAATGAATTTCTTTCCTTTAATTTGGCCATGTTAGCCAAAAATAGACACGACTGTGTCTGATGTTCCCTTTCATTTAAATTAGAAACACACACATCTGTCCCTGTCAGGTTACAAGGAATCAGAAACTTACCATTCAGAAGACTTTTGCTAAAAGTGATCAAAAGGATGAAGGTAATTAGAGGTGATTACAGCCATTCTCTTAGTCTGATGTTCAAGATTGTGTCCGTGAGCATTCAATGATGTGATGATTTAACTGGAATTCCTAGAAACAATGATATCATCCACAGACTATTGCATACTGTCTTACTGTAACAAAGATCCAAGAAATTATTTTAAAAACAATAAAAAAATAACTGTTTGTTGATTTGTATAAAGAACCAAACTCTGGTTTACAAAAGAAAGTTCTTGCCCTATTCCTGATAGCTGATGCTTTTCTCACTCATAAATTCATTATTTGTCTGCTGCAAACTCTCAAATCACATGCTTACTCTGGAGTGAAAAAACTCCAGGAAGATAAACATACTTTCTTTAATGCAGACAGTGACTTTGTAGGTCCAGCTAGGCTATATATGCAATACAGACATTAAAATTTAAGCATGATTCCAAGAAACAAAGAGATCTCACTGCTTCAATCCAGCCTGTCTGCCAAAAGGGCTTATTAGATTTTCTGACCAACCTGTAGGATCAAAGTCTTGTCATCATTGCACTTGCCAGAACACAGAAAAGGGCAAAGCTGACAACACTATCATCAAACACAAATACTTGCAATAACTGTAAAATAAGTTCCAGTTTTCCATGTTTCACTTGCCCCATGAGGGGAGAAAAGTATTGTCTTTCTAGATATATAAGGCATATAACTCTGCTTTTTGTTTTAAATAAAAAGAATAACAAAAGAGAGAGAAAATAAAACATTCATAAGAGAGCACACTGTTCCTGTCCTGCTAAGTGTAGGTTGTGCTTGAACTCACTATAATCAGGAAAAATATAGCAGGATGAAGTTTGAAGTTCCTTCCTTGGCACCTAAAAGCTCAGTGATGATTCAGAATGCCGATGCTCCACTTTAGTAGCGTCAGGATGAGCCTTCTGTTGACTCTGTGTGAACTCCTATTTTAATAATGCTGTGCACCCAATAGCTCTGAATTCAACATGCAGCACAGTTCCATGATAATTAGGATTATGTTGGTGGTTTTCATTCGATGGGCAGCAATTCGGACAGAAGAATCCTTCCTGTTGAAGCTGAGTCGCCAGTGAGGCCAGAAATAAGTTTGTAGGATAAGAACATAATCAGTAACTGCAATTTGGATCCTAGTAGTTAAGTCCTAGAGTTTGTGTGTTTGCTTCTGTTCCTTTCACCAAAGACTTCTTGCAGGCAACAGCTGTGAAATGTTCACTTCAGCAACAGTGGGCCTGACTATTGCTAATCTGCCTGCACTAACCCTAAAACTAAATATTGTACTTAAAAAAAAATTTTTAGGCCACTTCTGTCTATTAGGTCCCTGGAGAATTAGCAAGATAAAAGTGAAGTGAGCTACTTAGAGATGTAACACAGTTCAGTACATTCTGCATCCTGGAAAAATAATCTAAACAACTCATTTGCCAAATAAGTGTAATGTAATAATGAAAGGATATCACATTAATTATGCTAGAGATTCTGTCCTTTGTTAAAAAACCCCTCTTTTTCCATCTTAACATATTACACATAATGCTCCTGAGTTTTTCTCATGGCTTGTACTCATTGCGAATCTATTTACTTATAGCTTCAAAGCCAACAGAAAATTTGAAAGACCCTTCTTTGTTAAAATCACAAAGTATAGGCTGCTGACTGTTTTTTATCTGTTTAGAAAGGAAGATGAAGAGCCTCACTTGGCTATATTTTAGTTTATTTGAGGGCTGGCATACTGATTTATGACTTTTGGGTTTTTTTCCTGCAATTGCCAGAATGTATTTGTCAGGCTGCTGAAAAATACTAAAATTGTATAGCAATTTTTCTCCTGGAGTTTGTTTAAAATGCTTAACTTGATGTATGACTGAAAGTGTGACTTGCTCCATGCTCTGCTATTTGTAATGCTGCAATTAAACCAATCAGTTACTGTAAGTTTTTTCATTTTCTGTGGAAAAATTGATTGAAATTTCCTGTATGTGCTCACCTTTCCCACAAGGCTTAATTGGACCTATAAAGAAAACAAAAAGGTTGCATCCACTTGTTGAAACAGTTAACTTAATTTTCATGTAAGATGCCAGTTTGATTCAAACCTTACCTCCTGGTTGAGGTGTAAAACAATGGAAAGCGACAACAGCCTGCCTTCAAGATAATATATTATAGACACATTTCTTAAGTCTGTGTGTTTATTATATAAATATGCCCTAAACCAGACTGTCTGTTAAAACTAGGCTTTCACCTCCCATTCCTACAATCCAGATTTATCAGAAATTCACCCTCTATGAAACTTTATGATTCCAACATGCCTGATTCCTCTCACTTGTTTTATTTCTAAACTATAAATATTGTTTTTTCACTCCTCAGTGTGGAAATTCAGCTATATCCATTTTACATGCTTACTGGAGTAGAAAACTGCCTAATCAGATAGGAAAACAGTTGGCGGTGTATAAATTAGAGTTTGCCAAGGATTTCAAAGTGTGAAACTGGCAGACGAGCTCATATCCCAGGAGTTCTGCCTTTCCTCAGCTTCCCTGTAGAGATTTTACATGGCAAATCTGGTCACCAGAGCCATCTGTATAAATACATGGGTGTGTTGTCCTGAATTAGCACAGCAGCTCTACTGGGGGATGTAATTAAGGTCATATTTTATAATTTCCCCACCAGGCTGTCTGAAATACAGATTTATACACCAGGAATAAGAATCTTACCTTGATTTTGATGAGGAAATGACTTGTAATATGTGTTTTACTACCAACTAGTCTAACAGAAAGCTCGAAGTTAAGTTCAGAGTGCTCCGTAGTGATGCTCCAGGGATGAATTTACCCTCTTCTGTCCTGCAGACCAGTAACCCCATGATATTGAAAGTAATGCTGTGCTACAAACAGCTTTCCTTATGCTCAAAGGAAAAAAAATCAACTCTGAACTTTTTGTATGCGAATAGTTTTGCTGTAAGGTTGCCTGCTTTACTCAGTTGACATTCCTTCCTAACACTGACGCTGAAACAGAGCTAAGTAAAGATTCATGTGGTAGTGGTGACAGGAGGAGTTGTTACACAAGATGTAAAGTTTCCCTTGGATTTCATGTCACAATTTTTTCTCATTACTTAAACAAGAACTACATTGAAGTGGTGCAGGTACCAGGCAATAAAGATTTCCCTTGGTGCTGACAAACTCTGAGACCGCAGACGGAGGTGCTTACATGCCACGAGAGATATTCCATAATGTTCTTTCCCTTTAGGCAAGGGATTGCTGCCACAATGGAAACATCTTTATATAAGAACAACTACTGTAGAAAAAAAATCCATTTAGTTCCTATCATCTATATTTGAAGATTTCAATTCCAGGATATTTTATTCAGTAATGTATGAAAAGTATTTTAAAATATGCTTTATTTATTACAATGCTTTTGGAGTTGCTTCAATTATTGTCAATAATTCTTCTTTACTGTTTAGTGATACCCAAGTATAGCAGAGGAAATACGTTGATTTTTAAAGAAAAGAAAGAAAGAAGAATACATGTTTTGTGGGAACAACTTTTATAACATATATATATATGACATGCCTGCATATTTGATTTGCAGGTAGTTTATTGAGTCCATTTCTAAGGATTTTGACAAGTGAAAAATTATTTTTGTGGCAATGGGATGTTAAAAAATGAAGGAAACAGGAAAAGAGTTTTGTTGGAATGTTGCAGTTCATCTGTGGGTCACTGGCATGGGAATTTAGGTGCACATGATGTGTTAATTGAGAAAGGAAAAATTGCAGACAGGATTTGATTTAGAACAGTAGGTGTCTGTATCAGGGAAACAAACACAAATGTAAACGCTCAGTGTCATAATGGTCAAAATACAGATAAGGCTATCATTGGACAGCAGTTGGAATATTTCAACTTTTAGGATATTGGTAGCTATTTTGCTGTATTCCCCAAATCACTTTAAGTTGATGATACATAGAATAAGAATATTTTATATTCACAAGCAGACCTTTTATTCTTTTGAGTAATATGAAATAAATTTTGAAGTACTGATGGAAGGGTTAGGGAACAAAATGACATTTCAGCTATTTTTTCACTTTTTAGAATACTTTCCAATTAAAAGGTCAGATACAAAAATTAGAGTAGCAGATTTTTAAAAATGAAAATCCCAATTATGAGCATAAAAACTAAGCTGATCTTCTTATCACATTTGTTTGGTGTTCTTTAAAAAGCAACTGATTTGAGTACAGTGATATTGCAAGCTGATAATGTTTTTCTTTCTGAATGGCTGAAACTTAGTGGTCTGTGTGCTTTGGTGACTAGTTGTACTTGCAGTGTAATCCAGGTTGCTGCTACAAGGAATGCTTATGAGCTCCTTTAAAATTGCCATTCTCCAAGGAAAATATCTGGACATAATAAAGACGCAGAAAAGAGGATAGGCTGACAGATGAAAGGTAGATGAGTAAGCAGGATACCTGCCACTGCCTTTCTTCTCTCTGAATTATTCTTTTGAACTAGGGCTGTTGCTACAGCACATTAAATGTTGCTATGAGTCAGTTCTTACAAAATTAATTTCTTTCAATAAGACTGCAGTACGTTCCTGTCAGCTTGACATGACCATGTCAGAATCATGTCTGGTAAAAATTGTCTTGCTATCCTATCCAATTTACTTAGGTGAAAAATCTGCTTCTAGCAGTTTTGCCCCAGGTAAGATGGCAGAATATAGAAAAATTCAACAAATGTAAACAAAAGAGCTATGTTGTTTGACATGTAAGTGCTGCAAGAGCTTTCAAAATTGAGCTTTTCAGTGGTGATCTATTTCTGTATGTTGGAAAGATTTATGGTTATATTTATAACATTTATGCATTTATAATTTTTTTGGCACTAAAGTTTTTCCTCTGACAACAGTTTTTTTTATGTTTTTTTTAGGAATGAGCTAAATATCTGCAAGTAAACCTTTGCCTTGATGGCAAAGGAAGTTTCTAGAAATAGCACCCTGTACTATTGTAACTAACTGGTGAAAAAATATTTTTGATGTGTTTTAGACAAAGCATTGATTTATGGATGGCTAATGTCAACATACTAAATTTTTGCTTCATCAGGTAGAGAGTTCTGCACCCTCTCTGAGTTTTAAAGTCATGTGGTTATGATTGTTGTCTCAGATGATATTTTCCTCAGACTGGGGCTAAAATGTCTTTGCAATGGAGGTGACCTTCAGTGAATAATTAATCAAAGGAGGCTTGGGTATCAATCACTAATTATGACATATAGAAGATATTTCAGCAGATTTTTAAATTTCATCACTCAAAGAAATACTGTTTTAAAGGGTGAGAGTGGTTTCATTATCCAAAGAAAATATTTCCACTATTATTAGTCAGAAAAATTTATTTAAATTTCTGCATATAAATTTATATAAAGTTTTACCCTGAGGTCCTTAGAGAGTCCCAAGACAAAAAGTTCTGCTTTAGCAGAAGGATGTACTATGTAGACTTTCAAAAGGATGAATTTTAGTTTTAAAATTTTAATTCAGCCAGCTGGATATTGAGACCTGAAGGCATTAATTCTAAGGACATTTTGTTATAATCCACCTGTAGGATAAAGGTGAAGACTGCTAATCCTTACTGATTCCCTGCTCTCCTAGTGCACACTTGGTTTATTTTTACAAAAACTGTTAAAATATTGAGCTAAAATTATATTAAAACCAACTGGATCAAAGTTAGTTGTGGTCTATTAGATAAATCAGTGCTCTCTCAGGTGCTGGGCTGCAGTTCAATTCAAAACATTTGTCTCTGATTAAATTAATTTAATGGTCACATCTCACATATCTTAAAGCAGTGGGATGTTCTGCTTGGGAAAGGCAGAAAATGGAACTAGCAGGAATGATGGATCGTTTCTTACCTTTAGGTGGTCTTTTCAGACTTGAACTTATTTTGAGGGAGAGTTGATCCTGCTTATGTTGTCCTTGACTTCTGAGTTAAATGAAACAAAACAAACTTGTCTCAGGATTCTGTTTTTCCAGTCAAGTGTGAGCAGGATTTTAAGAAAGATGGTCCAAATATTACAGTTCTATGTATGCGAAGAATTTTCATATTTCTGCACACCTTTAATTACAAAAATTCTCGAATTAACCAATTAAGTAGATGTTATTTTTGCAGTTATTGAGGAGAAAAAATGAAAAAAAATTTACTTTTTCCTTTTATTATCTTTACCTGATTCGTAACAATTTAAATGCATCTGAGGAATATCCTAAGTCTGCTTTTTAAATCTAAATCTACTTGCACTTGCAGAACTGTAAATGAAAGAGACATGGAAGTGCTGTATTTCAGGGCTTTGTTCTGTAAACCTTAAAAGAATGAAAATCCTTTTTTGATTAATGGACCTGCTCTCATGAGTAATGGCTGTCCCTCTAAATGTTGCTTGTGGGTTTTTTGCCATTATTATCTTATCTTTATTATTATATTACAGATTACCCCTTTTGGCAGTATGAGTATTAAATTTACTAATTGAATTCTCTAAAAGGAAAAGAATTATAGATTCTTGGATTTGTTTATTAAGGTCCTAGCATTTTTATTTAGCTGTTTTAATGCTCCCTTCTCTCTTTTAATTGCAAGACATTATGGTCATAATCAGACATGGTGAATAGCTACCATTTCAGAATATATTGTGAATAGATTTCCTTTTTAATCATCCAGTGATTGCATCAATTTGTGACAGATGGATTTGTGCTTGGAATTAAAGAATAGTTGCTGTGTTCAAAGAAAATACTTCCACTATTATTAGTCAGAAACATTTTTTTGTTTTATTATTTATTGTATTAATTTTTGTTTGTTTGTTTGTTTGTTTGCCCACACACTTCTGTTGAGCTAACCAAAGCACCAAATTTGAAGTCAGTGCTGGCTTTTCTCTAATTCCATAGTAGTTGAGAGTACCTAATTTTTAGTGGAAGGCCTGCTGACACAAACTTAATTTGTCAGCATTTTCTGACGAAGCTTGAAACACTAGAAGTGGCTTTTGGCAATGGATACTTTCTGTAATTTTTGGGTTGGTACTAAAATGATCAAAGCTATCTGTCTGTATTGTCCTCCAGGTAGCTCCTTCTGTACTGTAGCTCCATGATGAATTTATCATCTACTGTCTCTTCATGCCTCCAACTCATGACAGTGACCGTATATTGGACCAAAATCAGGAACTGATCTAGTTAAACTGACTTAGAAAAACAAAACAAAAGCAGTTTTGATTTGCATCAGTTCCCCAGTCAGGTTTGTTGTGTTAATGCATTTGTGCCAGGTAAAAGAAGGTTACTGATAGAAGAAACAAGCAGTCAAATGTACTGAAGGGGGAAGGAGTATTTGTTTCTGGGTCAATGGCACCTATTTGCAGACATAAAGTGTTTGCAAAACTGGTGTCATAAAGTTGCACTGAATCCTAATTAGTGTCACTGGATAGAGATAAGAAAAATGAGTAAAACAATTTGCATGGAATCACAGAATCATCAAGGCTGTAAGTGACCTTCAAGACCAAAGAGTCCAACTATCAACCCAGCATCACCAGGATTACCCGTAAGCCATATCCCCCAAGTGCCACATCCAGATGCTTCTGGAACTTATCCAGAGATCCTGTCTCCACCACCTCCCTGAGCAATTTATTCCAATGCCTAAATACTCTTCAGTGATTATTTTTTTTCTAATATCCAATGTGAACCTCCTCTGGCACAATTCAAAGCCATTTCCTCTTGTCCTTTCATTTGGGACATGGCAGAAGAAACCGACCCACACCTCACTACAAGCTCCTTTCAGGGAGGTAGAGAGCAGTGAATTCCTTCCAAGCCTCCTTTTCTCCAGGCTAAACAATCCCAGTTCCCTCAGTCACTCCTCACATGGCATGTTTTCTAGACCCTTCAGCAACTCCCTTGCCCTTCTCTGGACATGCTCCAGCACCTCAATTCCTTTCTGGAAGTGAGAGGCCCAAAACTGAACACAGTACTCAAGGTGCAGCCTCACCAGTGCTTAGTACACTGGGACAATCACTTCCCTGTGATTCCATCTTGTTATCAGTTCATGATTGCCAATTTTCTCAAATATTCTCATGGAATAAAGATAAAAATAATTCTCCTTTAGATTAAAGGAAATTAGCTTCTGGATCAAAAAGAAATTTAATTTAAAACTTGTATTTAATGTTTTTTAATGAAAATGTTGTAACTGCAATGCAGCAATATGGTTCAGAAAAAGATATTGCACTTCTGTCTTTCTATGCAGTTCTCCAGAAGATAAACATCCTTTCTTTAGATTTTCCTTCTTTTTATTTCCCTAATTCTTCTTGGTCTTATACAGTATTTTCAAGTTCATTAAAACATTACATTTTTTAAGGTTATCACCAAACTTGGGCCTCTGGAATGGATACTTAATACTCCCAGTCATCACAGAGTTCATCATGGTAAGATGGAACCTCATATTCCTTTTTTTCCTCAGGGTCACTATTTTTATAGTAATAGTAATATAGTAAAATTGTACTGTAAGATCAGTTTTACAGAAAGATTTGAATTTTGACCTCTACTTCCAAAGTGGTCCCTGTTCAGTTAGAAATTTCACAGTTTTTTAAAAAATATAATAACTTACATTTAATTTAAACATTTTTATGTTAAGGGTTAATTATTGAGGAGAAATTAAGTCTGGATAACATGAAATAGTTAGAAGACTTTGAGGGAAAAAATTCAATGTTTTTAAGTATGAAGAGTGATAGAAAAATCCTCATCCTTTCCTGGCTACTGAATCATCAACAAACACTCTTTTGCTCCCCAATTCAAGCACTGTATATGTGAAAAACTTGTCTAGGTTTTAGAAGAACTTTTAAATATTTTAGTGGAATTTGATTCCACCTGTTTGAATTATTGGTAAATCTCATTTCACAAAAGTGCATAATGGTTGATTTTTATCAGTATTCACAGGCCTTCAAGACTGCACTGCATGTGTAAATTGTTCTAATAACTCTACTGCATACTGAAAAATGTCATGAATGTATCTGAGACACAGAAGTGGATTTCACAGCTGTCCTTAGCTCATTCAGTGTGCAGAGATAGTAAGTTTAAAAAAATAGGGGAATGGAAGAACAGTTTTGAAATAGACTCAAATAGAGCTACATGTGCAGAGGATGTTACTAATGTTTATTACAATCACTGTATCCACAGTGGTGGTGCTCTAGGTGTCTAGTCCTTAACATTTGCACAACTACTGGTAATCCTCTGCTCTTATTTGCTCAGCTGTAAATTTGAACTAATGTTCTCATCTTGATTGGAGTCAAGCTAAATCATTACGGAGCTGATCAGGGGATGCACAGTTGCTCCAGACTATCTCCAGAAACTTAGGGATGTGTAACCAATGCTTCTTCACTCATAACTTTGAGAGGACTGCTTATATACAAATATATTCCCTAGAAAACGTAGAAGGATTTTTTCAGTTTTCCTCACACTGAAATTAATAGTGCAGGATCACTTGTGACATAGAGGATTGAGACTCCTGACAGATATTAAGGAGATAACTACACATATAGGTATTTAGTATATATTTTGTTAGGTGTAAAGTGATGGAATCATTTTTGTTTGCATTTGTCTTTTTAAAATACATTTTGACCTGGTTTCATCTCCAAATTTCAGAGAAATTTTGGACCTGACGCGTTTGATTTGTATGTTTGAATCTGAACAGAAAGAGAGCAATAAGGCTATTAAGGAAAAAAGAAATATATATGGAAGTATGAGGAGTGGTGGGTTAGCTGTCTTTTAAAGTTACTTTTAGATTATAATGTGATGCAAATGATGATTTTTTTCCTTCATAATTCAGTTCCTAGTATTCTGATTTATCCTGTTACTTGTCTCATAATTGATTTTTATTATAGGTAGAAATCCTTACTGCATTGACAAAAATTATGGTGGCACACTCATTATCTGGGATAGGATATTTGGTAAGTAAAAGAAGGTGTTCTCTATCATGTTGAATCAGTGTGGAAAAAATATGTATACTTTTGAATTTGATTGCTTGTCATTCTTTTGTTTTCTTCTTCCATCAGGAACATTTGAGGCTGAAGATGCAAAAGTTGTATATGGCTTAACACATCCAGTAAATTCATTTGACCCCATCATGCTCCAGGTGCTATAGTTTTTATCACTGATTCTGATATCTTCAACATTCAGTCATATTCAAAAGAAACTCCTCTCTTAGGCACTGTTGATGCCATCCTTGCATTGCATTATCTACAATTTCTTCAGTACTTCATTATGAGACAGCAGTTTCTACTCTCTGCATTGAGTATATGCAGAGCTTGTAGTAATTATGAAAATATATAACAGTAAAATTAACAAATAATTAGAACAGTGATATATAAGGTGTTGGACTGAATGAGGTGTTTTGCAGTGCAATAATAAATAGTGAAGCACAGACAAAAGCATATAATAAAAAAAAGAAAACTAATTAGTGTGGTGCTTCTTAGATTTATTGGTTAAGGTTTCACTTAAGCTAGGTAAAAATTCTCTGCAAAAGCATGAGAAGCAGTGGAGACCATATTTGCTTTTCATGATTGTTCATCCGAGGAGGAATCTCAAAGAAAGAGAAATTTTACTGTCAGGGCTGTCAGGGCTGGAAAGTGGGAGGATGTGCAATTATATCCATTTCAGTCAGATACTAAGTAATTTCATTACTGAGAGTTGTGTCATTTCAAGGTCCCAGTAACCAAATCATACTGCATAAATATAGCTATACAATATGCCACTAAATACTCAGGAGTGATTACAGGAGACACAGATGGAAAAACAGATTTTCCTCTGAGCAGAAGTCATTGTAATCCTCACCAAATTAACTAAGGGCTTCATATTGCTTTTGCCTATTTCAGCCAGGTTTTCTGAACTGTCTTCATCTATTTCTAATTTATTCTCTTTACAGAGTTTGAAAAATCATTTATTTGAAAACTAAAAATTAATAAAATACAGTGTTTTATTAATCTTTATTTTGCGAACAATGAAAAATTGCTTACCTTTTTTTTCAGTTACGTCCCTTGGCTCATATTTGGAACACATTTTGGGCCACACCTGGATTCTGCAATAAGCTTTCTGTCATATTCAAAGGGCCAGGCTGGGGACCAGGCAAACCTAGACTTGGCCTTCCTGAGGAAATCCCAGTGGTAAATAGAACATGCACAGGCTTTCAGTTGTGTGTAATTTACTTGGGCCTCTTAATGCTACTGGATCAATGTTAAAAACTCTACACATGCTATTTTAAATTAGCAAATTAGCAGTCATAATGCATGGGGGAAGATGAATTGGGAAAAGAAACTGAAGGAAATGAATGTTTTAACTGTGGGGGTTTTTTTCTTTTTATTTGATGGAAAAGGTGTGTTTTTAAAGTTATTTTTTCATTATTCATTTCCTGAAGAGATTTTCAATTTTTTTTCTATGGAGTACAGTAATTTCTCCTTTTTTTTCAGCTGTGGGCATACACAAACACACAAAGTTAAACTGTCTCAAACTAGTACATAGGTTTGACAGTAGATTATTTTTCTTCAATTAGCTGTCACCCCTTTTGTATTTGTAAGTGTAAAGAATATTAAGGAGCAACAGGCCAGAGCAGATCACTCTTGAAAGCAAGTAACTGTTTTGTTTTATACAGATCACTGGAAAAGAAGTTCCCTTCAATCCACATGTACCAGCTTATCTTAATTTCTATGCATTTGTACATTTTGCTGTAATACTGGACTTGTACGTCGAACTTCTTTCTTCTGTGACTGTAAGTAATTCCTTCCCTTATGAAATAATATCTCTTGCTAACAGCAATGACACACAACATGTTTAAATATTAAAGGATTGGGCAGCAGCTCTACAGCCAACTCATATCTTATTTGAACTACTAAAATAATAACTAATTTTTGTAAAAGAGTTCACCTAAATGGCTAAATATATAATTCCATTCTATTAAATATACATTTGAAATTGTTTAGCAAACAGTTTTTAATAACCATATCAGTTATTTACTTAATAGAAATACTTTGCCTAGAAGAAGTATGTGTCTGCTTCAGTTTTTAGTACCTCATAAGGCTTGAAACTATGCATTTTTAAGATGTTAAGATTGGTCATACCATTAGATACCCAGGCTTTAGAGGGAAGATTGCAATGGCCTTGCAGTGCTTGCAAGGTTGGTGTCAGCATGAGTTCAGAGCTGGAGGAGCACAAAGTCAGGGCAATTTTTTCTTCCAGTCTCCAACATATGAGAGCATTGATAGAAGCACAGCCAGGAGAGGCATGTATTTATCACCACAGACTTGCCTGGTGGGATCTCCATGGTGACTGGTTCCTCTATGGATAGCTGGCAGCCTGTGAAGGTGAACTACAAGGCCATGTGCACCTAAAAGAAATGAGACATTAACTGCTTCCAAGGTTTCACATCCTTCCAAGCTCCTTTTTTCTTCCCATCTTTTTCCCTCATCTACTAAAGCTAAAATTTCATAGTTATGAATCAGGATATAATATTCCCACAAATAAGTCAAAGACCTCTCAAGATGTACAGAAACACCACAAAACTCTGTTAGTTTGATAAAATGCCCTTTGGTCTTCTTAAACCCTTTCTAAGACCCCCTTAGTTAAAGAGCAGTGCTCTTGCTGTGTTTATGTCACCCACATTGTCACAGGCAGGCTGTAAACACCCAAAAGGCCCCCTGGGTTCTTCAGCCTTGTCCTGGCATGCTCACCTGGCAATCTCCAGCCCTTGGCCAGCAGTGGTCACTGCCACCTGCCCACCTCATTGGACACTGCAGGATGTAGCATTTCTGGTATAATATAAAAGCTACCTCAGGCATATTCTTTGGATTAGTAGGGAGTTATTCTATGTGCCATGTTTACTTCTGCAAAAGGTCACACTGCAATTGCAGGGAATTAGGAGACTACTAAATCACCTGAGGCTTAGTCTGTTATAAGGACAGGAAATTAAGCCAAAGGTATGAATAAATGCCTCCAAAATACACAAGTCAAACAGTATGCCTGATTGCTAGTGTTCCTGTATTGAGAAAAACCTCTGCAAGATTTTCCGGAATACTTCTAGATTCCAGCATTTGCATAGGAATCAAACTGTGTTTGAGTTTTTTCCATTTGTTTCTTTTGCAGTTGGATTGTTTTTTTGGGGTTTTTTACTCTATGCTGTGGCTCTTAGCAGCCAGAATTAGGGAGTCTGATTTTTTCTATTTTATTCTTTTTTTTTTTTTGGCCTTTTTCTGGTCCTGGAAGGAAAAATGGATGGTCGACATTATTTTATCTGCTCGTAACTGCAGCTGTTTAAGAATAAGTAATAAAGAAAGTTGAAAAATGAACCCAAGCCCAGATAATCACTAAATTCTTTCAGTCATGGAGGAAACATCCTGAAGATCCTCCATTTTATGAACTTATTGTAGAAAAGCAACTAGAAAATTCTCTGCACAAAACTGCAGGGTAATAAGGTAGTAAGGATAAGGGGAGCACAAGGGCCTGGAAGCACCTCATCTCAGGACATAAACCTTCAGCGTGGGTGTAGAAAGTGCTGGTCCCAAGGCAGAGTTCCAGCATTGCTCTGCAGTACAGTGGAGAAGCTGTCATGAGAAGGAAGCTTGTGTATGAATAACTTTACTTGGCAGAAAACCTTTCTTCAATATCAGTTTTCCACTACACTGAGTTATGAAATGTCTATGGATACAACTGGAACGTTCTGTCTGGCTATGAATTATGTCATAACTGTGGCATAGCTCCATAAATGGAGAAAACTAACTGTTTTCCTCATCTTTAGGTATAAGTTCCATTTCATAACAGCCATAAGACACAGCACACAGCTATTACATTTCTCAAGTGATTACAGTTGCTCAGTGTTTGGTCTCACGCCCTGTAGAAGTGTTAAATTTCTCTATCCATAAAGAGCAACCATATACCTTCTGTCTGAATGACCTACATTTAACTTATGAAAAGAGCAAAGCAGGAAAGAACAAATATATATTTTCCACAGGAGAGAGCATACAGTGTTTGTTTTCTGTGCAGTGATCTGCACTACATCCAGCAAATAAAAATTGCTTTCTGAGCTCTGCACATCTAGATCTGATCCAAAGCTCCTTGAAGAAATGGGATTTGGATCAGTCCCAGAGAGAGTGCTAGGAGTGTAAAACTGCAGTACATTCAAAGCAAAAGTCTCATGGCTACATATAAATCAAAGTGAAGTGCACCTTAAGCACATTTTGCAGTGTCTTTTTTTTATTGTTAATAGATACTATAACATTTACTCTGCTTATAATTATATGAATATTTGAGTAGTTTCAATTAGGTGGAAATTAGTAAGATAGATCTGTTGAAAGTTAAGAACACAACTAATGTATCCATTCAGTAGACATCACCAAGTACAGTGTATGTAGTATTGCTAAGAATTAACTTTTTTTTCCCAAGGAATTCTAAGTTAAAACAAATTCATACAGCTAATGACACCTAACAATAGAAAATTCATAGAATCATATTAGCATTCCTAATTTGAGTGTATCTGATAATCTGATGTATGAGATCAGGACAACTGTTAACTTATGAAATGTGCTGACATCATTCCTAGAAGTTCTTGTGAACCACTGGACAAATTAGAATGAGAAAATGCATCCATGTTATTCTTCTGAAGGAATAAAAAAACTAGTTCTTTGCAGTATAAAAAAATCAATTTTGAATATTTCAATGCTTATCTAAATACATATTTAAAATAATATTTCCTTTGTTTAAATGAATTAGTTTTCTTCTTTACTAAAAAACCATAAATTAATAGTGTTATGGCATTTTGTTGATTCCAAAGCCATGTAAACTTCTTACTAAATTCTATAATCCCCTTCCCCCCATTTTTTAAGGCTCAAAGATATTTTTAAAGCTTTAAATGAAATGGAAATCCAACAGAAATATTTTTTTCTGCTTGATTGCAGCCAATAACCACATTGCAAAGTTGCGGCTGACTTGTAATTGGGGAACCTGCTGTGTCCCACATGCTTCTCTGTTTATACAAATACTCCAGTATATAAATACTCATTTATTTTTAAATATATCCATGCAAAATATGTTTAGGTGGAACAAGGATGCTAACACTAATGAAGGTGTAAAAGGCACATTCTTTTTGCACTGCTGCTTGCAGTGCATAGATTTAATATATGATGTTAGTTTAGCGATATAACCCACTGACTATTTTGTTGATTTTGGTAGAGTAATGCCTAGAAAATGGATGCCTCAGCTGCCAGCATCCACTTCATAGGGTGATACATGTTTGAAAGCAAATTAAAGAATCAAGGCAGCATATTACTGTACCACTGGAGCTGTAAGAGAAAGTTAGTGAAGCAAACTAGTAGTGGTAAAAATTATGCTATATGGCTGCTTTTCTAAAAGATGTTATTCCCAATAGCATCATGGTGTATTTCACTGAAAATTTCTTGGTAATCCTTGCCTAGGAGTACAAATGAGGATTTTTTTTTGTTGTATATGAATGTGGTGCGTGTACCTACAGTGAAGGGTAACTTGCACCTTCTGCCTTCATGATTCCCAGTAAGGCTTTCTGCCTCACCCTTCACCACTCCGAAAGCTGATGTTTTGGGAAGTGGAAAGCTGCCACACTGTGCTCAGGCATTATAGTGTCATGCTTTTATGTGAATCTGATGATAGTCAATTTGAAATTAACCAGGATCTGCAGGTTGTGCTTTAGAGTCCTCCAGTCACATTCTGGGCCAGAGTGCATACTCACCATAAGGAGTTTTACAAATAGCTAGTGTTCAAAATAGTATAGTTCAAGTAGGAGTGTATCTGAAGAGAAATGGAAATTGGCCTGACAAAGCAAGTCCATAAAATATGATCGCACCTGGCTCAGGTAGTTATTATGCCAAAGAACCTCATATAGCATTTTAACCATTTAAAGATAAAGGCTTGTTTACATTTGAGTTTGATTTTTTAAAATGTTATAAGGTTGCTTCAGTTCTTCTGATTTATGAACAGACCTTAAAATGTATTTCTATTCCCATTTTTTTTCTGGAACTCCATGTTTAAAACGGATCTGAAATTTATTAATTTCCTGTTGAGTTCTTAGTCTGTGCTTTATTCTTTTGTGTTAGATATATGTGGGGGATAATTTTAATTCTTTTTCCTGTTCTAGTAATGTAAATTAAAATATATCTTTAAGCTAAGAAAAAAGTCCTTGGTAGAAGTTATGGGTAAAACCACCACTAAAATATGAGCCTAAATTGTCTGCTTTTGGGAAGTGTTTCCATCATCCACTCAAATCCAACTCTTAATGCAGTACCGAAAGTAGTCTTTAGGCTTGCAGTCCAGCTAATGGCAAGGAATGGAATTCCTAAAGTGCTTAGCTTTTCCCCACATTCCCAGTGTGTTCTCTCCACAAGTTCCAGCAAAAGCTTAGGTTAATAATGGATTTTAGGGCACTTCAGTGAACTTAAAGGCAGGTAGCATGAATCAGCATTATCTTATATGCTGCTATCAGTTTTCTGCAGCTGGAGTCACAAGGAAACCCAGATGCCTGGGACAAGCTAGAAAAGTTTGAAATCATGCAGCTCTTTAAAACTGGAAACTAGGGACACCCTTTCTCATTCATAGCATGTACTGTGAAATCCTTCCTGAAGACAGGTATTAGCACTTGTATGAAAACCATTGCAGTTTCATTCATTTTCCACAAAGTGTGATTTTAGCCATATATTGTTATGTAGCTACTCCATGACTTGATGGAAATCTGGATTTGGTGTTTAGTTCTCTTTCCTGCCTGAGATACAAAACCTTGCTTCTCTAGTGCTCTACAGCTGTGGGAGCACTTTTCAGGCAGTCTGCAGGAGCTGGTACATCACAGTGGAAACAAAGAAAAATCAGACTCACCTGTCAAGAATGAATAGATTTTAAAAAAGGTGTAATTTTTCAGCTTAAAAGTGAGGACAGTCTTTAAGGAGAAAAGTCCTGAATTTCAGTCTTTGTTCCCTGGAAAACCCCTTTATCAGACAATCATTTTAGCAATCATTGAAAAGCCTGTCAAAGCATTTCTAAGAAATTTATGGGTGAGTTCCCTTATGCCTGTGCCAAATCATATTTTTCTTTGCTCACTTCTTGAATTTTTTTATGAACCAGATTGTACAGGAAGCTGAAGTAGAAGTTGGACTCAGTATGGCTAGATGAACAGTTAAAGTACTCCTCATTTAATTAAATTCAAATAGAATCCATGCCTGATTTTTACAAAAAATCTCTTTCCAAACATTTTGTCACTTCAAAACAAATTTCTCTTATTGCTAATGATGAAAAGTTTATCATAAGGAGGAATGGAGCAGATTGGTAATGTGGAAATGCAGTAATAAGTTTGATTCTCACCTGGTACAAATCTGTGCAACAGAGTGGCTTGACAGGTGTCATTTGTGAGAACTGTGTTCTGGCTTGTAAACTGGTGAGGCTGCTGTTTAGCTTGCACATTGCTGGGATTGAGTTTTCTTTGTTCAATAACTGTTGAGGATATCTAAGTAGGTGTTTGTGATGCTTCAGTAAAACAACAGAAACCCGCCCAGACTGAGTGTGTGGTTTGATGTGTTTTGCAAACATGGGCGTTCTAAGTTCACACAGCTGTAAAACTTGAGAGTATCCTCCTGTGGCCTCCCATGCTCACAGATACTTACCTTAGATCTCTTTGAGGGGTTGGGGCCACAACTGAAGGAAGTTGGGCATGTCACTGAGTGGGATTTATGGAAATCAGGGCAGACATTTGTGGAGTTTTATTTTTTCCAATGCCTGCAAATGAAGCACAAGATGCTGTTCATAAACCCTTTTGCTGCTGAAGCAAGAAAGAATTTCTATAACTCAGTCAGATCCAATACTTTTGTTTTGTTTTGTTCTTGTAAAATAAAACCAAAAGCTTTTCAAAACTAATATTTGAAACAAAATCAGAGAGGGAAAAAGGAAACTGATTAAATATTTGATTTTCAAAGGCAGCTGTATAGAATACAAAATAAATATTTAATAAATTTTAAAAATTCAGACTTTACAATCAAAACAATTTCTGGTTTATGAATTTTGTTTATGTCATTTTGATGTATATTTTAAGGACAGAAGTCCTCATGCTGTGATTCATCTAAGGAGTCATGCACATATAAATGTTTAAAAGTGTTTTAAGTCTGATTGAAGTTAATGATATGAGCTAAAAAGTTTTGCCGACTTGGGAACCAAGTGTCGAGTTGTCAGGAAGGGAAAACATTAATTTTGTTTCGTCTTAAACATGATCATGTCATGTGAGTTGTTATTCTCACCAGTACATTGGCATTTGTATCCAGTGGGATTCAACAATCCCTATTGTAAAGACCTGGTAATGTAATATGACATTTAAAGAACAGGGCTGCTGGGATTTTTATCTAGAAGTAAGTTTCTTCCCTAGAGTCAAGAGGAAATCAGATAACTTTGGGGAAAAAACCTCATAGGACAGAATGAGATATCGTTAAACATTAATACAGTATTCAGGAACCAACTGTGAACGTGATTACTCTAGGTATGAGTGCTATCCATAGCAGATTTTTTTTTCCCTAAAATTTAAAGTAGCAAATTACTTTACAAGGAGACACTTGCTTCACTCAGTGAGTAAGTTCAAGCAACTGTTCCATAAAAACTCCGTTTCTCTCCATATTACTCTAAATGAATTTTTTGTCTGCCTTTTAACAGATATTGTCCCAGGGAACAGTTCTCGTGAGAATTGGCTTTATCATTCTGTCCTTGGCATCTTTTGGACTACTTATGGAGAACAAGTAAGATACAAAATATGTGGAAATTTTTTTCTTTCATTATGGGTTATTTATAACTATATGTAAATCTCAGAAATTATATCAATAAAGGAATATAATCACCCAGACCCACACATGGTTGTCTGTTACTAGAAAATAACACATGCCTAGCCAGCACCTAAATCCAGGATTGTTCCCATAGCAAGAACTGAGTACATCTGTGTAGAAAACCTTGCAGAAAGGTTTTGGGATGGGCTCTTCATGTCTTCCTCTGTACTTGCATTTACTGGGTCCATTCCTCTGGGTCTGGGACAGTGGCAGGTGAGTGGAACCTGCCAGCTGTCTGAGTCTGTTCAAGGTTGGGTTGTGTGAGCCCTGCGTAGCATGCCATAGGTGCCAGTGATGGTATATAAAGAGCACACAGTGTAGGTCAGAGTGGGCTCAAAGTCACGTGAAAGATGATGTAGACTTAAGACTAAATGTAATCAGTATAGCTTCAAATGAAATTGGATCTTGACTACACCAGGACAGTGAGATACATTATGAAGTAATCCATATGGGCACTATGACCCTAAAGAAGAGTAAGTAGCATCCACGCTTGCTTGCAAAGAAGTTATTTGCCTTGACAGAGAAGAAATGGGGAGTAGAAGTTTCCTTTGAGGTGCCAGTACTGCTTTGCACCTGCTGTTCACTACATTTTCAGAAAGGAATACCTCTCACGTTTAAGGACTGAACAGTTTAATTCAGGATAGGTAAAAATCTGTCAACATGCCAGACATGTGAATAGCCTAGGGAGTTAATAAAGCGGCATTAGTAAAAATTTATAGAAGTAGACCACTGAAAATATTCTGAACTACTTATGTAGCAGTTCTCAGAATTTTGTTGTTGTAATTTTTGAGATCGAAGGACAGTGACTAAATACACCGCTCCATATGTGTTAGTTCAAATATATTTTGCAAGTACGGGTATTCTCATCACAGCAAATTCATGGTTGTAAGTCAACGTAAGATAAATACCATAAAAACTTAACTTTAAGAAAGGTGACTAGATGTAAGTGGAAGACATCACAAACTAATTCTGTTTTCTCTTTGTCACTGAATTTCGAAAAGAAGAAAAGATTGGATGTTAATCTGAATTAATTCCCTTTTCTAGGTCCAAAGCAGGAATTTTGGAAATCATCCGCTGTTTAGTCTTCATAGGTGCTTACAAACTTGGCTACTTTAGGAGTCATTATTCCTTCTTGGGCTATGCATATGAGGTAAGACATTTATTTTAAAACGTCTGTGCTGATTATTCTAGGTTTTTAATCTTTTTGCAGAAAAGAAACACTAAACGTTTACATTTTGCTTTCTTATTTTTCATTATGCTATTTGAATAGAGTATTATTTTTCCTTATCTCATTATTTTTCACATTTTATGGTTATTTTGTAAGAAAATTATTCCAGTTCACTACTGAGATGCCAGTTATCCTTGGAAAAAAGGTCATGAAGGACTGCATTTACCACTTCTTGCAAAAGTAATTTACTTGTGATCACATGCTTTGAAGTGAATAATAGTAATGCATTGCTGAATTTCGATTGTTTAATTCTCCTTTTATGGGAGAAATATGAAAATTCTTGGAGGCTGGAGGACTTAAATATAAAGTGTCTTGCTCTGCATTAATCCTGTGCCTCAGAAACAGACTTTTAGCCATTGCCAAGGAGTGGATACAGGACTAAATAGACCTGTGATCTGATATGTGTGGTTACTTTTGTGTTCTTAGCATTTACTTTTATCCTGTTCATGACTTTTGCTTTTTATTATTTTCATTTCCAGTACAGTTGGTATTTCATATCTCTTTTAATATTATCACAATAAAGTAACAATAGTCACTGTTAATATTCCTATTTGAACAACATTACCAAGCTACTTACTATTGATTACCAGGAAATAATGGTTATTCATAACCAACAAGGTTATGAATGGGTGGCTGGATTAGTAGAACCTCATCAGAAAGTTACTCTTTTGGCTTAAAATCAGAAAAAAATCAAAGAAAACAGTAGGAACTGAGACTCAGGTTCAGAATGGTTCCTTTGACTTCAAACATATGCAAAATTTATAGCGTCTTTCCCAGGTGGAAGTGGTCGCGCTTCTCCTGCTTTTCTAAAATAAATGAAATTAGAAAAATAAAAAAAAAATCTGCTGCTGCTGTGGGTTTGGGAAGTTTTTCTGGTTTTTTTGGTTTGCTTTTTTTTTCTGCCTGGGTTGGAAAACAATAGCTATTAGACAATATTTAAAGCTAGATAAATGCCACTAATTGAGAGTTGTTTAGTTTCTCCCCTGGCCCCCTTGTTACATTGTCAAAGCTGTGGCATATAAATCAAATTGTTCTTGAATGCCTTTGATAAGAGTCTGCAAGAATTTAGCAGGTATTTTAAGAGGTTTACTTAAATATTATTTGAAAATTGCCTGTAAAATTTCTTTAGTAGCGTAATACAGTAGAAAGGCTTGAAGTGACAAATTCTAACATTTTGGGACAATTTACCTTGCCCTTGAGACATAGCTTTCAGACTTGAATTATTTGGCTATTCTAACTGAACTCTGTGAGAATTATGTCCTTATATACACCCTCAATACCTGCCCTGCTGAGTTCTTTATTCATATGTAAAAATGTCTCTTAGTAAGAAATGAGTAGAAGAAAAAGATTAGAATAATATTCCTATTGTTTATAGGGAATTCTATAGCTTCATTTTCTTTCACAAAGAAGAAAATAAAATGAAGTGGTTTTTGCTCTGTTCTTTACATGTTTATGTCATTAAAAGAAATACTTTATTGTCATCTTGAGTTCTTCTCTCCTGTACTTTCCTATACTTTCTTCCTTGTGTTTATTCCTTCATCCTTTATATTACGGTTATTTGTTGTTCTATTTTTAGTCCTTTGTTTGACACTGACTATGGACTGTAGTCCATCTTTTACAAGAGACAGGACTACTTGCATGCAATTTTTCTTTGAAAATACTGGAAAAATAGGTGTCTTTCAAATAATTTGCACTTGGGCAGACCAGAATAGATAATGTTACTGAGTGATGCCAATATTTCCACCCTTGACATTTTTCCACAAATCAACAATTTCATGATATTAATAGCTTTTGTGATCATAGCATAATAGAATAGTTTGGGTGTGAAGTATAAAGATCCTCTAGTCCCATCCCCTTCAATTAGCAGAGACATCTTCAACTATATCGGGTTGCTCTCAGCCCCAGTCAACCCGATCTTGAAAATTTCCAAGGATGAGGCATTTACCACCTCACTGGACATTTTTTTCCAGTGCTTCACCATCTTCACAATAAAAAATGTTCTCCTTTTTGCAGTCTGAATATTTGTCATGAAGTTCAAAATGTCCCCCATTTTAAAATGAATGACCCACTTTTAAAATAAATGATCCACTTTTGCTCTCAATGTATTATATGCATGGTAGGCATGTTCTTATGGATCTAATAGAATTTATGTCAAAATAAAAAAATCCGAGAGATTTCTGGAGATTTTTCAATTCATGTTGAAAAGTCTTCAAACAGTAATGTCTTACCTCAATATTGACATGATCATTTTGAAACAGCAGTACCAGAAAGCAGAAGAAATATATAAACAGATGTTTTCCCCAGAAATTAGGTCTAAAATTTATCCTAAAAAATATTTCTGTTCATCATTCCAAATTGTTTATCCTTCATAATATAAAATAACATAGGCAATCTGCTTGATTTTAAACTTCCTTTGCTCTGTTTCACTTTCACACTCTCTTACAAATTTTAAGAGGTGTAAATTGAAGCATTTAATTAATCATTTTGTTTTCCTCATGTAAATACCCTGTCTTTAACAGACATCTAGATTTAGCTGACTTTGGTCTTTTTAATCTAATATTTCTAGTAATCATAACCTGCAATATGCTCAAAGATGTTATCTTTACATCTTCATCCTTGCGTATTACCAAATTAACAATTCTTTAGTAATCCAGTGTTAAAGAATGAAAGCACAAAATCATGTAAGAGAGTTTGTGTTGACTTTTTCTGTATATTAAGCCTTCAAGGGTGTGATTACTTAAGGATAAAGAAGTGTTTTAAGAATCTAACAAACAATTCTTTCTCAGAATTCTTAAGTTAACGGCGCACATTGCAGCAGATAAGTGCAAGACTGATTTTACCAACAGCTTGTTCAATAATGAGTGAAAAAGTATGTTACTGTTTTCCATATGCGTGGGGGATTTTCTGCTACTATGTTTCATATGTTCCTATTTCTCAAGACTACTTTAGGATCAGTAAAGATTTCTAAAGAACATATATCCTTGCAATACTATTTGAAGGGTATTCTAATTGCCAAAAATAGGTGCTTTAAACTGAAAATTATTGTGTTTGGCTCATAAGGAGACCTGACAATTATCTGAATTACTGCATTGGAAGAACACCTTCTGGGGAGAAACTAAATGGGAAATAAAGAAGAAATGAGAGAAAACTAGGGGGTCAGTTAGAGAAGGGAGAAGAAGAGAGGAAACAAGGAGCAAGCCTTTTCCACTTTGTCATTAGATTAGCTCAGGTGGGCATAAATAAAGCAGCTGAAGATGGCAATCTGAGTAGAAGGAGCAGTCCTGTCCTCTGGCTCTTACCCTCTTTGCTGCCTTGCTAACTGGATTTGCCAGCAGGATTGATTTAGCCAGACAAAGATTTTTTTCAGGTAAGGGATGCAACTTGCTTTGGAGCAAGAAAGTTTCTTAATGCTAGGGCTCAGGGAAGGAGGAAGCAAAATGATGTTATGGTTAGGTGTAAGAAAGAAATACTTTGCTTTTGCTAAAGCTGCAATCTTAATATGTTGTTTTCTGCGTCTGCAGTCAAGTAAAATCAGCATTGACTCCATTTATGCTTTGAAGTTGCGTGTTACCAGTCTTGGTTCCTTATGAAAATTGTGTTATTTTTCTGATCATTTAAATATATTTTCCTCCCTACTATTGTATTTGAATTCATTATATGATATACTCATGGGGATCTCACCTAGTGTCCTTTTCTTCTCCAAGAAAATAATTTGAAGCTCTCATCACTACGAAAGTGACCACAGGAGGTGGAACAGTGTACATTCCTCAGCATGCATTTTCTGTTCCTTTTCCTATATATATTTCATATGGATGATTAGATGAATGTGGAAGGGGGAGGGAGTGAATTTTTTTGTTGTTGTTTCTTTGCTTGAGGTTTTCTGTGTTACTTGTTTATTTAAGAAAAATGTAGTGATATATGAGGAAATCTTTATATCTTAAGAAAATTATTTCTTGGGTGGATGTTAATAAAAACCTCAGTGACAGGGAATATATTTGACTGGTTTGAAGAGCTGGTGTGGTTATTTTTTAAGAATCTGTGCTGCCACATCCTATACTAGTTAGCTTTCTTTAGGTTGATTACTTCATGCCTGCGTAATGTGATGATTGTGTGTATTACTAAAGCCAAATCATTTTCTGTCAGACTGGGCCTGGAGCCTCCTAACCACCTGGAGGTAGCAGAAAACATTGCTTGTGTGTTCAGTTATGTGACAGTTCAGCAGGCACGATATGTAAAAATAAATCTGTGATGATGGTCCACCTCTTTAAAGTGTTTCCATCCAACTGCACTGGTTTGGCACCAGCCAGCATATTCCATGAGCTGAATTTGGTCAAACACTGGCTGTTATTTGACAGTAGTACTAATGAGGAGCAAGTAGAAATGAGAGCCATTGACATGTTGTTGGAACTCTTGTTTTAAATATTTTCACCAACTCTCATAATAGCTGCAACTCAGACTCTTAAAATAAGAGGCTAGGAGTGAGGAAGAGGGAGGAGGAAATAGATGTCTGTCTTGATGTGTTTATTTTCTACCTTTATTGTAACTAAGGCATTGTATCTAAGAGTTAATCTTTTCATCCTGACTTCTGCATTGCAGCTTAATGAGCTGCCTGGCTATGCCATGTTGGCTGGCATGTGTTAATTTACAGGTAGGAAGGACAAAAAATCTAGGGCAACTTTCATGGTGGAAAAGAGAATAAGGGAGGTTTTATACATGTGTGATGTTTTAAATTAATAACTTGTTTTCTTTTCTATATGGGCATGTGGTACATTAATATAACCAGCTTTGGAAGATATACAGAATCTTGTGCTGCAGGGTGTAATTCAGCCCTTAACTAATGAAGGTAGAAATGAGCTTTATTGTGGTCAAAAAGCTTATTTGCTCCTCCGGAGTATCTAAACATGGTAGATGCAGCTGTTCCAAAAACTTTTGAAGACAGTATTCTGTACCAAATGTACTGCTTCTCTGATCTTTGATGCAATTCTGGTATTTCTTATGGCATAGAATCTAATTGGTCTGGATAAAATATAAAATACCTCTTTATTAAAGAACTGATTTACACTGTATCATGTGTTCCACAGAAGTCCCTCTTAATGTGATATATTATCACACTACTTATTTTTCCTTTTATCATACAAAGAGTTGCTGTTACCTCACTTGTTTCTTAGTATAATTTACCAGTGTTGGAATACTGACTTATGAGTACAGACATAAAACAAACATTTACTCATAAGAACTTATTTCCACATCAACGATAGTTTTCGGATCTGTAGCATTTTTTCTTGGTCCCTCGTTAAGATCATCTGTGCCACATTTCAAAGAGCCGCGTGTCCCATATTTGGTTTCCATTAAGGTGAAAGCTCCATGCCCTGTGCTGTGATTTATGACCTCAGCATTTATGCAGTCTCTATGCCATAACTAGATTGGCTGGTGTATTTCAAATATATTTTAGAAATGAAACTGGGGATGGAAGGAAACTCTGCTGCCTATGATAAAAAGCCTTGTCAACACACATGGAATTAAACAAACACACGTTGTAATAGTTTTTTTCTATGTTAGCTTCATTCAGAAAAGTTTGCTATGCCATGCAGTGTATCCCAGGGACTGGACTTTTAATATTCTTGACAACTGCCCTAAGGGGAATAATGTCCCTTAGAAAAAGTCACAGTAAAATCTGGCAGTAGATTAAGTTAGTTTCCACTTAGGTGTGACAGCAGAGTCATTACTGATTTTAGACTTAGCCAGTTTGAGAGTCGGCTTCACCACCATCAACTAAGGACTATGATGTATAGTTCCAGATGCTCTGGCCAATTGACCGTAAAATTGCTCTGCATTTCTGGCAGAGCAGTTGAGCTGGAGCTTTTAAAATCTCCACTCCCTGAGCTCAACACCCTTCCCCCTCTGCTTAAAAGCTGCTCATTATTCTTCTTCTGCCCGCTGATCTTAGCAAAAGCAAAACTTCTGGAATCAATTAGAAGTGTCTGCGCTTGATGAGATTTGCACGTGAGTTCGGAATTGCGAGGCTTTGATAGTGTCAGCCAACAGCTGCAGTTTCAGGTGGTAAATCTGGGAAGGAATTTTCCAGGGTTTATTTACAATCATAAAATAAAACAAAAATCAAGACAAGTTGGAAACCATCTAATGTGTTGTTAAAATGAAGCCTGAATTGGGTTATATATTTATTTTTTCTGAAAAAAAAAGTAAACTGGCAGTTTATTATCAGGATCTTTTCAATTACCTTGCAATTACTCGGCTGTACAGAGCAGCTGTAACAAAATGCAAGCTATGGTCTGCTTGCTGTAGTTTTACCTATGAAAGAAGCATCTGCTATTACTTTTGTCACTTTAATTGTTTGACAAGACAAGGAGGTAGTGATACTTAATAGAAATCAGAAGCATGCAGTCAAAGATAAAGCAAAGGTAGTACTCTGAACATAGAAAATACATGTTCACATATACTGACTGAAATTTTTTGTTTTCTTTTGTCAACATTTGCACTCATAGATATAAGGTTTATTTTCTAACCCTTCTTATCCCAAAGCAGTCAGTGACTGGCATGTATCTGTATGCAGTGTTTGTGTTTTAAAAGTAACAGCCATGCCAATGAGATTATTAATGTTCAGTTGTATATCTGAGGGTGTCTGCAAAAATGAAGCTCTAGTATTTCACACATCTTGTTTCTGATGTAATTTGGTTTGTAAGTCAAAGCAAATTTTTTCTATAAGACAGTAATCCTACAATCCCTGTCAAATTGCATTCTTTTCTGCATCATAATAACACATGGATAGTGATAGAGATCTCCATACTAGCGAATCACTTCACTGATATTAGTCCCTAGTGACAACTGACATATTCCACATGGGTAGATATTTGTCTGTGTAACTGTAGTTGCAGTACTAGAGTATTTTGGTTTGGGTTTTTGGTTTTGTTTTTGGGGTTTTTTTTGTTAATGCACAAATGGATGAATTTGTTTCATGCCCTGTATTTCCACAGATGTGGAAGACTCATGTTGACAGAGCTGTTGCTTATTGATCACTTTGCACTCTCATAAATATTGCATTCAAAGTTGATTTAAAATGTCATGTAAAGTACATTGCAGTGTGTAAGAGTCAAAGGCAGGGTAAGATGGGCAATTCGTGTGTCCTGGATGAAAGACTTTGGCTTACTTGTGGAGGCTCCCCTTCCACACAGGTCATGTGGGGAGAAGCAGAAGATGCGGTCTGAGGAGTGCAGAAGGGATCTCCCAGCCTGAAGAACACCCTTGAGTGGGGAGCCTCCAGCATCACTGTGCATGGCCTGTGTGTGTGTGTTCTCTGGGCTGTCTTTAGCCTATCAAGCTCACCCACATGTCTGTGCTTGTCAGCACAGCCTGATACTCAAAATTAATAGACTATTTTCCAAAACTAGATAGCTTACCTCCAAAGCTATTGTAACAGGCAAGTTACAGGAATTATCCTAAAGAGAGAAGAGTGGTATTTGTGTTCCCAAGACCACAAATACAAATGACTTAGTTTGAATTTTATCTTCAAACATGATAGGCAGAGGGATTGAATTAACTTTTAAGAGATAAAAGCTGTAGTGAAACAAGCTGTTTCTGATGTGGGTTTGGCACATACAAGGTGACCACAAAGAACCAACCTAGTATTTAAAATATTTTGGATATTTCTATCTGGTACAGTTTAAATAGAGAAACCCCAAATATTAAAAATACATATAGTCCAGAATTACTCAATATTTGCATCTTGCAATGGAAATGGTGGCAGACTCTTCTTCCCATAAATGTCTCTCACCAGTTCTGGAACAGTGAGCAGCTATGAAAACTTAACATTTCTGCAATAGAATGTCTTTGTAGGACGCACAGATTTGGATTTTAATTTAGCCCACTGGAAATCCTAATCAATACATTTGTGTAAGAATGCAGAAATTAATTCAAAATGTTCTATAGTGTTTTATTACTTTTTAAAAATCATAAATGCTGTCTTCTGCTCAGTCTATTTTTTTTCAGAAGCTTCTTGTGAACACTAAAGGAAGAAAAGCACAGTAAAAGTTGAGCCTCTGTTTTCCTATTAGCAGCACCTGAAATAACTACAGAAACTGAAAACTAGTTCATGACATCTGGGCAATTGCATGCTAAATTCTAACCAGCCAATGCCTTTTGTCTAAAGTGGGCAATAGATCAGTAAGATAAAATCAAGCCATTATATGTGCTGTGATTTAGTTCCTTTATTACTGCCTTGTTATATCATTCCGTGCAGAATTTCTGTTTTCTATGATGTTTAGAGTCAAGGAATAAGAGAATATAGAGAAAGCAACAATGGTATATTTGATTTTATATGTGGGTATTACGCAGTCCAAAGAGAATGTTTTAAAATTTCCTTTTCCTGCCAATGCCAAATAAAAATTGCCTGATGAAAGAAGATTAGCAAATGCTGTGTTTAACAACTGATTACCAAATGCAGAACACACAAAACACTTTGTATGTTTAAATGTTGGAAATAGGTGTTACGAGAAAAAAGTAAATATAAAACTCTAGTTATCACTTGAAACCAAGGCAAAATAATACAGCAACCCTCAATAGAGTCTGGGAGTGATCACATCTGTCCTGACAGAATTTGTTTGCTTTATCTTCATGTGGAAACCATGAAATGTTTGAATAGGTTGTTTATTTTGCTGATTGGAAGCTAATACAGTTGGAGATGCCTGGTTTCGGTTTGAACATTCCAGATTTTGTTTTATGGAGAAAGGGATGCTATGTTTTGTCCTTAGCTATTACCTGAATTCATTGCACATCTGCATATGACTATAACTCTCTAGATATATTAATTTCTCCTCTTTTTGGTTTCATGTAGTTTGCCTACAAAGAGTGGTCAGATACTAAGAAACAGCTCAAAGTGGTAGTGAAGCAGGATGCTAAGAGGCAGAGTCTGGCCATTAGCTGCATTGTTTTATACCTACTTCATAGCTCTTCCCGCTTCCTATTGAGACCAGCTAGTGAGTTTATTACATCTTAGGGAAGATACCTGTCCTTGCACATACATAAAAGGGCCTGTCCTGCTTCTGCTTGCTGTGTAAGCAGTGAGTGGAGTTGCCATCATCCTGGCTGAATTTCTGGTCAATTTTTTTCTGGTCTTAGAAGTGAAACCGATTAGTGAAAAAGTTACCTTATTTAGAAAAGTCAGGGGGGTGTTATCTGTACAAATCTTTTAAAGTTCTTTGTCATTTTCAGCTGAGAACATTCTAGCACAAGATGAGAAGCGTTCTGGAGTATAATTCTAACATCTTTTTGGGCTATCTTTGCGTCTAATGAAAGTGTTGCCCTAAAGTGAATCTATTCCAAATGTATCTTTCCATACTATGTGCATGGGTGGTGATTAGTTCCTGGGGTTATCTGAGTCTTGTTAAACTGTATCCTCAGACCATAAAACATGTAAAGAGCAGGAATTCATCTATCAGACTTGTGATTGGACCTATTTTTTTTTTTACCAAGATACCAACAACTGAGAAGGTCCTCTTGCGGGAAACAGCTTGCTAGAATTTGCCTTACCTTCTGGATAGCAGTCTAAAATGTACAGTTCAATAAAAAAACATGGTATATGCTTTGATATGTTTTAACAAGTACTGAAATAAGTTGAGACTTTTCTAAATAAAAGAATACAGAACTCTTTACTCCTTCTCTTCCCTTTTATTACTTTTGTGGGGTTTTTTTTCAGTGTGTGAGAAATGAAAAGATATTAAAGGAAAATGGGGAGGATTAGGGAAACCTTTTCTAGTTCTCTAAACAAATCAAAATAAAATAAAACCTATAAAATATTTTAAGGTCCATGAAAATTGGAAATCACTTTTTTTACAAAATGTTAAGACAAACATGAGCAGGTGGGAGATTCAAGATGAGTAGTTAGAATGTTTCAGCCTACCTGGGTTGGTACACTTTTATTTCACTTTGGTTTTTTTCACCCCAATATTATAAAATAACAATAGTCAAATAGCAGAACAAATTATTGCCTGAAACAAAAGCATCTCACTCAAATGTCTTGGTTTAAAATAAAGTAAAAAATCTTCAGCTTGCTTTGAGTTCATTACTTTTGAAATAATACATTTCAAGAAAAAAATTTCTTTGTTTCAGCTGTCCAATCTCTACTTTTAAGAGCAGAGAGAGATAAGTGAGTGTTTCGTCTAAGGGAATATCTGAGGATCTTGCTGTTGAAAGTAAGAAGCTTTTCATTGACAGAGGGAAACTGGATATTTGAAAAAGCAGACACTGTCTAGTTTTAGCACAGTCCTGGGTATTGGTAGGACTTTAGTGCCTTGGATTCAGGTCAGCTTTTTCGCACTCTGATTTTTTTCTTTACATTACTCAAGGGTAGCTCATCTGAAACAGATAAGGAATTCTAGAGTACTCTGATTAAGAATAGTGATTGCACCAATTTATGATAAAATTATGGCTATATAACAATATTGGTTCTATCATAATTTGATGTTTTCAGGACTCTTATTGGACTACTTATCACCTTCTAAGTAATCACTAATTTCTGCCAAGTTCTTACAAAAAGTCTCAATCCACTAAATGAATCAAATCTGCTCATTCCAGTGAACTCCTGACTAGTGGAGAGTTAAGAAGGAGGAAACAGGTTCTTTAGTGGATCCAGGTTTATTTTTTTGGCTTTGCAAGCTCTCTGGCTTTCACAACTTATTAGCATCAAATAAAAATCAAAAGCATCAGATTGCAAAAGTAAGAAAAATAATAGCTGCGAAAGCAGTGTGCAGGCTACTGGTCCATTTTTCCTAGACAGTCCAAATAAAATCTGCCTTACTACTTTTAATCCTCTACTGTTTTATTTTGATCTTTTTGGGACTAAATTGCATGATCTTCATGATTTTATTTTGCTTTGTGCAATAATCCATACTAATAAACTCTACACAGAAGCATATTTGGGCATATATGCCAGTAATTTCAGAGAACCCATAATAGATTTGGCAGGAGAGATTCTGCTTTTCAGAACTGTACATGTGTGGACAAATGTTTGCCTCTTGGCTTAGACAGAGTCTTTGGAATGTAAATGCTCTTTGGAAAACTGTGGTTGAAAGGGAACCATGTTGTTAGCTTAATTGCTAAGAAAGAAGCTAGGTTTGATACCCTTCAAAATTCTGCTGAATGACTGCCTGTTAGAAGGAAAACAGAAAAACAGGAGTTGTGCCTTTAGTCCAAAGTGTGGTCCTGTGGGAGAAGGACGTGAAAATTTGTGCCTTTCAAGTATATTATCAAACGGACAGATTAAAGGTGTAATGGGAAGGAAATGTCGTGAGGGATGGCAGGCACAGACTGTCCCCAGACCATGCAGGGCACACCTGGTCCAAAGGGTACCTGTAATGGTCTAGGAGAGAGGGTAAAGGTGCAAAGCAGGGTGGATCTGTACATTCTCCCAAAGTCTGTTATTACTTCATTTGTTAAAGATCTGAATGATTAGATAGCTCATGGGAACCCATTCCTACAATGCTGTAGAATTCATATTTTTCAGAGTGGGAAATGAGAGAAGAACCTTAGGTTTGTATAGCATTATCTGCAATTATTAATTATCTTATTTTACATCTTTCCAGCCCACATGCCCTGATTTCTAAAGTCTTTAGACAAGCCCTTGCAGGTAGATTATCTCTGTAATTTAGTGACAAGGTCATGGAATCGTGGTCAGATAGACAGGCACGTGCTAACCTTATTTTCTCAGTGGTCACGAGCTGCTGAATCAGTGATTTAAGCCTAAATGTGATGTTGGAATTTGTAACTCTGTCCTGAGTTACAGAGGAGATATTGCTATTGTTAGTTTCATTAGCATAAGTTTTTTTCCTTGAAATTTTTATGAAGTTGTCAAAATTTCAGGTTCAGCTGATGTTGTATTAATGCCAGACAAGAGTGCTGTATGACTGTTCTCCAGCATAATTTCCCTATTACAGCTAATGCAGTCCATCTCACTGAAACCAAAAAGCTGTTGCCAGTGCACCTCTTAAATTATTCTCAAGCTGCCAGCTGTGCCACTTGCCTTTGATCCTTTCTTTCATGGTAATTGTCATACTGAAAGGTAAAACTAAAATATATTCTGTACCAAGAGCCACCTTTTCATACTTCTGGAGGATATTTGTCCTCACGAGATTGCTGCAGATTTTACATACTATTAATACTCTTCTCTATGTGCTATTGCTGCCATCAAGTGCAATTATATAATTATGCATGTGTAACTATTCATATACAATAATTTTTAAGTAATGCCAGCTCTCTGGAGCTCCAGCATTTTCTTACTGCTTAATTTAAAAATAACACTTAGCATTACATGAAACGCCTCATTGTTATATTTTAATGGGAGCTAAAAAAAAGAAAAATTCTGGTTAAATATGCACTTTGAAGTATGCTGTTGACCAGAAGAATAGATTGCTGTGTTAATAGATGAAATTTTGTAGTTTAGTGACTTGCTTTCATGGTTTTATTTACTATCTGGTAACTTAATTGAAGAAAACTGTGGAGTCGTCAGTGTAAACAAATCTTTCCAGCAGGGAAAACAATTATATTTACCTTACATTTGTTATTACATGCAAAGAAAAATACCTCCAAGATGTTCTTCTGACCAATGTGGTTTAAAAATTGCTTTCCAAATATGATTTTTTTTAATACTTCTCATTCATGATATTTAGCGAGGAAAATACTTTTCAATTGTTTATTTTAGTGCTTTAGGAATCTCATTTAAAACATTTGTGTGGTTTTGATCTTTCCTGTATTAAGGAGGTCCTGAAGCATCATGCTGTCCATTGGCTCTACACCAATAAATCAGGATTTTAATGTACTAATGAGATGCTGGTCTGCAAGTAGCAAAGCACTTCATCGCCACATTCTCTGCTTGCATTGTGATACTTAAGAATAAATATTTCCTTTATTAACTCTGACGTCAAACTAGTTGACATCCAGGTATTCTAACAGTTGTACAAGTTACTGTCAAGTCCCACAACAAAGCAATAGTCCTGTTTCTAGGTATGTACAATGTAAACATGAGATGAAAGCAGCAGATGAAAATAGACACATTTTGGACCAATAGATAAATATTATGACCAATCAGAAAGCGTTTGTCTAAAAACTGAGGATATTCATAATGAAAAATACCAGGAGTAGCTCAGGGAAGAGAGAGATGTGCTGCAAAGATCCTTCAAATATTGAAGATTATCTTACTTTTGAAAAGGGAGCTAATGGAAACATAGAAAGTAATCACTTACCCATTTGTTTCAGTAGCACTGTGGGTGGACATTGGTGAGGTGTGAAGGTTTTTGGCAGAGAGGATTGCTGCATTGGAGAGATGAGAAAACAAGGGTCTGAATGAGAATTCTAGATCCATGAATGAATAAGACTAATTATCTCTGGTGTGTTCGAAAAGAATCTGTGGATGTGGATATGGGCAGTCTCAAGACAGGTGAGATTTAAGATGACATATAAACAGTGATGATATCTAGAATTATGGGAAAATGAGAGAAGATTTATTTGAAAATAGAGGAGATAAAGAATTTAAAGTATATTTAACCTAAGCTAACATTCAAACACACAACAGTATTGGGACAGATGAAATTTCTATGGTGGGGTGAGGGGGATGAGACTTGAAGAAAAGAGTGGGGTCTGCATAGAGATGATAGAATTTGTGCTGGGATTAATAATATATAGAGAAGCGCAGAAAAGGGAAAAAGCTTGCACAAGAATGGTGTATGTGAGCTATACAAGATAGCATAAAAACTTGATGTTACTGAGCCCTTCATAATGGCTTAAAATAAACTTTAAAAAAGATCTACAAATAGATATTTTTGAATGAAAACAAAACTTAGAGAAATATATTTAATTAAAGAAAATTGTCCAGTTACACAAAAGAAGACTAGGTTCTTCCTCTTATTCATGGTGGTGAAACTATTTTTGTTTGTTTTTTGAATACATGAAAGTTAATTTTTCTGGAAACTGGGATCAAACATGTTCCCTGGTATGTAGCACCAGAGCGCTCTAGCACCACAGACTTTACTAGTGTCAGAGGAGATTCATCTGTGACATAGTGATTGTTCAGCCACCAGTGCCTTCTGCAAGAGCCGAAATGGATTGTAGTGTTGAGAAATCAGTAAATAATGTTTATGACGTATCAATAGCCAGTAGAATTAAATAGGAGGGTGCTAAATAGGATTTAAATATTTGTCATTAACTGTCCTCTCTGGTGCATGAAAAAACATAGATTCTTCTCTTTAATCTGTGCAAAATTTTATTAGCTGTCTTCATATGGAAAAGGCCCTCTGAAATAAACCTTAGTATTTAAGACATTTCTAGAAAGAAGGAAGGAATTAATTCCATAGAAAATCTGAAGTAATTTATGAACAACAATAAAGAAAGACATCAGGAGAGAACTTTAAATAACTGAAGTGCTAGTGAGACATGAGGACACTGGAATACTCTAGCATGGGAGGAGATGACGAAAAGTAGAGTAATGAAGTTGTGTAAAAGTATGTGATACAATGAAAGGAAGGAAAAGAGAAAACAACATGGTTTATCAGGTAAATAAAAAACGTTGTGGAAAAAAGATTATTATTATTATTATAATAATAAATGGTATTGCTATCACTTGTTTCTAGGAATAAAAAGTTAATATCTATCCACTGAAATGTTCTCTTATCGTTCTAATAGGTGAAAACGGGTAAAATGAGTTAAAATAAAATCAGCACAAATGTTTGAGAAGTATCATAACAGCAAGTTTGGTGCCATTTTGAAAATGTAAATAGCATCCTGAACTGAGATAATCTGAGTTGTTGAGCTTTTTCTAAAAGACAGAGAATGAAGATGTATGGTCAAGTATTTATGGTGAAAGTGGTACACACTCCCTTTGAAAATATTTTCATTTTATAACAGCTTAAGCACTCTGCATGATTTGGGACTATTCTGGATGATCTACCGTACCTGAGGGAATGGCTTTAAGGTTTCACTATGATTTTTTTCACTACGATTGCTACTATTTTTTTTGCTTTAATTTTTTTATTTAGTATATGCATGCATTTTCAGGAGTAGGAGACATTACACATTGTTGTACATTTAAATAAATTATAGAACCCAGAAGAAATTACTAGCTTCTTTAAAAGCAGTGCAAAGTCTTAGAAAGTCTTAGATAATTATAACATCTACTGCAAAGTTTTGCATTTGATATTGCTATTTAAAATAGCTATAGTACATACTTTGTGTGTGAGTGAAAAACATAACTTGGAAATGTTTACATCTGACTGATCTATTTTAAGTGAAAGACATATATTGTTTAGGTGCTAGTGAGAAGTGTGAATATTGTGATTGGCTTCTGCACAGAAACCTTCAGACAGGTAGTATGTGGAGAGCAAATGAATTGCTACTGTGTAAGTTTTAAACTGTAGATGCAAAAGCTAAAATAATATTTAACTATACGTGGTATAATGAATCTTTATTGGCAACTGGCATTCACAGACTATTTGAAGGGCGGTATTGGCCAGACACAAGTTATTTGGCAGAGACCTTGCCTAGTATATATTTGGAGAGCCTGTCTGCATAAGGATGCTGGCAGGTTTATCCTGATTTCTATTCCAGGTGACAAATTTCTATCCAAGCGTATGAGTGATCAAATATTTTCCACTGGAATCTGGGCACAGTAAAATTTCTGAAGCTGAGTAGAAAAATTGAAGGATTTGCTTCAACTATAATAGTCTCTGCATACCAAGGTGACAGCAAAATATTTCCACTTGGACAACAGCAGGGTGAACAGTGCAGAATTGAGCTAAACATTTTTCTGGAATACTGATTGTATTTTGTTGCCACTTCTAAGTGGCATCTTCTCCTTCCTAAAAGCTGTGATCACTGTACTCTTCAATAAATTTCTGCATGAAAATTAAGCATTGGAAAGTACTAGTGCACAAACTGTCTACCAAAGCAAAAAGCACTCTTCATACCAGATGAAAGCTATACCATAATCCCATTAGCTTTTTTTCTTTCTTTTTCTGATGCAAAGCCAATTAAAAAATAGAATAGTTTCCATTAGTTTATTTGTCTTTCCTGGAGCAATTACAATTGCTAAACTTTCCTAAACTATATAAATGTGGAGTCTCCCCTTGTGACAGGTTGTTTAAATTTATAACTAAAGCTAGCATTTCCATCTCCAGTAAAAACCAAACAGACATTTAATTATGGTGCGTGACATTTCTGACTAAAATAGAGCCAAAAGATCCTGTCAGACAGCCCTCATTGTTCATGGATTTTGAACAAATTGGGGATCTGTGAATTTATAGCCAGGTTTTTCTCTACTATTGTTTAAAATAGCACACATGGAAAACACGCCATGGGTGTGTTGTAATTCAGCTTTAATGATGTAACACTTGGTTTCAGTCAGTCGTTGGAGGATTGCAGTAACACTGGTTTAGTGCTTCAGACGTTGCATGTTCCGTAGCAATTATAGTCCAGCTTTCAATAATGGCTGTTGGCGGGGTATCCACAAGTGAAGTCATAGCAATTTTGAGAAAGAGCTAATAAAAATACACCTGCCTTGTAGTGGAAAACGAGCCTTTAATATCTTTACTTTGAAGCTGAATGAAGCCCACAGCATTAACTAAAAGATACCAGTATTATGATGCAGTAATCCACTTCCCCAGGGAAAGTCAGGGGATTGAAATATGAAAGGCTACGATTTTCTAGTCACATAATTTTTAGTCACCATAACATTGTGAAGGAAAAATGGAAATAACAAGGCGATAATAAAAACTGGAAGGGTTGTTAGCTCTAAAATTAGGAATATGCAAAGCAATCCCAAACCATAATTCAGGGATGCTACATCTTAAGGGGTGCATTATGATTCTGTTGTTAGTTTCAATGCAATTCCTTACTTAAATATATCAAAATCTACTTTTTGTTGAAATAATATATGGAATATTAAATCAGCATTTATGGAAAAGTTTTTGTTTTTACCAGACAAATTCTCAGCTTTGTATTCTGGATCAGTTTAGCTTTTGAGAAGATTTTTACTCAGCCACTGACTGTTTACAGCCATTAATAATCCTCAGTTTGTTTTCTTTACCAAAAGATCTAAGGTGAATTCCTTTTGGTTTTTTTTGTTATGTTTTGTTTTGTTTTCTATCCTGATATACTTCAGTGGTTTGAATTCTCCTTCATTTTAGGAAGCATTAGTGGCTACCTCTTTGTGGCATATACAGTCAAGCTACATGTCTTTCTAGGGCAGTCTATAATGCAGTAGTTATATGCAGTTATAAACTTCTGCTTGGAAGAAGTGTAATGAAGTATAGTTTCAATAAATGATGGACAAAAATGCAACCCCCTTAACTGCTCCTAAAATAAGAATTACAACTTGGATGACCCATTCCTGCCTATTGCTAAATTAGTGACTGCTTGGGCAAGTGACAGAATCTTTCTTTGTGTTGATTTAACTGAGTGGAAAATGAATCCAAGAATTAGAATGCCGACTTTCTAATGCATTTTTTAGATATGATTACTCTGGTAATCTTCTCCTACCCAGCAAAGGGGCTCTAGAATTACCCTATCAAAGGGCCTTAAACAACTGGAAGTTACACTGTCAAAGGAAACTGGGTCCTTGCATCCTTGGTTTGCTTTTTTCTGCTCAAAACTCTGTTGCCTGTTGTGACACACTCCTCTTGTCATGCAGATGGCTGTACTAGTCTTACTGTGGTGAATATCCCTAAACAAACTTCAAATCAGGCACGTATAATTAGACCTCAGCTTAGGCTCACAGTTGTTCAGTGTGATATACTATGCAGTAATTTTGCAATCGCTGTTGATGACATCAAAATCCAAACTGCAAAAAAAAAATTGTATGAGTATATAAACAAATAGAACTCCTATTGAAATAAGAGTGGCTAAGAAATGAAAATGATTGGTGTATTCTTAGCACAACAAGATTAATCAGGAGATCAGCAGAGCTACTTCCATATTAATCACTAAATGTAATTTATGAAAAAAAAATCTAGAACATTTGTCAGGAATTTTTCTGCAACCTGGAGCAGCTCTGGAACTCACAGGATACAAATCCAACAATCAGACCTCCAGTTTCATCTGTAGTAGAGGTTCCTCTTAAAATAACCAAAATTTGTATACCTTCAGGGCTGGATGTTGCCTCTCATCCTCATCCTCACACTCACCAACATAGTAGGGTCATCTAAGTGGAGAGCAGAAAGATAAAGGGCGCTTAACCCCATGCTGGTCTGATCAAACACCATTCCCTGTTAACACAGGAAGAAACATTCATCAAAGGGATATCACTTGAAAATGGCCCTACAAAAACATGCACACATGCTTGACTTCACGTTAATGGGTCTATTTAGGTGCATGAAGTTAAGCATGTGTTTTAAATCTTTGCTGGATTGTAGTCTGTATTTCCCTTTCCACTAACCTGAGCCTTTACACAGGGTAGTTACCTTACTGGTCTGAAATGCCAGAAATTCTCTCTGCCTATGAAGAAGTTTTTATATGTCTGAATTTAGTTTTAGATCATCCCTAGTTGCCACAGGATTTCAATCTTGCTATATCTGTGGTTTGTTTTTTTTTTGTTTAGGCTTAGTAGTATAAATTTCAAATAACTTGTACAGACTTGCTACTTTTTCATAGCAAGCATATATATAATTTAATTTCAAATCAAATTCCCAAAATTATTATTTTTTAATTAAAAATACTCTTAATAATGATATGGGCTTCTAGCTTTTCTACTAGTTTTTACTCTTAACTGAGGCTTTAATTTTCTCTCAACACTGATATAAAAATAACTAAGGGAATTATCTGTTTTAATGACTTTGGTTTCATCATTTTGGGAGTGAGTGAACCTGTGCTGTGATTGGAAGATTTCCTATTAAATGTTCAATTTAGTAAAAGGAATGTAGAGAAATGCTGAACCAGAGCAAAATACTTAGGCTCTGGAACACAGTGAGCTTTTAAGCAAATATAATGTTAAATCCTGGAGCTAAATTTAAATACACTCTGCAGTCAGTTATTGTCACAAAAGTTTTGTTTTGCTGGGCGAACCACATATATCAGGAAGCTGAGCTGCTATACTTCCTACAAATTTCATCTACCGTCACTACATATTTTGCTGCTGTTCGTTTCTTTGTAAAATTCAAGTATGCAATTTGCATTGCTACCCTGAAAGTAAATTGCTATTGAGTCTTGACACCTGCCAGTGCTGGTATTCATTTCAAGCCATAAAACCTTACTTTGAAATAAATATTGGAAAGCTCATTAAATGTTGTCAGCTGTGTCATCTGTGTAGGCATAAAATAATATAACTAAGTATTTCTGGATTCTGTTTTCTACTAAAAAAATGAGCAAAACTCTTTGTGAATGCTTGTCTGTACTTTAAAATTATTTTCCAATGTTAAATCCCCTGATTTTTATCAATTCTAAACACACACACAGTTTTTCCATGTGCTTCTTTGAGAAGCATGTACAGTTTCTGGTTTTATACTTAGATCATTCAATATCCAATTAAGGGATTAAGTGGGCCAAGTCAGACAAGTACTCTGAAAGTGAATTTCCCCTAACCTCCATTATTTCCAAATTGAGACAAAAACTGAATTTAAATGAATTTAAAGACTGCACAGTGCTTAAACACAGTAGAACCTAGGTTCTGACTCTGACTAGTTCTGGATAACTCCCAGTTGTTTCAGATGAATGAAATGTAATATCCAGAGAAATAATTTTTATATTAGGAATTTCATTAGTATGTATGGTAATTTCTCTTATATTCTTTTCTATCTCGAAACCTTCCTGCCTCGTGAAGCGTATTTATCAGTTCCATGTTTATGTGTACTGTGTATAATCAACTTTAGTGGATCTAGACTGAGAAGTATCAAATTCAAATAACCCCTATAAAATAATGTATTAAGACAAAGATGGTTGTAATCACACATATTAAGCAGATATTTTCAGCTAGAAACTGTATACAGTTTAGTATTAATTTTTCGTTGTGTTGATAGGCTTATTTTTAGAAGATGAAAGGGAGAATGTTAGAGGGGGAAAAATGCTCTTATCATTAGCTTTGTTCCTACAAACCCAAGTTCCCAATCTAGATCAAAAAAGATTCCAAAATTTTTTATTTTTCCTCAAAGGAAAGAAAATGCTACATAACAGATAACGATATCTGACAGATAACTTGTGATCATCCCACATTTTTATTGAACTTTCACCAACTCCAGTCCTAGTGAGTTCAGACTTCTTGTCTTAATCTTCAGATCTTCCATGCAAATTTCCACTCTCCTGACTGCATGGAGTTGTATCCTATCACCTCCCATTTCATTGGGTAAGTCAGACTTGAGCCAGTGCCTGATGGTTTAAATGTCTATCCTGTTGCTCCTCTCATTTGTTGAGATGATTTCTTGACTTATTATTTACTAATGTCTCTCTCAAATACCCTCTCAGGATCTGCTTATTTTAGGGCTTCTGAAAGACAGGAACCAGTGTGTTAGTGTTGGCCAAAAAACCCCTTTAGATGGCTGCTGGCTCAAGGTGGTACAAGCATCACTCACAATTGTCTCTCTTATCTGTGAGCTCTTGTTTGTCATTATGGGTTATAAGCTCGTAAGAAAAAAGTCAGATTAAGGTTTGCTTGTAACCCTTCACTTACTGAAACTGTGGTCCTGATTTCAGCTGCAGAAGTTGACTTCCTTGAAATAGTAAAATTACTAGGCTACCCTAAACGAATTGCTGAATTGCAGGTTAATAGGCACTGTGAGTGCTGTTAGTAGGCAATTTTCAGCCAAAGATACATTATTAATGTGACCTCTGTGAGGGCCCTGTCCTGGGCCATGCAGCAGATGTGTTGTGCTGACTGACAGAGAGAAACCCTGGAAGCAATTACAGAGTATAGTTTGTCCTGGAAATCATTGGGGAATCCTTTAAATAGTATTAGAGAGCATTGTTATAATGAAACCTGTGAATCTCTCTACAAGACTAGAAATGGAAACTAGCGGCTCAAAGAGAAGCATACAGCTGAATTTATGCTGGGAGGACAGAAAAGAGTTGTAGATAACAACCCAAGGGCACAGATCTTTCATGCTCAGAACCATGGCCTCAAGAAGAGGCGTTAAATCAATGTTTCCAGACTAAAAATTTTACATCACCACTGAGACAAATTCAGGCTTCCTGGTGGAGCCATCTGATGGAAGATTTCATGCAGGGAGTTGGATTATTATCATATAAATTAGACCAGATTTACTGCAGAGAAAATAATGCAGCCATATACACTTACTGAGTTGTTTTTTTTAAGTGAAATGTCATGATGAAGTATATAGACACTCTGCAACTTCCTTTGAGGTATAATTTATGGCTACTGACTCACTGAGGAAGGTTACTTGTACATTTAAAGTTGTGAAATTGATAGCCAATGACTAAGCATTAACCAGTTAGCCAAATAAGAATTTTGCTACTTTTGGTAAAGAAACGTGCTTCCAATTTTATGTGTACAGCTAACTTCTAGCGCAGAATGGTAGCCACTGAACTTGAGCCTCTTGAATCATTGCATTTTCTTGGATCTACCTAATAAAACCACTGCCATTTATGTGTCCAAATCAGTTTAATCTAGGCATAAGTCCATGGGAAAAAAAAATCCTCTATTTTTGCATTTTTGGTCATAAATCAAATAGATTTTCCATTATTTACTTTAATGTTTTACATGTAAAGTGGTATGAATCTCAGTGTTGTAGCTTTTCTGTGTATTTTGCATGTTACACCTGGCAGTTTGACAGAAAGCTGTCAAAGTAAATGACCAGAATTAATTACCATTCAGTGGAGTAAAAATTAGACAGGAATGTGGAACTCATAGGAGCTCCACAGAGTAATATACTACTTTATATTCCTCTATGTTATGGTTCATTAGGTGTATAAATAAATCTTTTCAATACACTTTGGCAGTATGGAAGTAAATTGTCATTTTAAATTAAAATCTCATTAGTGAGATAGTATACACCTCAATATCAGAAATACACTTGTATTCTTGTATTGATGTCATGTTATTGTTACTGAACTGTCAGTGGATTCTCCAGTCACCTGGACTAGATAACAATCAAAAAATATATGAAACGATTCTATTCATTTTGAATTTGAACTTTCTTATACCTCTTCCCACTGCTTCATACCCAAGGGAAAAGAATTCCTTTATTAAGACTGAAGCCTAAAATTCCACTGCCTCAGCTCTTGAGAGAATTGTAGAAAATTAAGAACCCTGACTACAAGAGAGGCTGAAAAAGGGAAAAATAGCCAGTTTACAGGCCTTGGGGGATTAATAAGTCCTCCCATATTCATTGGAATCTCATTGAACTAAAGTTACACTGAGGCTATGGAGACAAAGGTCTGGTGTCTTTTTCTCTCCTGATCAAAGTGGAAAATATATTTTTCCCCACTTATTTTATCTCTCAATCCCTATGCCACAATTTGTTTTATAGATTGGAAATTCAAAACTTTGGGTTAGTTAATTAATTTACCAAATAAAAATTAATTATAAGGGTTTTTACATTGTTATGGTTAGGACATCCTACATATTGAAAGTAAAAATGGGGGAGTGTTTGCAAAATATTTCTGTAGTCTGTACACTGTGTCCATGTTGGAAAAATCAAAACAGATTGTCAATCTGAAAAAGGTAGAGTAAGAGAAATAAAGAATTTGCTTGTTCTCATCTGAGAATTGCCATGATAGTACTCCTGCAGTGTGCTTATTTGAAAAGAATTTATCCACTGAATGCAACAGAAGGGTTGGCCAAACTTTTTTAAACCTAGCTGTAAGGATAGAAAAGAGGGGAAGGTTGGCAGAGAGTGTTTCTTCAGGGGAAAAAAACCCACACACTCTTGGATAAAAGAAGCTACTTTCAAAAATATTTTTAAGGCTAGCCACAATTAGGAGACAAATATGAAAGGGTGGGGAGCTGTGGACAGGCCAGCAAAGGAAACAAGAAAAGAAAAAAGTGTCCAAAAGTCCCAAAATACAATATTTATAGTTCAACAGGAAATTAGCAATAAAGTCACAGTGCTTGTGAGTAGAGTTGAAAAGAGAAAGTGGACAGCACAGCAGGGCAAGCTAAGGTAGCCCTTTCACTTTGCACAAAGAGCAGAATGCAAAGGGTGGTAAAGATGTGTTTCTGAATGTAAACCTGTGATGATGTGTAGCTGTGTGCCTATCTTACTTTGGCAATATGGCAGGAAAAATGGGTAAGTTGGGGTATTTTACCTCTAGAAATGGGGCCTTCTTTGAAAAGGCCAATCTTTATATTAGAATGGCTTAATAGTGCATTTGGAATGTGTTGCAGCCTTGTATTAGGTCTTACAAACTGAGAGCTAAATGCAAATGTGAAAGAACGTCACAGGAGTTAATTTCATAGAAGTTCCATGTAGTAGTAGCTCATACTCTGTCAGCTGCATGCCACCAATGGTCACCATGGTGGTTTGCCAGCACTCTTACCTGCCTGTGCTTGGCTTGCACAGGTAGATCTAACCAAACAAGGGACAAAATGGCAGAATGAACTTGTGTGAAGATGTTTGGTATGCAGAGTAGTGAAGGGAGCAGAACATGTAACACTTCTTCTGTAGCAAGAAACATGGGTCAACTTTTCACTTGTGAATTTGCTCAGGCAAATTTTTTGGTGTTCTTTGCATGCTAATACTGGTTTGAAAACATTGGAAGGCTCAATCTTTTATTCCAGTAAAATATTACTTTCAGAGAAGTCCTGTATTTATTTTATTTGTGGAAATTAATTAGCTACCTTACAGAAAGATGAGAAATTTCAAATGCGTCAATGCCAAAAGACATAATGGCGGATGTGGTTTCAGGTCAAAAAGGAAAAAAATTACATAGACATCTCTGAGGGATTGTTGGGTATGGTTTGTTGTAGTGGCATCTAATTTAAGGCATCAATGTTTATTTTGGAACTGTCCCTAAGTGACTTATATAAATCTGTCTGTCATCTTCCATTAGCATGTGCTAGTTGCTAAAGGATGTGGGAAAAAACCATGGATTAAATATTGAATGAAGCTTGGATCTAAAATGAAGGAAATGCTTCCAACTACCAGAGGATTCTTCCACAAAAAAAAAAAAAAAAAAAAAAAAAAAACCAAACCAAAAAAAAACCAAACTCTCCCACTCCCAAAATATGTCTTTTAACCATTAGCTTATGTCATTATTATAAACCTAATTTTTTAAAATACTATTTAGTGCATACAAGCTTAATGACACTTTTTTATACATAGCTCTTTCTGTCAATAACTGTTTCATGTTTTCATCACTATGAAGTTATTTGAATGTTGCAGCATAACATGAATTCCCTAACATTATCAGGAAACTCTGACACATTTTTGTATCCAAGCCTAAGAGAAAATTCCAGTACAGATTTAGGAACAAAATCTTGTCAGATTTGCTTCATTATAAACTTTTCCGGGAAAATGTTATATGTCTTTTCAGAACCTTTTAAACCTTACTGTTAACTATTTCTATTTAAAATCTGTATTCTTAGCAATATACTCTACCTATTGAATATTCAGGAATAGTATTAAAAAAATAAGGAGACTACATGGTGCTAAATGTAGTATTTCTACTCACAATTCTAGTAAAAAGCATCCATCAAGTCACTGACATCTTCTTCCCTTTCAGTTGAAGTGTGGTGAACCATTTGTTAAAGTGCCAAGGAAAATTTTAAAAATCAAAGGTAAAGACAAGAAGGTCATTCATGGCTATTTACTCCCCACTGAAATGATTATGAAAGAATGTTGTGTCATGAAATTCCACTTTTGTCCATTTTTTAAGAGAGATAAATGGAGAAAACAAGAGGACTCAGACATTAACGTAGAAATGACATTAATGTCTATGTGTTCATGTATATATAAACAAAAGTAAAATACACATATATTTATTGAACACATTAAGTAATACACATGCACAAGCATTTTATATATTAATATAGTATGCAATATAATATACAATATATAGTAGGAAATGCATTTAAGAATGAATTAGTATTTGTCTTCATAAAGATAAGCCAGATCATAATTCATCCTTTTTCTTGCCTCTGGACTTTCTTCTGAAATACTTTGAGTTTGGTTTTGCTTATCAAAAATACAGTAACAGAAATGGGGTCACAACTTGCTTGCACTTAGAGATCCATTGATTTTTTTAATATATTGTTTGGCACTAAAGTGGGGGTTTTTTCACCAATATCATGATTGATAAAGCAAAATCCATGAAAAACAGTCACTTAGCTTTAAATATTTGTTCAGTGTTTTTCAAAAGAAACATCTTTTGTTTAAAAATTAAAAAAAATTTCTTGAAGTGAGTCTGAAATCACCAGCTGTTCTGTCCTATTTTTGTCCTCCAGGTAAACTAATATTGATTAATTTATGTGCAAATTTGGCTGTTCTATTTTGACTCATGTTCAGGGTTTTTCTTGTTACTGCTCCTGTCTAATCCATAATTTACTAGGCATCACTCCTTTCTCAAAGAATACCACCGAAGTGCTTACTCCACCATCCAACACCATTATTGCTGTTGTTATGGATATATTGTTCTCTTGTATTGAGCTGTTCAAGAGGGAATATTCTTAAATAGCAAAATTTCATTGCATTTTTAATTTGGCCTTTTTGATTCATACTTCTAGATTCTAAATTCACCTATTACTCCTGCAGCACTGCTGTGTGCTGTAGCCATCAGCTGCAGTATGTTCAGCAAACACAGGATAATGAATAAATTTAGACAGGAATTAAGTTCAACCTTTATATATTAGCCTGGCTTCTTAAAAACACCCTAGTAAACAGAGTATTGAAATGCTGAGAGTCTCTGAATACACCCTTAGTTGTCTTTAACTAATCTGGCGACAGGTGCATAGAAGTTTAGACTGAACCATGTGCTTGGGTTTAGTAATGGGACATAAAAACTAACAGAACTGAGAATGGTTCAGCCAGGAATGGTAACACCAATTAGCATACTGGGGAATGCCCTTTAGACTTCACAGATGCAAAATCTGAATAGTATTCCAATTAAAAATCAACTCCCCCCCGCCCCCAACAAAAAAAAACCAAAAAAACCACAAAAAAAAAAAAAAAAAAAAAAAAAAAAGAGGAAGCCCTGAAATTACACTTGGTGCATTGTAATTGATAGAACTTTAAAAATAATTAATTAGTCCCCCCTATTCCCCAGTCAAATTCACAAACTGTTCATTTTATAAAGTCCCTTTACAAACGTATTGAGTTGGAGGGAAGCCACAGCCGAGGAACATATGTTAGCTCAATGTAGCAATGAGAAATACTTAGTTATGCAGTTTATGCATGTTTCCATTGCCAGGTTTCACGATGGACCTCTCCTTCATCTATGCAGTTTGTAGTGCACTGTTTTCATGGGAACAAAAAGGAAGAAGTGTTTGACTGCTACCATCAGCTGAAGCTAATATGGCATGCAAAACAAAACAATAAAAATGTAGTTGATGACAAAATTTACTTTTGGCCTTGAATTTCTCATGAGAATCATGTTGTAAAAACAAAGAGTTCACAAATGTTTAAGCAGGGTTTTGTATGGAAAGCAAGACTGAGAATTTAAGATGTGATGTGAAATTTCATTTGAATTCCTCTGCATAATACCTGATAATTATTTTTATACCAGCACACAACTAAGAAAGCTCTGTCAGCCTGGGTTTAGAGTCCTGCAGTGTTCTTCTTTTTTGAATTCTAAATATCAGCTTTCCCTGAAACTTGGCTGTTTTGATTTTATAGGTTTGTGGTTGAGAATGGCATGGTTAATTCCTAGTAGTATCTACTGGTAATACACTAATTTGTATTCTGTGAAAAGTTCTGTTTTTCAGTCAGTGATCAGGGATCACACTTAAAAAGAAACTGGAAATTATTCACTGATTCAGGAAAATAAAATTAAATAAAAAAGTCTGATTTCTTTAGGAAATTATTGTCTTATTGTCATAATAATAAAGCCCAACTTGCAAGTATGGACAGGTTTAGCTATTGTACATTGGCACAAAATGCATCACTGATTTTGGGTAAGGACTGTATGAGATTTGTACATGAATGACTTTTCAAAAAATAGTGAGAAATAGTGAATAACTGAGAGAAACATAAAAGCTTACTACTGTCTTTTCCTTTTGTATCCAAACAAAAGGAAAAGACATTTCTACTTTTCAGACAGAAATGTGAATTATCACATACTAGCGTGTTTACAGTAAATTTTATGGTATGTACACAGGTGAATATAGATATATAAAGTACTTCAACTTCCAAATGCATATGTAACATATAAGAAGCTTTCGTTATGGAGTAAGAAGCTGTGACTTTGTTATTGAAAGGGTCTTTTAGATTATTACGGTCTTTTCCTGGAGTCAACAATAACAGGCATGTAAAAGAAACTTTTACAAGTTTCCACATACTTAACTATAGTTATAGCTACTGTAAGAGTGTTGTCAAGCTGCAAATGGTTTAGGAAATAGTGACAGTAATAATTCCCTGACTGCATTCCAAAATCTTGATGTGTCTGATTGTCTTCAGATATTTTCCGTAACCCTCAGAGAGCTCAGAGTAAGGAAAGGTGAGGCAAGACAAGATATTCTGCTGGTTTCCAGGGCCCTGCTGCTCCAGGACTAGACAGTTTAGGCTGTTTAGTAGTTTCATCACTGGGGGACTTGGCAGTTTCAGCCTTGGCTCTCTTCCTCGGCTAAAATGCACTTGGGCCACCACTGTGCACAGCAGATGAAAGGTAAGATAAGGGAAATGCAAGGAACTTTGGGATTACTCTCTAGCCTTGCACTGTTATCGGCATTAATCAAGAAGTGGGTTGCTGTTTTAGCCAGCTGCACACTTAAGGATTCAAGGACTTCTGAACTTCATTGCAAACAGTAAGCAAAATAAGAAAACATATAAAAATAAGTGGGATAGTTTGTCTCTTCATTACTCACTTGCCTTTTAGCAAGAGCCCCCAGAGACCGAAAACCATCAGATTAATATTGCTGCTGTTTAAAATTCTTTTGCAATCAACTTTTTTTTTTCTTTCTTTTCTTTTTCTGAAAAGGATTAAAAACTAAGAAAAACATTCAGGTAAATGAAGAACAAGTTGCAAGGCTTGTCATCGTGGTGGAATGCTATGATAACATGGCATAGTCAGTGCTACATCACTTTGGTGCCTTAAGCTAATATGCTTGAGTTTTCTCAGGCTGCACATGGCCTTTACCCTTGTGGGCAAGCTCTCTATTTAGTGACAACTTTTTTAAAAATTTAAAAAAGAAGTATTTAAAAAAATTTATTTTAAATTTATAAAAAAAAAGAAGTATTTATTGCAGGAAAATAGTAATTTTAAAGCCCTTCACATATTTCATAGTAATAGTAAAGCCCTTCATATATTCCAGAAAAAAAATCCAACTTTTAATAAAGCCTTTGATCAGATGTTTGAAAAGGTCACTGCTCAGTGGACAAGGTGCACAGTCCTTTTGTGAGTAGTGATATTACACCACTAAATGCATTCCCCAAGAATTTGTGTCTTCTTTACCCTTATAGAAAACACAGAAATTCAACTCCCTCCTCGTTTTCCCTCCCAGGTGAAATTCACTCCAGACCCTGACTGTAGTAACCCATGTCATGCTGTCATCCTCTGCCCAGTTCTTTCCCTAACCTACCAACAGAGCTATCAGATACTGAGGAGATGGTCCAGTTTCCCCCTTGATATAAATAATACTGAGGCAGGTATGGTGGAGAGCCACAGGTTCATAGAAAGAGCATAAGTGAGATGATGGGTTGTGCTCTGAAGGGCACAGAATACAACACAATACAGACAGAGTTAGTGACAATGGCCACTGAACTGTGTGGCTGAAAGAATCACACGTAAAACGCCTCTAATCCTTCTCCCTTTCCCAGTCAGGGTCAATGACACTTCCTAACAGCCCTTCTGGCAGATGGATTTCTAATCTATTAGAGACACTTTGAACAGTGGTCATTTCCCAGGCAATATATTTCAGTTTTTAAGTGTTCTGGCAATTAAAAAAAATTACTAAGCCTGAATCATGCTTGCTTTCTCTTTTCCTGTATAATGTGGATATATTTTTATTCAGTTTGTTTTTCCTACAATTATGTTAGTTTTTGTGCTTCACACATGTGTTTGAGAGGATATTTTTGCACATATATCTCTATAAATAGTTTATTTGACCTTTTGTTGCGGCATGTTTCAGGTATTTACTGTGCATTCTATATTGTCTTTGGAATCAGGAAAAATTCAAAATTTGGGGCAACCTATTACTCTTTCTTCCTAATGATTTTTTTGGGTTTTTTTTTTTGTTTTGCTGTGTTGATGTGGAGGGGTTCTTTTTAGGATTTACCGCTTTTATAGTGTATTTTTTAAGGTATTATGAATACTCCTTAATTCATTTTCACCTTAGATAAGTTTTCCTAAAAATATACAACCAATTATGTAAGTTCATTGAAAATGTCCCTGCTGAAGTGAAATTCATTGGTTTCATTTCTTTCTTAGTCCTTCTTCCTAGCCTAGCCCTTCCAGTATCTAAAGGTATTATTTAGTGATCACTGGACCTCAGTTGTCAAATTATGTTTTGATATTCTCATTGTGTTACGCCTGAAAGTAAGAACCAAAACCAGGGGTTTATTCCTTTTTACAGTTTTTAAACTTTCTGTCTCAAGAAATCATATTGAAGTTTAAAAGTTTAAAGGACAAGCTAGGTAATGCTTTATTTTTATTTTTTTTTTTCCTGAACAAAATGTCATCATAGTTACATTTTTGCATTATTACCACAATTCATATTATGGATTTTGCCAGTTGCTCACAGAAAACCTCATACTCAATAAAATAAGTGATTAAGCAGCTGAGATGTTGGATTTGATCTTCAATAATATTAGCTTGGACTTGTCACATCTTGTCAAGTAAAATTGACTCAAAATGGAAATGCAGACTTTTATGAAGATCTGGTATCACACTGAATATTTTTCTAGTCTCCTTGAGAAAAGGCAGTAGATTTTCATATGTTCCAAACGTTTGCGGGTATTTTTTTGTTATTATTTTTAACATTGTCTATATCTATATTATCTATAAATATATGGAGTAGACTAAACCAAATATTATTCAAAGCAGCTCTATTAACATGAGATTTTGAACTTAATTATAAATGACATGCTAAAGCAGTAAGAACTATTTCACATGAGAATCAATTAATTGGCATTATCAAGAAGTCTGTAAAAATAATTACTAAAGCAAAAATCTTTAAGATTCTGAAGCATTGCACTACCTGGAAGACAAGCAGCAGGCAGCAGAAATGCTATAAACCAGGAATTTTGCCAAACCTTCTCAGGCTGAAGTCCAAATGAAATTTTTTTAACCCAGCCATATTTTCCATACTGAACCAAGGAAATTGCAGACCAGCAGAGTCCTAGGAGCCTTTGCCTACACTTCATTTCAAGTGGATGTCTGTCTTTTTTCTTTTAATAGTGTCTGTATTAGATACCAACACAATTGTATGTTAACAGGCTGACAGAAAATAAGATGTGCAAATACTGGAAATGGTGCTTGCATAACACAATTTATGATGTGATGTGCATAATGTACAAACTGAGGTTCTGGTGCTGCAAAAGTTTACATACATTATTAGCATTATGTACGTGTAATTCCTTGAGGATTAGATTCTGTAAGTCTCACTCAAGTCACTGTTATTTGAACATGTTTATGACTGCAAGTCTCAGCTTGCTTATCAGAAGGAATGAAAGCACAATCAATTTCAAAGATCTGTAGCAACCACATTGCTGTTTGTTTGTTATAATGTTCTTGTAGTAATTTGTTTTCATAATGCCACAACATTTTCCTTCATTTGACAGTCTCATCTCAGCACACTTACACATTTGAGTCCATGATTTAGATTTGCTTCTCACTGGTATGCTTTAACCATTAGGCTGAAAAACCAGCATAGTTCCTAAGCCAAAATTTAATCATTCTTTCAGTTAGCAGACCTGAAGTTGTCTCATAAAGTCATCAAAATAAGGTAATTGCAGTTCCTAGGTCTAGGTGACGAATGGGAAATTGTGCAAGAGCAGAAAGAGAAAAAAGAAAATGCAAAGTCTGTATGCAGCATCACCTTAGTAAGTGGATCATGATGGCTGAAAGGTGTTGAGATGATAAATGGGCAAAGACTAACCTGTTCTGCCATGACTGCTGGGGCAGAGGTCATTCACACCCTAATGACTTGGAGAGTGCTATCCAACTGTAATGGGGGAAAACAAAGGAATGAAAACCATTGCTAATGTGGTTGAAAAGGGAACCTGTAAGAAAAGGGAACCTAAATAACTACAGCTTTGATCACTTACTGCAAATGTTCTGGCTTTTTAAAGCTTTTAATGTTTATTTATGTAACATTATGGATTAAAAAAGAAATTCTTTAAATGAAAACCAAATCTGATCCATCAAACATGAGCCAGGTTGTTCAGATACGTAGCTGCTCACTGTTGCAGATACTTCTGAAATAATTACTCTGAGAAGGAACAGAGATAGAATTTTACTATGATGTGTAACTGATGAGTGATGACTTACTTAAGTGTAGGAGATGATTTGCAGTTTTGACTATAAAAAGGGTGCACTGGAAGTGTTCATATACCCAAGATAATCACCAATAATCACTATTTAAATGAAAATTTTCTTATGTTTGAGAGGAGGTGGGTGTATGAATCTGTATACATGTTATTTTGAGGGCTTGAGCTGTACCAAATGATGAATAGCACAGCAAAATATTTTGGCAGCATAATGTAATTTGCTGTCCACATGTTCTTGGTAAAAAACTGATGTCAAATACCTAAATTATGGAGACTTCTTAGCCAGAATTACATTCCAATGGGTGTTGTGAATTAGGTAAAATAATTTAATTGCTACTCTTTGAAATAGGGGCAGTTATAGAGCACACCAGAGCATCAGGAAGCAGGGGTCTGTAAGATTCCTGCAGGGCATACCTGTGATGGGCAGAAGTACTTCTGAGAGTGGAACCCTCATCTTGTGTCTCCTGCCTATAATTACTGAAACAAAACTCAAGAGAAATTTTAAGGCACCTGTCTTTCAAGGTGAGGGAGTACAGTTCTCTGTTACCATCTGCCAAATTGTGAACACAAAGCCAGTAGTCCTGCCCTTGTTTGATGCTGATGTGCATGGCCAAAGGTTAAACCTCATTTGTGTCCTTGTGGTAACTGTGAGTATTAGATGGAGGTTTTTCTGCATGAAGAAGTTGCAGCCACTGATCTAAGCCTGGCTCAAATCATGGTATGATTTTTATACAGTTTGAAATATGTATCTTTACAGCATGATATCAAGGCAGGGTAGCTTTTGCAAATACAGCTTATTCATGGATGAGACAGCAGTCTGTTGCTTTCTCTGACTTTTTTTTTTTAATTGTAAGAGTAGGTTGGTTGGTCTGTTAGTTTTTTTGGTTTTATTTCCATTCTCTCGGTTACTGTATTACATTGTAGAGACGTTTATGAATAAATTCTTGGGCACACTGACACAATCTGCCTAACCCTCTTCAACTTCTGAACATTGGAGTGCTAAGTCACAGGCACTCCTTTAGAAGGAAGGAGTAATTGAATCAATATACTCGTTGCCTCACCACAACCACTCATTGCCTAAACAAATATGTGGGTTTAACTTCTTTCACCAAAAAAAAAAAAAGCAATTTGTCCCTTTTCTCTTTCCTGGAGATATTTTGGTGATCCTCTGTTAATTCCTGAGGGGTCAGAAGCAGTGCCCAGCAGCACAGGCTGTACTCTTCCTTGCACCAGCTGTGACAGGTCAGTGTAAACAGTACCTTTCCATCAGTTCCGTCATGTCTCATTAGGGACAAAAACTTACTTTGTGGAATTGTATTTCTAGCTTAATTCCTTGTAAACACTTAAAACACATCTCTTCAAGGCATTAGGAAATGGAGTCTGAAGAGCTTGTTAATCTCATTACTAACAGTTTCATAATGTTTAGGATAACTCCACAGATTGGAGGGAATAAGAGCTCAAAACTATCTGTGGCTGTGAAGAGCAAGAGGGGCAGATGCTCTGCTAGACCTTCCAGTTCTCAGTTCTGCTGCTGTCTTGGTGGCAGGCTGCAGGACACCTGTGTGTGTGCACAGTCTCACTCCTGGCACTTAGATATGGATGTTTTGATGAGGCTTGAGTGCATTTTAACAGGCCCTTTGTCCATGGTACAGGCAAGTCCTTCCTGTGTGAAAAGCAGCTTCAGAGTCACTTGTGATGGTCACTGTGAGCCTGGCAGGAACTGCATCTGTGCTGTCTGCGGGCAGCTCTGTGGCCCCTTGTCAGACCCACCCATCCTGCAGGCAGTGAGCTTTCAGGAGGCTGTAAGTGAAGATGTAAAACATGCCCTGTGGGTTGGGATATGCACCACAGGAATTTTAGGCTTCAAGCAGTGCAAGCTCTGAAATAATAGTTTTATTAACATATTAGTTTTTACTGAATATAATTTAGCTGATGTATTGAGTAAGAGCTGTTGTCTCTACAATAGGCCTTGTGAATGATCTTTCAGATAAATCTTTCCCTTAGTTCTGTGAATTGGAAATCTCTGGAGACTGGGAGAATGTTCTGGAAAGATATGACTGCATTCTTGCCCTGTACTAGCATTTTTTATTAGGTATTTGCTTTTGGCCACTGTTGTGTAGTAGATACTGAGATAAACAGCTATTTTGATTTTACTAAGTATTTCCTTCATAATAATCTCAAGAAATTAACAGAACAAAACAAAAAAAAAAGGCTGTTTTTTTTTTTCAGGGAAATTCATTCCAAAGATGAAAATATTTTTATATCATTTTGCATACTACATTGTGTGTTCAGTGTGGTCTAGCATTCAGTGTGTTAGGAAGTACTAATACATAAGGATAATCCCCCAAAGAAAATCACTTTGAAGTGCTTTTTCTTTTATTTTTCCAAGCTCTATATTATACTTCTCTAAGACTCTCAAATTTATACTGAACTTGTCTCCCTTCTGAAAAGAAATTCCAAATTCCTCCATTCCTAGTGTCTAAAGGTGTGCTTGAATAAAATAAAAACTAACAAATAGAGTTATCCATTTAGAACTTTATTAGACAGCTGCACGTTACTGTTTTGAGATTTTGGTTTTATTGCCAATTAATTATTATGACAGTCTGCTTTGAGTTATCCGTGGCAACTTATCTAAGCTGTAGATGCCCATCCTAGGTAAATACAGAGATGCTGAGCTTGATGACTGCAGCCTGTATTACTAGCCCAGTCTTGCCATTTGACAAACATGATTGCATTTTTTCTACAGAGTTTTTGTCCAAGAGCAGGCTACCAGTTTTTGCTCAGAAAAGAGCATAAACTAATGAACTAGAGTATAAACTATAAATGGATTGCACAGTGAATCACAGACATAACCATCGAGACCTCCCTGCCCATGTCCCAGGGGTTCCATGGCTGCCTGTAGGATTCCATAGCACTATTAATTCCAGGAACACTTGTTATTTGGACTGTTACCCCATTGTTTCACAAAGAGATGGCTCACTCATCTCAGTTTGTGCCTATGTTGACAAACCTGTCTCTTCCCTAAATGCTGTTTTTGGTGAATCACAGTCTCAAAGTACCTGTCTCAAGTCTCTGCAGAGAGCTGATCAGAGAGAATTTTTTCTTTTTTTTTCTGGCTCAGGACAGACCAGATTTCACCTGGGCTGAGCTTGCCTCTGTCTTCTACTCCTCTGCATTTCTCTGTTCCAGATGGCACTCCAGATGGCCAGCATGATCATATATACCAGATAGGTGACAGTGTTTGTGTTACTGTTCAGTTGGACAATTGGAGTGCACTCTCAGAGATGTGAAGAATTTGTAATGTAAGGAAGAGTCATAAACATATAAACAGAGGGATCAGGACAGAATGAAGCAATAATATGTGCTTAGGCATATTATTCAAAGTCACTTATGGTATATAATTGAAACTGTAATAATAATTGCCCTTTAGAACTTTTTTTAAAAAGGATCATTATTGCGGAGTAGAACACAGGATGTACAAGATTTTTCTGGGTCAGAACTAAAGGAGAAACCATGGAGACAGCAAAAGACACTTTTTGATCTACAGTCTTTTTTCTCAAATACAGGAGATTTGTGGTTCCAGACTTCAAATGAAGCCCATAAACATGAAAGAGCTTTTCCCTATACTTTAACAGAGGAAGGGTTTTCCTCATGGCATGCTTTTCTGATGTTTTGATATGGCAGGGAATTGTGGTGGTTGCTGTGTGTGATTTCTGTGCATGTGTCATTTCCTCAAGCTTAATGGCTTTCTTTAATGGCATTCATAATTCCTTCACTTTTTTATAAGAGTCCTCATGTTAAGAAGACATTTTGAGTTTGACCTATGTAAGAAACCATCGTACTGGAGAACTGAACTTTATGCTGAAGGTCTGTTCTGGGACCTGAGGTTTTCTATACACTTTTGTTGTACAGCTGAGTGCATAAAATTCCAGGTTTTAGATTTTTAAATTTACTGTTGAAAGTTTCTAGTTTTCAAGTTCCTATTGTAGTATTCAAGTTATTATTTTTCATATTGATGGCAATAAAAATTTTGTGAATAATTGTGAATGAAGATCACACTTTATTCAGATCCTAAACCGTATAGGACAGCTCTCATCTACCATTGCTTGTGCATGCAATAAAAAATTACTATTAATGGGCTTAATAATAGCCTGCCTTACATGTATTTTGTTGATATATATGCCTTGAAAGTGATATATTTTGTTTAAATGGTGCAGGGTAATGTCAGACATTGCAACGGATTTATTATTTATTTATGCCTGCATTAACTAATAGATGAAACATCATCAGCATATAAGTAGTTTTCCTGAAAACCACTTCTAAAGTTAAAAAAAGAGATATGATATTTATCATTCTGAATGATAACAAATGGAACATTCACTTTATTTTAAGAAGCTAATACTGTCATGTGCAAACCTCCTTAGATACCTTGGATAATAAAATAGCTGTCACTTTTGCTTGTGGAATTAGATATGTGGTGATTATATAAAAACGAATATTCTTCTGCTTCTAAATGTGAAAAGCTGACCTTTTAAAAACACTTTAACAACTTTTAGTGTTATCATAAATCCTACCAGTTCTTTAATGTTGCAGTTTTTTGGTTGCATATATTACACTAGTTCTGTGAGTCAACTTTTGTTACAGGGAAATTTGGGCCTGGGGCCAGGTAGAGCTTTGGAGAGCTTTTAAGTTCAAGAGCCTGTTTCACAGCTGGAAAGCTCCCCAAAGTGAAGTGATCCCAGAAGAATATGTTTCCCATTACCCAAATTTCTACCAAATCATGCCTTGTAGCTCTAAAATAATTAAGACTTTGGAAGCCCCAAGAGGTCTTTTTTGATCCATGAATGAAGCTACCCTAGGTTCAAATAACTAAAACCTGACTCCTTCTTAACCAATGAAACACAAAACCCCTCCATTTGTCAATGTAACATAAAGAGAATGCTCAAAAATGTCAGAGCCTTTACACTTTAATGGATTCAACCTCAGGACATGTCAAGAGTTTTGATTGCAGTTGTTGGAGATGAGGCTGAGGTGTCTGTGCAAGTCCCCAAGGCAGAAAAAAATAATGTTCTATAAAATATGATGTAAAAAGACATGTTGCTTTATATTGAAGTTTGAATAATGATGAAATTCATAAAATCAGGAGAAAACCTTAAAGTCTCTGGCACTGCTATTAGTAATACACTCCTTAGCAGAGTAAGAGCGCTGATTATTTGTAACAAGTTGGCTCATGCTATTCCCAAATAGAGTTGGATTAAGAATGAGATAGGAAATATCTGTTGGAAAAGATAGCATACCGAGGTCTTATGAAGCCTTTTCTTTATTTTAGATTCAATTAAAATGATACAATGCTTTATTAGGACCTGCTTTGGGATTATGAAAAACAGTCTCTAGTTTACCTCTGATGTCTGTGACTTCAAAAAGGAGAAAATATTGCTGCATGCTAACTTCTGGAAATTTACTCCTGTACTCTTGTGCTTACTTAGTGATTTCTGGATAGAAAAAGAAAGTGGGATATGTGAAAGAAAGTAGGATATAAAAGAAAGTGTTTTGAGGGGAGAACTGATGTCACTTGGACCTCTGAGAGTTCAAATGTGCTCATGAATCAGCCATCCATTTAAATTTAATAATACTCATTTGCAATTGCTGATGAAATGTTAATCCCTCAAGTATGGGTACCTAAAAAATCTAAGGAGTTAAAGTATATTCCTTAAATTGATTTTTTTTTCTGAAACCAGTCTACTGACTAGAATTTCTGATGTCTAACAGGTGGCATTAATATATTATAATCTGTGTTTTTATACAGCATAACCCCATAGTAGTTAAAGAATTCATTTAATCGGCAAATCTGTAAGGAAATTCAGCAAATATAGTAGAAGTATTTACATAACTTCCCTTTAATATGTGCATATTTATGGTGAGGCTACCTACCAGATGATGATACTGAAATAAATGAGGTTTAATAAACACTGTTAAGTTGGCAAGTGTCCCTCATTTTTGACCAGATGAAAGTATTCCTTTATTCCACTGTTCACTGCTTAGACCCTGTTTTAGAAGAAGAGATACCAGCTGATGAAGATGTTTTGCAAATACAAGTATGTTCATGTCATGCATTGCCAATGTTTTGTCAACTGGCAGCAACTCCAGACATGCAGATTTATGGCTAGACTAATCTGGTAGCTGAAGGATTTACAACCTCAGAAGAGACTATTTGAAGCACTTAAGATTGTTATTAAAAATTCTTCCTTACAATAAAAGTACCCAGACTTCAGCTGCTTTGCTCTCACAGCTATAACTAAGCAGCTGCTGCATCTTGAAGGGAGAGTGACCCTGCAAGTGCCATGACATTTTATAGCTTCCTGAGCAGTACCTAAATGAGCAAACTTTCCCATCCCTTGGAAGTGTTCAAGGTCAGGTTGGATGACACTTTGAGCAACCTGATCTAATGGAAGATGTCCCTGTCCCCTGGCAGTGGGCTTGGAACTAGGAGATCTATAAGGTCCTTTCCAAACCAAACCATTTCAAATTCTATTATTTTATCTTCTGGTTGTCCTTTTGATTCAAAGCTTCAAATTGAAGTTGCATAAAAAGCAATAAAGCATGGAGTAGAATTTAGAGTTCTCAAGTCAATGGTCTGTAGAATCATTCTTGCCTTTGGTTTTTTGGGGTTTTTTTTTGGTTTTTTTTTTTTTTTTTTTTTTTTTTGACATTTCTCTCAGTCCTTAAGTCTTTAATTGTATTCTTGGGTATAATTTCAACAGAAGTGGAATGGTGTTTTCCCTTTTTCAGTATAGATTTTTAGAATGGCGGTTGGAGCGTGCAAAACAATGGACGTGGGTGTAAACTCCCTTGGACTAAGGAGAAAATTGATGTAATCTTCCTAAACAACTTACCAAGTTAATTTATAATAAATAAATTTTGGAAGGGGGTGCAATGGTTTAAACAGCTGGTGCAAATATCAGCATCTGTCTCTGCCTACATTTTTAAAAAAGGGAATCTTGTTCAGGTCTTTGAGGCACCCATTCTTTTTGGTGTCTCACTTTAGGCTTGAAAACCTGACTCTGAAGATAAACTTGTACTATAAATGATCGGTTAGATCCAGGACTCTTCAAATGCACTCTAAACTGGAGTGCTTATTCTTTGTGGAGAAAATGAATTTTTCTGTGAGGATTGATTCTGGTTCTTCTCTGTTTGGTGTCCTAATCTTCTTGGACAGAATTTAAAAAATGTTTATTTTCCATGTTCATTTTTAAGGCACCTAAGCATCTGTGTAGAGTGAGTGGAATCTGGATTACAATTTTGTAGCAGGTGCCTAAAGTTAAGGCATTGTACTGGGGGTCCTGCCCTTGAGCTTGAGACCTAGGGATGTAAAATTCCATTATATTTCCTGTCTTTTGAGTCATCTATCTCCATCAAACATATTGTTACTGTTGCTAAAAATGTACTACACGTTGACTGCTGACAGGTTAGGCTCTCTTTGTCCAATTGTTTAACGTATTACCAAGATTTGTACATCAGACCTGGCTGTGTTATTCTTTTGTGCTTATATATCAGGATTAATTTAGAGTGTTCCAGAAAAAATAACTGCAATAGAATTAGATTTATTGTTGCATTTTCTAATTTTTCTATTATTCACTTTTATAATTGAAGGCCAAATTTTCAGCTGGAGTGAATTCCTTTAATAAATTCCTTTTCTTCCAGAGTTCCCTTAATAAATTATCCTTTTTCTTGAATGTAAAAAGAAATGCATTGACTTGTGCTTTGAGATTGCATGGATTAACTTTGACTTCAGCTTTTCATCTGTTGCATTGATCATATGTAACAAAAGACCTACAGAGACAATATGTTTATAAGGACTGGATGTTAAGTGGGCTGTTTCCTGAACTGTAGATAGCAGACATTGTCAGTAAACAGCCAGTTGTATTTTATTTTACTTTAGTGTTGCCACATGGGAAATTTGACAGTTAAAATCTCTCATGTGCTCATTTTTCAGGAACAGTGTGTTATATTTATACCAATGCTAGAAATATTTACACATCCAGCTATTGGAAAATAAGTGTGTTTGCTCTTTTTAAAGAAAAATATGATGGGGTGGGTGGTTTCTGGATGAGAACAATTAATCATGCTCTCCATGTGATGAGTTAAGAGTCCTAAATTTCTAATTTGAAGATTTTTATAAGTGATATAGAATGCTGATGAATAACATTCCCAAACAGAGTTGGATTAACATTTTGGTACTTTCTTAATCATACGGGACAATAGAGTTATTTATTGCTTTAAAGTTTTACTAGAAGTTCTAATATGTTTTTAAGCACAATATTGGTCTGTGGAGAGTCAAGGAAATGGCAAATTCTTTGATTTGTTTCTAGAATAGAAATGTCTTGGTTATGAGTAAGTTTATTTAATTTTCTTCTTTCATTTCTTCCCCTTCCTCCTCCATTTAGCCTTTCATACCTTCCTGAACAAACACACTTTCACTTCCACAATCAATAATTCATTCTGACTTTCAGCATCATTCATACTCCTTGCATTCCTTTTTACAGTGCACACTTGCTCACTCTTATAACAAAAAACATGCACTGTGGTTAGGCACAAAGGTCAGCACTAGTGTTGTGTCACAGGTCAAACAAGATCACTTACATTCTTTATCAGGATCATTTCTTCTCCCTGGGTGGGATGTGAACTTTTCTTTTTCTCAGAGAGGAAACACCACAGATGTTCACCACTCCTTGTTCAGGATTTCTGCTGCATGGTTTGTCATCATTTTTCATGTAAACTTCCAAAACAACAAGGCATGAATCACCCATAACTTATCCTACTTGCTATATTTGTTATTAAAACAGCAAAGTAACTGCACAGTGTATTTAAATACACTTGTGATGTGTGTAAAAGTTAAATCCATATTTTTTAATTTGCATTTTGAGATACCTCCACTACTTACAGGAAATATTTATAAAATGCTGAAAGTGGTTATATCCAGATTTTCATGGAGACATGAATATTTTTTGTTGCATATGGTTTCATATTTCTTAATGTAACTCAATTTAATGTTATACATTTTCTTTTTATTTCTTTCTTTTTCAAGTCTTGAGCAAGATCATAACAGATCAATTAAGTTATTCTGCTTAAAAATTATGCAGCTTATTTGATAAGTTTTCTCTAGGTAAACAAACCTATTTTGCCATTTTTCAGCTGTAGAAATGCAGTGTTATCAGTATTTCTTATTATTTTTCTCTTTTGTTGAGTCTAAAAGAAAATAGGGTATTAATTATGCTTTCACTACCAAGTATTTATCTTTCATGGAAGAATGAGGTAACACAGAAGAAATTCTCTTGGTAATCTTGCCATTCATGACTGAATTTTTCGCGAGGACATGTCAACAATATCCCACTTCTAGGTACTTTTACATCACAAGCATTTCCTAGAACATAAGTCATTCTTTATTCTTTTTACTCCACACTTGCAGGTTTCTTTTTTTTTTTTAAAAAAAGAAAAGTTGGAATAAGAAACTAAAAAACCCCAACCTACCAACGAAATCCACAATAAATCTTTTTTGAGAAGTTTGATCATTTCAGATGCTTTCTTCCACTTATTAAAATATGTTTATTTTTGTTGCATTTCAAAAACAATAGGTGTTCCTAGCTCTTGTGTACCCTTGCTTCAGAAAGCAATATTTGTTATTTGTTTTGAGGCATCAGTGCAACTAGTGTGCCTTTCTGGTTCTCTCTTGAGTGCCTGTGTGATACAGCTCTGGCTTCACCAAAAAGTTGCACAGCACAACAGAAGCTGATCTCTAGAGAGAAAAGGTCAGTGCCAAGGACCTCAGTCTACACTGAGCATGTTTTACTTGGGCCTCTTCCTCAGACTGAATGCCCAGCAGCAGCTGGAGAGCTTCAGGAGAGCTGCCAGAAGGCATCTTCCAGTTGTGTTTCACCCCAAAGGAATCCAGTTCTAACACTTCAGAGCTGCAATGTGAACCAAAGCTCAGGAAGTGGGGATGACTAAATCAGGAGTTTTAGTTTTGAATTATGATCTCAAATAAAACACTGTGGTAAACATTCTTGCACCTTAGAATCTTCCCAGTCAAAATTTTGAATATATACTGAGAATGGAGTTCATTTATTTTTCCCTTGTCAACATCCAGCTCATATCCTCATATGTCCTGTTTCTAGGTTGGTTTGTCCCTTCTTGCACTCAGGCAATGAGAAACTCAGTTTCTTATACCCTTTTAAAGGCTATGTCAAACAAGTTGAGGGGTTTGGTTTACATTTTGGGTGAGCCAAGATTTTATGCTTTAACTGTGGATTCCCAGAGAAGGCAAGTGAAACAGGAGAAAGATAAAGAACATGTGAGGCTGATGTTCCTTATGGAAAAAAACCCCAGAACAACAGTACAGCTGCACCCACGTCTAAAAATTACTGACTCATATAATAAGAATAATTAGGTAAAGTCAGTTCACTGACTTAACAGCACCACCTTATGTTATTATTGTTTGTCTTGCAGTAATACTTAGGTTTCTGCTAAGTTTCACCATTCCATCATGCTAGAAAGAGTCTGTTTTCCACAGTCCAGGGTTAGCACAGAACTTCATGAGCAGGTAAGACAGAAAAAAAAAAAGGTCAAACAAAAAAAAAAATCCCAATTCATTTTAGAAACTACGCAGTAGTTGTGTAACAATGCATTGGCAAGGCGTTGGAATATTTTAGGTATTAGGGTAGTTGAAATGAATAGTACCAGGCAAACAGTATTTGCATAGATGCTGAAAGTTATTATTTTTGTTCAAACCAAGTAATTTCATGTGTTTCAGGGGTGTTCCATAGCAGAGCAGCTGCCTTGCTGGAATTGGGGTTATCAGCTTAGATATAGTTAATGGATATTATCATTTAAGCAAAGTATGAGCTGTTCTTATATAACCAGTCACTTCATAAGACAGTGCGGATATACCCTGTACGAATTGACTGTGATGTTCACACCACTACTATATATCATACTTACTTCACATATACACTCCCTGAACAAATATCTGTGTATGACTTCCTTTATTGCTACACATTTCTCTAACTTCACCCAAGAAGTTGCAAAGGGGTCAAACTTGCCCAATAATACCATTGTGCTTCAGCCCAGGTTTTGCACCTGAATGCCACGTTTAAATGTAAGGCATCAATTTGTATTTCAACTCCAAATCTTCTATTTATTTTTTTTTTAATCACAAAGTTCAGGAGATATATGCATATAATTTTTTCTCTAGTTTTGAAGAGATAATAGTTCATAATATTTTTAATGCTTTTTTTTTTCAAAGTCAAAATTTATTGTGGAGATTTGTTAAATGATTCATTCTGGGGTAGATTGACAAATAATTTTGTTTGGTGAAAATCTAAGAATTTGATGATTTCTTTAAATAGATTAGCTTAGTGCAACCATTGAGCGCAAAATATTGAGCACACATATCTATAGGAGCAGAAGGCTTGTCATCACTCTGCCCCACACTTGCATCACATTATAATACTGAAAAAGCTTACTGACTTATTTCCATTAATTTTGGTAACTTATTTTGGCTGTTGTGTAGTCCAATCCTTGCAGAGTTCCAGTACTTAATTTTAAAATTTATGTGCTTTGAAAAATTGTATAAGGCAAGAAATATTCTTTCACTTTTTATGCTGTAGCTCAGATTTACATTTTTAGAGCTTCCATCAACTTTGGCAAAATTAAGATTAGCTTGATCCAACTTCTGAAGCTGGGAGCTAAGCCAAAACTCTGGTACTCAGAGATCTGCAAAAGCATGTTGCTGCTCCATTACCTGACATTTCTGGCCCTATTTTCCAGATTTTTATACATTCTTTTTATTTTCTTGTGTGTGTAGGGCTCATATTTTCTCTTTCTCTGAGGTTGTAATCAGATTCTATTTTCACTTATCATCCTTTGTGCATCACCAAAGGCATTATGAAGCAGTTCCTTAAGGCGAGCTCTGCTGCTCTATTTCCCCCAAATTAATAAAACAAGTCTAAAATTTTCCAAAAAAGCTGATGCTTACCAGAAGTAGCCTTTGTTAGTATTTTTCTCAGCACCTGAGCATTTATTCTGAATGGAAAAAAAGTTTCATAAAATATGCAGATGTACAGTTGAGCATTAATAACTCAGTTATAATCAATCAAGGAAGGAATGGTCCAATTATTCCACAAATATTATTTACTGAGTCAGTGTGTGTGGATTAAGTTTGTCACAGTGTAACTAACTCTGCTGAAAATATAATATGTTGTGAAAATAGATATGTCATTAAGGGAGTCCTCTTATCTGCTTGTTTCTGTACTTACTCCGCCAGCAATATTTAAATTAATTTATGAAGATACATATTTCAAATCCAAACTTTGCCGAACTTTTATTTACATATATTTTTGAGAATAACTTCTTCATGTTATATGTTATAAAGCATTTCAGAAATGTCTTTGAAGGCCATAGAAAGGCAGTCTGTTAATGCAGATAGCTTAATCACAGAAAAATCTGTATTGTCATTTCAGGTAGAGCTATCCACAGAGATATAATGATACAGAAGAGGAAATAGATATTGATTGAATAGATTGATTTTTAATCGTACAGCTATGTGGGGTTTACTTTTTGTTTGCAGCTGAGTGCCACGAAACTTGTCACATGGTGAAATTTTGTCTGCAAGATAATATGTAACCTATGCAAATTGGAGGTTATCCAGGTATTTTAGGGGCCCTTTTGTAACACATTTAAAAAAGCAAAATAGAGGAAGAGAATGAAAAAGTTGGCAAATGGTCTTGTGATAGTAATTGAATTCATGTTCAGAAAAAAATAAAAGCTCATTAAAAAACACACTGAATTTAAAAATCATAAATTTATGCTACTCTAATCCTCCTCTTTCAAATTAAATGGCATAAAAGGCAATGCTGCTAACTATAAAGTATCATACTGTTCATTAAGCAAAAAAAAATGACACAATTATTGGAAAAGTAGAATGCTATCGCTTTGCTTTGTGATACAAGTTAATTAAACATCAGATACTTTAGAAGTAAATTTTTTACCAGTGGAATGTTTGGAAAATTCAGTATTTTTGAGGTTTAGCATTGTGCTAATAGGGCGGTTTTTGTTTGGAAGGGGGGAGGTTTTTCCATTAGTATCTCAATATACTTTTCTACCTTTGGAAAAAACACAGTCCATTTCACTTTGTTCCTCTTCCCTCACATTGCTATCAATGCTCATTTTCAGGGGAAGAAAAAGGAAATTAAAGATGTGGGGTGTAGGAAACTTTTGTCACACTTTGCAACAAAACAAGACATAAATTGAACTCAAATGACTTCAGCAATTTGTTTCAAATGTTTTCAGCTAATCCTCCAAGGCTTTTCCCTTGACACCAGAAGAATTTTCCACCTTTTTTGGGTTCATTCTGTTGTCAGTGGCCTACACATGCATGTGCTTCAGCTTGACAGGTCACAGAAAGTATAGACCAGCCATTCACCTCCAGCTGCCCCTCCACTCAACTTCCTCTGAGCAATATTGGCTTCTGCAACTAAAAACTGCTTTTTACATATAATGAAATTCACAAGTGCATTGGCGGAAATGTGATTTTTTTTCTGCCCCCACAATTTCAATAGCAGTTTATTCCTTTAAAAGGCAAATTGAAGAAGGGAATAACTTTGAAAGCAAACTGGAAATATAAAGACAGGAAATGAGTCTGTGACTGTATAACTGAGTTCATAAATGGGTCCTTTTTTGGTATGAAACTGGGCTTTTAAAGTAGAAAAATCACCTACTTAACAAAACCATTCGCTGTTTCAGCACTGCAGGAGCATGAAATAAATCCATGTTTCTTTCTAATTTATCATTCAGTCTATCAAACTACTTCCAAATGACCTGAGTTCTAGCAGTGCAGCAGAAGGTTCCATACCTCTGCTGGGACAGTGAGCTTTTAATATAATCCTCTGAATTTCCTTACTCATTCAGGTTCACAAAGATGCCTATAAATCGTCCCTTAATCTGAGGGTAGGGCAAGCATACTTTCTCAAATTATAAGCTACAGACACTCTAACTTCCCTCAGAAACCCCTTACATTTCTTCTGTACAGAAAATTTCTTTTTAATGCATTAAAGCCTATTCTCTTGTATAAGTCTCTAGAGCATCTGTACATGCCCATTCTGCATCAACAGTTATTCAGAATCACCAAGATTGTCCCTAGTCACTGAATTGCAGTGCTGTCAAGTCAAACAGCATTGATAGAACACCTAAATCACTTTATTAGCATGGCATTAAAAAAACCCCAACCCTTGCCAACACTGTTTAGAGCAGCATGCAACCATCATAGACTTCAAATTTCCCTCTAGCTTGACTCCATTTCCAAGGTGAAAAATAGAAGTAATCAGCTGTTCCCCCCCTCACCCACTCCCCCAAGCTGATAAGTAAAGGGCATGTACACACAAGGCCTCCATGTTGTCAGACAGTTTTGTACGATTTAGATTTAATTGACCAAAAAGAGCATTTCCTTCAAGATTTCCTGATTTTTCTACTTTTTGAGAATTGTTTTTTTTTCCTTTTCTGAACTTTAAGAGAAGATGTGTTGAAGGATCTTTTCCTATGGGAACAACTTTTTCTCAGAGCTTTGAGGAGAAAGAAATATTACAAATTCTCTTTATGCTAAGTGTAAAAAGATCTTGGGAACTTTTGCAGATTTGGGTTATCTCAGATTGTGTTGCACATCAGAAGGTGAAAGAGCTGCATGGCAAAAGTACTTTGCAAGCAAATGGAGAATAAAGGACAAAATCAATGTGCGTGTTAGATGATGAGGGACGATTTCTGGAGATACAAAGTGTTTTAAAAAAATGGATGGTGGTGAATGAGGTGGAGATTATTTCGGTGTCCTGTTGAGTCCATGTGGCTGGGGCTAGCAGCTGTGATGGATGACTGGGTTCTCTGCAGGTTCAAATATTCTGCATTCAGTGGAACCAGATGTAACCAGGGAACTTTAGAAATCTTCTCCTTTTCTTTATTTTTTTTTTTCTTTCTCCTTAGTAGCACCTCTGTGCTCTAAAAGACTACTTTATTGCTGTAGTCTAAATGTGTCATGATATTACCTTAAGGTATGTGAACTATAAGGATCACACTTAACATGACTGACAAAACAGAAAGAACATCCTGTAGGTCAGAAATTTTCATATTGGTTTTACTTAGCCTTATCAAATTTGTGTTTGTTTGGAGTTTTTGTTTGTTTGGTTGGTTGATTTGGGTTTTTTGGGTGTTTTGTGTGTTTTTTTTAATTTTGCAAGGAGATATAAAACAGGGAATAATAATTACATTTTCACTCTAGGCAGAGTAACAAAATACACTGCTATATAAAATCATTATTATGTCTCATAAAAGAAGCTACAGAAAAATACTGTGTGGGTGAGAGAGTGGAGGAGGGTGCTAATGACTGTTGTTCTTTGTATTTTTTTAAATAGTAAAGGTGTTACTCTGCTGAGTCATTCTGCTATATAGCTCAAAATGGCAGATTTAAAAACTGTATTTCATTTTACTTTTATTGATGGTCAGCAAAACCTGTGAAGCTATCATATTGCTTCCTCCTTTTAATTTTATTTTTAAAAGCAATTTTGTCTGTCTGTCATGTTAGAATGTGGTTTTTTTTCCTTTTTCTTTTGATAGATTATATAGGAATGGTATTTTCATTATACTTATGGAAGCGAACTTTGAGAAACAATTTAATTGTCTTCATTGACAGATGAATTATATTTTTTTAAGAAAAAAAGAATGGGCTGGATAACATCTTAAACTTATTTAAATATAATTCTTTTTATGCTGTTTTAGAGAAGAAAATGTCGTCTTGAGTAAAATAGAATAGACTGAAAACATCTTAAACTTATTTAAATATGATATTCTTTTCTGTTTCTTATGGAAAGAGTTTCTCTTTTAAATTCTGAGCCAAATTCCACCATGCTGCAGTCATACAGTTTATATTATTTTTAATAATAGTATTTTGAATGCAAACTATACCATTCTACAATACATTTTGCATTTAAAAATAAGATATGCTACCCACCTCATAATTACCCAAGGGCAATTAATAGCATTTAAAATTTAATAGTTACACTTCATCTGGTCAGACTTGTTAAAACATACAGCTTTTGATTCACATGCAAAAATCAAAGTTGATTTAAATATTTTCTTTCCATTACATGTTCGTTCATTATTTTCTTGAAATTTATTTTCAGTATGTTCTTATGCTTAATTTTTCTGAGTTTTTTTCCTGGACAATTTTCACCTAAGTGTGTTTGAAATAAATCAGTGTAGCTTGTATCCAGTGTTGCGTGCATATATGGTAAGTTTTGGCTGGTGAAGTAATCCTTTATAAGCAGTACTACTTTCTAAATGACTCTTTTTCACTTAAAAGAAGATCGCTTAATGTACTGTCTTTCCACCAGATGTTGTTATCATATGTCTAAGGGTATTCAAATTCATTCACGTACATACTATCACTAGTTATAATTTCAAAGTTCTATAGGGGTAGATACCTACTTGACTACTGTTCATGCATGTTGCCGACATCTCTTCATAAAAATCCTTTCATTAGGATTTTTCCAGCAGAAGCTGAGAAGTCTCAGCAACAAGATGTAAACAAGTTGTTATCTGCTGCTGTGGAATGTAACAGGTTCACCTGTGATTGGCCCATCTCTGATGTTTATAATTAATGGCCAATCAACGACTGTGTCCTATCGGACAGAGTCCGAGAGAGCTTCTTTGTTGATCATTCTTTCTATCTCTATTCTTAGCATTAGCCCTTCGGAGAAACCCTCTCTCTCTTTCTCCATGTCCTTTTAGTATAGTTAATATATATATATCATAATATAATAAATTAACCTTCTGATAATAGAGTCCACATTCTTGTCTGTCCTTCGCCCAGAAACACCCCAAGACTGCCGTAACACATGCAACTGCATCCAATTTATTCATCACACCAAAATTCTCCCTTTTCCTCCTCTGCCATTTACTACAATTGATGCTGCAGAAAAATTTGTCCCTAAGGCTTTGAGGTAGCCTGCTGGGGAGGTGGCCTAAGCCACCAGCATTACAGCATCAAAGTACAGACCAGACAAGTTCAGATACAGCTCTGCTGGTCAGGCTGCACATAGAGTCTCAGACATGTTATTTCTCATTTATTCTGCTGGGATACACTAATTTGGCAAATTTCAGAGCACAGTTACCTAAATACTGCATCAAGGATCATCATTAGTGAATTGATTTACAGGTCTTCTAATCTGCTCAGCATCAACTCTTCCCATTTCTTAGGTGTATCAGTGAAGTGAGCCTAGTTACTACTGGTGTCCCTGGTTTAACCCATGAAACAGCAAAAGGGTAGCAGCTGCCATGCCTTTCTCAAATCTGTCTGGGATTTGAAAGGAAGATTCAAGTTCACCATGCTTTTCTGCTGTTTGATTGTGCCCATGCTTTTAAAATTAGGGCCTTAAGGTAAGGAGAAGGCCAAGGAACCTTTTGGGGATTCTTGCATTCCAGAACTTTTGGTTGACATTCTCAAATTTGTACCAACATTTTCCACATTCTCTGAAGAAATTGAACTCAGTTGTGAGGCCTAAACTGAGTGATCAGGCCACAAAGCTGTACTCCTTGTCTCTCTTGTTCAATGATCATACTGACCATACAGAAGGTGCAAGACTCCTCCAGTTTTTACTTTAAAATTAATAACATTTCCAGGCACTCAGATCCAAAGAAGAGGTGAAAATATTGAAGGGTAGGAAAGAATTTCCTTCGCTCCTACATCTTTGAGACCTAAGCCTCCTATTAAGTATCTCAGGTGGAGCACTTCTCCATTTGCCTGTATTTATGAACTGGGGTTTTTGGTAATTTTGAAACTGGTGTGTTCTTCATGGAGCCTGTCCATCTCAGGCAGAGTATCTGAAGGTGTATTTGTCTTCAGGTGTTTGCCTGCAAAGGTTAGACCTTGACTACCTGAAAAGTTAAAATGAGCTTTACACGTTTTTTTACTTGTTTGTTTATGCGAAGACCTTATTTGTTTTTAAGTTCTCTCAGACATTAGAGAAGTGTTTAGTACCATAACTTTATGTATTCTTAAAGTTCACTTTTTATCACTGAAGCATCATGTTCTTGGCAGTACTATGCTTCTAACTTCTAACTTGATTAATAGAATTCCCCAAGTTAGCCTTAGTTCAAACCCAGATCTCTGACATAAGTCTTCTTCAAGAATGCTATTCCACACCTATTTGCCAGCTGTTTCTCTCTGACCTTCCTGTTGAAGCCTTTATCCACCCTTGAGAAAGCTTGCAGATCCCTTGACATTCATTATCTCCCGCATTCCAGGCTTTGTTCCCTCCTGTAACTATCCTGGTCCCCCACCCAGCAATGTTATGAACTCCTGGGCTTCAGGACACATTCTCTTTCCATGTATCATTAACTTGAATTCTGGGTACATAGTTTACTCTCATTATTCAATGTTATTCTATGATAATTTTTGTTATTATTTTCTTCAAAGTAAGAATCATGATTATTATTAAGCCTGCTAAGGAAAAAAAAATCATTCATGTATTCTGGATCTTGCTTACAATAATATGTGTTGAATGAGTCCTGGAAGATAGTATCTATGTAGAGAGAAAAGGAAAATTATGAAATTCAATAAACTATTCTGTAATTAGGCTTTTACGATGGAATTAATGGAACAGATTACTGAACTTAAGCCTGATTTTTTCAGAGGACTTTCAAACCTTTTGTGTGTCATCAAAAAAGCAAACATAAGTGAACGTCTCCTTGAATCACAGGCTAATGATAAACTATTCAAGGCCATCTTCAAAACCTCCACACTGTTCTCCCTTAGAGAAGGGAATATGACCAGCATGTCTTGAACTACAGTGTTTTTTAACTGACTGCACATATAACTGAGAGCAGTGTACAGCAGAATGATATTGCTGTGGCCCTGAACATTTCAGGAATTGCTTTTCAGGGCTGGCAGGGAAGTCCAAAGGTTAATAGCGAGTTATGGTTCTTTCTGAAATTCTTAAGTGGTGAAAAATACCTATATTCAGGCTGAGAACTTTGTTAAGGACAAGAATAATCACCCTAAGTAAATCTTTGTCCTAAAAATAAAAATATTCACAAAATTTGATTTTCATCTCAAGAATTAGAAATGAGGGGATATGACCTGGGAATATCCTGATAATCAGTTCAGGCAGGAATTGAATGTTTTAAATTAGGTGACTCTTCCTGCTGAAATCTCTTGCACCAGAGTGTCTGTTAAGCAGATGAAGAAAAATTGCTGGAACTCATTTTACTAGAAGAAGTTCTTTACATTTTTTAACTTTAATTGGTTACCTCAGTACCCAATAACAAGATATTGAGAATATTGTTCAGAAGCTGCAGCTTCCTGTGTTACCTCATTGAGCTGTCTCATTTAGGAGAGGATAGGAGTACGGATACAAGTCAGCTTGGGATTTCACCTATTGGAACATACTATTTTTCACAAGAGAGAAATGGAATTTTCTCTAGTTTTCTGGTGCTTCTGGTTACTCTCCTACACTCTAAATCTGTCATCTGCTTACAGTTTTGTGAGTGCTTATGTGCATCTAGCTGAATCTTAAAGAATTGCAGATGTATATGTATTTTTGAGAAAGGCATGCCTATCATTCCTCTTTGAGTTAAATGGTCTTTCAAATATCCTTCAGATACAAATTTTTTATTTGTGGAAAGGCTTTCTGCTGCAAGAGAGTATTTCTTCACTCAAGCTAGGTCATAGTTATAGTATTGATAATTAGTTAAATAGTCTTAGAAATTTTAAGAAAAGTTCTGTATATATGATGTGTTGGATACCCCACTATGTGAAAGGAAATAGATCACCTTAATGCACTTTTTGTTTCATACACATTCAGTTCACTAAATGTTTGCTGTTGGGGACTACACACAATTCTACTGGCTTGAATTTCTAGTGGAAAGCATTCTTAGATAAATTCATCATTTTCCTTTTGTTGTTTATGTTTGTATCATTCTGCTATTCAGAATGCTATTCTGCATTCTGAATAGCACCATCAAGAAGATGCATGAGGAAGGACCAAATTAAATCAGGGAATGAAGCAGTCATGAGAAGGGAAAACTAAAACCTAAGTATATCACCTGCTTAGAATTAACACCATTTTAACATGCTATAGAGACTTAGGTGAAATTTGATATTATCATTTTTTCCTATTTAGAGTAGAATGCAGTCTCTAATCCTTTTATGGTTTTAGCTTTGGCAGCAAAAATGCTATACCAATATCTGTAGGTATCAATCTCTGAATTCAGAACTTACTGAAACACTAGGTTTGTATTATTTTACTCAGATTCATAAAGTACAAGTGAGATGAAATTGAAAGAGCCTAACCATTAAGCCCTTCAATCATTGAGGCAGGTTGAAGGAAGCTGAGAATTTGGCAATATTTTGTGGTTTAGTGTAGCTTCTCCAGTATTCAGCAGGTATCTGGTATTTTGCATGCAATGTCTTCATGTATTGTCTTTGTCCTCTACATATTTTCAAAGTCTCTCAAATATAATTATGAGTAAGAAAAAAAGAAATCAAACAAAACCAGGAAGATGTACTGTTTCTGAGATCTTGTTTTCTTCTCAACCAAAACCTCTTTGCCTCAGTTCAGCCATCTTCTTTCTATGAAATTTTATAGTATTTGCAATTCTAAGCATCCACACCAAAGCAATGAGTGTGTGTGCCATATCCAAGGATATTCTCATGCTCTGGTAGCTGGTTGCTTTCTTTTTTTGGTGTTTCCACCACTAGTGGTATGATCACTTTGCTCTCTATTTCCACCACTTTCAATCTCAAGATAAAGTGCACAGAAGTTTCGCCACTTAGTACGCGGAAGGAAACATTCACTGAGGAGAATTCCTCTGTGCATTATGGCACTCCAGATAAATCACTTCCGGTGTAGATGATGTATATTTTGATGTTGTACCAGTGCTAAAATTTGATAATGAACAGTCAAATTAGGCTTTGTATTATTTTTTAAGTTTTCCTACTCTCTTGCATTTTATTAAGAAGAGAAATACATCCAAAATGAGTAAAAATTAATATCGCACAGAGGAAAAGTGATTCAAATTGCATTTTGTCTCCAGTAGTGAATGACCTGTTAGAGAAAACAAGAAATACTTTCCTACAAAATTGAAAAATTAAAGATTTCCATGAATTCTGCGATTTACAGCAGTCTATATAATGTGGAAAATTCTATTGCACTTCAACTTAATTCTGAAAAGCATTCCTATCATTCCTGTGTGAGTTAACTGGTCTAATATGTATCAGGGAATCATAGAAATGTTTAGGTTGGAAAGGGATCTAGAGATCCTCTAGTTCCAACCCCCCTGCCGTGGGCAGGGATACCTTCCACTAGACTGGATTACTCAGAGCCCCATCCAGCCTGGTCTTGAACAGTGCCAGGGATGGGACATCCACCACTTCTTAGTGAAACTCTTGACTGAAAACCTGTTCCATTGCCTCACCACTCTCATAGTAAAGAACTTCTTCCTTATATCTACTCTTAACCTTCTCTCTTTTGGTTTAATGCCATTACCCCTTGTCCAATCTCTGTGTGGCCTTGTGAAAGCTTTGTGGCCTCTCCAGCTTTGTTGCAGGCCCCCTTTTAGGTACTTGAAGTCTTCCCAAGCCTCCTCTTCTCCAGGCAGAACAGTCCCCAGTTCAGCCTGTCAATGACTTTTGATAACAGTTTGTTGAGCTGCTGAATATAAGCTGTTAAATTTGAGTTTGTTTCCCAGCAAGTCAACTGAGCACTTTCAACTGAAGAATTACTTAAGTTGGTAGTAAACCCAACACATTTCTATCTAGCCTTGTGTCTGTCCTTTTATGGATTTTTTTCAGTCATTCCAGAACATGCTGTTGTGTCAGAGAGATTCTTTAGCCGAGCTAATCACAATATTAGCTTTTCAGCAATTTCTAAGTGTCAGTAAAACAAAAGCACCAGTAGATCTTTGCACAAAAATATAGATAGATTTTCTGAAATGAAGGTGACCCTTGATTTTTTTTCTTTCAGTAAATCCTGGTAACACATTGGGTGAGAGTGTGTGCTGTATGTGATGTGAGCCCATCACAGAACTGGCAGCTGGAAGTCTCTGATAGCACTGACTCTGGTCTGCTCTGGGACCTGCACTGACAAGCCTGGCATGATTTAGAAAGTCCTGAAAGCCAGATTCATCCTGCCCTAGAGTAGTCTATCTCTGTCTCCTTATGGGCAGGGTCATGACCCAGTGTATCTGTGGTGTGAGCAGATTGTCTTGATATACATGGTGGTGGCCCAGAACTAGCCTGCATGACTCTTGGAAAAATAGTTTTGGAGTGCATTTGTATGCATCTGTCCCTGGGAGACTATTGCTGGTTTATGCTTTATCTTATTTTATACTGGGGATGTAGAGTGAACAAAAATCTCATCCTTTTTTTTAGCATTTTAGATTTTCTGATTGCACATAACAAAGTATACATGTACTAAAGAGAAAAGTACAGAGTCATTTTGATGGGTTCTTAATATGATATTAATTTGGTAACCTTATAATGTTTTGACTTATCTGAATTAATGGATTTAAACTTTAATATGAAATTCTAATAGAGATGCATTTGCAAACTACTGTCTTATTATTTAATAATGGTTAACTTATTAAATTCTGTCCCTAATCCACTTTCTGTCATTCACAAAAATTGTGAGAGAGGAAAAAATAAAATTTTGAAAAACTGAGTAGATAGAAAAAGTGGTATAGATCACTTGTTTTTTTAGTACTAATGGTGTTGTGCATCACACCAAAGCAAGTCAAGGTGATTTTAAAGTGTGTTGGAAAAGACCATTGAAAGACATTCACACAAAACCACCAATTGCTATGGGCAACCAACTGTGCGAATCAGTGAATTGCTGCATAAATTCTGGCATTGTCAGTCCTTCTTGTTCAAAAGCATGACCACAAAAACTGAAGTAATGGAACAGCAAAGGCCTACTGAATTAATATTTGGGGGATCTGGGGTAAAGAAATGACTGGCCAATATTTGCTAACTTCGCCTTTCCTTAGCAGCCAGCCTGTGTCACTCACCACATGAGCTCCAGGGCAGATTGTCCATTTCCTCTTTATTCCATTATATTTTTTAAACATGAAAAAAATTACTTGAAGCAGATCCTAATCTCTTATCAATAGAAGAAATAATTGGCTTTGATTTCAGCTTTTAAAAATAAGTATAATGTTTTGATTTTCCTGTCAGCAAACACATTTTTAAAGGGGGAAATACTCTAAAACTAGGCGAGAGAGAAGATGAAATCAAGCGGAAATACATTCCTCCCAGGAGATAGGCTGGTTTTTTCTTCTTTTCTTTTTTTCCTAAGCAGTCGTTAAAATCTGTTCCTGAAATCTTAATTTTATCAACTGCAGATAGGAGGGAAATATGTGTGGAGAAATTCTTGTTTGAATTAGTTCCATTTTCCCATAACTCCAGTTGGGATGCATGATAAAATTATCAATGAAATGTCCTAATTTGATCCTTAACCAAAGGGATGTTGTCCTATGAATCATCTGTGTTTGTGGGAGGCAACACTGAAGCTAACAGAGCAGGAATGGGACCCAGATGTTTTCTGAGAAGCTGGTTGCACTGCAGGCTGTGTGTATTACCTAACGTAGGCGACCATATGGAAGAAAAGGTTGGAAACATCCCATTACAAGTCATATATCATTGAGCTGACAGCAAGGATTTCAGCTTATTTTTATTTAAATCATGAAAGCAGCTGCTCAGCTGTCCAGCTGTATTAAATTTAACCCTTTTTCTGTCAAATGAATTTTGCTTTATGAAATGGCAGCCAACCAGTTTGGTGCTGTTGCAGAAATACCCAGGTTAGAGGGTGTTGTGGTGACCCTTTTCCTCTCCAGCAGAACAGCACTAATGATGGCAGACTCTGCCACTGGGTGACAGTGTCGCCCCTCTATACACCTGGACTTCATGAAATGCCAGCAAGCCTTTTAGCCTGCAAGCACTGCAGAGGAAAGGCATATAAAGGGAGGACATGGAGATTTTTCCCCCTTTTTTGCACACCTTTAGAATGAGTAATTGCAATTTTTTTTCATACTTCTTCTCTTTATTTTTTATTTTTGTTTACTATTATTATTGGTTTTCTTCTTCCCTTAATTTTCCTCCTTATTTTAATTTCTGTTTGTATATGGTATTCATCAAACTCCATCTCCTGTAGCTTCTCCTTAACTCTCTGCTTTTTCTTTTCCTGCCTCTACTCTTTTTCTTTTCTGCTTACCCCCCTATTGTTTTCTTTTTGATACTAGTACATAAGTTGCTCTGAGGGGTTGTCCCTTAACTGCTTCTCTGTCCCATTATATACACTGCATATTCTTTACTGTGTTTTTTTTAAAGTATTTCCTTTTTCCATAGATTTGGCATTTATTTAAAAGAAACACTTAATTTACAGAAAGGCCGTTCCCATCAGTAGGAAACAATCTTTGCCTTTCAAATCAATCCTTCATGACATGTTTCAAGCAGCTTATTGATTTGTTATTTTTTAGCACACTTTTGTTAAAGAGACTTTAAGTTGAAGCCTAACAGTTACAGTTAAGTAACAGCCATACAGTAAGTACAGACTTTAATTTCCTGTGTAGAAATCTGTAGAAGAAATAAATAAAAGCAGTATCCAGCATAGTACTAAACCAGATTAGTAGTTTTGGCATGCTAAAGCATTCTAAAGTAAGCTCTTACTGTTTTGGAGCCTATATGCTTTATTTTGTGCTGTATCTACCCTGCCCACCCCCATGGCAGAGTCCTCTTTTTCTGTCAGAGCATGGAGATTTTCTGGTTTTTTCATACTTCATGTTTTATATTCTAGTCACAGGCCTTTAAGTCTACAGAATATTTTATAAGGATTTCATTCACATCCGTCAGTGTGAGGCTTTGGGATAATGAAATGGTATGCTTAAATTAGCATTTCTATTTGATACAAATATTTACATCCAGATTAATTCTCTCTTCCTTAAACACAGTGGAAACACAAGGAGCTTAGCAGCAATTGCTTCCAACCGGTCTTCCACTCTGAATAAGAGCAACAGAAAGTGTTGTACCTGGCCACAGTAAGGTTCTTCATGCCCAGGTGCTGTGAAAGGCAGCCAGAACACTGTCCTCTTGAAGAAGTAACTTCTATAATTCTCTGTCAGTAATTCCATGTGATTTCTCTAGTTCCTGAAAGTTTAGCTGTATTTTTATAAAAATGACTTTTTTTTTCTCTCTCTCTTTTTCTGTTTCCATTTCCATTTTTATCTCCTTAGGCTATTCTTGTGAGACACACAGCTGTACCTAGGGTATCATTTTCATACCCTTAACAGATGGTGTTTTCTGCCAAAACCTACTGTTCTGACTTTTTAAGATTTTCCTCCTTTTTTATCTGGTTCACACTCACCCATTGTGTATAGGGTAAGTTTTGAATCTCTCAATTTCATTACAATTTCTTGCATTGGAACCAACCACTAACTGTAATTATATTCTGGACTCAATGCTGATCCCACTCCTGCAGAAGCAGCCTTTCTTTCCTGGTGCAGTGGTGTCATCTCTGTGTGTCAGGTAGCACCTGCTCCTTTCATGAATACACCATGACCTGGATTTTTGGGAAGACTTTGATCTGCTCTGACTAGCAGGTATCTGCTTGAGCAGCTAGACTTGCAACCAAAATTAGACTGGAATATTGTTTCTTCAGGGGACATATGGAAAGGGTTTCATTTCTTTTCTGAAAAGTTTTGCTTCTTGCAAATATGTCATTTTGGAGAAAACAGTTTTTTTTCTTGCTATCACATATTGTTCTCACTTTCTAAGATACTGTGTTCGCATAATTTTAAATCAGTTTTCTATCTCTGGTTGTTATAAAGGACTTGTCTTTACAGTCATTCAAAGTAGCATAATCTTATTATCCTTCCCAAATATAATGTCTTGTGGGTAACCATTTGCTGTATATTTAATCAGTAGGGGTTTTTTTGGTTTGGTTGTTTTTTTTTTTAATGGTCCAAGTTCTTGACTGACTTGTTTTTCTAATTATTTTTCCACAATTTTAGGTAGTGCAACTGAACTGGAGAATTTAAATTCTTCATTTTGTTTTTGGCTTTCAAGGAGCTGTTGTCTCATTTCCTCAGCTTCTCATATGTGGTTTCCAACTGAGCCAATGTCAGACCTTCACAATTAAGACAACTAATTTAATCATTAGTGTATATGCTAATGGACAAGGCAGTGTGAAGGGAAGGGGAAGTTAGGGAAGTCCATCTCCTATTTGCATTAATTACCAGACACCTGGTTAGGCTTCTAGACATTTTCCAGACTATCTCAGCACTTTCCAGGGCTTGTGGGGGGCAGTGGGAACCACGGTGGGGTCTCCCCCTGCAGTATGAGAGACTGCTTTAAGTCCTGGAGTGTTATCACCGAATCTCACCAGAGGAATTCAGTCGGGAACCTGACTTTGCTGAGAGGCCCTCCAGGTGGCAATGCAGACAAACAGGTCACAGGGACAGCTTGGAAATACTGAACTGAGAGGATCTAAAGTTTAGATTACCAAAGTGGTCATTTTATTTGTGTTTAATGTAAATTATCCATCATTTGGACAGGACTGATAAGTTTTTTAAATGACAACTGGGCACAAAACAAAAGGGATTAATTTGCTCTGTGTAATTCCATTAGCATTGTTAGTTACTAAGATTAGAAGATTCAGATATAAATGTTAAAAAAAATCTAGCACACAACATTTTAAAGACACTAAAATTAGTCACTTTAATTTTTACAATTGGTGCTTCATTCTCTGGAGTCCTGCTTATTGGTAGCCACTTATTCCTTGAAGAATGAATAAAAAATGCTACTTTTTATGATTTCCTATTATTTATACCAATTTTACAGAGTTAAAAATATGATTATAGTTATAACAGATGGAGACAGAACTTCTAGGTGAGTCAAAAATATTAACCATCAGGAAATAAAAGACACCTAATATGTTTAAAACTAGAGATTTTTCAGACAACAAAATTCAGTGTGTATATATATTGCAAATTATCTATATATCAAAAAGCTCTAACTGGTGATGTTTCATGTCCAAATTAATAATCTTTAAATTGCAAGAAAGCCAAAACCAAAGTCTTAGTAAGGAAACAAAAACTCAACCCTAAGTTACATGAAAGCTTTGAATAAGATTTTTCTCTATACTTGTTACAGAGATGTTGCAGCAGTAAACAAAAATTAAAACAAGCTCCCGCTGCCAACCTACAGGAATGGATTACTTAAATTACTGTTATTTTTGTGATTATGTGCAAAAGTGATTAACTTTTGCAAAATGTCTCTATGTCTATTTCTTAGTATACCAACCTGGTAAGTTTGGTTTGTCAGGGAAAAGAACTTCAAATGGGCTTAATCATCTCAATGAGAGTTACTTGCCAAGTGCAACCAATTTGAAGCTACTTGTACTACTTGTAAACTTTTTATCAGAAAGAAAACATCTTCAGGAGTTTTACGAATGTATGTCTTATTTCTTAAAGAATATTTTTTCAATCTGATCCACTATCTGTTTGAACTGCACTACTGAGCTATTGCGTGAAAGGAACAAATACCTGAGTGGCCAGTTTGAATTGGCCACTTAGATGGTTAATACTAATAAAACTCCATACCACTTTTCTGATTTGGAGATGTGTTGGGTTGTTGGTTTTAGTTAGTTTTTTTTTTTTTCTGCTGAGTTACAAAATTTAGGATTTACAGCTGAAGTTTATAACATGCATTTCATTTTTCTTGATATATTGTACTTGTTTATGTCAATTTATTTGTTTGTATTTCACTCTTATTTGTAGTTCCATGCCACACTGTTATTCCATCTATGCAGAAAACCTTTAAAGGAAATGTTATTGACATACATGTTTTGTTTTCTTTTTTTTCTGCATTCATTAATATGAGTGCTGCTTCAGCTAAACATTCCATAAAAGTATATACACAATAAATCTTTTGAGACAGGTTACCAGGCCACACAATTATTTACAGAAACTACACAAATGTTCCAAGGGGTAATTATTTATGCAAATAAAAAAAAAAAAGGACAAAATTCAACTATAATGCTGTGTAATTTAGAATATATTCCTTCTAGAAAATCCAAGGCACACTCTAGTCTACATTAGTCACTTCAGAAACTCTGATATGGAAAATCTAGTTCTATTTAGCAATACGTTATTAGATTATAGCAAGAACATAAAGAGAAGAGCTGGTTTATGCATCCATGACTTTTAGGAACTCTAATCCCATTGTATGTGTACCTCATTGAGTGTCACCATGGCTTCCCTGATCTTTCTATTGTATATAAGTGTTGTAGATTTTCTGATTTTATTACAGACTAAAGCTTAGCACAGTACTTGAGGAAATATTTTACCTTCTGTTATGTTCTGCAGGCTTTTTGGGACAAAATATTTGTGTGTTTTCTTATCACAGTAGGAACCAAACTAGTTTCCAAAAGTTCTTCCCATCATGTTTCTAATATCCTAAACTCCTGTACATTTGTGTTTCTTATTGTGGAATTGATATAGGTAGTGGATTTCTAGAGTGTGTGTGTATCATGTTCTCATCACTACAATAACTGGGAAGGATAACAATCCAAGTTCCAAACTGATCCATCCTCTTCCCTTCACATACAGGGGACTTGTAATACTCGTATTTGTCCTTTAATGCCCTAGTTAGAGAAAATTACATCCTACCTGTAAGCTCCTCATTTGCAATTCATTCTCTGTCCAGGATTTTATTTTGGTTTGGTTTTTGGTCTTTTAACACAACCTGAGTTTTTAGTCACAGTTTTCTGCTAGGCTTTCAATGACATACCAATATAAAGTAAAGGTATCATTTTTTTCCTTATGTAAAGACAACATATCACATATAAAGCAGTTTAATGATGTATATAAATCCTTAATAGTGTTTTCATTGGCTAAAATTCTTTCTGACCTTTTTGCCCCATAATTCATTTGGGTGTGTTACCACTATCAAGATAGTCTTAGATTTGGTCCAATGTGAGCTGTCCAAGAGAGGAGATTGGTATTTGAGGAGTAAGAGTCTCATACAGGATACTACATGCATGTACTTCCTGCAAGACATGGAATGCCAGGCCAGGCTGAGTGACAGATAAAGTGATTGAAGAGGGAAGAACTAAAACCAGCAGGGAGTTACTGTTTATTTTAAGGCTGTTGCTGGTGCAATTTTTTGTGCAAGAGCAAGATGTCAAGAGTAACAATGGAAAAAAAAAATAAAAAGAGACAACTATGAAGGGAGTCATAATTATCAGTGTTTGAGGAGCATTTTTCCTTAGCGCAGCAGCAAAAATGAAGTTAGGAGAGTTCTACTGCTGTTCTGGGGAAGAGGCAAGTGGGCTTTATAGGTTTATTTGTCATGTGTCCCAAGGGCCTATCCTTTTAACTTTTCTAAGCTTAACAGGGGTTTCATACCGACATGCAGATGTTGCTGACCTGTTAGCTTTTTGTTATCTCTTTAACATTAAGAAGATATTACTGGCTCAATACGAGTAAACAAGATTCCTTGTGCTGCTCTTCATCTATGAGACAAGAGTTGATTCTTTCTGAATGTTGCTTCTTCCACCATACGTTGGTCCTGGGGATGGCACATTGCAGATCTTCTCTTTCCTCTGTATGGCAGCCGAACAGTCCTTGCATTCAGAGCTTTTTTGAGTGAGCGCTGGTAGAGTGGTTTGCCTGCTTGCTATTTCTTGAGAAATAGGAATTTAGTCTCAGTCCATAAAAACATAGAATCAATTAAGTTGGAAAAAGTGTCCTAGATTCAGGGTCATGAAGGCCAACTGTTAATGCAGCTCTGCTGAGTCCCAACACTAAACCCCATCTGTAAGCATCACATACACATGTCTTTTCAGTACTTCCATGGATGGTGACTCCACTGCTTTTCTGGGCAGGTTGTTCCAGTGCTTGACAACTCTTTTGGGGAAGAACCTTTTCCTAATATCCAATCTAAACCTCCTCTGGCACAACTTGAGGCCATTTCCTCTTGTCTTACTGCTTTTTTCTTGGGAGAAGAGACTGATCTCATGCCTTACTACATCCTCCTTTCAGCTGTAAAGAGCAAGAAGGTTCTCCCTGAGCTTCTTCCTCCAGACCAAAACAATGCCAACTCCCTCAGCTGCTTCTCTTAGGACTTGGGCTCCAGACCCTTCACCAGCTTTCTTGCCCTTCTCTGGACTCGCTCCTGCACCTCAATGTCTTTCATGTAGAGAGGAGCCCAAAACTGGACACAAAATTCAAGGTGTGGCCTCACCAGTGCTGTGCACAGAGGGAAAAATCACTGCCTTGGTCCTGCCAACCACACTGTTGCTGATACACACCAGGATGCCATTGGTCTTCTTGGCTACCTGGACACACTGACAGCTCATATTCAGCTGGCTGTTGAGCAACACTCCCAGGTCCTTTTCCACTGGGCAGTTTCCAGGCACTCTGCCCTCAGCCTGGAGTTGTTGTGACTCAGGTGCAGGCTCTGGCACTTTGCTTTCTTGAAGATTCACCTCATATAGTTGGTCTCATCCCGTAAATCAAGCATGTCCAGATCCTTCTTCAGAGCCTTCCTGCCTTCAAACAGATCAAACACTGCCTGTGATCTTGGTGTCATCTGCAAAGAGACACGGGGTACACTTGGTCTCCTCACCCAGATAAAGATATGGAATGAAATTGACCCTGTCTGAGACTTAAGGAGCACCACTTGTCACTGTTTACAAGCTGGATGTAACTGCAACCATTTTTTTTTTTGTGACCAGTCATTCAGACAGGCGTTTTTAGCAAGAAAAGAGTGTGTCTGTCTAAGACATGAGTGGCCAGTTTTTCCAAGAGAACTCAATATGTATGCCAGAACATTCCCACTCAACAACAAAGCTGTAAATTTCCATCTGATTATATCAGCTGGAGAATCAGCATTGTTGGGTACTGTTAAACCTGTGTGTTGTTTTGCCTAGTTGCCAATATATAAAAAGGATTGTATTAGACTTGATGGACCAGAGCTCAACTGGACTCAAGAGAGGAGAGGCTGATCTTGGAGGCTTCTCAGGTACTGCCTTCCCAAAAGTTGTCAAGTTGTCAGGTTTTTACAAGGTAGATGTCTGCAATACAGTAGGATGTCTTCATACAAGGTTAAATGTGTGTTTAACAAAGATAAAATCGAGTATGATGCAGGCACATCAAGGATTTGTAATAAGACATGATCTGCAGGAAAAGAAGAACCCATACAGAAATAGCCAGTTAATTTTGATTAATAAATCTATTGCATAAGATTTTTTGTGTAGCAGAGGGGATGAGATGTATTGAACAAAATTATTTCTGTAAATCTAAACAAAATGTATACCTTACATAAACATAGCAAAATGTATACCTTACATAAACATAGCAAAGCTTTTCATGGAGATCAATCATTTTCAACTGCTTTTTTTTTAAATGCTAAAACACCCAAGAAAGCATACTCAAATCCAGAGTTAGATCTTTTAGGTTGCTAATTTCTTCCTTTCCTCATCTCAGTAATAGGATTCAGTTGTATCAATCCCACATGAGTCTCTGCATTTTGATAGAGTAATGATAGATATATGTCTTTACCATTATTTCCTAATTCCAGATATATGTGTCATACTACAAATTTTATTTCATTTTTAATGAACTACACATTCTGCACAATTCCCTGGTTAAAGTTTTACACCATCAGAATGGAACTCTTATTTGATTTGGTTTTTAAATTATGTTTCAGTACAGTACTTCATAAAGAGAATACAGGGTTATGGAGATAAAATCATTAATATAGGTCTAATTGGTTTTGCATGTGTCTTTTTACTCTAAAATTGTTCAGCTATATTAAAGATATATAAATAAATGCTACTTCTTTCTATCTCACATTTTCCAGACAATTACATTTCAGTACTGAGTATAAATTCACATAGGAATGAACAGACTTGGAATTCATAAGACTGACAAACCACTGGGCAAAATTACAAAACTACAAAGAATAAATTTTTCACTTATTGACTATTACATGTTCTTGTTGTGAATGTGTGTGGGAGAACAACTTAACAAGAAGTCCATTCAAAGCCTATTTTAGAAACCAAATACCATCAGAAAGTGGCCTTTACCATTGTTGCAGCCTTTTGGAAGATACTAGGTCCAGTTCACCCTGTGTGGCTGAAGAGAACATCTAGGAGTCACTCCTCATCTTCCAGTTGCTCAGTATTTTAGCGTGGCTCATAGTCCAATGAGCACAGTCAAGCAAATTGATCCAGTTTCTCATCTGTGGATTAGAACCAGCCCTGTGAGAGAGTCCCACAGAAAGCTGCCAGTTACAGATAGAACAAACCTATGCATCTAAATTACCTAATTGTGTGGGTTTATTAATGAAAAAATTCATGGTTGTCTATTCAGAAGCACAGTATCTGTGTTCAGAATTTTTTGGTTCTTCTTCACTTTTGTCTCTGTCCCTAAATACATTTACATAAAACTGTAAACTGCAATAAGTTTTTTTCTTAATCTATAGGTAGCTTGCTCATTTCTTTTTCTCTGATTGGCAGTAGGTGGAGGTGCTTTTAAGTAACTTTTTTAACCAGTTAGCTTCTCCTTTATTCAAAAATAAAGGAGCTGTTCTCTGATGGTGTCATTATGAAATCAGTAGTAAATTCCTTAGATAGACTAATCTTGTGGTATCTGACAGTATTTTCTTTAACAATCATAAGACTCAAAGCCATATTCCAAGTTGTACTAGTCTCTCCTCAGATTCCATTATCTGTCATCACTACAGATGTACCTATGATTTTTCTATAAGATTATCTTATTGCTGAGCTACTTTACTCATTTGGACATCATTTTTTAAAGGTTCAGTATTTGTTCTCATTGCTGAAAAAAAATTGATTTCTTTCAGATTTTCAGGCTTAATGCTGTATTTTTAATGTGTGTCCTCCTATAGACTTCTGTAAGATTATTTTATGAGTGAGGGTTGTAAGATTAGTTCTTATATCACATATATATGTATGAATTTTTCAGAACTGTGTCTACACTTCTGTTATGCTGTTTCCTTTCATTCTCTTGCTCTAGTGATTACAATGATAACTCACTTTTTTGCATATTTCTGTATGATTCAGTATTTAAAAATGCAGGTTTACACAAAAGAACCAGTGTGTTTGTATAGTACTTCTGAAAAAATGATATGTCTGATACGTAACTGCAAAAAGCTTCTATTCTGAGAGAACTTGAAGGATGTAAAAAAGGAGGATGATTTCAGTAAATATAAAAGGATTCATTATGAATGAGTTTAGGAGTAGAAAAAAATTAAAAGGGCTAGCAGAGCAAAATATTTCAAATAATTAAACTAAAACTAGAGATAAACATATTACCTAGATTAATTAGTCCTTGGAAAAACCTCTTTGATTCTTAATGAACAATTGAAAATTGTTTCATTCTTATTTTTAAATAGGTAATTAGGGATTGATTTTTATTGTTGCAAAGGGATGCTTTATTTTGAGCAGACACCCTGACTTTTTAAAGACCTCTGTCAATTAGTTTGGAGAAAAAAATGGATGATTGCTCACTATCTAACTGCTGGAGTATTAGTTTCTATTTTAAAAATAATGGGACAAGAAAGCAGAAAGGTCAAGGCACTGATGCTTTTGGAAGTGCAATACATGAGTCGCAAAGGAGTAAGACATGGTAGAATCAAACTCTAGTATATAATACAGGGAGCAGAATTCCCGTAACACCTTTCCCTGTTTGAAGAGTTTTAGGCAAGGTATAGCTTAGATACAGAAGTTTCTTTTCTGAATTCGAGACAAGCTCAGACTTGCAGATTCTCATGGCTTGGTCAAGTGAAACCACTTTCTTCCTCTCATTCTTTCCTAGAAGGATTCGTCCATCGTCCATCTTGCTGGTGGTTTCTATCTCTAAGAGGGGAGCAGAAGCCTATATAGCTAAGCTCTGAGATCATCACCTAGAGAACATCTAACTTCGTATGCTTTAGAAATATTTTATCTTCTATGTTGGACTCGCCTTCACCAGCTTTAAAGCTTCTCTGGTTTGAAGGAGCACTCAGACACTCAACAACAATACCTTTGTGGAAGTGTCAAGCCAAAGCTATTGCTCTGTACTGGCTAGGAGAGCAGCTGTCTGTTAGAGCAAGAATATTGCAATGTTCTTTCATCCTGAGCTGATGTAGAAAAAGGTGTCTGGTGTCTAGGTAGCAATCAAGACATAAAACCCAAAAAATGTGTGGGATTGAATGTAAGTGAAAGGTCTTGAAGGTCTTGATGAGCAATTGGGTGGAGAGGGATTACTCTGAGGAAGAGTGGTCAGTGGCTGTTCAAGCAGCCTGATGTGTGAACATCATTCAGAAGAAGAGAATTCATTCTTGTGGAGAGAATGCCCTTTTGATTGTCTGTTGGGAAAATTAGAACTTTTATAGAGCTACTCTTTCCCAAAGCACTTCCCCAAAGATTTTGCAGACATCAGTTTTCATCTGCTGACTTTCCTTGTTGATAGACAGATGTTTTTCCACTTCATAGGAAAAAAAGGCTGTAACAGGAGGGGGAGGCACTGACTGCAGGTAGCAAACAGGTGTGCAACTATGAATGAGATGGATAGAGCTGTCCTTAAAATAAGCAAATAAACTGGTGAGCTATAAGCTTAAGTCAGAGTGCTTCTGCTGATTAATTAAGCAATGAATGACCATTAAATCCAGGAGGTTTGCAGTCATATATGTGCTGTTCTGCTGTTTACTTATCAGCTATAGCTATCTGCTATGCAGTTTCCACTTATTAGTTCCACTTATTTACTGTGTTTTAACTGGTCTAATTAATCCCATTTAGAAATACTTATGTAATATTTCAAAAGGTAGAACTGGAGGAAAGTGTTGAACAGTGGCAATATAAAGGTTTCAAACCAGGTATGTTACCTGTCCAGAACAGAAACATAGACTTTTGATCAAGTGTATTCATGAAATGATCTTTGGACATCAATATGTATAGGCAAAAAAAGTGCCTGGTATGAATAGTAACTAAACAGTTGCTAAACAATATCATAAGCCTCATCCTAATGTAATTTAACTTCAATGAAATTTGTGAGGTTGCTGATATAATTCTGGGTCTAATCAGTTTATAATATAACTTTGCATGAATGTTTTCTTTGACTTCAGAGTTACACAGGGAATAACTATCGCCCTGCAATGCAAAATCAAATCCATATTGTGACAATCAACCTACTGTCTGATAGAAGAAACAAATCTTTCTAGAAAATGCATGGGATATACATATTTTATATATCCTTTTGAATGTCTATGTATGTATATATTTACATTCATACAGACATCCCCTTCTATGGGTTATATCTTTTCAACAGTTAAAAATTGTCTACTTCCATATCTAGGGTGATTATCCTGATCACTAAATTTCTGCTTAACATGGGAAGATGAGGGGCACTAGCACATGCTTTCACATTTTCGTAGTTTGAAATCTAGAAAAAAAATCAGTTTTGAACACTTTTAATGTTTAGACATTCAGTACCTGTGCTGCCAAGGTTTATTGAAAGCAGCTGGATGCCTGCCTCTGTCCTCCCCCTTTCTTGGAACTACTGCCAGCACAGGTAGTCAGAAATGGAAAGTAGAGAAATATTTGAGCATCTGTGCTCTCTCTCAGGAAAACATCTGTGGCTTCCATAGGAAGCACTCATTTTTTTTCCATCAGCAAAGTCTCTGGATACCCCTGGGTCCAGTTTTGGCACAGCAAGCCAAGTAGGATGCAGTTTGTGGCTTAAAACTTATGAGAGAAATCATTCAGGCAGTCCCATCCCTGGCAGAACACTGCGAGAAATTCCCCAGGCTGCAAGCCACATGTGGGTCTCTGACCTTTTCCTAGCTCACCATGGGAGAGGTTAACTATTGTTGAGACTTCAGTCCTCCCTTTGACATACAAATGCAACAATACCAAATAGTCTTTCCAAGATGAGCATATTCAGAGCACATCATGCTTTTTAATGCAGGGGGGGAGAAACCCCAAAACAAAAACCCAACCCAAAAACTTAGAACTAGAAAAGGATATGTTGCTATAAAACTGAAGTCTGGTTTGCTATTTTTTCCAACACTATGCCATTGTTCATATTACTGTGATTTGTGACTTTTTAAAAGCAATATAATCATGAGACAGAAAGAAATTCTCACACCATTTTTAGCTCTTCATGCGGGCAGTGCCATGATTTATGGAACTAAGATTGCTCAATAGCTGGAGTGACATAAAAAATGCATGAAATTTTCTGATTCTTAAGGATGTCTGTTGTATTTATCCAAGAACATTTTTGTTGAGATTAAAAAAACAAAAAAAGGATTCATAATCATTGATATGAGGGTTGTAAGAATAAAAACACAGAAGGCCAAATCCATGTCTTTTTGAAATGTCTTAGTTTTGTTTACCACAGCAATTTCTGAGAAGACAATCTTGGATTTTAGTAAAATAGATATTGGAAAGTAACACTTTTTTGGGGAAACAGAGTCACCAGCTTTTTGCAGCTAAGAAACTGTAGAGACTAATTATCTTGCTCTATGCTGCGTAATCTATGGCAAAGTATGCAGATTGAATAGCCCAGCATTCCAGGCTTCTACCATAATTACTTGATTACTCTTTCAGTCTTAAAGGCAAATTATTTTTACTATGCAATCCTGTGGCTTTAGTGCAGAGTATGCTGAGTGTAAAATAGAAGCGATTTCTCTCATGCTTCTGCCATCTGCCTTTGCAGCTATTGTCTGAAGAGGCAATGCAAGCTGATCTCTGAATGTTATAGCCCTGTGACTTCCCTGATGGGAAGCAGGTTCAGCCACATTCAATACCAGAAACTGAGCGGGGAGGGTGGTGGTGGAAAGAAATGTCAGATTCTGCTTTTCATGCTTTTACTAAGGTGACAGCCACATCTGAGACTGAAATTGGTGAAGTGTTGCACAAGGTTGGTTATTGCAAAAAAATAGTTGCTAAGTCATGGTTGCTCCCTGTGCTAAGCAGACATGTCTTTATTAACCACTGTTGGCAAACTAGATCTGAGGAAAAGTTATTTAGAGGTGGAGAGTGCTTTTGTATTCATTGTGAATAAACAGAAATACCAAACTGGCAGAGATCGTGCCAGAAAGATCAAGTACAGCTACACAGAGATACATGCCTGTCTATTTACAGACCAGCTTCCATACGTAGCTGATTCCAATGCTATACCATCCTTAAACCACCCATTATCTAATGAAAATTTTAGTTAGAAAATGCTTGTGTTTTGTTTCCATTACCCTAAGCACTGGCTTATCATCATTTATTTTTGTATTAGTCTTTTACATGTCAAAAGATTGATCTTACTCCCCTCCAGAGTATTTTTGTTTTCTCAAAAATACACAGCAGAATTGCTTCAAGCTTTCCTACAGATCAATTTTTCTAAACCTTTCTATAATTCTTGTAGTCTACTTCATTACTATATCCAGCTTATCTATGTCTCCCTAAAGACTTCACCACCTTTCAGTCACTGAATCAACACATTAAATGCTTTTTTATATAATTAATATGTAAAATATAATATAACATAGTAACATATATATGTTATCTAATAGTTATTTATAAATGTTTCTGTTAATATCTTTCACATTGATAATGACATCTTTTTGTATCAGCATTTTAGTTTGAGACATGGTTTGCTTGTGAACTACTCTTACTCAGTTTTTTTTCTTATAGACTCCTATACTTATATACTCCTCCTTAATGATTATTCCTTACAGGATATTTGTGTATTTCTTCTAGTTTCTCTCTAGTACCTCCCATCTCTACTCAATTACAAGTTTTCTTCAGCATCTCCAGATTTTTAAAAAACTATTATGAATCTCATATTTCTAGGAAAAGAGAAATATTTAAATTTTTGTCTTGTTTTTATATTTTAGAAATGTTATAAGTACCTGCTTTTTCATCAAAATTCTGGGGTTTTTTTCATTTTGTGATTCAATCTTTAATTCTTTTCTGGATGTTTCTTCTCCAACTCAGTTTTGCATCTTCCATACAGAAGTTTCATTTGGACCATAGTCCCCCTAGTTTTCCTGTTAAAAAGTCATATAGATTACTTCCATGAGGCTTTTTTTCTCTAATCTAATAAACAATACAGCTCTATTGGCTTGACATAATAAGTGGGAATATGAATGATGTAGCTCATTTTAATACATTTGTGGTTAATGTCAATAACAACTTCTTTTATATAATAGAAAGATGATGAGGTTTTGGAATAAATGGGAGTTTCCCCAGGCAAGAATAGAAGCAACAAACCACATCATAGGAAGTCTTGAGAGCAGGGAAGAGAGACACCAACAGCCAAGACATCTAATTTTCCATGTAAAGGAGTAGACAGAGGGCTGGATCAACCTTAGCATATTTTTCTTCTTTGTGAACTTAAGAACTTAACAGTCACAGTTTATTGCCTTTGGCCTCAAAAGAGGGCTGGCCAGCAGGATCGCTGTGTTCCACCTTTAACGTGGACACGTGCCTTCCGTGGCAATCTTTTTCCTTTATGGTATCAATGAATATTGACCCATTTTATTCATTCAGAAATTGGTTGATTTGATAGTTTTTAATGTTGAGAACAGCCTTCTCTGTTCTTCATTTTTCAATTAAAGGATTAATTTCTCCTTAAAACATGTTGGCTTTAAGAGCAGTCTTCACTGGAGTGGATTTTAGCCTTGATCTTCCCCTGTCTGTCTTGAATACTTTTCTGGTGTTTGTTCACTGTACTGGAAATCCCTTCTGCTTGTCACTCAATTGTTTTATCCCTCTCTGCACATTCTTAATCCTTTCTTTCACATTTGCCATTAGTCACAGAAGCCAGCTTTTCCCCATCACGTCTTTTCAACATCTGCAGCAAAGTTTTTCCCATCAGTGATCTAATGTCTGTGGGTTATACTTAAAGGCTGGGATTACTTTTTTAATATTTTTCCCCACATACAATGGAAAAATTTCCATTTTGGAGCTCATAGCTTCTCAGCCTTCTCTCCAGAGGATATTTAGTATACCAGTGAGTGGAGATCACTTTGCAGCACCTTTGTCAGAGCTCTTTAAGCTGACTGAGCACTCTTGGTTCTCTTCACCACCTGCCAGGGTGGTTGTGCACTACAGCTACACTCTGAAATGAAGACATCCATATAGAAACAAAGAATATTTTATGCCTGCTAATGATGGAGAGATTGGACACTGCATTGCTTCAGTATAAAACTGAAATTTGTATTAAACTGAAATAAAAATGAAAGGATTGAAGAGATTGGAATATGTCTGTAGATGCCTCTTTGGAAAATATTACACAGCCAGGTACTATCTTGTCCAAATTCTGAAATGTTATGTTTAGCAGTTTTTCTTCCATGTTCAAACTACCTTTTTTTCCCTCTGTAGCTGTAATTTTCCTGTATTTTCAAACCAGGATGAAAGCAAAAAGGAGAGCTCCCTTCTACCTTGCTCCTTTAAATGAATTTGTCCCATCTTTTAAGTAAAACTTTTTTCAAAGCAGGATTAAGCAGTATGGTAGCCAAAAATTGCTTACAGCCATGACCATAGAAAAAACCTACCCTTACTCTCATATATACATACAGCTTTTCTCACTTAGAATGCTGAATTTAAAAGCATTCCGTTATTTAAGCCGAAGAGAACAATATAAATTTGATAAAATGTAAGATCTGTGCCATAATCTATCAGTTAAAGTAAAATGAGCTTTATATTTTTTTTAATAATGAAGATTAAACTGTTCTTTACATATAAATTAAATCATATCTTGTGAAGTGAAATCCTTCTTTACAGATATCCATTTAACCCTACAAGTTGTGTTTGATCTAGAAGTGATGCAGTGGGGTGTATGCAATTATGTTACAGCTGCTGGCAGGTGTGAAAGGAAATGAGATGTTGCATCTCAATGGATACAACTCCTGTTTAAATGTTTAAAATAAAAATTCAACAACTTTAGCCAGACTGAGACATGACTACCTCACATATTTCATTTCTGCAATGAATGACTCAATAACACTTTCAATCTCATTTGGCCTGTGTGCCTGCAACAGATTAAGCAGGTATGTTTACTGGTTGGCTAAATTTTTCATTTTGTTTTACCATCAGTTTTGGTAACTTCTCTGAAAGCCTTATTTTTAACTGTTGATTTAATGTTAATTTAATTGTTGATCTCATAAAAAAATTGAGAAAATTTCCACGGCTCTTTTTTCTCAAATTTGGGGTTAAATTGAGGCTGAAAAAAATAATAACATTTAAAATACAAGAGGTGACATTCAGAATTAAGGTCTTCTGAAACTGTTGATCTTTGAACTTGTTTTTCAGAGCTGTTTTGTAGAAATAAAACTTTAACAGTATGAAAGAAACTCTAAAATATTGTTGTGCTCTAGAATTGCAAATTGTAAATTTGAATTTTGTTCACAGGTTTTATGAAATTTTAAGCTCAGAGGATGGTAGATATATTCCAAACACTAATTTTTTTTATTAACTGGAAAACTATGAAACAGGCTTGGTTCAGAAGTTATTTTTAAATGTTTTTAAATTATAAAAAGGATTTTTCTCTTTTAAATGGCTTTACTTTGAGGTCAACTTGAAATAGATAAACATTTTAAGATGATCAAGAAATTTATAGATGGAATTAAGTAACACTGTAGAAAGTATTCTCAGATATTTCAATAAAATACTATGAGACAAATTTTATACTGAAGAGATGCAGAGTTTGTATTCATGTTAATGAGTATGGTGTTGATACTGTCTCCAGGTTGCATTAGCTCATCACAAGGTGAAGATTTAATAATTATTAACATATTTTGGATTTCCTATTCATATGACTGACAGGAAAGCTTCCCACTTCAGTAACTATTTTTGTCTTTTGGGGAATGAGGTAAAATCTTCCTAATCCTGGTGCTTAGGTTGTGAATTATTCTGTGACTCAAGAGAAAAAGTAAATCGTAGGTAACAGTTCAACAGGATACATTTATCTACACAAGCAATTTGAGAGGCAGTGGACTGGCTTCTCCTGAGTGAAGGACATGATGCCAGATAACATGCTGCTTGCACATAAGCCATTTTAGGTCTAAATATAACTGCGATAGCGCTGCCTGCGTAAAAATCCCCACGTATTTAACTGAGGAATGTGACTTGCTAGCTTTTGTGCAATGCCAGGAAAGACAGAGTCAAGCTGGTGCTGTGCTGAGATTTAGCAGCTTATGTGCTTGCTAGCTCAGGCATCTCTGCAGTGCACTTGATTTCATACTGGGGATGTGTCCAGCTGTGAAAGCAACTGAAAAATATATATTCTTTCTCCAGATCTTTCTTTGTCTTTCCTGGGTAGGTAATATAAGCCTTTTAAGGTATTTGGGCTTTTGCAGCCTAAGTTTTCATGCATTATCTAGGTTTAGAGTCTCAGACCATATTTTAATAAAAGAAGGAATGTTTAAAATATTTAACAGAATAAAAAGGAGGTGTACATATCTCTTCCCTATTGTTTTCTCATTATTTGTTAATAGTGAAGTATAAAACCAATGAGATTTGTCATAAAAGAAGAGTGAACTATCTGAGTGATAGTTCACTCTGAGTGAGCTATCAGTATGCTTTGAGGTGTTGGAAATACTTGGCAAAATCCTGTGTGTGCCAGCAGACTCTTAATCACAGAGTTATAGAATAGTTAGGCTAGGAAGGGACCTCTAGAGATAGTCTGGTTCCACCTTCCCTGCAGTGAGCAGGGACATCAGATATGCACCTTGTTCTTGGTCAGGGGCATGCTGGATCTTTGAGACCTGCTGCACCAGTAGTCTGAGGGTGTGTCATGAGCCCTTATGGAGAATTTCCAAACATCTGCTGCTTTTACAGAAATCTTGAACAAAAGCTGTGAAGCCACTATTATTGCAGCTGTCCCTGTTCCCTTGTATCCACAGTTCCTTCACCAAAAAAAGAAAAATTTGCTTCCCATTTTCTTCTGCATATATTTCCAAGTATGAGGGAGTCATCACACAGAGGAGGAACCTTCCTAGATTCTCTTTCCATCTATTCTTATTGCCACTTTTTATAAAGTGCAATCTTCTTGGTCTGTGCACTGTACAAGATTAGTAATTTCTAGATTTGCTACTAATGTTATGGCATTTCTCTAGTAGCCTCAGACTGCTCGTCTCCAAACATTGTACTGAGAATGAAGATACATGCATTTGTTATTCAAATCCTGACTTCCAGAAATAGTAAACATCTTCCCCTACTTACGAAACAAATTTTCTGTCTCTTCTGTGTATTTCAGCACCTGTAACAGTCATCTGTAGAGAAATGGGGAAAAAATATGGTATTAGTAAAAAATGCATCATTTGGGTACTTGTGAAATTTGGAGTAGTTTGTTCAATCATTTTGTTATTAATATTAGAAATTTTTCAGCCTTTGTATCAGTTTATGATCTCCATCTTTAATTGGAAAGGACAGTGACATTACCCAGACACAGTCCAGACAGAGTCTCAGACGAAGTCTAAAAATTACATTATCATTACTATTGATGGTATGAAGTTATGTCTCGTACCTGTGAAGAAGCCATGTCCAAATTTGTATATAAAGAACATAAAAAGAGCCTTAATCATGTTTAGTATCATGATTAAACTACTGTAGCATCACATTGACAATGCTCAGCATCACATTGAGAGGACTAATTGTTTATCATATTTACCAGTATCAGGTCCACTCTATGACGTGACCAGCAAACTTAATGAAATATGTGGATGTGCTGATCTTCCTGAGCTGTCTCCAGAGCTAAGAATACATTATCCAGCACAGAGGTGTTCAGAGAATTCAATATAATAAGCCCATTCATATGATGTTGTACTCCAGAAGTTGTGAATAACAGTTGCAGATTATGTCTGCAGCAAAATTTGGAGCAAACTTATCTGGGCAGAATCTGAGAAATGTCAGAGATTCACTGAATGATTTAGGTTGGAAAGGATCTGAGGTGGTGTGGTTCAAGACTCTCCCCCCTCCTTAAAGCAGAACTATCTTTGGATATTTGTCTACATTTTTAGACCAATGTCTAAAGCCTTCTAATTCTATCCAGATGGAATCTGCAGGAGAAAAGGCATCATGTCTAGGCATCTCAGATATACGAAGACATTACAAAAGAGAAAATGGCAGAAAACATTAGTGTTCAGCAACAAAGCTAATCATGCAGAAGTGGGTGCCTGAATTCAGCTAATGATTTTAAAGTACTTTAGAGCCTAATAAACTTCGATTGCTCCAGTGAGAATTTCCTGTGAATAGCAGACTCAGTCCTGCAGTCAATCCATTAGTTAAGCCATCTTTGTTCTTGTGAATAATGTTATTTGCATTTCTACAATTCAGGGAGAGAATATGGGCTGTATGGAAATCGACTATATGAAAGGAGGTAATGTAAATATTTGTGCTCTTGCAGCAGTCTAAAGGACAGTCTATAATTAATCTGTAGTTACTTGAACAGGTAAATGTAACAAGTGTTTATATTAAAGTGGCAAAAAGTTTGCATTTAACTTGGCTAAATATAGGGTTGTGAGAAATCCTGCTTTTAGTCTTCTTCCATATATGAATACTGTCCACAGTAATTTTTCATTTTAAGACAGAAGTGAAACTATTGTTCTTATGTCATATTATTGGTGGGGGAAGCTTTGTTCAGTGTAAAAAAAAAAAAAAAAGGTATAGTACTAAATTCTCTCTTTTTATTTCAAAACCAGATGAATTATGAAACCAGTATGTGAATATTTTTATCAAAGGACAAGTATTAGTGGGTTTGGACAATATAAGAAGGAGTGAGTATTTCTGTGAAAATAATTTAGAAAATGAAATAACCCAAAGTCAAACAGCCAAAAAAAAAAACCCTAACTCATTCGCATGTGAGAGTGCTGAGTAGAAAATACAAAATATCTGCACATAGTATTCAGGAAATATGTTTTCTCAAGGGCATTAGAAAAATACTGGTCAACTATAGTTCAGCTTGCCTGGTGGAATGCTCTTTTGCTGCTTCCTGCTGCCCACACTATTGTCTGCTCAGAGTTCTGGCACATATCGTCTCAGCTTTCCATTCCTGACATCACCTGATTGCACGATTCATTCAAGTGGGTCAAGCCTTGTAACTCCAAAATATGTAGCAGCAATCAAAAGAAACTGAACTCCAACCTACACAGCAAGTTTCTGCTTGGTAGCCCCATACAGCTGGCTCTGTTCAGGGCAGGTCAGCATTACAGTAGTACAGACAGCCAGAATTGCTGTCACGCAAGCAAGGATGTGGCCCCTTAATTTTTTATCCTGCTGTTTGGGTTTTTCTTAGCCCCTCCACCTTCCAGAACCTCGCAGCACTATTGTTTCCCAAATGCGTTATTTCCATCAAGTATCGGCAGTCCTGACATTGATAGGCAGCGAGTCAATACTCTTAGACAATTGATATATTTTATAGAATTGAAGCCAAACTAGTTTTGCAGATCCACAGTGTGCAGTATGTGATTTTCCATTCTGGATATAATAACTGCAATTCTAAATACTCCCCCACAAGCATTGATTGCATGCTTTAGGAAATTCACAGTGAAGAATTTAATTAAGAATGAAGAAACTGCATCACTTAATTTAAAAAAGAGAAGTTTACCCGAGATATTTTGTTCATTTTCAGGCTATAATAGCAATAACCATCTTTAGCTGAGGACATTTCCTGGGGCTTAATGGCCCATGGCTGTGCTTCTTCAGGTGATCATCATCATCTCCCAACAGTCATTAATCCCCTACGAATGCCCTGCACCTCAGTCATTAAATGTGCTTCTTCTAAAAATGAAATAGTTCTATATTTAATGCATCTTCCAGGAATAGGAATGATCTTTCTGAGGTGAAGAATGAAAGAAGTTTATTAATCTGTCAAAGAAGTACTAATTATGACAAGTGGATAAGTTCTGTTTCTGGAGATAGACAGAATTTTTCCACAGTAAGAGCATGTTTTATGTAAGTCATTGTTTTATGTACATCACAATTTATACTCATCTCAATTGCATAACAGCCAGATCAGAAATACAGATAGTTATTTGCAGTTAGATTTCTTCTGCAGAGCATCTCAGCATAGAAATATATCACCAAACATGCAGTATGTGACTGCAGTACTTTAAAAGGCTTTCCTTTCCATAGCTGTGAAAATAGAGCTATACAGCTTTACAAGGTGTTTGTGATAATGCAATAAAATAAAAAGAAGTTAAATTTTTCATACCTAAAGTCTGAAATTCTTACCAAAAAATCTTTTAGTTAGCACTTTATGAGTCTTTCCTGCAAATAGGTCTACAAGTACAGTGCCAACAGCATCATCAGAGGTTTTAAACACAGTAGACAGCCTACCCCTGCTCAAGTAGAATTAAAGCCTTTAATGAAAATAATTGAAATTCAGGAAAAATGAATGAGAATTGGGGGATTTTAACTGTATTTTATTTGAATTTTACTTACTTAATTTACTTACTCCTACATTGTGCTCTTTTCATCTTGTGGTATTAAACATGTGTATTGTACACCTAAAGTACACATTGCATGAAGCCTGTACCTGTCCCAAAAAGATTCTGAGAGGGAGCAGAGCAGACATTGCCTTCACTGAGTGAAAAATTAGTACCTTTTGGGTATTATGACAATTTATTATTTATGTTGGACATTCCGATCCCATGTACTTCAGTGAGTGACTGTCTAGATAAGGACAGAAGTAGACCTTTGGGCCATGCATTATTAAATGTAGAATGTTAAATTATGTTAATGTTAAAATTAGAGCTCTCCTAGTCAGCACCTTTAGATTGCAGATTGATCTGAAAAAAGAATTATTACAACCCGAGTCAAAAATTTCATGTCAAAATGTTCTGTTTCTTTTAACAAGCAAAAAATGACATTATTAAAATATCTTTCAGTATAAACAATTTTTTCGTTTTACTCATGAAAAAAAATCACTTACTTCAGTAACCAATAACAACTGCCTAAATTTTGCAATTTTCCAAGTTAGAGAAATCTTTCTATGTGAAAGACAAAAGTTTTTCAGAAAATGTTAAATACAAAATACCACATGCACCCATGTGCATACACATTTTATCTTGCTCCATTGTGGGTTCTAGACAGAACTATCACCTAATTTAGACTTTACTCTGAAATCTTTACTACTCATCCTAATGCAGTTTTCGGCAAATAAATTTTGAAAACAAAAAATATTAGATCTCTCAATAAATTCACCAAATAAAAAAAAATAAGTTGCAAAGAGCTAAGGACAAGATAAAGAATATTGCACTTTTAAGTTGTTTTCAATCTACCTTATATCTCATCCTAAACAGCAGATTGGGGAATAAATATGTATTGTATTGCAATTAGAACACTTCTTTTGCTATAGATCCTGTTTAAGCTTATTCATACCTTATCATGCCACTTACAGTGTCAGCATTTTTCAGATGATTTGTCAAAATTCAACAGGAATGTCCACAATAAAGAGTAGTAGAAAAAAGAAAGCATCTTTTTCTAAAGTGCATTTATCAGTATACCTAGGATTCTTGGGGTTTTTTTCTCAAATTCTCTGTTTTCACCCATTCATTATGTTTACAGATCAAAAACAAACAAACAAAAAAACCCCTAAAAAACCCAAATCAACTTCAAATAATGTTTCTCATTCTCGTTGTTAATTCTGTGTTGTAGGTCTTGTTTTCCCTCTGTGCTGCATTCTGGGGAATCCAGATTATGAAGCGGATCACTTCATTCAAAGATAAACACCACTGAAAGAGCAGATCTAACAACACCTTAAATGTGGAAAGAGCACTTCAGAATAATTTTCTAAGTTCCTTGGAATTAATCAACCATGAATCATGCTGTATTGCAATCAGTTCACTTATGATACGAGAGATTTGTGATTTTCTATGAAGGTTTGAAAGATTCCTAAGGGAGTGTAATCATTTTATTTGATTTTTAAAAGAAATATTTAATTTCTTCCCAATGTAAATAAAATATTCATTCACAGCATAGATTTTGGCATTCATAGGATTACAAATTGTTCAAAACCATGTAAAACTAATTTAATTTTTTGCAGTGATTTTGTTAGTAATAATATGTGAAAAGTATTTTTCACAAGAGGAATAATTAAAATCATATCTGATGTAACCTGGTATAAAGTGATTGACTGTCTTCTTATTGAGGCTAAACGTAAACATATGTGAATGTCATTTTTTTCTGTAATGATTGAATTACACTAGAATCTCCATGTCATGCCCAATTCAGTGTCCATAACATACAGCTACATGAGGATGAGTAGTTGAGGCAAGAAAATGATTAAAAACAGCATGGTAAAATAATTTGACCTAGTATGAGTTGAAACATCTTCAATAAAATTGGCTGATGCATGCGTTGTATAATGCAGCCATGCAGCTTAGGCTGAGTTATTTACAGAATACACCTGCATTGCCAACTTCAGAGAGTGATCAAACCAGGATTTACACGTGGGTATCCCACTGAAACTCACGTGACAATATATTTGCAAGGCTGGGCCCTTAATTTCTGGTAGTTTCCTGCTGGGTGATGTCAGGGGAGATGCATGTCTTGTCTTTCAGAAGCTGCTGGAAAGATGGTGTGTACTAAGATAGGAAAATTAAATACAAATGGTAGAGGGAGTCTCTAAACAGCAGGACTGGCAAAAATACGGGATCTAGGTTGTTTTTCTTTCCTCACAGTCATCCAATTTTTTTTTTTGGCTCCAAGCCTTTTAGAAGTGCGTAAAGTCAAGTAACTAAAAAATGGAGTCTGTCTTAGATGTTTCAAACTAGTAATAATACCTGGATTTAAAAATGCATTTAAGTTTGTGTTCTGGTTTTTTACCCATTTCATTTTTTACCTATTTCATTTTCATGGCAGTGTAACAGACATCTCAGATTTAGAAAGCCTACTTTGAATTAACTCATATTTTCAGTCTCTAGCTGTAACAGATGCCACTGTCCATGGAAAGGGATGTTTCTAATAAATTTTCAGAAACACAGGAATGTTACTTATATAAAAATGTCACACTGTCTATTAATAGTATCATCTTAATGGTAAAATAGAATCATCAAAATTCTTGGATTGCAAGGAACCTTAATGATAGGTTATTTAATATATAATTTTAAAAAATAACGGAATCTGATTCCAGAAGTACAAGAAAATTACCAAGTTCTTAATGTGGCCCTGTAAGTTAGTACACCTATATTTTCCAAATTTGTCATGGTGATATGGTCAGTTTAATATAACAAAGAATCATATTGAAAGTCAGTTTCTTTATTGAAATAAATCCTTCAAAGAGACAGGAATGGGAAAAAGAAATGACATTTTATGAATTTGAAAACTGGCAGATTTGGAGGGGCAACAATGAAGAATTAAGTAAAATTAAATTCATTTTAAAGCTGTCCTAATAAATATCATGTACTTACAAGAGGAAAGAAATGTGGTTTCAAGAGCAAGTATAGTATGTGTCTGATGAGGATAACCTAGTCATTAAAGCAGAGGCCAAAAAATTTCCACTTTCCCAAGGGTTTTTAGATCCAAATTTCCTGCTTCCAGGGACTTGCCATTGTGTATAGGTTGTTTGAAAGCAAGGTGCAGGAGAGGAGCAGTATCCTTCCATTGCATACTGATCAGTAGGGTCTGAGAACAGCTCCTTCGACTGAAGGCTTGAACAGACTCATGGTGGGTGTCCAGGACTCCTGTGCTTCACAGTAACATCACCTGGGTATGTATAAGCAATCCTTTGGCTACAGATTTAAAGCTAGGATTTGCCATTCTTGGAGAAGAGAGTTTCAGGAACAAGCTCTTAAAAACACCTTTGCACCATTCTTTCAGTGGCTGTGTGGTAGATAACTGTATCCCTGTCAACTTGCTTGTCACAATTTTTTTAAAATATATTTTTACGGCACCTAACATCACTACTGGATCTAGTTCATGCTGTCTTTATATCCACTGCAAAGAGTGAAATAATTATCACAGAGGCGTCTGGGTAGGAGTCAGGAGTCAGGAGAACTTGGAGACCAGTTGGCCACTAAATTGAATTATGTGCAGTTAATATATATCAAGCGGTTAATTCAATTAATTTAATGCAAACTGCAAACAATGGTCATTGCTATCATGATATTTTGATAAGCCAGCCTTCTCCCCTCAGTTTTTTAATATTCCATAACTTATTTCTTCATAATTTGACTACGTTGTGTGGTTTGAACAATCGTATGGGATCAAGTGAAATAAGGTAAATTATGCGAGGACAAAATATTGATGTAGAACTAACAGATACTGTGTAAGTAACTATCTTTCTTTAAGATAGTTACTTACACAATAAGAGTAAACCACTCTTTCAGGTCTCTAGAAAGAAAAATATTCTAGACTAACAGGCCAGCCTCACATGTCCAAGCATGAAATGTCATAAATAATGTTTGCAATTTGGACTATTGCATAAGACTTCTTTTTGTTCTTGTTTGTTATTAAACTCCCCAGCGATACACCTTAGGAGAAGAATGTGGATAAACAGAACTTTTTTTCATCAAGACTGTTAAAAAGCAATTCCCTGCTCCTACCAGCTGTTGGAAAGTCACATCCCTACACATGGCCTTTCCTGGACTATGTACACAGCAATATCAAGTTACTGAAAACCCAGAAGTAAGCAGCTGAATCCTGTGTCACTTGAGACCTGACCGTGCACCATTCAAATCACCAAAAAGCTTGCTGCTGACCTCAGGATCGGGGCAGAGCATTCCCTGTATGAAAACAAGAATGATGTAATATTTACTGCGGTTCAAGCTTTGGTGAGGTGCATTGATTAAAAGTAACGGAGTTGCACAATTGCTTATTCCCGAGAGTGGCTAACATCGTATCCTTTCTGGTGTAATAAAACCATAGCACTTTGTTGGATAAATGCTGATAGTTAAAGCTGTAACCTATACTTACCTGATATAAGGGACTCAGGGCACTTTCTCTTGTCTTTGTTGTCTTCAGTTTTCTCTCAGATTTGCAGGATTAAGAACATCGTTGCTCAAACCGTTACCTAAAGGGGGTAGTTGATCAGATATTTTAAAGCTTTTTACAGCCAAATGTCTGAGATTTCAGGAATTTATGCAGTGTGATAAGAAACTGGTAAACTGTATGGCACTAAAGGTAAGAGTTGTTTGGATTTTTCTTATTTGCTCTTTAATTTGTGGCAAAAAAAGCAAAGTCTTAGCAATGTAGTTCATCAAGAACAGTAGTAACTCTCAGAGAATACTCAAAGCATTCCCTATTATGTACACTATTTTGCCCTTACTTGAAGTTTTTCTTAAAACTCTGGCTTCTGAAATTTTGTGAATAAAGAAATATTTCTGCCTGCTGTAAACAGGACCTATAAAAAGTTCAAAATCTAAAAGGCAAACAAGATTTTAATCAGTAATATTTTAAAACATTTCCCTTTTAAAAAACCCCAGTGATTACATGAGGCTTGACTCATGGTTTTTAAGCATGGGATTGCTAGTGCTGAATGGGAAAAAACTATTCTTGGTCTACCCTTTTTCCATAAAACCTCTGTTTCCAGCACAGGCATATACAGTGCCTATGAGGCAGAGTTCTTCTGGGTTTCCTGGTTCCCTGCTGGTGTGTGACCAGCAATTCAGTTTGGAATTCAAACAAAGCAGACCACAAGCCAGCTCTCTGAGGGGCCCTGACCCTCAATAACTCTCAGCACACGCAGACCTCACCACTGTATGCCCTGCTGCCTTCCTGCCCCAGCAAATGGAGCAAAGCAAACAAGAGATGTACTGTGGACTTCCAGGATTTTCTCTTTCTATAGAGAAAACAAGTGTTGAAATTCCATGTTTGAAATTGAGGTACAAACCACAACGTAAAGCAAAAATAAGATATTTCCCATGCTGGAGAAGCACTTCCATGTTAGTATCAAGGCCAATGGAAAGCTTGGCTCCGTTCTTTGTCTTTTTTGCCCCACCTATGGAAAACAGCAGAAAAATGTGGAAACATTGAGTAAGAATGAACTGCTGAGTGTCCTTGTGTTTACGGTTTGGCGCAGAAAAGTGATACAAAATGAATTCTCTCCACCCCACCCCTTGATATATTTTTACTGCTTCCTCCTTTATTCTTTCTCACCATTTTTCTCTTTCTTGCTTTAGTGTTTATTCATCTTTGTAAAATATCCTCTCCTTTCTTGCCTTAGGTTTGTTATGTGTGGAGGTACACAGTGGTATATTCTATATCCACAAATATTTTGCTTTATTGTTTTTATTTTGTTTTACTTTTTAAATTATTATTTTCTATTTGATGAGAGCAAATACTTACCTAAAGGTGCCTACTTTCTTTACTGCTCCTGTCAGTTAACAGGCTGATATCTTCTAATATTCAAAAAAACCCAATACAGTGCTCATACATTGTTACTATTATACTTATTTCACTTGTATTTGCCTAGTTTCCTCTAATGATTCATTTTCTATTTAAATTCCAGTAACATGGCTCTGTCCTTTTCCCAGTTTCTACTCACTCTCCTGCTTCCTTGTTATTAATTCTTTGTAGTTACTTTTTGTCCCCTCACCATGCTTTAGCTGTCACTGTCTCTTTGCTCCAGGTTATACCACTGCTGTTCTTGTGGATCATTTTCTAACCTGCTGATTTTAATGTGTCAGATACAGCCCAGTAATAACAATGTTTGATTTAAAAGATATTAAATTAATAAAGAAAATAATGGAACGTTTTAAACGCTGTGGAATTTATGGTGTTTTCTGCTACTTACCTTTTTTTCCACAAACCTTGAATGCAAGTACTTATCAGCACATAAATTACAATTATAGAAGTTTGCCAGGAAAGAAAAATACAGTAAGACAATTGAACTACAATTTTTTAGATCAAAGAATAGGTTAACTTTCTGAGTGTGATCATGTCTTTTGCTGCTGTCTGTCTGCATTGAGGTCATGAGGCTGTTATTTGAAGATAATGGCATTACTCTTTTGCCTCACATAGCAGCATTTGTGATTTCAGATCTAACAGCGCTTTACCTTCCCTCTGCTCATGACTCATGGCTGACTCACTACCTTTAATCATTCTGAAAGCAAAGATTTTATTTTTGCTCTTCTTTTAATCACGGTGCAAAAAAAATACTTTGAAGGAAGGTAAAGTGTTATATACTGCAGCAGTGTAGGTATGTAACAATGTACTTATTTCTGTAAAACCTCAAGTATTCCCAGTTTTCTATCCATGACCATAAACTAGATTTCACACTCTGACAGAGGAAAGCCTGATGATCAGGGATTGATGGAAGAAATTAGAGGCAATTAAAGGCAAGTTTCTAAGTTTCTGAGAAAAAAGTCTGTCATTGAAGGTCAGATCACTTTTGGTTTTATTTTATATATTAGTTATTTTTTTCTGAGATATAGCTATAAGAGAAAAGTAATGTTTCCATGATTTCATGGCCAATAATAAGATATATACTTGAATACATTTTTTCTTTGCTAACAATATTCCTATTATTCATGAGAAAATCTATGAGTGTCTCATGCCTATAGTTTATTATGACTAATTATGCCTGATAATTGGACTGTAGTATGTGTATAAATGGCCTTATTAATGAAGAACAGTTATCAATGATTTGTGCTACAGGAGAAGAATTATTCTTCAGTACTATTTTCCCCAAGTTTTCTCCTTGCAAGAAAACCCAGTGGTAGAGTTAGAATTTAACTAACATAGTCCTAGGTATTATAGGATCATGAAAACTTGCTGTATTCTACTAATGGCTTCCTCCTTGCACCTCTTTATGGAAACCTGTGGTATTTTTCCCAAGGAATCAACCAGCTCTTATGATGCTACATGCAAAATAGCTCATCTCTGAGTATAGCTGAGAGATATCTGAGCATTGGCACAGATGGGCATTGTACCATGTCAAGCAACCTAATCAAGGTGAGGTGACCAGTCTCCTTTCCTCAGCATTTTCAGGCAGGGAAGCACAGATGGACTTGAGCAGCAAAACTTGCAGAGCAAGAAAAGAGCACAGGTTATTGCAGTCTCTGCTGGGGTGGCCAGGGGAGTGTGCCCTGGCACAGGGACAGCTAGAAGCCTATCACAATTACAAGCTCATCAGGCACAGAAGTGAACAGGACAAAGTCACTGTCATTCAAGATAGAAATTTAATAAGAACAGATATGACAGAGGAGATGGTCCACAAAGAGTTCCTGTGGCCTGTTTGTGGTGATGGTTGTTGTTATTATGCTTTCTTTGGGCTATTCCTGTTTAGGAATTTCTGTTACACTGTGTCTTGAATAAGTGCAAAACAAATGGGTCTTCTCCTACATTTCAGGGATTTTTTAACAATATTTGAATAAAGAGGATGAAATGGTATCCTGGTGCATTTGAAGACTTGGCATATATTCACAATACAAATCTTTATGGTCCTGTCAGATTCTATTGCACTTACATGCAAGATAATGAAATTAAGTAAGATAAACCACTAGACCGTGTAGCTGTGATAAATACATTCACTAAAGAGGGTAATTTAGCACATTTCATACTGTAATTTTTTCTTCTAGAATGATGAATATACAGGATTGTATGCAATGATTGCGAATCACCATCAGAAACTACTTTTGCTTAGTGGATGCTGAAGTCCCATTATTTAAAAAAAAAATCTTCCTTTTGAATTTTCAGAATAAACAAAAGTTCAGGTAATATTTCCTCTAGATAGTATTTCACAAACAATAAAGTTTTAGGCAGTGTAACACAGAGTAGTAGTTATGAAGTTAATTTTTGTAAGTATGTTGAAGAAATTATCAGTGATGTCTTCTAGTGAGATTTTAGAGGGAAACAGTAGTGATGACTGATAAGTGTTAAAAAGGGTTCAATATACTATTAATATATGCAAAAGCAATTCAGCTTTTTAGTTCAGTTGCACAGTCTGAGCTCAGTCAAATTTGCCAAAAATGTGCACTGGGATGTTTTTGTTTTTTCTGGAAGATTTTCTGGAACTTATGGAAAAATGTAGTTATGTAGTCTAAATATACTCTGTGGAAAGTATTCAGCTATAAGGTCCATTTTCCTGTTGAGGAGATCTCAGGGAAACAGAATTAATACTGCCTGAGTCCTTGAGCTTGTCTGGTTAGCGGATATACATTTGGTTTCTAAGATGTAGAGATTTATGCCTGAATTCTGACAGAATGGGATATGTAGATGAAGATTTGTGTTTTCCAGAAGGTAACTGATCTCTAGTAACTGCAGTAATTTCTGGATACCTGTAGTCATAACCTCCATGTTTTTACTGACTACATATTCAGCAGACAGTAAGGTTAAAAAGCTGCAAAATAATAACACTGTATGGCTTTGTTTTTACATGTGGTTCACCTAGGAAACAGCTTCTTAGGAGAAGAGAGCTAAAACTGCATTGAAAAATGTTTTCCTTTCATGTTTTCTATTTCTTATTGTCTGGAGAAGATATGTTAATTTTTTTAACTATGCCTTAAAAATCCTGCTAAAATTTTTGGCCTTTCATGGCTGTGATCATTGTGAACTTGATATTATTTTCTTTATAGCAAATATGGAATCATAGACTCTTAGAATACGCTCAGTTGGAAGGGATCCACAGGGATCATCAGAGCCAGTTCCTGGCCCTGCATACTCTCACCATTGGCCCAAGGATATTGTCCAAACGCTTCTGGAACTTTTGCCAGGCTTATGCTGGGACCACTTCCCTGGGGAGCCTGTTCCAGTGCTCAGCCACTCTGGGATGAAGAAACTTTTTCTTATATTCAAACTAAGCCTTCCCTGACAAAGCATCAGGCCATTCCCTTGGGTCTTGTCACTGATCACCAGAGAGAAGAGATCAGTGCCTGTCCCTCACGAGAAGCTGTAATTGCACTGAGGTCTCCCCTCAGTCTCCTCTTGCCCAGGCTGAACAGACCAAGTGGCCTCAGCTGCTCCTCACCCAGCTTCTCCTCAAGGCCCTTCACCATAATAGGCTGGGTAAAATCCTGTATTCCAGGTGTTTGTGACAATCTGATTATTAAAATCCTGTTAATGATCTTCTGTGCTATGGCAATTGCTATTGGAGAATGCTGATTTTGGTTTTGCTTCACCTGCATTTCTTGAAAGGTCTCAGTGCCTTTCTTACACCTCCTACAGGGAAGGCACAATGGGGAAAGCCAGCTAGGCTGAGGACCCTGATACCATCTCCTGTGGATGCAATACCTGTGCAAGATTGTTTTAAGATTCAAGAGGGATGCTGTACAGTTTAAGCCTGCTTTCTGTCTTCCTATTTTACAGAATCTCTGGAGGTGGTCACTCAAGTAAACTGCTTAGACACCATGTGTGAGTACCTGGAGTTTACTTTTCTCTAATGAACTGAGTCTAACATGGAGAGAGTATCACAGATAAATTTCCTGCTGTCAGTAGCGCACCAGAGAAGATTAATAAGAGATGAAAGAATAACTCCTCCTCACAAGAAACAGCAGGTAAAAAGCAAATGGAAAAGGCACTTGCTGTGTTGCCTAAGAGCTAATTTTAAATTACATGTACTCAGGTCATGCCATTTCTGGTGGGAAGAAACCTTGCAACCTGTAGTGTTTGCTCATGTGTGGTGGTCTCCAGCATGCTCCAATGTTTATGCCTTACGGAGATTCCCATATTCCAAATCAAAGCTGGTCTTGAAATAAAAAAAATATGAAAATAGGAAGATGAGAGAGAAGCAGTAGCTTGTTGATATTCCTACAGTGTTTCATTAAAAAGAGCCCAGTCTTTGGCTGACATAAATTGAGTAGCTGTACTGACCTTTGTGTTTCGTTGTTTTTTTCTTTTTGTTTCATTGAATTCCCTCACATCCTAAGCTCGTTAAACTGTGGCTCAGCCAAATTGTTTTAAAACATGTTTTAAAAGGTAACTGCAGTAGCATATTGTAAATTCTGTAGCTTCAGGCATAATTTTTTCACAAAGATATTTGAATTCTAGCACAAAAGTTCTCTAGACTGTAGCCACAGACTTCTCTTTAGCAGAACTGTTCAGGTGTCTGTGTCTTTGAATTAATGCACAGATCTGGGGTTCTAGCAAAGGAGGAAGACTTTCTACATAAACAGTGGGGATCTAGGTTGGATAGACCATCCTGCAACAAATTACTCAATTCTTCTCTTTCATCCTTAAGCTATTTGTTTGTTAATAGATAGAAACCTTTTAGGCATATTCATTGCTCAAAATAATTTCAAACTGGAACAAGGTTCACAAGCAAGTCGTGTGGAGCCACCAATATGGGAATTGTTTGCACTGACATCTTGTGGTACAGTTTAGTTTGGGGATGGGTCCTGGTGCAAGGACAAACTTTACAAACTTACACCAGTGAAAATACTACTTGTTCAAGCTTGCAGAGATTTATAGAAAAAGCCACAAGGTTTTTTGAATATGGAAAGCCTCCCATTCCCAGGTGTGTTCCCAAGAATCAGTGGCTATATGTCTTTTATTTATTTAAAAATAAAGAAATAATTTAATTTTTAAAGTAGCTAGTTTTCCAAGGCAGGAGAGCTACTAGACTCCTCTCAACATCATATTGTAGAGGTATAGAGTTTACCTCCTCTTTCAAGCAATATAAAAAAGAGATTGTTCAGAACAATGAAAGATTCCGATATTCATACAGAAAGCATGTGGGGTTTTTTCCCAAAGACTTAAGAGTTAGATAAAAGAATGAAGTATTTTCTTGGTCAGTAAAAAAGCTTAGATTTCTGTAGTATGGGCAAATAACTCTGAAATAATTTTACTTATAAGCTTTACTTATCTGTTTCAAGCAGTGCTGTCATGTTTTGACAAGTCATTCCAAAAGAAGTAGTAAAGCTTCACAGCAGACTTACTCCAGATGTGATTCAAACTAACAGGAAAAAGGAGCATTTGTAAAACACAGCACAGTAATGTGCAAAGTGGGCTAAAGAAAAGATAGGTCATTTTTTTGAAGTTGAATGGGCAGAGAGGAAAAAACCTAACAGGAAACTGCTTATTAGCCTAAACACCCAGTAGGTTCAGTGTTACTTTCATGTTCAGTGAAACTATTAGATATTTTTGATCTAATGGTGAGGGTTTAGAGAATGAAAAGACATGCAGTCTGTGGCTGGCAGCTGCTCACTTCGATGTCTAGCTTAATGAGTTGTGCTCTCATGCTGGGATTTGAAGCAGTCCAGTGAGTGAGGCTTCCCTGCTGTTTCTCTTTGACTGTGTTACACAACCAGCTCTCTTTTATATTTTGATAGTGACATCTATTGGAGCTTTGAAGAATAATATTTGGGAAAAAAAATCTTAATGTATATTAGTAAAAGCAAAATTGTTGGACAATAAAATTTTCAGTTCAAAGAAAAGCAGATATGTATCTGTCATCAAAACATATACAAGAATGAAACTACTGAAAAAAAAAAAAAGTAGCAGCAGTTCAAATCCGATTCAGGAAGAAAAATGTGCCTTTCTATTGATGACGGGTGAACTAGGAAACTTCCCCAGCTGTCTGAAGTTTGTTTAGAATGAACCCATCACTAAAGCTGTAACTTCAAAGTGAAACAAATGCAGTATTTGATTGAATTCTCTATAGATATTCTCAAGGCTTGACAAGTATTAACAGAACCCAATCTAACAGAGTGGGTACAGTAGCAGTCAGCCAGTCAGCAAAGACCTGACAAGCCTTCCCCATGAGCAATGATGTCTGATGTCTCTGCTGTCAAAGGGACACAGCCATCCAGAGTATTTGGAATGAAATTAGCTCTGCTTTGAATAAGCAAGCTATCTTCATGGATTATACTGAGAATATGGGTTGAGTCTCTTTAGAGCTTACAACAAGGGTCCTAGACTTTTCCAGAAGTGTAAGACATAAACAATCCAGTAAATGTGGCCAGTGGATTTACGTTGTACTAAATTACCCAATGTATTTGCATTTTTTTAACATGTATGCACTGTGAAACAGCTCTAGCAGTCAGTCCCTGGTGTGAAGAGTAGGCAGTATTGATTAATGCTACCTCACAAAATCTCTAGAAGAAATTAGGAGATATGAAATGTGCAAGGAGAGTGTGCTGTGGCTGGTCCTCAGGACTTCTTCAGGACCTTTTCTTTCTGTTTGCTCTTTATTCCCCTGAGAACTCTCAGAGTTCCTCAATGCACACTGGAGAAATGCAAATTTTCCTCAAGCCACCTCTCTTCATCCGCATCTGGGTCATGGTGAATATCTTCATATGAATGTTTCATTTTCATTTGCTAGAAGTTGTGACTTTGGGTCTTTTACCTGGCTTCTTCTTTTCTACAAAAATATGATAAAGAATTCCCTGTAAAAGAATCAGGAGGTTTCCTCTTTGGCTCAGATTATTTGGTTTGGGTTTTTTGCATATGATTTGATTTCAATTAATTCTGATTTTTAAAGAAAATTTATTTTCTCAAGAAACCAGAGTTTTAAATGGTATTGTACTTCCTGATATCTTTTCGTGTATCTTAAAATTTGGTTTTGCTTTTATTTATTCTGGTATGTCTTCCCCAGTAGCAACATGGCTATATCCTATTCACTCCATTATGATAATAAATCCACACATCAGTCAGGGAACTAGTCAGACAGGGAACTTACTATGAAATGAAAAGGTGAAGTATGATCTTAGAATAGCAAATGTAATTGATTCAAACAATCTTAGTGCAAGAGTACTTGACAAAGCCTCAAATTACTTTACTGTTTTCTGAACTGCTTGTTTTGCAGATTTCTATGCCTAAATCCCAGAATATACCACATAAAATAATTTATAATGCAGTTATTGTTTTCATATAAATCACATCCATTTCTCCTGCTGCTGAGTGAGAAATGTTCAATTTTTACAGGCAGTGGTATGTTCTCCATTCTTGTTCAGCCTTTACAGAGCCTGCGGGAGAAATGAAATGTTAATGATGTTGTAAAGACACTTTTTATAATGAAAATATATCCAAATTAATCACACCTTTCATTTATTCAGGAGGAATTCTATCATACTCTTTGGTAGTTTCGGATTGTCTGTAAAAGAATAAAATAGGAAGTAATGAAGTAATTTAGTTAGCATATTGTGACTTTTCTGTGCAAATATCGCTACCTAAAAATAATTCTGGTTTGGTACTGTGTCCATTTCACTTTTATGGACAGTTTTCATGACACAGTTTAGGTGAGCAAACACTGCAGAGTCACTTCTCTCTGCTGAACAGTGGTTTCAGTTGCACGAATGAATATAAGGAGTGAATACTAGAAGCAAAAGTTTAATTTTCTAAGCTTGAAGATATTCAGGGAGGAATTTATTTAGTTTGAATTAGTAAAACTCACTAATATCTCTGCTGGATACTTAGCAGGTAAGATCACAAGAAGCAGAGGGATAGGGATATCATAAAGGAATTATATATATATATATATATATATATATATATATATATATATATATATATATATATATCTGTTTTCTGGTATCGCCAGGAGCTTCTAATATACCTGACTATTCTCAGCCAGACTCTGAAAAGGTATTTAGATCTCTGCTCTTCTATCATGCAATTGAGTCCATTAAGCTCAGAAAGGCTCCAGCCCAACTTGCACAGTCCTGTGCTGATAAGCTCCTTGGAACATTGTGCACTGAGAGCACAGAACAGAGACATCCTGGCTGAGCCTGTCCTGTCTTATTAAAATCCACCTTCATCTCAGCTGTGACAGAGCACAGCTCTGTGCAGAGCCACCTGGATGCCTGCTCCATCACTTTCCCCACTGTTCAGCCTGTAGGGGCAGCATGCTAGTTCAGGTACTTCACTAGATCCGTGGTGATGCAAGCTAGTAGAAAGGCACTGCTTTGAAGAAATGATCCCTCCCAATGGCACCTAAAGATCCTTTACAAAGATAAAACAAATTATTATTAATATAAACAGAATAAAGAACATAAATACGCAGGGAAAGGTCTAAACCGTACTAAATGAACAGTTGTGATAAAAATATACTAAAAGTAAATCAGAAAGAATTGAAAAATAGAACTCATCAGCAAAGAAAACTTTACCTAGGAAGCTTTACACTAGTAAATATCAATTGAGAGCTCCAAAATATTGAGCTCAAAAGCTGTAAAAGGAATGGGAAAATAAATTCTAAAAGTATGTCTACATATCCAAATGAATGCCCTGTTTCAGTTTTAAATTAGGAGGAAGACATAGAACGTGAAAGCAAAATGAGGACAATTCATGAGATTGAATATATGGAAAGGAAATAACTCTTGGAAACAAAACTAGGTAATCTTAATGAGTTCAGCTTTGGGCACCCATTATTTAGGGTTCCAAAATAATGAAATAATGAGGAGGCTTTCATCCCTGGAGAACAACAGAAACTACATTTCTATTAGATAAAAAGAGAAAATAATTAAAGTAATTTGATGCTTATTAATCTGACCTTAGAATTAAAAAAGTGTTTAAGAAGTGAAGAAAATTTTAAAGTGCTCAGGTAAATAGGAAAAACAATACAATGGTTAACAAAGGTTATTTCAGATTAAATTGCTGCTATTTCTCCATGGGGTGATTTTTTTAGACAAGAGCAGTACATTCTATTATTTATCATTACTTTAACAATTATTGCAACGTTTGAGAGAGATTGTGATAAATGCAGTAATAATAAAATATGTAAGGAAACAGAAAAAATAGATGACTCAATATAATAGGTCTTTTCAATCTCAAGAAAAGAATACAATTGTGTTTTATAAAATCAAAAGTAGAAAGGGATGCTTCTTAACTTTCTTTATATTGAAAAAAATAGTAACTTCAAATGAAGTTATAGGACATTAGGTTCTAAAGAAAATAGAGTCCACCTACCACATAATTAAACTATGAACTTTACAGCTGTAGAATATTATGAATGCAAAAATTGTTTTTGGAGTTCAAAAATATTTGAATTTATGGAACAAATTAAAAAATCTTTCATGGGCTGTTCAACACAAAAATCATATACTTACCCTAAGCAGTTATGTGAAAGGGAAATTCTGGTCTCATGCCATTCACCTGTTCTAATTTTCTTGGATGAAGCTGATAAAAAACATCATGGGAGTTAATATTAGACTCTTAGACACTCAGTCTTGGGGTTATTATTGTTTAACTTTTCTCTAATTACCTTGGCACAGAACGTTTGAGTGAAGAAATTAAAATTAGCTGATAAAGCTGAAAGACATTGGGACAGACATATCTGGATATAGTATAATCTTAAATAAATAGAATAACAGAAATTTAATGAACTCCAGTAATGTGAACAGCAGTGTCATTCACTGAAAGGCTAATGACAAAAACCTGCTGCTAACGCAAAGGACAAGTGACTAAGTGTAATTGAGAAGGAATAGCTGGGTTTGCTAGCCAGTTCTAGGGGTCTCTAAAGGATTGAGAAAGGAGGTGCTGTGCAATGAGAAATTCCTTGTTAGAGGGAAAGGTTTAATGCTGTTTTTGCAAGATGCTGATGAGATTCCCTCCATATAGCCACAATATTAGATACAGTTCCAGTCACCTATGTGCAGAAACAGGCAAAAAAGGCTATTTGAAGACTGTAAAATGAATCATCTTTATAAGAAATAAACCAAAAGCTTAGAGGCATTAATATTGCTTTCCCCGGGCTGTCCATAGATTGCATGGTAGCTGGAATCAGCAGGGAATTCCTCTTGTTCAGATTGAGGACACAATGCTGCTTTCAGACAGGCATAATCACCTGCCATAGTGAGGGAAGGATGGAAAGTTCTTGGTGTGTGCCAGCAGGTAGTCAAAGCACAACTGGGGTGCATACCAGAGCCTGAGAGAATAAAAGGTCAATTTCCGTATAACCTTTGAGTGCTCAGAGATTAAACATTGAAAAACAGAAGCCGGTAAACTAATTGGCAGGGAAGCTAAGATGCAATGGGAAAAGTAATACATTTGAAATAAAATAAATAAATTTAGAATAAAAATTTGAAAGTAGATGTTTTGGTATTGCTTCCTAGCACAGCTGGTCGGAGTATCAGTAGTAGACTGTAGTACCAGAGTTCCTTGCCCTTCCTGTCCTAAACAGAGTAATAGATAGATTCTTATGGTATAAAGTAAGATAAAGAAGTGAAATAGATGCTTCCATTCTTGCCATCTCTTGCAAAAGCAGAATTACTCAACTAAGTAAAAATTCACCGAGACTGGGTATCATTAAGTGCAGAGGCCTTGAAGGCCCAAGCATGTGGGTGGGTGACTTGATGGGGTGAGGGAGACTGCTAGAGGAGACAAAAAAAAAAAAACCAAAAACCAAAAGAAGTGAGGAATAAAGATTTCAGCTTTTGAGTGTCTTCCACCTTCTATAGTAACTGAATCACAGATGAATCACAGAATATTCTGAGTTAGAAGTGACCTACAAGCATCATGGAGTCCAGCTCTTGAATATGAATGGCCCATGCAGGGGCTGAACCCAAATTTTGGCATTTGCTATTTTCATGTATTTGTTATTGTATTTGAGTCATTACAGAGATTTCCGTAGGAAATATTATTGCTAAATTAGACTTATTAATGTCATCACTTGTAAATTCAGGCACAAGCTTAGACCTTGATATTTACCAGCAGATGTGATCAAGACAAAATATTTTGCAGATGTAATTAGGTGCTTGCAGCAAGGAGATGGGACTGACAGATGATGCACTCATATTTACAGAGTGTGGTTCCATCATCCTTACACCTAGCATGGTCTTTATTCACAACGGGTTTATATTTAAGTTTATATTTAAATGAGGTTTTATCTTTAATAGTCAGAATTTGTGGTATTTTAACAGGTTTTATTCCACTTATAGCACAAAGTATGCCCTTCATTTGTGTGGTGCAATGTTTCCTAATAGAGTGTATATTTGATATACCCTTGGACTGGATTGATATTGATACACTTACTGTAATTCTTTCACAAACTTATCAAACTATGTTCTCTCAACTTACATCAGAGAAACAAAGTGCTTGCTTACTAGTATGAGTCACTGGTTTTTGCGGTTTTTTTACACTGCAGTGTGTCCTAGATGAATTATTTTGTGTTCTGGGAATCTTAAATAGTACTTTGTTATGTCCTGTTACTGTTCTACTTTTTGTTTAAATATTTTAGGATAACATTATTTATAAAAATCAGAGTTCTTTTCCTTTATTTAGTAAAGACACCAACAAAATTTTTCATTTAAGAAGGAATAGAAATTTATTGCAGTTCTTTTTAACTGAGGTAAAGCTAGCATCTTTTCCCCTCCTCTTATTTATATTGCTTTGAGATGTGGGTCCTTTACAATCATTCAGTCTTTCATACTGCTAAAAACTGAACACCCTTTTTTCATTCTTATCACTGCATTTCATTTTGTTTACCACTTTGATCTCCTTCAAGATGTTGCTTGATGCAGTGTTAATCCATTGACTTATTGCTATTACAGTATTTCACAGCTCTCCTTTGTTGCTAAGCTCCTACATAATTGAATCATATGACCTTGGCAGTTTCCCTCTGTTAACACTGCTGTGATTTTTCCTTGAAATTTTGCTCTTCAAATTGTAACGAGTAATACATCTAACCAAATCTCTACATGTTTGTAGATACTTGTAATTAATTTGGGCTGTTAATAGACCAGCCAGGGAAATTAGGCTAAACCAAGTACAGCAGGGGACCCTGCTGCCCTTAATATAGATGGTTCAATAGGGGAATTGTGAGGAGGAGTTTTTTCAGTCTTCCTCAGACTTTTCACTAGTATAATGAAAAGAAAGGGGTATTCCATCTGGAGGTATGTGTTATGACAAGCTGTTTTAGTGGTATAAATAAAGAGCAACTTTGCTTTTTACAGTCTTTTTACTATATAATTAAGAAGTATTTTGGTGCTTCATGTGATGTTTTGGGGGTTGCTTTTTTTCTGGTGTGAACTAGGGCAAAGGATCTTTGTCTTTAGCTCACCAGCAGGTTTGTTTTGTTATGCTCTTGACTTTGTTTTTTCCAATTTTTGCCCTTTCCTCTGCATCTTCCTTGCTTTCTGCTTGATTTATTCTCAGACCTTTTTCCTTCAGCAACCTTAAGAGAGAGTTAAAGGCCTACTTTTAACGGTTGGGATTTTGGGATTTTTTTTTTGCTTGCCAACTGGGGTGGTTTTGCCTCCTCTTAGAAATAGGCATTTAATTTTCTTGATTGTTATTCAGATAATCGGTAATACAACATTTCTGTTTTCATACCTGAGGGCTCTTTTCTTAAAATGTTTTGTGTAGCTTTTAAGTAGCTTCTAGTCAGACATAAATTTGTAGAGAAGAAAATAGGAAAACTCAAATGTGGCAATGGCCATCACAGTCACTCTTCTGAGGCATCTTAGTGACTAGCAGGTCTAGAGGGCTCTCCTTCCTCCTTCTCTTTTCTAGACTGTGCTGGCAGACACTCTGTCTTACAGTATTAAATGACAGTGTGTTATTTTGTCTGTGCCGATCTGTTATCTCTTTAGGACAGGGGTCAGGTCTTCTTAGAATTTAAAACTATGAATGGCAATGCAAGAATAGCTCATAACTTTCTCTTTACATATTAATTACCTTAGTATAGTTTAAGTTGTAAGTTTCTCAGTATGTGTCCTGAACATTATTTTTACTGAAGTGTGTCAATTTTCATTACATTAAATGAATACTTATTTAATTTCCTATCTCACCTCTGAGCCCATTTTGTTAATGGTAGGATTATTCTTGCATCCCTCTGAGTCATGAATACTCTGCTTATTTTAGTATCATCTGCAAATTTAATGGTGTGACTTATTACAGATTTATGTAGACCATTGAATAAAATATGAAAATCTGCTGGTATTAATCTACAATCCTGTGAGACTTCACTTCTCAGCAGCTGCCTTTCCATTTTCCATCCAATCCCCTGTTTTTCTGGGTAGTAAATGATACCTTGGTACTGCTCAAACCTCAAGGCAAGCAACTGCAGCAGATCTGGAGTCAACTGAACTTATCACAGTCTTACAGGAAAAGCAGATGCTGTAAAAAACCCAAACCCATCAAGGATAGGAAAGAGTCGGTCTTCAGGATACAGGATTTCAGATGTGAATGCTGGGTTGCAAGCGCTTGATATTGGGAGAAAAGTTTTAATAAAGATTTACTCCATCCACAACAAATCTTTCTTAAAGATAAAAACGATCCATCATTTTGACTTTCCTCTGAACCTTTTTAAGACCCCTGCTAAGTCAGGACTCTTGGTTTATCTAGGCTAATAACATTTTTCATTTTTAAAAGTAACCAGATTTCTTTAACATGATTTACTCTTTCCATATCCACAATGACTCATAATTATTAAATTGTGCTTATATAATTATATCCTCTAAAATGATCTATAAATGTAACATCTCTTTCTTAAAGATCAGACTCTGAGGAATAAAACTTCCTTGATTTATCTCTGGAGATAAAATGATAGAGGTGTTCACATCAGGATTAGGCAAGAGACTGACAGTTCTGGAAAAAAGGTTTGAAACTTGGTGCTGGAAGGGACTTCCATTATTATTGGAGTAGTAGGGAATACAACACCTGTAGATTCAAGAGCAGAAGAGCTGAGAGTTAGCTTGGGTTGTGAGTGCATAACCAAACTGTGAGAAAGAACTGTGTGGAGTATTTTTCTGTGAAGATTAGAGATGTGTAATCATGGACAAATGAAAAAAGACAACAGGCCTTGGAGTTGGAGGTCGGGGGGACTGTAGTGGCCACCAGTTTGGTAAGCAAGAGTTAGGGAAGCCTGGATGTTTATGCAAATAAACTATTTTATCACATCAAGAAAGGGAATCCAAAAGGTTGAATATGAGCAAATTAATATAAAGGTGTGGGTTTTTTCATTTTCCCCTGAAATATTCCCTGAAATATATAACCCCTGAAGTCAGGGCTTAAAGCTTGCCTTCATTTTTGAAGTCAATAATGAAATACTGTAAAATATGACCACTGTAGGTTTGATTGTAAATCTGACTATGTGGTGTAATAAATCATATTGTTCCTAATAGCTACAAAAGTAGTGCAAAAGCATGAAAAATTTCTAAAAATGTCATGCATTCTGGTCTGGATGTGGTGGGGCTTTTGAGGATGCTTTATTGTCTATTTTGGGGTTTTTTTTAGTACTATACTTCTACCTTTGAATTACAAGTGTCTGAGTTATTTTCTGTTACAAATAGTAAAAATCTAGAGAGCTGAAGTGTTCAATCAAGCGATTGAGGGAAAGAAGACAGCTTGGAGAGGAGACTTAATGATGCATTTGTAGCACACAGGCTGTGAGCAGAAAATTGCTGCCATATTACTTCATTGTGGGTAGAATTAGAGCAAATATTAACAAGTAGCCACTATGTAGTCAGAGCCAGGTTCAAAACAAAACAACAGGGATGGTTCTTCACATATGTAGCTGTATCTGTAGAATCTCTAGCCAAAGAATACGCTGTGTGCTAAAAACTTGGGTTAGGCGCTAGCAACTAATGTCTCCTCCATGAGCTTGTTGTTGTCTAAAAGAAAGAAAGAAAGTGTATCTTGGGAGGGGCTTAAAATTAAGAGATTGGAGGCTGGTGGAAAGCTAAGTTCCCTATTCTTATATTTCCTCCCTTATCATTGACCCTTCCCCCCCCCTTTAGCTGGAGTAGTTGCTTTTGTGTTGTGTTCAGCTGCAAAAAAACACAGCATACCTGTTTTCTTGGCTGTGGGGAGACCAGAGATCTGGTGACTTCATATATTCATCTGTTCCACTTTCTTGTTGGATGTGACCTGTAAGATGTGCGTTAAGGCCGTGCAAGTGAATATTTTATAGTGCTGGTGTTGGAAATTGTTGGGATTAGATGAGGTTCATTAGTTGTAATCTTCTAAATTCTTCTGTAGTGAGGTTGGTAAGTAGAAACCCTTTAAAGGGAGAAGAAACTAAAAATGCATATATTTCAAATAGTTTCAGCTGATATCCTACATTTCCCTGTAGACCTTTCCTAGTCTTTCCCTGTACTACTCTTTTACCTTGAGGACTGGTGTGCAGTTCTAGGAACCACAATTTAAGAAGGCTATAAAGGTACTATAGAACATCCAAAGGAGGGCAACACAGATGGCAAAGGTTCTGGAGAGGAAACTGTAAGAGGAGGGGCTGAGGTCACTTGGTCTGCTCAGCCTGGAGAAAAGGAGTCTGAGGGGAGACCTCACTGCAGCTATGACTTCCTCATGAAGGGAAGAGGAGGGGCAGGCAATGATCTCTCTGATGACAAGTGGTAGGATCTGAGGGAATGGCCTGAAGTTGTATCAGGGGAGGTTTAGGATGGATATTAGGAAAAGGTTCTTCACCCAGAGGGTGTTTGGGCACTGGAACAGGCTCCCCAGGGAAGTGGTCACAGCACCAAGCCTGACAGAGTTCAAAAAGCATTTGGACAACATTCTTGGACACATGATGTAATTCTTGGGATTACCCTGTGCCAGGCCAGGAGTAGGATATTATGATCCTTCTGAGTCCCTTCCATCTGAGGATATTCTATGATTCTTTCACAAATGCAGCTCATAGAGTTAACATAGAAAAGGAAAAACACAGGTAATGTTGAGGGTGATGCTAACAATGTGATCCCAGCCTTTTTAGGGAGTCAGTATTTGCTTCTCAGGAACCACCACCACACAATCCACCCCTTCTTTTGTATCCTCCATCTTGGAGGAATATGACATGGGGAGAAAGTGGGCATTAAATCCCCAGTTTTATATCTTGCACCTTGGGAACTTACAGTTCTGTCCAGATTTATGCCTATGTGTGGGTGAACTCTAAGGAGAAGGTGTGGGAGAGCAATTTTACAGGGCTGGCAAACTACTGTTCAATAGCCTTTAGTCATCTGCAAGACATTTCAACAGCTGATATACCTTATTAACAGCAAAGGCTAGGTATTTATAGAGCCACTGCATCCAGAGATTCTTTCATAGACAAGCTGTTCATACTCTGCAGGAACCACATCACTTGATGTAGGAGGTTGAGCAATCTTTATTGAGGCAACAGTGTGACCTCATACCCTGCTGCTAACAGAGGCAGAACAGCAATGGAAGATTAATTTTCTGTTTCTTTCCCCCAAGGGTGTGAAAGTGTATCTCTTTTAGGTTCAGTCTCAAATCAGAGAAGGAGGTGGAAAAGTGCTTTCACTGTTCTCCAATTATTAGGTAGAGAAACAATTCTATTAACATAGATGATACACAGATGATGAATCTTACATTTTCTATCAACACAACATTTTTAGGTCACCGTGGAGGAAAAAAAAAGTGTAAATCCTAAAGAAGAGGAGAAAAATAAGTTCTAAGATTTCATTTCTTGTACATTTACGCTTGATATTAACACCTCCTGCTTATAAAATGCTCTATATATTTTTTCATAATGCCCTTTTCCAGTCTTGGGATGAACCATTCATAAAAGCCATGAGTTCTGGACACTTCTTGCACTTAATTTAACCTAGACTTACTTACTAGTCTAGTAGATTATTTGTAGCTAATGAAAACAGCAGGAACAGCATAGCACATCCAAATGCAGCAGTTCAAAACTGCATTGGTACAAATAAGATCTGAGTTCATAATAGCAGAAGGTAGGAGCTGATATTTGAGAAATATAACAGTAACATAGACCAGTGAACCATCTACTGTAGCACTCAAAGATCAGTCCATATGCAGTGCTGTAGAAGCTGATAGCTTAAATTTTTACTTTGAAAAACAAAAATGCAGTACTACTAATTTGTCTCATTTCATTCATGTTAGTTAATGTACAATTGGTTTTGTGCTGGAAAAAGGATAGAAATACAGAAATTTCTAGAAAGACCTTCTTAATAAAGAGGAGAAAAATTGTGAACTTGATACTGTTTCTTTTTCATGGAGGAGATCCAGAGATTCATTGCATTGTTTGTAGACCTCTGAGGGACTACACTCATCAGCCACGACATTGTCAGAACAGCCGTGCGTCACAGCCTTCCAGCCATTCAGAAAAGTTTTGACAAACACTGGGAGATACTTCCAAACCTCTTCAAGCAACTAGAAAACAAAGTGCTTAGTCAGAAAACAGATTATTTTGGGCTTTTGGTCTACTTAGCTCTTGGGAGCTCTGAGGCAGAAGCTGATTCTAATTCTCTGCTACTGAAATCCCAATTCAGTATTTTTGGTGTGAAAGAAGTTACAAAAATTTGGAGAGTGTTTTGCTTATTTGATTCACTCCTTGGAAAACTGGTACAGATTTGCAAAATAATTTGCAATCACAGCTATGAAGTGACTTGTTTATATTTTTGGGGGTTTAACATAAATGGAGGGTTAGTTCTCTTCATTCAAGATGATGTTCTTGAAGATCTTCATTACAAATGCTTTTCACCATCAAAGAATAATTCTCTAGTTCCTTCTCTACTTTCTCTGGTAAAATTGCAAAGCAATCGTTTTGCTGACTGCTTTGCAGTGATTGAGGTATTGGTGGTACTTTTATTCTTATTTTTATTCTTATTATTCTTATTATTATACAAATCCTTTAGGTACTATTAATAAATATTCAAAAAAGGAATCTTTTTATCTAATCGTACCTAGAAGCTGAAAGTGCCAACCATCCTGGACTCCAAAATTTCTCCATGCCTCTCACAATAAGAATTTTGTCAGGAAAAAATATTCTGCTATGAACTGGTTTGGAAATAACTATTCTATAATGAGTGGTCATTAAATGGGGCCATCTTTAACCCTTATTCCTCACGTCCTCCTTATTTAATGGGAATTGCTAATTCCATCAGCAAAATACACGTCATTAAGGTGATGCAAAGTCTTCTGATGAGGATGACAGGGTAACTTTGCTTTAGTTGGGGGGAGCAGTATATTTACAAATGTTCCTTTTCCAAGTGGAGATACTTCTTAGTGAGCAGTCGACATCAACCAATTGTGTCTGGCCTGAGGTTGCATGTGATGTAATGTATTAATGATTCTTATGATCAGCTCCCCAAATAGCTGGTGCTAAACCTTGGCATTTTGGAACTACACAATGTTTCAAAAAAAAAAAAAAACAAACCCAAGGAAACAACAGGATTGGCTTAGTTTATCCCTTTAACATTAAATGTAATTCCAGAGCTATATATGCTATATGTGCTTTCTCCTGTCTTGCAGCATAGAGAGCACAATGCCTGCAAACAGACCATTTGTTTCAACCTGAGAAAATATTTCAAGAAAATAAATTAAAATTCTAACCTGTCTTTTGCTTGAAGGAGCACATTTTCAGGAGGTTTTTTTCTAGTCTAAGGTTATCGGTCAGATCCCTCTTGAAACCCTGGTGACAAGTTGAAAATAAATTCCAATGCCTCAGAAATCTTCAAAAGGAGGACTTAATTTGTTGGTTTGAAGGTTTTTGCTTGAAGTGTCATAATTTGTTCTGGCATTGGACTTATGCAAAAGATATTTCTGTTTCCTATGATAAAAGTAATAATATTGTTATGTCTTAATCTATTTGCCTTTTTTGTGTGATTGTCTTAAAGTGTGCTTCATTTTCTTTAGTTAGCAAAAGCTTTTTAGAAAGGGTAGATTGAAACACTGTAGTTTGAGAAGGTTGCACAACTACAACAGATACTCTCTGAAATAATGGTTTAGAGTGGAACTGATAAGAGGTTGGATAGTAGGCCAGCAAACAGGATGTCTGTAGTCCATCAAGGACTAAATGAGATCTATATAAAGCAACAGTGTAATTGTAAAATCAAGACAGTTAGACTGGAAAAGATCCAAAAATAACATTTGAAGATATGTCATAAACAGACCATGTGGTTCTGATAAAAGACTAGAATGACACTGCATTTAGCACATAGGTAAAGCGGAGAAGTCAGTTCTAAAGTCTTAGTAGATGCCTGATTACATCCAGTAAAATCCAGTCAGCATGACAGAGAACTGTGTTGTGAAGTAGAGCCATGGCTTTGATATGTTTTATTCAAGCTGCAGGAGAGGTAGTTCCATGTGGTGTTTGGACCCAGTGCATAGGGCTATTTTTATTCTTTGTCATGTTGTCTAAAGAAGGAACCCCCTGGCTAAAGGCAGAACCCTAAGGACAGCTGAACAAATATGGTCAGTGACTGGTCCAGGAATAGTTTTTCCTCTAATTCAATCACTGTAGTGGATTGGTAGTGGTTGAATTGTTGACATGTTTGCTGCAGATATTGGAAAAAGCAGACCCAAGAGGCAAGAAGTAACCAAAATGGAGTGTCCTTTCGAAGAACTGCATGTTCAAGGACACTGTGGCTTCATCACCAGCTTTGACAGATTAATTACTCCATCTTTAGGTATCAAACCCAGCCTCAGGAAGCATTTGGAAGCCACCAGACAAAACTTCAGATGATCTCCATGAATTAATACCTTTTCAGGCTCTGGTGTTTCTGATCCACAGATTTATTTGTCTCACTGTGGTGAGGGGTATATCTCCAGACACAACTGTTCCTCAACATGTAGTTGTCTTCAAATGTCTTGAATCTGTTGTCTTAGGCTTACAGCTACCAAAGGGCAGCTAGAAGACAGCTGTATATGTTAGAAATCCAGAAAGTATGGGTTTAAGATAAAATCAAACCTTAAGTCCTCAAAATCAAACAAAACAAAGCCAAACCAAAACATCTCATCATCTGAGCTCATGTCTGAAGATGCAGAGAGAGGAATAGATTCTGTATTGTGTAAAAAGCAGGTACGGACAAAAGAGAATGGAATAGTTTAAATCTATTTGAATATTGTTTGTTCCTCAGACTTTTGAATGAAGGAGTCTGTCCTATTAGCTAACCTTAGTAATAACTACTGTTCTGAGTGATTAGTTCTTTGATTAAAATATAAATCTGGAAAATGATGCATGAAATTTCTAATTTCAGAGGTTTTTTGCAATTTTAGGGATCATATTTGATCCACATTACAGATCATTATTGATATCTCTGAAGGTAGTTCATGTCTTATGCCAAGCATTCAGGCTGCTACCAAAGAGGCAGCAAGATATTTTGACAGATGGAATTGAGGGTTTACACAAGTCTTAACTGAAGCTTCAGTTCTGACTTAAAGCATGACAAAAGCTATATCCAGTTCATTAGATACAGCAAATAATTGTAGGATTATCATTCTACCCGGCTACAAGCTTTGTTAGGGGCAGCTTCACATCACTCTGAGGAGAGAGGAGGCCTCTTGCCTGCTAACAGCCTTGAGAAGGAATCAAAAAGGGATTAAAATTCATAAGTATCCTTTGAATTACTATTTTTAGGGTATGTAATCTGTATTGTAACTTCTTTAGCAAAGAGCACTTGAGAAGGTCAAGATCTATTCAGGAAGCATCAGAGCTACAGTTCTCATGGGACAAAACACAGCTATTCTTCCAAAAATAAACCTAGTTACAAAAAGCAACTTTTTTATTATTATTATTGTTTAGGACTTTTTGAGCCCATCTATTAAATTAAAATCAGGTATGTGCTCCATCTTCCAAATGCTCAAAAAATTGTTGTGTAATGCATATTTACTCTAACTCGTTATTTAAATTTTGTTTTGTTTTTGTTTCTGTGAAGTACAATGACTCCCCATTAACTTCAGAATGTTGATATATTGCTTAAATCGAAAGCCAAGTATTTTGTGATCCTGCTATCTAAATCCCATTTGGGCACTATGAGTAATTGCAAATATGGAACATAAATACCAGGCAAAAATCCAGATAGTTAATCTTTTGTATATAAAGTCATTAGGCACTATAGAGGATGCAAATTCCCCAGGTATTCAACTTCAGCTGTTGTGGGATTTTTTTGTTTTGTTTTGTTTATTTTTGTTTTGGGGTGGGTTTTTTAATACATGTTTAGAGACAGAGACGTGCACAGCCTGTTCTAATCCAAAGTTGAACAGAAAGATATTGTTATTACATTTAAATTTCTTAGACAATGTCAACATTTTAGGGCTTCAGTTGGTCATTGGAAAGAAGACAGTGATCTTCGTCCTGCTAATCTAATTTCTTTTATTCTGTTGGGATTGCAAAAACTAGATTAGAGGGCACTGTTGGAAACTGGAAGTACTTGTCTTTTATCTAACTAATGTCAGTGTTCGAAGCGAACAATTCCAACTGTTCTACCCTCATCTTAGACCAACCATGATGTTGCTGCCTGTTGGAGGAGCCTGAGGGAGTAGTTATGTTACATTCAGTGAGCCACACAGATGTACCTGAGCCCCAGGGTGATTTACAGCAAACTTCCTGGTGAGGTTCAGTTCTGTGCCCATCAGTGGAGGAAGGGCACACCTAATTTGCTCATACAGGACTTTGCTTCAAAGGTTTTCAATGACATTTAACTCTCAGTGGCTGCATATAAAACATTGGGTGTACCATGCAGGCCGGTTATCTCGATCCCAGAAGGCACTTTTGCATTTCTCCTCCTTTAATATTCAACTTCCAGGATTTCCAGTATTGCTGAGTACTGAGGAAGTGTAATCCATTTGCTTTTGGTAATGCAGTATATGTGGAATGTTTTTGTGTACAATAGTTTAAATCCAATGGAGAACTGGTAGTTGTTTTTTTTTTTTTTGGTGGCAAAAGTTGCTTTATAATGGAGTAATATACAATAAAAAGCTTATGTAATAGTGTCGAAAATATATAAAATTATTATTATATAACTGGAGTATGAAAAATAATCTGACAGGTCACCAGTTAAACTTCAGGATCTGCAGTCACTCTTGCTAAATTGAAAGGAATTGGCCAAGGATTTGTCAAAGAATATGAAGCAAATCATTTTGTACCAGTACAGAATGCAAAAATTAGTTGAATCTGGTGGGATGGAAGAAAAAATATTTAAAATAATCTGATTTTAAAATGGCAGTCAATATACTTTTGATGCAAAAAGTTACTAATAGCTACACACAGAGAGTAACTCTAAAACCCATTTTATTTATTTCTAACACCTGGCTCTCTACAGAAAAAAAAAATACACTAAAATAAATCATAGAAAGCATGGATTTTTTTCCCCCTAGTAGTTCACAGATGGATTCTTGATCAGCCAGTTCTCAGAATAAAGAAAAAGATTTTCTTACTTTTATTTATTATGTATCTCTCACAGTAGCTCCCATTTAGGACCAGCTTAAAACTTGAAAAGGTGCAAGAATAAAACTCCCTTTTCTGTGCCCTTTTCCCCATATAATGATAAAGAAAGTGTTTTCTGAAGGAGCTTCTAGAAACTCTTCCAAGGGAAACAGTTGCCAAAAGAATATTAAATGTTTGGAGGAGTTTAAAAAAGAGGAGTGTGTGAACACTAAACTTCGCATTAGGGACAAATCTGACTGTATCAGAGGCCCTTTATGTAACTTAACAGCATGAGCTTGTCATAAAAAACAGTTACTCATCAATCAAAAGAAAGGGAAAGGAAGGTAGAGACTTGTGTCTAGAAATCTGTGCTGTGTTGTATACATTTCATCTAGTATTTTCCAGGCAAAAATTGTAGCAGTGGATCACTATTCAGTGATTTAAAGCAGAAACATTTCACAATCCCAGTGGGTTGTAATGTTAAAATATTAATAGCTTTTTCCTTTCTGCCTTCTCATTTTTTTTGGTTGTATGATAAGTTAGACACAAAAGTTTTTCACATTTAGGAAAACCAAAGGATCCAGTAAGACACCTAACTAAACACAGACAATATGAATTTATTTTTTGTGGTTCACTCCCACCCATGTGAATTAATCCATCTGTGTTTTGTCTTTGTTGCTCTGTCCCCATTTAACTCTTGACCCAGTCATGTACCAACAACCAATTTTGTATTCAAAGACAGGCATGGATCTGACTTCATAGCCCTACTGAAAATACGAAAGCCAAACATCAAGAGAGACAGTGATAGATTCTTGTAACAACTCAAGCACAAAGCCAACTACATGAGAAGCTGTCCAATACTTTTCTGTAGATTTTAGGAGGGACGAAGGAAAGAGCAGAGCCATGTGAAACTGGTGCAGCAACAGGGCCTGCAGCTGTGTCAACATCATGTGGTAACTACCAAATGTCTCTGTGACTGCAGAGAGCAGCTCTTATTCCATCTGGGAATAAGGAGCTATTTTTCACAAACATTGCCGCCCTTTTAATAAATGAGATATACTAGGATCTTTTTTAATGGTCTAATGGACTTATAATTTGGCTGCAAAAAGTATTTTTGATCCAGTTTTGAAGTCCACTGGGGCAAATGCAGACACATTGCACATGTGAGTGAAATGACACTTCAGAGCAATGAAGCATCTGGAGAAGACACCACTGTCACTATATTTGTTTTATGCCTTCTCCACATATCTCATGGGTATAGATAGTTAACTAAAGTTATCTATCAGATTTTGTACCAGATCCCTTGCTAACAAAATCATAGCATCATTGAACAGCCCGGATTGGAAGGGACCTTGGAAGATCACTTGGTCCAACCTGTCATAGAAAAGAGACTCTACATGAGATATGTAGCACCCTGTCCAATTGCACCTTGAAAACTCCCAGTAACAGGGACTCAATCACAACCCTGAGTAGCTTCTTCTAGTTATGGATTGTTCTCACTGTAAAAAAAAATCTTACTTACGTCAAGATAAATTATGTGGACTTCGTCCAAAATCACATAGCTGCTGTAACAGATGAATCAGGAAGAAAAGGCTCAATGGTCACTACTGTTCTTGAGTCAGTAGAATCAAAAATAACATAATCATGTAGACCTCTGTCCCTGTAATGTCCACTCCCACAATGTTTAGCAATGGCTATCAGATAATTATCACATAATTCATTCAAGTATAATTTTAGATAAGTCTTTATTGAAAACACTTTACTTTCTAAGAGAACTAAAACACTTCCCTTAAATCATCTTTCCTGTCAGGAAGAGCCCTAGTAATGTGTATTTATTCTTGAGCTGTCAGTGAAACTTTTGTTTATGAGATTCACATTCCCTGAGTGGAAGATCAACCCATTGTGATATTAAGCCAATATTTAGTTTACTGCCTTTAGACAATTGTTAATAGAAAGCTTCAACCCACTTTTTTTTTATTAAATGCTTCATTAGAAGAATACCTGTCATTCCTAGTAGTTTATTGATTGCTAACAATCTTTAATGGTAGCAGAACATGTGATAGGGAGTCTTGAATTCATGAGTTTTCTGTCTATAAATATAAAATAATGTAAATGAGGCTGCTAATTATGGTTAAGGTGGTTCGAGTTTTGTATAATAATATTAGGGGAGATCTGTAATATAGTCTATGCTTCTCTCCAGTCTTCTGTGGCATTTTGTGGACACTGTGTAACCTTAATAGTTTGTCAGAATAAGCTAGCATTTATGTTTATGTGTTTCCCCCTAAAAGTAATCAGACAACATTTGGAATAACTTTTGTTTTAGTGAGAACCTAGTTTTTTTGGTTTTGCTTTGTTAAGTTTTCATTTTCTCATAGAAAGTTATTTGTACAGTAGTGCAATTGGATCAGTACAAGAAATTTTTCTCTTTTCATCTACTACATTCATGCAAGGAAGGAGGCACAATCCAGCATGATGTCCTTTTTTAATTTGGGGTGTTAGTTCTTTGACTGCTTAAGAAGCAGTCCACTCATTTTCTCCTTCCCTTTGACAGAAGATGGCAGCCCAACTAGAACCACTTTGGCATAGCTTTCATCCCACTGCTGGTGTCCAGTGTTGGAGAGCTCCAATACAGCCAATGTTTCCAGGCTTTTTAGTGAGCTGCCCAGGGAGAAGTGAAAGGAGTTGCACTGCAAGCTGCATGTGAAGCACGTGCCCTCAGAGTAAAAAGGCAAGGTTTGAGCAGTGGTTTGTACTACAAAGGCAGCTCATTTCTTATTGCTTTAGAAATCTATTAGTTCAGAGAATTCTACTTTGAGAACCATGGAACTGGTTTTATATCTTTCTGTGGAACTGTTTGTATGTATTTCTGTGTAAAATCTTTTTAAAACAATCTTTTAAGAAAAGAAAATTTGAAGTTGGCTTTGCCTTTTTTTTCATGGGTGTTTGATGTCAGTTTAGAATGGATTGAGTATCTAGGTATAGAGAATAGAGATTTCTCTTTTGCTGAAGACTTGGTCTTTGAATGGCAAAGGAAGGGTTTTGAAGGAAATGCTAAAATGGTTCCAGCCTAAAGACCACAATGGAAATATTTTTTAAAGTGATACAAATGTTTTCAAGAGTAAAAACTAGATACATTCAATTTAAGTTCAGATTTTTCTATCTTTAAAACAAAACAAACAAAAAACCATCAAAAAACAACCTCAGAATTCCTCAGCCAACAATCTCTTTCATGAGGTTCTTACTGCTCATAAACCGATATTGATACAATTTTTTTAAGAAGCACATCCTTTAATTTTAAAAAAAACCTGCTCACTTCAATTTAGAAAGCATGCAATTATATTGACTCAGAATAGCTAATAACAACAAATTGGCTTTGCACAATAATAACTTTTAAAAACTCTGAGAATTAGTGTTCTTGATTTTATCTTTCACTTGTAATATTCTGAAGTCTATTTATACATTACTGAATATTAAAACACCTAAATCAGCAAGTCAGAAATTTGGCTTTAACAATGGGCTCAATTTCCTGTGTTATATCCAGCAAAGAATTGGTAATGAAGCACAGAATGTTTCACAAATACATACATACTTCATAGGATTGTCTGTCAGTGCATGTGGAAAAGATAAAAGTATTCTGGAAGAAGTTCAAAGGAAATACTCTAGTAACTATGGAAACAAAAGCCCTCTGCCCTACGTTGAGAAGAAAAAAAAAGATAAAGTTAGACTAGATGAACATCTTCTTTTTAGCGCCAGTTTGGCTGAGACACATTTGTCCTGCAGAGCTGATGAGGCTTTGAAAGAGATAATCATGAGTATCTCCATAAAACTCCAAATGCTTTTCTTATGACCTGGGGACAGCCTTGAAACAAGCACCTTACCACATCATTGACTCACATATGATTGAAATCAAGCTCCATTTCAAAAAAGCTCTTCCTTACATTTGGCTGGAATTCCAGATATTGTGCCAAATATGGGAATTGGTCATTTCAGTTTTAGTATGGATCAGGCTCTGAGCTTTTTATTAACAAATAAATAAATGAATTTCATAAGTTCAGTATTGCAGAAATTACAACTCTGAGTCAACAAATGAGAAACATGAGCATCTATACTCCAGTCCTTACATAAACCTTTGGATAACATTTTATTATATTAAACATCACCTAATAATAGTTACATAAAGAGGATAATATAAGATAGTCTTACAAAAGAGCTGGAGACATTTAGTGTGAGATTTATACAAGAATTCTAGTCCATCTTATGTTCTTCAACCATTTCACCACTCTCTTAGCAATGGGCAGCAAATAGTACAAAATTAATAGTACAAGTTTATGTATCCCATGTTACTCTGAAACATCTTTTTTATTAGTATTTTTTAAATCCAAAATTTCAAGTTTTCCTTATAATTCTGACTTGAATACCTCTTCTAGGTTCATTTATTTATTTCTCTTCTATTCAGAAAAAGTTATAAAAAGTTATAAAAGTTTCTGTGTCGGAAACCTTATTCACTTTTGTTTGAGTTATGCAGTGTCAGACTTGGGCAACTGGAAAATATTATTTATCAAAGATCTCCTGTAAAATTGTAGGTATATTTTTAAAAATTTCTTGTTATTCCCTGAAGACAGCTCTTGCTGTCTTGCAACTGTCCTTTCCTCTGGCTTCTCTCATTTTCTGGAAGTCTAATTTGCCCATGCGTGAATTTTTATAATTTAGCTTAATCTTCCTTAACTTTGTGTTTTCATTAGGTTACCAACTCAGGTTTTATGTCATGAAGTAGATTAATTGCTTCTGCATCTACTGCATGTAAATAATTTGAAGTGCTGAACAGGAATTTTGCTCTGTATTAACAGTTGTGTAAAAAGTATACTGTACTTAATGTGACTTGCAAGATATTTCTTTATAGTCATCTATACTTTATTTGAGAACTACACTAACCTTTTTAAACATGAAGATTCAGTCAAAATTTTGAGCATTTCGTTCCTATGCTAATGAGCTAGAAAATATTTTTTTAAAGTTCTTTACAGGTAACATTTTGCCTGCAAGTTTTATAGAGATTTTTCTTTTCTGCTATCTCTAAGATTCTTACAAAGCACATAAGGTTTTAAAGCTCTATGAAGATTGAAATGACTGCAGAGCAGTGATGTTACTCATTCCAAAAACCTCATCTGAGGTAGTTCAGGACACAGTTTTGCAAGAGATGTCTGTGCAAGTCCCGTTTGCATTTTTGATTCTGCATTATGAGCTTACAACATGCCAGCTGTAATCTCACTCATAATGAATGGGTTTTATTGTAGGAAATATCTAACAGTAGGATTTACTTAAATTTATCAGAAAGGCTTTTAAATTAGCTAGCAGCAATACCTTGCCAGGAAAGTTCCTCAAAGCACTTCACTAAGATTTCAGTAAATACGTAACAAGGCTTGGTTACCATCTTTTCTGTGTGTCAAGAATAGAACTTAAGATAGCAATGAAATTGTTAGACTTCGGTGTTCAAAAATACAGTCAAAGGAATTATTGTATTCTGTTTTATTCACATGTAGTTAATTATAACTACATGCCCAAATTATAACCCACGCCCGCCAAAAGCTAAACAAAGCAAAAAGCCCTCCACAACATACCTTTCTGGTCTTATTCTCTGTCCTTTTGCCTCACTACATAAAATGAGAATTGTTGGGATTACCAGCCTTCTGTAGAAGACTTGGCAATTGATAACTCAGCAGACATAATGAATTGCTTTTTCCAATTTGGGTCCGTGGCTCTAGGCAGAGATAAAGCTTGAAGATGGTCCCATTCTCCTTTTCTACTACATAATTATTTCTGCTACAGCAGCACCTTGGAGCCATAATCAAGCCTGAGATTCCTTGATGCTGCAGAGCAGACAATTACAGAATAAAAAGGTCTCTGCCTGACTGCACTGATGCACAGAGTAGGAAAAAGAGAGACATGAGATGGGTAGAGACTTATGGAACGGAAAGAAAAGAGAAGTGATGTTAGAGATGACAGTCAGAGATCTCTCTGTGCACATGTTCAGGTTTTTTCACATCAGAGGTTAGGTTTTGCAGGCTGGCTTGCAGAAGAAGAGAGAAGGGACTTTTCAAACCTTTGTGGGGAGTTCTTTTCCAGTGCCAGTTCTGTATGTGCCAGGGCTGTGATTGCACTTTCAGCTCTCCAGCAGAGGAAGGACTTCTAGCTGTTCCAAGCCATGCTGCTTTGATGGTTGGTTTCCTGAGCAAAGGGTGCTTAAAAAGCAGAGTTATTTGTAATGTATTTTCTGCATTGCAGGACTTCAAGAAAGAAATCTCTCAATTTATAATTTACAATTTACTTTATGTTTAAAAATCTAATTTATTACATTTTTTAACTGACCTGAAACAGTTTAATATCATAGCACAATCAGGGTGTGCCAGCTCTGTTACACACAAGATGGTGTTTAAAGACACAAGCAATGCATTTCAAACTCAGTCAAAACTAATTGCCAATATGAAATTCTGCTTCCTTGTAAGTATGCCTCTGCATATTTCAAGATCTTGTGAATACTATTCTGTATGTAATTATTCTTCCATGCAATTTCTTAATTACAGGAGGTGAACATCTTGAAGATAATTAAATTTATAAATTAGCAAAAGAGCCCCTCTGACAAAATTAAATTTATTTGAATATATAACAGGATCACAGTACTTCTTGTGTGGTTTTAAAGGCAAATGGACATAGGCAGATTGTTTTGATATTGCTACTGTGCTTTCAGAGAACCCACAGGGTGTCCCTGTCCATACTATGTCATGAATCTTTGTTTCAGTCTGAGTAATCTCAATTATCCAATAGTGGTGCACTAAGGAAGGCAGTGAACTTGTCTTCAATATCAAAACAGAGGATAAAAATAATCTGTGCTTTTTCCAGAGCTATTTCTTGACCTTTATTTCAGCTGACTGCTTCTATCTTTACTTAAAACCTTAGTGTCAGCTGTGCTATTTCTGTGTGAAGAAATAGCCATTGAAAACTAGACTTGATCTTTACACTTTTTAGAAATATATCTGATAGTCTTTACTATTTCTTTCAAGTTATATTCTAAGCCATAGTACAGGAAAATTCCATTATACAACCTGGTGTAACTTGGAATACTTTTTCTGCTCCATGTTCTCTCACTTGTGTATTTTCTTTATGCTATTCTGGATCTGTTATAATGATGATGATATCTGAGTGCTAGGTAGCATAGTCTTCTATCCCTCTCAAATTAAGTATCAATTTAGAAAAAGGTTTTATGGCTTTTCAAGTTATTTGCCAACTAGTCAGATGCACTATGCTGTTTCAAATTAAACTTAATTTTATGTTCCAGTGAGGGAGTTAGCACTTCGAGTGAATTTAAACAAGAGATGACGTCAATGAATACATTATTTCAGACAGTGTCTTCCTTTATACCTCTTTTTGTTTAAGGAGCTTCCAAGTAAGTCAGGGAAATATGCCTTAAGGTGGGTGCAAAGCTGATGGGGTAGCTGTATTGAGAGTAGGGATCAGTTGCTATCTGTCCCACTAAAAGGATGTGTTCATTGGAGGTTTTTATTGATCTTTTATTCTGGTACTGTTCTGTATTTCAACAAGGACAGCTAGAATAAATTGTATGTTCACTTAACTGTTCAGCAGTTGCAAGTGAATTGTGGCTACAACTTTTTCAGAAGACTGATTTGTAAATTCAAAGTATCTTAGTAAATTGGAGAAATAGTAATAGTTGGTATATTATCAGTAGTAGTCCCAGTACTATTATCACTATTGTTTCTGGGGGTTTTTATCTTTTAAAATATGCAAAGTTCTGTCCTTGGCAGAAATTATCAAATGTGAAAACACAAGTTGGGGAATTACTCCTAAATTGTACTAGTTCCCGAGAAGAGAATCCTGTTTGCTGTGAATCCTAACTGAATGTGAACCAAAATTTGAGACTGCTGATAAACCAAGCATTTTAGGAAGTGGATAAAGTAGCATGTTCAGTGTTACATATCTACTCTTCCTAGTACTGCAGCATTAGTAGCACCTGGAGTATTTTATCCCCTTTTGGGTATCACATTGCAGAAATGCCACTGGAAATTTTACGGATGAAAACAGCAAAATGTGTTGGAAACTTCAAAAACATGACCTTAGATGAAAAGTTGAAAGAAATGTTTAATCAGTTTGGAGATGAAAAAACCATGGAATAACAGAAGTCTTCCAATATCATAGTGTTATCTCCAAATAGGAAAGGAACACAACTTTTTCTCTCAATTTTCTGAGGAGGAATAAACGATAGGCAGCACAATGCTAAATTAAAGCAGATTCAAGCAGTTTAGATAACCATCAAATATAACTATAAGGACAGTGAAGAATGGGAAGAACTCAAAAGTTTAACTGCTGGTTTAAACCAACTGGTCAAACATACTGTGAAGGATTTACAAGTAATTAATTCTGTCATGGAACAGGAGGTTGGACTGGACAGACTTCTAGGGTGCTTTTCATTGGGTTTTTTTTTGTTGTTGTTTGTTTCCCATTTTTTTTCAAAAATTAATGTGATCCTTTAGCATAACAAGAGAGAAAAAGGTAAGAGGTAAGGTTAAGAGAATATAACTTTTTTTTTTTTCCTTTTAAGCAGCAAGTATAGTTTGAGGAAAATCTTCCTAACCAGAAGTTACTTATGAAATGTGATATAATTGAGAGGTTTCAGTGTCATGGAAGAAAAAATGTATATACACAACTGTTGTAGTGCAGATAACATTTGTTTGCTTGGTGTTTAAAGGCTAATTCTAATTTTTTGCCTTTGACAAAGACACAAAGTAATTTTTTTGCAGTTTGATATTTCCAAGAACATTATAATTGCAACTAAATCCAACATATAACACCACCTGCCAAAGCCTAATATATATTTTAAGACATTTTAACAGTTTGGTTCCAGTCTTTTTCAGCTGGAACATGTAGCCCCTATAGTAATATGAACATATAGTAGATATACAGCTTCATTTTTAAAGAAATGGAGTAAGATGGCATGGTTTCCCTACCAAAAAACTTGAAAAATGGGGAATTTACATTAGCAATATAGGAAGTCAGTACAGAATAGCTGTTGCATGCCAAAAGTAGGTTAGCGAGCTTTCTCCACATGCAAAATGCTTTCAGAGTATCATTGTACTATATAGGTGTAATGTAAGGCTTGGTCAACATTGCTGCACAATTCTTTCAGGATGAAGTTAAGAAAAAAGTGCTTAAAATTGGAAACTAACAAAGAAGAGAAAAATCCATAGAATTAAGTCAAATATGTCAGTGAAAAATCACAGAAAATTCAGTGAAAAAAATTATATTGCAATGTCTTTGTCCTAAAAACATATGATACTAAGGCACTGAAAAAATAGCCTGTACGTGATTACCAAGCAGAAGTAAAATCTGTTTTCTAACCCATGGCTTGCTCATGCAATGCCATATTTCATCCTTTCTTCCCTAGCTGGTGATATATGGGTGTGTCAGTGAGCTAACGATGTTTTCTTAGAAGAGGCAGAAGGTTTTTTCTTTTAATGGGACATATAAATAAAACAAATTCAGCTGCAAAAACAACACTAACCTTAAAATTATTACAGAATCAAAAAATATTTTCCGTTATTATTTTGACTGGACTTTAGAACATTTGTAAAAATGAGCAATTATCCTCTGAAGCCCAAATGGACGTAGGCAAGCCTGCACACACATGGGCAGAATCCATCCTTGTAAATCCCCAGCTGAGGTTTGAGGATGTTCAGGAGGAAACCATACATCACTTCAGCCGTACTCAGTGAGGAAAAAGGGGAAAACATACCAGCTTTAAACCAATTTCTACAAATGATCCTTTGGTTTCTCTGGAGAGCCGAAGAAAGAAAGTGCCTTTTCCAGTTTGTTTATTGACAGTAGAACTCCCCAGTGGCTTTCCATCAACACATTCCCAGTTTGCATCCTCTACAGAAGTTTCACACAAGTGTCTACCCCAGATGGTGGCTTTAAAAACTGGATGGTAAGAAGGGGGAAAAAAATAAACTCTTGAGGAATAGTGGACTGCTGTCCAATTTTGTTTCTATGTAGGGTCTTACTGAGGTTTTATATGCTCTTTCAATTCCTTTGCTGCAGGAATAGATAAAATCACTTGACACTGACTTACTGATGCTTGAATGCATCAAATTAGAAATCTTAGAGGTTTGGTACTTTTTTGTACAGGGGATTTTATTAGCATTTATTTCATGCTACTCTTTATTTCCTAGGGATTTGCAGGTAGAAGCTTGCAGCTGCAGTGGTTACCCTGAAGGGGGGAAAACCTCTCTGGTAAGATCAGTGAGTCAGAAAATTTTACTCAAACAGAAATAATTGCATTCAAAGAAAACATACCTGTGCTCTTAGAGAATGGGATGTGTTTTCATTCTTGAAGCATCAGGTAGAATTTATGAAGGCAATATACAAGGGAAGGAAAATATTAAAAGGGAAAGAGGTATTTACTTTTATTTCCTTTAGTGCCTGCCTAGCTTCTGATTTCCTTGTATGGTTGATTTGCTCTCAGGATAAAATAGACAGTCCTAAAAAATGAAAGATTCCTCTCAAGTTTTTCTTCCACATAAAGTGACCCGATACCAACCCTATCTCTTTTTAAGGAAATCAGGTCCATGTGCCTTTAGCTGAATCTGCTCCCTTTTAGCAGTAAGGTCACCAAAGCATCATCTGTCCTGAACATTACATTTTCACATGCATCACCAAAGGAATTGCAAGAGATAATTTGTTGTGGTGATGCTACAGGAAAGGCAACAGTACTTTACCAGGGATACCAGAACAGAAGGAAAGAACAAGGGGATTCTAGTATGCTAGACAGGAATTTCTGTTTTGTTCTTGTTGTTAATACAAAAGAGGAAACTCCATATCTTGTGGTTTAAACTGTAATATTTGGTTATGATTAGAAATGCATTTATGACAATTATTGTTAAAAGTCGATAAAAAATGAATTAAAAAATTACAGAAATAATTTAAAGAGTCTGTTATTCTCACCTGATCCATAAGTGGTAAGGTAATGTTCCAAAAGCTCAATCTATAATTAAAACATTTTAATTATCCTCTTGTTGAATCTGTTGAGAAGTTCAAGTTTCAGCCTTTAGGTTTTTTGTAAATTTTTATAGTCTTTGAAGCCCCTTTTGCTGTCAATAATTTTTCTCAATCCAGGAGAAGCTGAGCATTTTTCTTGAACAATTTTTATCTGCTTAGATTCAATGTATTGTCAATATAATAGTAATAGGTACATTGGGGGAGTTTCCCTTTCATGTTCTTGAGAACATATTTACATGACTGTTCTCAGGCTTCTGGAATATTATTCAAATATCTAAAGCTAATGCAAGTGACATTTTGTTAGCTGGAGTCTGTGGAACGTGAGGATTTTCAGAGATCATGTTGGTGGAACTTGTATACTTAAGCACAAAGGATCTGACTGATACACACTTATTTTACTGTAAAAATTAAAAATTGTGCTGGGAAGTAGTATTTTCAGATATAGGATGGCTAAATGCTATCTAGATATTTATAAAGAAAATATTTCTATTTTTTTTTCTCTGCTCATTCCTGCTTCAGTTTTCAAATAATTACAACATGAGCAGTGGTTATAAAACACTATAGCAACAAGGCACTAGGAAAATGACTCAAAAAAATAAGGGACATTAAACAATGAAAACCACTATGATAGTTTTCTGGTATTCTGCTGAAAGATAAAGTATCAGAATATGTGAAATAAGTACATAATTAGCAATGTCACCAAGGTAGTAATGTATGTGTTATAAGTCTCTTATTTCCTAGAAAAAAGGGACCCTTTCTTTTCTCCTGTGCAGGCATTTATACTTATGTTGAGCCAGAATTGTGGCACAAAAGTAGAGACAGAAATTCTGGAGCAGTCTAAGATGGAGCTAGGAAGTGCAATATCAAAGTTATCAATGCTGTTGTTATTGTTGTTATTGATGACTGTGCTGTCTGTGTCCGAACTGTGCACAAAGGAGCTGGGAGGGAACCCTCTAAGGGCAGCAGGCTTAGGACAGGGTAAGGATGCTGCTCAGGGCTCCATGGCAGCAGGACAGGGTGCAGTTGGGGACAGTGTGGCACTTCCACCGTCTGTAATTGTATACTTTACAGTGGGAACCCATCTGGACTTCTTGAGGAGAAGGGAGGAAGGGATGGAGGGAGGGACCTGTTGCCTCCCACTGTCTTGGGAACCATGTCTTGCCCAGCTCTCTGGACCACAGGCAATATTACCAGTGTATACATCTTCCTGATCATTGTCCTAATCCAGAAATCCACCAAATATATCCCTTACTGCACTGTGACAGAATGTATAAAAATTATTAAGATGTAGTTCAAATGTAATTAGGTGTGAAACAAAATTACTTTAAAGACAAAAACCAGTTGATAATAAACTTGTTTCGCTGTGTTGTTTGCTAATACGTAGATGGGCAAGGAGAAAAACTGTGCAGAGAAAGGATGCATTAAATGGTGGCATTGGCGTACTTGGTAGTGGAATTTCTTTCTTCCTGTTTAATAAATATGCCCTGTAGGATCAAAAAAGCTAGTGGTTTTAATGAGAAATGTAGGTCTGTGTTATAAATGACTCGGAGTGATAGATAAAATTATTTATTCAAGGAACGTCTCAAGAAATTAAGATGTAACCAGAGATACATGAAGATGGCTGGGAAGGAGAATTAAGAAGTGAATATAATGCTGTACAAGAATTAAAGTCTGGGGTTTTTTTTTCTGAGTTTCTTGTTTTAAAATATATAATTGATAAATTATTATAGGGAGTAGTAACTTTTAGAAAAATTAATTACTTGGACCCAGTATTTGTTGTAATAGAGGTCTGTACCTGTATTTGTAGAACAAATAGTCAGTTTGACTAGCTGGGTAAGCAGTTTAACTGTTTCAAGCCCTGCATGCTCTAGAAATAGAAATCAGTGATGGAGAACATGGTAATTCAGTGTCCTATTCCATTTAAAGGTATGCAAGTCATAAAGTAATAAGCAATATTTACTATTTGAAAAGCAATTCAAAGACAAACAGTATCTATGATTGTCAAATGAAATAGACCAAATTTAGTGGGACTTTTTAAGTAAATGACTGAATGCCTAAGGGTGCCCTGTGTTTGCTTTCTTAAACAGCAGAAAACATCTGGACTTTACTTGTCTGGAATATTAAAAGAAAAAATACTGCATGAAAGAGAAAATCAGAGACCAGAAGTTCCAGGCATGTAGCCAATTTTGTATTACAAAGATTGTGTAGCTGATTCAAGGATTAGTGTGCCTCCAGGATATTTTTCCAAACAGAGACACTGGGGAAATTAGGAAGAATTAGCCAAAGGTGTGAAGTTAGACTGCAGTCTATTACATCTGAATGGACATTCCTTGTCAGAAGCATGGTCTTGAGTTATTTTAGTCAAGTAAACCTTTGTGTGAAATAAACAGCAGTGTAAGAATTGGATGATGCAGCTCAGTTCACATCTTCATTTAGTTCATTTAATTTTATTAAATGTCCTTTTGCTGATGGGTCCAAATTGTTGGTCAATGATATCATAATGTTGTGCAGGAGAGCAAAGTAGAAAAGGCAACAAAGCCAGTTCAAGCATTCAAGGCTTAGTAGGGAGCCAAGTGAAGTCTCTAAAGGTGTTGAAGGTTTGACAATATAAGTGGGTTTCCCCACTTTATGCATGAAAAATAATAATAATAATAAAAATCTGCAAAATCCCACATAATTACTAAGTGTATAAGAATTTATTGCCTCTCAGGGCTTTCATGCCCTTCGATAAAGAAAGTAAAGCACAATATCACAAAACAGGTTCTAAGTCATTGACTGAGGTGTGATGTACTCCTATTGTTTCTTCTGGAGTGCTGGACTCACATCTTTATGCTCTTAATGGCTACTCCCATTTCATATATTTGTATTTGTCAGATTCTCTCTTCTGTAGCAGTCAGTTCACAGAGCTCAGTTAATTTAACTCTGAAGAAGTGACTGCAATCACTCTTTCACTGAGGATGAAAATATCAAATACAATATAGTAACTTCTTTTTCAAGAAAATATATATGTTTTCTGCTGCCTAATCTCCTTGAGATCTATCCTGGTTTTTTTATAGTTACTATGGAGCCAGTTATTCCAAAGTATAATTTTTTTTTCACCAGAAAAAATAAATCATTTGCAAGAGTAGACTTATAACAGTGTTTGAGTTTTGCATTTTCAAGAACATGCTATCACATACTGTAGAAACATTAGCCAATTAGACAAAATCCATGTCTTCTTAATTTGTTTTTTATTGATTTCCTCTGTTGTCAGCTGACCTTAACAACAGGGTTCAGATCAGTTTAGACATCTAGGATTTATGATGCTTTCACCTGTTAAGAATGGTAACAGAATGTGAGGACGCTGTCAGATAGATGGACGGGAAATGTCTAGAAATGAGAGTGAATGGAATTAAAGAAGCATTATGGAAATCTTTTCTGTATCCCTTTTCTAAGGGAATTTAGAGCTGCTAAACAGCAGTTTCACTCTGAAAACCAGTGCAATCAGACAATAAATGCTGAAATCAGTGATGTCTCCAGCAAAAAATATACTCAAGGAATCTAAAAGTAATCAGCAAAAGGCCTATTCTGTATGTTAAAAATACCTATAAATAACCTGATATTTTGGTTTTGAGAAGTTTAGGAGGACCCATTTTCTTCTCTTGTTTTTAATGATGGAAGTTAAAATTCTATTTGAAAAAAAAGAGTAACAAAAGCAAGACAAAGATTCTAAATAAATTGGCATGACCCATGTTTGTAAAAGCTTGTTAATTACTCTTCTTTTACTGAACTTGCACTCTGGCTATGGAACATAGAATATTTCTGAGATATCTAACTACTGCATTCATATGAACAGGGGCTAAGTCAATGGGTAGCAGCCCAAAAAAGACATTCGATTGAACATGTTTCTCTTCACCAAATTCATTGTTCAGGTGGGAGACAAGACCTTTACAAATCCTGTCCCAGATTATTGAATACATATTATTGCTGAGAAATACTTCAGTGCTTCAGTGTCTGCTTGGGGACATGTTTTTCAGGTTTCCTAGTTCTTTTATGTGAAAGGAGATCCCTTATCTTTCCTGGCTGATTCAGTAATATTAGTTGGAAGAGAGCTGTTGGTATTTTCATTTGTCAGCCGCAGTTTTCTCTCTCTTTTTCCCTTTTTTTAAGGAGCTTAAGATCTCATTGTTTATGTATTTAATGCATTTTCTTCAACACAATCTTTATTGTATTTCCCCCTGGAAGTGGTGAACCACTCATTTGCTTTTGTGAGTCATTTAATCATTTGTTATATACATAAAATTTCACAGGATGAATTCAACGTTACAAATTTTTTTTTAAAAGTTCTTTCAATATAATTAAATAGGCAGTAATTTTCTAAATTGCTCTTAGGTGTCAGTGCAGTCATCATGGAAAATTTATTGTTTGTGTCAGAAATTTAAAACTGCTTTGCTCTTTTCTACATGGATTCCAGCTTTTCTAAAACCTTCCAGTTTTTAGACTAAATGTGTCCCTATATTCAAGCTTTTATAAACCCACATATAGTGGTTTTTTAGCAGCTTTTGGTTTTTCAACTGGATATCAGACAGTAATAGAGCACGCTTTGTCCTTGATAACCACACTTTTAGAAATTCTGTGGGTTTGGGAATTTTTTGTTGTTGTTGTTGTTGTTTTGGTGGGTTTTTTTAATTTTTCCATCATATTTGAAAGGTATTGTGCCTTTCCTCTTGCAAAATCAGATTCCAGCTCTGTAGGGAGACAAAACTGAGAGACAATGAGAAGGGTGGACACAACAAACACAAGGATGTTCAAGGATGAACACAATATCTTCACTTGTGCTATTATAAACACTTGAGAGAAGCATCCAGATATTTTCCTTACCAGATTGACAATTCCTTGTTTTATATGTGGCTGTATCCCACCAGTCCCTACCCTGGTATTTCAGCCTAGTTCGGATAGTGGGGGCATGATCATGCCACTGCCAGCTAATAGTCCTATGAGGAACTGAAGGAAAGATCTTTTCAAATAGCAGCTGTTTTGGTTCAGTGGCTGGTCCAGAAATGTTGCATGGTGAAGAAGGAAAAGATTACAGTTGTAGCTGGGCATCTTTCTTCAGATAGAGTGGAAATATTTGCATTTATTTGGATAATTTCTAATGTATTTCGGAAGTTAAAAACAGTTTAGTAATAAAAACATATTAAAGTTGAAATATTTTATTTCAAAAATGTCAAATGAAAAAAAATTATATTTTAAACTCACCTGCTTACTTGACTTATTTTTTTTCCTTTCCCTCTTTCTTTTATTAACTTTGAATTTGCTGAAACTATACCCAAATTCAGGAAATTACTTTTCTTAGAAAAGTTATTAATTCCAACTGGTTTTGCTTGTGGTGTTGGAAGCTAGTTGGCTGATTCATCCACAGATGAAATGACGAAAGTGACTCTATTTCCTCCATTACGTTGTCAAAGACACTGTGGATTAATTTAGTAACATACATAATATCCTGTACTACTGAAATGGGTATTCAGTGATGTACTCCTAAATACCCTAATTCTAACATTATCCCATTTTGAAACATGCGCTTTTCCCCCTACATTTGCGCTGTAATTTTCTGTAGTCAAGAACAATAAGTCAAACTATTTTTCCCAAGTTCCGACTGATTTTTATCATCCACTCTCTCTTACAGCTATGAAATGCCTATGAGTAAGTGCTAAATGTTCAGCATTTCAGAAGGAAAATATTTTCATTGAAGCAGATGTTTCTCACATTCTTCAGGAGCCTAAAACATTTCCTGAAAGTGTTGCTACTCTCCACAGGGTAAGTAAAGACTTTACAAAACCAACTGTTTCTTTGAAATGGGTATTACTACCAGTATGATTTTCTGTACAACACAGTAAAATAAAACTACCTTCTATATGAAATGAGTAATTAATGTACATAAGACATTTATTCCTTCAAACTGAATGTTCTGTGACAATCATAAAAATGGCTTAGATGTTCATTAGCTTGTTTATGTGAAAATCTGATTAAATGCTTTCATCACATCAACCTTCCTACTACGGCTTTGGTATTTACTAATGAGTTGGGGTTTTTAAATTTCATAAGTGTCTGAGGAAGTACTAGAATACGAGATCTTATCATTAATATTTGGAAAATTTCACTGAAATGAACCTATGAACTAATCATTCAGCATTAATCATACATAACATTAGAGTGACATGTAACTGTGATTGATCTCAGTGTGAGTACTGGTACTTATGAGTTGCAACAATGCACATTGAAACAATGTGTCTTTCCCACAAAGATATAATATCTAATTAAATAAAAAGAAGTGCATTTTTTACAGGACTAAACATAAGTGACATAAAACATTACAAAAAGAAGCTCAAATTATGAAGTAGAGAGCCCAAACATGTCATTATGTAAAAAAAGGGCTTAGAATATAAAAGCAATAAGGAAATAGTATAATAAGTTTTGTCTGTTCATTTTGTTAGTTTTACTGAAGCTGTTGCCTGCAATATTAGCTAGTGATCCTCTATAAGTCACACTACATTATTTAGCTTTTTCAACCCTTCAAAAATACTTGTAGTAAGCACATTAAAACATCAGACAGCTCTCTTACAAACTGACATGTTTCTTTTACTGTTATCACTGTAATTCAGTCTCTAGATTCAGACTCCTTTGTTTTTAGACACCTTAGTTTAATTGAGAAAGGTTTCAGACCCATAAAGGTAACAGCCTTGAACTGTGAATGGAAACTACCTTTGTATCTACTGGCATTGCATTGCTGCATATTATTATTATTATATTAGAGATCAACAATTAAAAGCTTATACAGAGGCTTGAGTATAAGCTTCTGGTTTATCCTCAAAAAGCTGTAGATGTTTTCCTCCTTTTACTTCTGCCCCTCCCTCCCCCTTTTTTTTCTTCCTATTTTAATTTGTGTTTTCTCAAAGTTCCTAGTAAAAGATGCTAAATTCTAACAGCAAAAGAGGAATTTTATGCCTGGACTGCTCTAGGGCCAGTGTAGATGCATTAATTACATTAATTGTAAGTTGACAATCCTAGTCCTTAGCCGTCTGGGGCCTTATCCAAGACTCGCTGACGTCAATGGGAATGTTTCCACTGCCTCCATTTTGGCTCAGGTCCTAAATTTCTGTGGCAAAATATAATGCTGTGAACTAAGCTGTCACAAAAAAAATGTACTGCAACTCTTCGAATCTCAAAATAGCAGAGTGTATACAGAATTCACAGTAAGAATTGTATTGCTGTTGTTCTGAGATGCTTAAGCAGAGAGAATACTGCTGTTTTTACCTCCAAATTACTGGTTTTCTTTTACAAAATAAAATAATGCACCTCAGTCACGTATGTTCTGTTTAGGGAGAACAAATTCACTTTAAAACTGTTCTATGATGCAGCTTCTTAGGCAATTCTAATGAGATTAAGAACATTGAAAGGATGATGAAATAACTCTTGTGCTTCTCAATAGTAAATTCAGTAGAAGAATTAACACAAATACTTCTCTGCTCAGTTGCCATAGAGCCATTTCACAAAAGTGAAGTGCAATTTTTCCCTCGCTGTTTCTGAGTAAAATGATTCATGCAGAGAATTTAAGGATAACATGGATTATTATTAGTGTAGCTTCCTGTGTACTATAGCATTCTATATCAAAATTCCTGCTTATTGCCTTTTTATTCATTAGAACTTTTTAATGACTCATCTGGATCTGTGCTTAAAGTAAGAAGGCTCCTTGCATTGATACTTGCAATCTAACATGGCTTGTCTGTTTCATCAGCAACCACTAATTAACAGTAATTGTTCTGTATTAAAAAAATATAACAGGAATACACTGAAAAGGTCATAAAAGATAATTACACCTCAGATAATATATATAATGATAGCTTGTTAATGTTTTAACATGAAGCTTACAAAAATGTAACCTGTTCAGCTCACTCTATGACTAAACTTGTGTATTGTACATATCTGGCTTTCAGGAAAGACAGAACAGATCTTCATTTGGAAATGAAGCATCTCGTGATGAAAAAAATTTAGGTGACACATTTTTGTCTGACAGTATGACAGCTTTGAAAGACATGTACTAAAATTGGATCTGCCAATAAGTATGGGGTTTGTCACATTTCTTTCCACTTTAGAATTGCAGCTTTTTGGAGTCAGTGAGTAAAACATGATGCTTACCATAGTTAAGAAACTTGCTATCCTCTGGGCTGGAAAAGGGTGATTTAAAGAACTTCCAGTGTTCTTTTAACCACAGGAATGCTATTTAACATAATTTAGCAAACTGGGGAGGATAGCACCAAAAATGGGCAATGTTGCACAATGGATTTGGGGGAAAGAAACAAGGTTGGGCTCTCAGATTTCTGCATGATTTGGGAATCTGGCATAAGGCTCACGTTTTTTACAAATTGGAGACAAATGGAGTTCAAGAGCTAAACACTGCACATGATGACTTGGCATCATATTACGCACAAGCTGTGACTCATGAGGTACTATATGAACCATTTTTAATTAATTAATTATTTTCCACTCACAGTATATGAAACTTTATAGTTTCAGAGCATGATTCACTCACTTTCTCAATTACAGTAAACCAAAAATGCAAGGTTTCATAAAAAGATCAATAGCAGAAAATAAGGAGACACAGTTCCCCTGAGAAAAGATAAAAGAGATCTTCAGATATTTTCTGTGAATTTTTTTTTTTTTTTTTTCTGTTTTAGGGAGTGGGTTTTTTGCAAGTGTTCATTCACAGGCTATGCAAGCTATATATAGCGATTTTACTGGTGTGGTAACACCTCAGCAAACACTTTTTTCTTTGCACATTTCTTTCCTAAGCCTGTCTGGCCTATTTTAGACCACAAATAACTTTTCTGCAGCTGTTGCACGTGACCAGTGTGTCTCCCACGCACTCTAGTCTCAAAAGTGCAAACTCTTCTTTTTCTGCAGAATTTCCCTGAGAAAAAGTCACCAGTGCATCTGAAATAGGGATACAGTGTCCCAGAGAGGGATGCCATGGATAAAGCAGAAAAGGGTTATGGATAGGAACCTTTGTTTCCATGAAATACCTCAAAATAGTATTTCATGTGTCTAGTTGCTCATGAAGTATAATGAAAGTACAAGTTTAATGCTTTCAGACATGGTCCAGGAACACTTAAGCATCTGAGGATTTAGAGTAGATCCTCAGAAGTCTGTTTTCAGAAATAATATGTGTCAGTGTGTTTTCATTCTGTGAGTAAGAATTTGTAAGGGTCCGATCTGGTGCAATAAAAAAACCCAAAAAAACAGATCTGATACAGAAATACTTCTTTACATAAGGATGTTGATCCTTTTGACAAACAAACAAACAAATACTGCTCAGAAAACAACTTAAAACAAGAATGATAGTTTACAGGGCAGGAATTTGTTTGTGTAAATTAAATCAGAAGCCTATCTGATTATCTGTTTTGGTCGGGTTTTTTTACCACTTGTTCTCAGTCTATGTTAGAAAACCAAGCTCTAAAACTAAGCTTTAAAACTAAGTCTTCTCAAATTGAAATGGAAAAGTGCTTTTTAAATGATGGCTTAATGTTACTAAAAACTCATAGGCATTAAGGATGCCCTTTTGCCCTGGGAGAAGATAAATTCATGCTGAATTCACTCTGTTTCCAACCAGCAAAAGTGCATTGGCTTCTGTTTTTTTAATCCTGATTTAGGTGGTTATATCCAAGATTATGGTCATATCCTTAACAAATAGAACTGCAGGTAAATCTAAAGCTTTAATTTGACAAGTAAACACTAAAAATTCAAAGCACAGATAAACAATTATAAATTCTGTGGAGTAATGGTCTACAAATCTATAGACAATCAAATATGACAAGCCTCAAATTTTAGAGTGAAATATGCAGCATTGAAGATGCACTATATTGATTTGCATTCCCAGGCTGTGTAAGTCAAACTACAGGAAAATCACTGATGATTGTTTAAGGCTTTTTGTTTTCAAGCTAGCTGCAAGCATACAAAATCAACTCTTGATTGCTCCTCTTAATGTTCCACTTGTACTTAATCTTTCAATGAACAGCAGTATACAGGCAAAGTAATGTGGGGAAAGCACTTTAGTGACTTATCCTGTATTCTGAAATGTGAGATTAAAAAAGACTTACAGAAAACATTTGCCCATTTTGTGGGATGAAACAATGATTTTAAAATTGCAAGTCTTTTGGAGAACATAGCAATATTGTACTTGTCAGTGTTGCTTTTATTCCCAAAGAGCTAAATATAAGAACATTATTTTCACTGTAAGGAGTTTTTGTCGTTACATTAACTCAATTTATAAACAGTAATATTTTGCTGAAAATTCTTCAAGGGTAAGATAGAAGAACCTTGAATATTTTTTTAATGATGTAGGTTGAACTGATGGAATGAAATTCAGATGGCTTCACTTTATAATGTGAGATTCTGAACTGGCAGCTTTAGAACTGTCTAATAATCTGAATGTCAGAGTCATGAATTGGAGAGTATCTTTTGCAATTGCCTCCAAAAACAATAGCACAGATAGAATGGCAGTTTGGATATGTGATTGGAACATCATTTTGATGTCTTTTTGAGCATTCCACACAAGATCCCTCTGTGGTTTTTAAAGAAATTTAATTTTGAAAAAAATTCTTCCATCTCATAAGATTTCTTTTAAAATATATTCTGAAGTCTTGTTTCACAATCAACTTACTGGTCAAGGTCTGAAGGAATGATGTTTGATAGATCTCTTTTACGTGATTGAAAACTGTTAGGAAAACTCAGGTTTCTGTAAAACAAAGTAATTCTCATTAAGAAACGTTTTCCTAGTGAAATCTGAGGTTCACCAGGGGATAGGATATTAATGTGAGCTGAAGATAACTAGACAGATTTAAGAGAGGACTTCAAGAGTTAGTGTGAGAAGGCAGAAAAATATTGCATTTTTACAAGCAGAAGGTAAACCTGATCCAAGAATAAATTTAAAATACTCTTCTGGTGCAAATCAAAAGTTTATATATTAAATGCTGGAGGATAGACCATGACAGAAGTGAAAGGCTTAGTATGTCTTGAGTCATCCAGGCTTCTCTCAAGAGCCTGAAGGGATGAATTGTGGCCACAGCTGAACTTTGGCACAGGAGCTTGTTTGTCACTGTCCATGGTGCTGCTGGACAGCGTCTGAACGCGTTGTTAACCAGGAGGATGGGAATCATCACTGTTAACAGTCATTCTTATTTTCATTAATATATTGTGACTACAATCTTCAAATAAATAATATATTCCCGTCACAATATGTCATTCCCTTCCTTTTAAATCTTTTTTTTGTGTCAAACATACTGCCAGACACTGCTTTGATTTCTCTATATTCAAAACATTGATTCTTTATAAAAGTGTCTAAGTTTTCAACTCAAAGGCTTTTAAGGGTAACTATTAAACACAAATCTATGAATCTAATTAAATGTCTTTATTGACATTTAATGTCTGTAATTTCCTTTAGAAAACACATTTTATCTCTTCTGAACAAGGAGAAGGCAAGAAGAGGTGGAACCATGGGTGTTTGGAAGGGTGTTAAGTAAATGGAGACTGAAAAGAGGGAGGTACACACAGGAGAAAGTATAAAGATAAGAGGAAAAGGAGACAGAAGCTAAAATAAAGAGATGGCAACAGAGAAATGAAATTCTAGGAAAATAAAGAAAACAAGAATAGTGCACTCCTCTGCCTAAGTACCAGGTTCTGCTAGTTCTATTTTTTTCTATTTTATTTTTTCAGTTGCACCAATCTCAATATCTCTTCACTCGTATCACCTGTCAGCACTACCTCTCTGTGGCATCCTTGATCCTTCTATCCTTTTAAATTTTCTTCCTAGTCCTTTCTACCATCTATTTCCCTAAGACAAGTTAACTCTTCATCAGGACTTCTTTGTCTGTGGCAAAGGTGGAGACATATGCAAACACTGGACGTTCACTGAGTTTGGGTGTGTTGGTTACACCAGTCATCATGCACACATTGATGAAACAGGAGATCATGTTCAGAAAACACAGAGTGAAATGGATATGTTGTCCAAAGAACCTGGTATAGAGTGCTCTTGGGAATGATTTCTTCCTGCCCATCTGTTTTGTTTTCACAGGGCAATTACAGTAGGTTTCTTCTGAATTCCTTCTAACACTGAGAAAGAGACCAAACCTTTTAGCTCAAGGACTTTCCCAAATTCAATCAGATAATGAGACTTCAATACAAGCTTGTGCTGGTTTTTCCAGCCTACAGATAAGTTCAGTTCATGACTGCTGGAGATTACTCGTGTGTACATTTTTCTTTCTAAAAATCTGTCATTATTTCACTTTGAATTCTTGAAATATATCTTACTGATTTGATGGCTGAAAGCCAGTTTTATACCCTTTGTAACCCTCACTGTCTTATATCAATGAGAACAATCAACAACTTCTTTTTCCCACTAGACTAGTTTTATGGCTTATGTCTTTTAGATGCAAATCTTGATGGCATTATGTTCTCTTTTAGGTTTTTAGAAGCAAACAATTCAGAATGTGAAACATTTAGAGGCTTAAGGTTAGGTACATGGCACATTTGTAAGATCTATTTTTCCTTTGAAACAGCTCAATTTTTATTAAGCACTTGAAGCCATTTAGGCCCTATGTAGCACAGCTGGATAGTACCTATAAAATCAGAAGATAAATGGAACTGGTTCCAAATTTTTCAAAATACATTCTGATATAAAATTGATCTCTTTAAAATTAAATTATTAAAATCTTGTAACCTTTCAAATATCTACAAGGACATGTAGCATGTTTGAAAATCATGTATTATTGAAAAATATATATACACCATTTCTTACTGGAAAACAGAGTTAAAATTATCCCTGAAATCACACCAGTAGTAAATTTAGGATTCTTTTTGAATATTTCTGTATATTACTGGTTTAAATACTTGTAAAATGCAAGGAAATTTATAGTTTGTATTTTGTGAGAGCAGCATATTTCAGAATTTGTGGACACTTTGTGCTCCATTGGACTGTATTGCATTGTACAGTGTTTAATTGGAACATGAATCAAGCCACGAAGTGTGGCAGCAATAAAATTTGTTACAGTATTGTCCATTTTGTTTTGCAGTGTTCAGTCTCAGAGGTTCTCATTATAGAAACAAAAGCTCTGTTTTTCTTGCCATTTAGCCTTCCAAAACTCTTAATTAAACAAAAAAAGCTGCCAAACACAGGTTTTTTTGGGGTTAGGTAGCCCAGATGGTAACCAGCTCTGAGTTATGGCCATTTTCCTACGTATCAAAGTCAAGGCTTGAAGCACAGAAAGAAAGCTGTGTGTTAAGCATTTTACAGTCTTGTGAGACATTCAAAAGACAGACACACTTAACACATTTGACAGCACCAGGGGAAGTAGAAAATGTCATGACAAAAATGTGTCTGAGAAAGCAGAGATATTGTGGAGTTTACCTCCATTCTTCACAAGAAAACAGGATTTGGAAGCATTTTGTATAAATCCTAAAGAAATGCTGGATTTTGCCTTACCACTTTTCTTGTCAGAACAGTTACTTATCTACAAAGACATAAAGTTAGCTGCAACTCAGCAAAACGGCTGTATTATTAAGGACCAAGTTCTTACACCTTTTTCTTTCCCAAGGTTATTTGTTATCTAGTGGAAATAACTACATTTTTTTCATTATCCAGAATTCAACCCACACAGTGGTCACTCACTTACCAAGTGTTTCCAGAGGACATAACTGCAGTACTGTTTTGATTCTGTCTCTGACAATGAGAAGGATGGGTTAAAAGGTGACAAGAAAAACTGTGAAGAACATCAAAAATGGTAAAAGAATAATCAAAATTGCTCTTTGAATCTGGATAATGTAGCCTGCAGTGAGGCTGAAATAATCAGATTCCTAGTTATCTTGCTTGATGAAGCTGCCCTTGCCAAAACATGTTTGCAGACTAGCCAGGCATTTCAGTGTAGAGAGGAATATCACAGCAAAAGTGAATTTGATCAGCCCACATCTGGGTACCATCAGATAAGAAAAGAAGAAAAATCTGGGAAGAAACGGGAGAGGGGAAATTGCTGAAAAAAATAAGAATGGACTAAAAATCTGGCTGGGCTGTGATTTATGGCTATTCTAAAGGAGCACTAGTTTTAATAATAGCTGTCAGAAGCCTTTTGTGTACCTATGTAGTTCAAATCTGAAATTATAACTGAGGCTGAAAAAAAACTGAATGTCATTTGAGTGCATGTTTCAAGAGGAATGTTTGCTCCAGTTGCTATTGCACTTAAGGTGCTACCTGATTTGCCCCACCTTAGCTCCAGCTCCTTCACATGAAATACATGGATTATTTTTATTCTCAGACACTTGACAGCTCTTCTGTAAGAAAAAAAAAAAGAAAGAAGAAAATACATTTTCAAGTGAAACCTCTTCACACTGAAGGCACCAGTAGTTTTACATTTAATTCAGTGCAGCCAGATGTGAATTGATCCTTTTTCTTAGTTGGTGCAAAAAGAAGCAAAACTAAGGGTTTGTGCATGAAAAGAAAAATTTGCTGGTTCATGTAACTCACGTGAAGAATTCTAGGTACTTTTGTGAATTCTAGGACAAAAACATAATAGGAGTTTTATGTGAAGTTTGAGTGTCTGTGGTGGTTTGACCCGTCATTATCCCATTCCTATATTCTTTTCCATGGGAGTTGGTAGTTGCTGACCATCAAAAACTGTTGTGACTGTACATGATCTGATTGTATAACTGAAGACTCTTTGTCTTCTTTCCAGTGTATTGTGCTGTTTTATCCAGAGTGAACTTGTGCTCTGCAGTGATATAACTTTGCCTCCCATAACAGCACGTGAGCAGATACACAATTTCTGTCAGGCCTACCTTGCATTTAAATCATAATTTAACATAATTAAGAAAGTTCTGATTTAAGTGTGAATTTCTCCATGTTCAGAATTAAAGGATCAGAAAATTATATTATTCCTCAAATATCAAGTGTTAGTGCAAGATTATGAAGATGCTTACTGCAAAGTGCCTCTTTAATTGAATGATCAATGACCTTTATTATTTATTGATTTATATTTGCATGTGTGTGTTGGTTTTAGCATTTCTGGGAAACAATGAGTGTTTTATATGTTTTAAGGTACAAGAGACATCTGAATTCTAGAAAGTGCACTTAACCATTTATTCAATTTACCATATTCATACTACAGGCCCAGATGTCTGTGTTTGACAAGAAAAATGTATTCCTCCTTTCAAAAAAACACAATAGATTAATTTGGATACTTTATGGCATTTTTGTTAACCTTAAAAAATACAGTTCTTTTTCTAGCTGAGCAGATGTCCTGTGCATGTAGTATGAAACAAACAAGACAAATGTATTTTGTCTTGTTTAACTTAATCATTGTTTCTTCTGTGGAGATTAAGTTTGATTCATGCTCAAAACCAAAGGTGACCTAACCATTCTTCATGTATTTTCTTCAATACACCACAAAACCATTAGATTCTCAGTTTCTAGTAAAGAAAAATTTTGCAAACATAACTAGATATAAGCGAACAACCGAAGACCTGTAAATTTATTTCAGTCAGGAGCTAATTTCAGCCTTCTGCTACCAAAGTTACAATGTAGGGAGGAGAAAATACTTATGAAATAATATTAATATATTTATATATAAATAATGTGCTTTTATTATCTCTCCCTTGTTAGGAAGCACGGTCATCAGAATGTTATCAAACTGATGATGCTTCATTAACAAAACAGAAAAGGAAGAGCTTTAAACACTATCTCTGCCTTATCTTCCCACTGTGAAAGGGCTCAGAAGCTGGCTAATTTCCAAGAGACACTTAAGCAAAGTGTACATGAGTAAGCAATTACTGAGCAAGTTACTTCTCCTGAACTGTGCTGCTTTGAGTGGCAGAAGTGCCCTTGTTACAGCAGGAGACAGAAAAGGTCTGTAATGCAGAACTTCTCTGAAAAATCTGTCTGTGGTGTCTTGCTCATGACAAACTTCACAATGCATGGGTAAATGATCAACCTAATTACATTTCTTATATCCATCACAGAAGTCTCATTATTTCCTTCTTCCATCTGTCTCTGCCCATCTGTTTTCTCTTATGGTTGGCGTGTAAATTCTTTGGGGCCGAGGTTTTTTTTCATGTCTATGTACAATATCTAAGGGGATCCTGCTTTACAACTAGGAATTATAAGCAAAATGATACAATAAATATTTAATAACCAAACTTTCATATATAAGAAACTAAGCTATCAGTAAACTAAAAACACTTGAAGACCTGAAAATGTCAGATTACAAGCAAATCAAGGGATCCTCTTTAGCATATAGATAACTTCTGATTCTGTTTAACCTGTCCTTATAACCTATGTATTTTTCCTTATGTCAGAAGTGCACAGTTCAGCATATAGCTGTTCTATCGGTAAGCCTACCAGAATCAAGATTGTCACAGAAGTGTAGGATTATTGTCACCAAGCATTGCTTCAGAAAACATGGAATGCACAGAAAGCATGGAATGCTCCTTTGGGATTTCTGCCTCATCTCCTGGCCTTGTCTGTTTGCAGCATTCTGGGTAGGGTGTATTTCCAATGACATGCAGCCCACTTTGGTTTTTTTTTTTTGTGAAGACATGTAGATTCTACTCCTTGTCTCAGCAGGTCAGGACTCTGCCTTCAGTCTGGAAGAGTTTCTCTCTCCTAATTTGAGATTATTGAGGTTTCACTGTGACACAAAGGTGTCAGAACAGTCCAAGCAACAATCTCCTATTTTCCCTTAGAATATTCTTATTTAAAGAAACAGTGATGTGGAATTCTTAAAGGAGATCAGATATTATAAATAAAATACCTGTGGAATAGAATTGTGAACAATGGTAAAAATACCATGTTGCAACTATGTAGATGAAGGCAACAGAATGCAAGGCTATTTTTTACACATATATCTATTTTTGATAATTAAATTATTGATGTAATAAGTGTAAACTAGGTATTTAGGATTAAACTAGGCTCTCTTCCAGCTCACCCTTTGTTGATTTTTTCGTGTGCATGTGACTTCATAAAGTCAAAAAAATTATCTAGGTGACACATAAAATTCTTGATTTTAGGATTTGCATCATCTGTGCCACCTGCCTCTGTATGTATGCTTATTTGTAAGTACTATAGCAACACTGCTCACTTGTCTGGTTAGAAAATCACATTTCCCCTTACATGAGTTTCACACATATTTTCTTTAAAATTTCAGTACAATAAAAAGTGCCAGAAGAAAAGTTTAGAGGTTCATAAAAGAAGCGAGAACAGTTGGAGTTGTGAGTTTGTAACAGAGGCAAACTTGTAAATATCTTTAAAGCCTGACTAATAGAAAATCAGATTATGAAACAATAAGAAGGAAACCTTAGTCCCCAGTAATTTTTCTTAGTTTACCCTTTGGTGCAAGGTATTTATAACAAGCCAAATTACCTCACTTTTGCTTTAACTTGGCCATGTATATAGGAACTCTTTCCATGTCTTTTCCAATAATCAAAATATGTTGCATGCTGAAGCCCCTGCTCTCTAATGCTCTTGACATTTAGTGACTATTAATAGTAATTCTCTGGTTGTAGCAATTGCAAGTATTTTTATAACTTTATCATTTATCTGAGAACAATATCTATAATTTATTACATAGCAATTCCCTGAAAACTCCATGTCAAAATGGGCTTTGTTGAATCTCTGGAAAGATCCAATATATATTTCCAGTCTTAAATGTGTGAGCTGTTTCTCTAAGAAGCACAGGAGAGGTTTCTGTTAAGTGCTTTCTCAAGTGGAGTGATGGCTTCCATGGTGTACATCAGAGTGCTGATCCTCTGGTATTGCAATATACAGAACATGCCCTGGTGTATTTTCCATCCCACTCTGGCTCTCCTCCCAGTGAAAGCAGCATGCACCCAGCAGTGCTTCACACCCACCTCTGCTTCAATCAGCTGTCAAGAAAAGGCAACAATTCAGACAGCAGGGATTCCTTGACACTTACTACATGGTGAGATGTTCTGCCTTTCCCACTTCTGCCTTGGAAGCCTTTAAGTGCCTTAAGTCATATAAAATTAAAAAACTACAAAGAAAGGAATCTAGCCAGACATTGCTTTAAATGTGCAAAATAAAATATTTCCAGGTAGTGCCCAGAAAAGACAATTGCACGCTCTAAGGGAGAAAAGAAAATATTTTGTCCAAGTCCTTTAAAATTGCAAGAAGGAATAACATATAGTATAGTCAAAAAAAAAAAAAGATACTTCATCAGGAAAAAAAAAATTCTAGGAAATTTTAATCTGAGGATATTTAGGGTCATAAAAGAGGCTTTTAGCCATTCCCAGTTTGGCATACGTGAATAAGGTAAATAAATGAAAACAGGGATACAACAAAAGGTCTTTTTTTCCTCTATGTGTGGAAGGGACAGATCATTGTATTGAAGGGAACCTTCTTAATAATATAAAACAGGGGAAATAGATTCACAATTTTTGATACATAAATTTTAACACCGTCCCCAAACTCTTATCAGAAATTTATTATATATTTAAAACAAAAAAGTGACTTTCTTTTAACTCTGGTCACACTTTTCAGGTGGATCTTTATAGTGTATATGGGATTCTAATTCCTTGTATAATCCACCTGCTTTTCTGTAAGCATTTAGGAAGTAAATTATAATGGATATATTTTGTGAAGAAAAAACCAAAACCAACCAACCAAAAAAAAAAAAAAAACCACACCAAAAACCCCGCAAAAAAGTAAAAAACCCCAAACCAAACAATAGCTGTGTTTTAATATAATTAGAAAAAATTTATACTTTATTTGATTAATATTTTATTCCATTTTCTCCTTTGTAATACATGAAAATACAAGACATCAACTGGTGAGCTATATTTTTCAGAAAGAAAAATACAGCTGTATTTAGGCATGTGTATTTTTTACTTAGATGCTTGTAAAGAAAACCCTCAAACATCATTTTAATTCTTCACATTTTAATTCTTCTTTAATAAAAAGAGGTAGAACTAAAACCTAAAATTTCCTACTGTATTTTTATGGTTTTTACTTGTTTTAATTTTAGAATGGGAAATAGTTCCTGCCATTCTCATACAGGTGAACTTTCAGCTTATAAATAATGATATATAAGTGATTAAGGATAAAATCAGCAATTTAAAGTTATTATTTCTGTGTCTTGCTCCCTGGAACTCTGTGATTTGTGTAACAGTGCCTGCCATCCTTGTTAACCATGACAGAGACTAACCAGAGTGACTCAAAAGAAACCAACACTTTAATAATTAATGCAAGATGCTGAAGACATAAACCCATTGTGAATAATTCATTTCACTTCAGTTCATGATTTGTTGATGAATAATCATGAAATATCTGGAATTAATTAGCTAATGGATGTTTATGAATAACAATTGCCTTTGTATGTTTCATGATTTCCTGTCTGTTTAGACTACTTCAGAGGAAGAAAAAAGACATGAACATATGAAGAGGAATGCTGAAGAAAGATGGACCACAAAGATTTGTGATTACTTCCAGAATGTTATATCAGAAGTGACAAAAGCTTAGCAGTCTATCAGTTTATTTCTCTGAGGTGATTATGTGAAAAGAAATATAGAAAATAGGCCATAGTAAAGCAATTTACAGCTACAGAAAACCCCAGCTGAATGCTCTGATTGTTAATTGTTAATTTGTTTGTACCTTTACAAATTTTAATTGGATAATCTATCATCAAAACTTTATTCTATGTATGGCAGCAACCGTAAAATTAAAGGTAAAGGTTTCAAGGATGTGAAACTGAATTTCTAGAAGACAAAACTACTTTTGATGTGAGGTATATCTGTGTGTCCTTTTGTTGCTTAGCTGAGTGTCATTCATGTCAGGGAAATACTTTTTGTTTGAGGTTATAATAAACACTTCACATCTTTTCATGTCGTGTACTTGTAAATAATTTTAAACATATTTTTAAAAAATTCTGCCATTTTTTCCATTGCATAAATGTTTTCTTTAATTACACAGAAATATGTAAATCCCTTTAACAGCAGTTAAGATCAGAAAATCTGTTTACATTTCATAGGTTATCTGGCTGCACATCCTCGAAGAAAATAGAAACAAAGTCTAATCCTCCAACAATTGAAAGAATTATTTTGTGGTCTCACAAAGTGTTTATTTAGGAGATGAAACATAAATCACTCTGAAGAAAGCGTAAATTAAGCGAAAAAAAAAGTGTTTTTCACATGAACCCATGAGAAATTAAGTTTGATACCTCAGGATCTGCAAAAAAGCTCTACATTGTGTTCCTAAGCCATTGGAGTCTTTCTTTCAGAAGGGTAAGATAGCAGGATTAATGAAGAGCTTAATGATCTCCTGCTGTGATGGAGTCCAGGAAGCAGCTGCTGCAAAAGGAGATGTTCTGGTACCAGCTGAGGAGCACTTGTGGAGGAGTCATGGAAGGTATTTTTGCAGGGCAGGCAGATGACTTAGAAAGGTCATAAGGGAAAGGAAAGAGTAGTTGCTAGTGTCTAATTCAGATTTTGGTCTCCTTTCAGAGAGAGGAGGTGTTTGGGCTGGTTCAGATTACTTCTAAAGGCAAGCAGTAGCAAGGATGCCAGGACTTAAGGCATCCTAGATTTCTGTATAACCTAGAATTACCTGTAATTTCCTGCCTCTCTGGGACAGAAGAGTTATTCAAAGCACTATGCCAGTGGTGGCCTAGGGCCCTCAGTGTCTCCTTCAGATACTGATATTCCCAGATGTTCCTCAAACCAGGGTACAGACTTTCCTACTGATGGGATTATGGATTTATACCTATCTGATGCTTTTGGATGTCACCAGCAGCTGCAGATGTCAAGAAGATATATGGTGCATCTTTTGCAAAAATCAGGTACTGTTGCTGTACTTTAACCACGGTAAATAAAAAAGATCCACTGACATGAACTGAGCAGTGCAGAAGTGCTGTGGGTACTGACTGTCCTTTTCTGACTGCATACCAGAGTTGGAAGAGCTTTTTTTTTCACAGCTTACTGCTGTCTAAATTGTCTTTTTTTGCTGTTTTTATCTGGGGTGGGGTGTTAAGTGGTTATTTCTTCTTGTAAAACATAGAGAAAAAGAAAAAAATATAACCCATTTAATTTAAACTTCAGTTTTGTAAAAATCTACAATGTTGCACTAAAAATAGTTGAAACGGAATTCCTGTCTATATTGCTTTAATAAATATGTAGTATATTTATTACTATATATATAATATATTATATTTTTAAATATACTAGTGTATCTTAAGCACTTATTAACTCATCTTTTACTGATGTCTTAAGTTAGTTTCAAAGTTGTTTTGAAGTTTAAAGACATATATAAAATTGTGTAGTCAGTAGAACACTGCTTTAGGGTTAGGTTTCTCATAGGTAAAATTAGTTCTCATTTTATAGCTAAAATTAATAGAGGTAAACAAAACTTGAGACAAATTTTGAGCTTGGAAAATGAGGGCAGTCGAATCTGTGGGTGAAGGACTATCCAGTCATTTGATATGCTAAATATGACTCTAGGTAATTTAGTCCAGTTCAAGCTTAAGAGTCTCTGTTTCTGGGCTAGAATTTAAAGGACTTGAACACTTGAGGTTGTAGTTAGAGGCGCAGCAGTCCTTCAGAATCCTACTACACTCTTATTTGTAGTTATCTGCAGAAACTCCATCAGGTAAAATAAACTGCACCAAAGTGTTTGCATTGTTTAGCCAAACCCCTGAGGAAAACCCCTTTGAAGAGAGGACTAAAAGAAGGCTTAGGAGGAGATCTTCAAAGGAGCTTTTCTTTTCCACTGTTACAATAATTTTGAAGTAATTAAGTTATGTACTAGCAGAAAAATAGGCATATGCTGTGAAAATTGCTTATTGCCCTGTTTGTACCTGCCTCTTTTCTATCCTTGGCACCTTTCTTATAGCTTTTCTTTGTCAAATCTGTTTGTTTCTCTTATCCTGAGGCTGCAAACTGTGTGTCACAGAATTGTTTCTTTATAGTTGTATGCTGCAAATTTAATATGATTTGAATCATACTCTAGAGGTCAAACACATTTTAGATAAAAGCTGTCAAAAGTTGTTTTATTTTCTTCCTAAAACTCAACTTTCTGGAAGATTGATTTCAATGTAGTTATTCTTGAGTACATTTGTCACAGAAGAATTTGCATTTCTTGGCTTAATTAGTACCTCCTGATAAATAGTGTATGTGTAACTGCTCAGGCAGCTGTCATGACTTTCCACTGTGGTTTGGGGTTTCTTCCTTAGCTTTTTTGGTTTGGTTTGTTTTGGTTTGGTTTTTGTTTGGTTTTGGGGTTTTTTTTCTTTGTTTTGGCTTTGTTGTTGTTGTTGTTGTTTGTTTTTTCCAGTCGAGGAATCGGTGTGAATAGAGATCAAGTGGGTGGAAATCTCAGGTGAAATAGGTCAGTTGAATCTTTGTCGGTGCACTCAAGCCCTTGGCACAAGTTTCAAATAAATATTCATGACTGCAATTGCAATAACACTGAAGTGCTGCAAGTATCCCTCCACAGTCACTTACTGGTCAAGGTTTCCATGGTATTTTTGGTCTGTAGTGTAGGCCATAGCACCTCCACTGGTGAGAGGCTACAGAGGGAAAATGTACTGTCATGTGCTAAGCAATGTCATCACTGAGGTAGTTACAACAGCCTGTTGAAGACAGAAATATTGCATATTGCACGTTTGGCTCAATATGTATAGTAAGTATTTTAGCCCAGGTGTCTGAGATCTCCAGATGGCAAACGGGAAAAAAAAACTAAGAAAAAGAAAAAAACAGGGGAAAAATATGATGTAGTTTTGGATTGAAGAAGCTTCCAGATATGGCTTCAATAGAAGTGTTTTTAAAGAGATAAGCATGAAAAATGAAGGAGTATATGTACAGGGAGCATATGTGTGGAGTATAGCTTGTGTGTCACAAATATAGTTATCACAAAAAGAACAATAGTCTCTCTGGGTATTTTGCCTATTTAAACTATTTAGGGCTGTCAAAAGGCACAAGTCTGTGTTTCTTGTGCAAAAATAGCATTCTAGTCATTTTCTCCTGACTTGACACCACGGCTCTCATGCCCCCCAGGAATCAATAACACAGTGTCCAGCAGAGACTGAATATTACTGAATATTATCTGTCTGAGGCTCAGACTTGTCTTTATCTCCTTTAGATAAATTAATAACCTGTCTCATATTTCTTTCTGTAACTGCAAAGTGCAGTTGGAACTCAACTCAAACTTACCGGGGAGGTGCTGCTGATTGTTACAGGTTACTCACATTTCCAGCCTGAGGGGAAGGATATGGGCAAGACACTATCTTGATCAAATTAAGACCTTATCCCTGTCACCTTGTTTGTCAGCAGCTGAACTTTCTCATGAAACAAGGAAGTGTATCCTTCTGTTATTTTAAGCTGGTACATATGTCTGCCTGCTTTTTAAAAGGAATTTCATGCTGAGAGTACATGCTGAAAATGTTCATAAAATTCAGTGGCTTGCTGGGCAGGGTGAAGATGTCAAATTTAACTTACTTGAAATTTTCAAGGCTTTGGCACTGCAAAATATTAGACAGCAGAGATAATATAACATTAAGTACTGTTAGGACAGCTAATATTTTGTATTCTGTGGCTTCTTTATATATCTGTGTAACTTCAACTTTGCAATACTTATTTTGAAATTTATAGATAGTTCCTCAGTGTGAGACCTACAGAATGTTTCTAAGCTACCAGTGATCTTCGACATTGTGCATTTATGTAGTTAGAAATGCATAATGTTGATTGTTGACTTTTTTTTAAGTCTGTTCCTCCGAGGAAGTGTCTTTTGTAATGCTTAGCAGCCCAAGATGTGACTGTTGAGGTGGAAGGCAGTTTTTGGTGCAAGACTAATGAAATCAAATTAATCCTATTGAAACACACTGGAAGTTGGTCAATTTTATAATCTAACATTATGAAACTCTCTTAGGGGTCACCAAGATTCTTAACAATACACTAGAATTCTAAGTGTGTGAATTTAAATTTTATTGGAATTATAAAAAATGCTTTAAAAGTCAAGTCTTAAACTTAGAGGTCATTGTTGTTGGGAGTTTGGGTTTTTGGGTTCTATAGTGTGTTTCCGGATTTTCCTCCCCCCGAGTTCTCCTCTATCAGGAAACAGGTGATAACAACAAAGCAGAGTCAGTGTTGGACTTGATAGGAAAGAGTGACATATGTGGCAACAAAGCCTTGAAAGAAACCTGAACATTATTTTAGTATTTTTAAATAGAAGTAGCACCTCGGGAATAGGTTATTTACTAAGGGGATTGATGTTCAGGTACGCTATCTTGACCCTAGAAATCTTCTTTTCCAGATCTTTTTCTGCCTATAAAAAGTTGCAAGTGAGTGCAAATAGGCTGCCAATTAGAATTTATGATCTTTTGTCTGATGAAATTGCTATAAGCATAATTTCCTAAAATGCAAACCTCTGTTATCACCCAAGTACAGCAAATTACTTGTAGCAGAAATTCTAACAACTTTTGTGCCCTTTCCCAGCCCTTAGTGAGTAATTCTTATTTCTAAAAGGAGTAAATTTACAAGGGTTTTGATGTTTCTGGTTTTTGCTGTGGAAAAGTAATTATGTTTTTTTTTCTTATGACTCTGTTTTGAGGTTAACATAAAGTCATGTTTGAGTTGGAAAATGGGGTCAACTTGTCACAAGTGAATCTGGTTTCTTAATTTTTGCTGCCAAAATCTTTCACTAGAAAAGTTTTTTGTTGGTTTTAAAATTATCTTCATGCCACCTCCTCAAACTCCTACTCCCTAACCCTTACTTCTGGAGTGTAATGAAATTAACCACTTTAAAGAGGAAAGTAATAGAAAGCACAGCAAAATGACAACAGTCTTGATGAAGAAAAATCATATGGTGTGCCCAGACAGTGTTTAGCTTGATGGCAGATTACACAATAAACCCTTTGCCCTCTAGTTTTAAACTTGCTGTTTTGATGTCAATGTAGTGTCTGCTTTCTGGAAAGCATAAAGCAGAGGTTTTTTGTTAGTTTGTCTTTACTGGGGTTGCTATTGGAGGCTATCATTCTGGAGCACATAAATTGCATGTGTGGCTGCAGATAATGAAATTACTTTAATTCATTAGATTACAAATCTCTCTGAAGAAATAGCACTGGTATTTTCCAGCAACTGCAGTTCAAATAACACTTCATTTTTACTGGTCCAATAGTACAATATTAGCTTGAGGCTTGATTTCTGCTGGGTGAGCTCAGCTGATTGCACAAAATAGAAAAAGTAAGAATTTGTTATCCTTCAATATACATGACTCCTCTGAGAGGAAACATAGTGGGAAGGGAGAATTCTATGTAGCAGACATTACATGGTGCAAAGAAGAATGAAAAATAAATACTGCTTATGTTAAATTTGGTTTGCTTAAATACTTGATTTGCAAAACTGTGTGAACCATTCAAAGCACTTTGAGTGCTGGGGGTCCATGAAGATGAATCTTAAAATAGACTGTAGGCAAAAGAGTAACCACTTTATCAGTATAAACTGGAAAAGTTTTTATGCTGTTAAATAGGTCATAATCACAGTTAATAAGAGATGAAGCAGGCATTGTTTTTTGTATTCCAGAAATTTTAAAGAGACTCTCTATGTCTAATTATGCACTGAATCACCTAAAAGGAGAAGAGTAAGCTGTCCAAATGTGCTTTATTTTTCTTCTCCTGCTACCTGAAATATCAGCAGGAGTTACACCTGAACTTCCCTTAATGCCTTGACCTATGGACTGCATGGTACAGCTTGTCTCTTGATTGCAATGGATGCTGGGAATTCTTTAGAAAATTACATTAGAAAACAAAGAAAAAATATCCATGAAAGAGAAGTTTTGTTTTAATTCTTTTAATAAGAAAATGTTGCTAAATATCAGCATCTTTTCCTCAGAGTGTTTCTGAATGCCAAATAACTGCAGACTGACAGAGTTATTTAGGAAGTTTTGCCATATAAGCAATATGCTCATATAAGCTATTGTAATACAGGGCAAATATCTTACTGTGCTGAAGCAGAATGTTGAAGTAATTAATGCTGAAAAAAATCTACTTCATCCTTGAAAGAATAGAAGCTATGAAAGAATTATGATTCACCAAGTGAAAACACTCATTTCTCCTTTATGAATGCAATAACTCATAGGTTCCAGGTAGTTCACTGTACAGTTGTTACAGAATTCAAATCAATCAGACAAACTGTAACTGGGTTAAATTCAATATATACAAGTATATAAACAATATTTAAAATTTTCCTTCACTGTAAAACTTTGTAGCATCAGGTGAAGATAACAAATTAACTTTAGTCTAATTACTTCCTTGATTATTTTCACAAAATATTGCCATTAGGCTCACCAGAAAAGAGTTCCATTCCTTGATGGTCAGCCTGGAGAATTAATTAGAAGTAACTTTTTAGAGACAAGGTAGCGTGTCATTTTTAATGTTCTTTTGAAAACCTTATGGGATCACAGAAGACCAGAATAAAATTCTGGTTGTGATGTGGGAAATCAGCATTTCTGTGTCTTCTTATAATGGGCAATAAAGACATGAGGAATTCTGGATTGCAGTCTGTGGCAGCAGCTACCTTGGCCTTTTCCCAAACCAAAAGAAAGGCCTGTGACTTTTCCACATGTGCATGCAGCATGGCTAATCACAGCTGCTTTATAATGTCAAAATATGGGGATAAGCCTCTATGAAAAAAGCTTTTACCTTCAATGAGAATTTATATGGCATAATCTGAGGGGGGGAAAAGAACCTCAGCAATGGAATTGGCATGACAAATCTGCATAGGTTCTCTTACTTGGTTTGCCTGAGGTGGTTGGATGGTTCACTGATCCTGCTTGCCAGGTGTGTGAAGGCACAATCCAAAGGAAACGCGGTTGAATTTCCGGGCTGTGTGCCATTTGAGATGCCTTCCCAGCACCATGAGCATGAGCTTTTTTTATCTTGCATTGTGAGTGATGGATCCCCTGCACACTTCTTGTGAGCTGAAGTTTGGGACTTTGATGTAGAAATAAACAGCTTTAAAATTCACAGTGTAAGCTAACTGTAGTTGCTATGGAATCCCAAGGAAGAGAAACTTTGCTGACACTTCTTGCACTCCTCAGCTGCCTGTTCTTTTGTTTAATTCAGGTTTGATTCTTTCCGTGTTCTTAGATGGAGGGAAATGACCATTAAAAAATAATTCTCCTTGTGATGTTATCCAGCTTATTATGCAGCATGATTATAGAAAGTTCTGATCTGAAACAGGAAAAAGAACACATAGAAGAACACACAAGTAAGATGTTTGCGGTATTTTTTTTCCCAATGCTAACACAGGCTAAATGTCTAATTTCATCATTGGTGTAACTGTTGGTAAAAAAAAATGAGAGGAACTGGCATCCTTTTTTTGTGAAGAAGGAATAGTATTTATTGGGGGAAATAAATAATACTTATATGTAGTCATTAATTGCTTTGTCTTTGGATTTACTAAAATTTCCACTTTTATAGTGTGGAGGATATTATTATTTGGTCTGTGTAGGATACACAATTTGATAAGCAGCTTCCACTGACTGTTATAGGAACTCTGCTTTTTGACTGCTGCGATATTTGTCTTAGCCAACAATGATGGATACTATTACATATCTTAAATGTTATATTAGGCCACAACTTCTTGTGAAGTATAAACTTGAAACGCATAATTTATTCATATGTGCACATAGTCATGTGTTCTTTAAAATTCCCTATAATTTAAAAATAATGGTGACTCATACACTAAAGCAATTAAGAATAAAATGGCAAGGATGTTTCCCTATGATATATCTGTAAGGGAGTCTTGGCTCCCATGAAAATGAGAGTAGACTGTAAGACTTTTTTTTTTCCTACTGTTTCATGACCTGCCAAAGATTCAGGGTAACTCCTTATTAAAAATTCTCCATCATAAGAATAAAATTATTTCACTTGACTGGAAATCTATCAAGCCCAAACCAAAGTGCAGCCAGAAAAATTCCTTCACTTTTTTTATCTTTGATGCCATTTGTTTCTCATGTAACCAAAATAGAATAATTTTAATGTATTAAAGTTGTTAAAACAACGGATAAATGGGTTTTTTTACTTACAAGAAAGGAGACAAGGGTTATATTTTTAGTCTTCATTCATGGGAGAATGAAATTCTGTGGGATTCTTTTTCATTTAAAATTACTTTCTTCTTTGGCAATAAAAGCTCACTTTTCTTTTAGAGTGGTTACAAAACTGCTCCCAAAGGCTTTTATCTCTTAATTCAGTTTGCAAATTTTCTCAATAGGCTCTAAACCACCAACCGAAACAAATTGTTGCTCCTGCTGCAGCCAGTCCACCTTCACTGTCATTTGATTAAAAATGTTTCAGTGGTAGTACTGTCTAAATATTTCTCTAATTCTGTTTCCAAAAGAGGAGACTCACTCTAATGCTGCAGGGGACCATTTATTAGTCTTGTTAGTATACAGGTAATGCTCTTTTCAGAGAAAAGGAACTTTCTCTGTCCTGAAAACTTAAATTCAAATTAGTCAGTATTTGTTTTTTTTAAAGTTAAGAGTAGGAATCCATGTATTAAAAAACACTAACTCATTTTGATTTATCTTTCCAGTTGATCAACAGGTTTGGCTTATCTGTTCCCTAATGTTAATGGGCTAATGTGTTAACAAGTAATTAACCGTTTGCTTAAAGATTTTTTATTGGTTTTGACTATATATTTTATTCTTCATTGAAATTATCTACCAATTTCAGAATCTATCTACATCTTTGTCAGCATGGATGTATCTCCTGACTAAATAATCATTTCTTTGCAGTTCCCAAACATAAGGTTCTATTTTCCTCTGGCTTCTTCATTTATCTTATTCCTGGAAGACAATATGGCTTTGCAGTTAATAGAGCATATAGGATCCAAAGAGGTTATAGGTTTTTGTATGCAATTTTCCTCAGTATTTCTTACTGGCTATCTTTAAATAGCATTTGGAAACACTTATTTGCAAGCTAGGTGCCCAAGCTGGAGGTTTAGGGTTCCAGTTTAGCAAGCACTATAAAAAAAAAATAGAAACTCCTAAATGCTAAAGTACTTTACTAAATGTAAAAAGAACATGTATTACTTCTCACATCCATTCCCATCAAAAAGGTAGCTTTTCCCTCCATGAATATGACCAAAAGGGTGTGTGGCAAGCCTTTATCTAGGGTCTTAGGAAGGTGGTAACAGGTCAGAAAATGTGAATTTATATCAGAAATAAAAGTCTGTACATTTAAAATTTTTATGGTAATCTTCCATGATCTCTCAGGCTGCCTCTGTGACTTTCTGTGACCCTGCTTTCCTTCAGCTACTGGGACACCTATGAACTGCAGTGCTAGACATTTTTGGAGAATTCAGTACAGAGAAAGATATTAGTCAAGCAGACCAGCAGGTTCTCAACTTTGCAAAACTTTTTAGATATTTGAAAAAAGGTGTGCAGAATTTCCTCTGCAAATACTGAAAATCAAGAAACTGTTCAGACAAGTGCATGCTGACTACTTTTTTAAAATATATACAAGTAATATTACTTCATTCAAGATAGGACAGTGTAAATCTTTCTCATTGAATCTGACTTTTTGTGTTATTGCTTTATGACTTATTCTTTTTATTCATGGGTGGCTAATTCTGTTATAGTCCCATGTGGGGCCATTTTCGGGGCACTAAAAAAATATAAATACTGTCAATTTTTGTTTCAAATCTTTTATTTTGATCTCTGAACTGCAGTATTATGGTTTTGATTGGGCTGAGCCTGTCCCAAAACCTGCCTGACCTAACTGAAGTGTTTTACTGTTTAAAAGAAACTTTAAACTTATGCAGGATTTATTTCATAGCAACCACAGAAATGTCATTTTTGAAAGCAAAAAAAAAATCATTTTGAATACTGTATATTAACCAAATAAACTTTAGGTTTAATATTATATTTACAGGCCAGAAGACTGTAATCTGAGAAGTGTCAGATATTCTGTTTTTCCTTTATTTCAGAGAGAGATCACTGATGCAAGATAACATTAGGATTAATCTGTCTGTTGAGAACTATGAATATTCAAAGTAAGCCTAATGAAAAGGAGAAAATAAAGCAGGTGGCTCAGTACTTCTAATATGTTTTGGCACTGAAGCCTCAAATTAAAATGCATGAAAGAAGAGACAGCTATTCTTTGGCAAATTCTGTGAGGTTTTTTTGTTACTTTATCTTCAATAATTGTTTTAGCTATTAAATTTTTAATCTTGAGTGACTACTGATGCAATTAGTATATTAAAATAGCCATGACTGACAAAACCCTCTGTTTTATTTTTAACCAAAGTGAGCAAACATGCATATCAAACCACCTCAGTGTATTCAATTGCCTTACTTCAGTCAGAATTCAGTTAAGGAGGACAATTTTGAGCCCAAAGGTGCAGGTGGGCTTGTGATTGTGGAGAGACTGGGGGCATAGAACCTAGAAGACTCAGGAATTTTTTTTTTCAAGTGGCTCCCTTACTTGAAGATCTCTCTAGAATGTGGAAGAAAGTAGTATATAATAATTTGAGAGCTAAAATATATAAATAAACAGATTTTGCAGAGAGATTGTGGAATCTCCTTCACTGGAGATATTCAAGAACTGTTTGGATACAATCCTGTGCCATGTGCTGGGATTGTCTTTGCTTCAGCAGGGAGGTTGGACCAGATGACCAGTTGTGGTCCCTTCCAGCCTTTCCCATTCTGTGATCCATAATCCATTAATTTCAGAAATCCAAAAATGCCATCCACACAACTATGTTTACTAATCTGACTTAAAACTAAGACTGTTCAGAGAACAAACTTCAAAAGAGAGAAAACTAGATCAAATAAATATAATTTAGAAACTGATGGACAGTGCCTTTTGGCCAAAGTGAGGTGTGTCCAATTCCCCTAATGGGCTTCCCTGATCATTTAGGCAAAGGAAATGTTGCCGATTTAGCAGCAGTCATTCTTACAGCTGAGCAAGGATCCAGTGGATTGAATAGCCTTGTACACTGTGAACTGAAACTAAGAAAATAGATTCATTGTGGAGGAATGGAGAGAGGTGTTCAGATGTCAGAAATAGGTTGCCATCTTCCTGTTATCTAAAAACAACAACAACAAAAAATCTCCATTCCCCCCATCCCCCCAAAAAAGAAGCCCCCACCCCCAAAAAAGAAAAAAGAAGCAAAACAATCAAAAAGGCAAACAAACAAAAAAAGAATAACCAAACCAACAAAACAACTGCTGGCAAATTACTTTGGGTCTCCAGGAGGGGAAGCATGCATAGCCATCTAGTAAGGAACAGCAGTTGCAAAAGGGCAGGTAATGAATTTTTGCCAATAAATTTTTGCATGTTTGTATAGACATATATATATTAAATTTTCCATTTCCCTGACTGTATTTCTTTTCCTTTTCTGTCCCCTTTTCCGTTTTTTCATTTTCCTTAATTGCTATTACTTATTTAACATTCTTCTCCTTTTGCTTCTTTCTTTATATTGCTTTTCCTCCTATTACCTTAAGCAGTATGAATTTACAGATCTATTCAGCGTAAGTGATTACCTACTGTTGGAGTCATAGTATAGTCAGAGATTTATTTTTGTATTTCATAACTGAGTATAAATAATTTCTATAAGTTACATAATATCCTTAACAGAAACCTATTAATTTAAATTTTCTGAAGAACCCTGTACCATATTGATATTTGCACTTGTACAGCAATATGTTCAGACATCTGCACAGGCAAATGCTTCATAAACTCTAAAGTACTAAAAAAATATATATATTAAAGTGATTCAGACTTAGATAAATAAGGAGGCAACCACAAAAACATGAGGAAAACAAGACGTGCACAGAAATAGAATTTCAGGGTAAAACTTACAGTATGCATTGGAATCACTTACATGGTGAATTTAATGAGATTAAAATTTAATCCCTGTTCTTTTTGGAAATGGAAAACATGCAAATCTTCAAGTGCAAACTGTTACGAAAGTAGAATGCTACTTTATTTATTAAATCGCCTCCACTTAACTGAATTTCTGAACTTTCCTGGAAGATCATTTGTTTTACATATTTTTGGTTAGATTATAAGGTCAGATCCAACAAGCATGCAAGAAGAATATGTCAGCAAGAAATAGTAACACTGAGACTTTTATGACTAATTTAATAAAGCACAGAAGGCTTTATTGATTATACTTTCATTTTAATAGCCTCAAAAGGTTTTCTTCACATTAAGTTTTCTAAAGTGAAGCAAACAATTTTGAATTGCAATTGGCTACGTTTTCTTTGCTTATTGCTTGTTTTTATCTTCCTATTTCCATTCACCAGAGTTCTTGCATTCAACTTTCTCTTTCCTCTTGAGTGATTCTTGCCCTGAAATTTGATTTCAAAGAGCTGCATAAGAAAGGATGAAGTATTTGCTTTGTGAGAACAACGTTTGTCAGAAAGCCTGAGATGTGCTAAAGTGCCCTTCAGTGTGACAGAAGCATTTTTCAGTGCTGGGTGACACAGCACAGAGATGTCAACAGGAGTTCTGTTGGCAGCAAAATGAATTAAGCATGGTTTCATAAAAACCTGTCTCTTGGTTGAATTATCTCACACTTAATATAGTGAAAACCATCATTAAAGGGTGACAGTCTCTGTTCCTCCCCCTGCCCCATGGTTGGAGTTTTCATATTCTTTCTGTTTTCTATTGGGAGTTGAGCTCAGTGGGAGACATTAGGGAGTGTTTCCTCTAATTAACCATGAATTTCACAAACTTTTTATGCATACAGTATTATTAGAGTTTGTAATTCTTTGGTGTAAACCAACCCATATATTCAGCTGTGAGTTAAAGAAAAACCTATGTATATTTATGTCTTACTGCACAACCTCAATTTCCTAGGAACTTGGCCTAAAACTGTTTTTGTCAGGGTATTTTGATGCTAAAATTTGTGCACTAGAGAGGTCAGGCAACAACATGCTGCCAACAGCAAGCTGTGGGCTGAGCTGTAGACAAAATGAATGAAGTGAATAGAGGCCACAGCTTTAATAAAAGATCCTCAGCTACATTCTTCTGCCTGCAGGGAGCTATAGCCATTCTTCTCCTATTGACAAATTGTCTGACACTTTTCAGATATAAACTGGTTCTGCTTTGAGGTTACTGTCATACACCTCAGACCTCGTGAGGAGTCCAGCTGAGGGTTTTTTCCAGTTCTGTAATATCCCCCTATTTTATCCGTGCCTTTTTTGGAATTAACTTAGTGAAAGCAAAGATATTTCACTGCTATTGACATCATTGGGGGGGTTGAGGAGGGAAAGAAAAGGATTCAGCATGCAGGCAAGGTTCCACTGATAGAGCACAAAAGAAGGTTTCAATCCCCCCAGCTCTGTTTCTGTAGCTGCTCATGAGGTTTTAACACTTCAACAAGATTAACACCATGGAGCCTTGCTGAGTATATACATGCAAGCAGCTCCTGGACTAAGCTTATTGAAGGCAGAAGGATGAAATAAACTCTTCGCCCTAATTTTTCTTAAGGCTTTGGAGTCTACGTAACTGCAGTTAAGGAACGGCTTCTCATCCTTTTAAAAACTACATTATTTACCTTCCTTTTTTATAGCCAGAAACAGGGCATTGAAGTTTTTTAGCTAGGAAGCTGAGAAAGTGCCTGGAAAATCTTCAGCGTGTGATCCAGGCTTTAAACAAGTGCACTGCCAGTGCTTCAGGAGTGCAGGCAAACAAACATCATAAGTATGTTGGACACGTAGTTAATAGAATGTTGGAGCTGGAGAAATCTAGTTACCACAGTCAGAGAAGGGCAGAGAGACTGATGAAAACAAAGTGCATGATGACAGTGGAAAACAGGCATGAAGAGAAAAAGCTGACAGAAAACATTTGTAAGTTGTGCTGACATTGAGGAAAATAGGATGGGAAGGCAGCATAAACTAGGCCTGTTTTATTCTGTGTCATTTTAATAAGCTGTAAGATCCTAGCTCTTTTGAATAAAAGGGCTAAAAATGAAGTTTGTTGAATGATATTTTTCAGAATTAAATTATGCCATAACTGTCTTGAACAATGCTGTTACCTCTTCTGTCTATGTAGATTATCAGTATGTTTTGATGCGAAAAGAATGATTTCCATAGTGTGAGTTTGAATACCTCTGTGCTTCACTTGCTAATGAAAAAGCAGGGAGATCTAATGCTAGTACCCAGTCCAGTCTTTAAGAAGCAAAGACTTTGTGTCATGTTCTCTGTGGGTAAGTCATTAACAAGTCCTTAAAGCAAGTTAGGTTGCCTACACCCATAACACCTGGTTTGACTCCAAGTGTCTTTATCTAGGCTGAGATACCACTGAATTGAGTGTTTCAATTGCAATTTCTAACACACACGCATTTCTATATATACATCACAAATAAAGCAAACAAAAATCACTAGTCATTAACAGCTGCAGATTTTTTGTGCTCAAAATAGAAGCCATTTAAGTTCATACTCTCTGAGTTTGAAGCCTTATTCATGTGGGTAATTTTTGGTCTTCATGTGAATTTCTTTTAGATTATTCAGATTCTATAATGTAGAGTTTTAGCTACTTTGGTATGCACTAGACCTTAGTGTTTCAGTTCTTAGCTGAAAAGGACTTTAGTGTGTCTAGGTTTTATACACTATTTCTTGCTGTGATTTTTGAGTGATGTATAAAATATTATGACTTACATCAAGTCTTGTGAGACTTTTTGGTCCATTCATTTCCTCTATATTTAATCTTTCTACACTTTTAATAGATGTCTTCTATTGTTAACGCAATTAAACTGCTTTGGATTGAATATTTGTTCAACAGAACATACAGAAGATACTGGTTTTGAAAAAAACCTGGTGTATATTTTTGAAGATTGTCAGAATTGTGCAGATTTCTAATAACTATTAATTTCATCTTTGTATTCCAGTATATGACCAAAAATGACTAACTAATACCTTCTTTCAGCCTCTAGGTGATTCAGTTCCCCTAATGAAAATATTAATTTGGCATTGCTCATTTGTTTTCTTACTTGGAGATTCCAGCGTAAAATAATATAGTAGAAGTTTAGCTAGACTAAGTGCCTCATTTCATTAGTAAATCTAGGCTAAAAATAGTTAGCCAAACTGATTATCTAAAATGATAATTTTAAAATAAACGGGTCTGAAAACCTCACCCTATCCTTGAAGCCTGGGGAAGAAAATTTTTAAAACAGTTAAAAAGGCAGCAAGCAAGCTGTTGTAGTGGTGTTAAAGTAGCAAACCCTCAACTATGTTCGGCAGACTAGATAGCAGCAATTTCTTTTCCCATGCTAGTAAGCTCAGCCTCCTACTGGTTCAGTAGTCCAGAGGTGTGGATAGGCTGGAGCAAAGGGCTGCAAGGGGAAGGCAGGGACAAATAGTTCCTTTTGGGAGTTTACCCGTTCAAAATTTTTCTTTTTCTAAAAAAAGGGGGTTGATAATTTTAATTATATTAAGTATATTAATTAATTAATATATAAGTGTATTAATATATTAGAATAATTTTGTTTTCAGATCCTCCCAGAGGCTGAAACCGAACCCAACTATTACTCAAACTCTGAAAGTGCACTCTAGTTTTATAAGAAATCCCGTAACATTTATGAATTTGCAGTTTCCTTTAAATATATTTTATTATATATTTATAATTGTATTATTTATTATATTATATATATATATATATATATGTATATATTATTACAGTTCATTACTATAATATAAGCTTGTAAGACGTGGACTCCTTTTAATGAATCTGGTAGCATTCCTGCAGGGAAAATGGATTTGCCTCAAAGTTTTTATCAGGAGAAAGGGAGGAAAAAGCTAACAGTAGTTCAGCAAGCCTAGAAAGAGTTTCTGGAAGAAGAGACTAATAGGATTTAGCCTGTACTGAACATCCTGTAGAGACCTATGTCAGATAGGAAGAGAGACATTATCACAAGAATATTTGGCATTTCTAGGAAACATGATAGAAATTTCTGTTACACTGAAAATGAAAAATGTTGCATCACCTTTTTTTAGTTGGTCTTGAGATTAAAGATTTTTGTATTTCCTGTTCCATTAACTTTGCATTCCAGGGCAATTCTGCTACCATATCATGATACCATAGAGACACAAGTCTTTCATGGACAATGCCCATAAACATGCCATTTGTACTTTGAATAAGACAACAGTAGTCTTAGGTCCTAGATATTGTGTTTTACATCTTTCCTGTGTAGCTTCAAGATTAAACTTATAGATCTACATGAGTGAAAATCAGAAATCTTACAAGAAAGTAAAGAATTATCTCTGTGTAATACTAATATCTCCCATCTCTGCCATATGCAAATTTTCCAGCCTAGACTTTCTTCCCCTATGAGATTGGGTAAGACCATAGCCCGCTGTGGTTTGGTTACAGGCTGAGACATTGCATCCAGAGATACACAAAGAAATGTGATAAGTAGCAAAAAATTCAAGTAGCTCTGACATATAACCACTCTTTCAGCAGGTAAGAAATACCACAGACACAGCCTTCCCCACTACATCCTTGCAAAGCACAAACAGTAAGAGCAACTGCTGTGGGATATAAATTAGGAAAGCCTCAGGGAGAAAAAATTGCCTTCACAATGTCTGAGGGTTTTGATACTCTGTAGCAGACCAGCCAAATATAGTCTTATAAGCTACTTGATTAGAAAGAGCTTTTGTTTAAATGCTCTCTCATTTGCAATTAGAGGTGTTAATTCAATGGCTAAAGGTCAGGAATTACTCACTGCTAACACTGTGCCTCAGAAGCATAACCAGGAAATGGTCATCAGCTCAAATCAGAGGTGTTAATATGCAAGTAAAGGTCACAGTGCCTTTTGCTGAATGAAATTAGCTGTTCTCTAGATTAACTTTTTCTGAAGGGATGGCTGCTTAGTTGAGGCAAGTATGCCTTTACAGAAACATTCCAGTCAAACTTTTCAGAGGAGTCATAGGCTTTGATGAGACAGTTTTTTATACTGGTAGGGATAGTTTCCTCCATTATCTGGGTAGAGGTGATTTTAAAAAGGAAAAAGTGAGTAAATTCATTGTAGTGAATGTTTCTGAGTGTGGTTGAAGGAAGATAAACTTTACCTTTGTTTGAATTTAATTTTTATTTATATAAACATACTCACCTGAAGCTGTAGCTTGTAGGTCTAGTGCCCAGAGTATTTCACATTGATGCTCTGTAAATTACTTTTTGGAAGCTCAATGCCCTTTGTTTACCCTGTCAGTACCACAGATGTTGAAAATAGACAGAATTACCTTATCAGTTGTTTCTTCTGCCTGGGCAGAAATATATGCGTGTAGAGTCTTAAGCTGATTATGTCCTTTTAGATAGATTGTTCAGGTTTTTTTGTGACTCTTTTTCTGTCTTAAAATCATTCTACAGCAAGCCTTAGGCTTCTCCTAGTATGATGCTCTCTGCAGAGAAAAGGAAGTTTTCTACTCTGTTGACCAAAACATTGAGTGATGCCAAAATTCTTGTCACTATTCAAAATTATCTGTAAAAATATGGAGCAGAATAAGAGTCAGGACATATCTGTAAGAAATTTGATTCAACAAAGCTTTTCAGATTAAAAATTAATCTGGTAACTACCAAGATTAGTTTCCCAATGAGTTATTATAAATTAAATTCATCCAGACTACATGATATATTCCTAAACACATAGATACATCTCCAAAACAGAGATTTTAACCAATTCAAATACACAATGAGCAATGGAGAGGAAAGTTCCCAGGAATCTCAATGATTAAGCACAGCTTATTAAGTAGATCACTAATTGAGCTGTGGTATTTTGTTATGTGTATAGGCTATGAGCCTGTCATCTCCTGCTGTAAATGAGTAGTTTTATAGGCAGTGTAGTACATGTAGGCAGTCAGAAATTTTTTCTGAAGTTTCAGTGCTACTATGAATTTTTTTTAATACTGTTATATTCAGCCCTATTTAATTTTGCTCTTATCTCCTAGTTAACAAGCATGGTTGAAAGACATTTGCAAGTTCACTAATTTTAAAGGGCGCTTGCATGACAGAAATGTTTGTGTTGGTGTTGCAGCTGCTCACAAACCACATGTCTGACTTAGAGGCATAAAGTGAAAACTCTTTTTTCTTCTCAAGTGTGCTAGTGTCACAGTCTCTGCATGAACATGCATGCTGTCACCAGAAGTGTTACTTTGATATCAAGAACAGTCTTCAGGGATTACATTTGATTACAATTTTTTCTTCTCAGATGCTTGTCCTTCCATATAGTAGTTTTGCACCTAAAAATGTCCCAGATTATGAAGTTGTTCCATACATAAGAAAGCGCACAAAGGTGCTTACAGTTGTTGACTTTTTTAAACTTTTCAGTATCTTGGGGTAGCTACCTCTAGCAGAACAGCATTAGACTGTTCTGGCCATCTGCTCCATTCCACCAGCATTCTTCAGCACTCACTAGATGGCTGTGTATCCTTAGGAATGCTGCCTTGTAAAGTTTTTAGGAGTAGTAGTAATCCATTCACCATCTGGGGGTTTTCAGGAGTAGTGTGCATTGCAGTATATGGCTTGCTTACTTTCCCATCTAGGTCATCCTTCTTTAACTTTGGCTAAAGTGACCTTGGGTTAAACTAGATTCTTCAGCTATGAAAACCTTTTGATCTCTCTGAACAAAGTTTTAAAATGCTTCCTCAACCAACCTCAAGTATCTTCCGTCAAACAGAATTGAGTATACTGGCTTCTCAGCAGGAGTATTCTCTTTGCATATTCATTGTTTGGAAAAGAAAAATAGCTAATTATAGCTCTTTATCATCTAATATCTCTACTGTGGTGGTTTTATCAGCATAGGGAGGAATACAAAATGAGGCAGTCTTCAAGCAAACATATAAGCTCTTGAAAGCAAACTGATAACATGAGTTTACAAGCTGCATTCTGAGAGTCCTTAGTTAAATACCTCTGTCTGAATTGTGCTCGTGTTGAGCTAGTGCAACCTAATACAATTTGTAACCCTGCTTGTTAACTGAGCAGCTAAAGTAGCTGAAGCTTTGTCATACTCAAGAAGCCCAAGACAAATGCATTTCATTATTGGCCATACCAGCTACTTAAAAACAGCCACAAGATACTCCAAAATAGAAAATTGCTTCAAGTAACTAACAATTGAAACATGACATTTCAGTTTCCTTCTAAATTATTATACAGTCTTTTCCTTATTGTATATATCAACCTCTTTTCTTCCTTTTTTTCTCTCTCACAAGTTCTTCCCTGAAGTCATACATTGAAACAATGCATTCCACTACCAAATTTAGGTGAGGGGGAATGAGCATTTCTCCTTTTTGTTCTTTTATGCACATATTTCTGTTTTATACAACAGTAAAATACAACTTCAATTCTTGTACACCTTCTATTCTGTTTTGCCTTTTCTTTCTACAGTAAAGTCCAAATATACTTGGCACTCTCCTGATGTGAAAATATTTTCCTACTTTTATCAAATAATTTTAGTCCAGATGAAATATGGTTTTTGGATATTAGTTGGAAGTTAGCAATATAAACATGTTAAACAGGTGGACTGAATATTATACAATTGACTAACATCGTACTAATCTCAGTTTTATTCACTATTCCTCATTTTACATCTTAATATGTAGCTTGTTGTCACATTCTCAGTAGATTACTGAGTTTTGAGTCTAAATAGCTACATCACTCACAGTTGTAGAGTTGTTTAAGATACTTAGCCCTGGTCCTGCATGCTTGACTTCAAAGAGGACTGGGCAATCACCAACCATATGAATTTCAACAGGGGAAAATTCCAGATTCTGCACCTGGCATGGGGCAACCTGGATGTACAGACAGACTGGGGAATGAGAGGCTGGAGAGCAGTGCCAGGAAAGGGACCTGGGGGTCCTGGTCAGTGTCAGGTTGAACACGAGCCAGCAGAGCCTGGCAGCCAGGAGGGCCAACCCTGTCCTGGGGGGCATCAGGCACAGCATGGCCAGCCAGGCAAGGGAGGGGATTGTCCTGCTCTGCTCTGAGCTGGGGCAGCCTCACCTCGAGTGCTGGGGGCAGTTTTGGGTACCACAACATAAAAAAGACATTGAACTGTTAGAGAGTGTCCAAAGGAGGGCAACAAAGATGGTGAAGGACCTTGAGGGGAAGCTGTGTGAGGAGCAGCTGAGGGCACTTGGTCTGTTCAGCCTGGAGGAGACTGAGGGAAGATGTCAGTGCAGTTAGAACTTCATGTGAGGAGAAGAAGAGGGACAGACACTGAGGGAATAGCCTGACATTGTGTCAGGAGAGTTTTAGGCTGGATATTAGGAAGAGGCTCCTCACCCAGAGGCTGGCTGGGCACTGGCACAGGCTCCCCAGAGAAGTGGTGATGGCACCAAGCCTGGCAGAGTTGAAGAAGCTTTTGGACAGCACTCTCAGGCTCATGGTGTGACTATTGGGGATGGTTCCATTGCCAGGCCAGGAGTTGGGCTCAGTGATCCTGGAAGGTCCCTTCCAACTCCTCTGAGTCTGTGAAGATACTGCCCCAAGACCTATTTACTATCATTCTCTCTGATTACTTAGTTAGGCTAAGGGTCTCTACAGCTCCTTGATTTTATTTGGATTTTTTAATTGGCTCCGTGTTTTTCTGTTGGCTTATAGTGTAACTATATTGTGATTAGATGAATTTCCTAATGTTCATCTGTTTCTGCATTCTGAAACTTCTAATTAATTAGAAGGGCAAAAACCCCATGTCCTTGGGACAAATAGGACACCTTAGCTCTTCTAATTATATTAATATAGCATATTAATATATGATGACTCACTGTTATTTTACACAGCCAAAACTTCTGTTTCTGATTGCAGCAGTGGGTAGGATTACTTTTGAGATGAGCCACTTTCACCAGTTCATTTATATTCTACTTCCCCAACTTCTATATTGTCAGAAAGATTGCTTTTTTCCCTGCCATTAGTAGGCTAAAAGAGGATAAAAGCTCTCTCTTAGGCTAAAGATAAAAGCTCTTCCAAATGCGTTGGACGGAAGAGAGAAATGGTAACTTCAGTGTATTTTCATATGAACATGACTAAAACAAGCACTGGGAGTGGAAGCCTTAAAAGGACAAAAACAATTTAAATCCACGTGTTAGGTTTGAGTTTACTAAAATAAATTAATAAACTTCTACTTAACTTAGCAAAGAAAACATCTCCTAAGACGCCCAAAATCATAGAAGGTCATCAGAAAACAATAAAGGACAAGACTTTAAATTTCGTTTAACTATTTTTGTTATTGTGTGCATCACAGTGAGTGTGGTTCAAGCTGGAGTTGGATCTTGTGTGTGATGCAGTAGAGTATAATTGAGAGGATTGAGTGGAGGGTTAGAATCAGTGGTTACAGCAGGAAAAGCAGTCAGCTGTCTGATGTGTGCATGTGTTCATACTTCAAGCTTTAATAAAACAGTAGGGAAACACCATAGGTGTTCTCAAGTATGCTGCATACAAATGTTTAATAGAAATATATACTTGATTGTCATTCTGAATGCTAGCACAGAAGACTGAACAAAGGAATCTTGTTTTCAGTTCTCCATTTAGAAGATGTTTCTTTAGGTTACTATCTTGTCATATGCTGCTTGTCAGCTCTGTCTCTTTCCTGTTTCTCAAGCTTCCCCCACACAGTGTGTTTTGTGAGCGTGAGCTGCTGACAGGCTGATCTTTACAGTCTGAGATACCTGTTCGGAACTCTGGTGTTGCCTTGCATGTGTTCTTGGCAGTGTATCCATTGACTCATGAGGGGAAGGAACCATCATCACAGTTAAAGAACTTTCCCAGATTCGAAAGCAGTTTGTCTTTGTGGACTTAGTTACTCAGGTCTTATGTTTGCTCTAGAAACGGTAAAGACAGTGAGCACTAAAGGCAGTATAGCACAAATAAAACCAGCCTAAATGTGCTAGGACTGCAAGGAACCAGTGTTTGTCAGTGTTGTTTGCTTGCATCCCAGCAACAAAAACCTGACAAGCTTCATCACGTTGTGTCTAGATTATCATTTAACTTTAATCACAACTGAAAATATGTTCATTTAGAATAAATTCCTCTATTCAGATATGGGTACTAAATTAAAGAGTGGAAAAAGGGAAAAAGTCTAGTAACCCTGTTACTGAGCAGCAACATCAGTAATGGAAACACTCTGTTGGATACACAAGAATACTTACTCATTTTAAGAGACCTGGAATAGTCTGCTTTAAACCTATAATTACCAGAAGCAGCTGGATCTACTTTAATGTAATGTTCCCATAGATTCGTCTTTGCCCTACAAGTTTTTAATCTGCTATCTATTTTCTCTCTAGTTATCTCTAGTCCAACATCTGACTAGAAAATTCCCTCTTATTGTGTACAAACTCAAATGTATAGGAGAGAAGTTGCATTCAAGTGAGTTGGTTGGCTGGTGTCAGAGGCCTCTGGAACATAAGGCAGGGATTTGAAGACACCTGCATATCTTCACTGAGCTTGAGGAAGAAACAATATGTTTTTAAAACTAAGCTTAAGTCATTCATATATCTATGATACAAGGTTGTAAATAGAAATTTTCTGCAAGGTTATATACCTAACATATAAAAATACAGTAGTATTAAATGTAATGAAATTTAGTAGTATTAAACTACTAAAAATGTAGTGCATTAGCTGTGGATTTTAAAGAAGCTACATGGGCCCTGTAAGTATTTGCTATGGTGTGGTATCTTGAGCAATTTCAGGGAGATGCTGTTCAGCACCCTTATCAGCAACAGTTGTGCCCACTGTCATATATGAACTGTTTTGCCATGGACTAGTAAGGAATTTCTCTAAAATAAATTAACTCTGACCATCCTGTATATGCCCTGATTGTTGAAATAAACCATGGTACAGTAAGCATTTTATTTCTTTTTTCGGGTTTATTTCTTTTTTGTTTAGCAGTAAGCAAGATTACAAGTACAATTTCACTTTTTGAAAACTAAAAATCTGGTTTCTGATAGCTATTATAAACACCAAGCACATAGACTCTCTTCTTCAGCACACTGACCACAGTGTAGCGCAGTGGGTTTAGAACTATTGTGTAGGATAATAAAAATAAAAAGTATTTAAAGTCTATGGATTCATACTGATGTGCAGTATCAGTTTCCAGTATTCAGTGACTATAAATTCAGTGGCTTTCTTAGGGATCAGTGATACACAATTATATGAGATCAATGGGGAGTTTTCTATGAAACAGAACTGACTTTTACTGTAATTTCTTAATTTTTTTCCTATGCAGTTTATTTCTACCCAATGAGATTTCTTAACTGGACTTGTTTTGATTAATTTATTTTAGATTTACAATCTTTACCAAGATCATTTTTTTTTTTTGTAAGAGGTTCTTATATTTTATTATTATGATTTCATAAAAATTACAAGGTCATGAAGGGGTTATGACTCAATAAAAGGCCATGAGGAAAAAACTTTGTGTTCTCTGTCAGTTCTTTAATTATAGAGATTATGAATATCTAGGAGAGCAGGTACCTTCTCTGCTCTGATTCATTATTCCATATTACAAAATCTACTACTTAAGTCCTTATTTTCTTATTATTCTTTTTATATTCTTATTAATTCTCTTTTTAAAAGTTCTTGTATTTCTTAGGAAATATTCTAACTTTATTATTTGAAAATAGACACTTTTTGTATAACCAAAATATATAACCATTCAGAAATATCTGCTTGCAAAACTGCACATAAAGCTTACTTGAGTTAAAAAAGGAAAAAGAAAGTAGGTCTTCACATTAAAAAGCGCATTCAACTTTCTTTTGCATTATAAAAAGATGTATATGATCATCCCACATTTGTTTCTTGCAAAATTGCAGTACATTAATGATCCTCAAGAGTTTTGTTATTTTGGTTTTAGTTCTTTTCAGATATTGCTAATGGTTTATAATTAGAGTTCTTGGACCTGTGATAAGCACCTTTTCATTTTCACAAAGATAATTAAGAGTATCCCGAAACAGGATTGGTAGAAGGACTGCTCTGTGATTGAGAACAGAACGTCTGTTCCATCACACTTGGTTTTGTATTAAAACTTGATAATGATCTTCATTTACAGTAGTGATACCCAAACTAACCGTATGGACAGAAAGAGATGAAATAAAACTTAGGCACTTCTGGTTTTAATACAATAAAAGATGCCACAACTATTTCTGAGCTGTTGCATTTTGTTGCTTTAGCACCTTGCTTAACTAACCCTGAATGCCAGGCAAAGTTGTCACAATTCTTTTTAAACTGTTGGGGGTTTTTCCTACATTGGTCAGCTAGGAGACTTGCTGTCTGATACTTCTGTGTACTCTTGAAATAAAATTGACTTGTGTTTTCACTAATGTGATTTGTTCTGAACAAGTCCATTTAGATGTGCTCGTTACATGGAAAGTAAGTGGTTTCAGCAAGGAAGACATGCTAAAGATTTAAGCATTAAAGTATCAGTGAAGACTCAGGGAACTTATGGCTTCAGTTGTACTGTATATTTAGGTTTCCTATTATTTTCAGAGTTGTTCTTATTACTTTGATGAAAAATTGTTTCTAATATCACCATGGTGTTTAAATGAGATCATTTGACTTTTAAAGCAGTCAATCAGAGAATAATTTCAGGTCAGTACTGAGCCTCTGTCTTGTATTGTTCTGTAAAGGAATGGCATGTTATATAATGGTAACAATGAAGAACTCAGTGTCAGATGATTAAGAGGAGCAGCTGGTAGATGTTGTTTCTCTGTTGGCCTTCTGGATGAGTAATTGGCAAAGAAAGGTATCAGCTTTAAAGAACAACTTTAAAAATAACTACTAAAATATTCCAATATTTATAATGTTATCAACAATATCTTGCAATTTAGTAATCAAAAAAAAAATTTAAGTAATATTTTTCCTTCTGTAAGTTTACTTTATAAGGAAATAAAGCATTTTTTTGTTTTGAATCCTTAATGAACTACTTAGACTACTTATTCACAATTTACATGGTTAATTCAGTGCAGCTGGTTTTCTACTTAAATATATGAACACTGTGATATAAATACACCTGACTTTGTGCCAAGTACCAACTCACAGGACAAGACTCTGATCTATTACTCATCCTTTATGATACAGCTCCGGTCAAATTTTTCAAAGCCTATAATATAATCATTTAGGGATAGTCATAAAAGGCCTGAGGCAGTCAGGCCTCCCATTCACTGCTGCTGAATGCAAAGAGCCTAAGTCTTGTTTATCAGCTAGTGCAGTAATTGCATTTCAGAATAAAAGGTAGCCTTTCTGCTGAGTATACCCTTAAAATTGAATGTGGCAACGTAAGCACTGAAATTTGAATTGTTCTGTGTGGCTTTATTTGGGAGCATCCTAAGAAAAAGGCTGGCGTTTGACTACCTGAGAGTAGCTATTGAAGAAAATATTGAGAGTAGCTACTGTTCCTTTGTGAACACATATATTCTGAGTTTTAAAGGCATTTATTGCTTATGAAGTGTTTGATTAGAGGTATTGGCAAATTATACATTGTAGTAACTTTTCTCATCTAAATCTACTATCGGAACATTTGAGTGGGTGTGTATATGAATCCATATATGAATGTATGAATCCATATTTATTTATGATAGGATGAGCTTTTAAAGAGGCCCAGGCTAAATTATTTGTCTGTTTGAGATAACTGTAGGTCATAGAAGAAATTACTAATGTAGATGGTAGCTAATGGAGAGAGAGAGGCGCCTTTGGATGATGAGTAATCCCAGTTAGCAAAGATGTTCATATGGAAGAGTGAATTGCCTTTTCAGGCTGTGTGAAGTACAGTTGTATAATCTGAACTGCAGACCTAGTGTGGCTATTATTAAATGATGGGGATAACTTTTAGAAAAAAAGTTACATTTTCTATTTTCTGTATTTTTCTTTTTCGTTTGGGGCTTTTATTTCAAATGTTTACAATTACAAATCCATTAAATGTTCAAGATATGGGAACATACTGGACTTATTTAGTTGTAGAATATTATTTCCTTTTTGTTTAGAAACTGGAGAGATTTATTGGATTAATTCCCACTTAACATGTTGAATAAAAAGTAAAAAACAGGTGGTGTGGTTCAGAATTCAAGCTATTTGTGAGTGGAAACATTAGAAAACATTTTTTTACAGTCATGCAACTTGAAGGGAGAATTTGAAATTAACAGCAAAGTTTATCATTTGTTGTCTGAAAATTGTTTATCTTATCAAAAGAGAACACAGCAATTAGCAGTAATTTGTTGCCTTGGCAAATTAGATTTATAAGAGGTGAACTGCAGCTTTTTCCTACTTTTAGTGCAAAAAAAAGTGGAATATACACTTTGTCTTGGGACATAAAATGCTATATGATTGTATGTCATCTAGCAATTATTGACAGAAAATATGAAAAGTTTCAGGAAGGTGACAAGTTGCGTATTGAAAATGGGTGCTATGATGATGTGAAGAATGATCATGAAACATCAGGATTGTAGTGGACATTCAGTATTTTCCCAGAAAAATTTACTTGAGACTGAGAATATATCACCTTTTTCTAGGTGACCATTTTCTTCTCCTTTTGCTGTATGTATAGTACTTTACACTGTAAATAACCCTTATTTGAAAAAAATATTATGAGTACACAGTTCACAGAATCAGATTTAGGAGGTCTCTGTTATACTAACAAATAACAGAGACTTTAATTTGTAGAAAGAAATTTTGTGGTCAAACTTCTTTGTTTTATATTCCTTCAGTTCTGTAATAATTTAGTTTCAGTATTTTTTGTTTGCTTGCTTTTTTTTTTTTTTTGTACCAGGCTGCTTACAACCACAATAATTAGTGCAGTCACATTTGAAGTAAAGAATAGTGCAAAAATAAATTATCTAATGAGACTTGAAAAGGAAGTCAATACAAAATACACTCAGGAATCAGCGCTGGTGTTGTCTCCAGAAAAATTGCTGTACTGATTGTCATGAAGTATATTGATGTCACTGTCACTATGACAACATTGTGACAAGAACTAGACACTCTAGGCTACCTTGTAGAAAGGATCTGTCATCTATTTTTTTTTTTTTATAAAAAGTAATAGAAATGAGAGCCTCTCCCCCAGCACAGGGTTTCATTTAAGGTTAGATGAATTGTTACAGGCGTCGGATCAAGGTATTCCTGAACAAGTGACAAGCTGGCTTTTCAAGGCAGGTAAGAACAACATATTCAAATATAACAGGCTTTTACTTTTCAACTAGTAAAAAGAAAAAAAAATTTCTCTCAAATAGAAACACTTGTATGCAGAAAACTGATGTTTTGATATATTTCTCAAAAGTATGGCACAATTTTATATCCAAGAATGTAAGAAATATTTGGAAGTAGTGTTTGTAATGTAACTTATAAAAAGGATGGTTTTCTTTTTGTATATGTGATTCTTTCTGCTCTTTTAATTTATAACAATCTCGCCAACTTCATGTAATTCTGGTACTGTGTTATTTTAATGAAACCACAGAATCTGTGATATACTGCACTTTTGCTTTCCTTTTTTTAAACTATTTTATCACCCACAGATATACTTTATTTTCTCTTTGAGTCTTTGTGTGATCTATACTTTCTCACTGATTTGAATTTTTGTGTTTTCCCACATCAGAGGTACTGCTTTGTATCAACATAACAGCTTGAGAAAATTGCACTCTCTGGAAATACTACAATATTAAGAATATTTCCTGTGTTAATCTATGTGTTACTTTTTTTGCAAATATGTTCATCAACTATAGTGCTTTTTTTATATGTATTTTATATTGGCTGTTTTAAAATAGAGATTACCAACATGATATCAACATGGAAAAATACCTAAATAAATTTTTCCCAGAGGTATTTGAATTCCTAGTAATTCCTAAGCAGATCATAAACATGTGTTGGAAGTTCTCATGTTTTCTTTGCTATCATCTAACTATGCAAGCCTAAGTGAGATGATTTATTATTAAGTCTGGCTCTCTTGATCTTGATTTCAGTTTAAACAATTAGCTCTTGTTGATCTCTAAGCAACATTGATAAGATACCATTTAAGACTAACATACTTATCTTAAAATGGTTATTACTTCCAAGTAAAAGTTTAGTCATTTATCAAATACAATATTCATTAATAAGAAAGTGGCAACTTTATAAGTTTCCTTTTTTCTTTAATAATTATTCTGTTTTTCGACTGTTCACCAAATCAAATAAATTTAATTGGAAAACTGGATAAAGCAAAAAGTTATAATTTACCTTATATATATTCCTGGGACATAAATAAAAAATACAATGTTGAGAGAAGATTTTGTATATAAAGTTTGAGGACAGGCATATATATTCAGGAGTTAAAAAGCAGTTCCATGTGAGGGGAAAAGCTATCAGGTTAACGGCAGTGGTCACTACACCCTCAGCGCCTATTATACTGAGATTTTAAAAAATCAGAGTTCTATCTCCTCTAAATACAGGCTTGAAAAGTTCCTGTAATGCTGTGGAGCCCAATGCCCATTATCTTCTGGAAAAAAAAAAAAAAAAAACCAAACCAAAAAACCCTAATAAACAAACAGAAACTTTCCTCCTCTACATCCATCAAAGAAGGGAGTAAGTCATCTGCTTCTAAAATAACTGTCCTGAGGTTCTGAGCAAGTTAGCTGCTCTCTTCTAAGTCATATGAGTTCATTTGCATTTTCTCAACTGCAATGTGTTAGAATACCTACCTTAAAAGCATTTTAAGACTGGGTGAAATTTCTCTTGAAAAATGTACATTGAAGAGCTGTAAATTTTCACACTATAATTTCATTTAACAGTACAGTGCAACTAAGTCATATGAACATAAACCTTTTGCATAAACAGATCAAGTAGCAACAAACAAGGGAGATGATGTGTTTCTTTGGCTCTCTTTCACCCTGCTCCATGTCAGATCACTTTAAAATGCCTTGTGTCTATCTAAAGTGAGTTATAAGAAAACTTCTCGTCTTCCCAAATGCACTTAAGGCTTAGCTTTAGCTGAAAGATCCTATCCTAGCACCGTAAAAGCAGCAGATGGATATTTGCTCTGTGGATGGATTCTAGGCACAAGTGAGGTAGGAAGGCACCAGGGCAGGAGACTGCAGGAGCTGGCTTTTCCCATGAAGAACCTGAGTTACTAGCAGGCTGGATGGCAGGGCCCAGAGTGGTGGTGAAAGGTGCCCCATCCAGCCAGCAGATGGTCTCTAGTGGCCTTGCCTAGGGCTCAGCGCTGGGCCCAGTCCTGTTTAATACCTTTACTGATGATCTGGACGAGGGGATTGAGTGCACCCTCAGTAAGATTGTGAATGACTCTGTATTGGGTGGGATATTGATCTGCTGGAGGGCAGGAAGGTTTCGCAGAGAGGTCTGGACAGGCTGGATTGATGGGCTGAGGCTGATTATATGAGGTTCAAGAAGGCAAGCACCAGGTCCTGCAACTGGGTTACAAGAACCCCGAGCAGTCCTACAGGCTCAGCGAAGAGTGTCTGGAAAGCTTTCCAGATATTAGTAGAAAGTGATGTGGGGTTACTGGTGGACAAGAACTCTCCCTGTTCCCAGGTGGCCCAGAAGGCCAATGGCAACCTGGCTTGTATCAAAAATAGTGTGGCCAGCAGGACCAGGACACACTGTAATGAGCATTGGTGATGCCACACCTCGAATCCTGTATCCAGCTCCGGGCCCCTTGCTTCAAGAAAAATATTGAGGTGCTGGAGCATGTCTAGAGAAGGGCAGTGGAGCTATTGAAGGGTCTGGAGCACAAGCCCTGTGGGGAACAGCTGAGGGAGCTGGGGGTGTTTAGCCTGGAGAAAAGGAGGCTCAGGGGAGACACAATCACTCTCCACAACTGCCTGAAAGGAGGCTGTAGCCAGGTGGGGGTTGCTTTCTTCTCCTTGGCAACCATGGACAGGATATGAGGACACAGCCTCAAGCTGCAAAGAGGATGTTCAGGTTGAATATCAGGAAAAATTTCTTTGTGCAAAGGATTGTTAAACACTGGAACGGGCTTCCCAGGGAGGTGGGGGGAGTCACCATCCCTGGAAGTGTTCAAGAAATGATTGGATGTGGCACTTTGTGCCATGGTCTAGCTGACAAGATGGTGATCGGTCGCAGGTTGGACTCAATGGTCATAGAGGGCTTTTCCAACATAAATGATTCTATGTTTCTGTAAAAAAACCCTTCTGCAGCCAGCAGAAGCTGGGGGGTACATTGGCAATGGCAGAGAGACTGTTCCCTCTGACAGGACAAGTTGCCATCTTCTATTGCTGGCTTCAGAAGTTTACAAGCCCAATTTCCTTGGGCTTCATCATTGGTGCAGCATGTTCAATTTCAGCTGTGTTCAAACCTTGTGTCCTTTGGAAAAGAAAATTTAGTTTTGGCCATGTGGTTGAAAAACCCAGAGCTGGTTCTATCACTCCACTGCTTCACTTTTGAGAGAGGTTAGTTTAACTCTGATGATGTTTTGTGATACAAAGTTTGACAAATCATATCTGGTTGCTACTGACAGGCAGTGGGATTGAGGCCTTATTAAAATTTAAATCCTTTTTAAAACTTGCTTAGTTATCTGACCACTAAAAAGATAATTTATTAGCTCTAATTTATTAGAGCGGTACAAATGTGAAAATATTTTATGTGCAAGTATAAATTTTGATTTTTGAAAAATAATTACATTAGTGGAATGACCGCATTATACAACTGTGCAATATCACATTCTGTTCATGTTTTGAATTCTGCTAGAGCTTATAATGTTTTCATGAATTTGGTATTGGAACCTTCAGTACTTTAGAAAATAAATATTTGCAAAAAAATATAGAACAGGCCAGCATTTTCAGACCCAGATTTAAGTAACCATACCTATTAATTTATAATAGTGCAAGCAGTAATCTGTTTTGAAAAAATAGAAAGAATAAGTTGTAGTCAGCACTGACTTCGATGTTTTTATGATTTTATGGTTATATTGTATTATCTATTAATGAAAAGTATTTTGTAAACAATGCAGTGAGGATTAATATTCAGGTTAATTAATATTAACCATGTTCTTTTAGAATATAACACAAGTGTGAAGCTAATTCCTTCATTAGTGTTTCAAAATAAGCTGATTTTGCATTGTTTTGAATAAAGTTATATTCCATTTCCTCAGTCGCATATTTTCAAGATCATATTAAGCGGTATAAATCTTTAAAACAGCATTCTGAACAACACCACTGTAAGACTAGTGCCTTTTTACTAGGCATTTTCACCTGCTGAGTATACTCTAAATGGTAGTTTGTGTTCCTCTCAGAAAAGATGATTTACTGCTTTTAATCAAGTATGTGACCACACGTGAGGGAATGAAGCTGATTCTCTTATTTCTTTAACACTTTAGGGGAATTAGTGAATCCCTAAATATATGCAAAACCACTACATAGCAAAGTTTTAAGCAAGGACATCATAAGATTCTGTAGATAGTGCTGCAAGCTGTGATATACAGTTTATGAAGAAATCGGTCTGAGGCTCAGTTACCTATAGGTAAACATTGTGCATAATAATAAAAAAATTTAAAATACCTGAAACAAAAACAAACAAGAAATAAAAACACCAATCAAAGAGGAGGAACCAAAACACATGAATTACACAAATAAAAACCTTTTTTTGATAAAGATGGAATAAGAACAGATATTTTTTTTGCATTTAGAATTGTGCTTCTATACAACCAGCCTCATTATTTACATGAGTAGGAACTTATTCTGTGGGACTTTACTTTCTATGAATAGTTAATATGTGCTGGAGTTTTTTGCATTGTGCTTTTTTGGTGGGTTTTTTATTTTTCTTTTTAGATGCTGGTAGTTTTCTGTTTCTTTTTTGTTGTTTTTTGTCAGGGAATTTAGATGATATAAACATTCATATAATATGTCTTGCTGATTATGAATTATGTATTTATGTATTTTGTTATTTTTATACTTTTTGCTGCTGAGGGATTTTTTAGAATAACAGCTTTATTTGGAATTTAATTTTTTTACAGTGGCAACTTCAATTTTAAGTTAATCGCATCTTGGCTTTAGCTCAGATCAATCCTCACATAACAATCATCCACAAAGGGGAAATTGCAAGTTCCCTTTCAGATTGCTTTTAATACTCTTCCATGATTGCCTCTTCAAAAACAAATGGGAAGATGATCCTCTATTTCAATTTCCCACTCAGCCCTGGAGTAGATTCTTTTAACATGGTGGATACTTCACACAAATCTGCACTTTTTCAGAGAAGGAGTTGAGAAAGGCATGTCTCCACTTTTCTTTTACAAATGGCAGATTTGCTTCTAGTGTTCTTATCTTCTGAAATAACTGAGTAGCTAAAAGAGAAAGTGTTTTTTCCTTGTGTTACTGTATTCTTTTTTGATCTGATATCTCCTCCATGATGAGATGGAGGCAAGCAAAACTGAGCATTTATAAAACATGTGCAATGTGTAATGGAAAATCTGAAAAATCAGAAATAAGGGATACATTATCTGTTGTTCTGGTTACCAGCAAGGGCCTTTGTGACACGAATGTTTTATGCTTTGTGTGCTGCAGGAATACTGAGACTGTTGCTGCACACTGGGAAGTACACACAGGAGAGATCAGATGAAAGATCCCAGTGAACTTAGCACTTAATCAGAATGTGGATATGTAGTATTGTTGGGCAATTTTTCCCTAGAAAGGAAGAATAGTTCTTCTAGGTATTGATGGGTTAGTAATTATTGGAAAGTCAGAGCAAACAAGCCATAGCTATGTTGGTGAACCACTGCTTCTCTGCTTTGTGCAGTCCCCTCTTTTACTGCTTCTGTCTCAAAGCCTGTGAAGCTTGTGCTGTGTTGAAATGCCATTGCAAGGAGTAGTTGAGGTCTGAGATAATGTTGAACACTTTCCTTGTGCATCTGTTCCTCAGCCCTTTGGTGTGGTAGTGTGTGCCTGTTTCCTGCCCTCATCAAGGATGTGGGTCCCTTGATGGTTTGTCTTGCCAGACTGCTTGTGAAGAGTGTGAGAAGGTGTCCTAGTCAGATTTGAATAATTATTTCTGCAGCACAGTTATTTTGTGGTATAAATCACATCACACGCTCTCCCTTTCCCCAGAGAAAATATCCAGGTAACATCAGTAATACTGACAGTAGATATAAAGGCATCCAGAAATAAAACAAGGGGGAAAAAAAGTCCTTTTACTTTTTGAACAATTTGCTGATTTCTCTTGTCTCAGTGCATATAAGCCGCAGTTTTTCCCAAATATTTATATCTTCTCCAAATCTGAAAACTAATGATTGATGTAAGCTATATTGCTACTGATGAATCAGTGCAAAACCTGCCAGATGTACTGACACATGACAGAGGTCATAAAGAGCCTTCCCATAACTCAGTCCCGCTAATACTGGCCTTTTGATATGATTGCCTTTTGAGAGATATGTACTTGTTAACATTACTTAAATCCAGTATGTATCCCACCTTAAAAATTTTTGAGATGAATATAATTTTTAAATAATAGCATTGAAAAATGTATTTTGAAATAGATTGTGTTTTGAAAATCTCTGATAACATAAAATTTATATGGTGTCTTACATGTTTAAAGCACCATGGAAGTACTAATTTGTTTTCCACTTCTAGCTTGTAGCTAAACAATACACCAATTTTTATGATAAGTGGGAAAGCAAAAAAGTGGGAGAGCAAAAATTAACAATGTAGTGAAACATTCCAGATAAGATTTTAGGAAATGTGTTCCCACAGCTGTCACCAGCCATACAGGATGCACTGATTCTAAGATTGCAATTTTGACTATAGTCTTGCTATAAAGGAACTAAAGCAGAAATGGCATAAAATATTTAGCATTCCTGATAGGAATTGTTAGTTGTAGGGGAACACTTACAATGTATTCTGTGTTGTGAACTACGTGGGTTGTTTATTTGTGTGGTTTGGGTTTTTTGAGTATTTTTTTCCTGAATATTGAAATAGTATCATTTCATCAGTTTAATCAGTGGCATCATTTGATAATAAATAAATAATAAGAATGACTGTGTTTGGTGTACTATCTTTCAGGATTTCTTTCCAAGTAGATACAAAGGCCTTTGGATGGTCTAATTGCTGTAAATGGGAGTTAAATTTCTGATTGATTTAATGAATAAACTTTTAGGGATTTCTGTTTAAATGTGAGCTTGCTAACCAGGTAGGCTGCTAGATCTTTTTCCATGTTCAGTCAGTTTATTTATTTCTATGAACTGTTAAGGAGGGTTTTTTATCACTAGCTACATGAAGTTTTTTCATCTGTGAAAATATATTCACAGAGTTGTTGCAGAAATAAGCCATAATTTAATTTTTTTTCTGAAGGAAAGCCTCTTTGAATTGAATTTCCTTTTTGTTTTTTTCATTTGGGTTGTTTGTTTGTTTGTTGCCTAAAATTTTACTACTTAGGATACATTTATACTGCCCTATATTTCAGCTTGGTTGTCTAACACCAAGAATCTGGAAATTACTGAACAGTGTACAAGTAAATTATTAAATTATCTTATTGCTAACAGCAGACTCGTTGTGAACACATTTTCTTTGCTTTCTGTATTGAAAAAAATATATCAAGAACTAGGGGTATCCCAGCTGTGGTCAAGGATGGATGCCCCAGTTTGTGATCCATCAGGTTGCACATGCCTTGCCTGTGCTCCATCCTTTCCCTCTCACAGGAGAACATTACTGCACTCTTTCCCAACCAGACCACAGCTACATGGTGGGAACAGTTCTAAGTGCCTTAACTACTTAACCATATACATATTTTCTGTAACTTATGCTGTTTATATATACATGTGAAAGCAATGTTATAATTCATTCAGTTATCTTACACATTTAAGTACATTAATTTAATGTTAGTATATTTTAAGTGTCATGTTAAATAAACACCTTAATTTTTAATGCAGGTGTCTAGGAATTACATACTCAATGTTTCCAGTTTTTCCTGTGTTTAGTTACAGTTGGTGAATGAAATTACTGAGAAGAGTCAAGCTTTGCCATTTTCCCCTAAGACTTGTTATATGTCATGAGCCAGTCTCTGTTCGTTGTGACAAAGTCATTCATCACAGCAATTCCTGTGACAGAATGGTGTAATTTTATCCTGTGTATAATCTGTGGGCAAAGAAGCTATAAAATGCAGTGAAGCACATTTAAGTCTCTATGTGAAACAGGTAAATATTGGTAACCTCTGATCTGGTTCTGCATCTCTCCTGCTTCCTGCGGGGATTACTGCTGAAGGTTGCCTGATCCCCTGAGCTGGTATCGCACAGAGTAGCCTCCTTGGAGAACTTTCCTTTGTCAAGGAAGCATCCAGTCCTTGCAGATTTTAGCTGTGTTGCCCTCATCTGCTGCCTGGCTGAAGAAAGGGCTGAAGGAGCTCCAGTGTGGGCTGCATTGGAGGGGTCTCTGTGGCACTTAACACGTGCACAGACAGAGCTTCTTCCAAGCAGACCTCTGCAAAAGTAAGGATCTTGGAAATGAAAAGGTTATGGGATTACAGTGCTCTCTCTATCTTGCTGTCTTTTGACAACATTATTTCATGAAATTTCAGTGAAATCCAGAAATAAGTTTGTAGGAAAATTTGTTTTGAGATGGGAGTTTTGATTGGAGTATGGCTTACCTGAATTGACAGGTGTCTTTCAGAGGGTTCTGAGTTTCCCTCTTCTGCTACAAAAGCAGAGAGAATAATAGTGGGTTGAATGCGTATTAATAAGGCATGTAATACATTCTTTGTGACAGAAGAATGACAATATTTAGAGATTAAATAAAATGCTAAAAATTGGGTGAAGGGATGCAGCTGGATTATGCAAAATAATTAGGAAAGAACCTCTGGTCAGTAAATAAAGTAGTTTTCACCTTTGAAAAAGAAAAATACACTGCAAAAGCACCAGATAAATTATCTTGACTTCAAATTGAAAGGCTTTAAAGTATCTCAAAAATATGATGTAGTCAATAAAATTTTGATGAGAGTTTTAAAGGAGAAATTATTCTTGTATATGCATGAATAAGTAACCTTTCAGTTAGAAAATGGAAAACTAAATCTCATAAAGGTTGGTGCTACCATGACATGGGCAATATATCTTCTCTAAAATAGTTATGAGAGTTCTGCAGTGTTAGACAAAAGTCCCAGTAACAAAGTGAAAATACAAGTAGAAGATTTGAACCACAGCTCACACAGAAAATTCTGACTTTGTCATTGCAGATTGGAAGAACCCACAAAGATAAGGTACAGAATAAGCCATGGCACACATGATCACTTTGATGTTGCTTTCATTTTTTCTTCATAAAAGTAAGACCTAAGGTTTGCCTGATGTTCTGAGATGCAAGTACTTCATGGTTTTTCTTTTTAATGGCTCAGAAATGAAGGCTTAAGAAAATTGAGATAATTGTATACAACAACAAATTGCTGTTTCTTTTGGCAATTTCTTGCTCACAAGAAATTGATGAACTTCAAAATGTATTGGTAAGACAAAAATAAAAGGGTAGAAGTTATATCAGAGCATAAAAGAAAAAAAGGTAAAAAATACACTCAAAAATACACTTAAAAGACACTTATTCAGATATTTGAGAATGAGAATGATGAGGTTGCATTGACCCTGATATAAAAAAAAAATTGTGTGGTTTTATTATATTTAAAGAAATCTTTATTTTTCTACAGAAATGATGGTGATAAAGGAATCTTAGAAGAATCTTTGAAATTTAATTAATTAGAAGCATATAATTTAAATATGGACTATGCAATCTGTGAAATACATAGAGCCTTTAATTTGATGAATTCTGATTGTAAAACATATGCACAAAATTATCATACCTTAACATAATATATGGGCTCTTAAAAAAACATAGTACCTAAAAGACAATGATAAAACCAAAACACTGTCCAAATGTCAGCCATCTACAAAGAAAAGTAAAATAAATCTGATTGATATTCATTAGATTATATTTTAACAATGCCTAAAATTTTGAGTGTTCTTGGGTTCATAAAATTTATAAAAGGAAGAGCACGTTTGCTTTATTTTATTTTGATTTAGTTTTTATTGATAAAATAGCCACTGGGATGAAAAGTAGTAGTAAAAATAAACCTAAAAAACCCCCTCCAATTCACAGAGAAGGAAAAATATACAACATCCTTCTTCACAGTTGGATTTGGAATATCTTCAGGTGTCGCTGTCTGCCAACATGAATAGTTAACATCTTGACAGCTTAAACCATGAAGCATAGAAAAATTAAAGTAAGCAAAACTTGAGTGATCTTGAGAAAACAGTGTTTACCACAGGCACTGTTGTCAGATCCAGTCAGTTGTTTTCCCTCATGTGTTTTGCATTGATAATAATTTCATTATGATAAAATATGTGGATTGATTTAAACAGCCTGGAATTTGCACTGTGCTCAGTTTGTAAACCTTGCTGATGCTCTAGGCCTGATAGCTAGAAGCTCAACCAGTATGTAACCTTGATATAATAGTAAATGTCCAGCAGTACAAAATGTAAAAAAAGAAACACACAACCAAGTTTTAAGCAAGGATAAGTGTGAATATATGTGGTGATCCTCAGTGCATCTGATGGTTGCAAAGGAACTGAAAATACTCATTTTTGGTGGCACTGTGATCCAGTTCCAAGTAAGGAAAAGTGGCCTTTTGCACACAATAGGGTGGCATTGTGGGAAGATTGCCTTGAATCTAGGTGGTTTTTAGATTTTTCTCTTAGGGAAGATAGTTCTCTTAATGCTAAGCTTCTGTGAGATGGAAGTTAACCCTCCTTTTGTATTTTCTTAGCTGAGTGTTATAAAGTAACTTCACCAAGGCCAGAACATGCTGGGTACATCTCTAAGGGGCTTAACTGCATAGTGTTTAGATACTAAACAGCTTTAGGCTGATTCCAGTGGAGATAAAAAGCTCAAAAAAGGCAGTTACATGACTTGAAATGCTTAGGGACATAACCCTCCTACATCAAGGTGCAAAGGACACAATGGAAATAGCAGAAATTCTGTGTAAGATTCTTTCCTCTGAGGGTTGTCAAACACTGGTATGGCTTGACTAGGGAGTTTGGGGTATCTCCATCTTCAGAGATAGCCAAAATCCCGCTGGACACAGCCTTCAGTAACCTATCACAGCTTTAGCAACCCTGTTGGGGATGCTATTGGCAAGACGTTGGGCTAGATGGATGATTTCCAGGGGTGCCTCCCTGTCTCTGCCAGCCTGCTCTTCTGGCTGAGAAGCATAGGTGTTATGCTCCTAGAGAAGACAAAATTTAACCATGTATAGAGGAAAGAGTAAGAAACACTTTCTGGCAAGAATTTCAGATCTCACACAGTGCAAAGAAAGCTGGCATTAAAGGTGAATCAATCACATACTTCAGACATTTAAATCAAGATATTTCTTCAGAAAGAAATTGTGTAAATTAGAAAAGAGAAAAAAAGGGGTACAAGAAGAAAGACCATAGAACCTCCATAATATTTAGAGCTAAGTTTAAATGTTTTGTTCTTTTTCAAGGCATGAGGTAATGGTACTTTATAATATATAATCAAAAACATTATCTATAGAAGTTTTGTTCAGGATTTCAATTTTAAAAAAAGGTCTAAAACTGTACTGAAAATTTATCCTCAAAAATGCAGGATGCAGTAATGTTTTCTTAGAAGTGTGTTCATTTCCAGAATGGATATTTTTGAAGAATTGGAACAACTTCATTATTTTTATAGCGCAGTTATACCTAGGCCAGGTAAATATACAAGATTCTTTAATATTCCCTTGGGTTGTAGGGTTTTTTCCACAAACAGAGCAAACAAAAGAGATAGATTTTCAATAGTGTTTGTGCATCAGTAGCTTTAACAAGTGAATTATTTCATTAACCACAACGAGCTGTGAAAAACAAACTGAAATTAGATTCGCTATTTGTCATTGCATAGAACTGCAATCCACTTTTCTCCAAATACTGATGAGAGAAAATTAAAGGGCTCTAAATCTAAATATTGTGTGTTTGCCACAGTAATATGCAGCTCTATAGTCCTGTACTCTATGAGCATCTAAGGGATAAAATGGTACAATAAATGAACAGGATTTTCTGCCCTCTACAAACATGTTTTTATGCTATTCCCAGGCAGCAATTAATGGTTTGCCCTGAACATGTCTGTGGCTTTTTTACATTAAACATTTATTTGGATGCATGCATACTACAAATAAACAAAGATTACATCAGTGTTTCTGACATACTGATGTAATCTTTATGGAGGAGCTTGGATGTAGTCAGTACTAAATAGATATTGTAAAGTAAAAAATGTTCCTCTTCTTTTAGATTACAATATGTTATTTACCAGGAAAAATGAAGACTTAGAGTCTAAGTCTATGGAATTTAAGGTGTCTGTTGCTGATTGCATTGTGGTAAAACCAGATATTTTTCTAGTTGTGCATTTTGGTATAGTGCGTGATTCTCTGAATCAAAGGAAGAGCTCCCTGAAAAAAAAGTTAAATATTCCAAAGAAGTATCCCTTAAAAGTGAAAAAAATCTAAATCAGTCTTGCAGTGGAGAAAATCTTTACATTAAATATTTATTCTAGAAACTAAATCAAAGCTCAAAATAATTTGACTGTTTATAACAGCTACATGTCCTTTTAAGTATAAGCAGAGTCCAACAAAGAGACTTCCTAACAATTTTTGTGTCAAAAAAACAAAAATGAAGATGTACTGTTTATCCCACTTTTTGTACTACATAAGTGCTTCAGATGTAGGGTAGAGTATTGCTGCTCACCAAAAAGGGCTGCTTTTCAGGTAAGTTTGTCATGTTTCTCCACAAAAGATGACCTCTGCATACCAAGGGCCATGTCAGAAAAAGGATTATATCAGCCAGTACTTGGTAGTTCAGACAGCAGGCGGGAGGATAAGCTTGCCTTTTCCTAGATCTTAGCACCAACTGGGGTGATGGACGCAGTGAGCACACTCTCTGCAGTGTTTATGCTGCTGACACTGGAAAATGAGACTCCTGGACACTACTGCAAGGAGAAACAGAGGAAAAAGTTGTCAATTTTACTGGTTTTGTGGAGATACAGAAACGTTCAAAACAAGTGTAGCATTGTGTTTTCTAAAATCAGCCTATTTGCTTCAGCTGGCTCTTGCCTCTGGGTCTCAGAATACAGAAACAGTTCTCTCTAGCTTTGTGCTTTAAGAGCTTTAATCTTCCTGCTGATACTGTGTATTTCATCCGCGATGTTAACTTCCGTGTGAGAAATAGTAGTGGTTAAAATGTGTGGGCCAAAAGAGATTAGAAAACTGGAGAGACAACAAAAAGAGGAACAAAGCACTGGGGAACAGCTCAAAGGCCAAAAAAAGAGCATCTCAGCACCTTGGTTTTAGTGTTGTCAGGGTCTCTTTCTTAGTCTATACTCTCCCAGTAAGAAATGTGTATTTTTATTCAAGAGGTATACCTTGTAAAAGAAAAGGCTGAATTGTATGTTCTGAATAGCACAAATAGCAAGTTGATTAATGAATTCTGTTTAAAATTTTGCAGGTATAAAACCACTTCAGTCAAAGTGAGAAAATAAGGCCCTCATATAATAGAAAAATCAATTCTGGATGATTCCTGTCGCTGGAATTGTTTTTCAGGGTTGACAGGTCTGAGAGACATTGCGTTCTGTCTGCAACCTTGTCAGACAAAACCACTGAAATGGAGGAAAACACTATCAATGGAATGCTAATGTTTTCTTTTGCCTACATGAAGTTCACATTTCCTTAATAGTTGTGAAATTGTGTGGCAGTTTGCTATTCAGTGTCCAGTAGCATTCATATCACCAACTAAACATTTCTCTTTTCTTATCTAACTGAACAATGTTAGACTTTTCTAAAAATAGATTGTGATTGATAGCATCAAAAACTTCTTCAGATGCAAGATAAAGCTTCAAAAGCTCCTTCTACTTTTGTGTCAAAATGTTATTCCATAGAGCTAACAAAAACTCATTTGGTAGCATCTCCTAGTTAAAAAATTGTTTTGATGATTTTGTAGAAAAAATGTGTTAAGTGTTAGCTAACTGTTTATAAACTTCACCAAGGATTGGTAGACATAAGAAAAAAGATTATTTCAGTCCTGAAGAATCTTCATTGAGGTATTCAATTGTGGTATTTAATTGCTTCACCTTTCAAAAGGTGATAGTTTGAGACATTATTGATGTATTTCTTGATTTATTCTTGGTTTTGAAAAGGATTTTTTTAAAGTTATTTCAGAAGCTTTTTTTCCCAGCATTTTTATAGTATTGTGTAGACTATTTTCCATCAGCACTGTAACTACAGTGTGTGTAGGGAAGCACAAAATTAGAGGAGGAAGGAAAATAAATTATGTGTCAATACTACACTGACTTTGGCTCCAATTATTTTGGAAACTTCTGCACATCCATTTTATGAAATATGTTTATACAGCTATGCATATTATTTGCTAAGTATCAGTGAAGGCTAGAAACTCTACAAGGTGAAAAATGAATGCCAGTTTTTGTCCTGTCTGACAAAAGGTAGAGTCAGATTGGTTGTTCAGTGCAATTGTAGAAGCATTCTTTTTACATGGCTTCTTCCTTTCTGTCAAAATGATAGAGGCTTTTAACAGGAGTTTGACTGAAAGTATTGTGTGAAATATGAATGAGCTGCATCATTCCATGGTATAGATGTAATATGTAAATGAGATTTCAAGAGAGAGCAGTGGAGAAGACTCCAATGAGTTGTCTCTCAGTAGAAAATTTGGATTAATTGGTTCTCTGATCTTTATTTTGACAGTTATTCTTAACCAACATTACAGCAGTGATTGCAAAAAAAAAAAAAAAAAAACAAACAAAAACTAAATGGTGGGTTTGATAGTTGCTGGAATATATACTTATATATAAGCATTTGCTCACACTGAGTATATTTTTAAATTAAACTAAAGGACATATTCATATTCTAATTTATTTATATATTTAACTAATGATAATGGGTTATAGAAAGTGATTTCAGCATATTTACTACCATATCCCTTATAACTACAGAAACAATTGTCTATAAATAATGGCATAGTATATGACTCATCAAATTAATCCTGCCATATAGGTACTTTCCATTACTATAAGGAAATTTTTTGATTACAGATAGGAATAGGGGAATGGTAGGAATTCAGAAAAAATAACCTGATATGCTTGTTTCTCATGTCATATAAATAATTGCTGAAGATTTCAGGGCACAGACAGACGTAAATACTACATAAAGTTATAAAGTTTAATGATGTGTCTTGTTTTCAAAACTTAGTTGTTTAAAAATGCAATAAAAAGTTTATTTATTGCTTAAAACCAGAGTAGAATAATTTCCTTTAGCTTTGATTTTTCTTTTAACTGAATCTATTTTCATTTGTAGTTGCTAATACTTTTCTTATAATGTTAGATTCAACATCAGGCTTAAACTCTAAAGTTCCTGACTTCTGTAAGCATTTGCAGGATATTGTGTTGTTATAAGTTAAGGCCATATGCCTTGATGAATTCTTGTAGTGAATAGTTGCAGGAGTTTTAATGACTGTTCGAGATCCTTCCTCTCCTTCTGCTGTAGGCAAATTCCCATGATTTATATCACATGTTAAAAATTTGGATGTTTATAACATGCTACCAGAGCCTCCCCTGTACTTCACCGAGACAAAAATGCAACCCATGAGGACAACTCATTCTGGCCTGGAAAGGCCAGATGACTCAGCCTCTGCTGTTGTTCATATCTTACCATTAACTGTGGAAGAAGGTTTGCAGGCAGATTTTGAAGATTCTTATCAACAATATAAACTTACACATGGTAATGTTGTTTATTTCAAATGCATTAAATGCTATTCCAGTGCATATGAATCTAAATGACTGAATGATTAGGTTAAATAAGCAGTTTGGACTGTAAGGAAAATTACAAGTGAATGAACTTCAGATCACGCAGACAAGTGATGGAAACAATTTCTAATAGTTAGATTGGTATAGTATTTTTTTAAACATAAATTGGCCGTTTAAACAATGCTTAAAATGTGATGGCCCTGTTGTGAGGTTTCTTATGCCAGTATCAAACACTTTTTAATTGGTTTGTAATAACAAATTCAAGGGCTACAAATTTGCCTAAGTCTACTTTGCGCAAAACTTATTTTTTTGTGAGAATTTTCTCACATGAGCTGTTTCACTCATGTCACAGGAATTCCACACATGAACATTTTCCATCATTGAAAAATGTTGTTTTTCAGTCTTTGAGTGAGAAAACAGGTTGATTTAGTGAAGTGTATGCATCGATTCTTGGCAATTTGATGATGGTTATATAAATTCCTCTGGACTGTAATTAGCTTCTGATATATTCTTAATGTGGATAGTGTGGAGATCAAAATCCATATATTTTTCTTTTTGGATAGAGCGTTGACTCACGTAAGCAACCCCACACAAGAAATTTCTAAAATAGTTTTGAAATCAGACTGTGCCAGGACAGTGTTTGGTATCCTAGCTGTTCCACTCTTAATATTTGAAGATTACAAGTTTCTCAAAAATTATTTTACATTTATTATATTGCTTGTCTTACAAGACCGGGGCTAGAATCCCAGTGTCATAACACCTACAGCACCTGCTGTTCTATCTCATATATGCTATCCTTCCTGCCAAGCAGGCCATGTTGGAAATCATAATGCTGTCCTGCTATCAGGTGGGAAGATCTTGGTTCAGCAAACCAATAAATGTATTCTTTATTTGGAGATGACACCACTGAATTATGAGAAATGGAGACTAAATTGCTGAAATAGAAAGTAATATATATATATACACAGAACTAAATAGTTCTGAACTGAGAACAGAAGCATGTTTTCCTTGACTCATCACAGATTTATAGCTTAGTAAGACTATTGTAAAGAATCTTATGCCATGATTTGATCATTTCATACAGCTAACCCCTTTCCACCTAAAATTTAGGGATGGTTGGCACTATCCTTAGAGTGGTTTAATTCAATATATGGGCTGAGTCTTAGGCAGTCATTTAAAGACACTTATTTTTGCTATCAAAGGGCTACAGCTGTGAATCCGTTGAATTTGGTGATAATTTCAATAATATGGTGGAATGTAGGAGTGACTGAATTTCAAAACTAGTTCTCAGTGTTTGAAATAGTGTTGATTTATTTGCAATTGCAGACATGTGGCAATCTGTGCTCAGTTTTGGGGTGGGAGGGAGATATCAAATCTTTCCACTTTAAGAGAGATGTAATGCTAATTTAAAGAACTATGCTGAAGATTAGGAAGATAGAGAAGAACTATTAAAGGTTATTTTTTATTTTTGAGGAAATTCTTGTTCTGAGGTACTGAAGATCTCATTCCATACTTTGGCTGGGCAATTAAAAATAGATCTTCTAGTATAATTTATCTTTTGAAACCTTGGAAAGAATTCAGAACCAAAATCTGTTTATCTGTTTCAGCTGATGCTAGGTCCAAGTATGGAAAGGTTTTCAGAGTTTTTGCTGCCAGTTGCAATTAGGTTATGCAGAAGTTTACACCTCCTGGATATTTTTATTCTTCTGCATAACCTGGTTCCATTTGCATTCATATGGAATTCAGATTAACTATGTACCTGGACCTACAGCTATTTATCTTGCACTTCATGTCCTGTCCATGATTTTTTTTTCTAGATTACTTGGAAATTAGGGCATGGATTTGCTATTATAATTAGTTGATTATGAAATTGCACAATTTACTAATTTTCCCCTCCCCTTCCCCCCCTTATTATCCAAAGTCTCACTTGTAATTTAAAAAATTAATTTGAAAAATTATGTTGTTGATGTACAAAGATCAAAAAGTACATACAATGCGAGAAACCTTTCAGAATTTTCTTTTCACATTTTCTATTTTTTAGGAATATTTAAGTATGGTGGTTGTATTTACCAGCTATGAAAGGCTGCTCATACTAATGGTGACTCACTTAGTGTTTTGCTGAGTCTCTGTGATTAGCAAAATACAATAACAGTACAAAATGACTGTAATTTGGAACTTGGATCTATGACACGACTCCACTTTTCTGTTTGCTTTTCTTTGGGGCTGAAAAGGTTAGATTTCTATAAATAGGACATGATCCAATAATCTGTAGAATTGTCTGTCCTTTGCTTTTGAGAGTCTGTGACATTTTCTTTTGATGACACCAACTTCAATGGCTTTAGAGAAGTACAATTTTGCTGGAAGGAAATGGTACCCAGACTTATTTCAGCTTCATTCTTCTTTTCCTGTTAAGATTTGTAAATTTTTTATATCATCATTTCCAAGAGGCAGTTTCCAGAGGTTATATTGTTGTTGGGGTTGGAGGGAAACATTAAACATGACCACACCATACCCTACAATGTGGAAAATGGCACTTTCCTTTGTGAAGCCTATACTTATGGCAAGGCATAGGCAGTAAAGATGCTAATAAATTCTCTGAAGTGTGTTTCTAGTTCCCATGTGTTCTAGCATATCAAATAGCAATCCATTTTGACCAATACAGACAGTTTGGCAGACAGCAAGATGCTCACACTTGGCAAACTTCTAAATCCGCATTTAGGCGTAAAAGTTCCAGTGAAATAATTTTTAGTGCTTTTGAACCTTGGCAGCTGCTTTTGGCTTGGAGATAATTTTTAGTTACTCACTGTTGCTGGAATCATTAATGAAGGTAAATGGCAGTGAGTGGGTTGTATCAATTGTAACTTTTAAAAAGTTAAAAAAAAGAAATATGAGAATTTGATCGTGACTTGGAATCATTGCAAACTTATTTGCCTATTCTAAGAATAACTGTTGCCATGAATAAATGAAAGATTTTACCATGTTAACATCTGGGCAGAAAGTCAGGAGCTGCTGTTTCTTCACTTCATTTACATACAGAAGAATAATTTCCATTGTAGGCACTGTGATGATTAAGAGAAATTTAATGAATTGATAGGTAAAGGTCAGCTATTAGAGTATGCTAATCTCTCACATTAGAAATACCTCCTCCTATTCCTGGAAATCCTCCATCCTGGAAAGGCTTGGGGGCAAAAGGTCATGGAAGAACAACAAAGCCAAAGTTAGATTATTTCAAAAAGAGTGGGTTTATAGGTAGAGCCATAAGAAAATGCCAACATTTTATCCCTCTTGGTTTCTCTTTCTCTCTCTTCTATGTAGGAAGACTTCATAATCAGTGTAATTCAGAAAGTAACTGAAACAGGAATATCTCTTATCCTGCATCTGAGTTCTTTTACAGGACTTGTAAAAGTTCTGAGGTTCTTTTTTTTTAACCAGTGTCCTTTGCTGTGCATACTTTGAATAAAATATTCCAGAAGAATATCAAATGCTAGTGGAAAATGGCACGTCCTTAAAACAATCATTAATATTTGTTCTTCTGCTTTAGAAAGCAACTTCTTCCACTCTGATGATACATTAAATGTCAGGTATATGCTGGCTTATGATGCCTTCCCTATATTTATCTACTTCTGAGGCAATTTGGCATAACTCTTCTTTGTATCTCACTTGTTACAATTAAAAGTTACGTGTGACTAAAGTCTGGTATGAAAGCTGAAGACAAATTTCACATACCTGTATGAATAACTGTGAAAAAGACCTGATTGTTTCATATCTTCTCTTTTAATTTCAGTCTGAATCTCAAGAAAAGAGCAGAAACAAAACTGTTTCTTTGCCATGAGCAGAGCCTGGTGACCTTTACTGTCATTCTTATAATATACAATTATTAATTTTAACATCACCATGCCTCATCCTGACAACAAGTTTAGAAGATTAAAGCAGTACTTCATAGAATGTTCTACTAATTTTCTTTAATTTATTTAATTAAATGAGCATGAATAATAGAATCTCCAGCAATGCCTCTCTGTAGCAGGTGATACGTGTTTACTTTTATAAAAAGGCAAATATACCAAATACATAATATTTTAACCAGCATGGTTAAATAAAGTAATTTAAATAATGAAATTATTTTCCCCAATTTATAAATGACAAGAGTTAAGTGCTCTGAAAAGATTTCTGTCTCTCACTGCATTTTCTACTGGACAAGAAACTCTTGTTTCTGAACTATTTTCTTTCCTTTTTTGGGTAGCATCAAAAAGCCATGGATTTTCTGATTTACTATCACAGTTAAAATCAACAGGAGCTTTTTAGAATATAAGACACTTTCTCAACTTTCTTTCCAATTAATATGATTATCATTAAAATTGAATTAAGATATTTCCATACTGAGTTGGGCTTTACTACTAGACTCATTCCATTAAAACTACTACAATTGTCTAAAGGTGGCTGGCATTATTTATCCAGTAGTATTCATGCTTTGCTGTTTGCTGGTTTTGAGAACAGAGTATTTGCTCCACACTTTTCTATTGCCTTCTGACTGAATCCATAACTCCATAGGGAGCTAGAAGTATGGAAAAGACTTCATAGTCATACAAACATGGATGGTGTAATTAATTTCAAATCATGACTATAATGGCTCCCAAATCAACTGCAGTAAAACAGCAGCTTCATCCAGTGTCAATGGATAACCACTTACTGGAACATGCCTTCCATTATTCACTACACATGATAACACACATAAGTGATGGACTGAACTCTAGACTTCCTCACATTCTACAGCAGAGGCTGTACATAAAAATCACTGATTATAAAGTGTGTATTTATTTTTTCTGATTTCATTCCCCAAGCAGGATGAAGTGGAAATAAATAAATAGCTTAGATAGTGAAGAGTAAAGTATATTTTAATAATCCTAATGATAGGGATGCAAGGAATTTTTATTTGTTCTATCAAGAGCTCTTTAGATGATGCATAAAAATAACAAATCTTCTAGAAATATTCTGAAAACTTTTTAATTTTGTTGTGTCTAATTATTTTTGCCCGCAAATATAATTTCTGGTCAGTCAGATCCCAAAGACTGGAAACATGAGTATCCTATCTTTCATGAATGTATTTAATAGATTTGTGAAAATAGACACAGTGATAACTGTAAAAAATGTTGGTGAACATTGCATAGGATAATTACTGCACATGTCCTACATAGATTCTGCTTACATATGTTACAGTATTCTGGTTTTGATTCCTCTTCCAAATTCATTATGCTCTCTGAATCTTTGAATGCAGCTATTTATTCCCCATCCTGTAGACGAAGTAGATCTGCTGAAGCTATATTATACAAAGGATAATAGAAAAGGAAAGCTATTGTGTCTATGAATCCATAAATATTAACAATATATGGGGTTTGTATGAATTAGCTGTATAATATGCATAGCATTAAAAATGCATATTATGGGTGCAGACTCTCATTTGGGAAAATACAGAAAAACCCCCACCTTCCTAAAAAAATTGGAAGGTAACTTCCATTATTAAAATATGTCCTTTGCTTATAGCTTTACCTGGTACAGAATTCCCCTGGGGTGCTTCATACCTAATCAAAAACTGTAATCATTTTGGTCAACCATTTTGTAGGTATTGTTCTGCATATTCAATTCTTTGTATTGTATATTCAATGTTTGTATACTTCTCCTACCTGAAATATAGCAGTGCTGTAACTTTCAAATTAATTGGCACAAAAAATTGCAAAGAATGCCATGCTTTCAAATTCTACACTCTGTGAGGCAAATACTAGTTCTAATTTTTCCAGCAGTCCAAAAGGCAAGATGACGTCCTTTGTTTTTTTCCCATTAAAATTTCTGATGTAGCTAAAATTCATGCAGCACTTTAGTTAAAGAGGCTGCTTTGACCATGGCAATTGTTGAGACTGAGATGCACTTGTGTCAAATAAGATTAGTCCACATTTCCTATATCAAATGGCTCTGCATATATAGTAAATGTTCTTGACTCTTAGTGTCTCTGTGGTACATTACCCTCTTTAAATCTGATGCATAGTCATTTGTTCCTCCTCTTGTATTTTTCCCAACTGGAGATTATTCCTATGTGTGATACTTTGTACTTTATTGAATTGAATCTTTTTTTTTTTTTTTTAATTTTGAATTACTTTTTCAATTTGTCAAGGTTACTTTCAATTCAAATCCTATTCAGTAAAGTGCTTGCAGATGCTTTCAGCTTAGTATTGTCTGCAAATTTAATAAATGTACTCTCTATTCCATCATCCAGATCCTTAATGAAAATATTGAATAATACTGGATCCAGGACAGGCCCTGTGAAATCCCACTCAGTATTTCCTTCCAGCCTGACAGGCAGTAACTGCTCTAATTATAGCTTCACATTCATGGTGCATTGCAGTTACAATAGTATAATCCAGATTATTTAATTCTTAGTTTATTTATGAATATGGTACATAAAACTGGCAAATGCTTTAAGGCAATTAACATGTTACATATCTACTCCTTCCACTATCAGTAAGGCCTGGTCACAGTGAGGAAGTAGATGGTAGATATTTTCTCTTGCCAAGTGGATATCTGTTCTAGATTGTCTGTAGTCTTTACCCAAAGACAACTATTCCATAATTTCTGTGAGAATTGGAATTAGACTGACTGTTATTCTCTGGATCCTTCTATTCTATTTTTTCAAATTTAAGTACAGCTGTTTACATCTTTTGATCCTGCTGTCCTCCCTATTCTCAGAGGAAAGATAAATGCTAACCTTACTTCATTCCTGAATTGGTTCCAGTAGCCTGTAACTTGGTAATTACTCAGTTGAGCCGTCCCTTTTGAATGAAAAATGAAACAGAAATTTCCAGTAATAAGTTGCTAGATTCCCTTTTTTCCTAATGAGGTTGTGACAAGTCCTTATTATACTGTATGTTTTCTACAATGAAGTTCTCAGTATGCATCCTAACATTTAACTGTAAAAGCTCTCATTTTTTGTGTAGGTGTTTTTTCATTTGTTTGTTGTGCTAATTCATTAATTATTTTTTGGGTACTTTTGCAATTCCTTGTTATAAGTTTTTCTCTTTACAATCACAACTAATTTATTATCACCAACCACATTATCATCTTACTACTGAGCCTTTTATGAGAGTGCTCAACAGTATCTCTGTGGACTTCTGCTGGAAACCTCTCCATGGCCTTTTAGAATAGTGTCACTTAAATAGAGTATCCACACATTTGGGATGTTCCCCAATTCTCAGTTTTACTTGTGTGAATTAGATCTCACTCTTTGTAAAACTCCTTAAATATTTGATCATGTTTTATTTACCCAACCCCACCATACCTCTTAATTTGAGGGTGTTTTTAAATTGTTCATATTGTTGAGGTTGTTCTTTCATCTTTAATGACTGGAGTGCTGGAGCACCTCTCCTATGTTTCAGCCTGAGAGAGTTTGAGTTCTTCAGCCTGGAGAAGAGAAGGTTCCTGGAAGACCTTGTAACAGCCTCACAGTACCTGAAAGAGTACTCCCCTGATGGAGAGGGATTTCAAAAGGGCATGTAGCAACAGAACCAGGGGAATGGCCTTGAGATGAAGGAAAGTAGATTTAGATTTGGTATTTTAGATATTAGATATTGAGAGGAAATTCTTTCCCATGAGGGTGGTAAGGCACTGGAACAGGAGGAGTTTTGCCCTGAGTTGTGGATGCCTCATCCCTGGCAGTGTTCAAGGCCAGGCTGGGTGGGGCTTTAAGCAACCTGGTCTAGTGAAAGGTGTCTCTGCCCATGGCAGAGGATTTGGGATGAAATGATTTTTAAGGTCCCTTCCAACTAAACCATTCTAAGATTCCATGATATTTTTTAAGAAGCTTCTAAGACTTTGCTCCTCTTTTATTAAAATAAAAATAGTATTCTATTCCAGTGATGTGCCCACGAGTTCTGAGTAGACCAGTGGTTGTGTTACACATAAAAGACTTCAGGTTCAGAGTTATCTGGCTGTGAAGTATTTGAGGCATTCCTGGCACAGCGTCAGCAGGGCCATGGAGTATGCCTTCATGGTACCCTGTAAAACACAAGGCAAAAATATGCAGTAGGAATCTACCAAAATCTGTTCCTGGTCTAGAAGATGGCAAAACCCGCACGAAGTTTAGTGGGAACAAAATTAAATAATTTCAAAGTTATCTATTAACAAATGCATTTACAAATTATATTTTGTTTTCATCATTCAGAGAACAGGAAATAAAATTTAAATTAAGAGCTCTTATCTTCAGCCACTAAATAACAGATCTTGATTAAAACAACTTGCAATAATTTTGAAAACTTTACTGTCTTTACAAAATACATCAAGGAGTGGGAATAAAACAACAAAAACACCTCCTTGAGGCTAAGTTTAGAGCTTGTGAAAGTGCACTGGAATGGCATTTTCTTAAACATTGGACAGTGTTCTTCAGGCTTAAGAGCAAAACGGTCCAAGAAAATCTCAAGAGAGATTTTCTTGATAAGCATTCTCAAAAAAGTTTTATTTCACTGGCATATGATACAGTAATTTCTGATGGAACAAAAAGTTCACATTGAAAGAGTATATGATGTAATTAATTATTTGATGGCTAAGAAATATTTCAGTTTTACAGTAGTTTATGAAATCAAGTTTAATAAGAAGAAGGAAGGACCTGAGATATATATAGATGTCTTAGTTATCCAAAGATATCTTCTCATTTTGAAAGCTGGCATAAATGGAACTGGATTTTTTTTAGGCAAAATCTATGAAACAAGACTTTTGGTTAAATAAAAAGATGGGTTTTTGAACTTGCATGACTAGAAGCATTAAATTGCCCTTCAGTTAGAAGCTGTTTTATCTTAACTTTAGCCTCAGGAGGAGTAAGTTATTATACTTGGGTCTTGCTGGAGGCAAAGGTTTTTTCACAGATGGACAGCTGCTACTTTCTTTTGCTTTATTTTTCTTTTGATTCAAATTAAAGAAATCTAGCTTCAACCATTGTGAAGGCACAAGATATCTATAATAATTTTTTTCAGAGTGAAAACCCTCTACTTTCATTTTAGTTTTTTAATTTATAAGAGTATTCAGAAATGCATCTAAAACAGTTATAAAAAAACCATTAGAAGTCTCTTAAATTTTCTAGCTCTGACACATAGTTTTTTTGACGTTTGGCATCCCACAATAACTGTCATCCTAAGCCTTTTAGGAAGTCTGAAGTAGTTCAGGAATTGTTAAAATGAGTAGACTTTTAAAATCTGATTGAACGAGTTAAAATCAATCACAAAAGTCGTTGTCAGAACAAATAATTTTAAAGATGCATAAAAAAATCATCTCTGATATTCTCAGATGAAATTTTGGAAAACATGTTTGCTACCCAAGCTGCTTTCAGCTAAGTAATGAGTCATCCATGAAAATAAAACTCCAATTACTTTGGCAGACTCCTCATTTACAAATGCGTTATAGTAATGCCAAAATCTGTTCCACTGCTTTCAAGTTCAACTTTAGCTATGGAAATGGTGTGAAATGACACCCATCAAAATTCTTTTAAGCAGAATATACACTCTGAGTAGTAATGCATACAATCTAATTGTTTTTCAGTAAACAAGGTTACAAAAAAATGTAGTTCTGTTGATGAAGCTGCCTTCACTGAAGATAGTATTTTCTTAACTTCCACATTTTCAAGTTTTAAAAATAACTTTAAGTCTCAAAACATGTCCAAAAAATGTTGTGCAGAACAATGTCACGTAGGCTACCATTAGAGAAGTGCAAATATGTCATTCTCAGCCTTATTCTTGTAGCAAAATTCTTCGCAAACCTATAGGGAATTGTTTTACATTATTTTTTTTTTAATCTATCTTTCTCTGGGGTGGAAAATTGATCTTAAGGGGCTGTTTATACATTTCTTTGGCTATGTATTTCATGTTTATATTTTAAAAGTTTTCTTAGGTGTGGTAGCATCAGCTGGAAAAGCAAGGGAAAGCAAATCTTTAGTGGCAAGACCCCAATTTAAAATTTTATTACAGTTAGTGTTAGTGCAACCTAGATTAACAAGTTCATGCAAACTAGTTTCCAGTTCTCATTTTTAGAAGTAGTTTCCAGGCTACTATTTGATTATATTCATGGAAAATATGCAAGAACACAGGATCTATGTTTGTATAAAATTAAAATTAAGATTCTCAGCACATCTCTGAATTTATTTATGATAATTTGTACATCCAAACTATTCACAAGATGGACTTGACTAGTGCAAAAAATGCTTCTATCCCTTCACTTGGGAACGCACCAAATCTCTTGCTCAGCCCTTGACACTGCTGTCTGCACCCCAAAAGTGAGCCATAGAGGGGCCGTTTTCCAATGCCTCTGGAACTGCTTGCTCTGATACCCAAGAGCTCTGGTTTTATAACTTGGCATGTGCAGCCTTGAAGCATGAGGCTTTGCCTGTCTACAGTGGGAAACTGAAAACCCCTGGGTTTTCCTCTTGGGGAAAATTTTATTCCAGCTTTTTATCATTTTTTTGTTTTCCAGCACTGCATAGTCATTTGAAACAAACAACAATATCAACAAATCTATTGCAATGCAACATTAATAAGTATGTTATTTTTATCAGACATGTGATGATTTTATGTTTGCTAAATAGCAGCTGTTGTATTTAGTTCTGGGCCATAAAAAAAATGAAACCTAGCTTCTGAAGCCAATATTTATGTATGGAGAACTGGTATTGTAGCCAGTATTGTGGTGTTTGTCCTCCAAATAGAAATCAAATAGCACCATAGAAAAATCTATTTACAGACAAGTGTATTGTCTAAGTGTTCTTTTCTTATTTTATACTGTCAATTTTTATTCCTTTTTAAGCTGCAAACTAAAGTCCCAGAAGGCTTTTAGCATTTAGTTCTGTCCTTAAATGGGTTATGCTGAGCTTGAGTGGGTTACACTAAGGAGAGATTTGTACAACATCTATGAATCAAGATTTATAAGACTGAGGAGCTAAACATAGGACAGCTTCTTTTAACATGTGAAATATTAGTAATTAGATTTTGAATACATTATTTACACTTCATCCAGAAATTATGTGGTTGGCAATAATGCATTTGCAGATTTTTCCATTTGTGGTTTTATTGCATTATGTGTGTATAGACACTTAAACAGATTCTGTGCAGCCTCAGCTCAACTTTGCCAGCCCTGTTCTTCCAATTGAAATTCAGGGGAGTTGAGGCAAGGTTGAGAGGGAATGTGGGAGGAAAAAAAGGAATAAATGAAAGGGTGGAAGTAAACCTTGAACTGACCCTACTTTCATTACCCTGAGGCTTATTTATTCTTCAAAGATCAGATCCTATGAATCTTGTTGAAAGTGAATTTTCATAGAAGCTTGTTTTAAGGAACAAAAATAGAATCCTAAATTTTTTGTTGTGTGTTTCCATGTCCCCTCACCCTTTTCAATGCTTTTGTTATTTCAATTTCTAATCTGTCATCAATTTATTAAGCATATTAGTTTCATTTTAAGAATAAATTAAGAAATAGCTTCTGTGTACCTGTGCGTAAGTAAAAAAAGTCTTCTGAAATAACAACACGGCAGAAAGTGTTTTACTCCATTATGCAAAGATTCACATAAGAATAACTTTTTCATCATACAGACTTCTGCTCAAGAAATTTATCCTGCCACCTACTTCACCATATGGAGCTTTAAGAGTGCTAAGTGACAGTAGATGTATCTGTAAGCATTTGTGCCAGTGCTGAGCACGTGCCTAAATCAGTGAAGATGCAGAACCTGTAGTTGCGTAGCACAGATAATTTGAGCAATACTTTCTTTTGGAATTTATTTGCTGTAGGAGAGCTTTAGACACTTTATTCAACACCATGTCCTAATATAATTATTGTTCTGAGATTCAGACTGCCCTTTCTGCAATCCAAGGTTTGATTTTCTTATTGAAGTATATGTTAACTTTTCTATTTTAAGTAGCTGGGAAGAATATAATTCATGTCCTTTTTTGAGATGCTGTTATCTTTCATCTCATTGATCTTGCAGATTTACAGCTGGGGAGAAATATAATTACAATGGTAGAAAGAGATATTATTTCACTACTTTAAATTGTAGCTCTTTCTTTGGTTTTTTTTTTTTTTTACTGATTAAAGCACCCTCAACCTGTTAAAAAAAAAAAAGAGAGAGAAAGAACAATAATTTATCATAGTTGTAATTTCTGTCTGAAATTTCTAATGGTTGACAACCTTCTCTTCTGCCCTGTAAGCAAATATTCTCCTTTATTCAAAGTGCTAGGAGAACAAGACAAAGAGAAATACTGCTAATCCATGCCACTTAGAACACCAGTTTGCAGTCCTTTTATTTAATATGGTTAGATCTTTTTCCTGCAAAAAAATAGTATTTATTATATACTATTTCAGTAGCCATTGTCAAAATTGTAACTGCAGAGTGACAGTTTTATCCTGGAACACAGGGTATAATTTGCCTTTTTTTTGTTTGACTGTGAAAATCATAAAAGAGTTTGCTAATAAGAGGGTTTTCCATGCACAAGCCTGAATTTTCTCAATTGCAAAGAATATGACTATTTTTAGTAAAAATGTAAGGTATTTTGCTCTTGCCCTTTTATTTTTTTATAATCAACTTATAGTTCTTTCATACTATAATAAAGTATAGTAATATAATACTTTAATAAATATTAATATTAAATAATATTTATTTAATAAATAAAAATATTATTTATTTTATTTAAATAATAAAATAAAATCCTAAATAATAAAATAAAATTATTATTTTATTAATAATATAAATAATAAAATCCTAAAACTGCTCTACATGGTAGTTTTAAAATGGCAATGCTGATACCAAGAGTATGTATTTTTTTGCCAATGTTATTCATGTTGTGCATGGAAGTCAAATAATTTTCCATTCCACTGACAGCCTGAAACATTTTGTAAAAAAAACCTGTTAAATGCTTACTAATATCATGTAGAATGATGAAGATCTACAGATTGTCCTTGTAAGAGTAACATTTATTAGTTTCTATGTTAACAAAAACTGGTCTTTAGTTCTGCTGGGTGCATTTGAAGTCTCTTGACCAAAGAAGTGTAAAGTGGAAGGAAATAAATTGCATGTAAATCATTAGGAAATAAGTTTTAATAACATCAGTAACATAGACTTACCTCGACAGAAATATAGCTTCTTTCTGATTTTGCCATGGTTTTTTTCTGCTTCAGTTAGCTATTTAAACAAAGCTTTGCACTCTTGCAGCAAGTCCCCCTTCAGAGAATAAACTTTCTCACTGGGCAGCAAAAATGTGTACATTTAGTTAAAATGAACTTTCCAGAAACACTTGAATGAATGGGGAGATTCTGAGCCAGCTTCTAGCAAAAGGCTTATCTACTGCCCCATGTGAAAGCTCGGTATTGTTTTGATTAAAGCTTGAATGGAAAACTGCTGATCTGAGGTAGTACACATTATTGAAGATGTGGACAAAGCCATTTTCAGCTGTGTATGCTACAAAAGTATTATTGGTAGAATAACGTAAATTGTGTGCCATTCCTTGGGGTACAATACGTGTTCAGACACCAAGCATACATGAATAATATTCCTACCAAATTTATTTTCAAGCACGCCTGATTTGCAAAGATGGAGTGCAGCGGGAATATCAGAAGATATGTGGGATAGCATTAGGGAAAATGTAATTTCTGACTTTTCTACTGCATGTTTTCACTTCTACACTCTTCCATGCTATACCAACTGGTTTGGTTTACTGTAACTTCACAGAAGTTCAGTTTGCTGTACTTTACATATTTCTGTCTTTTTTTATAGTCAGCCTGGAGTACTAACTCCATCCGTCTTGGTTATGATAATGCAAGGCCGATTTATTTTCTTTTTATAACTGCCCCCAAAAATGCAGACCTAAGAAGTAAAATGACTTGGTTGATGAAAACCCAGTCAATGATGCAAACACCTTGATTTCAATGGAATCACAATATTAATAAACGTGGGATTTTTAAATAAGGTAACAGTTGCTTTACTGCTATTCAGTGTTATACTTCATGTATAAATGCATTTCAAATCTTTTAACTTTCCAATTAATGGAAACTGAACCCAAAACAAGGACAGGTTCTGGAACTTTTTGCTGCCAGCTCAATCTTGTCAAGTAATCAAATTGTTCTGTTCTTCTCCTGATCCACATTTGTAAATGAATAGAAGATATGCAGAGCCACAGATTTTGGAACAAACAGTAGCCCCTGGTAGTATCTTTGCTGCTCAGTGCTCTTGTTCAAAGAACCATGTTAAATCATGTTAAATCGGAACACATGGTAAATCAAGGACTTCATAAAACAATGAAATTGATAATTCTCTTCATAAGACTGTCTATTTTTAATTTAAATTTTATGGGAATATACTTTCTTTTATTTTCTCTTTTTAATATCGTAAATTTATACCAAATTATTCCATAACTGATGCTGCTCCAGGAGGAGGCAAGCTGTTTTCTCTATACTGCTGTGTAGGAGCCAGCTCCTGACAAGGCTATAAAGTGTACATTTTCTGCCAACTCAAAATATTTATCTTCTGGAAAATTCTTCATAGCATCTGTGAAACAATGCAGTGAGTATTTCTCATAGCCTTATGAGAGTCTCATGGTTCAGCCCATGCCATAGGCACTCCAAGCTTGTCCCATCTGACTGTGACTCATCATGCCTGCAGCTCTTGGGGTTCACCTAAGAGCAGAGGAGATCAGAAATGATCCTACAAGGGCCCTGTTGCCTGTCCCAAAGGTATTGGCCTCAATAGCTGTTCTGAAGTCAGACTGGACTGCTTGGGTGTAAGAAAAATGTGAATATGAAATACTAACTCCATGTGACACCAAAGCTTAAGAATCCAACTGAGATCTCTCAGGTCAGAGAAATGCAGAGAAACTGTGTAGCCATGGCATCTAAAAAGTACATCTTGTTTGTCAGAGCTGATCTGGCAAAAGTACCATTGTCCTGGTATAGGTTTTTAAGCTGGAAATTTAGCAGTGTTTCCACGGAGACAGAACAACCCCATTGATTTAAAAGGAACTGCTACTGATTTGCAAAAAAGAAGAGTTAATTACAGGGAGGTCAAGGCTGTATACTCCATTTTAATAAAGTGACCTCTGAATATTATTTTAAAAATGCAAACCAAACTGTCCTCTAAAATAAGAAAAAAAAAAAAAAAGAAATCTTATTTTCCACTATCTTAAGCGCAACTTTAAAGAAGTGATCAGTGACAGCAGCAAAATTCAGCTAGAGGATTGTGACACTGGAATTGAAATGCCCATGTATGGGTGTCTACATGGAAAAAAATGCACACCCTGTGCAGCTGATAAGGATCTGTTTGGTGCAGCCCAGACAGATAACAGCCCTGACAGCTCAGTTCCACATGGACACTCGCACTGGGGCTGCTGAGCATCTCTAGGTTCCCTAAACTGCATTGATTGTATTTTCACTGCTAGCAATGGACAACCAGTCATCTTAAACTGTGAGCTAACACTGGCTTAAAGAACTCTTAGGGTTTCTGTTATAGCTTGTTGTGGGTTTCTATACCCACTTTTTATGATATTGTGGAGCATGAGCAAACTTGTTTTTCAGCTTCAGTGGCAGATCCAGAAATTACTATGTATATCCAAGAATTTGAGATAAATTAATATTAGAAAGAAAGAGGGTCTTTTCACTAATTTTTGATCCATTTTAACTTCTAAATGATCTTTAAAAACCATATCTATTTGGAGAAACATTTCATATATTCATTATATTTTAGTTCTGCTTTTGTTACTGATTTTTTAAAAGGGGTCTTTTTGCAATAATTCTATATGTCTATAAAGTATTTTGACAGAATAATACTATTGTGTGTTCATGAGCTTTCTCTTAATTTGGTGTGCGATGGTGATGTTCCGTATTTTATTTAATTTTGGGGGGATGAACTGTGCACTTTAAGAAAGGAAAAGCATCTGCTTAGAGTTTTAGGAGTAAATGGGTATGTTTTGAACAGGAGGCAGGTCTTGAACACTGCACAATTATCTTAATGTCTCCAAGTAATGTAACTTCACAGACTACAGCATTTTAATTGGATAACTTTGTATATAAGTAAAATGCAAACTATTTATTGTCAGTCAAGCTTCAGTGAAAATATACAGAAATGGAATGAAATCCATAAAAGACTGCTAAAGGTATCCTTCAATAAGTATCTCCCTGTTTAAAAATGCATTAAAATAATAAAAAGCTATAATGACTGGTATTCAGAAGAATGTTAGCTACTAGCAATGAAGGGAGTGTTTCTTTAAGATCAGGCTGTGCATATAGTTAAGTAGGAGAACTTTGTATCTCACAGGTGCTTGCCTGTTTGTGCTCATACCACGTGTAGCCCTTCTGATGTATGAACCATTTGGAATAACAAACAATTTATATACAAGAAAGCACATTTAAAATCAATGTCTGAAATTACTTTTTCATTAAGGATGTGGTTTCCCATAGCTACAAACTATTTTTAAATTTTAATTCATTAACAATAAAGGCGGACTTTAATTTATTTTTTCAAGTTTGAGGATTGATTGTGCAAAATAAAAATTATTTTGACACAGCTATCATGGTCTAACAAAGTGAAGCTGGTTATGGAATGTCCTGTGATGTAATAATCTAATATACAACACAGGGAACCTTATGTTCACTTCCCCAAAGCAATTTTATTGCTTGAATTCTGAGCAGCCCTACAGTCAGTCCATTGAAAAATCTTTCATTAGAAGTTTCTAGTTAAACCTCTGCATTGTGCTTAATATTCTTCTGTGTTGATTACAACTAAAAACTTAGTAACAGCTAGGACAACTAAAGAGAGCATTCTTTACACAATCCAAGGAAGAAAGGGTCTGTTACACTGTTTAAGTATGCTTCACTTTTTCTCTGTCCTCAGTCCTGAGAGATGATCAGCTTAATGCAGAAAATCTACTCATTACTTATGCACTATACTGAAACAGATATGGTTTCTAATTATAAAAATTGGGGCAAAATAGAAATATTTAAGGCAGCCTGCTAAAAAATAAAATTTAAAAAACCAAACAAACTGTAAATAGAGAAAAATCTTACTGTGTTTTTTGACCAGTTTGTTCAATTAACTCTTTGTAATTATTCTGTGGAAGGAAATTTCACTATAATCTAATGAAGATTTAGTTAATAGGTATAGATGGAAATCTAATTAGGTATTTCATTTCATACTCACCATTTTCAGTGCTTCTGCATTTGTAAAGAGAAAGCCAGAAAAAACTTAGAGACCAATCTCTCTGGCTTCTGTAGAAGCATACACATCCAAAAGACTGATTTTTAGTTTTTTAACTGCTATTTCCAAAATATCTCTCCATTGTCTCACTAAAATGTCATAGGGACAGCCTATAGGGAGTTGTACTACATCTATACCAGGTGCTATACAAAAAGCAGTTCTGCTTTATTCACATTTAGACAAGAGAAATGAGTGGGAAAGCAGACCTCAAGTTAAAGAAAGAGGAACCTCAGAGTTATCCTGCTAGTCAGTGTCAAGACCGGGAAGAGAAAGGCTCTCTTGATTCTCACTGTAATATTGTGGGTTTTAGGTAACAAAATCTTTGTGATTCTTAATAAAAACTAATAACTAGTTTAGTTAAAGAAGCATCCTGAAAGGTTCCATTTGTTTTGCAATATATCTATTTTTCATTTTAATGCAGTAGCTGATTGTTGCACAGGATCTCAGTATCTACATTCCTTTGATCAGCTTGGACTCTTTGGGAAAAGAAATAAATATTCCATAGCTGTGCAGCATGAATCACTGTACATTGTGCTTTTCCAAGGATATGTTTTCTCAACAGAAATTATTTGGTTCTCTGCTGTGCAGACCAACTAGTTCCACATGCTAGTTCCATAAAACAAATAAAAAGCCCCACAAAAACAACAAAAACCAAAAAAATCCCGTTTTTTAAATTACACATCACCAAATTTGCAAGTGGAGATAGATCCATAAAATCTGGATAAATTCAGGGTAGTCTTTGCCAAGACATAATCTATTTCACAAAGTGTAAATTTCACAAAGGGATGGCGATTATGTGAATAAAAATCTCAACATTTCAGTAAGACTATTCATTAAACTTCCTTTCATATGCTTTCCTCTTAGCTGGGTTGGTAGAAAACAATTTCCCTTAGCTATCTGATCTATCTATTGCAAGGGAAAGCTGCTGCTCTTTCTATTCCTATGTTTTCTTTGCTTTGAAAATACATCAATTAAAGGAAGCCTAAATATAACTAAGCATTTAATTATTTTTTTTACATTAAAATTATTAAACATATCTCCTTAATTTTTGCCACCTATTCAGTCCCATTCTTGCTTATATATTGTTTTGCCAAGGGCATAGCTTTGGTTTTGAAGCTATGGTTCCAGTTCAAATATCAATTGAAGTGATTGAGACTCTACTTTTTATATAGTAGGTACTGGATTATGCTCTAGTATCCCAGTGGGGAATTAGAAAAGCAATTACATTTATTAAGAAGCTTAATTCAATGAAAAGACCTTTTCAAAGAACTTAATCGCAATTGACAGCTCATTGTGCCATTAAAAAGTAATGCGGTCCTAGGACATCAGCAAACCAAAGTGTTGCATCTTTGTAAGGGATTTTGCAGTGAGTGCTAATGATTTTGTTCTTTTTTTGTGAATTATGCAACTTTCTTGAATTTATTCAGTCAGTGCAGCTGGGAAAATTGGAAGGTTTCTAACTGTAGCATCACTTACTCTTTACTAGGCTTGACAATCATTCTGAATGCCTTTTAGTAAGAAGGTGTTTCTCAAATACATTTTTCTTAGGAATTAATATTAAACACTTCTTATTCAGGTGCATCATTTTTATGCACATGTAGTACCTATGACTTTGACAAGTTACTACAGTTTACTTTTCAGCACTGTTTATCTCAGGATCACTAAAATCTTGCTGTCTGCTTTCTGAAAACTGTGTATCATCACTTTTTTAGTTGTTTTGCTGCATTTAATGCCAAATATTAAAAACAGCAAAACTTCTCTGTGGGCCTTACAGATATTGAAAACAAATATCTAAGCCATTGTAATATTTTTTCCTAGCTGAGATGTGATTAGTAGGAAAAATGATTAGAGACTTAGAGCATTATAATGTGGGGAATTTCTCTTTGTTCTTATCTTCCATAGTATATATTCAATTTAATTTATAGCTCATTATACAAACTTTCTATTTCTGTTTCATTTCCGGAACATTTTTCTCTTTTCTCTTTGTCATTATTTAATTTCTTTAAAATATTGCAAGCCAGTATGAGTTAATATTTGAAAGTGTCCAAGGTCAGGCTGGATGGGGCTTTGAGCAACCTGGTCTCGTGGAAGATGTCCCTGCCCATGGCAGCGGGGTGGAAACAGTTGATCTTTAAGGTCTCTTCCAACCCATGCCATTCTGTGATCTATTATTTTACCTGTATGCATCCATCAGTTTTTCTCTGACCTCTTTATTTAAGGTTGTCTTTCTACTCTTTCATATAGTTCATTGGTTTATTTTTTTTTTCTTAAAGCAAGGATAAAGTACATTTATATATTAGTAACTAACAAAGATCTCTACGTTTTCATATATCTAAGATCCCATCTGTGGCCTCTAATGTTGGAAAAAGAAAATCTCATCACCTTTTCATGAATATTCACTAATATGGACTAATTCCTCTCAATGTATCCTGAATGGTGTAATTTAATAACTTCTAATTGACTACAGTTGTGACATCTAGTTAAAAATTTAAAATAATGTGAAGGATTTTAAAACTGTAATTGAGGTATTTTCATTTGCTGTGGTTTTCAGTCTAGTTAAAGCTCAGCATTTTGTCCTAAATTCAGGGCACTTTTTCCTTTTGCTTCTGATATAATTTGCAAATTTGGCCATTCTGGGAATAGACTGATCCCTCACTCTAAGGAAGTAGCTCAGTTATTTAAGAAGTAACTTTGAGCATTTAGTGGCTGTATCTGCATATTAAAATTGTTTTGCTGAAAACATTTCTATTTAAAATGGAAGTGTGTCATTGCATGGCCAACTTTGTCACAAGTCCTTAGTGGTATGGTGAAAAACCTGCAAAGATCTGAGTCTCTGGAAGGGGCTGTACTGTAACTGTACAATACCATACTGGATCCTTACAGGGACAGAGTGTACAGCATAAGTTGTATTCTTCTCAAATTCTTCTCTCCTGTCTCTTTTCAAGTGCTTCATGCCAAGTATTACCTCTCTTAGTGCTTTCAGTCATAAAGAGACCTTGCACTGGCTCTTTGTAAATTGCAATCCTTATTTTGTGGAAGCGACCCAAATTGTCCCTGCTTCCAACTGTGTGCATGTGAGTCAGCTGACAGACCAAGCAGAATAGGTAACTGCTTCATTTATGCTGAAACCTTTTCCCAGCCAAGCTGCTAAACTAAATGTCTCTTATCTGCTTGGCCACTGGCTTTCATAAAGCTTACAAGAATTTGTCATCCCAGAGATTTCTTCCCATTCTAGGAAAATATTATGGAGGAGCATGGATGCATTTGTAACAGCACAAGCTGTTTAAAGCTTTTTTACTTAAAATCAATTGGGGATTTTTCAAAATGCTGTTATATCATAAAATTATAGAAATGTAAGGGATTAGAAGAGAACTTAAAGATTTTCTAGTTCCAAGGCCCTCTGCTTTAGGCAGGGACACTTCTCACTAGGCCATGTTGTTCAAAGCACCATCCAGCCTGGCCTTGAAGACAGCCAGGGCTGGGACACCCATACTTTCTGGGCAACCCATTCCAGTGCCTCATCACCCTCACATTAACAAATTTCTTCCTAATATCTAACCTAAATTTCCCCTCTTCCAATTTTTACCCCTTTTTCCTTGTTCCATCACTTCAGTTCCTGACTAGAAGTCTCTGTGTCTTCCCTGTAGGCCCCATAAGGATTCTGGAAAGTTGATATAAGGTATCCATTCAATCTTCTCTTCTCCAGGCTGAACAGTCCCAGCTTGCTCAGCCTGAAATATGTCTTAGTTTTCTAGCAGTAAAATCAGCTTTGCATTAAATATTCCATCACCTTTGTTCAAAGCTGAAAGTTGTTTTTAAAAGCAGAGTATCATTTGGGTAAGACCTGAATTTACAGTCATCTCAAAAAATTGAGTTTGAACTTTATTATGACCATCACAGAATTAAAAACCAAACCAAAACCAACAAATCAAATACAATAAAACAGGAGATTGCTGAACTTTGGCAATTGCAAGATGTGTGTCTATTTTGTGAGGGTAGTAAGGAGCTGGAGAAGTCCCTGCATACCTTACCCCAGAACCCCATACATGATAGCAATTCTAATATTTGCAGCACTATTTGGAATTGTTGAACAAGATGATTTCTCCCTTTCCCCTCCACCAGTCCTACTTCCCTCAGTATCTATGTCAGGTGGAGCCTCCTACAGAAGAATCAGGGATCAATCAATAAAGAGTAGAAGTGGTGCATAATGTCTGAAATTCCAACTCACAAGTGCTAAAACACTGCACCAAGAATAACTGTATGCAGGTGGATGACTATTCATGCATATGCAAATGCACAATATCAAGGAGATAGCTTCCAGATAATAAGCCTATATAAGTGATAGAAATTAGCACAATTTTCAGCATCAGGATTGGGTTTTGTTCTGAAAGGGGCTGTACATGTTTATTCATATTAGCAGACAGACATAAGTAATTCCATTCAAGACAGTTTTGAAAATAAGGGCTAATCAAAGTGTTTGTTATACATTGAAACAGACTCAGCATTGCAAAGCTATTGAAACTAAAATATTATAAAAACTGTTAAAGCAATTAAAGAAAACAGAAGAAGCATTAAATTAGTTGGTATACTCAAAGTCTGAGTGCAAAAGAATTAGCCTAAGAAGTTTAACTAAGGAAGTAGCAAATGGATGCATTGTTTGGTTTCCTGATTTTGGTTTCATTTAGGTTTTACAAGCAAACATTTCCTATGCCACACAGCTATAATGTTGTAGTTCATATAAGCCAGGTAAATATACACAGTTCCATGGACTCATTTTATGTTAGAGATCAAACCAAATTTGCTGCTCCATTGTGCTGGCACTGTATAAATATTCACATCAGAGAAACTCCTTGCTCCAGATAATTTCAGTCTAGAGAAGTAAAACATATATAAGTAAAATAGCATAAATTACTGATTAGATTATTAGGTTATCTAGGCAAACACTTAATATCAAGTTCCACATATGTGGTTCTTGCATCTTGCTGTTTAATGCTAAATTCAACATGTCCCTTATTCTTCAAAGCTTAGAAACTGGTGTTGCACATATTCTTATATCCAAAATGGCTCTAGTCTTCATGGTTGAGGCATCATGGTAATTTATGGAAAAGCTGAACTAGTGTCAAAAGCAAATTCAAAGCATAGTCATTGATCTAATAGACACTTCAGGGCATCTCCAACAGGTATTCACATCATCTTAAAAGTGTCACCATTTCCTTTTTAAAATTTGTCAGGAGAATGAGAAAGTGACAACCTCAAAACCAGAGGAAGTTGTTTCAAACATTTTCTAAAGGGGTTCAAAGTCCTCTCCTCCACTCTGACAGAATTTTAACATTCAGTCTGTTCTTGGTGGAATCTGTCTCGGTCACTTCTTTGATTTAAAGAAATTTTATTGTATCAAAATTCAGTTCATCACATGACTTTATAGATCCCCTAGGCGGAAAAACATCCTGGAATCCAGAAGAAGCAGAAGGTGGAATCAAGTTCTTGCCCTCAGTAGGAGTATCAGTACAGTACCATTCCTGTGTTTTGTCTGAGTCACCTTTTCTGTATCGGTTGGCATTCACAGGTAGCTAGGATGATGAATTATCTTCCCGTGAAGGAAGATTTGCAGATTTGTGAGGCTTCAGGAAGAGAAATCTGAGCTAGGCCACTCAGGTCATGTCCTCAACCACTGGGCAACCCTGGGCAATCTGCTCTTGCTGGCACTGACTGAGGCAGGAGGGTACAACCGGATGACCTCCAAAGCTCCCTTCCAACCTCAACCATTCTGAGATTCTGCTAAGTTTTTGAAACATTACCTCTTTGGCTTCTGGCATTATTTCTGAGTGAAAAATCAATTTCCCTGTGGTTTGTATAGACTTTGATTGAGTATTTACAGTGGGAATGATTGAAATGCGTATTATATTTAGTCTCCTGAAGGGGATATGAAAGAAAATGGCCCACTGGTGGCCTAGGCATTGATCTATGAAGTATCAACAAAAATAAGAAATTTGTGGATATCTTTGAAAGTAGAAATTTAGTTACATGGGGATTTTTTTTTTCTTTCTGACTGAATACATGAGGTTTGTTATGTTAAAGGAAGATTAAAAAAATGCAGTCTTAAATCACAGTGCTGATTTTACAAGTGCAGATCTTGGATGTCAACATCAAATAATGGGCCAATACCAGAACCAGAGTAGACAGCAAAATTACCTAAGCTCATCACTGAGTGCTCTACTCACAGGATCCTGCTGCTCTCAAAAAACAGTTCCCTTGTTTTAATCCTATTTACAGAGGCAAAACCACATTGATAAATTTCTAAAATATACCCTGGAAGCCATATGTGAGTCTGTTTCAGAAAAGTGAGTGAAATAAGTTTTTATTACATACATGTTCACAATACTAAACAACATGGGCATTTTAATGGTAGAAGAAAGTAACTTAACAAAACATGTCTATATAAACCCGAGTTAATTGAAGTATCTGTAACACTGATTTGTATGTAACATTTAAATACTTTAAAATACATCAGTGAGCAAAGGCAGCAGGATCAGGTACAAAAAGGAAAATTCTTTAGGGATCTACTTTATTTTAGATGTAACAAAATATCCTTTATTAATTTGTTATAAAAAATGTTGTTCAACTGATTTAAATAGATCTCTGACATTTCAGCAAAACAAAACTCAGATGAAGAAAAGGAAAACCCTAAATTCCACCACAAACTATATCAGAATCTGAGATTTAAGGTCTCTATGTAGAGTAGGTGCTAAGTAGCCCTACTTGCCACTATTGTTTTCTCTTCTTTTCTGATTGCCTTGAATCCAACAAAAGTTTATTTTTGAAGAGTACTGGTGGCTTCCTTGTTACTAACTTGAAGAAAAAGTACTCTTTTTTTTTTCATTGTTTAGCCCACCTTTTCCGCTTTCTTTACTTAAATTTCACTGATACAAGCCATTTTTGGAGATACTTTTCTGAATTCATTCCATCAGCCCTCTGGAAAACCTTTCTTTTAAAGTAATTAAATGTAATTAGTTCTCTCTTACTAATTTTTTTCAATTTCCTTTTAGAGATAATTCTTCTTTACTATTTCTAATTTCTTTCAGCTTTTAAGTATTGTTCATTTTCAGCCATAATATCTCTTGAATATGTAGAATAATATTACCCAAACCCTATGTCTTGATGCTGATTGTGTTGTTAATTATTCTCACCAGTTAGTTATACTCATGCTAATATAGTTTGATTTATAACTCCAGCTTACTAATATATCTCCTCTCTGCTGTTTTTCCAAAAAAAATTTTCTTCTAAACACATTTAATGAAAATGCAAATGAAGTAGGGCTAATTAGTTAGGTCTAACTAGTTAGAAATGCAAATTTTGAATTCTTTCAGTTCACTTGATGGTTTTATGACAAGTTATACTCAAATGTTCTGTATGACAGGCATATGTGTACTTTTTAATTTCAACTCTACTTTAAAATAATTTAATTATTGTTGTTTTTCTGATGCTGAATTTTTGTAGGGTGCTTTTTCAAGCTGAGGAAAATTTTAATACCATTAGTTTGCTATATGTTCCTTTTCCTTTCTGCTCTTTCCTTGTGCTGCATCAACCAGGAAAAGGTTGTAATTTTCTTTTCTGGTTTACACTAAATGCTTTCCATTTTCATGGAAGTTTCTGGATTGAATTGAACCCATTTTTTTCTCCTCATTATTGATTCATTAGTTCTTTAGTCAGTTATGTCTGTACTGATACTTATTTAATCATAATCCACAAAAGTTCTATACTGCCTCTGCTCTGTGGCAGACATACATTCTATGTTACTTCTGTCAGTTCATGAATCTAGGTAACAGTAGCTATGCTAACTCCTGTCTTTCTCATCAGAAAGAATGCAGGGAGATGATTATTATAAATTTCTCCTGCATATTTATTTTTTAAGACATGACATCCCACTGTTGGCCTTTTATTAATCTACCTGCACGAAGCACATGTGCAAGCATGATATTTAACACAACCAACATGAGCAAAGCAAAATCTAGAGGAAATTTATGAAAAAGAGGAAGAAAAACTCTACACTCAGGAGTCCCTCAATATCTTTCATTTTGTATTTTACTGACAGAAATGACCTCTACACTAGATGATTACTGTGAATGAACTAAAAGCATCTAAGTTTAATAATTCTGTCCATCAGTTCTTTTAACAATTACAGGGAATATATTATGCCTCAATTGTTCTTGAACTAAGTTTAAACTATAACAAAAAGCCTTCCTGTAACAATTACATTGGTCATTGAATGTTAAATAGGGATTCTACCATATGTGTTAAAATTCAACAAATGTTTAAGGACATGTTCTATCTTTTCACACAGTTAAGACAGTTCAGTAAACATACATATGGTAATTAATCTTAAAACCATAATTTAAAATTAAATGCATATTTGCGATATATAAATAAATATATCTTTTTTGATGTCTGCTAGCCATATGCTTCTTTTTTATATCCTGCATATATATAGAATGAAATGTAGTGAAAAAAATATGCATATTACTCTTCTAATGCTACATCCAGAAGCAGACAGTAAGCACATTTTGCCCCTTACCTCCTGCCCTGGTTAGGTACGATAATATTTGTATAGAGCTCAGTAGTCTTTACATTTTAGCGTTTCAGAATGAGTGAGGTGTTAGACATCTGCATCTTATGTAATCTTTAACTAAATAATATATTTTCAGACTGAGCAAAGATCTCTCTTTAGTATGGCTAAGGGCTCATTCCTGCATCCAGTTGAAACAAATAGAATCTTTCATGTAAATTTTAGAAGCTTGTCAACCCATTGCCCTGTTATACCTCAGAAAATACTCCCACTGACCAAAGGTTTGGCTAAGGTCCCTCTCTGAAGTAGGAACAACAGAGGGGAAAAAAACCAAAAACCTGTACATGGAAGGTAAAGATGAAAGTAAGTTGTGAGGGAAAAAAAGGTTTAAATTCACTGAAAGGTACTCTTTCTTCTAAGGACAGAAGTACTGTCCTTACTTCTTTTGCACTTGTCATCCTTTAATGCACTAGAGATAATATTTTGTAACGAGAGCTCAGACAAACCCATTAGTAACTTGAGCATTGTTACACCTATGTCAATCTGTATAACCACTAGGGTTGTCCAGCCTGTAAAGGAAGGATCTGGGACACCTAACAGTAGCCCATGGAATTAAATGAATGAGGCATCTAACAGGAAGGCAGGGATGTGCTCTTCATAGTTAGGCATGGTGGGAAGACATGGGGTTATGGGCATAAGTGGAAATGAGAGGTTCAGGCTTGATATATGGAAAAACTTTGCCATGAGGATGCTCCAGCACTAATCACATTGCCCACAGAAGTTATGATGTCTCCATCTTTTGAATTCAGCCCCTTAGCCTGATCTGATTTCATCCTAACTAGAGATGAGAGTCTTTTCAGACAGAATTATCCCATGATACATTATTCAAGGTGTGATCTGTAAAATACTGGTTGGAGGGGGCTAATAACATCCATAGTTACTGCCCAGGATGGCACTGGCTTTCTCCTTTGCCAGGACTCAACACCCATGCTCAGTTTGCTGTCTGACAAAACTCTAGGGGCTTTTTCAAAAGAGCTGGTCTCCAACCAGGCCCCATCACTGAGGGTTTTTATTTCCCTAGTGCAGGGCTTTGCATTTCACAAGGTTCCTGTTAGACCTTTCCTCCAGCATGTCTCAGTCCCTCTGGATGGCAGTCCTCCCTTGGCAGGGGGTTAATTAGTCCTCTCACCGGCAGACTTTAAGAACAAGTACTCCTGTGTGTCCTTCAGGTCACTGATAAAGATGTAAGGACATATCCTTTATCCTGGGTAATGACACTTCCTATTGGCATTTAGATAGAGTACAGCCCATTAACCAATATCCTCTCAGCCCAGCCATCCAACCAGTTGCATGTGTATCAAGTTTCTACCAATCCTGTCTGTTATGTCCCAACTTGGACAGGAGACTGTTGTGAGAATAAGCATAGAAAGCCTTGCAAAAGCCAAGATAAGTACCATCCACTGGTACTTCCATTTTTCTCTCATCCATATATTCAGTCAGTTCATCACAGAGGACAGTCAAATTGATCAGGCTAGATTTACCCTTAGTAAATTCATGTAGATTGTTCCCACGCATCCTGCTGTCCTTCATATGACTCAGAATGTATTCCAAGAGGAGTCAGCCTAGGATTCTCCCAGGGCAGAAGTAAGACTGACTGATCTGTAGCACTTGGATCAAGCAAATAATCTTGTGTGCCAGTGTTAATTCACCAGGTCTGAATTTAGATGCTTTCAGTCTTAAATCTTAATTGCATTAATGAAAGAATAGCTAAAGGTTCTGTTAGAGTATCTGGTATACTAGATAACAAGCCCAGAAAAATAGTTTAGCAGATTAATGTAATTTCCTCTAGTTTCTCAACAGTCCTTGATTTTCTCAAGTACAAATGGATGCTTCGTGGCATATTTTCTTTTAGCTACCCTAGCTTTTATACACACACACACACACACATATATGTGAATATATATACACAGGTAGAATATCAGTAATTTGAGTGATAGTAGACCTACAAATGCCTCTGGGTATTTTGAGTATTTCACAAGAACTTTTCCCAACCCAGCTGTGTCAATAGGTATATTACTGTGTAAATATGTATATGGGTCAAGTGGACTTTATGTACTATTCTATGGTATATCGTTATCACTACAATAATTAATGTAAAGTGATATCAGCATAATCTGTGAAAGGTCTTGTTTCTGATGAAATGGTTTGATTCATTTGGATGCCTATTATTGATTGCTTGTGAATTTTATGTTTCTGGGAGGGAGCAATGTGGTCTACTCCATATTGACATTTTCTGATGAAAACACATGAAGTATAGAATTACTGTGAAGAAAGTTGTTTCTTTTTTTCACTTAATTCCATTTTCTCCACAAAACTCTTCATATAGTGTAAAAATGTTCTAAGGTAGATGAATCAAATTTTGATAAGGTTAATTTTTTCTTTAACAAATTTGGTGAACTACAGTTGTTTCTTAAAACCATATATTCTGAAAAATACTTTCTTTATATATAGCTTGCTGTTACCTTAGCTGACATGGAGTCAGACTACTTTTCAATAGTTTGCACCTGTGATGTAGAGTAATGCCACTATTCAAGTCAGATTTATAAGCGTGAACCCTATTTATTTCAAAACTACTAATATACTATATGTGCAGATGACTTTTGCAATATATGAAAAACAAATAAAACATATTGGAAACTGAGAATAATCTTTCTGTTAGGATTCTTTAGTTAGGTGCTTTATTTTTTAATGAATCACATAAAAATGTAGGGCTCCAAGTTCATCATAGTTTTATTAAATGAGCAACTTAAAGTCACGCTTAGCAACAAAATTCATTTAAATATCCAAACACAGATCTATGTATATAGTATAATAAATTTAATATTTAAAATTCTGGCTGTGGCTTCTAGACATCTGTTATTTTCTTTGCTGTGAGGGAGCGAGCTGTTAACAGACAAACTCTTCGCATATTTTAATCTGCTTATGGTAGGAGCTTGATTAAAGGAGGGGAGGACAGGAGCATATACAGTTTGGGCAGCATCCTGCTTCTGGAAGAGGAGGATGGAGCTTTGTATTGAAACCTGAACAAAGATGCTTATGCAAATGTGCTATGCACAAAGGCTGCCACTGAGCTCTGTGCTGAGGAAGCCCTTAGCCACAAACCATAACCCATATATCCCCATCCTCTACCTCTTCTCAAAACAACACGTAATACAGCAATGTTTCTAAAACTAGGCATGTGGATAGCAATCTCCTAAATATTTTCCAGTGGAAAAAAGAATCTTAATGTTAAAGTCCTTCAGTTTGACATCTTTTACATTGATCTTTCACAGCTCAGCTGTACTGAGTTGGCTTGCACCTGTGTGAGGGTTGTTGCTTTCCTAGGGCAAATGAAATATTTAATAAAGGGGTTAATTTTTCTTCCTGTGTCGTAAGACCTCCAAATTTTTCTTTGGAGTTTTAAAGCTACAAGGGCAATGGAGTTGTCATTCCAAACTGCAAATGAACTTGTGGGACCTTTTCCATTTCAACAGGAACTGAAGTTGGACCCTGTTTTAATACACAGCAGAAGAGAACAGTAAAGGCCTAAGTTAAGTGAATATATGGAAATTCTGCACAGTACAAGAAAATGTATTTTTAATTGGAATTTGCAGCAATTTTTATTTTTTATATGATCATGTGTAACTGAGAATGCTACAAAGCAATTTTTAAGGCAATATCGCGATTCAAAACCTGCCCTCTGCCCCGTACCATGAGACGTAACATTTTATTGCAAGGCCTATAAAATTCATGTTGTACTGGAATGATTTATCACAATTAAGTTACTACTCACTGTACTTCAATGTTTTGATCCAAATTTAGTAACTTGAGGCTCAAATATACTGGGACTGAATTCCTCCCCTGGGAGAAAAATAATCTCTTGAAATCAGTGTTTTAAAGGGAAAGCAATAGATTAGACACAGGGAACTAAAGGCAAGTACTTGGCATGTGCAACTGTGAAGCTGGCATTTGGAAAGGTATTTATAAGGTTGACCACTGGATGTCAATATAAAGGCTAATAGGTATGATGCTATGCATCTGAGAACATATTTTTCCAAAGTTACAGAAAAGTTGTTGTTTCTTTTGGTTTTGTGAGAATATGAAGAGAATTGAATGGATTATTTAGAATGCAATCAGAGTTCATTTAAGACAATCAAAACCACATCAAAATGAAATTTTAGTTATGAATGCCTTTGTATCTCTGAGTATATGGTATAAATATGTACTTATGGCATTATATAACATAAAGTTACATTTTACTTGTACACAGGAAGCTCATCTACGTTTTCGAACTCTTGTTAAACAAAAAGTTGGAGTGTCGATGAGTTTTGCAAATATGCTAATTCAAAACACATAAATACTTTAATGGTGTTTTAGAGAAGCTAATTTATAGAGAGCAGATACCATTTATGCTGAGGAAACCATGTTCAGTGCACTAGGTGAATTAAGGAATTCTTTAAGAAACCTCTCTATAAACAATATCAGGTTGGCATGGTTTTGCATGGTTCCTAAAATAAAGAGGGTTCTGAGAATTTCTAGCACTTATGTCTTATGAAAATTAAACCCTTTAAATGCACATTTTGGAAAGGAAGAATGGATACATGTACAAAAGAAACCAAAAAATGCTGGTAAAGATTTTTTATTTTCAAACTTCGATGGATTTATTATATAAAATTATTAGCAATATACTAAATTTCATCTACATTGCCTAAAACATCTTTCAAACCTAGTCTTTTAGTGCCATTTATCAACAAAGTGAATATAAATAGAAATTAATGTCATTATAATTAAACATAGAATCAGGTTCCCAGCTTAAATTCTGAGGCTTATTTTACCACTCAAGACTTGGTGAAGACGGAAGTTGGTAGTGCACAGAAATCTCTCATTAAACACACTGGGAACCCATCAGTGAAAGTTTGATCAGCTCCCTAGTTCTGTGAATTGCTAAATGGTAGGCACTGGCACAAGGACATTCATTTCCATGCCATTGGTATTCTGGTCCCTCTTTTTCTTTTTTCTTTCTGAGTAAATCTGCAAATTCTTACAGGCCCTAGCTGGCTTGTTGCTACCGTCAGAGAGGTTCCGAATCAGGTGCTGGAGGAAAGCGGGGGCCCAGGGCAGCGTTCCGCGGAGCGGGCTAAGCGAGGGTCCCTCGGCCGGACGGAGCCTGGCGAGCCGGGCACGGCGGGCTGTTGCTGAGGCGGCTGCCGGGCGCCGGGCCGGGCACTGGGCCGGCCTTGCCGGGGCACGGCGGCTGCCGAGGACCGGACGGTGCCGTGGCAGGAGGGCGCAGTCTCTCCCGGCTCCCTGAGCCGCGGGCTCCGGCGGCGCAGTGCCCGCGCACCTGCGTGGGAGCCGCTCCGCGGCCGCCGCCTTTTCCCGGCGCCCCGCGGCAGCTCCGGCCGGGCAGGTAGGAGCGGGGCGGGCCGCGCTCGGCCCTCCGTACCCGCGCCCGCTGCCACAGCCCAGCCAGCTCGCAGCGGGGAGGGCGACCGGCAGCCCTGGGCGGTCGCCACCGGCGGGGAGAGCCTGTAAACTTTGGGTAAGTGTCGCACGGGCTTAGCGCCTCTCGGCGCGGGGCAGCCGGTGGAGAAAAGGGAGCGGAGCTTTGCGGAGCGCTGCGCGGGTCTTGCCGCACCGCTGCTCCAGCGCGGAGCGGGCGCGGAGTCGGCGGGCGGCGCCTGGGGGATGCGGGCGCTGGACAACAGGTACGGCAGCTGCGCGGAGGCGGGAGGGGCTGCGGAGGGGGTGTCTCTGTCTGTGTGTGTATGTATGTGTGTGTGAGTGTGTGTCGCTTCTCCCCTCCCCCTGCCGCCCGGCCGGGAAGGGGGTGGGAGATGTGCTGGCGCACCGCCGCTTAAAACCGCGCCGCCCGGAGGCGCCTGCCCGTTCCCGAGAGGAGGGCAGCTGCCGGCTCCGCGCTGTGCCGCGGAGGGCGGCGAGGAGCGGGGCCGAGGGCGGCGGTGACCCCGCGGGGCCGGGCCGGGCGCGCTGGGCTGCGGCAGCCGGCGGCGGGGCGGGGCGGGGGGCTGAGGGCGGCGGTGTCGCCGCCGTCGCTGGCGGTGGCCCGGCTGGATGGCCGGTCCCGCGGCTGCCCAGGGCGCCAGGCTCTCTCGCATCCCGGGGCCGAGCGTTCCCTCCGCCCGCATCGCACTGCAGTAAGTTCGCGAGTCGCTGGGCGGCCGGAGCGGCGGGAGCCGCGGAACCGGGGGGGGCCGCGATGCGCGGCTGGGCGCCTGGGCGTAGCGGAGGGGCTAAGCTGAAAGTTGTAGCTTACCGCGGTGCGTTGAATTTGTCACGACCCGTCGCTTTGGTTTCTAGTTACTGCCAATTTGCCTCGTCGACCTATATCACTTTGCTCTACCTCAGTCAGTGTCCTGAGGCTGCCCCTGATAGCCGGGTTCACAGCGGTGAAGTGCTGAGGCATCCAGGGTAGATGCGAACACAGCAAGGGCAGGAAACAAAAGATGTGGCTGCAAACTTAGGCTTTGAAGGCTGCTCTTCTTAAACTTTACGTGTTGATGTTACGAGCTCATTGTTGTGTTTTGGGTTTGTTTTGTTTTGGTGTTTTTTGTTTGTTTGTTTTGTGGCCCAGTGTTGTTCTAATTATTTTTTAAGAACAGTTTTATTTATCAGAGGTGAATGTAATTGCATTTTTCATTGTGAGAGTCCTGTTTTGGAGATGGATTAAAGGTTTTCTCATCAGATTATTATATCGTAGGTATTATTTTTCTGGTAAACAAGCAGATTGTAGGGTCTTCAGTTCTTCATTGTTTGACTGTTTTTCTACAAATTTGGGTAGAACTTTATTAATTTTCAAAAGCAGTTTTGTCTGGTTGATAAAAGGTTAGAAAAAAAATTGGAAGATTTATAAAACCATATCATAAAATAAAAAAGGCAATGCAACAGGATGGGGAAAACCAGTAATTGTAGCAGGAGACACAGTCTTTTAAGTTTTTATAAAAGCTACTTAACATTTCCTACTTCCATTTAGGTTAAATGACCTAATGTAGCAAGGTAATAGTTTTTCTTTGCACTTGAATGGTATGATGCACAGATTTAGAAAGTCATTATGCATCTGGGAAAAAAAATCCATAGCAAGAACCTAATATGCATTCCCAAGTGACTGGACTTGTGCTATGCTTTATGGATAACATGACAGGAAATAAGTCCCTTGTTTCTCCCCGAAGTGGTAATCCAGAACCTGAAATGTCTATCTAGTACAGAAGGAAAACAAGCATCAAGAAACATGGGGCATCACAAAGCAGCACTTTCCTCCAGGGGCGTCTCTTGTTCATTGTCAAGGTAGAAGGACTTTGTTGTTTATCATGGCAGGGAAGACCTGGGACAATTATCCAACAGTCTGAAATGTTTGTGGAGCGATACGTTTTACGCTGTGAATTTGAAATATTTGGGTACAATTGTTAATCTAATTTAGGGGCCTGCAAACATCAGATGTTGCTGTTCGACTGGCAGGTTTAGGAAAAACCTCGTTTCTTATACTTTTTAAAGAAGAAGTATATATTAATAGTTACGTACCAGCTGAAATCATCTTTTCTAAACACCTATAGGTGTCTTAAACAGTATTCAGTAGAAATGCATGAATGAACAGATATTTTTAAGACTTCAGGCAGTATGAAAGTAATAAAGTTAATTGTTTTAAAGAGCACTAGATATTAGGTTTTTACTTATAAGGAGGCTCTGCACTGTTTCTGCTCTGGAACTGTCATTTAGGTGTCACTGTAGGATGGGTCTAGGTACCTTTTGCCTGTGGAATGAGATCACTGGAACAGGAATGAAGAGAATGATAAGAGAGTTGTAGGATACCTGTTAGAGCAGCATTTTGATAAAGCAGAGTGTAAATAGCACATTTGGGAGTAAAGGTAATAATAGGTTAATACTGGGAAACTTCAGTCACCAGGCTGGATAGTTGGACTGGGCTTCTTGTGTTTTGTGTGTGCATGTCAGCAGCACTGAGTTCTTGTGAGTGGCACATATAGAATGAATGGTAATAGCTTGAAGTCATGCTTTATATTTAGTGTAATAAAAACTAACAGCATATAGCACAGAATCATGGAATATCTCAAGTTTTAAGTGATCTATAAAGATCATTGATTCCAACTCCCTGATCCTCATAGGACTAACTAAAACTAAACTGTGACTAAGAGCATAGTCCAGATACTCCTTCTCTTTGAATTGTTATGACCTTTATTAGATCATAAGCCTTCTGCATACAATTTTAACAAGTCTTTTTAAGGCCTCAATGAGAAGTGGATGATGAAACATTTTCATCTGTATGTGGAATTAGGGAAGAGTGGTGACAATTAGAAGGGAGTGAGTTACAATTGGTAACAACAATTGGTCTTGTTCTGTGGTTTGGTGTGCTGGATCAAGAGGATTTCAGCCAGAATTCTACCTGTAGAAAGGAGAAGCTACTTGTGAAAGATGTTTATGTTTATTTTTAAGTTATGATAAAGTTCTCCCAGTCAAATCTGAGAGACATTAATACCATGAAGTGCTGTGGAAGAAAAGGATGCTGGCCTTCTGAAAGCTCCCTACACCTTGTTCCTTTCAAGTAAAGTTTGCAGCTTGCTTCAGGAATTCCCACCTGAGCTTTGCATTACTGTCTAAATTGAAAAAGATATCAAGAATATGGACTACACCTTGCTCTGGATGTAATTCCCAATTTCTTTTACACTTGTGTAGATTAGGTTCCAGGCATTACTCTGAAGGAATTATAGCATGCCACAGCCAGGTTAATCAATAGAAGTTGGTATAAAAGGTTAGAAACATTTTATGACAAGAATTCCATGTAAAGACCCTCTTGACCTTCAGTTGTGAGTTTCTTCAGTCAGTTTTTTGTTTCCTGTAGCACTTACAAAATAATTAGTAACAGTAATAGAAGGCTTAAGACAATTACTTGTCCATAATTTCAGTTTTTCATAACAGTACTTCATTAATAATTTTCTCTTCAGAGACTTCTTTTATAGTTAAACCAGCAAATTGATAGTACTGGAAAGCTGAAGAAGTGACATGCTGAGTCCCACTGAGAGGAGTTTGATGTTTGTAGTTATTTTTAATACCTTGCCTGAAAGAGTGAAAAAAAGTTAAAAGATTTGGGCTTTGAAACTGATATCTTGATTTTGTCAACCTGACCTAGTTTTCAGTACACTAATAATGCTCTTGCTATGGATAAAAATGATCTGATGCATGTAAAGTATTTAGGCTAATTCAGGAAGTTGAGAAATAAATATTTATTTAGTTGGAATTGAGATGAGTAGCTGTCCCCAAACACTCTGTAAAACAGCTTTATGCAATGTAGAACACATTTTCTTTTTTAATTGTTTCTGAAGAAAATAAGACTTCTCCGAATAATGTTTGCAGCAGTTTAGCCCTGAAGGGATATAGTTAGTTTGCCACAAGTTTAAAAGCTTAACAAATGTAAGTATTTGGAGGCTGTTAAATTATTTATTTTCCTACCCCTTAATACATGTTTGGAATGTAACTCTACAACTCTGACACTATTGTTTTGCCCTAAACAATTTTTTAAAAAGTAAATAAAGAGAAGCAGAGTTGTAGACATGTTTGTCAGTTCAGTGTTACTAATTAGACTTCCAATTCTGGGGACTGATTAGCTTTTTATTTTTAGATGTTTTTTGTTTACTGTAGTAAATAATGACTAAAATGAACTCTAGATACTTCTTTCTTCTTTGTTAAGGATTTTAGGAATAACTTTTCTTATGGTGGCAGAAATATTTAGTTATCCAAATGCCTTGAATTACTTAATTATCTTTAGGCTGATTTTCAGCCACATTTTGATTACTTGGTTTGAAATTGTTATGGTTTTTTTAGATATTCAATGAGATGTCTACTGATCAGTAGCTGTAATAAGAAGCTCACTCTCTATTCCTTCCAATAGTAAGAATCTCAAGAGATGTGATGAAAATTTTCACAAAAGTTTATGTTGGTGCATCCAAATCTGTGAGCTTTCTGCTGTGATATGGTGCTTTGCTTGCCTTTTGTGTTGCCTTGTGGTTATTATGAAGCATTCCCATGTGTTGTTGGTTTAGTTGGGCAATGGGGAAAACTCACACAGTTAATAGAAATTTCTTTTCTCCTTTGTCCTTTAGAGCATATTGTGTAAAGTAAAAGAAATGAGTCAAATTCATTCTCTTTGGTCTAAATTTTCCCCAGGTGGATACTTTTGATTTATACACTGGTTTGAGTTTGGAAATTACCTGAAATCAATCCTGGATGCTCTTGAAGTGTATGTGGCTTTTCCATGCAGTGACATATTTGTATGTTTGTGGTCTTAAAAACCTTAGAAGCTAAATTTAAGCGAATTAGAGGAATGGCAAATAGTAAGGCAGCTGTATCAGCCTAGGAGAAAATCTTAGGTGGTGTGAAATCAGCAAATTTTGCTGTCTTGTCCCTGAAAGGAAAAATGGTGTTTTCTTCTAAATCTAGAGGCTATGGCCTAGACATAAGAATATGAACCAGTGTCCCTAGACTCAAGGGTCTGTTTCTGGTTTTGCCTCTTTAATTGTGGATTTTCTCCTGTTTCCTGAATGAATTTATGAATTAATCAAGTGAATGGGAGACAATATTATGCCAGAAATAGGTTTTAAGAAAGGAAGAAAGAAAAATGAGAATAAAGAAAAAAAAAGAGATAACATTTATAGCCAAAAATATTGATACTGAAGTAGATGAAAACTGAAAGATTCGTGATTACAAGCAGGAATGAATTAAGCAAGCAAAAGGAAATATAATTCTTACCTTTTTTTTATTTTTTCAATTATTTTTTTCTATTTAGTCATCAATGAAAACCTTTTTCTAAAATTTAAAATTCCTTGAAAAGCTTTAGGTTTAAATATGTGAAATCAATTTAATCTCCTTTCTGTAACCACAATGCTGCTTTTGTACACCCCTAGAATATTTTACTCAATATCTCTACTTTGCCTATTTCTTTAGATTTTGATAGCTTGGTCATAATTTAGAAATAAAGTTTTAAAAATGTTAAAAATATATATTAGTGTGTCTATTTTATCTTCTGTTCAATATCTGAATACCATCTGGCTACCTTCTGTCTCTCCTATTATTACTAATGGAAAGTCAAAAGCACCTGCTGGGGGAAATTTTAATTTTAAGATGAGCATCCTTTATAGGTCAGTTGAAGCACATTCTGAATGTATCCAGGTCTCTCAATTCATTATAAAGGGTTCCTGGCTGGTGTGACTTGTTCACAGTTTAAAATATAATTTTGAGGCATCCGTCTTTGTGTGAGATAAATTATACCCTTGGATATTTTCTCAGCTAGGAAGGTAAGGAAGAATTGAACTCCTAGGAAACTGTCTTCTCCATGCATTACTGAATATAAACACAAAGTAAAATAGTCTTAAAACAGTAGTTCGTTAGAATGGGCCATGTACCAGAAGTTAAAAATCAAAGGACCTATTTTTAAACATATCTAAATAAACAAGTAGTCTGGAGAATTTCTATTTTTCTTCATGTCCCAAAAACATAACAATGGCATGTTTTTACCAAAAAGTCTGTCTTAATTTGTTTTTGATACAAAATATTCCAGCAATGCTTTTTAATGAAAAATAAAATTACAGACCTTTCTAGAAATTTTGGATTTACTTTGAAAATCTGAAACCTTATGCATTTACGTTTACTTTGTTCTACATGTCATACACGTTGAAAAACTACTGGATCTGTGAAAAGCTTTGTCTTCATATGCTGTTGTAAATTTAAAATTGTGTAGTACTGCAGCTTCTTCTGCTCAGGAAGAACAGTGGGTCATTTTGTCTGTTTTTGCTTTAAAAGCACCAATGAAGATGTTTGTGTTTAAACAAAACATCAAAAACATGTTTGTGTTTAAACAAAACATCAAAAACAACTATGTCAAAGAATTCAAACCTTCTAAGCAATAGATGATCTCTTATAACAGAGATATAAAAATTTACACTGCCCTTTGTTAGGCTTAGTGCTGTTGACACAACTTATTTCTTAGAAGTACAATGACTGGAGGAATCTGGGAGATCTCCCAGCTTGAGTATTAGATGTTGTTAAAAACAGTTTAGTACTCTGATAAGAGTGTTCTTTTACTTCCTCTTTAAATTTAAAATGCCAAATTTTTTTTTTCCTCACATTGTAAAATATCACGTTCAGTTATGAACTGTTTTGCTTTTGTAAATTCAAAATAGTTACTCGTAGAAAAGCTTTATGTTCTGTCTCAAACTTTTTCCTATAAGTACTCACCCAGAAAGTACAAAACCAGCTTGTATGAGTGTTCAATATATTTTTCTACCCTGTATTGCACAGTACACCAGGGTGGTGATTTTTATATATCTCTCTTGGTGTTAAGAAAAAGAGTCTTGATGAAGCTCCAGTACTTATATCTAGTTGCCTATTTAGTGCACAAGAACTTGTTCAAGTCTCTTCTAAGAATTTTTGTGCGTTCTTATTTTGGTCTGATGAGCTGATGAAGTCACGGTAGGTCATCTGTCAATGACAGAAGAATTTGTTGAATCTTACAGTTTTCTGGCTAATAGGAACATATTCAGTCATATTTCAGTGGAGTTTAACAAGCAGGTAACTGCAAAGGAAACATTATAATAAGAATATGTGAGCTATAGAAAAGATCGTATAATTTTAAGAGCACTCCTACAGGGTTTAGGCCTTATTCCCTCTGACCTTGTCTCAGTTCAGGGCACATGCCTGATAACTGTGGTCAGTCCATGAAGCTTTTTCATTTTGGATCTTACACGTGTGACTCGAAGTGCTGTCCATCTAAAGGAAGAGATGACCCTTTCAGTACCCTAATGTGATGATATATGGATACAGAGAGTTCTGCATGATTAGTCCAGGACCCTGACTAAAAGGATAACGACTCCTATGGGGGTGGAGGAATGCTTTCATCATCTAGAAACCTTGAGAGCTTCTGTAATTCATCCATAATTCATCTTAAAGTAAAATTAAATAAAAGCATTACTTTCTAAATACAAAATAAACTGCTGTGGAACATGGACTTAATGACAGCAGTCATAGAACTTAGACATTCCAGCTTTGTTTATTTGTACTAAAATCAGATCAAAATCTGTGTATCCTGACAAGTTACAACTCTTTGGATTTGCTATTCGGTCAAGCTCCAGTTTGTCTTGCATTATTTACATTCTTGGCCAGTTTTCACTAGAGAGCATCACAAGCAGGAAAGGTTTTCCAATTCTTGTATATATTTCTTGTCACGTTCTGCAGTTTTCATTCAGATTCAAATGCTTCATCCCTTCCCCATATAGAGTTTTAAAATTTATTCAGGAAAAGTTTCATTACTCCTCCCCTGGTCTTGTTTGCTGCTCTCATTCTTTGGAAATGCAAATATGTATCTGACAGAGCAGGTGCCATCTCTTTTAAGCTGAGAGCAAATTATTAACCCATGAAGGAATGAAATGCTGTTTCTCTTCAGGGAACTTGATGCCCATATTCCAATATGAGATCTTGTTTCTGAGCCTTGTGCTTTCATATCAACATTTCATATCATAAGAACAAATGAACATGAATCACATGTGTAGATAATTATTGCATGTTAATATCAAAATTTATTTTCATCCAGCTCTATGTTTGAGGGACATATGGACAGTGTACAGAGATGCATTTAACCTGTGTGTTTACTTTCTTTATATAACCTGAATGTCTCAAACACCTTAAACCAGTGTGTTCTACAGCCATTTAAATGTTTTAGGGATTTGCAAGAAATTTTGTGGCTGTTTAAAGGAAAGCAAAGCACAAAGTTCAGAGAGATTTTAAACTGTTAAAAAATCAAGCAGCTGAAGGCAGAGCAGCTGTGGTAATGATTTTCAACCTGTGGGTGTTGAAAGAAAAGAAGATAATACTGAGTCTTACCTTGTCTTCAACAATGTTGTCATTGATTCTTCAGGTTTAACACGTACTCCACTTAATATTTTTTTAAGATAGCCTAAGAGAATGGAAGAAGAGGAGGGAAGGGTTGTTCATGACTGCATAACCATTCTAACTTAATACTTTTAAAGTCTCATAATACTAGTAAGCACCTTAAAATGGTTGTAAACAGCATGATGAAGGCCTTGCATATGATCATTAAGTTTATCATGGAGAAGAATCTCGTGTATTGTAGATGGGCTCTTCTGAAGAGTTTGATTATGCAGTTACATTCCTCAGTATAGTTGAAGTTGGATTCTATAAATGAGGGTGAGCACAATTAGAACTAAAAGGGATGTTTTCATTGGTTATTATTTAGATATTTTTTGAAAACTATATGTTGCCAGTAAAATACGTTGTATGCTGCTTCTCTGTTTTTGTGGGAAGTATGTGTTGTGTATGTGGCAAGTGAACACCCACATTACAAGTGTGGTAAACATTGTAGCATTTAGTTATTTTTTTCAGAGAAAAATAGTTTCTCTTCATCAGTTTGTCTGATTTTGTTAGTTTGTTGTTTGGGGGGGGGAGGTATTTGCTTGGGGTTTTCATTGGGGTTTTTTCAGCACATTTTCAGTACTGAAAATTCACTGTGGTTTATATATATCCTTATCAAGGTACTATTAGTGGGGCAGGTGAGTGGGATTGTTCTTCATCCTTCTTAAAAGCATAAGGATAGCTTTACTGGATGAAAGTCTGTCTGGACTAGTATGATGTCCCCAGTGATTATCAAGAAAAGAACAGAAGAATAGGCTGAGAATGTCCAGAGTGTTCCCTCAAGTTCCAACACTCAGTACACATTTATTATTTTACAGCTATCTGAGATAGGCCTGTTTCATTTTGAAGATGGAAGAATTCTAGTGAGCTCTTATTTTTTTATGCTCCTCTTTTTGTCCTCTTTTTCCAGTTCTGCTGTAATCAATTTGAAAATCCAAAAAAGCTCTGCATGTTATTCAGAATGCAGGTATACCAGGGATCTATACAACAAAATGCATTGTTTTTTTCTGAATTCTTTTCTGAATACTTTTATTTTTGAATGCTGTCAGGCATCGAGCTGATATTTTCTGATTATAATTCAAATTTTTATTATGTTTCTGAGGGGTAATTCATCAGTGATGAGGTTACTGGTCATCACTTTAAGTGTATTTCTACGATTTTTTTAATGTATATTACTTTAGATTTATCAATGCTGAAGTATATAAATCTATTCCAGTGGGAAGTGGAGGATAGCATTAGCAAGCAAGAGAAAGGACAATCAGACTATTGGAGGTTTTAGTACCTATATCATACCTAAATTCTATGTCAACTATAAATCTTTTCCTGTACCTGTCCTTAAAAACATTTTAGTTCCTGTGTTAAATATTTTATTGCTACAGATATAATAACAACTAGAATAAATCCATCGGAAAAGGGCTGTTTTTCTTTGTGAATAATATGTGGTGAACTTAATTTTTTTTTAAATATACCCTATGCAACAATCTAATGTGTCACACATCTTGCAAAATTTATTGATTCTAAGAATTACTAAAAAGAAAAATTAAAAATATTTTGAAAGTTTACTTTTTTTTTTTTTTGCTTTTCTGTGTTTTCCAATCTTCTAATCTTAATATAATACAAAATATTCTGCTGCCTAGTCCATAAATACTTGGACTTCATTAATTTAGAACATGGGTGTGTTTATATAAGTATGCATGCCTTCTATATCAATTTCTATTGACTACATACTGAATATGGCAGCAGATATTCACTGCAGTTGTGAACATGATTAAATTTGTAGCTGTCAGAATGCATCTGACAGTTTAGTTACTTACAGGAATTGCACTTTGAAGTGGTAGCTAGAGAAACAGTTCTGGCCCAAGTGATTAACCCTGGCTAGGGTCACATTAGCTCTGAATGAAGTCCAGTACAAGAAAAATGTTTTTATTTCCCTCATGTGCCCAACAGAAATCAGCTCTGTAACTGAGGCTATGTGTGTATGCAGTAATACTAAATATTTGTCATTATATTGCAATATTTCTGTGATTATTTTTATAAAAATTAACATCACCATGGTCATCCTCTTTTTATATAGCAGTGGGAATGTGGAGTTGGCATTGGTCACATGGACCATTGTGCCTGGTCATTTACAGCCTGAGGAAACAAGACATTAGATGCCTCATGCAGATAGGGGTTCACTGAGCCTCAGTTTTGCACAGCCTTACCAGAAGCCACAGAATGTCTCTATGGAGTTTAAAACATAACCTAAGATTTATAATACAAGACTAAGTCATTAAAAAAATAATGTTACAAGAAGAGAGGACCAAATTTAGTTTAGAATAAAATCTAATACTGAGTCTGTCTACTTTCTGTGCTCATCTGTGAAGATACTTGAGGAAAGCTGTTACTGTCATAATTTTTTAAGGTCTCATATTTTAAATACCAAAGAAGGTGTGAACAACATTACATCTTAATTTTTAAGTGTGACTATTCACACTGGGAGGCTGTTTCCAAGGATTGTACTTCTGTGAATTTGATGATCACACTTAATTGAAAACAATATATTTTACACAAATTATTTTGTGTGAACTACTCGTCATTATTTATAATGCTTGTAAATAATAATGCTTATAAAGTATGTAGCTTGGAATGACATCATTTTTTTTAAAATCCTTTTACTAAAAGTTACTGCTCTGTGACATGTTATATAAATTTAAGAGAAATATTGTCTGGTATTTCATAGTCTGAACTAATGAGATAGACCTGTGCCCCTTGTTAGGTGTACAGTAAAAGAATTTACATTACAAAGAAATCAAGGCAATTTTAGCTCAGGAAGATATGTCTTTAGTAAAAACTATTGAAAAGTTTCTGGACTAGTAAAATTAATGAATACTGAATGCTGTCAGATGACTGTATTAGTCTGTGGATCTGAACTTAAGAGGTTAATATGATAAAGCAAGGCAATGGTAAATGAGGAAGGCTGATGCTGTCAGGTGCCTGTTCCTACTTCTTTTAAAGTTTACTTGTTCTAAATTACACTGAGATATGAGCAAGTTGTGATTAAAAACTTTTGGAATTTTGATGAAAAAATGATGTATGGTTTAAAATCAGTGCACCATAATTCTTACTATTGAGATGTGACCTCTAGTGTTGTGAATTTATTTTCTGTGTGTTTCTCTAAGCTGTATTTGTGTCATTTCCCTTGCAGCAGATGCATTGAGGACATATGCAGATAGCTTCTAACATGCTCATACTTTGAGGGAGTTAGATTACCTGCCTCTGGAGCTAGAACTTTTTAATTATTCTTCTGTTTGTCTTGACCTTGCTATATTGAAACTGCTTACAATTCTGTTTTCTAGATATTTGTGTAATATATATATATATATATATATATATATTCTTAGAGAACTAAACTTTCAGTTATCAGTCTCAGATACAGCCCTCTGTCCTAGACCACTGTTGTTTCTGTATGCTGCTCTACATTGCTAATTAGCTGTGCATTATATGATAGGTTTTTTTTTTTTTTTGTTATATAGATGCTGTGGTGGTAACAGTCTTAGAAATATGAAAACGTATCAATATAATATTATGTTCTAGAGAATTCTTTAGTAACAATTATATAGTTCTCATGCTTCATTAAAATACATATTCAGTCATACATAGAACTAGGTCTTTAAAATAAAAATCTCAGTCTCTATGTGTAAGCCTTTTCCTACACCATAGAATCATAGACTCAGTGAAAAATGCATCAGATGAGCTCAGCTCAGAGTTGAATTTATTCAACTTCCCTTATTGTCCATTCTTTTTTATAATATTTTGTAAGAAATACTTGTGACATTTCCTCAAACAGACCACCAGAAGAGCAGCTGAAGAAAGTTGTAGCTATGTCTGTCCATCTTACATCCTCTGACTGCCCCTGCAGCCCTGGTTTTTACATGTCTGCTGCCACCTCTTCCATTTCCATGTCCTTGAGCTGTTCCTGCTTTTTTTTCCCACTGAATGTTGATAATGCACTCAGGGGATTAGGAACTGTGAAAGCCTGCTTGGGCTCACTTCACTAGCAGTGCCTTATCACCATTTGGTGACTATGGTGGAGGCAACTACAGCTGAGAGAAACTGAATTTGTACTCTACATGTCAGCTATTTTATGGGGTTTTTTGGTGGTTTTTGTTTGTTTCTTTTTAATGGGTGTGTTGGTTTTTTGTTTTTGTTTCTGTCATTGTTTTTTGGTTTTGATGAGGTTAGTTTATTTGGCTGTGAGTGTGTGTGTCCCAAGACTAGGGGAAGCTGTCATGTTTAGGAAATGAAGGGGAAAAAAAGAAAGCGTTACAATATTTTTTCCTGAATAATTATTGCCTTGCAGAGTAGGTGAGAGCTTCCTCCCTCCCTTCTGAAATGGAATTCCAGTAAAATTTGAGAATGCTTTCCTCTGTTTGACTTGTGTCATTTTTAAATTTCTACATCTACTTTGGTTAGTACAGACTTGATATAGGAGATAGTGAGTTTGCTGGTGTCCTTTTACCAGTGGACAGTCACTGCCCAGATTGTCTCATAAGACACTGTCACGCTTGATTTACATTTTCTTTCAGTGTGGATTGGCTGTATTTCCATAACAAAATATTTACTTTTCTACTTGGGATGATTGCAACAATTAGTGATATGTGAAGAGTCATTCTCCTTTCCTGTTTTCTGAGTGCTGTGGCTAAAATTTAGCAGTGTGCAAAAGTGAGCAGCTCCTAGGCAAAGATACTTAGAGTTGAATCAGTTTTTGCTTTTCAAATGAAGGAATGGACTGTATTATTTGTATACATTGCACTCTGACAATTGCTTCTTTGGACACCCAAAGTCTGCTGCTAAGGATGGTGGTTGTGAGAGAAGATAACAGATTGACTGCCAGAGCAAAGCAGAAGTAAAAGTTTGCATGAACAGCCAGGCACAGTCAAATATATTCTGTCATTTTTCCCTCCACTTTTGTGTGTATGTGTGAGAGAGATGTTTAGAGCCACTTTCTTGATGGGTTAAAACACAGTGATAAATGGTTGTGGGTTTGAGAGATACTCCGGAAATGCGATTGGCTTTTTCAAAAACCTGTTGACCTGAGTGGAAACGTAGTGATCACGCCTTGCTCATCAGAGAAGGAGCACTGCATCTACTGATGGTTCCTCCTGAATCACAAGAATGAAAGAATAGGAGGAGGAATATTCAAGAAGGTCACACTCCTCCTGAAGGGTGAAAGGAGCCAGGACTGCTGTGCGTGAGCCCATGTGCTGTGGCTTTGGAATGGGTAGAGCAAGGAATGGTTGAGGGCATAAACTCAATCCCTAGGGAATTCCAGAGCCCAAGAGGAGCAAACAAACTATTGTGGTGAGGGAGCAACATCCAGTTAGAGAGATGTGAAGTGATGCTCAGAAGAAAGAAGCATAGTTGTATCAAGGATAAATTAGAGGCTCTCCTGTCTGGAAGGTGTCAAGGGGATAAAAGGTTCTTTGGCAAGGGAAAGAAAGATGTGTCTTCATGTTGATGTTGCAATTACTGGGATTTCATATCAAGTTGTTTAAAATTTTTTATTATGTTTTGCATGTCTTTTTTTTTAATTGCTAGTATCCCAGTTTGGACCTATTTTGACAGGCATATCATCTGCATGACTAAAGCCATTCTAAATATGAAAAAGAAATGCTGTCTTACATCATTCATATTCAAACAAAACCAAACCAGGCCAGTCCCAAACCCAGATCACCCATGTGAAGTGGTGTTGCAAAGCTAGGAGGCTGGGAGGTAGATTCAATATACATGTGGGGTATTTTAGAATTACTATTTATATCTATAAAATTTGCCTAACAACTACTAATAATCTAAGAACATTGGCTGTGCTATGAAAAGATTGGAATTATTAGATAACAGCCATTTAATGAAGTTCAGAGGAACTTTTGTTCTTTTTGTAAATCAGACCTGAGATAATATGAAGCTTTACTGATGCAGAAGGTTATTGTTCTTTTGAAAGGGGTTTCGGATGACTTCATCAGGGAATTTCTGGGCACGTTCCTCTGTGTTTCTGTTACAAAGCAACAGATCTGGTGCAGTGTAAATAAAGATGGTATGTTTCTTTATATAAAGTATTTCTTTATATAATCAGAAATCTGAACTTTATGCATACTTTGGTGTTTTACAGAGATCTCATTTTCAAAAGTAACCAAAGAAGCAAAGTCACAGTCTTCTTGCCTCATTAAAATTTGCACTTTGTGTCAGAGAAATAGTCTTAAAAGAGAGTAGACAATAACGAGACGTGACAATATGTTTTCCTTTCTTGATGTTCTGTAGAGCAGGTGAAGTGCATTTAAGGTGTTTGGCATGGTGAAATTTGTTCACAGTATTAACACAGGCTAAAATAATTGTCGCACTCCTTCCCCCAGTCCATGGGCCTTTGTGTGGCTGTGTCATCTGCACTGTTTGCTGTGTATCTTGTGTAAGAACTAAGATGGCACTGGTGAAGTGTGGGGGTGGTATTAGACTGTCAGATCCCAAGCTCTTTGCTCATGGCCTTTGTGCCTCTCCAGGACTGTGGCTCCATGGTAGCTTACTTTTTGTGACATGAATGACGCTGTTGGCTGCTCTGTTGCTGTCACAGCATCACAGGGTGTTCCTGATGGGGGTGTGAGTGGAAGGGAAGGGAGGCAGCAGGACTCATCTCCTGGGAAAGCTGAGGCTCCCCGTGCTGCCCCTGCATCATGGGGATCATTTCCTGCTCTGCAGCCTTGGAGCTCTTTCCCTTATGTTACAGTCACTCCATGAACCCTTCTCAGCCATCTGGGAATAGATGAATATTAAGGGCATAACTTAGTGGTAATGTTACAACTTTCTAAATTTTTCAGAATATTTTTCATGAAAAGTATTTAAGCTAGGTAGAAAAAGTACTTTGGGACATGTTGTTCCATTTATTTTTTAAGACTATCCTCCACAAAAGTCACTGGAGAGTTTTTAAAACAGATGGCATGATGTGGACCATTGTAATGCAATTTTCTTTGGAAAATTCTGTGTCTCAGGGCAAATTTACCACAAATGGAGCAATCGTGATGTCCCGTAAAAGAGAAGATGTGTTTTTGCAACATTTGATAGATCTGAAAAGTATGCATAACTCTGCCAAGCAAGCAAGCCTGCTATTTTCAGTAAAACATTTTGGAGCTTTTGGAGTGTTTTGAAAATGCTAGTACAGTAAATGCCCTGAGCATTCAGGAATATTTAGTACAACCAAAATGTTAAACATCAGTAAATACAGTATTATCTGAAATTGTGATTGTCAAGAAGACATGTTTGATCTTTCTCCCCCAGAATTTTTGGCAGAAAAAGAATATGCAGTTTTTGTTAATACAGTTTACTAGAACATTTTATTTCATATGTATAGATTTTAAGGCCATAAAGCAAAGAAATACTGCATAATAACAAAATAGCAATACTGTGGAATAATCTTTCTGATTCAAAAATAATCAGTGGATTTATCTCATCTACTATCTGTGCTTGGATTTAGTAATTAATTAAGCAACTGCTACAAAGGTGATCTGCTGCTTTTATTTTTGATACTTGTTATTAAAAAGGCTAGATAAATTTTGTGAATAATTAAAGTAGGGATGAAATATGCAAAAGTACACAAAATGGTACTTATTTTCATCAGAATATTCTGATGTGTCCATATAGAAATATTTATTTTCATAATTTCATCTGTATCATAGGTAGGTATTTAAACACTAACAATGACAGGATAACAGTTATGTTCAATAAAGTTACCTTGAATAAAAGTGAAAATAGGAAACATAAACATATGGTGTATATGTATTTACAACAGTCTATTTTACAGTGAATTTTTAGGTATACTAAATCAATGTTTTTAATTCTTCTAGCATGCCAAAAGAAATAACTTTCCTATTTTAGTTGTGCCAATTTAAGAAATGTAAGCTAAACCTAGTGATGCAGTTTGTGCCTGGGAACCTTGAGAACTGGGAACTGCTAGCAAACATTAGACATCTATAATAATCTCTTGAATAATCTTTTGTTTTGTATATCTAAGAAGGCCAAAATCTGAAAAAGGCCAAATACATTGAGTACTCCTTTGCTTCCAAAAGCAGATGATTTGGGTTTTGCAGTTTTGTATTCCAAGCATCAACAGCTTTCATAATTTCTGTTTACTCTTCTTCAGGTACAAACCTATTCTTCCCTCACGGGGGACACAGCACAGCAGTTGAGATTCAAAACAAAGTGATCTGTATTTGGTTTTGGCACATTGTTCAGAATCTCCATCTTCCTTTTTTTTTAGGGTGCTTTTACTGGAATGAGCAAGTGCATACATTAGGAGAGTTTCTGGTCCTTGGTGTGTGGGCTCAGCCCTGGGCAGCTCCCCCAGCACATTTTGAATAGAGCTTGGCTTGTGCTCTAAGGGATGGAGCTGCTGGAACTGGATGGGAGCTGTGACGTTGTCTAACCAGGTCCCCAGCATGGGTGACTGCAAAACTAGCACCCTGAAGCAAACCACAATATAAACCCCAAATAATCTATAAAGAACTCCAAATTTCTGGAGTGGTGCTATTGTTGTGTATGAAGTTAAAGCTGTTAATGACAAGGTTTCATCAAAAGTATCTACTTCCATTGAACTACTTCATGTGTTAATTAATGGTGTACTAACTAAAGTTAACTGTACATGAGAGACAGGGAATTTTAATTAAAATTCTGAGTCTTGGTTAATTAAATATCCATGATAATTTTTATACTCTACAGCTCTATTTTAAGTTATTAAATACATTTTTTTGGCATTTAGACTTAAATTTACCAGTTCTGACTTGACATGATAGACAAAAATAAAGCTGTTAAGAAGTACAACTGTTCCATTGACTTGCATAAACTAGCACGGTGTATGCGTTTAAATATATTCAGTTACAAATCTCAGTTCAGTTCCTGACTTTTCCATACATGCTTCCTTTGTGATAGCAAGCAAATTATTTAAGAATAAATGCTTCATTCAGTGTGTCTAGTGATTTTGAAATTTAATAAGTAATGCGAGCTGAGATCTAGTAATTTTTTTAAAAAGCAAAATTTTAGAAATTTCAGTTCTTAACTTCATTTCTGTAAATTTGTAGTATTTCTCTCCTTTTTTATTTTCTATTCCTTGCTCTTACAAGAAAGTTGGTCTGTACCATTGATTCTGTGACTATAGCACAAACAGGACATACAATGGTTTGGGCTGGGAAGGATCTTGTAGGCCATGTAGTTTCAAACCCCCAGTCCCCCCCAACCATTGTTAAGGACACCTTCCACCAGACCAAGTTGCTCAAAGCCCCATCCAACCTGACCCTGAATTCTGGGAATGAGACATCCATCACCTCTCTGGGCAACATGTTCCAGTGCTTCACCACTCACACTGTAAGAAATTTCTTTCTAATATCTAACCTAAACCCGCCTCTGTCAGTTTAAAGTTCCCCTATTGCTACCTGCATGTGGAAAAAGTCATCTTTCTTGTAGGACCCCTTTAGTTACTGAAATGCTGCTGCATGGTTTCCCTGGAGCCTTCTTCACCCAACAACCTCAAGTTTCTCTGTCTTCATAGGGGAGGGACTCCAGCCCTCTGATCATCTTTGTGTCCCTTCTCTGGACTCACTCCTGTAGGTCCATGTCCATTTTTGGGGGTTCAGATCAGGATGCAGCGCTGCAGGTGGGGTCTCACCAGAGCAGAGCAGAGGGACAGAATCCCCTCCCTTGCCATGCTGGTCGTGCTGCTTTGGATGCAGCTCAGGATACAGTTGGCTTTCTGGGCTGCAGGTGCACATTGTTGGGTCATGTTGTGCTGCTTGTCCTTGAATATCCCAAGTCTTTCTTCCCATGGCTGCTCTCAGTTCATTCTCTGCCCAGCCTGCATTTGTGCTTGGAACTGCCCTAACCTAGGTTTGTCACCTTGTACTTGGTCTGGTTGAACTTTATGAGGTTTGCATGGACTCACCACATGAGCCTTTCAAAGTCCTCCTGGATGTCATTCCTCCCCTCCAGTGAGTAAATCTTATCTCAGTTTCTGCTTTGATAATGCAAGCACAGAACTTCTAGTTACGTTGTTGTTATTACTTGACATTTTTCATCTGTTCCATTGGTCTAGCCAGGTTGTGAAGAATGAGCAGAAAAATGAGGTGTATTTGGGCACAGGATGTCAGACTGCGGACACTGTAGTTTGGGTCAAAAAAGCAATAGGTTCCCCAGGCTGCATAATTCCACTTGCCCAGTTCATTTCAACTCTGGGATTTCTGTCTGCAGTCTAAGCAGTTAAGTGTAAACAATAGTACCTCAAATTCTGAATCACAGATTTGCATGGATGCTTATCACCTGAGAGTGGATCAGCTTTCTCAGTGGTGATTTTTATTTGTTTGCTTGTACTTCTTGCAGCTAGTGGTAATTTTTTCTTGGGTAAAACACCCCATGTTACATGGCATGCTGCAAATGGGAAAACAGAGGAGCTGTCTTGATCTACTGCAAATATAAGCAAAACCTCTTAATTATAAAAGTTACTTGGGTACAGCAAAATCAGTTCTGTGAATATCCATTGGAACATATAAGCAAGTTTATCTTATATTTTTGAGGATGGAAGGTTTATGAGGCTTTACATGATATTTGGTGAAGGTTCTCAGAAGATAAAACTTCTGTTTTGTGAGGAAGTATAATTTTATCATTTAAAATACAGCCTTTGGAAAAAGAACTTATGAATTTATTTTAAATAGCAAATTTAAATAGAATATTTTTCTCCTTTTTTTTTTTTCGTTACTTGAGCTGTACCAAAATGGGATGACATTAGTAAACTGAGTGACTTACAGATTACATAGCTGTGATATTCTTGTGACATAGAGAGGGTATAAGTAGAGCAAACTCTCTTAGGCTTATTTTATATGTAGAAGGATTCAATTGTGCATATTTCAATACAGGGCATATGAAAGGAATGACTCATAAATAACAAATCACTTAATAAACAGATATTCTTCACTGTCAGGCTGGTGAGGCACGGGAACTGGGGAGGCTCTGGAGTCTGCCCAGAAAAGTTGTGGATACCCCATCTGTGGAGGTGTTCAGGGGCAGGTTGGATAGGACTGTATGAAATCTGGTCTAGTGAAAGGTGTCCCTGCCCTTGGCAAGGGTGTTGGAACTGGATGATGTTTAAGGGCCCTTCCCACCCAAACCATTCTATGACTCTGTGATTTCTATGAACATAACTGCTTTTAAAATTCACACATTCTCCAGTTGATGGCAGTGAGTTTTACATGGGTGGCTCCTGGGAAGGGTGTTACATAAGTACATCCTCTGCCTGTTGGTAAGAGTAGACAACACAAGGGACTTTGGAAAATCTCTTTGTTTGAAAACTTTCATGGATCAAATCAGAAAAGTAGAAAAGAGAATAATTCTTAACCCCTAAAAAAAATCTGCTTTTTAAAAAATTGGTTTTATATTCCCGTCTTGCAAGACTTCAATGGAATTCAAGCTCTGTAATATAAATATTTCATATGCAACCTTCTCATAAAGCATTTAGACCTTTAGTGATGACTTTGTACGAGTAGATGGAAGGACTGTTACAGTAGTTGTGAATTACAAACTGAGCTATATAAAGCAAATCTAAGGTGAAGAGGTTGAAAACCAGTTCAAGATGAAATGTGACTTAAAAAGCTTGTGCCTATTCATAACTTACAAGTTTTTTCATTGTAGTTTCTCTTTAGTAATACAAAGCTGAGCGTAAATATTGTAGGTAATTTTGCTATATTCAGGATCATATTGAAGTTCTACAGGACCATTTGCTAAATTCTTTTAGTTTTCAGCGCAAAACAAATTTTAAACGTTTCTGTTTGAGACACCTTTGTTTCAGTGAGTAGACCTTCAGTTGCCTTAAGGTAGTTATGCAAGGATGTTCTAAAAGTTGTTTTAGGATCATAAATTTGGAAGCAAGGGAAACCACTAAGGACTTGAACATCTGACTCACAATGCATCAGGGATGGTGTGTTCATCCCAGTGTTTCGGTGAGAAACCAGCAAAGCCAACAGAAGGGATTGCAGGCTGAAGGCAGAAGGGCTTCTGTAGATGTGCAATAGCTACAGGTTTGCAATTGTTTACAATTCCTGCTGCTTCTATTCAGGTTAAGAATATAAATTCATGGAGGTAGTACATCTCTAGTTAGTATTACCAGGAATGGTAGTGCTCTCACCTGATACTTCTGTTCTGTGTGGGAGTGGAATCCAAGAGATTTAATCATGTAGTTATTCCTCATATAGAAGCACAAATGTCGTGTTATCCAGTTGCCATCCATTTTATTATGCTTTTTTCTTTGTCATTGAAAAGGAATTCTTCAGCAATTTAAGCGCAGAAACAACAATGAATCATTGAGTTTCTTTTTGTGTTGGTGTATTTATTCTACTTTCCTCACTTTATTGCCCTTTTTGATTTCTGGCTTTTAATTCGTTATAATATTCTAATATATAAGCCATTTTGATGAAAGGTTTAAAAATATATTCAAAATAGACTAAATGTTTCATTCCTCAGTAGATGTATTTATTTATTTATTTTGAAAGAAAAGGAAGGGAAATGTATAAAACATTGTTTATATTTTGCTTTTTAAAACTCTTTTAAAAATGAATTGCACAAAAATGATTAATGGTTTACATGATGATGTTTATGATTCAGAAGTAAACATATAGATGATTTTTAGTTTATGGCAAAACAAGGCAGACCTGCACTGTAAAAGCGTTCCAGCCTGAAGAATATTTAGTAATTGTTTGGCTCTTGACTACAATTTGTGGATAGGATTAAAACTCCCTTGGGCAAAATTGTGTGGGTCCTCACGGGAATTGCAGATGATGAGGAAACAGAAGCATCAACTCAGCAAAGTCAGGGGAAATGTTTCAAATTTCAAGCTAAAGTCTTACTAAGCAGGTTCAGATTTTTTTATCCAACAACTGCACTTTTAAGGCGAATAGCTCACTGGAGGACAAAGATACTTCCCATGTGTTTATCCTGTGTCTCTTTTTAGGTCCATTTAGGTGTGTTTTATTACTCAATTTTATCTTTTTTTTTTTTTTTTTTTTTAATCTAAGGAGGTTGTTCCCAAGTTTATCAGTCCTGTAGGCAAAAGGAAGTGGAATGTGGCAAAACGGGGCATTTGTCTTCCCAGGCTGGTGAAGACTGGCTATGCTGTTGCCCTCAAGATGTCAGGAGGGGCAAAGTCCCACCAGTGTCCTCCCAGCATGTATTTAGCAGTCTATAGACAAAGCAAGCAAAACTCCAGCCAAATTCTGAAGGGCTACGTGTGTGTGTTCCAGACCTGCAGCAGGATACCAGCTACCCTTTTCTCTGAACCATATAACGATGTGCCATAAGTTAAAACTGATCTTAACCTTCACTTAGCTTGAAGTTTTCTGCATCTGTTCTGAGACCAGAGCGAAGGTTTTTTTCTGAAAGCTTCATGTATTAGAAAATACTTCTTTCTGCCAGTCCCACTCTTCTCCTATCAGTAGAGAATCGTACATGCAGTTCCAATAATTTCAGTGTCAAGGACTACTGTGTAAAAGCATAAGCTGAATCTAAGGAGAATTAATTGCAACAGATAAAGAGAGAAAATAATTAGGTAGAATTCCAGAGAAAAACATGCTAGAAAAAGATAACAGAAATGCAGAGACTCTCTCAAGAGAAAAAATATATTTAAAATGCAAGCATAATGTAAGCTAGTTCAGACAAAGGATACCCAAGGGAAAAAGGAGACAGGTTCAACTTTTTTTTCTTCTTCCCTTTAAGATGGGAGAAGCACTGAGAAACTCAAATTAACAAAAGTAAGCTTTCATATTGAAAATGGAACATCATGGGAAAAGAACACAATTTTGTGTTTTGTATAAAACAGTTTTGCATATAAAACTGTTTTATACAGTTTTGTGTAAAACTTTAATTATGTACCTTTGTCAATTAAAAGTGAAATCAGATACCAATTTTTATTTGTTAAAAATCCGATGGGAATATTGTCACTTCTTAACTACAAAGGATTCTGAGGTAAGTAATATACTGAAGTCAGAAGGTGGAGGACATAAATTTCACCGTTGCTTTCTCATACCCCTCTGAAAAAAAATCAGCACAGTTAACCATGAAGATATAGGGTTTTCCTATCTGAAAGCTGGAGCAATGTGTTAAAGTCTTTACATTTGTTTGTCTGTCTGGGTGGGATGGACAGACAGACAAACAAATGAAGGACCCTCAGTCAGAAAATGCTTTTCCCTCTCTGACCAGATTTAGTGTGTGGTTCTGCAAGTGCCAGTGTCTGTCTCAGTTTACTCAATGGCAGTATATGAACTGCAGGGAAACCACTGAGGATATAAAAAGAGACTCAAGGTACTTTTATGCTGTAGAAGGATGTGAGGCCAAGCTGCCTTTAAGTGATGGTTTCTGGTATTGAGAACTGTGGACCTGTGACAGCCTGGACTTATGCATCCCTTGGACATGTGCACAAGAGGTCAGGCAGAGGTGCAGAGCCTGCTCTGATGCTTGTGGCGCTGAGCCAACTTGGATTTTCCCTTCTGGCTTTGTTGCAGTAAAACTGCCTCACTCATGCCTCACTCACGCTCTTGTGCATCCCCACCTCTAGTGTCAGTATGGACATGTCGTCAGAGCAAATTCTAGGAACCTGCAAATGGCAATGCTCACTGATCCTTCACAAACCTAGATGTTACTGTCCTCTTAGAGCTGAATTTGAATGGTCAGGAGTTTTCTGGGTGAATAGGGAATTGTATTTTGAGATACTGCTGCTACCACATTGTTTACTTCAGATGCAGATATGCGTCCTTGTAGGCAACTTTTGATAGGTGTCCTTTGATACCCATTTGGTATCTCACTATCACTGAACTTTTTTATAGTAAAGCTAATGAAGAGATACAAAATCATTTGTAGTTGTCTAGAAGGCTCCATGCTGTCCCAGTGGAGAGTGACAGTTCCAGCTATTCATATCCCAGGACTGCAATAATTTAATCAACTTCTTCATACAGCCCTCTCCCTAGGGGGAAAAAATAAATATGCCTCATAACAGAAAACAAGTTAGCAAACTTAGCATGAGCTCCTCCTATGAAATTCTTTAACCTGCCTGCTAACCTATCTTTATTCTCTATACAGATTTCCTATTGATTAAATCAGGTTCGTATTTTCACAAATTTTTGATGAGGAATTCCATTGCCCTGTTCCCAGTTTATTTTAAAATTACACAAAGTGTTTGAATGAGGGCAGCAGTCTGGGGAACATTTTTGTCACAAGATTAAAGAACATCTCTTCAAAGGCTTATTTCCGAGCATGAAATAGGAATTTCTGCCCCAGGAAATTATGGATCATCAGAATTCTTTCCCAGTTAAAAATTATGCTTTTCAGCTTTGCTCTCCTGTAATGCAGCCACCCCTAGAGCACCTAAATATGGAGAGATTAATTAAATCCAACAGTTAAACAAAAAAAAATCCCTGTAGTTTACTGACAACAAAAGTTAATTGTTAGGCAGAATTTAGAGGTTGCCCCATGAGAGGGAATTAAAGAATGTGTGGCAGATAATAGTCAAAAACTTTAACCTCTGTTGTTACGCGCTCAAATACTTGTGGTGCTGGTTGTGGGGAGGTCTGTGTGGAGCTCATATCGAGGGAGGCACTTCTGGAGCTGGCTTTCCTGGGGAAGGTGGCAGATGCATAGTTTGGAAGGCAGAGGCTGTCCTCAGGATGTTTAACCCAGGATTTTGGAGGAGTTTCGGTGGATTTATAGAAGTAGTGGTGGGTGATATGGAAGGAATTGTTTGAGAGACTGATTCATCCTCTCATTAGAGAGATTTATCTAGTGGACGGCCTAATGTGCTGTGTTCCAGAGAATTTATTATAGATTACATAGATATACCTATAAAATCCAGTGCTTTCTGTTCCGCATTGCTTTTCTCTATTTATTAAAGAGTATCAGTCTAAGCTTTAGTGATTCAGCCTTCTTTTAAAACTTTAGATATTCAAATAGTATGTCTTTTTTTAATTCATCAATTTCAAAATACTACCAGTTGTCTAGAAATCTTTTTGTCTGAACAGTTTATTTTGTACTTCTGTCTGGGTGAATTTTTTTTCTCTCTTTTTTTCTTTTACCCCTCCTAGTTTTATTATGTTTTTAATTAGTCACTTATAAAATCAAAATATTATTCAATGTGGTCATTTAGTCATAAAAAAGGGTTTCAAATTTTAGTAGCCTATGGAAAAATTTTCTTGTTTAGTCATAGATGTAAAATATTAAGAAGGATGAGTAACTCCTCAACTTTTCCAATTTTCACTTTTTAAATCTGTTTTTGTAAAATTGTTACTGAGATGTTTTTAACATTGGAAAAGGTTCTATGACTCTCACTTGGAGATTTTTGAATTATGTAGTACTTCTTTCATAAGCATAAAATAAATTCCAGTCCTGTGGGTTTTTTTAGTTTGTTCAGCTGTATTATTTAAAGAAAGAAAAAAGCCTTTATATACTTTTGCTGAATCAGCAAAAGTATGTTGTGGTATTTCCTTGTCCCAGATTCTCCTCAGGTTTCATTTATTTCAATATTTCTTTTAGAGAAGAAAACACTGAGAAATTTGAATATATTTCTTCTGACTTGGTAGGTAATTAATGTAACAACCTAGAAATAGCAAGCCTAACGTTGTAAAATTTAAGATCAATCAGAAAATTGCTTTAAATGAGTTCATATGATGAATTTAAGGTACTTGGAGTACCTTAAAAGAGTGTCCTGGTTTTGGCTAGGATAGGGTTAGTTTTAAACTTAGTATCTGGTACAGAGCTGTGTTTTGGATTTACTATGAGAATTATGCTGATAACAGAGTGTTTAGTTGTTGCTAAGTAGTGCTTACCCTAAGTCAAGGACTTTTCAGTTTCCCATGCTCTGCCAGTGAGGAGCTGCACAAGGAGCAGGGAGGGAGCATTGCCAGGGCAGCTGCCAGAGGGATATTCCATATCATGGAATGTCATGCTGAGGGTATAAACTGGGAGGAATTGGCTGATTGCTGCTCAGGTGAGCAGTTGTATTGTGCATCACTTGTTTCTCTTGGGTTTTATTCCATACTCTCCTTTTGGTATCTCCCTTTTTTAAACATTATTTTTCTTAACAACTTTGCTTCAAGTATTAAACTGCTCTTAAATGAGTCCTAACTGTACTCAGGGATGTTGCCATCTTGCATTCTGATTGGTTTTTGTCAGTGCTCCATTTTTGTTGCTGATACTTTTCCCTGTCACAAACTGTAGTATTGGTGAAACATTTTCACGAAGATTCAAGTATTCTGCTTAGCATGCTACAGTAGGGTTTGTGCTGCATGTCTTCTTAGTGTTTACTGATATATTCCATATAAATAATTCAAGAAAGTGAATTTGAGTAATTGCTTCTCTGAGGAATAGAGTCCATATCTTTTGTATTAAAATTTAAATGGATGCCTTTACATGTCCCAGACTAGTACACCTGGGAATAAAGTAGTCAGTAGAACAAGTGTACTTTTGAGTTGTGCTGGTCACTTCTTTAAAGGGAGAGATTTTCAGCTTGGTACAGAAACATTCACTGATTTCAATGTGTCAGTGTTTATAGTTTATATTTCCGAATTGTATGAATTTACATCGGTAAACATCCTTTACTAAATTGAAGAAAAAAAGTGTATCACTAAAAAGACTCTATACTAAATTCAGTGCAAAACAAGGGATGTGTTTATGTAAAATATGCAGTGTATGTAGGAAAAAACTGTTCTGTTTTGTTATGTGCCTTCATTTTTTCATTCATGTCATTAATCCAGCAGCAATTATAAGTAATTACATTACTTCTGTATTTGAAAGTAAAGAAACCAGAATGGTGATTAGCAGATATTTTGGTGGAATTGCTTGCCCATCAAGGTCTTTATACTAAACTTCAAACCATGCAAATTTGGAGTATTTCTGACAGTAGAGGCATTGTTCTCTACAAAGTGTGAAAGCAATTGCAGGAACGCTTACATATGTCTTGTATACCTGTACATAATGCCTACATTTCCAGGCAGGAAATTAATCCCTGTTAGCATGTTTTGGCTTTTTTTGAAGAACAGAGAAAAATTTCAGGCAGAAACTTAAATGTGTGTTATCTGACATGTAAAAATTCTCCTCTGGAAGATCCATTTTGTCATCCACACTGAAAATCACAGGATCTAGCTAACCATGGTGAAAATGTAGGACCCCACTGAAGGAAATGCCAAGTACATTCTGTACAGAAGAGTTCTTGATAGGCATAATTGCTGCAGCCTCCATAGCAATTAAGGTATAAAATATTCTGTTATTCAATTCTGTTGTTCAGGCAAAAATCATTAATCAGTCCTGTTGTGGAAAACTGGAGTTCCTGTGGAAGGAAACTTGCTATAGCTTTATCCTGTGCCCCGTTCATGGACTAACTGGCAGCTGTTGAACTTGTGTTTGAGATGGATGTTATGGAAGGGCTGGTGGAAAGCAGAGGATGACTGAGCAAGTCCAAGAGCCTGTTTCCAGGCTGTTCTACGTGTTCCTGTTATGGTGAACAGCAGTAAGTCCCCTAAGGTGTGCATTAAGATGAGTGTCGTGCTTTTAGATATGGCAGTGAGGTTGGACCTCAGAGGAAGCTCTCCTGCCTTCCAGGGAGCTGTGTTGGATTGGTTGAGAACCTGGATGTGTCTCCATGGCCGGAGTTCGAAGCTGAAATCAGTGTTGTTGATCAGTTTGTGGGACTGATATAATTTATTTTGCCCTGAATGCTTTCTGAAAACTCATCTTTCCTTGTGGGGATGACTGGATGAGGTGGAATGAGGTTGAGTCGTGAGGTTGGCATATGGGGAATTTGCCTCTATGGTTTTTTTCCTCCATCATATATTCATTTTTCTTTTCTCAGCCAGGCTTCTGTAGAGCAGCTGAGGATTTCGGTGGCATGGGGAATTCCTGGAAATCTAAGTTGGTTAGCAATGTTGGCTGAATGCTAAGTAATTTGATTTGTATAGTTTTTAACAAAGCCTTGCTTCCTAGTTTGGATATGTGGCCTGGTAGGAATCCTGACAGAACACTTAATAAACTTTCAAATCCATAAAGGAAAACATGTTATAAAAAGGAGAGTGAAGTTGTGAGACTTATTATAGTCAGTGGCTAGAGGAGGAAGATTTTTTTTCTAATTCTTTTTGTGATTAAATGAATGGTTTGTTAATGTCATGTTTCTAGTTTCTCTTATTTGTTAGGCCTGCTTTGTGTCTGGCTGAGAGGGCTGTGAATCTTGCCCAAGTGTATATTAACAAAATGTATGCACAAATCTGAGTTGCCCAGAATAGGTTAGAGGATTGCTGGAAAGTTCCTACCTGATGTTGCATGTATTTTAACTGTATCCTGTATTGTATTCTTCAAAGTTCATCTCTGCATGAACAGGTCAGATCACTGTGTATGATCTGTTTAGAGCTGCTGATTTTTATTTTGCCTACCAGAATCACACTTGATTTATGTTGTAGTTCAAGATTCTTTTTTTCATATATGATAGTATTATTGTTGTTACTACTTTCCTCTTCATATACTTATATCTATAGGTTTCTCTCTGCATAGCCTTCCTGAAGTACTTAAAGAGCACTAAAATAATGTGTAAGGAAGTGAATTTATATTAAACACTTCTGAAAAATATAATACAAATTAGCTAATATTTTCTTTTACAGAAATTTGTATATTTGAATAGTATATAGGTGATCTTCCAGTTTATGCCTTAACAAATAACACATATATACATTGATGACCTTTGTCATCAGCATCTGTATGCTGTTTGTTTTCTTATAACCATGATATTATCTATGTAAAATGGGAAAATGTCACTGTAAAAGGTGTAACTGTGAAAAACTAAGTGATGCAGGGATCTTCCCTTGTTTGGGACTCTTCAGCAGAACCTAACAGAAAACTGAAGAAAGGAAGTACCTAGAAGGTTATTTTTCCTTTTGGTGAAATCTTCCCCAGTATGTGTCTATGTATTTCTGCATCACATAAACTGAGGTGGAGTCAGGACCTGGCTGCAGTCCAAAGACCAGTGAGCCACCCTTAGAGTACTGCCTACCTCTCCTTTTCTGTTCCCAAATTACACTGGGATTAATTAGATTAATTAGGTCCACTATGTCCTCCATATGCTTCCCTTTCAAAGGACAGAACTTGTGTTTGAGAATTGTCCAGATTAAAAATGTAACCTTAAATTCTGTTGTAAGTTCCATGATAGCTGCTGTCTTGGGCACAAACTACATCTTCTTTCCTGTGAGCTGCCATGTCCATACTATATTTTTTCCATTGCTACCATCTCATTCAGGACATGTATGTTATGTTACAATTCTGGCTCTAGGCTGTAGAGCCTAGACGTCTGTTGTGGGGAAAGGATATCAAACTTGATAATTCAGGTCTGTTTTCCCTGCTGATGAACTGTGTAGGCAACAAACTGTGTAGACAGTGGTCAGCTAAAGGTATTGCATATGGATGGATTGATAGGACCAGAGTGGTACAGCATCATTACCTTGCTAGCTGTAGTAATTCTAATGGTAAGCTGTTTATCACAAATATGCATATTAAATAATCAAGATAATCTCTAACTTTACTGTATTCAACAGTATTAATTTTTGTAGGTAATAAAGCTTATGTAGTTAAGGATGATGCAAACAGTAAAACTGGATGAAATTGTGGTAGAAAATTTTGGTTATGTTAAATCAGTTATGCAAATATGATTTAAAAAAATCAGTAAAATCTAATCAGTTGCCAAGATTATAAAAAATATATGCCTACTTTAAGATACAAAACTGTCTTCAACACAATCTAATCAACTGCCAGAAACATCTCTAATTTGATTAAAATGACCCAATTGACCATAGTTGTTTTTTCTTTAGATCAGTGAGTTGGTTTTTTTTGAGATCAATAAAAGTATTGAAGTTCACAAGGTAGAATGATATAAATAGCACATTTAGCTTTTGTAGTTTCTGACCTTTTTCAGGCACTGACATTGATTCAGAGATTTGAAGGCTGATGTACCTTGTACTTGGCCAGTTTTATTCACATTAATGTTTCATTTTTCATCCCAATCTCCACGTTCCTGTTAATTTTTGTTATTTTTTCAATTATATTATACAATTATGTGATGTATTTGATCAGATTCTAGATCTTCCAATGCATCATAGTTTTTTTCTAACAGAGGAGATGAAGACCAGAGGAATCTCTTATGGTACAAATTTTTAAAATGCAAGACAGCTGTTATTGTACTTAGACACTTGCTCATGGTATAGTCCATGCATTCAAATTATTCACAAGGAAGGGTCTGAGAGCAATGAAAGCTCTGGGACTGAGGTGTCTTCCTTAGGGTCTGCATGAATTTCTTTGTCCAGTGATGAGACTTGTATATATATAACAGGAAAAAAAAAAAAAAGTGTTGTCTGATTAGGTTAATGTGGGGATTTTTTAACCCATGCTTCTGTTTCTAGTAATTTTTTTGTTTTTCCTCTCACTTCTCTCATGACTCCTTTTTCTGTTCGTTCTTAGCTACCAACATCTCCTGCCTTAGCACTCATTCCATTGCTGTGCTAGTCTCTTTTGGTCTGAATTTTTTGAAATTTAACTCTTACAAATGATACATTGCTAGACATAGGAAGAGATTCCACTTGCAGTCTAAAATTAGCTTTCTAGTCTAAACTGGTCTTCTAGGCAACCTCTGTAACCAATAAAAGATAAATACCACAGAAGGCAATTCATCACATTTTAAGCTTATGTTGAAACTGGAAGGATTAATTGCTGCCTGGGCCACCTGTCTCTTTGTGATGATTAAAGGGAGCGCCTGAGATGACAACCTCAAATGAAGTACCTGGCTCTCAGATGGCTAAAATTAGAGGAAAAGCAGCCTACCTGATGTTCCAGGAGTGGTGTTGATAATGCATTGCTGTCAGAGGGCAGAGGGTCTGTCCTATAGAGGTAGAAGCTGCATAAAATTGGGATAAGAAGGCACCCACAATCTGATATTTTTTTTCCTGAACTGATTTGTGATGGTACCAACAGTTGTATTTGACTTTCACTAGTGGCCAGCAATGCTGTGATGTTCTAGAAATCAAACCCCTACTATTTTGTTAGAATAGTTGATATTTATATAGCTCTTATGTGAACTTCTCAGCAAACCGCAGAATCCATTTCATTTTGGCATAAAGAGTTAGAAGCTTCGTAGCATTTCTGACAAGGCCATGCAGTGCTGAATAACAACATAACTGGGTAAAAATCCAGTTACAGCCATTCAATTTTAAAATCATAAGGAACTAAGATTACTGATAAGATAGTATCTGCTATTTCAGTGGTTGTTACTAAATTGGGAACATCTCCATAAAGTCTATCCAGATACATTTGATCATAAACAGTTGATAATTTTTAATGAATTTTGAACATAAGCACTTGGAATTAAAAAAATTAGTTTGGAAATACATATAAAACTATTTGCAGACAAATACAGTATGGAAATATTTTGAGCAAAATTGTATAGGAGAAAATATTTATTAGTTACAAGTATTCCCACAGGAAAACTGGTATATCCTGGTATTTAATATTTTGTATGTTATTCTGGTATATTTGGTATTCATGCTGTATTTAATATTTTCTCTTTTAACAGTGCTGTAACTCGCCACTGAACCAACACATTTGGAACAGTTCATAGCATCAAAAACTTCATTCACATCGACTGATGCCATCTTGGCACTCTCCAGACACTGTGAGCTGAAGTTAAAAATCTTTATGGAGTTTATAACACCTGGGTCAAAAGGAATATTCTTCTGATACACAAGGAGGACCCTTCCTGCCAGTATGACGAGCCAGGAGAAGTGGGTTAACCTTAGCCCTGGAGAGTTCTCTCAGCTTCAGAAATATGCAGAATGTAAGTAATTTTAAAAATATTTCATTTTATGGCTAAATAAAAACTAAGAGTATTTCGAATGTAGAATATAAAATTCTTGTATTAGTGATACTATTCACAGCTTAGAAAGAACAAACCCCGGTTTTATATTGATGATTCATTGCTTTCAGAGACCGTTGTGAAGAAAACTCTATTTCTCATTTTTTATATGAATAATCTTGTTTGTTTAAAATTACATCATCAAATAAATAGTAAACTTAAAAGAGCAGTTAAAAAATAACTTTTGAAAATATTTTCCATATTTTCCCAGTGATTCCTGGGAAAATATTTTCAAGTTATTTTTCTTTGATTTTTTTTAATATCTGAATTTGAAGATTTCTAATAGACATAAAAAGTTTTGTGGGTTTTTTTTTCTGTGCATTCTTATAACTTAAGCCTCAGTGCAACGTTTGCCAAAATGTTTGCCTTCCTTGTGGGGGAGAAAAGCATTTAAGATATTTCTTTACTTTTGGCTTCCCTTTGCTTCTCCAGCACTTCTTGCACACAAAATAGTTCAGAGCCATTGTTTTAGTAGAACTGTTGGTGTCAGGGAAGTTGTTTGTATATGTTTGTGTTCAGGTTTCTGTGTACATTAAAGAAAAATATGTTGTCTTTTAAGTTTCCTCTGCTCCACTGTAATGAAAAGATGCTAGTTTTTGTGAAATGTGATACATTTTTGTGTAAATAGTTCAATTTCTGAGGCAATTAGGAAAAAATGGTAATAATATATACTTTTCGTGTATAATGCTGAAGGAATAAAGCCTGGTTATGGACCTTAATTTGAATTTCTGGGCTATCCAATTTAATTTTTAACTAAAGGACTAAATAACAATATGTTTAAGTGCGTGATCTAAGACTTTAAAATGCAATTTAAAAAATAAATCCGTACCAATATTTTTGAATTTGATATATTTTTATGTAACATAGCAAGATACAAAAGGTTGTGACAACAGATATCTTTACTTATTACTAAATAATAATCAAATTTTGTAAAGCTTGAATATATAATTGCTATGCTGTTTCATTGTCTTTATTGAACTTGGAAAGGCAATGAACTGAAAATGACCAGATTTCATTTGGTGACTTGGTAGAGTTTGATTCAGTTAAAAAAAAATAGTATTAATAAAAAAAACCCTAAACAACAAAAGTCCTCAGTTAAAAAAAAATGCATTGCTCATTTTTCTCCAGCATGGAGCTTTTGAAGTACCAGTGGCTCTCCTGTGGGACAGAGGGCTGATGCGAGCGTCAGAAGGTGACACTGAGGGGAGGTTTGGCTTTGTGGCAAGTGAGGGTGGTGAGCACCCAGCTGTGCCTTGTGCTAAGGAGTGGGTTTCCCTGCAGGACTTTGGAATAAGTAGGGACTTCATAGAGAGGTCATTTGTTTTGCATTTACCCTCTGATACACAGGTTTGTCATTTGCTCTGCCTTTGTGTTTGGTGTAGAGATTTTACTTAATCTTACCTAAATTTTAACATTACTTTAACTATCTAAGTTTTTAACTTTCTTGAATTATAAAAATACATTATTTATATATTGTATTCTAGTTTGCATCGAGCTGTAGTTCTAGAGTATTAGAACAAAGAGTATAGTTTACCAGAAACCCGTCTGCCTTCAATAATATTCTTAGAGGCTGATAGTCACTTCTGCCTAATAAGATCACTGGAAATCAATATTACTTTTATACAGCTGTGGTGGGTTGATTATGACAGGATGCCAGTTGCTCACCAAACTGTTCTTTCCCCTGGGTGCAGTTCTTTGTGGATTCAGAACAGATACAGTTAGCTGGTGAATGGGAACAGGGGATGTGCTGAGCTGCCTTGAACTAGAACCTGTAGGAAGTTCTTAAGTACAGGGGGTTTTCTATTTCTGCTTTTCTTTGGAGCCTAAGTAAATTTGGTTAAGAAAGTTTGCTTATTCATTTTAGGCACTTCATCTGTCTATTCGTGCAGAAAGTATTCTCTTTCAAATGCATTTGATGTTTTGCATATTGACTTTTTGATCAGGAAAAGCTCCTTGTGCAGTTCCCTGTTTGAGCTGAATCTCCTCAGCCTGAGCTGGCTACAGAGTGAGACAATGTTTAACTTATGTGACAGCCCCTGCTCAGGGCACAGGCGCACACTAGCTCACAAGTTTGCAGTCCTTAGTTTGGATCCAGTGTAGGAAGGGTGACACTGTTCTGCTGCACAACAGGACACACTTGGGGGAGTAAGGGATTTTTTTCTTTTGGGTTGAAGCTCAGTCTGAAACCACATCCTTGATCTTTCCCCTTTCTGGAAAGCAAGCCTCTCTCACCTCTGTGAGACCACCTGTTTTGTGAAGAAAACTTGCTGCCAAACTTTCCTGAAATTCAAACCTTCAGATGTTACAATTTCCAAGAAAAACAGAGGAATGGGTCTGCACAGGTTGTGAGAGACATTAAGTGACTCTTCTTATCTTTAAGAAGAATGGAGCTCAGGTGGCACCTAGATGAGCTTCTTCTCTTGGCCTCAACTGACTTCAGTCATGCAAAGAAAATTTCAAACTATATTTAGTTACAGACTGCACAAATAATATGAGTTGAGTCATATGTGCCTATATAACTCGTGAAACTGTGGACATTACAGATCCAGCTGTCTTGGACATAGAGCAGAAATTCCCTTTTTAGTCACCAAAGTAGGTGTGTGGATCTTTCACTGTATAAAGCCCTTTAAACTACTCCTGTGGATTGTAGTGCTCTTCACTTTCTGACTGAAAGACACTTTGCTCTAGTTCAGTGTAGTTCTTTTTATTAATCTTCTATGAGCTTGATGATAGTCTGTCTACTCTGACAAGTACTATTAAGCAAGGTCTGCTCCTAGCTGTGTGTGCAGCTACTGACCTTGTGATCACTTTGAGAAGTTCCTACCATGTTTTGTCTGCCTGTTTTCTTCTTCACATAGTTGTACTGTTTGGTGAACACAAACCCTGAATGCAAAGTTTCTTTCTTGAATATGTAATAGCTTTTCTGAATTTCCATAAATATAACTGAACAGCAAAGGAGAATGAGTTCTCCATCACTTGTTCCTAATCAAAAATATTTCCATCTAAACAACACTCAGAACTTCATAGTAAGTGAATATCTTCCTGTAAATTAATCCAAGGAGTATCTGTAATTTTTTCTTACTGAATTATTTTGGAGCTCAAGTCAAGGGAATTTTATGCTTTCAATGTAGGACCCTTCTTAGTCTGCCTGCATAATAATTTGGGGCTTCAATGAATTTTTGGAATTAATTGAAGTTTAATATTACTTAACAAAAAAACAATTTCTGAAGTCTGAAGAGTATATTGCCTAATACTTGGCACTTTGCAGTTAATATACATATATGTGGTTTTGGAAGAATAAGTATTTCCAAAGACAGTTCCTCTATGTCCTTCTTCCCAGTCAAATTAAAAATCTTCTCTCTCCTCTTGTTCTGAAGATAGAACAGTAGAACATATTTTGCATTATATCTTTGCCTGGTTTTAAATTGCCTCAGAAGAATAGGTGAAAAGAAAAAAAAAAAAACCGAAAAAAACCCAGGGATAACTGGTGTGGGTAAAGACAGCAACAATAATGTACCCCACACTAAGTCCTGAAGATTCTAGGGAAATAACTGCACTTAAGAGAAGAATTTTTTTTTCTCCTTTAGATTTCATAATCAATGCTGGCTGTGAGAAGGGAAGGTGAAAAGATATAGAGATTTTTCTGCATAACACTGTCATTGCATAGTATAAGGTAGGTACAAGATGTTTCAGGCAGAAATAGTTTTTTCTAAACTATATGGTACCCCATATTTTTTTGTAAGTTGTATGGGGAGCAGCTGAGGGAGCTGGGGTGGTTAGGCCTGGAGGAAAGGAGGCCCAGAGGTGGCTTTATCACTCCCTTCAGCTTCTTGAAAGGAGATTGTAGTCAGGTGACTGTTGCCCTTTTCTCACAGGCAATCAGCCACAGAACAAAAGATGTCAGTCAATAGGACAAAAGCTTAAAAGTCTCAAGCTGCACCAGGGGAGGTTCAGGTTGGACATCAGGTTTTTCCTCCAGGGAAGGGTTGTTAAACAGTGGAACCTACTGCCCAGGGCAGTAGTGGAATAACAAGTGCATCTGGAGTTGAGTCATATGTGCATCTATAACTGGAAGTGTTCAAGGAATGAATGGATGTGGCACTTAGTGCCACGGTCTGCTTGACATGGTGGTGATGAGTCGAAGATGGGACTTGATGATCTTGAGATCTTTTTCAACCTAAATGATTCTGTGATTCACTGATATGTGCCATTCTGTACTACTCCAAACAGGAACCTGAATTGTAAGGGCATTAGAGAGAAGCAATATAAATAGCTTCATTGTGATTATTATCTGTATGGTAAATTGGATTAGTTTGGACAGGGTTTTTAAAAAATCCTTTTTATTAAATGAATTTTGTATCTCCTTTTTATTAAACGAAGTTTTATGGCTGTTGCAGTCCAAATTATATGTTAAAAGGAACTTAGAGGATCCTGCTCCAAAAGCAAGTGTGTAATTATTGAATGGAATTGAAACAGTTAAAACAAGACTATTTCATGAGTCAGCTAAGCATTAAAAAGGGGGGGAAAAAAATGGAAGTTCTTCCCTCAGCAGGCAGAGAAAAAGACCTCTGAGCTCTGGCAGCAAGTGCACTCTGGGGAAATAGCTTGGTTTTGTGTTGTGCTTTTGAGTTTGTCAACAAAACGTGCCCTGAGGAAAAGCCCAAAGAAAAAACTTTTTTGCAAAACTTTTGGCAGTGATTTTTTCCCAGGCTGGTGGAGTCTTGAGCAGACTGTCACAGACTGAAGATAGAAATAGATGTTGGAGTGCTACTGAAATGACTGTGAGAACAGAAACAGCATCAGCAGCTGCAGCATCTTTTGATGCAGCATCAATAGCTACTGCAAGAACTAGACAGTGAAACAATTTTATAGAGGAACAGGAAGGAGGAATTTGTGAAAAAGATCACTGAAGAAAAATGGGAAGGTCAGCAAAAGTTTAGGTTCAAAGTTAAGTTGTCAGAGAATCTTGAGTGGGTTTGGCTCTGTGGTCCTCACAGAGGGAAGAATTATCTTTTACAGTGGGTATAAATGATTACATACAGGGAAATTCACATATGTGGTGGCTGGTTACCAGCAGCTATGGGCCATTACACAATCTCTCAGAGGGTTCCAGGCTTATGGTGCCACATGGAATGGTGCTAATTCTAATGAGGGAATGAACCCCATCAAATGCAATTTGACAAACACAGCTATTTTTGACTGTATGGCAAGTGAAGAGAGAATGTCACTGGTGATTACTGAAAATAGTTTTACCCCAAGTATTGGATTTCAGGATTATAGCGTTGCTGCTGCTATTAGTAAAGGTAGAAATGATCAGGTTCTCAAAAACTTTTGACAGAATCTGTTAGGCTGGCTGAAATGTGGAGTCTGCCAGCTCTGCCTGTACAGTATCCCATGCACTTGGGAGAACTTCATGGAGAAGGATAATGGGTCTAGTGAGAGATCCATCCTTGGCATGCAAGGCCTGTTAGGGGTAGAATGGCCAGAAAAAATGCAGTTGATAATTTGTAGAGTCTGAATCCTTACCCTAAATCTTTGATTTGGATATAAAAATCTAAGTAGGAGAAAATAGAATGGAGAAAACGACTCAGTGGTTTGGTGAGACGCTTACTTCAGTTCTCCTGAAAGGTGAACTATGCATATTGATATAACACTGTAAGTTTTGTTCTTCAGATCTGTGAATTTAAATCCTTTGTACACATTCCTGTGTTGCACCAATTTAGAGAAAATGGATTAGGAGTGTTATGTATTATTTATTTAGTCTCCAGTTAGATTTACTCTTAAAAAGCCCTGAACTCTGTCCAAAGGAGGGCTGCTACATACAGTCTTCACTAATGAGGATATTAGATCCAACTTTGACTTGTGTTAGAATGAAATCCAGAGTACAGAAGGTGCAAAGTTATGAATTTCTTTTTCATTTAACCATTCATAGTTGAGACTTGACCTCTGAGGATGATACCATAGATAAAGTTGTTGTGGGAGATTGAAAGCTGGGCACCAATATCATCTGCAGAAATATTAGTGGATTTCTTTCCTTTCTCTAATGAGGATTTCTCTTTTAAAGAGAATGGAAGATAGGAATGATAAGTAGCATTTTACATTTTAAGCATTTCTGAAGAAAAAACAGCTGATAAACATGCAATAATACAATATGGTCTGGATCTTTGAGGTGGGTGTTCTAATGAGATAAAATGCTCAGTATTTCTGCCGTGATAAATGCCTAGTGGTGACTAGCAGTTGTGTTTTTAACCAAACAGAAGCTGATCAATTCTCCCGTTAGCCTGTCAATGGTAAACAGTATTATACTGACTCTGTTCACAATTGTGAGTATGGAGGAGTCTTTTTATGTCTGTCAGGTGGGATACTTATGTATGCAGAGCTTGTTTCTGTGTTCCGCTGCTTCTACTGAAGAATGGTATCCAACTTGTTTCAGGTATAAACTATTTAGGGAAAGGAAAAACTATTTAGGGAAAGGAAGGATGTAGAAGAGTTCTGAACTCTTTGCTTTGGTTAAAGGGACTATAAAATTATTCAGGGGTTTCTTTATTTTGTGACAAAGGTAATGCGCTTAAGGACATTTTTGTCCCTCTCAGGCTGCTATATGTTCTAGTTTGAAGCATTCTTTTAGGAAATACTGGCTTTTGTAGAACTTTAAATGGTACATAGTAAAAGCACAAAGTTGTCACAATGAGTGACTTGAAGTATCTTATTACAGTATTATGTTCATGTCTTAGCTAATTACAGGGATCCTCTCCTGTCTTTAAACTGTAAGAAACTTTATATGTCAGCAGGAGGGAAGCATGTTTTAAGAGCAGAAAATAGTGAATTTATAATTGTTACTATCAGCTGGCAAAATTGGGACAAATCTCCTGTTTATAAATCCCCCAAAATCATAGAATTGTAAAGTCTGGAAAATACTCTCTTCCTCTGCAGAGCAGAAGATGCTCTTGGTGTATCTGATTTGTTCAAAAGTTCCAATTAAAGGGATTATAGTCAGCAAAATTCAAAACTAGTGTCGCTTCTGTGTGCTGTTGACTGGAGACTGCTAACAAGAGATCATATATCAAACATGAATAGACTTAATTTAGTAAAAGCAGAGAAGGCAGTAGGCTCTTAGTGTAAACCTGTATTTCAAAGATTTTGAAAAATGATGACAAATTGGTCCAGAGTTGGATCAGTTCAATGAAGTACCAGCTGTTTTAGCATCAGTTTCCTTCCTAAAGAGGTGCCTCTGGTTCCTGAATAATTGATTGGTAGGGTCAAAATTATGATGGCTCCAAAAATTGTAACTTTCATTTAGGGATAACAAAAGTATTAGGAAGCAAATAGTCTCAGTTGTGCTAGTGCTAACACACTTCATTTGTCTATTTTAGGAAAGTTAGTGGAAGCATTAAAGCTGTATATCTGTTTAGGTCTTATATGAAAGAAATGTTAAAGGAATTGAAGAAGAAAAAAATTGATTCAGGCTGTTCGATAGTACCAAGTTGCATTGATTGCAGAATCCAGAGAGGAAATTCTGTTAGAAAAGGCTGTCATTACTACAAACATCATTTGTGCATGGAGAGGCACTGGAGATGCTTTCTGGGTGATGAATAGGTCTCTGTCCCATCATCAAAACCATTTGGTGGTCTCACTACAAGATGATAATTTACCTGCAACCTTCTTGCACATTGGCTTCATCTGGGAGAGTGGGAAAGAGACAGCAATTGCAACATCTGGAGAAGACTGCAAGGTTTGCTCAGCCTTGCTGAGTAGTGAAACACAGTAGTTCAATACAGATGTTTAATTTGTTGTGCTGAGACTGGGCACTATTAGGCCCTTATTTTCAGGAAAATAATATTATTTTCTAGATTAGGCTACTATATGTCTAGTGTTTCTGCTGAGGGCACAGTGGCTCAATCTGGGGAAGATTAAGTTAATCAGAACTCTAGTGCTGCCAATAGGATCTGGGCCTGTTTTAACTCTTAGACATACAGATTATTATTTAATGGTTCTTAAATAATATAGTTTTAATAAAAGAAAATTATGAAAAAGTCTTCAGGGTAAAAGTCAATGACTTTGCATTTCAAGATATTGTTGCAAGAAGCAAGTGTAAAGAATTCTAACAAAGTCCAAAACAGAAACACTTGTTAGCAGAATCACAGAATGGGTAAATAAGACTGAATAGGTCCAGGTCCCCTAGTGTTGTAAGATGTGTTTTCAGGTTTCTGTGGCTGAGGATTTCGTGATGTGTGTAAGTAGTAGCTGGTCTTTGAGTTCTGAAAGGCAAATGGTGTCATCTCAGCTTGCTCCTTATTTCCTGGGTTAAAAATAATGACATTTTCTGCAATTGAAGCTGCATAGGTACATGGTGCCAGTCAGTAACACCTGGTGTTGCAGCATCAGCTGTTACTGCTGTTGAACATATATTGTGTCTATTACAGATCTGACATATGGTCATCAAATTACTGAATGTCTATTTATACACTGTAAAATATGTAAACATTGATTATGCCTTTGTTATATTTCCTGTGTTTCTATGTATCTTCCATATTCCTTTTCCTTTGTTGTTTGGTTGTTTCTATGGACATTTGCATGTAAACAGTAAGAAGCTTTTGTTTCTTACGAGTTCATCTGTTCCTGTTGCTAATTCTTATTATAAAGATTTTGGGGATAATTCAATTGGTTGCTGTGGAAATGAGCCTGATGTCACAAACAGAGAATTGCAGTTCACCAAGCCTTTAAGAAACAAAATGGAGAATGGGCTAATTGGAGAGCCATGTGACTGTAGCAGAATCTCAGCTCTTATTAAAAGCATGTATTTTTAGACACTGTGTTTCTATAGAAGAGCTGGAAAGTGTAATTCAAATGGTGACAATCCATGACTCATCAGACAAACTGAAAAAAACATAGCTCTGATAGAAAGGATGATCCCACTTCACCTTCATCAGATTCACACTCAATAAACCAGTAACCCATGGTAGGTCCCTTAAGCCCAGCAAAGCCTCATATGCTTGAAGAGAGAAGGGGCAAGCTGCTAGTCCAGCTTATCCACTAAAAAAATATACTTTGCTATTAGATTTACCACTTCTGCTGCTCTGCCTCTCCTGGGTTTCTGAAGAAAGGAGAGCAAAAGCTGCCTTCCTTGTTCCTCTTGAGAACAGAAAATAGGTTGGTCTTGATGGCTCAAATTGAGAGTCAGAGGTGTCTGAAGAAGAGGGGACTTAGGGCTGTCAGATAGTGTCAGGAGACTTTCCTCCATCTGCCATTAATTGGGGTAAAGGGCCCTGGATTGCCTTCCTCTCTGTTGTTTTCTACCAGTTTAAAGAAACAAAACTTAAAATGTGCCCATAATTACATATGTTTTCATTGTGTTTTTAGGCACTAAAAATATATTGCTTTTTGTGTGGCTCTGGAACATTTTTAGTGGATGCTATGCAGTGTCACTGCATAGTTTTGTTGGCTGCACTGCAGAATTGAATGGCTTTTTGAGGACATTACATATTGCTAAATTTGTCTTTAGAACTGTCCAGATTTTGTGTGGGTCATGATTTTATTAAAACCAGTACAGAATATGGACAAAAGAATTTGTGATTAAATTCCAATGTGAATTGCTTTTGTATTAATTCTGAAAATAGGAATGCTTGATTTTATTTTAAACATAGAAGTTACGAATAGTTTTTGTAATTCCAGATGATCCTGCCTTGGAACAGGGGTTGTACTAGATAGTCTAGATAGATCCTTCCAACCCTAACAATTCTGTGATTCTGATATTGAGACACTCAAATTAATTGTAGCAGTAATAACAGAGATAAAGAGTTTGTTTTGAAGAATGTATTTCCTAGAATTGCCTAGTAAATAGATGTTTTCATTCCTGAAGTCATACTGAAGAGCTTTAAAATGCTTTGTTAACTGTTGTTTCTTTGTTGTTAGTTCTGGTTTTGTTTGTTGTTTGTGTTTTGGGTTTCTCTTTGTTAGTTTTTGTTTTTGTTTAAGTAGAATGCTGTTTCTACTTTTAGTATGTTCTTTATGTTTGAAATTCACTACAGAGATGGAATAGACTCCAGTATCCTTGCCTGTATCAACATAAACACTTGGGCAATCCTTGTAACTGCTTTGAAAGAATGCATAGGCTGTATATTGGTTAAGTGCCTGTGGATAGTACCAGTTGAAATAATTGGAAGGAAACAATTTTAAATTTTAAAGATGTTTATGAAAGGAGGATGGGAAGATGGTTCATGTACTAAGTATATGTCTGAATTCTTTGTTGAACAGTGGCACTTCAGTACTGGATAGGCTTTAAGAGTTTGATAAATTCCTGAAATTATACTAGAGATGGTGAAAGCACATTGAAGAGATATGAAGAAAATGAGTAGTGGGAAGTGTTCATGGGATAAAAAAATATAAAAATCCTGAAAGGTAAAAATTATTTTAAAATGTAAAAAAGATGATGTGGAAAATAAAGCAAAACAAATGGCTTCAAATAAAGTTGGAGTTTACCAAGTTTTGTTAGACCAAAATTTGTGTATCTGTGCCATTTTTACAACCCATAGGTAATGCCATGAGTGATGTAAGAAAACAGAGAACAAATGTTAGAAATAGCTTGTTAGGACAAAATCAAAGTTGGCTTTTAGAGAAACTGAACAGCAGATAGGAGCCAAAATAGATCTCAGTACCTAAAACTAAATGTTTGGAAAATTTTGATTTACATTTGCTGTTTGATTATGAAAAATAATAATACTACTGAAAAAACATAATCATGAAATTGAGAGAAAATAGCTGCAGGAGAAGGAAAAGAATTCACATCAAACGTTGGTGGCTAGCCAAAGTTTATCTTGTAAAAATGATTTAAATTATTTTATGTTAATTATTTTTTATTCTGTAGATGGCCCTCTCTAAGTTTTTGAATATAAATTCTTCATTATTAAAATCTGTGAAGATGTATACAGGCACTATTATTTTTAATTTGAAAGCTTGAGTACTTATTTAGCTAATTTTGGGTGAGGGTGAATCCAAGCAAGTACTCAATCTGGAATTTGAAAAAGGCCACTTACGGTCCCTTTGGAGGTGCTCTTATTCTGGAATAAATTAGAAATGGCTGTTCATTCAGATTTGTTTTAATAGATTAGAAGTTAGTTTAGGAACTGGCTAGTACTTAGAGAAGTAATGACTCATTTCATATGCCTTAAGTATGGAACCATATTTTTGTATTTTGTTTCAGACCCAATGAACATTGTCACCTTGTTTGTCAAGTCCAGGCTCGCTGTTTTATCTATGGTCTAACATGTGATACCTTCAAAGAAGATCATGCTGTTAAAGATACATGACATTATGATGTAAATTTAAATGCTCTGGACTTGGAGCTCTGGGAGTTTAAGGGATTCACAGAAAGAGTGTCAATTAAGTTGTCCCAAATGGTACAAAAGCACATTCTGAAGTGCTTCCCAGTGTATGTGCTTAAATCACAGCATGCACTGCAGTTCTTCTGGAATAGTTTCAAGAAGCAAGTGTCAGCAATAGCAATCAAGTGTCTAATAGCAATCTCTAGATGTAATGACTGACACTGTATGAGGACTGCTGAACAGCTCTTCAAATTACAAACTTTTCAAGGCAGACTGTACTCTTAAGATAAATACTTTGTAGCTCTGTGTAGATGTTGCTGCTTAAAGTTATCCAGTTCTACATTTTTAAAAATAACCTGAGTAAGTTTACATTGAATCTCAGGGTTTTTCTACCAGTAACCCAGTAACACATTTCAGAATAACTTGGTGGGTTTTTTTTTGTTTTTCTTTTTTTTCTTCTGTTCCCCTCTCTTTTTTTTTTTTTCCATCCTTACTTTATCTATCTGTCTGCTCTACATAACTTGGTTAATGAATAAGGAATATGTCATGTTAGTGCATTTTTGTTATGTTAAATTTGCTGGTTGCACTTCAGGTTTTATGCTGGAAATTGTTATTTAAGGTAAGAAATGGCATCATATTCTTGGATGGGAATGCCCACCTGTATGTTCAGCAAGTTGTTCTGTCCCATGCAGAAGGAGTTTGTCATGTTCTTTTTTTCCATCCAGGAGTTACAATACCCAGGCATAAGCAAGAGCTCTTTTATATGCATTTGCTCCTCGTGTTCCCAGTGATAGAAGAGTTGTATTCTCTTTCTGCTGTATGCTTCACATATAGTGCCAAAGAGTAGAGGTGGTGCTTGGGGCAAACTGTTAGAGTTTTTAATTGTGATAAATCCTATATATAGCAGCAGGTGAGTATTGTTAAGTTCTTCTCTTATTCAGACCACTAGTGCATAACTATGAATTTATCTCTAATACATTCTAATATTTTTATACCAAGCCTCTTACAGACCTCCTACTCATAACAACTATCTTTCAAAAACAAAGAATGATAATGGTAGAAAGAAACCTATATACCACAGTTGTCAGATAGGTTTAGTTTGAAAGAATTAATCATCTGCCTTGTTTTAAAGACTGTGAAGCATCTCTGGGGATTTGATTTCTGCATTGTTTTACTAAATGTCTATGTTAAACTGTGCAGTCTTTCTCAGAAGCACTCTCTCAATGCTCTTTTCTGTTTTATGAAGTGGATTCCACCTCATTTTCTTTCTCTTTTTCTGAAAGGGAATGAAACTGTTTCCCATTTCTTCCATCTGTTTCATTTATTCACAGTAATTATTGGTTTATATTGACTAAACAGGTGGAAGAAATAGAAAATTGTTTCCTCCCTTTTACAAAAGGAGAATAAAGTCTATTATCATAGCAGATGTTTGTTTCCACTATGGGTTTATTTTTGTAATAATTTCTTAATGTTAAGAATTACACAGGATATCAGTCTTGTCCTAATCTTTTGTGAACACTTGACAGGAGAGGTTCCCACTTTTATTGATAGACTTCCAGTCTAATATAAATAGTAGTCTTCCATATAATTCAGAAAAAAATATTTTCTTTGCATATGTATTCTAGATTGTGTTTTGTTTTCTCCCCCTTTTAACATATTTAGTCTTAAATAAAAGTCTAGTAGCTTATGTTGCACAGCTTTATGACTGATGAGCTTTGTAAAGGTTGCCAGAATTTGGCCAGCCCTTGCCAAATGGTCATGAATAGGTAGCTTTGCAGCTTGCTATCAGAACTGAGGTTTTTCAAACTGCTTTTTTGGTTGGCATTCAGTTGCATTTTGAAATTTTATGCATTAATGTTATTGAACTAGTAACTCTTAATAGTCATTTTGGGGGAATGTGGAATGTTCTGCTATATTTTCCTTTTGCAGGTCTCAAAATTCAAATGGCATCTTAAAGCTTGAAAAAATTTTTAGGAGTCTGCTTTCTGAGCTTTGAAAAAAGTGAAAAAATCTATTTAAATCTTCCTGGCCACAAAAATTACATTTTGTTTTAACAATGTTAATTTGTGCAGTTTATGCATCACTGTTTTCTATGAAATTAATCCATTACTAGCATTTCTTATGAAAAGATCTTTACATTTAATTTCATCAGGCTTTGTCTGTTTTTAACCATAATGAGAACATAGTAGATTTTTAAAATTACATTAAACCTTTGCCTTAAAAGATGATGCAGATCAAGTATAAACATGGAGAGAATGAACAAGGAGGCAGATGAGAGCTTTTTGTTAAAGCTATTTTGAATAAATAATAAATATTATGCATTATTTTTATTGTGAGTACATAGCCATCAGAAATAAAGGATAAGCAATTAAGAGGCAGTGGTGAAAAATGTGGCAATTAACATCAGAGAAATTTTGGATAAAATCAGATAAAAATAAAGAGGAAAGAAATCTTAATGGCAAGCAAGGTAGTATGCATGAAATAATCAAGGATTTATATAAAGGTTGAAATAAGGACAGAAGCTACAGGACCAGGAATAAAGCCAGGTGAGAATAAACAGGTATACAGTAATTCTTCAGAGGAAAAATTCCATTTTTTTTTGCAAGGTTGAGATGTTAAAATTAAATATAAAAAAAAATATTTTTGTGTTTCTGTATTCAGTTTATCTACTGAATTGTATGCAGGCTTTTAAAAAACTTGAATTCTAGCTGTTCCCTTTAAAATTGGACAGAAGTCAGTTCCTGATCTTTGTAAAGCACAGGACACCCAGCAGACTGAATGAGAAGCCTTCATTCTGATTTCACAGCTTTTATATGGCTACAGTTAACTCCATATGATCCCCACTGTTGTCTTAGTGACAGAAGTTTCCAAGGAATTACTTTAGTTCTGATAGCAGGAACGTGGTGCATTTTCTGTGTGCAGTGTGAGTGCAGCATGGGCAGCCACGTTGCTTTGCTGAGCTTTTGGGAAGCTCTGGTGGCCTGCAGGCTCTCTTCCTCCTTCCTCACCCTCCCAGGAGCAGTCAGCAGCTGGCCTCCTGCCCTTCTGGGGTGCGTGTCCCCATTCCCACCCCCTTCCCTCACAGGGTTTTTGTCCTTCCCTCTTCATCCTCTTGAACCAGCACCGTGTCCAGTGCCACACAAGCGGCTCTCAGGCCATCCTTACAATGCTGCTTGGCAAGGGAATGAATGCTCACGGGTGAATTGAGAACCTGTGTAGAGCTGAGAGGGGCTCTGTGTGTTTACCTGTATTAGGGACACTGACTTGGACTGTCTGACAAGAATAAAAGCCTGTTATGTTTGGGAATTTCCCAGAGAAGCAACATGCTTTGTGCTGTACTTTGCAGTGTAGTGTAAAGATTCCCAAGCTAGAAATGAGCAGTAAAGTGGTGCAGCAGCACAGCTGGAGTCTATTTTCAGTTTATTTCAGGAGCTCTAGAATTCCTCCACTGCCTGATTCAAGCTAATCAGAGTCTCTTTACATAATAGTGCCATTTGTAGGCACACAAAACAACACGGTTTTTTTGAAACAAAACACTGCGGTGTTCCTTTTGAAACATTTGGATGCTTACAGAATTGAATATTTCAATATTTTATTTGGGGGAACACAAAAAAGGAAAGTTAAATGCAGTTGTGAAAGAACATGTCCTGGGCTGCATGAAAAGCATGGCCAGCAGGTCAAGGGAGGTGATTTTGCTCCTCTGCTTTGTTGCTGTTGGACCCCACCTGCAGTGCTGCATCCAGCTCTGGGGTCTCCAGCACAGGAAGGACATTGACCTGCTGGAAAAAGTCTAAAGGAGGGCCACCAAGTTGTTTAGAGGCATGGAACACCTCTTCTCTGAGGAGAGGCTGAGAGAATTTGGTTTGTTTCTGGAAAAGGAACTAGAAAAGGTTTTGGGTTGACCTAACCACAGCATTCCAGTACCTGAAGGGAGCCTACAGGAGAGATGAAGAGAGACTTTTTGCAAGAGTGTGTAGTGACAGGACAAGGGGGAACAGCATCAAACTGGAAGAGAGAAAGTTTGGATTAGATGTCAGAATGAAATGCTTTACTATGGGAGTGGTGAGGCACTGGAACAAGTTTCCCAGAGAGGTTTTGGAGGCCTCATCCCAGAAAGTGTTCAAGACCAGGTTGAATGGAGCTCTGAGCAGCCTGGTCTGGTTAAAGGTATCCCTTACCCACAGCAGGGGGATAACTAGAGAATCTTTAAGGTCCCTTCCAAAACAGGCCATTCTCGGATTCCGTGACTATTAATATCAGGTTTATTGGAATATGTTATTTACTGAAGCATTTCTTCTTCTTTTCAAAAGAGGAAATTTCAACTAAAAATTCGGCATTTTGATGGGAAAAAAGCAAATCACTTGCACAGCTTTATATTAAATGTAGAAATTACTAAAAGTAAAATAAATATGGAGAGATTCCTGTATTGTCTTGAAATTTTGGTTTGGGCAACCAGATCTCTGAAGGCAACGTCAACAGTATTTACTCTGTTGTCTAAACCAAGTTAATCTTAAGATAGCCATTTTATTTGTATTCATATCTTGGGTGTTGGGGTTTTTTCAGATTTAGAAAGGAGGGATAAATTGTAGATTATTTTAGATGATTTCTCTGAGTATAACCTCTTCTTTACTCTTTGTGAGTGACCCTAAAATTGAGATATTCTGACAAGGGTCTGGCATATATCTTAACTCTGTGGAGGATTGTGCGTCACTACTTTCAGGAGATGGAGTCTTTATTTCATAACTTAGCTTGAAGCCATGATCTCATATATATTGAAAATTAGTAAGCCATTTATTTTCTAAGGTTTCTTTAGTGCACATTCTGAGATAAGCTTTGGTACACACTGTTTGGAAAGCATTAGAACAAAACCAGGTCTTTGTGAGAAGCTTAAGCATAAATGTTGTGACAGTTTTCTTATATGTTAATTATGTACCACATCCAATAATAAAAAAATACCTTGTAAGAAAATTTACTTTGTAAGAGAATGAAGAATATATGGGGCTGCAGAAGGAGTGGGAGAGCCAGCTTGGGTCATCCCTAGGCACCAAGTGAAAATCTCCTATATTCATTATTAATTGTGTTTGTTAGGGAAGCTTGTTACCTGCTAAAGAGCAGTCAGTGAATTCTGATTTTATAGTTGTTTTATGTTTGTCTGTACAGTGGCATTTAAACCATATAATAGGCTCCAATAAACCATTGCTTAAGAAAAGCCATACTCCCCATGGATATTAGAGTTTATCTTTCCTTGAGGTGAAATGTCTTAAAACTTTATGAAAAGTTTTAAGTGAAATACTGTTTATTTCACTTGATGCATGCCTGGCAAGCTCCAGGACTTCCAATGTCTTTTTAGCAAGAACAGATTCCTTGGGTTACAATGTTTTAGAACAGTATTTTTACAACATAGTTATTCAAATGCTTTCTTTTGTCTTGTTCTGGAACATGAATAAAAGAGCGAAGGAGAAGCCCATCTTCAAAAGCAAAAGAAAAGTCTAAATTGTTTCCTGTACCATCCTTTGACAAAGTTCTGAAGTCAGGTTTTGTTTTCCTTTGCACATTTGGAGGTCTTTCACTGTATCAGCCAACTTTCCTTGTTCTCATTTTTCCTCAACCAAAACAAGCTATGTCTGTTAAGCCTGATCTCCACAAGCAGGTGAGTCAGAAGGTTCACAGATGGTTTACTCTTCCATTTACTTGAAATGTAACTCTGTTGGGATTGGAATGGAGCTCCCTCACAGCTAGTCTGTTAGCTCATGAGTATTATGCTGTCTTTTGTCAGTGGCATCATTAAGTTGATGAATACCGGTGTCACGTTACTGGTGTTTTGCTACTAGGTTAGAGAATTTAATGTTGTTGTAATAGCTGTATTTTAGGGCTACACATTCATAAAACATTTGAATACATATGTGTTAAGTTTATGTTAAGCTTACAATAAATATACATTTATCTTCTTCTTTTAAATATACATTGAGTTTAGTATAGGAGCGAATCTTTGTAGTTTGAAGCATAGGTGACAGAAAAGATACTTTACTAAATTGATTTGTCTATCTTATTTCTATTTTTTCCCACTAAAATGTGGGATAAAATTATGCATTGACAAGGCATATGTTTGCTGCAAAAGTTATTGATGGATTTGTGGCAGGAACGATTTAAGGAAGGACCCACTCAAAGATGGGGAACACATTTTTTTATTTGGAAACAAAGTTTGTTGAGGAAATCGGTTGTAAACTTGCCAGAAATTGCTAAAAGATATTGTGACCATAATAACAGGTAAATGGCAAAATTACTTTATGAAATGTAGTGATCTGATCAGTATGGTACTTTCAGCAACTGTTCATAATGGGTGCTGGCCTCTGAGGAGGCCCTGGAATAAAGTGGTACAATATATGCTCTATTTCTAAATGTACATGTAATTTTTATAATAGACCTTTCATAGGGCTACATGTTCCTATAGAGGAAGAAGATAGTAAGTTGGATGATACAAGTAAGCAGATGTAAAACTAACCCAGGGTATGCTGACGTTGCAGTCAAAAAGGGAGTGTGTCTCACACAACTTTAAAAAAACTGGCTTTATTTAACTACCTTTTATACCTCAGAAGTAAATTTTTGACACAGGCACTGACTCCTCTCCTCTTCCCAACTGTTAGTTAAATATCCAAATAAAATCCATAGATCAATATTTGATGGATTTAAAAAACCCCCTTGTGCATGTTAGAAATGCATTTAAGATGTCTTGGAAATAGTAGGAATGAACCCCAAACTAATGCAACTTAATTCTGAAGATTTGTTGTTGTTTAAGCAGTCCTTTATCTTACTTGTCATAGTTCTTGGCATTTTTGTGGGCAAGAAGCACTGCTACCATTTCATAGAACTCTATTTTACCATCTTTCTGTTAAATTATATGCTTTTATAGTACAAGCTGCATTTTTCACAGTTTATTTGATGAGGTCTTTGGTTTGTGGGGTGGTATATTTATTTCATGATACCATCATGTAGATCTGTCACGTACACTCGTGACTAAGCTTTCGTAGTAAGTAGGAGTCTCTTGGCTTCCATCCTTTTCACACAGTACCTTCATAATTATGTCTTAGCTCATTCACACAATCATGGAATAGTTAAGGTTGGAAGGAGCCTCTGAAGATTATCTAGTCCAACCCTCCTGCCAAGGCAGAGTTACCTAGATATTCAGTCAAGGATGTTTAACCAACAGTTCATCATTATTGTTTTAAGGCAAAAATCAGTCTAGATGTGTAGTACTTCTCATTTCATTCACTGATTTCAGACTCCCTATGACTCAGATTTGCTGAAAACAGTCCATTTTGTGTTTCCCTGAAGTCAAGCACAGTAATTCTTAGGAAGGCCAGGGGGTGACCTATAGACTGGGACAGACTAGTTCTAAAATGTAGAAAGCTGTGTATTACTGTATGTGTCACACAAAAACCGGTAATTGGTAGTAGCACACAAAAGAGCAACCATCTATCCTGGGGAATAAGTTCAGAGAAAAATGAAGTGTAAAAAATACAAATGAAGAACAGATTGATGGGATAAAACCATAGAAAACAGATTATAGGATAATTTTAGGATTGAAGCTATTTCTGAATACTTGAACAGAGATGGCTGAGAATTTATATGTTCTTGTTCACTTGTTTTATTAGGTGAGTAGGGAATTGTAGGAAGTGATAAGAGAGTAAGAAATAAAGCTTAAGAGAGCAATGGGCTCTGGCTTCTAAGCCTGTAGAGAACAAGTAACCCAAGTGTATTAAACTGCTTAAATTAAATAGTCAAGCAGATATTGTTTAGGATGATTAGAGATCTCTATAAGCTTCCTTGTGGGAGCTATTTATCTGAATAATGTTATTACCTTGCCAAGTAAGTTTCTGTGAGAATGCAGTCTTCCTTAGAGTGCCTCTCCCTGATATTCTTGACACAAAATGTCATTTGATAAAGTCACAGATAATCCTGGTAGTAGAGTTTAATGCTGCCTTTGCCAATGTACTATATTATAAGGCTTGTTCTTGCTTGCTGTTTCCTTAGAATCCTGGAATGACAAAGAATTACCCAGTTCCAGCTTTGATATTAAATTGGAAAGGCAGAAGATGAAATCTCTTTGCACTAAAGCAGATAGAAAATTCAGGTCTAATGTTTTTGTAGAGAAAGGGAAAAGATTTGAGATGCATCAGGCAAAGATCAGTAGAAAACAGATCTCCAGAAGTGTGAACTGATCTTAAGGGCTTTCCTTTCCTTGATGTTCTTGCATGATATCTCTCATTTGTACACTCTATATCTCAAGTATTATCTGTTATGGTCCATATTGTCCACAAAGGCACATAAGAAATTAGTGCGATAAAGCAGTTAATTATCTGAAGAAAGTATTCAATGATGAAAAAAAAAATATAGCAAATCACTAAAAATGCTGTTTAAGTATACCAAACTTGAAAACAGCTGGCTTAGATGGAAACTTGATTTTTTAAAATTTGAAAGTCCGCATTTAGAAGATTTACAGAAGTAGTACGTGAAACATTCATTTCTCAGAGCAATGAACATAAAGCACATTTCCCAGGATAGATTTAAAATGACAATTGTTAAGATAAATGAGCATATATTAATATTTAATGTGTGAAAGTATAATATAAATACTGAGCTGCTTTGTTATAGTAATGAAAATAGGAAAACTCAAAAACTTACTGACATACATAAGGCATAGTTGTAGTCTCTTACCAGTTGTTTATTTAATTAAATTTCCAGTTGCAGCAATTAGGAGAACAGTATTATCCCAGAAGTTAGGTCTTGAACTGGAACTGACTTCTTTATTTTAACTGATCAGTCTGTAACATTTTTTCTTTGACTTTTATATTTTAGTTCTATCTATTTAGCAGTAAACTTTTTCAGTAGCCTTAAAAGGTAGCTGAATGTGTAAATACCACAGTGGAAACAATCTCTGCATCATACCATGCCTTTGTAATTAAGCAGTGGTTGGAAGGCTGTGACTTGTAGGCAGATGTTTGCTAGCAGTCCATTCCTATGGACAGCAAAGCTGTTACTTTTTCAGTGACTAACTTTAAAATTTTTATGATATTAATGTTTCCACACGCTCATCACAAGCAATGCTATAAGTACTCAAAGATTGATTCCAAAATTTATATGGCAAGATTCTCACCCACAGTGGTGATAAATGAGAACTATTGTTGACAACACTTTCAATATGCATGAACTTAAAAGTATTCTACAAAGGAAATAGAAATTGGAGAAACTTTATAAAAGCAATAATGACTTTTTTAAAAATTTTATTTTTAGCCAGGAGTATTGAGTCGTGAACCTTCATGCAATTTCTTATTATGTAAACTGGAGCACATTTTTAAATACTAAATACTTGCCCCAAGAGGTCAAATCTGCTTATGCTATTGAAAGAGGTGTGGAATGTAAAGGAGAAGTGTTCTGTTTCCCTTTCCCAGATTGTATAGGGCCACCTTCTGCTAATTTTTATAGAGATTTGATAGATTAGATCAGGTAATGTCTTGCTGATTGCAAAAACTCATCTGAATTCACCAAATGGTGCATATAATGTCTGTGTTTTTTATATATAAACTAAAAAGCAAGGGCTTGGCAACATTGTGTGTATACATGGTCTATATGTCTGCATCACGTGAAGTCTCCACATGCAAATGTAGTCAGGCAATAGAGAATTTTGTACATGCCAAAATACCAGTGCCAGTGCTACTCTGCTTGATAGGATTTTCTGATAGTTTTGATAGCCACCAAATGTTGAAAAGCTTTGATAGCATTGTCAAGGCTTGTTTGTATGAGTCCTGCAGGGAACAGGCTCTAGTGACCTCTTTTTTAGCTGCTCCTCCTCCCTGCACCAAGCATGAGATCACTAAGAACAAAAGCTTAGGAATAGTATTTAGGACAGAAAAAGGGCAATCCAGTCTATACTGGTATGTATTCACAGCAACTGCAGGAGTCTTCATCATTTGTAGTTCAAGATCCAGATTCATGTGTACTTGTGTTGCTAATGCTCTCAGTTTTATGGCCTAGGTATGCATTTACCTTAAAGGCTTTGCTCCCATGAGAAACTGTAATAGAGAATCGTGGTTGCAAGGAACAGATTTTTTGTGATGTCAAGAATCATAACTGTATAAGAATTTAAAACTTTGTAAGAGGAAGGGTAAAATGAACTTGATACTTTGGAAACAAGAAACATGATGAAGCAAAATGGGGAAAAAATGTGTGCTCCAGAAGAGGAAAAAAGTAATTTCAAGAAGTGTCTGTGCTGTAAGAATGGAAGGACCAGATATAGCTTTGAAAATTTTTTTGCAGTATTTCCTATTCAATAATTTTTGAAGCCATAATTGAAGTTTGGGTTAAATGAACTTCAGCTTTAGGTTAAAAAGGTTATGAGTTCAAAGTATACAAATATAAAAATTCAGAGAATCACAGAATCAATGTGGTTGGAAAAGACCTCCAAATCCAACCTTTGACTGAGTGCCACCATGCCCATTAAAATATATAATGAAGTATCATGTCACTTTTTTGGACACTTGCGGGGATGGTCAGTCCTCCACTTCTCTGAGGAGTTTGTTGCAATGCTTAACCACAATTTCAGTGAAGAAATTTTTCCTTCTAGGCAACCTCCCCTGGTGCAATGTGAGGCTGTTTCCCTTTGCTCTGCTGCTGGTTGCCTGGGAGAAGAGGCCAACCCTCCTCTGCCTACAGCCTCTTTTCAGGGAGTTGTAAAGAGTGATAAGGTCTCCCCTGAGCCTCCTTTCCTCCAGGCTGAGCAACCCTGGTACCCTCAGATGCTCCTTGCAGGACTTGAGACAGACCCTTCCCCAGCTCCATTGCCCTTCTTCAGATGCACTCTAGCCCCTCAATGTCCTTGTTGTGAACACAGGATTTGAGGTGTGACATTTTGGGGAAAACAGAAACAATTGAATTAGTGTATTTTTTAAAATGTGTATTTCATAACCTGTAGAAATATCCTCAAACTTACAATGCTATTTCCCTGTTCCCACTTAAAATCAGAAATAATACCTGCTGAATTTCTAACCAAACTGGTTTGACTCTTCGTTACTAGTTAATGCTTAGGTTTAGTGTTTGGAATGTTGTTGAATATGTTGTCAACAGCATTCCTTCCTTAATTTAATATACACTTGCTTCATCATCATTCTAACTGAAAAACTTTTGAGCTGGGAGCCTCTATCAGGTGATATGACCATCAAAAAATAAAAAGGAAATCAGAAAAGGGAAATGAGAAAACGTTTGTATGAGCTTTCAAACTCAATGGTGATGATGGAATCTGAGGACTGGAGAAACTCCCAAGCCTTCTCCTCCTTCCTGGTCTCAGTGCAAGGTATTTTTTAACAGACTGACAGGCTCTTATTTGCCCTGACCCCAGGGAGATTCCCTGGGGCTGCCCACTGCCAGCTGTGGTGATGGGACAGACCCTGGTCAGGGCCTGCCTTGCTGACCCAGAGAATCCATGGGGTCTTGGTCTTACAGTGCCCAAATATTCACAGCAGCCTGAGATCCTGAGTCTTCTGAAAGCTCTGAGGAGCTTTCAGACTGTTGAAGATGTAATTTTCAGAGTGTCAAGAAGTAAAGGAGTCCAAAAGACACTGAGAAAGTTAGCCGGAGTAATTTTAAAATGTAAAAATCTGATGTATTATTTTTCTTATTTAACATTTTTAACCGTTATTTAAGTCAGGACTTAGCTGCAGTTCTGCTCAAGTTCTGGAGTCTCTTTTCATCCTTTACTTATTTCTTCCTTTGAAAGCTCATCCCACCAGCAGACTAAAATTAAGCCTCCCCGACTCCCTGTTGTTTGAACATCTGCTTAGGGAAGAGGGATTTGGTGGACATTTTTTATTAATGTGGACTAAAGATGTGTTAGCACATGCAGTCACTATTGCTTTTTTTTCACAAAGAAGTCCTTGTCTAAGTATCATTTAGTTCATAGCAATGGGTAAAAGGAATCTGTCTTGCTCCTTGTGTTGCTGAGCCCCAGCAGGGAGGATGGGTGGAAGAGCCAGCTCCTATTTTGGGTGTCAGGAGGAGGTTTTCCTCTGCAGCAGGAGCTACTGCTCCTACCTCTCTCTTGTTGTACCTCCTCTATTCCCTGTTGCAGAAGTCACTCACCACTGTATTTATTTAGGCAGCATCATCCAATTCTGGCTGAGTTTCTAAGAAGCATTTTTTTTGTAATTGTCACAGAATTCAATGAGAATGTAATTTGGCAGGTGAAGTAGAATTCTGATTACAGTGTTACCCAAACCATTGGTAGCAGAAGGTTTGGGGAGGTCTCCTTTAGATCAGTGAGCAATGATTACCTTCTCTTCTTGGCCACTCTATGCAAGGCCACAGTAAGGCCACAATAAGTTTTAAATTCTCATTCTAAGAAAGCTAAAATCTTTATGCTATTAAAGGTTTATGCTATTAAAGGTTTTAAATGTTTGTTTCCTTTCTGAAATTTGAATCAAAAGACCACTTACAAGTTATGAATGAGAACCTATATTGGCAGTGAGCCTTCAGCAGTACCTATGGGCAGAAGAGGACATGTCAATCCCTGCCTTCTGCCAGTTCAGTGACAACCATCAGGCTTCTCTTACTAACACAGGCATGCTGCAGCCCTCAGTAATGCTTCATGAGCCACATCCTTACTGAAAAAACCTCTTTGTAGAAAAGTGAACAGTTTTTATGGATGGTGCTGGTTTGTTGGTGGGCTTGGCCTTTTTAATGTACTGGAATTTCTAGACCAATAAAGCTTTAGATTAAGCACAGCTATAGCTTGAGTAAAAGCATTGTCCAGTTCTCTGAATAAAATGAACTAGGCAAAAAGAAAAAAAAAATGTTGTCTATGTAAATTTAGATACACATGCATTACTGTATTGTTTTATCTACAAAAGAAAGGAGAGTCCCTAGAATAAGAACCTGTATAAAAATTGTAATGCCAACTGATTGCTGGATTTCTCTCAGTGCTTCTCTTTGGTTTATCTGTCAAGAAGAGCTTTGAGTTTGTGCAAGGCTTTGTTGGCATGAAGGAAATTGTATATATATGGTTGGACCTTTTGATTTTCTAAGTCATAATAAGATGTATAGAAAACCTCTGTGAAGCTTTTTTATTTTGTATGCCTGTGATGTGTTTTATATTGTGTTAGGTTTACAAAAGGCAAATGGAGATAGAAAGTGATTATTACTCTACATGTTATTGTAGGTGTTAAAATTAGTTATGACCCAATAGAAATGCAGGTCGTTATGAGTTTCTGTTGAGAATTATAACTCAGAATGTTTTTTTTCTAATGTTTATTTCCTTTTACATTGAAAAGCATTTCTGAGTACATAGCATGTGAGTTTTATGTAAGTTGTCTTATGAGTCTTTTTTTAAGGAAAAAATTATTTTGAAGAAAAAGGATGAGGAGAAAATGTAGGAAAAGTGTGTGATCTGGGCAAGTTTGCCTTATGTTTTGTGTGTTCTGATTATAAGAGAAATGGTACACAAAATTCCAGTCGCAACTGAGTGCTCAATTTTCTTCATCTGAAGTTGAGTCACTTTAGAAAATGAATAATAATTTTTAATGTGGGCTAAACCGCAAACAGTTTTGAACTTAGTATGTAAATTTGTCTTCAGTTATAAAAAGTACCTTTGTCAGGGCTGAGAGATAGTTAAGAAAAAAACAAGACACTTTGATACTTTTGCTTTTATATATGCAGGTTTCATATTTCCAGTGTTATTATTTTAATTGTTTTGCCTTTATTTTTTATCCCAACCACATCTTTGTCATTTTGGAGCCTTAATTTAAAACAGACTTTCTTCAGCATCCAGTGTAGAATCCAGCTGCTTTTCTCCCCTTTACTTGTAATGGCTTTTCAGTTAGCAGTCTTTCACACCATGCCTTGCCCATTTATTCTGTCCCAAACTCACTGGGGCGTGAGGTAGGAAATGGCATTTCACCTTATCCAAGGCAAACTCTGAATCCTGGGCCAAAGTTTCCCTTTTTCTCCTTCCACCCTCTTGACTAAATGCAAATTGCAACAGAAGATGGGTTGAACAGTAAGAGTTGAAATCAATTCAGGCAGGGGACAGAATTGAAGGTCTTCCGTATATAGGCTGAATACCCAAAGTACTGACATAGTGGGTAATAAAAATTACAAAATTGTAAAAGCAAAGAAAAGAGGTTTTTCATGAAGCAAACATTATATTTCAAGCTACATTAAATTTGTACTGTGCCAGCTATAACTTTGCAGATAACATGGGATTTAAACACTGCCACGACAGGCTATATACTCTATATATACATATTTGGAAACTTATCTCTCTTGAGTAGACCTTGGAATGCAGAGACTTTGACAAAGAAGGAAATTGTCCTTGATCTTAGATACAGCTAAGAGTTTAAAACCATATTTGTGTTTTAACATGAGTGGTGCTTACGAATTTACTGAAATTGCTCTGAAGTGCTAAGATGCTAAGGCATGCAGAACATCTGTGCTTTTAGGAAACAGAGAGAATACAGGTTCTGTTCTGATGTTTGTATTTACACCAGCATTTTACAGTGATTATTTAGATTACTTGGATCAGACAAACTGTAAAAAAATCCATACCATTGTTTTTACCTCCTATTTATTTCCTATTTTTAGAAAAAAACAATCTTAGGAAAAATTTCTGATACTTTTGTATATATTTTCTGGAACTTTTTTTGCTTCTTTTTTTGACAAAGAGCTTGTACTTAACTATTTTTAAACAGAGTTGATAACATATTATTGGAGTTTCTATTCCCTACAGCTTTCTATGACAGTTTTTTGTTGGCTTTTTGGTTTTTGCTTTTTTAATGTGATTCCTGAAAAAGAGTAGAAAATGATCCTATTCTTCATATCCCTTTAGGACGACTTATTAAAGCTGGAACATGTTCCCAATATTAGTTTGCCTACTTGAGGCTGAGGAAGAGGAATTAATTTTTTCTGAGGGTTGTCAGCACTGTTAAGGAGTATGCAGGCAGAAGATGGTGTGTTGGCATTCTTCTTAAAATACCGATATTTCATTTTGAACAGTTTGAAAGATCTCTATTCTGGCTTGAATACTGTCACATGAACTGAAAAAAGTGATTGAATGACTGTGAACAAAAGATTGTAAAAAATGATTCTGCCTTGGCTGTAGTACTCAAAATAATTACAGCTCCTGAACTGAATGTGGAAATCTTTTCAAAAGTTTTGCTGGACAACTAAAGCAGAATTTACATCTGCAGACCTTTATTTTCTTGGCAGTAATTTCAAACATGAAGGCAATGCTTCTTGGATGTGACTCTTTTTAAACTCATGCATGAAAAAGGTGAATGGTTTTGTTCTGGAGGTAGAGCATATTTTCTTTCTTGATACTTGACTAAAAAAATGTGAAAAAATGGAAAGCATAAATTTAATTAATTTTAGTAAGTAACATAACATAGGTTTTGCTTTTAATTGCAGTTACATAGGTATAATAATGATTTAAACATGAGTAGACTACCTGGCAAAATACAGAATGAAAGCATAATCATTGCTGAAAGAAAATCTCAAGACACTGTTTAAAAATCATTATAAAGCAGTCCATTTCTATTTTATTTATGTGTTTTTTAATTTGGATAATAAAAGATGTGTGAGGTGACCTTTCTCTTTTTCTATTTGATGTTTGCGTTTAAACTTTCCTCCAAATTTCAGAAAAATTCTCTTTTAGGATGAGGCTTAATCACCTCTGTCATACATCTGCTTATCTCACACTGCTACTTTTGTAGTTACTGCCATCACTGTCATAAGATGCAATGATTTTTTATATACAACCATGTATATGAACACTGAAAAACATATTAAAATAATAGAAACCAAATAAAAATAAATTTTTGTCAGTCATCAGTTTGTGTCTTTGTCCTGGTCAGTAAGTGTCTAACCCACCATCTTCTAAATTACAGCTAATAATAAAATTTGTAACATATTTATTTATTTATTTGTTATTTTTATTGTTTTTTACATAAAGTTGTAATTTTTTTGTTGCAATTCAAATGACACACCAATAAGATTATAGATGATTTTATCAAGTAGGTATTTGCATTGACTGCTTATGAAACCTGCTAAATGCTGTTCCCTACAGTTGACAGTAACGTTGAAATATATCTAATAAGTGAAAATAAACAATTTTATTGGGGCCACACATAGTCTCAGATGTTTTTGTTTAAGAAAATTTCGTAAATGAAAAACGTTGGGAAAAGCCATTTCTATTACTGTGTAAACTGTGTATGAGAGTGGGAGAGAAACACCTCCTCCTAACACCTCTTAAAACTGAATTTTAGTTTTGTATCCTGTTTATAGGTGCTATGAACTGTTACAGAACTGTTACATAACTATTGTTCAGATCCTTGTCTGCTGCATTTTCTCCTTTCAGGTCACATAATTTGCTAAACTTATGTTTTAGAGTCACGTTTAAGATGCTGCATTTCTTTAAAGTCTAAGAACTATTACAGTGCTTATTTTGTTGATTTAATTAAGAGAAGCCATATTTGGTCCTAATGTTTGTAGCATTAAGTGCCTGAATAATTGCTCTAGAGAGTCCTGTTCTTGGTTTACTCTTTGCTTCTCTACTTTACTTCCAGGTTTTGTTGTAGAAATAAAATTGCAGATGCAAAGTTCACCTATTCTCTTATTCACTGCTTTGGTACTCATTACTAGTTCATGGTCTTGTGGCCATTATGCATATTTGGCCATTGTTCACTCAACTACTGCATTTTAAAGGAACAAATGAGTTGCAGTTATTTTTCTTGAGTTGCTGAGATGTTTAATGAGGAAAAAATGGTTATGTGCATGATGAGTTCTAATTGAATCTGAATTCAAGGCTTTAATGTAATGGCAGCTTACTGAAGCAATTGCTTTGTTATTCTGCACATAGTTTAAAAAAATCAGAAAAATTACATCTACCTGATTCCAAACTGCAGGGATTTGCACAGTTCTCTTAGACAAAAGTTACTGAAGCTTATATTTTTTAGAATACTTGAGAGTTCTGCAAAAATTGAGATTTTCAGAACAACATTTGTATTCTGTGATGTGGCCACTGAAGAGTTTTTTTCTGGAATGTTCCCATTTATCTTGATATTGTCCAGCTCCTGTACTCACTGGCAGCTCTGCCAGAGGAGATTTTGTAGTGCTGGTGGAAATGACCATGTTTTGTGGTTGACTCAAGGACAAGAAAAGTGACTTGAAATAGTCCTGAAAAAAACTCCTTCAGAAATATGCTATTTAATGGTTAAGGATTAGATCAAAGAGTGTTTTTTTCTGAGCATTTTATGTTTACTTGCTGGTTTTTACAGTAGTTACTAGGAAGGTAAAGTATGTTCTCATTTTCTTTGTGCCCACAGCTCTCATACAGCTACAGAAAATTACTAATGTGCATTGTGAAAAGCTATTAGCAGTTTTGATGGTTGTTTTTTAATTACAGTTCATATTATGTAAATCGGTGTTCTGTATTTTCAATTTCTCTCTCTTTATTTTTTTTTATCCAGATTCCACCAAGAAAATTAAGGATGTCTTAGAAGAATTCCATGGCAGTGGTGTGTTAGCAAAATATAATCCTGAAGGGGTAATTTTTCTTGTTTCTTAATGATCAGAAATGATGGGGACAGTTTGTAAATTATATAGCATTATATAGCGTCATTCTTAGCATTTTAAAGAGAAGACTATTTATAAATCAGGTATTTGAAAGTGTTTGGGAAGCAAAAAACCAGGATGCCATATGATCTTGAATATCCCTGTAGTCAGTTTGGGTCAGTTATCCCAACTGTGCCCCTTCCCAAATCCTTACGTAGCTTCAGCTGCCTTGCTGGAGGGCTGGTGAGAAAAGGCCATGACTCTGTGTAAATGACTAAAACATCCTTCTGTTATCAACATTGTTCTCAGCACAAATCCAAAACACAGCTCCATGCAAACTACTGTGAAGGAAACTAACTCTATCCCAGCCAAAATCAGCACATAGATTCTGTTTCCCTTCTCTCCCCCACCCCTCCAAATAAAAAACAAACACCCAAAACACCTCCACGACCCTTATGATAAGATTAATAGGATTTCCAAGTGTCTGAAGATGGGAAATGTTAAGCATAGTTTCAAAAGTTATAAAAGTAAAGTCCACTAAGATTGCTTTATAAATTCTGTTTCCCTTGTGTTGTTTCTGTTTGTGGGATTTTCTCATGTTATGAAACAAAGAATTCAGCTGAAAAAAAGCTATGTGTGCATATTGTCACTACAGATTCACCACTAGACAAGGTATTCTGATTTGGCTGGAAGAAAAAGGCAGATTGTTTTCTTTTCTTATCCTCAATTGAAATTTGCATTTGCTTAGCACATCCTAATAGTGTGATTCAGAATGTAGCTAAATAAAAAACCTGTTTCAGTTATGTTTCTAATAGTAATATTTCTGACTGTGCTCACATTATATGAAATTCAGGATAGAAATATGTGCTAACCATTATGAATATTACTAGATCTTACATTTCAGGATGTAAAATGCAAAAAAATTTGTGAAAATATATTTGCAGTAATGCAATTATTGTCAACTAATGAGTTATAGCTTATTAAATATTGAAAAATCATTTGATGCTTTGAACTTGGGTGGGCATAATGCTACTCATTTTAGTCAGTTTCTGAGGAAAAAAAATTAGTAATTCAGTAAAATAGTGGGAGCTAATCCTGTAAATAATCACCTTAGATTTCCAGGATTCTACTTAAGTACATTAATAGAATATAAATGGATGGGAAAGCTGTGATCATCCACAGGCTATAGGACCTCCTTTACCTGCTTTTTGTTAGAATATAGACATACTTTTGATTTTGTTCTTTTTCTTTTTTAGGAAAAATGTGAACTGGTAAAATGGTCTTAATCTATGATATGTTTTTTCTTCTAATTCCTCACATATTTTCAGTCATCATACATGCTCAATTTTGTGAAGCATAGTCTGTTAAAGTAAAATGTAACTATGCGTGCTATGTGTATTTAAATAATACATTGCCATATAGGTAACATATTTTCAAATTGTCAGTTGTATGATTACCTAAAGTGGTGTGATTAGTCTCTTTTAACAAAGCCATTCTTCCCATTTGGGGCTACATGGAAGTTGAGTCATGGCAAGATGGGTACCCAGGAAAACTGCTCTGACTGAAGCCAGGTGAATTGGCAAAATCTGTATAAAGCTGGAATTAATAAGCACAGTTGGTCTTGAGATGAGTCTGTGACTCTGCATGGTGTCTCCCTGTTCTTCATTTCACAGCTCATCATTTGCAAAAATTCTGTCAGTGTACTGAAAGATCCAGAGCAGCAGAGTACCCAGGGCAGGGAGCAGGGCAGGAGGAGGGCAGGGGAAGAAGGAATTCAAGACAGATGTCCTGTGATGACTTCAATGTCTTCAGCAGGAATCAAGCTATTCACTAACTCCTGGGTCAGTACTGGACCTAGGCTAACCCTGGAAACTTTTGTACTTTGCTGCTTAGCACTTAGACTTCAGGGAGTGCAACATGAAGAAAACATAGCTAGCAACAAAGCTAATTTGGATCTAATAAGGTCTGTTAGCTCAAGGTTCATGCCATAGCTGAACTGAAAGCAAAGTGGCTGAAATTTCCTCTGGCACTGAGTGAATATTCTATTCTGACAAGCAAACTGCCTTTGCACAGGTGTGTCTATATTTTTGGCATGTATTCAGCCTGCTGTGTGGATAAGCTCTTTACAAAATGATCTGCAAGTTGATTTTATGTGGTTGGATGAGGACTCTGTGGATTGGTTATAGGTAATTAACTATTATATGTAAATGAGATGACAAAAATTAACTGATCCAGCTGGCATCAGTCTTAGTGCAGCTATTTGTTTCCAGCACTTCTGCCTTGTTGTTTTGTTTTGTAGAGGATACCATTGTATTTTCTTTTTACATCTCTCTTTACCAGATAATTATCTTATAAATACTCTGAATGGTTTAAGTCTTGTTCTACCAAAAGATGATGTCAATTTTTTACCAATAAACATGGGTCCTAGACCCATGGCAAATTCATCAGAGGGATATATTTAATTAAATATATACTTACATATTTACTTACATATTTAAAGGGTTTAGGAATTTTTTTCACTGAATTGGTCCTACAGTGCAGTTTTTTGTCACAGGCTGATCTAATAGAATGCAAAGAGCAAAAGAATTGGTATTCAAAACTTGATACCTGAAATAATCTTACATTATTTTATATCTTGTTGATATATCACTTACTGAGTGAGTGGATTTTAGGATTTATGGGAAGTGGTGTATATAATTATTAGAAGGTTACCTACTATAGGGAGTTTATTTATGGAACTTTTACTTTCTGCTTTCAGCGTAAGGGAGATGCCTAAAATTTCTACAAATACTACTGAACACCTGCCCTTTCATGTTCTTCTCCAAGTCAATATCAAAGACATAATTAAGAACAGATTTTATACATGGTATAAGACACATCATCTAAGACCAGCCTCTTGGAAAGCTGTGATTGATAAATATTCTTTTCAGCATTTGAGATCTATTTATATTAATTTCATCCATTTCACTTTGAGGGGAGCATTGAATAGGTTGACAAGAATTAGGAAAGCAGACAGAGCTAAAGACAGTGTCTAAATGGGCAGTGAATACACAGCATTGTGTGCTTGTAGACCTAGTATTGTCATCCTTTTTGAGTGCATCCTGATTTTGAGGAGTCCATTGGCTTTCTTGGCCACCTGGGCACACACTGGCCCATGTTCAACAGACTGTCAAGCAGCATCCCCAGCTGCTTTTCTGCTGGGCAGCCAGACAATTTTTCCCCAGCCTGTGGAGCTGCCTGGGCTCACTGTGACCCAAGTGCAGCACCAGCACTTGTCCTTGTTGAACCTCATGTCCCTGGCCTTAGCCCACTGATCCAGCCTGTCCTGATCTCTATGCAGAGCCTTTCTGCCCTCAAGTAGGAGATCACAGCTTTTTCCCAACAGGGCATCATCTTCAGACTGACTAAGGTGCAAGTCTACCTTTGTCCAGGTCATTGATAAAGATACAGGACTTGGTGGGTGCTGGGAAACACCACTTCTGACTGGATATAAATAACTCCACTGACTCCACTCCCTAGGCCCAGCCACCTGGCCAGTTTATTACCCAGTAAGGGTGCACCTGTCTAACCCATGAGCAGACAGTTTCTCCAGGAGAATCCAGTGTTAAAGGACATACTAAAAACCTTGGAGAGGTCTTTTTCAACCTTGATGATAATGATTCTACAGAAGTCCAGGTAGACAATATCCTCATCTACTAAGCAGGTCACCTTGTCATAGAAGGGGTTTAGTTGTCAAGGACCCAGGAATCAAGCAGGATCTGCCTTTATGAAACTCCTGCAGGCCTGGGCTGATCTCCTGGTGCTCTTGTGTGTGTTATGTAGTGGCATTGAGGATCATCTTCATGATTTTTCCACTTGGATTTTAGAATATTCAGTTCTGATAACTGAATTCTGTTTCATTTACAGCCCTTCTTGTTAACAATTTTTAATGCTTTTTTTAAAGTACATGTGGAAGAACTACTAACATTATATTTATTTATCTATCTTGGTTGTGTGTCATTGCATGTTTAGAAATAAATTGCTTGCACTGTCTAATAAAGACTAGAGAGCTGACTTAGAAGCATTTTCTTGACTTATGAGCTAACACAAGAAAATGGGATAGTCCATCTAATGTCTTAAACCTGCTCATCTAAATCACTAACCTTTCACTAAAAATATTTCTATTATAAAAACAGAGCTTGGGTATTATGACACTGCACTAATGTATGTATGTTCTTTCTTTCCTTGCATGTGTTACAGAAACAAGATATACTTAATCAAGTAAGTAATGCTAATTTGATTTTTTTCTTTCTTTATGCATAGGTGCAGTATATTTTATTTTGTAGGCTTCCATTGAGATGTACTTATTAATAAATACTGCATGTGGCTATTTTTGCAGAAAATAGAGTAATATTTGAATCTGAAACTAGAATGCATTCCTTTTCTGCTGGCAGAATTTTTCACGGAGTGAATTTCATTTTTGTCATTCACAGTACATAATTTTACTAACATTAATTGAGTTTAATATGAGAAATAAGTTAAGAGCAAGTAATTGACTTGTTCCATACTTGTCACAGAAATTTCTCTTTACTGTGAGATTTCATAATGGTCTGTACTATTCTGATATGACAAGAATACATCTCAGGAAAAAATATTAAATACTGATTTCTGTAACCATATAATAACATTTATATGTAGCAGGCTTAAAATTGCAGTTTGAATAATTTGAATAAGGCTTATGCTGTGCTTTAAGCAATTGTGACTTTACAGCAATTGCAAGAGAAGTGGTTAAAATGCTGATCATCAACCCAAGAAGCTGTGCCTGAGGAACTTCAGTAGCCTCAAACAAGGCATAAAGGTAGAATGGAAAAAAGAAGGAAAGGAAGAAGGACTAATCAAATGAACTATTTCTTTAAGTGACCTAGTTATCCTTTCTTGGTAACACAGAGGTGTTAAAAAGCTCCAGCTCTGCTGTTCTCAGAAGAGGCAGCCAGACACGAGAACAATGAGAAAGTCAAGAGAGCGAAAGGGGTAGTTTTGTAGGAGCCCCTAACTTTCAGGGGTCAGAGGCTAATTGAACTTTTGGAGATGTGTTAAGAGCAGAACTCCCCAGTGGCAACAGGGCTTTCTTCAGATGACTGATGTTATTTCTTTCTTTTTTTTTTAATAAGCTAACAGAGTGACTTCAGAGGGTCCTGAAAGAGAAGGTTTCAGCATTAAAGCAGTGTGTCTGTGACCAATGTTGAGTGTAATCTCATCAGTATTTAGCTAATTACTTTGTAAAATGAGTAGGTGAATAATAATAGAATCAACAAACTAAATGAAATTTGGGAATTAATATCACACTGGAAAAGCTTGATGAGGTAATGGACTTGTAAATGAAATGGGATGCATGTGTGCAGGGTAGAGTGTTGTGTACCCTGGTCCAGCTGGCATTGTCAGATAAATTGATGTGTATGTAGTTGATCACAAGATGAATGCAAAATATCACTGTGGTTTAGTCATGAAGAGGAGAAGGATGTTACTGGGATGTTGTGATAGTGTTCCTGTGGCCATGGCAGTCTGGAAAGAAGACAAAACTTTTAAGATGAGGTAGTGTCTTAGGCCAATTGACATTAGTGGAAAAGTAGTTAAAATTTCAAGCACACAGGAATATGGTTTGGAAGGATATTTTGTGTCCTTTGCCTCAGCTATGTTCTTTGATGTGACAGAAGATATTGAATTCCTCTAAAGATCTTGCCATATTATAATATATTAAGTATTTCCACTACAAATAGGAAGATTTAATTTTCTATAAAAAAGGTACTGCAGAAGTCACATCTTTCTACTTTTGTCCAAATGATGGGATGAAGTGAACTCAAATTGGAACTAATGTACAGAAGGTTAGTAGGATGTGCACAATTATAGCATATATAATGTAGGAGAAGCCTGTCCCTCACATGTAAGAAGCTGAAGTTGTATCTTTCTAGCTACAGAAGAAAAGAATGGAATGTCTTGTGTGTATCACCAGCAGAAACCTCTAGGTTTCAGACACTGGGTACTCTGTTTTTCTGGCTCCATGGGCAAAATTTCTAGGGAAAGCTTTCTGGATACCTAGAGAGTTGGGAAGCCTGCCAGGCAGAGATGCTGTCAGTCTGGCTGGGAGCCTGCTTTTTGTGGAGCGTGTTGAGGGCATTGAGGTGTAAAATATTTCAGATAGTCAATTTCTGCTGCAAAACCATTCAGTTTTGAACATTTTAAATTATCTTTACTGGTCTCTCTCTATCTCCTTTAGTCAGTCTGTGCTACCAGTGCTAATCTCCTTCTTTGGTATCCTTCTTTCCTTTTGATACACTTCTCTGCTTTAAGAACTTAGTTTTATCCTTTTTTTCCTTTACATTATTGTGTTGTACAGTAACTTTTGTTTAAACTTAATGAGCCTATTACTACTTTCATTTACATGTCACATGATAAAAAAACCAAAGAGCTTTAGACAACCTATTTAATTAGGGGGTGGTGTTATTTGTTTGTTTTCCTTATGAAGAACAATATGTTATGTTTTGGGTTTTTGTTAATGTGATGACTTCAGCCATGCTTGTTTGACCTGCATGGTGGCATCTAGATAATGTTTATGAAACTGCATAGGAAAACAAAATATGGCAAAAATACTTTCAGTCGTAATTTATTGCAGGAATTAATCGACAAATGGAAATGTCTTGAAGTCTTCTTGTGCAGTAGAGATACTGATAGTTACAAATGTATACATGTATAATTGAGCAGATGCCACTCCTCATGTTCTTTTAATTCTTTCTAAGCTATACTTTAAAATACTGCTGAGGAGAAGGTCAAACTTAGGTCAATTACTATAGCTCCTCTTTTTCTAAAATCTGTACATTTACTTTGTATAAAGGGGATGTAACTTGATGACAAATGGAATGGGACATTTTAAAACTTTTTCTGTTGGTGTATGTTACTATTCCTAGTGAAGGTTCCAGTTAGGCTCAGATTGTGTTATATCTCAGCAAACAGAGATTTTATGCTCATTCATGGAGTGAAACTTTATTAATTTGTATCTTTAAAACTTTAAAGAGGGAGGAATGAGCAAGAACAGGTAACATGACACTGTCACCTATTACTTTTCTTACTAAAAGTGTTGTAGCAAGTATTTCTTAAAAATTGCAGCTGAAATAACCTCCACAAAAATTTGCAATGTACAGACAGGGTCATTGTAGATAAAATATGTGAGAATACCGCTGCCATAGAATATGCATAGAAAAAAGATTTTTCTTAATTCTAAGCACATTATGAAAATTCCAATTCTGACATGTTTGTCTGTGAATAGGTTTTTACACAATCTGCACGTGCAGATAAATTGTTTGTTTCAACCAGAACTTTTTGTCATAACTGACGTTTTTCAGGGATTCCTTAGTTTTGCTATTTTAATTGGCCTTTGTCTGAGCCATGCTACCTACCCCATTTTTCCTGACTAATTATTCTAGGACAGAATGCAAACTTTCTGCTTGTCACTTTGTTTGATATGTAATAATTTCAGGTAGATTTTGAATGAAAATCTTCTACAAGAGCATTCTAAAAGTATGTGATTCATCACTCTTCTTGAAAAAAAAATCCCACATTTGTATAGTAATTGTAGCGTATTCAATAAGAGTTAAGTATTAAATGCAAGTACTTACGTATGAAGTACTTAAGGATATACAAACTTAGGCACATATGCAATTATGTATTAAGGAAAACCTGCTGATAAAAAAGTGTTTGGGTTTTCTTTTACCTGCATGTAAGATTGAGATGAGACTGCAGTAGCTGGTGAGTACATTTCAGATTTCTTTTGGTAATTAGTATCATTTTATTTTAATAACATGAGAATGTTATGCTTAAAAATCTAATTATTGCATAAAAATTGAGTTTTCCCATTTCCATTTTAGATGTTTTGTTAAGCTTACTTCTTTGAAGAGCTGGGGGAAAATTTTGGCAGTAATTTATATCTGTGTATTGGTAATATCCAAATATTATTTGTCTATATGGAGTATTTGGTAGGAGCAGGCTGTGAGAACATGTGGGTTTAAATTTTTTTTTTAAACATTCATATCAGTAGATATGAATTTGAATGCTGATATAGCTAAGAAATAATCTTATTTGGTTACCAGAATTTTCAAAATTAATTATGTGAAAACTGTATTAAATTGAATGCATAGATCAGAAAATGATAAGGGCTTTGAATTTAAACTGAATCTTACCCTGATGCCCAAAGCTAGTCTTCATGAGAAATTGGAAATTTAATTTGAATGAACATTTAAAATACATTTTCAACACCAAGAACTTATGCATTCTCATATGATTCATGGGTTTTAGCTTGTTAATCATCTGTATGTAATCTCTCCACTTTTTTTCCACATCTTTTGGCAATGTCAGGTTTTGACATGTGATCATCAACGAATCTTCAAGACTCTGACTTTAGTGGGAATGCTTTAGCACTGGTATTCACAGCTAATCACATCATTGTCACTAATGCACTCACATCAGTGTTTGCCAGTGTTGTCATAGCACAATGTGTGAATCAAGGCCCTGTAATATCTACTCTTAGTCAACAGTTCATTTTTCACATATTGGGTCAATATAAGTAGTTTAAAAAGAAATAATCAGTTAAAGGAGCTTACCCAATCCCAAAAAATAACCCAGAGCAATTACTGTCAGTAGATGAAAGCTGATTATATTTTTGGCACCATTTGGAGATCAGACAACAGAGTTTTAAAAGTAATCAATTGAAAATTACATTTCAGCATAATTCTCTTTCTGTTATGTGTGAAATGGTCTTTTTAATAAATGAAAACCATATGTCATGGAAGTCTCTTGAAATAAATGGTTTCTCTTTTTTTCTTTTCTCTCTTACATTCTGTTTTTCAGGATGCTGAAAATAGTGGCTTATGCTGAAATATTTTGTACAAATCTAAAAGAAGAAAAGACCAAAAAGAATGTGGTATTTTAAAAGAATTTATGGGTGGAGATTAATTTCAAACACTAGATCATGTCTTGTTCCCATTTATGTGGCCAGTGTGGTGGGGAGGAATAAAAGGAGCATTATTCTACCCCTCCCTGCCCTGCTCCATCCACAATGGCAACTCTTTTGTCAAGAGACTATTAATTTTTTGGTGTCCTGTGAGGAGAAAGAAAGTAGTGGTACAGCTTCTCTCCCTTCTTTCGACATATCATCCGGAAGAACTGGTTGTTGTATTTATGCTAGCTAGGAAAATATAGGAGACAGTTAGACCTCTTCTATTGCAGTTTTTAGGATAGATCTTGAGTCAAAAGCTTCCATTTTCTTAATAAATTATTGGTTCACTTCAAATGTATTAGTGTGGTAGGAGTTAAAATACTACATAGCAAAGTTAAAAAACTTGTATATAAAAAGATGCAAAATTTTCCTTGTATAGATCCTGTTTTTCACTGAAGAGCCATGTTTTCTGTGTTCTCCATATTGGGATTTACTGACTTTTGATGTCTCTACTGTGTAGAGTTTTGTAGAGTTTTGTTTTTTGGCACAAAACATACATATCAGTACATAAACCTTCAATATAAATACTTGGATCTTTCTTGATCTTACATATCTGTGTTTGCTATCAGTAAAGCAGAAAAGCAAGTTACAAAATTGAACGGCTTAACTGCTCTAGGAGAAAGGACAAAAGCAAATACAAACAGTGTTTGTAGATGGAGTTCAGCTTCTTCCTCTGTGTTGCTCAGGATGTTAGGAGCCATTTTGCTGCTTGGGACAGAACCAGGCATTTTAAGGCACCTCCATAGCATGTTGTAGCCAAAATCAGGAGATAAAGACCTGTGGCTTTAGCTGAGTGTTGGCCTATATGCGTATGATACAAAGCTAGAAGAAACCTGAATTTTTTGCTATTTTGCCAAGCAAAATTATAACTGCTATTTGGAGACCAGGCCTTCAATTCCTGTTCATCTTCAGACTGAGACTCACCCTCTGTGAAGTAGCACTAAATTAGTGTAATGTACTTACCAGTGAGTGCTTGAGAAGAAACAGAACTCTTATCATAGTAATTGGAGGTGTTTTAAAGCATATTAAGCATAGACTGATGCACATTTGTTTTTCTGTGGAGTCCCTCATATTCTGCTTATCTGGGATTCAGAAGAAACTGAAGTCTGGGAAGAAAGAGCTTTGCTCTTTATGCCGTTGGTGTGGAGTAGACAGAGGAGTAAGATGCAATCATGCAATCTTTAGTGATGTGTGTAAGGTAAAAAGCATCTTACACATATCTGTGAGATGTATTGGATACACTGCAAAGAAATCCACATATGGTCATGATATTATGGAAAATAGTGGTTGCTTTAATGTCAGGTTTGTAGTATTTTTTGCAGTAATAGAAATATAAAATTCCAGACTACTTTTTAATCTACGAATAAAATGAGATTTTTAGTGCACCTAAAAACCCCAAACTATTTTTAATGGTTTTGTTTCTTCATAGTTCTGAATTCTTTAGTCAAAGTAATCAGTGTCATCCTGGAAACTCTCTTGAAATATGTAGTTTATCCTGAAAACTGTATTTAATCAGTTGCCAGGTCTTAAGTTTCTTTGTGAATTCCACTTCTTTAAAATTAAGGTTCCTTAGTAATCTTTTTTTCTAGTTCAATGATTGCCATTTGTTCAAATGTGTCTTTTTGTGTGTGCTTGATGTTCTTTCATGTGATTTTGTGTGGTATCTTAAGAAAGATAAACTAGTGTTCAGATTTAGGGAAAAACCGTATCAGCTAACAGCTTGGCCAGGAAGATCATCTAGTTTCAAGACCCCTGCCATGGGCACGGACGCCTTCTACTAGGCCAGCTTGCTCAGAGCCCTTGAAAATTGCCAGGGATGGGGCATCCACAACTTCTGTGGGCAATCTGTTTCACCATTCTCACTAGAAAGAATTTCCTAATACCTATCCTAAAACTACCCTTGTTCAGTTTCAAGCCATTGCACCTTGTCCTATCTCTACCTGCCCTTGCAAAAAGTCCCTCAACAGCTTTCTCATCAGCTCCCTTTAGGGACTGAAAGGAGCTATAAGGTCTCCCCAAAGCCTTCTGCTCTCCTGAACAACCCCAACTCTCTCAGCCTGTCTTCATAGGAGAGTTTTTCTGAAAATACAGAAGGACAACAAAAGGCCAGGCTAAAGAATTTTCTACATAATTGACTTTTTAAATGTGTTTTTATAGACAGGTAAATATATCAGAATGCTTGGTGAGCTGTTAAATAGTTTGCTAGGAGCTTTTATCTGCTGGGGTAGAAGGAACTACAGTGTTCTGAGGATGTACTTTTAGATCTTACCTCAGTTCTTCCACTGAATGCAGATTATAACTCAAAAAAGCCTCCTTTTGTCTGCTCCATCATAATTTTCCTTAAGAGTGTCAGGCAGCTGCTCCAAGTAGGTTGCCTACAGATGCGGTTGAAATTTCTGATTCCAAATCTGGGGTCTGCAGCTCATTTCCAGCCTTTTCCCTGCCTCATACACAGTTACCCAGTGATGCCTCCATGATAGCCAAGCTGCAATGGAGGTAGGGTTGTAAACAAGTTTGGGAGAAAGACTGAAAACTTCCACCTCTGTTTGCTTGGCCCAGATGTCACCTCCTCGGATACTCAGTCTGTACACAAATGGCATTGTCTCTATCTTTCCTGACTTCTATTTTAAGAAAAATAGGTGCTAGATGGTATTACTTTTTACAGTTGCCACTTTTTATCCATATAGGTAGTGTTGCTTTAACTTCATTTATTCATATTTTAAAAAATGTATAAGGCATGACAGAATTCAGTGATAAACTTTCATTGTATTATATTATTCTAAGAATAGTATTATGAGGATATTTCTTCAGTTAATAATTTCTGTTTCATCCTGGTTCTTAAAGGGCTATTTGAGTGAAGGAATTTTCTCCAAAGTAATGGGAGTTGGCAGAACAAATCCTGATTGTTCATAACTTCCTTCTAAAGTGAAGGATACCATAAGCCTTAATCTTCAGAAAAATTTCCACCACAACACACTGGTTTGGTGTGGGTTCTTTACCTAGAAAAATTCAGTTGAAACTTCAGATCTGGGTAAATCTCTCTCTACTTGCTTAGTAGACAGGAATCATGACAGGAATGTTCTCACAGTTTGTGGAAATAAAGACAGATTAATCAGCTTTGTTTCACTGTCACTTCTGATTTTAATCGTAAGAAAGTAACAGTGAGTTTTTTTGCACTGATGGAATTTTTTGTGGGTAATCTTTTCATGGAATTTACATTAAAAACCCCACAACTGTTAGATGTTTTGGACTAATGCATACATCAAAAAATTTAATTGTGAAATACATGCAGGATGTGAGATTATGTGCTACAGTCCCAGAGGCACTGAGGTACCTCACTGAGCAATCTATAATTGCTGTTTGCTGCTTCATTTAGCATTAGTTTGTGATGGTGTGTATGGATGAATATTTATTTATGTATATGCAATACATATATTTGTTCTGTTTCTTCTAGCATAGGTGTAGATCTTGAATGGATTATTTCCTCTCTGACTAAAGATAGCATCCAACTCTGGTGGATTATTTAAATTTTAAAAAGAAAATAAATAAAATCTTGTCTCGTCTTGTTTCTACATAAGCATCTTAAATTTTTCCATGTGTCCAGAAGTACTGCCTTAACAGCTGAAACATTTTGGCCTCTTTTTTTGTACATCTCTGTGAGTACATGTTCAGATCATCTCATTCATAGGAGTTTATCAGTAATTTGTTCAGTCACATTTTTACAAATATTTAATAATTTTGTAGATGTACAGAAACCTTATTTTTGCCTTCAGTGTTTCTTCAGCTCTTTCCTGATATTTTGATGCTCTTTAGAGACGTAGGTTTGAGTTTCCTCAGGCAAATGGGAAGTCGGCCAAGGTGATTCCCGCTGGCAAGTTGTCTTTACCAGGAGATTATTTTTTTCCCCACAAGAGGAAAAAATCTGTCACTTTTTCTCTGCTTTCAGAAGGAAGTGATGGTCTCAGTTGTACTTGGGGCATAGCACATATTTTGGTTTTGTGCGGATGATTTTATTTTTCTGTGAATATGTATAGTGAGAACCTTCTTTCCTTGGCCAGTCAGTGACTTAGACCTGATTATAAACTTTGGTCTGTTTCTTCTTTATCTGTTTGGAAGGAGCTTAGAGAAAAAAAATCAAAACCCAATACTTATGGATGAAATGCTTGTTGGAAGTTTAGGGCTAGGATTAATTTTGAAATTTTGTGGCTGGTTAATGAAATGTTACTGATTTTCACCAACAATTTATAGTGTAGGAAAAGATGCACATTTTTAATTTCTCTATGCATTGAGTCATAGTGAGTGCAGTTCCATGTCTGCATTCAGAGAACTAAAAATTGTTTAACGGTTTACACATTTTATTTGCTAAAAATAATTATTAAAGTTAAATTTATGCAGTGTTGCCCATGTCTTACATTCCTTCTCCTTTTCTTTTCTCCAAGGTAAATATATAATTTTTAGGGTTTTTTTCTTATATTTAGGTGTTCAAAAATATTGATAAAATCTATAAGTAGGAACTAACTACTTCTAAAAATATAATAAAATTAATTTTATATGACTTTTGTAGTTTAAATTAGCTAAAACTCTGTGGTGGTTTTGAATGTGCGCTTCTCTGGAGTTATACCAAAATTTTTCATTACCAAATGAAATTTCATTACCCAGTAATACATAAGTCTTATTTTGTGAAGTTTCTTTTTGTGAAAGAAAAAGACCTCCAATAAACTTGGAAAATAAGTTTGATATATAAAAATAGAAATTTAGTTTTATATTATTAGTATAAACCCCTTTATTTTTCTGTGACCTACAGGCAAGGATTTTATTAGAGTCAAAGCTAAAACTGCACAGATTTTTTTCTTCTTTTAGACTCCCTCAGAAGATTTAGGCCAAATTATTTGAAAGTTCTTTCATGTTTTTCTGATTCAACTATGTCCTATTTTATCTCTGTTATGTTGAAATCCCTGAAATCCCTAAACTTGTGATCGTAATCTTCCTATGACCTGACAGTCTCTTGTGCAGTGGAATTAATTAATTAATTAATTAATGTGCCATGCAAATTATTGTCAGTTTGGTTCATCCTCTCATGCTCTCATCCCCTCACTTTTGAAACGTCATGGAAAATGCTTTCTGAAATGCTACATCCTTCTTCCTCAGATTCATTTAAATTCAGCCTGAGCTTCTGGAATTCAAGCAACTGTTGAAAATTAAGCAATTAGCCTGCATGCTTAAGAAAACCACATCCATCATTATGGTTTATATATTATTCTGATGTTATTGATCTGAACTGTTTAATTAATTTTTGTGAATTCATTAGCATAAATAAATTATTTTCAAACCATACCAAAATTCTCTGAACTTTTAATCTGAGAAATTCTGATAATGACAGTAAAATTTAAAAGTAAGATCAAGCATGATACATGTTAAGGTGGAAGATTGTTGTTCTCTGCTTTCCTTCTTTTTTGTTTTTTTTTGTCTTTTTGCTTATCAAAACATTGTGCAATACATTTGAAAAGTGACTGGGGTTTGGGGGAGATGCTGGTAATTAAAGGAAGGGTACTTACTTGCTGCAGCATTTTTCTATTTTAGAAGGATAAAGTTCCATGAGAAAAAAGAAAAATAGTCTGCAATTTCAGAATAGAGAAATGACTATAATATTGTGTGTTGTTTTCTCTATTGTGAAAGTAGTTTTAAATAAGCTGAGCAAAAGTTTTGCATCTTTACATGCTTTGTTCCAAATAAACCATACTGAATACTTTAACCTCCACTTGGTGAGAATGCTCTGACACTTCTGTGTCTTCTACAGTGCTGCTCTCAGGATTTCTTTTAAGAAATTCCTCCATTTTTCTATGGTCGTGTAATAAGTTATGTGTATTATAATGAGGGAGAGATGGTTGAGATGGCACTGAAAGCAATTTAAAAGTGAGCCTGTTTTTGGAAGATCACCCTTTTTCTTTGGGAAGCTTGATGGATGATCCAAACTACTCCTAGGTCTGCTGTAGACTAGCTTAGTTCTCTTATTTACTGTATATACATTTACAAAAACAAATATCCAGATATTACTATACCACTTTAGAGCTCAATTCTAATAGGATAATCGACACCTATTATGTTAGGTCCAATTATGTTAGATCCAATGTTAGACCAATTACGTTAGGTCTTCTAGAACATTTTTCAGCTATGCAGTATAATATCTATAATTATAATCCCAGATTTTGAAGTTTTAGGCAAGAACCTAGTCACAGGACCCTACACAGAGATCTCTCTTAGGCAGGATTGCTTTTATACATTCTTTACATACAGCATGTGATTTTGCACCTGCATTTTTGGCCATTCTAAACATTTCTGATGTGTATTCAATTTGCCAGCTCCTGAGTAACTTCCATTATAATTTGAAAGCTTTTGGATATGCAGCATCTGAACTCTGGTTATATGAATATTGGGGAATATTGCTCTCCTGGGGGAATACAGGTCGCAGAGCCTGTTAGAACAGAGGATAAAGTGCTGTCAGCTGAAGAAACCTGGCTGTAGAGCAACCTTTAGACCAACCACTCTCTGTCTTTGGTCCTTTGCCAAGCCACCCTGATTGCTGGAACTCAGGATGTCAAATATAACAAATGGACATGGTAGCCAAGTCATATATGTATATACATTAGTATCTCTTTTCTAGCAGTTTGGAACATGTGTTGGAGGATATTGGCTTAAATGATAGCCAGACCATCTTTACCAAATATTGAAAAGTTTGAATATCTTTGAGAAAAGGTCTTCAGGAAGAAGGAAGTACAAACCTATTTTTCCATTTCTCTACACTGGTATAATTCTGAACCCATTAAGTTAAAAAAACCTCCGTAGCATTAGGGATTTAGTTACTGCTGGCAGCTTGGAGAATCAATGCCACTCAGGCAGCAGTTAAAAAATCTAAGGTGGCTCTAAACACAGGGAAATTTTTTTGCAATATATACATAAAATCCACAGACAAGATAAAGAAGGAAAAAATTAATGTAGTGTAAAGATATTTACATGGCCATCCATAAACCTTAATTTAAATGGAATTATAATTTTGGTTTACTTTCCATTTTCACTTAGCTGTTTTTTTGTGTATATGATTCTGTGAGACAGCTAAGACACATTTCATTAATGCACAATTTAACAAAGCAATTTCACATTGTTAAAGTCAGTTGATTTAGTGATTAATGTATTTGTTATGCTTGCAGATAAAAATACATTCATATAGTGTATATTAGTGTAACAATTACTGATTTACTTGGATGCTGATACAAATCCTTTTGTTATTGTGATTCATAGTTTATAAACAGTGAATTAAATGTCAGAGGCTTTATTAGAGAGAAAAAATGTAAAGTTTGTAGCATGAATGCAACCGTGTATGATTTACCAAGGTAAAAGAGTGTGGCTGAAACTGTCTGATGAGATAAAGATAGTGAGTCCATATCCAAGGTGATTATTTCCATTTTACACCCATCAGCATTGTGAAAAATTTTTTTCAGTGTCTTCTATTTTTGTCTTCAGAAGGTGAGAGTTTTATGGGTTCCACTGCACTTCTTTCTCAAATGAGGTGTTCTGTATTAGAAGCTCAGCAGAGATACCCTCTTGCCAATCTTGCATTCCTAATAATTATGACTTGGACAAGAGGAATCAGAGTTTGCAATTTGTGGCGTTGATCCCTCATAAAGTTGATGATGCACATTTAAAACATTACCCTTCGGTAGTTAGGTCTTTATCTTAACGGGAAACACCTTATTTAGCGTGCACATAAAATTTCAATATCTCATAAATACATTAAAAAAGTAAAACTCAAAAGAAATCAAGAGAAGTTTCTGCTCCTAAGTCTTAAAATTATATTAAAATAATAGCTAAAATTATTTCTACTGTGACTCAGATTCCAAATTCAAGGAGTTCTTTGAAAGTTCACTTTCTATTTTATTTTTTCTGGCATGGTTTCAAGCTGATTCTTGGTAGTCTTTTCCCTCCTTCTATGTCCACTGTGATGAACTAAAGGAGTTGCACTAGACTTTTTTATGGAGATATGGAGTATTCCTGAAGAATAGGGAAATTTCTCAAAGTTAGTTTTGTGGTATCATGTGGATTTATCCCTTAATTATTTAACAATTACAAGTTGCTATTTTGTTTGATCTATGAAGTAACACTATGTTTCATCAGATTAATAATTGATAAGCTGTTTTGCAATCACAAAGGTAATGCTAAATATGCAGTTGTGTCAATATGTTTCAGGATACCTTTATCTTCATTCTCTATTAGCAGGATAAAATGGGATTATAATGCTTTGCATTGCTGTGATCCCATTGCATCCTACACCTTCCTTGAGGGGGAGGTGCTGGTATCTCCCTGGTGACTAGCAGCAGGACATGAAAAAATAGAAGGAAGTTGCATCAGAGGAAGTTCAGATCAGGCATCAGGAAAAGGCTCTTCACTGGGAGGCTGGTTGGTCAGTGGAAGAGGCTTTCCACAGCATGTTTTGTCATGTCGCCAAGCCCATCAGAGGTCAAGGAGCATCTGGATGATGCTCTTAGTCATATAGTTTAGTTTCAGGTAGTCCTGTGAGGAGCAGGAAGTTGAACTCGATGCTCTTTATGTATTCCTTCCAACTTGAGAAAATCTGTGACTCATTTTATTACTTAAAACAGACAATGCTGTTTTCACAGAAAAAATCATCATACGAGTTTTATTAATTAGCTCTTACCTCGCTGGCAAAACCAAAACCAAATTAAGCTAAATGACAAATGTTCTGGATCAGCAACTTTTATTTTTTCCTCTCTAAGTAATACTGCATGTCTGAGCACTCTCATTTGAACCTATTTGAGACAGGGTGATTAGTATCTCTTTGACAAACACCAGCAAAGCGTGTTGCCACATAGGAAAAGACAGGAGGCCTTCAATTCCCTGAATTAGGCATCAACAAATCCCCTGCTTTTTGTCTGTCTAATTATAGGAAAAGCTAAAGACATGCTAAGTACATCCCTAGGAGCTCTGTAGGCTCCTTGATGCTAATCAAGAAATTTGAAAGCATGGAACTTGATTTCAGGGTCCTGATATAAGTGCTCTGAATTTACTCTGGGCTGTTTTGCACAGTGATCTGAGGTATTGTAGCAATGCTGTGAATTTTCAAAGTAATACTTAATTCAATAATCACTTTCAAGAATAGGTATACCAGTCTGTATCTTCAGAAATCAGTATATTCAAATACAGTCCAAAGCTTTTGTCAACAGAATATTATTTGATGGATTAGTGTGATTTGTTTTTTTTACAAAATATTTTTTTTCTTTTTTACTTCCCCTTCACTGCAGACAATTGATTTAGAAGGGTTCAAGCTGTTCATGAAGACTTTTCTGGAGGCAGAGTTACCAGATGATTTCATTGAACACCTTTTTACATCATTTAGGAACAAAATCTCTCACTGCAGCCCATTAATTAAAAACAAACCACAGCACCTTTCTGGGGGTAAGTAATAAAATCAGTACTTAAAGAGCTAAAGGTTCCCTCATCCTGCTGTTTTACTTGTAATAGCTGTAAATATGTGGAATTCTTAACTACATGTTGAGGGTTTTTTTTTTTTTTTTGGTATTTGTGAAATTAGAGAAGCTAACTCAACCAAAATAGGAAATACTGTGAAAAGAATGGAAATTAAATGGTTTCGTCTTTTTAACTCACAATAATGATGCAGCTGAGACACCAAGTGGACATTCTTTGTCATGTTAATGCTAAGCAGATTGCTATGGTGACATGTTCTTGTTGCCTGCTCTCCTGGACAAACACTTAAAAATCTTCAAGCTTCATGCAGGAGGCTCCGACTGGGTTCAGCCATTTCTGTGCCAGTTGCTGCTGTTATTCCTAACTGTATAGCTGTGATTCTGTTGTTTTTAATCCTACATCTTAGTAGCTGTCAATATTTTAATGTAGGGTAAATGTTGGTATATCACTAAAAGTGATTTTGATTTCAGTGGGCACAGCTAAATTCTGCCCTGTATAGGTGGTACTCAGCTTTCTTCACTTTCACTGTAGTTCTCATTGACATATTTTATTCCTATGTGTGGTAAAATTATAATAATGATAATTCTTATAACATCATTATTAAGGATAATGCTGTTACTGTTGTTGTTTCAACCGTATGTTAAGTTTCTTACTCTGATGTTGCCTCCTAAAATACTTTTCTCCTACACTAGCTTCTTTTCCAAGTTTGTCAAGAGTTTTTTATTTTTTCTGTTACTAAGTACTTTAGAAATAATACAGTGTAATAGCAGTTTAGGAACCTTCCATGTTTTTAGAATAATTCCAGAAGGACTGTTTGATAAATTGTTACATCCAAAACATATTCAGAGAGGCAGTCCAGTTCACCTTGTGCAAGAATTGTTTGAGCTTGAAAATCTACTGGGTTTATGTTGTAATTCAATTTCATGGTTTAAATTAAATTTCACATCCTGATAATTCGTAACTTTTAACGAACTTTTAACCTGTGCGTTGGTACATTTTGATGTGCAAATGGAAACATATTGAAACACTTGGTTTTGGGTATCTATTTATTTTTAAATGTTACCAATAGTGAGAAAAAAGCTTGACTGTGCTGGAAAATAACTTTGTCCAAAATACTAGACGTTCTTTTGGAAAATGAAGGGGTAAATGGGAGCTAGAGAAATGACAAGGAGAATAGCAGGGTTCGTCAGTCTGTCAGGTATTAGAAACAGTCAGGTATGTGCTTATGTTACACTTAGTCTCTTCTGGTCCACTCATGTCTCTTTTTAAACTGTATTTTCAGTTAAGGCGTCTGAAGAGAGATGGAAACAGATGCCAGGTAAGCAGCAGGACTGGAAGCCATCTGTAAGTCAGTACATTGCAGCCAGCCCTTCCCACCCCTATCTAGGAGGTAATAATTTAACCTGTATCCTGCAGCTGATAGGTTAAAAGTCACCTTAAAATTTGTATTTATTTTTATTTGGATTTCAGCACTATTTATTTTTGAGAAGAGTTATCCCAGGTTTTATAATCTTTTTTATTCTGTGAATATGTTTTAGGTAAGACCGCAATATAAACTCTTCGTGTAAGTTGTGTGATTAAAGCTAGCATATAACTGAATAAAATATTACAATGTCTTAATTTTGATGACACTTAACTGACATGTAAGCTCATTAAATAGAGCATTGACTTATTGAGTATTTTTGTTCCTTTAATATTTACTTTTAGTGTTTATTATTTGCTGAAACCATGAAAATGAAATTAATTCCAAAATACATTGTTGCATGCCAATTTGCTCTTTTTACCTTATTTTATTGTTTTAACATGTGTATCTCATAACATGTAGGCACACCTTTTGAAATGTAGGCTTTTGAAGATGTATCCAGATTGCAGTGAAGTTTTTCAAGCTAAATTTAGGGAGCGAGGGGAAAACCCTCAGTCAGTGAGAAATGTAACAAACTTGTAAAGAAAGTTTTATTACTCCTTTCTCTGTGTTCTGCTGTCCTTCCCATTTTTCCCCATTTTGGTCCTGCAGATTCCAGTAGTATCATCAGGACACGTCATACTAATGTTGAGCTGAAACAAAAAGTTTGGCAATTTTGAAACCGTAATTTCAAGTGGTACACTGGAACTTCTATTAATCACAATGTCCGAGCAATTATTATGACTATTATTTAAACTGTAAATTTATTTTCTCAGTAGTCTGTCACTGAGACTTCTGTGTTTTTAATATGTGCTGCAGTGACATACATCTGGCTGTGTTTTTGGGATAACAGTACACTTGGGTATTAGTAGAGTTTTCATTGACACTAAAACATCTTCAATTAGCGTAGTTGTTGTTAATCTATAAATTAGATGAAGCTTTTACAAGTACAAGAAAGTGGATTCAGACTTGGGCAGGGATTGTTTTTAATACTTAGAATGTAGCATAGTATAACAAAAATATTCACCAAATTGTTTTGTAGTCAAATGAAATCAGCACAAATGAAAAAAAAGTTTATGCCATTCCCATAGTTGGGTGGGAGGTTTTTTGTGGATAGTTTATTTTAATTCTGCCTTTGCTGGATAAACTATGAACATGAATTGTTTAAAGCTTTATATTTAAATTAAGAAGTAATCTGAGATTCAGATAAAACAAAGATGAATGCATGCAAAAGTTACATTTTCATTTTTTGCTTGTATTGTGTGTTCAGACTAACAAAGGCTATGGGTTGTTTCCAGGTCTGAGACTTAACAAGGGTACCTCTACATCCAGACCTCCTACTCCTGCCAACTCACATTTACCAGACATGATCCAGCTGAAAGATATTGTTTGCTATTTGTCGCTGCTAGAAAGAGGAAGACCTGAAGACAAGCTAGAATGTATGCTCTTTTTTAATTTTAAATATTTATTTCTGTAAGTCATCAGATATATTGTTTCTGAATTTAAGAACCAGTTTTGAGCAGATGGATTATAAAAATATGGTTCTAGGTGACCCTTATTGCAGAAATGATTTTTTATTCTTGCTAATGGTGAGATTTTAAATGAAATTTGTTCTATCTAGCATTTACTAAAATGAGAAGTAAGGATTGTACATTCTGTAGTTACAGTAATGCTCTCTATACTGTCATGTCTTGTTTATTATCAGATCTGAGAAAAATAGACAAACTATACTGAGTATACTTAGAGATCTGTAGGTGGGGTGAATAACCTGTACTAAACATCCTAATTCAAACAAAGAATAGTTGCTGATACACCCTGTGGGCTCTATAATATTATTGGATGCTGAAAAGCCAAAAATGATCCAAGTCTGCATCACTATTGGGAAGGAGCATTTGAGACAGGAAGTTAGGAATTCTTGTTTGGTTGTTTTGTTTGTTTTTTATTTTTTAATTAGGGGCCTGGGTCATTAAAATGCAACACCACTACCAGTTTAAGAAATCAAAAAGACAACCCTGTGAGTTTGATCTATAAATTGAAGGAAAAAAAATACTTGTTTCCTTATTGTGGAATTTTTGAAGTCAGTTTCTCATGTGGCTTAACAGTCAGATCAATTATATAGTCCTTATTGAGGATAAATATACTTCAATATACATAACTGGTCTGTTTATAAAAGATCTGTGGGATTAGGCTCTCATATGCAACGTAAATGTTCATTATATTAGGATGTGGAAACAGTAGGTTGAAATTCATTACAAGGTTACATGTTGCTGAAGTATATTGATGCTTTGTTAACCTGTAGCTAGCTTACAGTGCCAACTTTGTACTGCAAGGTCACAGCAAATCCCCCAAATTTGGTAATATTGTTTTGGTATCATATGAGTAAAATATGAGAATGTAAGTATGAATGCACATTCAGAACATGGACACAGAAAAACTGAGATCCAAGGACTGGATTTAACTTACAATGTAATAACTGCTGCATGGTATCAAGTTATGCCAGCCTTACCAGAGCTGAGGAGCTCGATGCACAAACCACGGCATGAAACAGAGATCACTTGCCTCCCCTGGTGTCAGGAGCTGGTACAATGGAAAGGAGGAGAAACAGAGGAGCAATGATAATTACAGTACGGGGATTTTCCATGAGCTTCCTGCAACAGGAGCTGCATGGGCAAAAGACTGCTATATGTGATTTAAGAGCAAGAGAGCATGACCTAATATATGTATGGTATTTAAATATTTTGTGTATTCAAGAGTAATTGTATTTGTTACATATAATTCTGGGCACGGTTGTTTAATGAGTTTATTTGAACTCTTTATCTTACAGAGTTCAAATATACCACGTATTTTCACTTTTTCGTATCTAAATTTCAGGTTATACTGCACCATTGTATGCAAACTTTTCTGTTGATTTTAGTTGAATTCTCATTATAAATTAGTGGTATAATTTAACTCTTTCTTCAAATTTGAAAACAGTAGGTCCAATGGCTGCAATGCAGATTATAAGTTTGTAGCAATGAAGGAAAAAAAGCAGTTTTCTTTTTTTTTTTTTTTTTTTTCCAGATAACAAAATTTGGAAAAAATGAGTCATAGCTGAGTGTTTGAAAATTTAATTCAGGACATGCAGAACATGAAAGTGGTGCTTTCAATTAAAATTTGATGTAGGCTGGAGGATAAACTGAACTAAGAGTTTCATCTTTGGATCTATATGACCTACAGATTTTCAGAGATTTATAAATATTCCAGAAGATAAATGGAATTTCTAAACTATTAAGAGTATAGAGAGGTCTTGCATAGTGCGAACCTCACCTGTTTGGTATGCTCAGTGCATCTGTTATTCATAATCTATGTATGACCTGAATATAAAGAAAATCCCAAGCATTCCTCACAGACATACACTGGGAGAGCATATCTTATGTTTTAAGGTTAAATTGCCATCTAGAAATAGAAATTGAGTGCAGTCAGCCTAATCAGGTAAGGGGATGGGAAAAGAAATAGAAAAATTTGACTTGGGCTCTGTAGTTTGCATCAGAACTTCTGCTTCGTTGTTTTTATCATTTTCTTGTTGGTTTTGTTTTGTTGTTTTTTTTTTTTTTTTCTCCTAGAGTGTGAAATCAAGAGCATGAATATTTAGCAGTGTATGAATAGAAAAGAGATTGCATGCCGCACCAGTAGCATAGTTTTCAGAATCTAGCCAAGCGCGCAGATGGAGCCTTTTTGCTACCCTATACCTATGTGATTGGAAATACTTTGTTTCTACAAAGGTGAAACAGTTATAATTACACTAATGTCTGGTTTTAAACGACTGATTAGAGCTACTGATTCATGTTAAAGGAAAAAAAAGTTGTAAGCACTACTGCTCTGGAGTGGGTAAAGGTCACAGAGGTGCTAAAACTTGCTGTAAAACATTCTCTCAACTACTGTCTAAGAATCACAGAGGAGGAGGAAGGACAGCCAAATGATTTTATCTTTATTGTTGAGTGATTCAGTGATTCATCCCTGTGGAAACTGGGAATGCCTAATGATACCTTTGCCAGACAATATTAGCTGTCAAGCTCTGAGAAGCTTTGGTGGAAGGTGTACTAGCAGGGGCAGTACCAATCTCTGGTGGCTTTTGGCATTAACTTCTTTTACACTGAAACAATTTTGCTGTGGTAACTCTAGGGAAAGAAGGATATTTTTATAGGTTTTCCTAACCTGTAACTAATGAATCATGGGCCTTTGTGGTGTGAAATAGTGTACTGTTGTAAATATAATCAATCTTGTATTACAGCTCTGAAGAGCAGTGCAAGGTAGTGGCAAAAATTGCTGAAGTGGTAGAGAGGTATAGAGCTTACCTTTTTTCCACACACTTAGATGATCAACTCATTCCCAAGATGGAGGATATAAGTGAAACAAACCAATACATATAACAGTTTTGCTGTAGGTCCAAAAATGATCAAATTCTATCTGAACTTTACTCTCTAACTGCTAATACTTTCTTCTTACTTCTCATTATATTTTTTTTCCTGAAAATTATGGTAAGCTTTGTTTGTTAAATTTTTTGGACTGTAGCAGTATCTGCTGTGGATCCAGTGTGGTGGGATTCCTCAGTGTTAAATAGGTTGTATGTTACATTTCCAGAGACATCTGATTAGACAACAGATTAGTTGTGTTCTGCTGTTAATGAAAGCATTACATTGTCCTGGAACCACCTCTACATGGACTGACTTCTTCATCCCTAAAAAATAGGTGTAGGGGTAAAAAAAAATTGTGCTTTTGAAGAGCATGGTGGTATTTGGATTTCAGAGCTCTGACAAACTGTCCCTGAAAGTAGGGGCAAAGAGTGGGGTATTTATAGGCTTCTGGATTTCCTTTTTAGTCTTTCGACAGTATTCCTTTGAAAGCTTTATGGTTTGCTGACTCCAAATATATTGCTAATGCGTTCCAATATATTGGTAATGCCCCTTCTTTTGGCTGGCATCAAGTCATGATACAGTCTTGAAGGCATATATTTTTTTCTGGGTATTGTCAAAATATACCTTTTTGTCTGTGTGGTTCCCCAGAATGTTGGGAGTACATTTTGAAACTGATGAAGCAAGTGTGGTCCTGGGAGAAGTATGCTGGCAGTTTGTGATGAATATTTATTTTTGAAATTGAATGATTAGATTTTGAAAATATTAATCCTGTGTTTCATTTAGTTGGTCAGAAAGTTTCTGAAGCAGTATCACTGTTGAGTAGTGGTAGCTGCAGCCAAGGGAGAGTAGCATTGCATCTTAGGCAGGCTTATCAACGTTTGTGACCAATTGTGTGTTACCCTGTGTTTGGTGAGATCACAGAGAAGGGCCTTTTGGTCGTTCTCATGAATACAGATCCTCTCTAGAGGGAAGCAAAATCAAAGTCACACACCGAGTTAGCTGTTAGAGTGATGGTGTGGAAAAGGTACAGTTGTACTCTCTGGCTAATATGTCTTGTTGGAGGCACTGTGGCAAGGTAGTTGCTGAGTGAACCTTTTACATAATGCAACTTGTTTGGAGGGTCTACAGCTAATCTGGTCATTAAACAAAAATATTAATATTTGTCCTTTCTTTGAAACTGAGGCTTAAGTTGTTTTGTGTTTTGGTTTGGAGTTGGTTTTTTATGAAAAAGAGATGTATTTGTTGTGTTTTCTAACTGCGTTTCCTTCTCTCTTTGTTTTCTTTTCAGTTATGTTTCGCTTGTATGATACAGATGGGAATGGATACCTGGATAGTTCGGTAATGTTTTTAATGTATTGCATTTTAAGAGTATGTCAACATGGCAAAACTATACAACACTGCATTAATTCCTATCAAGTTTATATTTACCCTGAATTATTAGAAGCAGTATAAAATATAGTCAATAAAAATTCATTCATTTGAAAATTAATGCTTGAGTTTTCTTTTCCAATGAGAAATGCTGCTTCTACAACTGTATAAATTTTCAGTTGCTGACACTGCTGTCATGGAGTTCTGTTCTACAGTCTTTTGATTTTTAATGATACTACTGTAGGGGACACATTAATATGATTCCAGTAATTCTGGTATACTGCTGGGAGATGTGTATGAAAGCAACATTTTTAAAGATTTCATTAAAAAGGTGAAGTGTGAGAGTCACACAGTGGATTTATGTGGAGAGATTTCACAACTTCCATGTTATTATGAAGAATGGAGGAACAATATTAAGGGCAAAGTTTTGAGGAATAGGCCAACCAAATGTTTGAAGAGAAGTCGGAGATATGGAAATAATTTTAAAAGATGTAACTAATTTTTTCTGATACATACTAGAAACAAGTGTTTTATTAGCAGTGTTTTTTTTTTTTTTCCTTTGGGTTTTTCTCCCACCTTCTTTTGTATCTACTGGAAGGAAGACAGCATAGAATGCATTGGTAAGGAAGAGGAGGTGATTCCCATAAGTTGCAGGGACATAGGGATGCAAAAATAAATGGGTGTAAAGTAAATATGACACCATAATTTTAGGCAATACCACATTGAGTTAGATGCCTGAATACAAATGAGAGTTTAGAATTGTCCTAGATAAGCATTTGAGCATGTTTACAAAACAAAAGTGTATAGAAGTATGGAAGAGCCCTAGTGATACATGATCAAGGGAAATTGCAATACTATAATGGTAAGAAAATCAATCTGTAGTAGTTTAAGAGTCCACTTTTTGCCTTATTTCCATTAGAAATTTTTTATTTATACAACTACTGTAAAAAATAATTTTAATAATTTTAATTGTTTTTTGAGTGATTTTTCCATCACTCAGAGTGATGGAATTTAAATATCATTACATGATCTTATCACAGGGTGGAAATTGGATCATGAACACATGGGTACTTGGAAGATAACTAAGAAGGGAGAATCTCTGACTACTTTCAGTTACTTTGACTGTAGGGTGGTGTTTCACCTCCCTGAATGCTTTGTAGTCCATGCAGAATGTTTTGCTAGTAAACAGATTCACTTGAGAATACAGCTTCCAGCGAAAAGAGCATTTCATCAGGAATGTTGATGAAATAGTGTCACTGAATGCAATATGGTTGACTTATTAGTTTCTTGCAGTAGAATTTTTCTTTTAAACTTGCATTAAATATCATACTTTTTAATTCATCTCTAGGAGCTGGAAAATATCATTGCCCAAATGATGCATGTTGCAGAATACCTTGAATGGGATATTACTGAATTAAGTCCGGTAAGTATCCAGTTATCACAATTTTTTAATGTTGCTAGAAACAGCTATCATAATTATGTGTTATTTCATATCCACGTGGCTTTCCATGGTTGAGTATGGTAGAAATAAGAAAAGCCTGTGTTCCACTACGAATTAGCATTGTAAATTAGCACTTTTACAGGTATTTTGCTGTTTAAATCTGTTCTATGAAATGTTCAATAAATGTAATAAATTAACTTCTATAACATAACTGGTTTGTCTCTGAAAATTTCTTAAGAGTGAGTGCACAAAGGACACAAGTTGGTTTGGGACATTTAGATGTTAATAAAATGTAAATACGAGTATGACACTTCATTTTCTGAACTGTCCATACTCATTTGACTACAGCTACCATGCAAGTAATTATTTTTTCTTATTTTTTTGTATGAGAGAATTGGAGATTTGCACATGTCCTAACAAGTTGCTTTATTAGAATATAGTAATAATAAATTAGAACTTAGGAGATTTTTCATTAAATTGTAGATTCTTCATGAAATGATGGAAGAAATTGACTATGATCATGATGGCACTGTTTCCCTGGAAGAGTGGATCCAAGGAGGAATGACAACAATCCCACTCTTGGTCCTTCTTGGGTTAGAAAATGTAGGTATTAAATAGTAGCATCAAGTTTCTGCTTGAATGTTGACTGTGGCCTTCAGGTTATTTTTTCTGTGGCCTGTATAAAGAATGACTTTGCTTTACTCCTCTTTACTATGGCTGAATGACATGCAAAGAACAAAGTGTCTTCAACACCACAGAACCACTGGCAAGTTTAAAGCACCACCTAATAAGCTGGCTCTGGAGCTCAAAGTTGTAAAAAGCGGAATAATTTTTCCTGCTAACATGTTAATTCCAAGCTGCAGTATTATCTGTTAAGTGTGTTTCACTGCTTATGTGTATGGTACAGCAGGCTTGAAATAGTGTCTAAGTTTCTCAGCATGGTACTGGGTTGTGTGGCCTGTGTACTGAGTCACGGAACAATCCAGGTTGGAAAGAGCTTCTGGGGATCTTCTGTTCCAGTCCCTAACTAAAGGCAGTGCCGCAGACTGAGTTCTAATCAGAGCCCTGTCAAGCCTTGATAGTTTGAATGAGGTGGATTCTGCCAGTACTGTGGGCAAACTTTCCCTGTGTTAATTGTTCTCACAGGAAAGAGTTTTTGTTCATGTGTGCAGATGGAATTTATTCTGCAGTAATTATTACTGGCTCATGTCCTGTCAAAATACATCCCTGTGAAGATCTTCTGTCTCTGTAACTACATTAGTAAAGTATAGTAAGAAGCAATATTGAGGGGAACACTTATACCAACGGATAGAGTATTGTTATTGAAAGATGAGCTTATGTTCTCTACATTTACAACCTCACATTAAAGGTAACACAGATGTAATATGATCAATTTTCTACTGGTTCAATGCAGCTGTTTTAAGGTTGGCATGTTGTCAGTGCCACCTGCTGTCCTATACTTGAGCTAATTTTGAGCTCATCTATTGAAGCGTGGGTTTCAACTGCATTTCTGCTATTCGAAAGAAAGCCTTTAAATCTCTTTCTTAATCTCTTTTCTTAAGTAATTTTCACATATTGAAAATAAAAAATAATATTTATTTTCCCCATTTAGTGCAATCTAGACTGCTCTAGTTGCTCTATGCTATTTTATTTGCATGAAGAATGCTCAGATTGATACTTTGTGTAGGAGGATATGTAACAAATGAGTTTATTGAATGAAAGATATAGAAGTCTTGAAAAATCTAATTAATTAAATTACAAATAAAATATCTGAATTGAAGGCAACTTTCAATGTGTCTGGATCACTGTAGTGCTAATTTCTTAATTCTTTATGTGAGACAGAGTAAGAAAAGTATTAAATTACTGTCATGAAAAAGCAGATCTTTATCAGGCTGAATTTCATTATTTCCACAGAATTACTCTAAACAGAGGCCTGGTTCTCAAGCAAGCATTATAGCAGATAACTGATAGTGATTTTCAGTACAGATTTTTCTTTTATGACAGGTAGCATAGGTGTTCTGAGAGTATTTTTCAGTGTCTACATTTCATAATTTGAAACTCCTAAATTATGGCATAAATTAATGCAGATCATTCTGGAGAGTTTATTTTCATATTAAACCAAAAGCTGTTAGAAAGAAGCTGTGTTATCAAACATTTTATCCTTTTGAATATTTTACTAGTTTTTAGATATTTATTGTGCTGTGCATAGCTTTACTATGGAAATACTAAGAATGCATAAATAGTGATTGAAATTCTACAGTCTGTTACTAGCATAGGTCAGTGTTTCTGTCATCAAGAGTATTCCTAGTATATGATGCATTTAACAGACAGAAATGTACAGTCGTGGAAGAAATACTATAACAGCATGCAAAATGTCTGATTATCAATAAGCATAGTTTATGTAAGCTCCATTACCTACATACGAGCTGATTTGCTAGTAATTTTCTAATGATTCACTAGGACAAGATGCTGCCCTTTAAAAGGGCTCCTATTTTTCTTTTTATGTTTAAAACTGCTTAATTTTTTAAACCATCACATTAAATGCAGAGAAAAGCAAAATGTTTAAATTTTTCATTAAACCAGCAAAAATACACTACTTCCATTTGTTCATAGTTCAAATAAAATCATATTTTAGGACATTGAAAAGTGAAATCGATACTAATGCCTGTCTGTTATTTAGTGTAAACTGATAGCATGATTTTGATGGTTTTGCAGCCTCTAATGTATTATCCAAGCTCTTCATTCCATTGCATCAATCCCATTAGTGGGATGCTCTTATTTCTTTTTGCATGCCATTGTTAGATTTTGCAAACTTAGCTTCCCAGGACTCTGCTTTCTGAGTGTCTATCTACCTCATTTTAGTTATGTGAATGAAAACTAATAATCTTTTGGACTCCCTTATAAAATAAAAAAGTGCTAAAATCTTAAGGTTTTCCTCAAGCTGTTTAGTATGTGAAAATAAGGGGCATAACTTACTGGATTATGCTGTTTAGACATGTCCCAGTAATCTTCAGATGTTGTAAATCAGTGGGAAAACCCCCCCCCCTGCCCCCCCCCGCCCCACCCCAAAGAAAAACCACGAAAAACCCCTAACAAAACCCACAAAGAACCCACAACCAAACTATTCTGTCTTCTTCTTGTAAGTATTGGTTCAGTACTGAACTCGCAATGACAAAATTTTAAATCCAAGAGATTAAGTTCAGAGCTTGTCTAGCATGACAGTGACAAAGAACTGTCATTATAGTTTATTTGAATAAATTATGATATGAGTGGAATATTTAATTTGTTTTGGGTTGGGGTCCATTAACACTGTAATGTACTTAACTGTTGTATAGAGGTTGTATGAAGTACAGAAGATTTTCAGCTGGTCTCATTTGATATGCTAATATCAGTGAAGCTATGATAATTTAGTTCAGTTGCAGATTTGTCATAGTACTTTCAGAATTCAGCTACATTGTTTGTACTGAATCCTTAGTTTCCTGTAATAGCTGTATAGAAAGATCAGATATCCTGTAAAAGTTCTGTATTACATTTAAAGCCTTTCAATCAGTTTTTATTACATACTGTATTAGATGATTTAGTCAGAATAATTTAAAAAGAAGGAGCATTTAAGTGAAGTATGGAACTATATGATTTAAAAATAAAAGAATAAACAAGTCAGTGTTTATGAGCAGTGGGGTTGAGATAGCCTAACCTCTCACAGGTTTGTGGCCTTTGCCCTCTGAGCTCATCAGTAATCCCTTCGGAGAGAGACAAGAGTGTTAGGCCGTAACTACGAGCATTTAGCAGCCACTTGTTACCAAGTCAGAGAAGTAACAAGGAGATCTGCCTGATTTCCCTTTTGCTCTCTCTCTCTCTCTCCTTCCCCCCTCCCCAACATTTTCATAGACTTTCGTGAAATTTCTAGTGCCCTTCAAATCTCATATTTGAGATTACTAAACTAATTTAAAAGTTGCTGGTGCAGTTTAGAGTGATGAAGATAATGGGACAAAGAGCATTAAAAAGTCTAATTTCCCTAGGAAATCAACCTTAATATCCAGTTTGTTTTAGTTTGCTGGGCTTTATGTTCTGTTTCCTCCTAAGATTTGATTTTGGAGTTGTTATGAAGGTAGACTTTAAAAATACAGAATTCTGTGTCTGAGAATGTTCCAGGATAAAAATATTTGATTTTTTTGGTGCTTTTGAAGGCAGTTGATATTCTAAATGAGCAATTGGATACAAGATAAGGAACTTAAATAAGAGCTTGATTAGTTCTTTTTCTGTAGGGGTTCTGAGATAGATACATGTACTATTTGGCAATTTGTTTCAGAAGAAAAGCTCTTGGATTCATTATACATGTATAATCCATTTGTAATTGGGTGACTACCCTTTTTCCCATTAGCACTGTCTAAATGTGTTCTATATGGCATCTACTGGAACTGTTGTTGTTAAGACAAAGTAATTTTTACTCTGATGTTTAGTTTTTTCAATTAGTGGATCTTTTTTTCAAGAAATTCTCATGTAAAGTGAGAATTTCGCGAAGAAAAAGAAAATGTTATCTATGTAGGAAATTGTTATTTATGTGGTTTAATTTTTAGTAATAAATGTATGAGGTAGTTTTTTGCTGAGTGTCACACTTTAGTCTGGAGTTTTCACAGTCCTCATCAACCTTCCAAATTTATTTTTACATCTTAAGGCAATAGTTACTCTCACCCAAACACGAATTGGACAGAGATATCCCCTGCAGTACTCCTGATTCTTCTGGGAAGTGGTCTTCTGCACATTAGTGAGCACTAGGCTATTTATTCTACTTCTCCACGGTAGAAACCTTTGATGTTTCTCACATTTTTATTTGCTTCTGCATTAATTTAAATAGATTAACATTGTAAGAGAAGGTGAAGGGTTCACTTATTGACTGTCCTAGCATCACTTAAAATTTCTTTTGTAGTCTGTGCACAAAAGGCTTCTTAATGATGGATTTTGTCAACCATCAGCATTGTACTCTGCTCTTTGGTAGGTGTTGTACAATATTATTCCACCATGTTTGATAGAAGCACTTGATTTCTCTTTTAGAGTAATTGCATTCCAGATATTTGGTCTCACTTTTCCTGTAACAAATGATTACTGCTGTCAGTGATTGCACAAAAAGGAAGTAGAAACTGCAAGTTCAGAAGTGTTTAAAGAAAGGCTGTATTTCGGGGAAGTACTTTATTCCCTCTCCACTGGCCACTAGATGTCACAGTTGCACTGTACCTGGTACTGTAGAGTTGCTGAACAGCTGCCCTAAGATGAGAGAGAAGTTTAAAACCCGCAAATGCTGCATAAAGTCAGCAATAATTTGAATTAAAGCAAATATACCTTTCTTTTAAATCACTAATTGTAACTTCCAACACTGTTCACCTATTAAATACAGGTAAATTTTGGTGGGACAAACATTGGTGTTGCATTGAGACTATGTTTCAATTAAATCGTAAGGATATACTCCTAAAATTTTACTTTGGATCCTCAAACAGCAAATATTATGCAATTGTATTCAAATAATTAAAAAGAACTTTTAAACTCCTGTGATTGAATGTGGGATAGCATGTTTCAGTGGGAGTCCACTCTTGGGAATAGTGCTTCTTACCATGTATATTACATTTTTGTTGCCATGCTTTTTGAGTTGTATGTTAAAATGGAACCAAACTAGAGACTTGCAAACATTTGTTACACCGTGAGTAATCTCTTCAGGCCAGAGCTTGAAATAACTGCTCAACACCTGGGCAGTTTTGTAGACTTCAATTTCTTTTGTTCAGCGAGGAAGAAAGACAGTCAGACCTTTCATTGTCTCGAGCGACATTTCTGGAAGTCTTTTCTGAAGTGTGAGTTTTCTGGAAGGCCGAACTTCCGATGCACCATGCGCTGTTTTCATACGGGCAGAGGACACACCCGAGCCCCCTGAGCTGTAGCTCGCTCCCTTTGTGCCAGCTCGTTCCCAGCTGGAAGCAGGCTCCCCGTGAGGGATGGAGGAAGGAGCTATTGTGCCGCTCTGCTGTGGCGGCGGGGCCCGCGGAGGGCGCGGTGTGCCCGCTGTTGAGGGCGCGGTGTGCCCGCTGTTGAGGGCGCGGTGTCCCGCAGAGGGCGCGGTGTCCCCGCTGGTGAGGGCGCGGTGTGCCCGCTGCCGGAGGGCGCGGTGTCCCGCAGAGGGCGCGGTGTGCCCGCTGGTGAGGGCGCGGTGTCCCCGCTGCGGAGGCCGCGCTGGCGGGAGCCGAGGCGCTGCTCGGCCCGGCCCCGTCCGCGCTGCCCTGCGGCAACTTCAAAAATGCCTTTCCTTACTACAGCCCCGCTTTCCCTTTTGTTTTCCCTCCAGGTTGAAAAAAGCTCAGGAAAAGTCAGGAGTAACTAACCTCTTCTGTGTATAAGGTGTAAAATAAATGGTGTTTCACGCAGGTATACAGATTTACCGTTATTTACAGTTTGATTTCTGCAGCATCAAAGTCTCTGCAGATGACAGATGGTTACATATTTTGGACAGGGAAACTCTATACTGTGGCGGTTTATGAAGCTTTTTAAAGTCATTTGATTTTCCCTCCTGTGCTCCCTTTTCTGTTTCTGGATGACTGTGTGGATGAAGGCTGTGGAAGATTTTTGTTTTGACTTCTCAAACACATACACATGCACAGTATCTCAGAAATTAGGAGTGAGCCTCCCAAACAGTGTGTCCCTTGAGTCAGGTTACTCCTTCCCCACTTGACCAAAAACTGACTTTAAACCCTTTCTTCCCAAAGCAAATTGAACAAAACAAAATGTGATAGGAGTTCTTTACTAAGAGCCAACCAAAGGAGTATAGAATGTAACGATATTTGTTTTAATCTGTGTTTGCTGCATAGTTTAATGGAAACTCTTCTCACCTTCCCACTGATGGACCAATACCTAAAAATCAGTAATAAAATTGTCTTGTTCAAGTCAAGTAAATATTTTTAAAATAAATGGAAACAAATCAGTGAAAGAAATAACAGATACTCCATAACATCCTTCTCACTTGGATGCTTGTTCCTAACTCTTCTCATAGAAAAAAACTGAATGTTCTGGTATTTTAGATGCTCTGTAGCTATTTTAAGAGGGTATGTTTACTGGGATCAAAATTTATCAGGTATTTCATTACTTTTTTAAGTCTTAGAATCTTGAAGATCTCTTTTTTTGCCTTACACACAAATATCTAAAAAGCTGACATAAGTTAATATTAAACCAGGTTAAGGATGTGTAGCTAAAGTCTGTGATAGCATAAAATTTTCCACTAGTTCTAAGGTTGGCTCTTTTATGGTTGACTTGCTTTTTAAGGTCAGGTAGCTTTGGCAATCAAATCCATGGTAGCAGGGTCAGGACCATGAGATAAGAGAACCATTGTTAACAAAATAAATGTGACTATTGTCATTATGTTTAAAAGTCTGGGTATGACATATGGAGGCTTGATTTTCAGTGATGTGTATAATGAAGTGAGGAAGAGATTTTTACTGTACCTGCCCTGCTTTGCGATCTTCTTAATGTCTATTTGTTTTTAAACTCTTTCTCAGGATATGGAAGCAAAATGAGTTAATGTCAGTAAATGCACTGATGTGTCAGAATTGTGGATTTTATTCATACTTAAAGACTTGCATTGAGGTGGCTTTGTATCATATTATGTCTTTTTTTTTCTCTTGGCAGTGTTTTAAAAAGTTATGTGCATGCATAATCATATGCAGGACTTTATTGCTTATTTTTGGCAGTGCACAAGAGCAAAAATTTAATTTGCTTTTTTCCAAAAGTGCATTGTGTTTATGTAATGGATTTGCATCAGTTGCAGTCTGTAACACAGCTAAGTGTTTTAATTGGCAGAACACCCACATCAAGACTTGTTTGTTTTTCTGATAAGGAAAATGCCAGCTAAGTTAGACCATATGTTCTGTTCAAATAAGAAGCGACGTATTCACATATAATGGTCATTCTTTAAAAATGAAATTAAAATGAAAAAGTACTACAAAATTAATGTGGAAGAGGGGGAAGTTTATACGTAAGTTTGAATTTCTGCTGATTTTCCTAAACAGCAAGCATTTTGCTAAGTAGGTCTGGTCAGCTTGCATTTTAAGTGCTTGTGCTTTATGATTTATGTGTTGATGACCTGAATGATGTTAAAATTGAAGTGTACATTGTCTGCTGTTTTTTCCTCAGAAGGATTTACATGGTCTTTGTTGTCTAATGAATAATTGCCTACTTTCAAAAGGTTTGAAATTCACATACTATATTGTAGCTTAACAATTCTTCAAAAATGTGTGGAATATGATAGTAAGATGGGAAGAAAAATAGAAGTTAGAGAGAGCTCTGTTTAATGGAATACATCCTCTTCAGCTGCCAGTCATGAAGGAGCTTGACAGGCTTCTAGTGCTTCACAGCTGCAGAATCTATTTCTGCTTCTTCAGGGGAAATTGGAAAACTTCCACACTCTTTGCCAGCCTGAGAATCCCACATTAGGCATCTGCTGTGCTTTTGCTGCAGAAAGGGGACCCTGACATTGCCCAGCTGTCAGAGATGGCATTTGAACTCCTGCTGGTAATATTGGGGCAGCTATTACTTATGCTCTGATCCTGATATACTAGAGAAAAAAAAATACCTTTTAATAGACTTCAGTTTTTTTTGTTCCTAGGTAACTTGTAGGAAATTTTCAAAGTTATGCTCTGGCTTAGACCTAGCTTTGAGCGAAACATTCTTAATTTCTTAGAGTGCTGATTTTGCTTCAGGATTTTTCTTTTTTGCCCACAAGGATGAAGTCTTCATTGTATTTGATTTGTATCAACTTCTAGTTCTAGAACAGAGCAATACTGATTCTTAAGGACATAACTTATACAGTTTATGCTAATATAGGACAAAACTAATTTTTTTTTTAAATTTATGCTCACCAATGTACATTGACAATTCTCATTAGTGAAAACCATAATATTGTTGAAAATCTAGTCGGGAATCATGTATACATGATGACAGGTAATAGTAGTTTGATGTGAGAAATCAGAAACTGGATAAGAACCAGCTGTTCATGTGGTTTCTGAGAAACAGAGTTTGGTGTGACTTGCTTTAGCTGTATGGCAATTTCTTTTTGGCAATGACATACATGACCAAGAAGACTATAAAGGTTCAGCAATATACAAGGAAACAGCTGATGGACATTAACTCCATTGGATGTTATATTTGGTAAAGGAGAAATGAGCGTTGTTTTTTTTTTTTTAATCTAGTGCTATTACATTAGGTTCATCTAGGTTTTGATTCTATAAAAATCTGATGATTTTAGAAAGGAAAAAGCCTCATGGCCAGTATTGCCAAGAAGCCAGGAATTTAGAGAATTTAGTGCCTGTACCAACTACACATAATTTTTTAAACCTTCAAAAAAACAGAAAGGCCCCAGAAGGATTCTATGAAGAATGAAGAGGAGAATCATCCAACAGAAAGCTTAGTTTCATAAAATTAACAATTTGATAATATTTTAGAGATTCATGTAAATTACAGTGGGCCCCTAAGTAGTAAGTGCCAGTGGGTTGATCAGTTTATTCATGAAAGATTTGAGTATAGTACAACAACTGACTGAAAAAATTTGTCTTAAATGTAAGAATTCCATTTTTGGAGAAGAGGTCTAAGATGTAAATCTTACCCTTAAATACATGGGTTTTGATAGATAATTGGCAGTATAGATTAACTTAATTTAAAGCTGGGAATAGTCATTGTGGTGTGGTTGGTTTTCCTGTTTCACTTATGTGATATATGTAACTAATTTTGACAGTCATTATGAATATTTGTGTGGTTTTAGAAAACCCTTTCTATTATTTGTTTTGGGAAGTTTTATCTTCTGACCTGCAGCACCATATTTTTAGGATTATTCTAGAAAAAAATTAATACTAGTTGTAATTTAATATCAGCCTAGTTACATTGATATGATTGTGTTGCAGTGGTGACAACAGCCTTTTGGATTTTTTCTGAGTTGTTTTTGAAACACATGGATGTCCATGAGCTTCTGAAGATTTTTTTTATTATATCATTGCCTGTGTATTTAGAATAATTATGTTATGATCTGGTGCCGAGTCTTAAATGAAGTAACAGATTGTCTTTTATGTTCTTGAGTAAATCACCAATTTTTACTGGCGCTTACATATTTCACTGTTTATTTTATTAAGTGAAATCTGTTTCTCTTATGTCCTGTGCAGAATGTGAAAGATGATGGGCAGCATGTATGGAGATTGAAACACTTCAACAAGCCTGCCTACTGTAATCTTTGTTTGAACATGCTGATCGGAGTAGGCAAGCAAGGTCTCTGCTGTTCTTGTGAGTATGAGAATTTCCATGTCCGTTTGTCCGTTTACTTACGTGTCTGTTCCTAAAAATGTTGCTCTTGCTGCATAACAAAGAGCTAATATCTTCCCCTTACAAAACCATTGCCACCACAGTAGTGTGTCCCCCTCCTCTTCTCTGCTTAAATGCCCATGGTTCTTTTCTTGAGGGAGTTTTCTGCTTTCAGAGGGTTATCACTGTTAGATCCTTTTGGAGTCTATTGCCCTTTTTTTCTTTACTGCTATTGCTGTTTTATTTTTTATTAGAGAGTATCAGACTTAAGTTTTAACTTTTTACTTTTGAGACTCCTCTTTTGTTTTTACTAGCTTTTGTATAACAGGTATCAACTTGACAAAGATCTAAGTCCCATGGTTTTTGATTCAAATTTTGCACGGAATTGTTTTGTTAATTATGAAGGTGAAAATCCCAGTTTCCCAGAAATCAAGTTTCTGTAACAGTTCTAAAGTTTTGTATAGTTATTTGTTTTGAAGTCATAAATCTCAATCCATGTATTTCATTGATTATATATTTTAAGAAAAGAAGCGCAGAAAAGCTACTGCATTTAATTTGACTTTTATTAGGCTATTAGATGCCATTACTACATTTCAGTTCTTTGAAACTGCAGTATCTATGCATTTTCTAATCATCTGTATTTCACCACCTCATAACATGTCTCTTGAGAAACAAAGGCTTGCTGAAAGATACCTTATCTCCATTTGAAAGTTTCCAGAAATGGAAGATCCATATCTTTCTTTTGTGTTGTGTTCCAATGATAGATCTTTTTTTTAAGACCTATTTCATGATTTGAATATGTCTTGCAGATGATTCCAGTGATTGGTTCATGTTATGCCCTGCTCCATTAGATTAGTAAGAACTTTAGTACACAGCTGTATTCTTCTCATGATAGTACCAAGTCATCTCTTATTTTTCTTCTTGATGAAATAATTTGCAACTTACTGCAACTGCTTTTCACCATTTTTGGTATGAAAGATAGCCCCTCACAGCTGATGAGAACCTTTCTGCCTGTACAGCTCTATTGATTTAATTTGAGATTAGTCTGAATGAAGGGTTTGAATTGACCATTTCTCTCCTCTGGGGGCCACAGACTTCTCTGAAATATAATTTGGATTTAATCCTTGTATGCATTTTCACATCATATAATTTCATTCACCATACTATGAAATAGGAAAGATACATTTATTAAAATTCAAACAAATAGGAATTGCACAACTTGAGATTGTTAAATGCTGATAACAGTAACTGGAATATATATATCAAATACTGATCTATTAGATTTTGAAATGTTACGTGTTTAATATTCTTTTTTGTTAGACTGATATTGTGAAGAACAATATATGTTGGAAAGAGAGTTCTATTGAGAAAATAATGTAGATCACCTTCAGTAGTTACCAGAAATGGGTAGACCAGTTACCTTGACTGTCCCAAAAGGACCAGCCTTGCAAGGCTTGTAATTTTTTTCTGCTGCAGTGCCTTTTGAGAATGTATTTATTATTGTGCTAGGCATTTATTTTTGTGAGTGGTCTCAGAGTGTCTGAAGAACATGCTCCTTTCAATTACTTCATGCAGCAAGAGGCCTGAGTCTACTTGCAAAACTATTCCACTATTTCCTTATTTAGCTAAGCTTTTTCTCCTGTATATTTTCAAAGCATTGCTATAGATTTCATTATTTGCATTTTAGATTGTGTGGGAGGAAAAAAAAGGGGGGAACCACAGGGGTCCTCACCATCCCTCCATGGTCCAATCAACAATGTTACTCCCTGCAGTTTGTCTGATTAATGGCTGCGCCTCCCACTGGGTTTGTGTAATAGGTGCAAGCAAGGTGTTTAGAAGTACTTTGTGCTTAATTGCTCTCGAGGTCAAAAGCCTGAGACATATACCATGCAGGGAGAAATTCATTCTCAGTTTTTACTCGTTGAATCTATTGAATACAGGCATAAGCTGTAGCATTATTTCCTCATCTTGGCACAGTTGTATCATTGAAGTCAGAAGACCTTTGCATTGCATCCTGCATTGTAGGTTTTACAAATGCAGCTAGCATGATCTTTATTGTTGACCATGCTCTGGTCAGCAATAGCAGTTACCTAAAACTGGTGTAGGAGGGCTTAGGGAAAAAAAAAAGCTACTCAGGAGTTGGTATTTTGTAAAACAGGAGTCAAAGTTATGGTGATTACATGGAATGCATGAAAACAATTGTTATTAAAAAACGGACTAATCAGCCATTTCTGATTTATAAATCAATGGTAGGAACAACGTAAATTCATTGGCTTTTATTTTTGTGCTTGCCAGCTGCTCTCATGCCTATAGTTGGTAAAATATATGTTTTTCCTACTAGCAAATAACACAAACCACTTGGCAGTCACCAATTTGTCTTTGATATTTTTTGTCATTTGGGAATTATTGTGAAAAAATTTAGTAAGGTCTGATTTAATTAAGCATTTCCTGTTATGCAATGATAGTGCATTCTTGGATTTCTCACTTGCATAATATTTCCTGTTCTAATTGGCCTTTTGTATTCCATGGCAAAAGCAGTCTAGTTTGAGTTTTCATTGACTGATTGGATTGATTACTTAGAGATGACATGCTGGTAATGTTATTTGTTTCATAGAAATGTAGTGAGAAACACCATTGCCTCAACATCTAATAACGTCTTTCTTTTTTTCAGTTTGCAAGTATACAGTCCATGAACGCTGCGTCTCCAGAGCTCCTGCATCTTGCATCAAAACATATGTGAAGTCTAAAAAGAATACTGATGTAAGTTTGGGGTAGCATTAGCTCTGCAATGTACCTGTTAATTTAGTAACTCTGCGTATATCCACATTTTTCTTTTGCAGGTAATGCACCATTTTTGGGTAGAAGGAAACTGTCCAACAAAATGTGATAAGTGTCACAAAACTATAAAGTGTTACCAAGGCTTGACTGGACTTCACTGTGTTTGGTGTCAGATTACAGTGAGTATACTACAGTAAAACCTTGCACACAGGTTTGAGAGATAAAAATCGTTGAATGTCTTTCTATAGCCTCATAATCTGGAATGTATCCTTCAGTTTAGTCATCAGCAGTGACTAGTGTGTGTTTAAGGAATGGTATATGCAGAGTATTCTTAGGACTTTTTAATTGTGGCAAGTAAATATGCTTATTTCATGTCCTGTGAAATGCTTACTTCAATATATCATGAAGCAAATTTGCTTCACAGCAATGTCCATATGAGAATAATGTGTGCCACTAAAGAGCAGAATTACCAATCTACACTACCAAAAGATTAAGAAAATTTTCAGTACCAGGAAAAATCAAGGTCACTGTGGCACTAGCTCTAATTGGTGATGTACTGACAGGCAAATGAATTTGAGGACATCTGGTAGGATACAGTGATTCCAAGTGTATGGGAATAATAGCAGAGACAAGTTGATAATATACTAATCTGTGCACCAGGTCAAATATATACAACTTTTGTCTGCTCCTTATTCAGCAGGAACCAGTAACTGGAACTAATGACATTCAGGGAACACTGCTCTTATAAGTGAGATCTTCATGCTAGAAGGAGCAATGCCAGTATTTCTGTTTCTAGCCAGGGCAAGATTTAAATCTAAATGGGGAGAGATTTCAGCCTTCTTCGTGTGTATTTGCTGGTTTTGCTGATGTCATTATTATTATTGTTATGGAACAGCAGTTGTTTGTTCAGTGCTTTAAATAATAATAGGAGACTGAGGCATTAGTGAAGGTTTGTTTTAAACTTACAAGTTTGGATGTTTTTTGACATATTTTCTTAACACAAGAATACAAAATATGAAACATCGTCAAAGAAAATAGATCCAGGATGCTTTCAGTGATAAGCTGTTATGATTACTTAAAAAACAATATTTTAGAAGAAAGCAAATATGTAGTCCAGATTGCTGTCAAAATTTGGATAATTTATGTAAAGAGTAAAACACCCAATCCAAAATGTTTTGCATGTAGATAATTAAACTTAGGCAATGGCTATATGTGTTTAGCAAGAAAAAGAAGGGTGTTCTGCTGTAGATATACAAGAGTTTATACCTGTATAATACGTGTATATCATTTGAGAAATATATATTGCGTAACATATGTTGACTTCTAAAGTCAAAGGAAGTTGCAAATTCCATCTTTCCTCAGTAGAAATTATTTTCCCATCAGTTCATATGGATCTGGACCAGATTTGCAAAGGTCTTTGACTCCTTGAAGTTGTACACCAAGATTCAGAGGATTTTCATAAGATCTGTTATTCACTGAAGAAGTACTGAGGAATTATTTATGATTGAAATCACTCTAAAGAAAACTGCTAAATTCTTTTGAAAATGTCTTGGGTGCTTGTGTGCTTATTTAAATGCCTAAATAACTGTCAAGGTTCCAATTAAAAATGGGTGCGTGTTTTTTGACAGCTGAAGTTGAAAATGTTGGCACTAAGGTTTACAATTTTTCAGTTTATTTCCATCAGTAATTTAAAGGCCTTTTTTAAAGCAATTTTTTATTTTCAAATAAACTTAGTAATATTTTATTTCTTTTTATAGATTCAGATGTGAATTAGACACAAGTAAAGAATGAGTGTTTTTAAATACTGCAAATTATACTCCAAACTCCTATTCACTTGCAATTCTCTTCACTCAATATATTCTATTGCAATAGCTTCATTTTCTAATAGTAATACCTTTATTACAGAAAAAGTGTTTTGAATTTCTAACAGATATATGATTTTTGAATGGATATTCTGAGGTTATATAATTATGATCACATCCTTCATGTGTTTTTCAACTCCTTGTACTGCGCATTCACAGCTTATAACTGAAGGGGATGCTCTTTATTATGGAGCTAATTTTGAGCCTCTTTCATGCTTTTTAAATATATCTATCCTTACAACTTAATAAGGTCACTTCTGATGTCAAATAACTGACTCAAGTCCCAAAATTTAGAGATGTTTTTCACTAAGGAGCTGTGTTATACTGACTTCTCAGCCAAATCCATGATCCCTCTTCCATATAATTTGTAGTTCTCCACCATGGTAATGTAGATTTTTTCCCCTCATCTTCTCTCCAGCAAATACACTTTTTCCTGCTTTGCAGGTTTGTGAGTGAGGTAATATTCTGCAAGAGATAGGTTTAGGATAAGGGAGTTTTGGGGAAATGTATTTTAACATCTGCTAAAATGCAGGTTTTTTCAGAGGCATGCATATTATTTTATTTCTTTGTGTCAAAGTGTTATTTTCATTAAAGCTACGTTTCCTCTGCCTTTTGTTATTTGCTATGTGCCAATTCTGTTGTCAGAGATCAGCAGAGACTAATAAGAAGATTAAGCTATTTTTTCCTAGATAAGTTTGCATGCCACTGAGTAGCAAAGCTGCTAATTACCACTGAATGTGTGAAGATACTTTTATTTGATGTAACATGGCCTGGTGTGCATTAATTATGGTACAAGTAGCCTTACCACTGAGGCAGAGAATTAGCATGACAAATAATTTAGATTACAGGGCTACCAAAATACCCTCACAATAAGGTTTTAATACTCAGAGTAAATCAAAACTCTTTAGACTTCTATTTTCTGTTGCTAAGTAACTGCCTAAAAAGGTAACTTTGCGTATAAATGAATATGGACAAGGCTAATATTAGGTGCCGTTCAGTTCAAAATTCAGAAATGTCATGTCAAAATCAACTGTACCAGATAATTTTATGAAGACCATATTACCAATGAAGTTTATATATATATCAGCAGTTGGTACAATATTATTGTAATTTTGATAGAGTTCATATGAGTTAAACCATTTAAGGGAAAATGAGTCAGTCATGGAAAAAATGTGATTTACAGATGCAGGCATTGAACTACAGGTTTTGTATCAGCTTTTCAACCTGTTGAACTAATACCCTATGCTACCTGTTATACTAGATAAATCACTTGTTAATAAGATTTTTTTTTTACCTCACAAGTCCTGATATTTATTAGCCTGATTATTTTTCTTTACTGTAAATATATACCTTTTCAAAAATGTCCATCTCTAAAGGAAATGGATGCTATCTGGATGCCTTGATGCATTTTATTGAATCTATACAGAGATAAAAATACAGAATAATTTAGGTTGGAAAAGGCCTTTATGCTCATCAAGTCCAGAAAAAGTAAACTTTCACGAAATTTTACAATGTTAATTTCATTTTATTCTATCTCTAATGATATGGTGAAGTATACTAGTTAAATGGGAATGCTTTGCATGATCCAAGCACACAACTGTGCCTTTGTACTGTGTGCCTGAATATTTAGAGTAATTTGAGTTAAATTCTAAATTATTAACAGGAACTCTTGATTGCTAATGCAAAATATTTCATCATTTATCATTACTTGTTAACATTTTATGTTCCTGTTATATGCACATTTGTCCATTCAGCCTCTGTAACAAAACGGAAGTCAGCCAATGCTCTTCCTGTCAGCAGACCTGAAGATATTCTTCTGATGTTTTCAGAGTAGAACTATTGTCATTGCTTTCAAGAAAACTGGATGAATTCTAAGCATAAATTAGAATAAGGAGAGTAGTTCCAAATCCTCAGCAGTCAATGGAAGCCTGAAAACCAATTCAATCAAGACCAAAATTTACCCAGTGAAGTTTAACGAAGGATATTCCTGTGTTCTTCTATTTGAATCCATAGTGGCTATCAGCTTCAGGAAGGAAGCAGTTACACCAATATTGCCAAAAGCTACCTTGAATTACTCACTAGTAGTAGAACAGAAGCTCCTGGCTCAGTGCAAGAAGCTCTCTCCTGAAATGAAGCTTTTGGTCACCAGTAACAGTATGCTACTGTTAATGCATTGCTGTGCAATGTTCTTATTTTGTGTGCTGATCCACACATGCAATTTCCAAACTGAAAAATACTTTAATCCATCATTCTTCGCTTCAGTACAAATATGTTAGTTTTGTCCATCCTAGGGAGCTTTCTACTGCAGTATGTTTTGTTTTCCTTCCAGAGCTTCAGTAATAATTAGGTTAATGAAACTCATTCCATTCTAGGATGCCTATTATGCTGTAATAGAAAAATGTCAAAGTTGAATCTTCATTTTCTGTCTCCATATAGTTGCATAACAAGTGTGCTTCACATCTGAAACCTGAGTGTGACTGTGGACCTTTGAAGGACCATATTTTGCCACCCACATCAATCTGCCCAGTAGTGTTGGTGAGTTGTTTGCATGTTAATTTCAGATATAATCCTCTCTCAAATGCAACATTAAAATGCTCCTGGGACTGGCTGCCAGATATTTAAGTTCACAGGACTGGGTGAACCTTAAACACAATGTGAAATCCTGGCTGATGGGTTTATAGGCATAAGTGTGTTTTACCCTCTACATACTGCATTTTCCTTCATGTGAGAATGAACCTTCTGTAGGGTATATTATAACTGAAGCTGACTCAGGTTTTATCACTTATTCAGACTGTACTTACCAGAAACTGTATAGGCAGAACACTTCTACATTTTACATCTTTTATAGATCCAACTTCCCAGAATAATGAAGTTATTCTTATGGGCAGTTTTTGCTTGGGATGCATATTGTATATCTGCAATGCTGAGGTCTCTGATCTAAGCCGGAGGTTACCTAGAATGATGACACCGGTCTTGCAGTAAGCTATGCATCAACATTATAGTATATTTTATTCTGCAGTCATGGACAGTAAATTTCTCTGTCCACAAAAACAATAACTCAATTCAATGAAAACAAAAATGCATGCTATGTGTAGGTTGTATAGAAAAGAGCTGACCATTTTATCATTAAAAAAAGAGCTTGAGAATTAACTTATGTTTTCACATATTAAATTGGATATTTTATGCTGATGAAAGTCATAGCATCATCATATTCATAAGAGAACAGATGAGTGTTCCTCTTTAAATATATTTCATAATAAGTGTAAAAAATGCTTGAACTCAAGAAAGCGTAATTTATTGAAGGGAGGCGAAAAAGAAAATATACATCCTAATCTTAAACCAGTTGCTGATCATTACGAAGAATATTTGTATCTATTGTAAATTACTTGTTTTCTAATTAATCCTTTTGGCTGTTTTGTTTATAAATCTGTTAAGATAAAGATGTTAGACTTTGGCCCTCTACCTGTGCAAAGTGGGATTATTCCATTGCTCTCAATGAAACAATCCAATGGAAACCTACCTTTAATATTTTAAATATTTTTTATATTACAAAAGTGGCTTTTTAGTTTGTCTCTGTGGCATTTTTGTATTATTTGGACAAGTTCTGATTAATAGTTATAAAATATTATTTTAAGTTTTTTGATGATTATATTCTATATTACCTTATTTAATTTTCAGGAATTGAGGTCATACTTTAAAAGTTTGCATCTGGAAATGATGATTCTGTTATTGGACTATTATTGGACTATTGTTTTCAAATAAATATTATTTATCATTTGCCCTTGGTATTAACAGAACGAATCTTCAGCATGAAATTTTATCTTCAGTTATATGGCGTAACTACATTTTCTTTTCAGGAGAGGAAGAGGAATAGAGGAATTAAGATTTTTATTCCACAATTGGAGTTTAGTTAAGTTGTTTAGAGGATATGTAGAACCACTCTAGAGTCTAATCACCCTTGAATAGGTTTGTTTTATCTCCAAATTTTCAAGGCATAAGCAGAAGTAAATATGTTTTCCTGTTTGGAATCGTGTTACTAACAATGCAACACAAGACATGTATTTCAGCACAATTTGTATTGTTTGGAATGGAAAATATATTTTGCTGTGATTTAATGGGGACTTTATAATGTTGTAGTATATTTTTTCATCTAGTAGTTTCTTCCTAAAATGCATTAAAGTCCTAGGTTTAGTTATGTTAAAAATACTGCCTCATTGACCTAGCTAATAGTATTTTCTTCTAAAAGTGATTGGTTATAGTGTACCTATGATTAGTGTTAGTAATTTTTTAATTAGTGTCTCCCATTTCCTGTTATGGGGATTCCTTTTGAGAAACATAATACTTCAGTGCATGTGAGACCAGCATTCTCAATAAGGACAGCAAAAACAGTGAATATATTCTTGTGAAAGCTGTCTAACCATGCAAGTGTGTCTGTTAATAAAAATTGTGTTCAGACATACAAATCTGACAGTGGAAGGGTCCTTCACCCAGGTCACACATTTAACTTCAATGATCAGCTGAGCATTAATATTCTTGCAATGCTGTGTGTATGTGGAAGGTAAGTAAAAGCAGATAACCATAATGCTTGCAGTACCAGGCATATCCTTGAGTATTTTGAGGTGTCAGAGAAGAATGTATTTTCTTCTCCCATAGGATATAAGGAAAACAGCAAGATAAAAAATCTTGTATCTTTGATCTCCTAAAAATGTTGGCCCTCCTTTCCACCTGTAACTTTGGAAGATTTCTCTCAGAAAACTCCAAAATTAATCTCCGAACAAGATGCCTTCTCCTAAGTTTTTCTTCAAGGGTACAGGCTAAATCCCTTCTCATCTTTTCTCTTTTGCAGAGCCAGAGACATTCATATTTTTTTTCTTTTTCATCCAGCATTTCTCATGTCTCATTTCTTCAGTTCTTGTGAAGTCCAGCCTCAACAATTTCTACGCAGTTAAAGGACTTTTTCACACATGGCATTTCACAGCACTGTATATTATACCAGTGCTACCAAAATGATCTCAGCTGAGTGACTCTTAGTGGCTGGAGAGAGAACCAAAATGCCTTGTCATGTGAAAGTTAGATGGCTGGTCTAAGTTAAACAAAGGTCCTCCCATCTTAAAAACTACACAAAAATAGAGCTTTCCAAATGTTATTCTTAAATATGATAAGCTACATTGTCAGCTGAAAAAAAAGGATGGGGAAACTCACATAGTTGATACTGTTTACATCATGAAAACATCACATCTGTCTAGATTCAGTGTTTTGTAAGGATTTTTGATATATCACTGCATCAATTCTAAATGTTTTAGTAAAATGTAGTCTGTTAACTTTCGTCCTTTTTACTTTTCTGTTTACTGTATATAAGGCTTGTTGTATGGTGAAGTTTTTTTATTCAAGTTAAATGAGTTTTGTTATAAACGGTGTGCAGATCTCAAGTGATAGTCTTTTAATAGATGTCAGATACACTTTAATGTTACTCTCTTTTATTTCAGTAACATTTTAATTAATTCATACTGATTGAATAAATGTACATTGAGACTTGTTTCCTAATGAGGGCACATTTAGAGGAAAGGTTTTGCATCATTCTGATATCCTGTGGGTAATTATATTCTAATTATATGGTGGGGGGGAAAAAGTCTATAACTCAGTACTGATATTGTTCATTGGACCCAATTAATTACATGCATATAATGAAAGTTCATGATAAGGTTGACTGGCAGTGAGTTTAAAAATCTTTAACTCAATTGAATCCTAGCCTACCAGGAGTACAGAATTAGATCATAACCAGGTTTAAAACTGGGTATTGGAATGAGATGAGTGAGTAGTGAAGAAAGCAAGATTGGTCTCTGCTTATGAAATAGTTTCCCTCACCCTGTCCTTTTATAAGGCAGAAAGGGAAAAATGCTAGTATACATTTTGTCTTTATTTCATGCCTTCCTTTACTTTGCCCCATTTACTGATGAACATATAGGATGTTATAATTTTTATTTATGGCTGTGGAAAAGTAATTAGATTTTCAATTTCCCACCAAAATAGATAAAGCCCTGGATGGTGACAAGCCAACCAATAAAAGATTACAATTTAATAAAAAAGTGTATTTATTTCATAATGCATGATGATTTTGATTCTCCTGTTGTATATATGAGTTTTTCAATGAATTTTTTTCACTTAATTTCTAGCATTATTTTTTAAAATTTTAATTAAAACATTTAATTGTGGAATAAAAATAAAATTAAGGAATAAATTGAAAAACATAAGGTACCCTGCTTACAATGTGAGCGTTACTATATGACAAGTATCACTGTCCCCATAGTAATCACCTTATTTCAAAGATGGAGGCTCTGGTATAATATTGAATGTAAAGAATGAAAAAAAAATACAAAACAGGGTTCATTTCTTTGTGTTTTGATATCCAACTTCATTGTTTTGCATTCTGTGAAAAATAGATCATCATGATAAAAAGTTTGAAACAGTTTCCATTTTGTTTCTTTTGTCTTGTGAATGAATTTGACTTTTGTTTTGGGTAATGAAGATGTTACAACGTTTTAGGACAATGTTATCTAAGCGTAAATACAATTTATGTAGATATGAACTATATATACAGGCCTAAATTGGTATATATAAAATACATAGACTTTTTATACATCATAGTGTGCATCTCTTTATATACACAAATATAAAATACAATTGTAAGTCAAATTCATTTGACCTTAATTTAAAATATAGATGGCTGTACAGCTGGGGGAAGAAAACAGATATATCTGATTCCTTTGGTATTTTGTTATACAAGGCCATGAATGTTCAAAAATGGTTTTTTTGAGTTCTATTTAGGCATGTAGAACAATATACACAGCAGATTACACATGTTTGAGATAGGAAATGTGCCTTATTTAACTTATTCAATATGCTTTATGACCTATCGTTTCAAAGTTTTGTGTAAATATGGCAGCTGTATTGGTATTCTGACAAAAAGTAATACAGAATTAAAATCGACAATACGGTTTAAAAACTTTCTTTCACTATTATTATTTAGACCACATGGAATAGCTATTGGCTATAATTGCAACATAGTTCAATAGATATTTTTTCCATGTCTGGTAATATGTTTTACTAATGCTGTTTTCCTGTGAGGTATGTAGACGTTATTCATATAGGAAAGCAGAGTCATAGAGAGAGAGAAAGGGAATTAGCAGTGCCTGGTTGAAGAATGAGCTTTCTTAATCCCCTTTCCAGTTTTTAATCCTAAAATGATTCTTCTGTTTTTATAATAGTAGAGATCAGTTTTAGCTCAGTTGAATCCAAGCTCAACATGGAGCACAGAAAGTCAGTGAGTGTGTAAGCATTTTATGAGCAACTCAATCCTTTGAAGTTGAGCACTGGCCTTATCATGAGTTTCTGAACAAAGATACTATAAAAAAGTAGTTATTTGAATATATATGCTTGGGGCGGGAGTTGAATTTAGTAATGTTGAATATTAAGTAATGACACAGCAACTGAAAGAGATTTAAAAAACAAAACAAACCACTTTTTTGCTTCTCTATTGTGTTTCATATTGCAGCTTCAGTTCTCTGAGAATCTAAATCAGACTTGAAATATAATGGTGTCCTTATCTACGCTAAGAGCTTTTTCATTTCTTTGAAGTCAGAAGGAAATTAATAATTGCCCTGGAGGAAAATGTATCTTCCTAACTAATTAGCTGTTCGACAAACACAGTTCAATGTTGAAATAATAAGATGCTGATAAACTGAAATGGCAGCCATTCAATCATTGTAAGTTATATCTAGTTGCCTGCCCACAGCTCATCACTACTGTCTGTTTCTAAGTTTATTCCTTATATCCTCTCCCACTGGAGTTTAATATGATTTTATTTTCAAAATTCTTTTCCAACACTTTAGTATTTCTTAGAGAGTGTATATAATCAGCTGCTATAGCCCAAGCTGGAGTTGCAAATCCAGTTGAAGGTCTTGGGCCATATATTGATGTATGTATTGAATGGGTACAAGATGTAAGGCAAGTTATCTACAGAAAACGAAATGAACTAAGGCCAACATGCTAAATGAGAGACTTGATTGTGTTTTGGTGTGTAATTCTTTATCTTTTTATTTAGACAAACTAAGAGCACAAAATATAATGTTACCACATAGTGATTCCTTGTTCAGAAGAAGGAACAATCAGCAGTTTTAGAAGTTATTCTTAAATGCATATTCTCCACTCCAGCCTTGTCTTGTTGCAGTTATTTTGGCTACGAGTATTATGGGTGACAATATGCTTCATTCTCAATGGCATGATGTGATTTTTTCCTTTTTTTTTTTTTCCTGAGGTGCTGCAAATGCTTTTATTAAGAAGCTCTCAAATTAATTAGAAGCCTTAACTTTCCTTTATAGTATGGGCATGTGCAGCTCACTGGACAGCATTTTTGCTGAGAATTGGTTAATAATCTTGTCCACAGGATGACTTTTAGCTTCTGCCTAGGGATTTAGAGCTGGGTATTGTGCTACAGCTCCATGAGCTTTCAAGACAGCATGATGTGGTGTTCTAATATAGGCTCTTTTGATTAGCATGCACTTAGAGCTGGAAATGTGGAGAATTTATAAAATAAATTATCAAAATGTTTTAGGTCATCTGAATCACTGTTACTTGGATGTGATATCTGATAGATACTACAGATATTACGCTATGGTTTTGGCATAGTGGTGATGCGGGTTTTTTTTTAGTTTTCAGGATTTTTGAATCTTAATTTTCTTTGATCATTGTATAATTATGGACAGAAATTTCCTGGAATGGGAGTTTTGTAAGCAGGGTCTTGAATGCTATATAGGTTTGCAAAATTACAGTCTAGGAGTACGTAATATTATTATGTCCTTAAAGATTTCTGTGTCATTTAACAAAATAACTCTAAGGAATCATGGAACAGCCTTCCTTCAAGTTCCTTAAAAAGAACCCCAAGCCACAAAGATTGGTATTCAAGTCACATATTTAAATTTCATCTTGCAAACATTTGAGGCTATCTTTACGTGATATTGCATGCATTCCATCTGATCCTCTATGAAGATTTGGAGGTCTAGAATAAGATTTTTTAAACTTCTAAAAGCTATTTTATTTTCTGCATAATAACCTAAAAATATAGTTCTCTTGTCAAACAACTCCATGCCCAAATAGGTTATATGTTTCATTTCAAAATATATATAATAAAATAAGAAATTATCATACAGAAGTAATCTCAAGTTTTAAGCTGTCACCTGTCAAACTGTGTAATGGTATTAAGCATTTATTAATGAATTTGCAATCCTATGTAATGTATAAGTAAATGGTTGTTTTATGTTATGAAAAACATTGATTGAAATAATCTTGTGTAGGAAATAATCTAGAAAAGATATATTTGCAGTTATTGACTAAAAGGCAAGGTGAGAAAAAGCAGTTGTTGCTGTATTTGCCCTGGATTCCATGTCAGCAGTTAAATTATAAAGAGGCAGCTCTTTAGTAACTATTCATCTGTTTTCACTCTAACAGCTATGATAGAGTATGGTATTTCTAAATGTGAGTGTTTTGTGTAAAGGAAAAGATTATACCTCTATATAAAGAAAGAATATAAGCAACTTTTGAGGAATAATGATGTATAGCTTGTTAATTGTAGCTGTACAATGAGAAAAAGGCTTTTTAAACAAGATTCTTTGATTTGGATTAGAATTCAAAGACTTTGAAGATAAAATCAAAATAGCTCTCCAGGTATCAAGTATCTCTTTTCTGCTATTCAAAAGAATGAAGTCCTCAGGTTTTCTAAGATTGTTAGCAGGTGCCAAAATGATCCCACGTATACTTTCTGGAGTGTCAGTTATGTAATAAGACAGCCAGAACATCGGCCAAGTCCATTTGTGCAAAAGTGTAACAAAGTATCATGCATGTGTTGTTGTTAAGTGGAATTCTGCAAGGTAGCATTCCTTGTGCACACCCTGTCCATGCCCTTTGCCATCCCAGCTATTTGGTGCTGCAGCCTAACATTCTCTTTTTCCAACAGACGCTTCCCACTTTAGGAGGTTTGCTCCCTGAGGTGCGTAGCAGGAGGCATCCACGAACGCTCGAGTACTAACAGTTCATGATATTGTACATTCTTTCTGCTATGAAGTGCATTTTGGGGCTGAAAAATATCTAGAGAGGATATTCTGGGTTATTATTTGGAAATTTCTGTCTTATTTGTGAATTATTCTCTGATTTGGAATACGAAATAGATGCAATTGAATAGTTCTTACCTGGCAGTGGTCTCTCTGGAGCTGGCCTGAATGGTAGATGCTCCAGCTAATGAATATTGACTTTGAAGTAGGACTTCAAGGGGGAAAATAAGGCATGAGAGGTGCAAAAAGGGGTGGAAAAAATTGCTGTGGTAAGTTTTGTTTTGCAAGGTATGTGCGCTGGCATATGCCTTCCAAAAAGCTTCATTCTTTAAGCCATCAAAATGTACAATTGCTCTATTCAGTATCTCTGTCAACCTCATGCATGTTCACTAAACAAAATGGTTCACAGATACATCGATCATTTTGTTTGCTTTATTTAGCAAGATATTAAAAGTAGCGCAACTGTTATAGACATATTTCTTAAATTGAAAGATAAATTTTTGCATTTTATAAAACCATTTTTTCAATGCATGTGAAATTTTTCTTAACATTTTTAGAAATTTTAGGCTTTTGTCCATTCTTCTTCTGTTTTTATCTACTTTAAAAATTCAATTGTTTGCTTCTTGACACACTCTGATATCTTAGTAATGTTTTAATTCCCAAAACAAAGATACTTTAGGCAAGGCACAACTGGTATTTCATATATAAAAGAAAGGGTCTGCACAAGAATATTAAAAAAAAATGAAGTGGTAAATCTTTTTGTGTTCCATTAACAGACTTATTCATTAGAATTTTCATGCAATTCATTGCATTATGTCAGACAAACTAAGTCAGATCCTCACTAGTGGGACACCTATCTAAAAATTATAGGATATATAACTCTAGGAAATCTAGAATCTCTTGTCAGCTTCTTCAGAAGGGTTTTAGAGAGCACTGTTGATAGACATGGTGACATGTATTGTGGTCTCATATAAGATGGTTGATATGAAATACTTTATTTGTACTTTCCTCAAAAATCATCAGTGAAGAAAGCAGAGTTTCAATGAGGTCAGCTATCCATCTTCGATCATATTAAAACTCTAGACGCTTCTGTATCATGAATATTCTTTTTTCCTTTATGTTACCTGAGATACATGACCTGATCTTGTATTGTCTTTGTGAATCAAGCAATGGTTTTACTTATGGGATTGGAAATATAAACTGGAGAAGGAATGGTAATGCAGCAGTCATAGGACTGATGCCAGCTGAGGTTATTTACTGCTATTTGTATCATGATGCTGTTTGTATCACTGCAATATCCAAAACATTGCTCTGGATAATCCTCACTGCATTTTACTTGAGTCATTAGTAACAGTGGGTTTGGGCATGGGTCTCAGCAATGTATAAATTCTTCTCCTCTAAATAGTAGCATGATATATGCAAGAAGGTTTTTAGTGCCACACTTTATAAGTAGGCCTCTTTTGAACATTTTTTTAACCTCTCTAAATGTGCAAACTCTGTGCTGAGTCTGTTACTTTTGCTTGATTTTTTCTTTGAATTGTCACAAATGTGTCCTTTAGCTCGAGATTTTCCTGGACCTTTTCAAATTTTATCTCCCTCTCTGATTTCTGTTAGAAATTACTATTTTTACTAGCTTTTTCTCTGCTTTATGGCATCTGATTTGGTTTTTGAAGATGTTGCAGTATTCTTGAGTCAGATTTGGCCACAATGTAAAATCCTTTTTAACAGGGTATGCTTTCTTTTTATAAAAAGTAGTGACTTTTAAGGATAATTATTTACAAAGTTGTTTAAAACCTCAAAACAACTTAAGAAATTTGTAATGAAGTATGAAGCTTTCTTCATATGGAAGTATCTTACTTGCTGTCCTTGGGACTAACCAATCTATTGTGCAAAATGTTTTGTGTTAGTTCAAAAATTTTATTTTTTTTTGAGTGCCTCATCCTGGTTCTACTTTCTGAAAAGATAATCAAATAAGTAAGTGCAGAGCTGGTGATTTCTTAGGCAGTGATACATACAGTGTTTTTGTTTCTAAGGTTAAGGAGGAGGTGAATCACTCTAATTGCTTCTACTGTTTTCTCTTAAAGCAGTGATACTGCAGTCTAGAGTCTTGGATCTCATCTTGCACCATCCAAGTTACTCAAAGCATCCAAGAGCTCTGCTAACCAACCTCTTAGGAATCTCACTGCATACAGACAATAATGTAGATTCCCCTGCTTTTGTTTTGCTTGGTTTTGTGGGTTTTTCTGGTTGTTTTTTTTTGTTGTTGTTGTTTTTTTTGTTATTGTTGTTGTTGTTGTTGGGGTTTTTTTTTGTGTTTTTTTGTTTGTTTGTTTTGTTTTGTTTTGTTTTTTCTCAGTGGCATAGGTTTTTCCATTCTTTTATACAAAATGTGTATAAAAGACTGTCACAGTTCCCCCAAGCACTTGGTACCCCAAAATAGCTTAGGATGACCTCGACCACTCTTTGCATCAGATATGGACTGAGACTCTGTCAGTCTCACTTAAAGAAACTGAAGATGGTATAAAAACAGTCAGGGTCCACATTCATGTTAGAAGGCACTGTATTAATCTGGGAGTTATTCCCTTTCTGACAGAATCTGTGTCAGTGCTTCTTAACAGTAAAAACTGCTCCTGGAAGAGTTTCATGGATTAATTGCTACTACGATCCCTAAGGCTTTATGGGAGGTAGCACAGAGATGGGTTTGGCCTGGTATGAAATGTAAATGGTAACATTTAATGAACTTGTTACTGGATGGAGTTGCAGGGGGTGCAACAATGTCCTTCATGCTCCTTTTGTAGTGCTGCAGCTTTGTGCCAGCCCATTCCCATGGCTAGTTTAAAGCCTCCTTGTACTTGTGAAGTGCAGAAAGCAACTGGGGTGCAGTTGGGATTGGAGACGCTGATTCTGTTTGATAAATATCTGTGGTCTTAATTTATGGTGCATTTTTTGGACAACCTAAAAGGACATGCTGGGTGCAGTTCATAAATAGAATAAATGAGATACAAAAAATGAGAATACTTTTTTCCATGCAGAGTTATCTGAAATGGCCTGATAACAGTTGAAAATACAATTGCAACAATATAATACTGAGTTTTTCTCTTTCAAATAACCATCTCACTGTGCTGTGTATCAGCATCAAAAGTTGCCAACAGCTTAGAATCTGATGTAGATTCTGGTTTCCTTCTGATACAAAATATGTTTTATAAAAAGCTACTCAGCGAATTGATTATGGTTTATTTAGACTGGGTATATTTTGCCAAAGAGGTAAAGCACTCTGAAGCATCCAACTTTTGCTAGCAGTCAGGATAAAATTTTGAAAAATTACTGATCTCTTATCAATATGCTTATTAAACAGTCAAGTATATTGTATGATTGGCTTTCAAGTTTCAGAATGGCACCCTGGTAATGTCAGATTATCTTTTCACATCATTGCATTAATTTGTGTTGTGACTGCACACTTTTCATCTATCTATTGCCTAGTCATTATGGAATGTCCAGGCACATAGATAGATGTTATGTGAAGTGGCCGGACATTGTGTATTAACTTGATTGAGATCTCATTTTCATTAAAGCAGAGTCTGGCATTACTTGCTAGTCAAAAAAACAACTTTGTGGAGGTACAGTCTCAGTTACAGTTGTATAGGATTATATAATGTATTAAAATGTTCCCTTTTCTCTTTTCAAGGAACGACAATCAACAGTGAAAAAAGAAAAGAGCTGCCCCCAGCAAATGAACAAACTGGGAGAACGGAACAAAATGCAAAGAGCAAATTCTGTCACCGTAGATGGACAAGGCCTTCAGGTGTGATTATTGTTATTTTAATATTAAGCAGAGAATTTTAGGTATGAAGAGTGAAATATGTTTAAAGTGAAATATACATTCACTCTTCTAAGATTTCACTTTTATATGATTAAAAAGTCAATAGGTAAATTCTTCCATTGGTTCAGGAATCTGGTGATACACATCTGCTTCTCATGTGATTGTTAGGATTTCCTAAGACAATAAGGGGGAGGGAAGACTAGCTCTAAAACACTTCTGTCATGGGGTGAATAGTTTATTTTGGTATCTGTTTACACATCATGCAGTGTTGTATAAATTTACATTATTAATCTAAGTCTGTCCTGATAATTGTTAACTGATAATTGTTAACTGTTAATTAATGGATGGAGTAAACTTCAATGGTGTTATTTATCCAGGTTTTTCTAAGTAGGGTATTTGGCATATCAACATTAACAGTGGTGAGAATCAATGTATTTTCATTACTAGCAATATTTATAATAAAAATGGAAGTTTTTCTGCTTGAAAGAAAAACTCATGTGTGTGATGAGCTAGTGGTTTTTAAGGGTGGTAACTTGGAGGCATGCCTGAACTGCTGACTTGTTTCCCTTGAGATATGAGTAGTTTTGAGTGAAATCAATGTCCATGTGCTGCTTTATGTCCTCAGGGGTTAAATGATCATCATGATAACAATGTGATAATCATTTAATATGCATAGTTATCTGTTCTCTCTATCTTTTGATATGTTGCAGTTGGGCTTCAGTAAAAAGATTCCATTACGATTTATCAATTACTTTATGCCTCATAATTATTTCATCTTGTTGTGTCAGGATAAGGAGGTTTATTGTATTGTTTTGTGTTTTAGGTTAGTCAAACATTTTTGTTATGACAACCAAAAGAAGGGAAAAAAATCCAAACAAAACCTGAAAAACCTAAAACCTATCCAGTTACTTGGATGCTCCATTGATGGTATAGTTGATATTAAAGCAGTCATTATCCATTGCTTTCAAGAATCTCTTCCTGTACTTACCATTTTCACAAGCTTTACTGCTGTCCAGATCATCTGTGACAAAACATGAAGCAAAAAATGCTGGAGTCTTAATTGAAAGAAAGCTCAAGTTCTGTCTAATCAGTCACAGTGTGATTGATAAGTTTGTGCTAAAGAAAACATACCGTATTTTCTAGCTTTTGTGTGATATCCCTGCAATTCCAGTGAGACAAAGTATTCTAGAGGAGCATCTTTGGCATCTCCTTTTGGTTGCAGCACTGTGTGTCATTATGAATCTTGTGTTTACTCCAAGCATTAAATTACTTATGCTGATAGTTTATTTTCTGCTATTTTTTGTCTCTATTTCCCACTCATGTGGTACTGTGCCTCGGATATAATACTTGGTCTACTCAAAACAGCAGCTTTTAGCACCATTGGCTCTTCAACACAAAACTTTAAATTATTATATGTTCTGCTTTCAGGTCATAAGATTTCCCCTAATGTTTCAAAACTTGTGTTCTCTCTTGTCTTTCCAAGATGAATCAAAAGCCTGCATTTCATCCTTGCTTTTCTTTATGACTGCTAAAGATTGAGAAAAGGGGAGTGGGGACAAAGATGACAGTATTATTACTGAATAGATTTGAGGTGTTATTTGAAGTGCTCGGTGTTCTGTAATGACACATTTGTAATGTAGTCCATGACATGATACCATGGTGATAACAGAAATAATTCTGCAGTATGGCCCTAATTTGCTGATTATACTGTGGTCTTTGCTTTTCACAGATGGATTTAATTGGTTTTGAGTGGCAGGAATCCATCTTAGCATAAAATATTTAATTTTTGATTGGCATTAGGAATGATAACCTCTTGTGAATGTAATTATTGTGAAGCCTGAGTGGACCTTTAGGGCTGTCCTACTGAAAGGATGGGATCAATGAGAATGTTAGGGCTTTTTTTCCTCACAGATTGTGTAATTTTCCAGCTCTTCTCACAAATATGTAAGATGCTATAAATATAACTGGCAATTAATGTTAGTATTTTGCCCAAAGATGGTCTGGAGAAAACATTCTGTATCTGATCAAAGTCTACTACTCTAATTCTCCCATATCTGGCAAGCTACTCTGTTTCTAATACTCTGATTCTGCTGGCATGGTCTCATTTTAACAAAATCTTCAGTGAGCAAGGGTTTTATTTCAGTAACTTAATCAGTATTAATTATTAATTGCATTTGTTTATGATTAAAGATAAAAAAGGTAAAAAAGCAAAGATCTTGATACTACTGCTGTTAGACCTCTCTTTTCAATATGGGAGAAACTATATATAAGTGCTCCACCACTTTTTTCTTTTTGTTTTTTCTTTTTACTTTAAGTTACTTGTACTATAACATCATGAAGATTGCCTTTAAGTCATGCTAGATTAGGGCTTGAAAATGTTCACTAATTTAGTCTAAATCTTTAGTTGCATTTCATTATATAAAAATACCGTATGTTATCTGGAAAAGTAATTTGGAAAAGCTGTAAAAATTTAATTAAAATTTATTTTGGAACCAAGTGGGATACAGAATAGTTATTAGATTTTTTTTCTTTTGATGAGCCAAATACTTCTACGTGAAATAATCTCATTGAGTCTTGGAAGAAAAGATTTAAAATAGAAAATTCCATCACTTAGCTTTTGCTGAGAAAAAGATCAAGCCCAAACCTTCCTTCCATCAGACAGAGTGAGCAGATAACTTAGTGGCAGTGGAGGTCTGCACAACTTAAAGACAATTAATCATAGTTAAGCACATTCATCTTGCTTCTTTCTAGCTAACCAGCATAATGATCAGGATTATTATTTCTAATTAAAGGAAGTAATAGATCATGTATAACCTTAGGATGAGTCTCATTAATTAACCTGCGTCCTAAGGGATTTCAGTAGGTATTCCATCTCTGTCACAATGGGCACCATTGGTTTACACTTACTTCACCGGAATAAACACCATGGGAATTGGCTAAATAACTAAAATTGATTAAAACAGTAGGTAAAAATTAAATATATGACAAACTTCACTGTATTCTGCAATTTGATGTATGTTTCAACACACAACACTTTACTGTGCCAGGTGATACTGAGTTGGTTTCATGCTAAGCTTAATACCACTGAATTTGTGGACTTTTCCATTATTTTTTGTATGTATTGGAACAGATTTGATTCTTTTTTTTTTTTTTTTGTGAAATCATGAATAGAGTTGATGCACTACTGCCTAACATTTTCTACTAAAAGAAGAGTGCTTTTAGATGCCTTGTAGGATTATATGCCTATATCTCTAGTATGTCTGTAAAACTCCTTAGCTATGATGTTTCTCAGGTTCTGCCTTACATTACACTTTATGAAATTTTCAAATTTTGTTATTTCAGGAATTATGAATAAGGACTTCAAGCAAGGCCTTTCAATGCATCATTTTGAAACGCAGATGGTCCAAGCTTCATCTCTGAAGTTATTAGTGTATGACTTTGGAGATGTTGACTTTGAACACTAAATATACTTTCAAACATTTTGGAGTTTATATAAGTCTAAAATGATGCTTATAAATATGAGCAGTCTAGCTTCATGCTTTAAAGACCTGTATTGGAGATCATCTGATGTAATTTTTTTATGATCAAGTCTTTGGAGTAAAGGCAATGAACACACACATCTCAGAGTATCTGAAAATACAGACTAACCCTATTACTTAGAATGATGGCGTTAGTTTGTAAAGCTAAACATTAATATGAATGTGTAAAACTTTCCATACACAAAAGAATGTAAAACAAAATAATGCTAGAAGTCATTGTTTCCTTCCTAGAAGTCATTGTTTCCTTCCTTCTCATCAGCATTCTTTTAGTCAGACTTGCCTTTCTTCCTTATGGTTTCTCCTCTACCTTCTTAAGTTTTTCAGCTTTCTCAGATGTTTAAAGGAATTCCTTAATGTTATGGTTGCCACGTTTTAAAAAGTGTGTGATTTCATAATATATCAAATATTGTAGATATTCATTGCCATAATTAAAAAAAAAATCTGTTAAGTTCAATTTTCCATTATAGCTATAGTTGACCTTCATAGTATATAATATACTGTCATTTCTCACTCCAAAATAAAGATTAAGTTTTTTTCTTTTCCTTTTTTTAAAGGAAATTACTGTCAGAGTAATTAATGCATTATTTGCATTTAAAGTTTTCTTCTCTAATGATGGATGTATGTGTATATATATATATGCTAACAAATATATGTCTATATATGGAGAGATAGGTTATGTGTGTATATACTTCAATATTTCAGTTGCCTTATTGGTTAAAATGGCAACAGAGCTGTTAGCCAGCATTAAAAGAGAAGTCACTTGCAATTTCTGGCAAATTAATGAAGTGAGGATTATTGCAAATTATGGTATTGCTTCCAGCTGGATTACATAGCATAACATAGAGTTTGCATTAAGCTTTTTGTTTTCTGTCTACTATAGGAAAAAATGAATGCAACACACAGCATTAATGAGTGGCTGTGTTATTCCCTTCTTTTAGATCACTCCAGTTCCAGGCACTCATCCACTTTTAGTTTTTGTCAATCCTAAAAGTGGTGGGAAACAAGGAGAAAGGTAAGGTTTTTTTTCTTTTTCTTTTTTTTTTCTCTCTCTTTCTTGATTCTGGTCTGTGAAATGTTTTAAAATGAATTTTAGAAGTTTGTCTATGTGGAAAAAAATCCAACATTTTATGTTGTTATTCCTCACGGTTGAACATCCTATATCTCTGTACCTAGAAATTCTCCAGTTAAAAACAAGAGTTAGTTCTATAGGATAGTATTGTTTCCAGTCAAAAAAGAAGTGGCTATATTCAGTGCATGGGTTTTTGTGATTTGCCTGAAGATGTGAGTTGCCCTATCTTGTATTAAAACTTTAAAGTGCTAACAGTTTTCTCTTAATCTGTGTAATGATTATACAGGCAGGTCAGTAGTTTAAATTAGAAGCAGTATTACATTTTTTAATGTATGATTTGCTTTTTATAAACTTAGTAGTAGAGGCTCTCAAGCCTCTTCATAAGATTTCCTTCAAAGAAACCTTTTGATTTCTGTAAATAGGAAGCATTCTCAAAATCCAGTTGAATTATTAGAGTCCAATCACACAAATTAAAGACATATTAATTTTACATATGTCAGTAATTACCTTGATTTAAATTAAAATGTCTGAGTTTATTAATTTAAGTGTTAATGTATCGGAGGCCTGATAAAGTAGTAAGGAGCATTCTCCTCCTCCTCAGGCAGGAATGCCGAATTAGTTGCCTCCTAAACAGACTTTTCAGAGCATGTTTCAGGATTCCATATGCTAACAATGTGGTCATTTTTGACTATCCCATAAATCTCTAAATTTGTGTAGCCTAGTTCACCATGTCAGTGCTGTAACTTCAAGTCTTGAAAAAGATTATGGTCTTCTGGCCAGGATCCAGCTGAAGGTGACACCTGTGGATACCTGTGATATGGGTAACAAGAAGCAAAAAAGGAGGGATGCAGTGTGATTCTAAAGCCTGGAACCAAGCAAGTGAACTCCAGTGGGTCAGCTTTCCCTACCTTCTCCACCCTGTCTCTGTTAGATCATGTCTTCCTGTGCCCCTAGAAGTAAACTGTCAGAGGGGACAAAATCCTGCAGAGTAGTTGTTAGGGTAATTCTTAAAGCTTGGGAGCATTAACCAAAACTGTGTTTGAAGGCTTCTGAGAGAACTGGCTATCACTTGAGAGCTGATTATGTAATCCCTGGATTGATATACCTAGATATCAGCTAGGTATGTCAAAGGCAGTTACTGATCTTAAATTTTAGTTCTAAGCAATTTCAAGAACATGCCTTTGCAATTTGAACAAACCAGTGTGAGCCGTCCTGAGTTTTCCTGTTTCAGCCATGGTAGCAGTGTGAGGCAGCCCTGGTCTGCTGTGTAGTCAGGGGTCTGGTGGAAGGTAATCTGCACTAGCACTCAGCTTGACTTTTTATACTGTCAATATGAAGTGAGTAGATCAGCGATCCAGTCTGCAATTATGTAGGTGAGAGGCAGGTTAGAGAGCTGCACTTACACAGTTAGTTATAGCCTAGAAACAATTTAATGAAATGCTGTTTCACAGCTTTCAGTTCCCAGCTCATAATTGGTCTCAAGTGTTACTATTTGAATGGGCTTAATGCAGCAGGGATGTCATTTAATGTTAGATATTCTCCAGGGTAAAAGCAAATTTAAAATGTGATCCCCATCTCAAGCTCCTATTCCCCTTCGTGTATTACAGTCTAACACTTCTCAGTTTATGTCAATGAAACTGTTACTGAGGCCAAACAGATCATAGGAATTATTTGAATTTTAAAAATGGATGCCCTATACAAACTTCATTCACTAGCACCATTATCCACAAGTGTCATTGCACAATTAAGTGTATACCATGAGGGCAAGCACCAGCAGCTGAGTATAGTGAACTGTAAGAACCTCTTGGATTGGCTTTGATACCATACATACACAAAATGTTAAATTACGTACTAATATGTCAAGATTGCACTCAATATATCTCTTTTAAGAGAAACACATCAAAAGGTCAACTGCACAGTCATGTAAACATATCTCAGGTCATTCACCATTAGGAGATAATATCTCACAGTTAGATCTAAAGCCAGATTCAAAAAGGTTGAAGGAAGTCCACATATGGACTATTTCTTGAGAAGGGGTTTGCAGTCCATTTTTGAGGTATCAATGCTTCATATCAATGCCATGAGCAAAAGTATAAAATAAGGATGCTAAGAATGCCTATTAGTTTAAAAATTCAATCTAAGAAAACATTCTCAGGAGAAATATAATTGAACTTTTTTTGTTTTCTGTCTGCTTTATAGTCAGTAACCATAAAGAAATGCCCATATATTTCCTACTCTACAATTTTGTGGCAGTTATATGTTGTGGAAAGTAAAATCACAGGACATTTCAAGACATAAATTACTTTGCAAGATGCACAGTTATGGTGATTGACAGATTTCATTACAGTTGGGAGGGACCCACAAGGATCATCAAGTCCAACTTTAAAGTAAATGGCATTCAAGTCAGGATTTTTGATTATTGCAACATTTTAATCTGGTCAGGTGCTGAGAGGGTGGGACTAGAGGATACCTGTAACAAAAGTAAGGTTTTCCCCAGCAGTGAGGGGAAAAAAAAAAAAGACAAAGCAAACCCACAACCTTCTAATTTTTGTAGGACAGAATTTCGTTATCTTGATTCATTCAGATTAAGAAAGTCTTCTACTGAAAACTATGCCTCAGTCTTGACTTAGGATTCTCTGTATTTAAGAGGTCACAGTGAATGAAGACAAGATTTCTAATTGACTTTCATTGAACATGGGAAGATTATTGCAGATTGTCAAGACTCTTGCCTCCCCACAGTTCCCCATACAAGATTTTATGCCTTACCATATGGTAACTCAGCCCATTTTATTGTGTTATTCTTGGAGAGAGTTTATGCATACAGCTGAAAACCGGTTGAATAAATGCACACCTCCAGTAGTACATGGTCGTTTCCTCTTCTATTTGTAATTTTTCTCAAATCTCTCAAATGCAAAACTGAGGATCACTTAAAAGTGGAAGAAGTTTGGTTGTTTAGTTTTAGTTTTTAAATGTTCAAACAGAGGGGTGGGGGAAAACAAATGGATATGTAGAAAAAATGCATTCAGAATACAAAGATATGTTCTCTGTAACTATATCTTATCAATACATTTTGAAACTTTCATTATGTTAGAAATCAGTTTTTCAGTATGTGTAGTGATAAATGTATTCTTTCTGAATTGGTTTCTGTTTTATGGACCAGTGCTATGACTTTCAGATATAATTGCAAAATAAAGAATTATGACAGTAGCCCCATTATATTTTCTTCTCAATTAGGAGGTTAGTAATGGCCCATCATGTGACACTCCAGTGTATTTACAGTTATTTGGACTTGAATTATTTTTAATAGACAATACTTATGTTTATAATAGAATAAAAATATAAGTCAATTTTTATTAAGGAGAAAGTAGAAAAATAGAATTAAAGTTGATTAATTTAAGGCTTTCCTATACTAGCAATGGATTTAACTTAGCATGAGACTGAATAGGAGTTTATCAAAACCAGGCAAGTGAATTCCTCAGGCTATATCACACCGTAACACATTTTCAGTGGTTGTGCAGGACATGAGCAGGTGCAGTTAATTTCATCAAAAAAAAAAAAAAAAAGGCAGAACATCCATTTCATTCTAGGGCTATCGGTTTTGGATGTCTGCATTTATGATCTGACTAATCAAGGCAACAATTTTCAATAATCTGTGTATAAAATGTATATGTATAGTACACCATTCCCAAAATAGTTTCTTTCAACAGAAAGAATATACAAGCATGTAGTGCTTCTAAAGGCTGTTCTTAAGGGTAATGTTTCTCACATAAGAGTCCTTCTAAATCATGCTGTTGTTTTGCCATACTCATTACTTTGATTTCCACTTCCCCATTTTCCAGTTTATTTGTCTGACCAGAGGGTGAGTTTACACAATTGTTTCCTTGACAAATGTGCTGTTGGATGCACTGGAGATCAGCTTCCGTACACTCACGTTTCCTGCTGACTCCACGTTCGCTGTCTGTGCAATACAGGTTGATGATATTTTTAACCTTTGCTGTTTTCAAATAACTTGGGTTCATGGTAGTTCTTCCCTCCTCCCCTCTGACTAATCTGCCTTTCTGAGCTTTCATTTAGCATTGAGACAAAATGTAAAAGCAGTTTCAAATGTTCTTTTTCAAATATGGTATGTCTGGAAAAGAGGATGACTAGCTTTTTTTTTTTTTTTTTTTTTTTTTTTTTTTTTTTTTTTTTGGAGAGGAGTCCTTGGATTCTTCCTTGTCTGACATCAGGGTTAAATGAAGCCCATATTAACCACATCTTTAATAGCCCCTAGAGGACTGAAGATGCATCCCCAGTTGTGGCAGAAGGCATTGCCATGGCCAGCTTTTTTTCCACAGTGTAGTCAATTTTATTGCCAGTTTTGAATTGCCAGCTAGTTTCTGGACATTTATTTTCTGTCTTCTCCAGAAGACAGCTTTATCTAACCCAGCTCAAGGTGCGTTTAAAAGTATTTTCTTCAGCAGCTGAGCTGTTTAAAGATGATGCCAGCTCCTTTGGCTACGCCTGAGATTATTTTCTTCCTCCTCAGTTATTATAGCAAGTATTTTGAGGTTTATATGAGATCATGGGCATGATTTAAATATAAAGAAAAATTACAATGAAGAAACTTCTTTGTGCATTTCTGTTTTAAATTGAACCTTTTTAGTTTCCAGATCACAGAATAACCCCAAAAGTAGTTACAGAAACACAGCTGTTTGTTGACAAGTGGTAATTTCATAAACTGGCTTTGTTCATGAAATTGCATTTCGTCACAAAAATATCTTTTGGGGCATTTCCCACCACACCACCTCACGGCCTTGTCAGCACAAATCTTCAGTCACAAGGAAACCACATCCAGTTCCTTCCCCTCCTGTGGAAGCAAGGCATTCAGAGCCAAGTCAGTGTCACTGTTTGGTCCTGTAGATGTAAAAGTGGAGGGCTGAGTTACTGTCCCTTTTCTTTGGCTTCCCCATGGTGCCCTGTTAGGTCTGTGTACAGCTCAGTGTGAGGGAAACATTTATAAACAGTTTCTAATTTTTTTTTTTTGAGAATGTGTGAATAGAAATGAGCCATCAGTTTATAAATTTTACACAGACTAGAATGCATAAATGTGTTTAATAACTTAAAGCTTGATGTGTCATTTGCAGTGAGTCATGGAGTGATTAGCAGGTATTGATGTTCAACTGGTAGCCATGAATGGTATGCACTGAGTCAAGTACAATGAAGCATAATCTCTTCATTATTGCAGTTGGACTTCAGGATTCTAAGCAGAAAAACCAGAACTCCTCTTTATTAAGAAGGCTTTTATAGCATTTCACTGTTACCTGAGAACAGCACTGTGAGTGTAGGTAATGGCTAGTATGTTTTGTAGCATCAAAATCTAGAAAAATAACTCTTAGACCTTTTGGGACTTCATAGAAATACTGTTCATTGACTTCTTATGGTCAGCTACACCAATGAAATTAGCATCACCTTTGACCAGATTAAATTCTATGCGTCTCGGGGAAGCAAATCACACACACTAACTAGAAAACTCCTTTTTACATTTGCAAAATGGGAGTATGTATATTGTGTTGTAAATCCATTGTCAAACTTCTAATTTAATCATTGTCACAGCCGTCAACAATGATGTGTGCATACTTGTGAAATGAAACTAGTCATTTCATACTGAATTTTTCTGTCAGGAATAGCATCAGGACTATATTGTATGAGTGTGCTTGAATAAAATGCTTGATGAAACTGACATCACTAAATAATTTAGAAGTTAAGAAAATACTCCAAGTGGGCAATTTTACAGATAATTATGAATTTGTTTTTATTCAGTATTTTTTACAAACTTGCTTTCCAGCTACCCTGATAAATTATGCATCTCTATTAAGAAAATAATAAGAAAAAAAATCCCTGAATGTGCACATAGATTGTGTCTAGACAGTTTTATTGTGCTGTATTTGAAAACGAGGACATTTTAACCTAGAATTCAGCTCTTATTATGTTTCTATTTCATTTAAGAGATTATAAAGAAAAGAAGCAATATTTCAATGAAAAAAACAAATGCTTTCTTAAAAACATTAAAATATTAATTAGTTTAAGGACAGAAACATTAAAATTAAAACCAAGAAACAGAGTTTTATAATTTAAACTATTACCATACATCCCAGGTGTATATTTATTTATTGTGAGCTCTAACTCTTTTGTGTGCTTTCTTGATTCTGTGTGAGAAAAGAATCACTACTGCATTCCAGTCAATTTAGGAAATTACATTTCTAATATTTGTAATGAAGATCTCTGTCGTACTTTTAGAGCAAATAAACTCAAATTTCTAAATTTACACTTTAGAGAAATAATTGCTCAGGGTAGGACAGCAAATGGGGTCCCATGTGGGACAAGGCAATGCTTGTCATGCTCTATCAATAAATAGCTTCCTATTATTAAGATAATTTAAAAGTAAGTGTAATTTAGTAAAACAATGCTCCAAATCTTTTTAATTTTCTTCTCATTCAAATGTAATCCTGAGGAAATGTAGTCGAACACAGATTTTCTTTATCAAAATGTTTTCCAGTCTATGTGGGCATTTTTGGTGGGTGGCAAAGCCAATTAGCTTTTGCAATTAATTGTATTTGTAGCTCTGTGTTTGCAATAAATTTCAGGAAGAAATCTCTCCTTTGCCATGGAGTTGCTTTAATATAAATCAATATGCTTTCTGGAATGCTTTTTTGATTCACCTTTTATTGTGTAATTATAGCTTTTTATCATATTTTGTTTCTGTCTATACACAGCATTTGGAATGTAAATAGCATGTAGTACTTCTGTCTCAACTTTATACCCCACAATACACTCTATGTATGAATTATAATTGCTGTGTTCAAGTACTTGATTTTTTGTATAAATGAGATCCTGCAGTTCAAATAATTGTAGTATGCTCTAGTTTATTTAATTCTTTCATAGGAAAGATTTTTTAAAAATTCCAAACATGTAAGTAAATATTTTCTCCTTGTCTCTTTTACCTCTTTAGAATTTATAGAAAATTTCAGTACCTTTTAAATCCTCGTCAAGTTTATAGTCTTTCTGGAAATGGACCAATGCCAGGGTAAGTCTACAGTTAATATTATTACCAGGAACTCATTTAATAAAATACTGTCTAATCAAATGAACAGACTGAAGTACATATAGCATGTTCGGAATGTATCAACACTGCAGTTCTCTGAATGGCTGCAGAAATGTATAGGTATTACTAGTTTACCTCTAAAGCTATGTCTCAGATGTTTTGCTGAAAGCCATGCATTATTCTATAAGAACTGTGGGATAAACTTAATTCTGTTTCCATCTTTAACTGCCATTTCAGCAACCTGAGTTCTGGGGGTTACTTGTGTTGCGGAAGTCAGCAGCCTCAAAGACTGACCAGCAAGGCATCAATTTCTTTTACATACCTAAACACATGTGCACATGCATGGGTGTCTGTAATGTGTTGGTGACTGCATGCTTCTTACCAGTTACATGATCTTGGAAATATAGTGGCTGGAAAACGACTGGCCAGGCTGGATTGTGCTGGCAGTGACTTGTAATGTGGACCAAAGTGCTCTCTGAACCAGCTGTTATTGCAGTCCCTTGCTTAGTGTGCTTCCTCTGTGATTCTTCATAATTTGCATTCCTGTGAGGATGGGAGAATTACAGTGTATCAAACACCAACCTTTTCCACCTGATACTGTCTCCTTTTTAAGTACTGGTGCTTTGGTAGAAGAAAATTAGAGCAGCACTAAATATCTGCTCCGTGTGTTATTTTGTATGTAATGAGGCTATTTAATTTTGTCACTGATACATGAAATTTTACATCAGTGAAAACAGTTGCAGAAGGAGGCATATATTCACTGACCTTAAGTTTACACTGTTGTTTGAATACTTTTCTTTTAAATCTTTGAATTTTTTATTTGTTTAGACCTTTACATGTGTGTAACATTGATGAAAGTGAAAAGCAACATTGATGAAAGTGAAACGCATATTGGGCTCAATGCTTTCAGAAGTTAAGATATCGTGCAGTGCAGTATAGCTAATGTTAACCTACTGAATGGTGCAAAACCAGCCCAAAAAATGGAGATAAAGACATGCATGATTTCTTTCATGCATGTGTCTTGTATCTGAATGCTAGTGCTGTTTTTAGTACTCGAATGAAATTTGTTTTTGTACTATTCTGAGCATGTATGAAAAATGTAAGTACTCTTAGTTCAAAGAATAAGTAGACTAGAAGAATTAACTGAGACAAAACTAGTAACTAATATTGTTTTACATACTGTATAATAGAAAGGCCATGCTAGAAATTGAGAGGATGATTTTTAAAAAAAACCCTGAAATATTTTTTTCATAGTCATCTTATTTCTTCGAAATTAAAAAAAAAATCTGGCTGCATTTCTGTGCATAAGTGACTTAGTTTTCTTGGATCTTGCTGTGAAGGAAAATGCATTTTAAGGCAGAGGCACAAGAGGGCAGTGTTAAGTTCAAGCTGAAACCGAGCACTGAAGCAATTTAAACATTTGTCTTTTGAACCAGGACAGTGTTTTTCAAAAAATGTTTTCAATTTCACTTTCTATTAGAAATTGAAGTAGTTTTAGCTCAGAATCACTTTGAAGAAAATTCTAATTAATTTTCAAACAGGCGCTGCTTGTTTTGGTATATTTTAAATTCATTTCACTGAAATGAGTAATCCTAAATTTCCAGTTTGTCTCCTGCCATCACTTCTTGCCCCTGGCAATACTTTGTAGGCTGCATATAATTTGGCCCTTAAGTGAGAAGTTGAATAAACTCTGGTGTTTCACTTACCAGTACTTGTTTTCTGTGAGGGCTGAGTTGCCTAATAAAACCTGCCCATTCATCCATCTGTCCACTCATTCATCCATCTCTATAATGCCAGTTATACTGGATTGTCAATCCAAATTTTATGTTTATTTAATTTTCTCATATTACATGGGAAATTTAGGTCAAAATGAAACAGATTTGGGTACTGTACAGTGCAGAGAAAAACAGAAATGTATTTCTTCATCCCAGTAAGTTATTCATTAGAAAGGGATAAGTATAACGTCTATGTATTTTAAAGCATTTATGATTACTGTGGTATATTTTAGTTGAGCCTATTTTGAGATGTGGGTTTTTTTTCTTTTGATTACTGTTTTCAGCCATTTTTACTTAACCTAGAGAATATCTGTAGTATTAGCTAAGAATTTGGTTTTTTTTTTGTTAGAGCCAACCTGTCTGCTTTAACCCGTAAGTTAATGTTTATAATTTTTGATGGTATTTTTCTCATGGGTTGCCATCATCAAGCAAGAAGATAACATTCACAAGTTTTGTAACTTTTGTTCCAAACATCTGTGGCTGACATGAATTGTTATTTCCAGTTAATTTTTAGAGGGAATACATAGATTTAAAAAAAATCTATGTATTCCCTTTTCAGTGGGCAGAGAGAGGAAAAAAGAACTAGGAGACTAAGAAAATTGCAATCTTAGGGGTGCTGAAACTGGGTTTGAGTTTTTTTTAATGGTCAGCAGCTCAATTGCTATGTCTGTTGTTCTACCTCTTTAGTGGGACAACCCTGTTCTTGCAGAGAAACGTTTTGGAAAAAAGGACTTCAAAATAACAACAAGAACACCCCCAAACCAAAACCCAACCCCCTAAACCCACAAAAAAGCCACACCTTTCTTAATACCATTTTTTCTAAATTTTTCTATAACTCTGCTGGTATACAGCAGGGCAACAGAAAAATATTTTGAGCAAATGACAACAAATTATAGTATCACAACCTCAATGTACAATTACTGAAGTACATGTGTTTCCTACTTTCATAATAGATGGGGTGGTACATGGGGAAATGCAGAACAGCAGCAATGACATTTCTTGCAGCTTCTTTTCCTGCCTGAGCTAGGGTTTTTGGAGCAGTTTATGTCAAAACACATGATATACATAGTCTGTATAAAAAGATGTACACGATGCAAATAAACCTCATGGCAGCGACTCTTGCACTGATTCCTTTCCAGCAATGGAGACCTGCTGCGAGGCCCGAAAATCAAGAAGCTCTAAGCCAAAGGGCAACAGCACACTTTAAACATGGGTATAATAATTAATGGTTTAGACATTCTTTAATTGGCAGTAGAGGGGTATGGGTGAGCTGGAAAAACCTTGTAAGCTCTGCAGCTGAACACAGGCATAAAAGGTACTCCACAGTTACAGACTGCCACTGTTAACACAGTGACGAGAAAATTGCTGGGCTGATGCATTGTGTAATTTGTGCCTGGCACCTGTGTTTTTTGCCATGAAAGGAGTCTTCCCTGTTTGGTTGTTACATCTCTATAGGAGTCTTCTACTTCTGACAACAACTGTTATTGTGGATTTAATGATCTTGAAGAATCTGAAATTCAGTTATTGTTCACCTCACAGAGAGGTAAATAATAGCAGGATGAATAGCAGTCGAGCCACAGAGCCACAGGACTCTGTAGAGAGGTCAGCGTTTCACAAAGTCTTTGTCCCTCTGAAAAGGCCTCTGTTCCCTAAAGTTCTGTTATTTAAAATGTCTAATTTATAGTATTTTTATACTCTATTATAGAAATTATATCCACAAAAGTTGTATTTCTTTGTAACTTCCATAAGCATTTAATTTGGAGAGCATCTATTTTTTGAATTCGAGCAGCAAGCTTGCTTCAACAGGCCTTTCTAAATCTTCAATTCTGCCCACTTAAAAGATGCCCAAGACACCAACGCAGAATCCCTGCAACTTACACTATAATTCAGTTGGGAATCTACAGCATCTGGGCTTTTTTACCTTCAAAAAGCAGTAGGTCTGTTTTGAAAATTACACTATTTTCCTTAATTATTTCAATTGATTGCTTGAGCATTTCTTTGCTGTTGGACATTTGGAATACCCAGAGTATTCTAGGAAGGGGTATACACCAAGAATATTTTCAGAAGATAATAACTGCATAGTTATTTTCTTTCAAACAAAATATTGGATCTGGTCCATATTTTCTTGGAAGATGTACATTTTTGTCAAAGAATGGCAAAGCCAGCAATAGAGGGTTGGTTTTAATCTAATGATAAAAATTACTTTTTTACACCACAAACCAGTAGTACTTAGAATTCACATAGGATACTTAAATCCTGATTTTAGAGATATATTTTAAGCAGCTGTTTAACAATATTTTTGCTTCTATGACATCTGTGGTGTTGGCACCTGAAACCTATGCTGAGATCCACTAGTGGATTATTTTTTGGTGCTGTAGACAGTCTTAAATTTTGCTTCCACTGTGAGTGAAGAATTTTGAATGATTTCATGCATTGCTGTTGTGCCACCTTGTGTGGCTGAGTGCCTGAAGTTCTGCATAGTGCATGGCTTTTGGGTATAAGAGCAGTAGTCATGTGCAGGTAACTAAATGGAAGATATTGCAATTTATCTTTTCATTACTGTGAGTAAAACTTCAGTTTTACTCTAATAAACTAAATTAATTAGATTAAAATAAATACTTTAGATTTTTCTCTGAACAGTTCCATAAGAATGTGTATGTGTTTGCTGCATGTGCATAAATCAATTAACTGCATGATTCAAAATCAAATAGTGATGTCCTCTAGCATTGGTATTTTATTCATAAATAGATCCCCTGCATTCCTATGGACTTGATGAGGTGATTATGAAAAACTGAATTAGAGTAATATAGGTAGCTGAAACAGTTGCCCTCTTTCAGGTGGAAATTACTGATTTATCAGCAGAAACTCAGTAACTGCCTTTGAATCCTTGTTTCTGGCAAAATAAAATAAAATTAGACTGGTGGTGATCACTCTCAATGTTTCAAATTTTTCCAAGAAAATAGGATAAAATTTTCTATTCTGGTTTTTTAACTTAGGCTGACATTGCACAAAATCTTTACAATGACTTCAATTTCTTTTAGTTTCACTTTAAACCCCTTTTACTAAGTTCTTCTCCAGCAGTTTTTTTTTAAATTCTTTTCAAACCATGTGAAAAATGGTAGATAAAAATTAACATGTGATATTAAAACACTAATTGAGTACAATTTTCTTGGTAAGCAGTACTGACTTTCTCCCAAAGATCTCTAAAGAAATCTGTCAAATTATTTCTGTACAATTGTAACACTTACTGAGTCTGAATGAAACCTTATAAAACAGAAAACTGTGTTCCCTTCCCAACTCCTAATGTAGGTTGCACATTCTAATTCAATGAATAAGATTTATTTACATATATAATTATATAACTATATTTAATTTTATAAATTAATTTGATTTTATAAATATTTATATCTGCTATAGTATATTTATATACACTGCATTTATACATGCAAATATACACCGTAACATGCATTATTTTATGTATTTTGTGTGATAGATTTTTATATAATTTGTGTATAATTTTTATATTTAAAATTATAAAAAGAAAAGGTTATGTGAATTTAGTGCTACACTTTGCTTGGAAAATTCACTGTCTGTGAATATAAAAAGCCCCAAGGGAAATACAAATGCAGCTTATTGAAAATGTTTTTGACAATATGGTTTCACCAGATTTTTCAGTCCCCCACTTTTTTTTAAAGTTACATTTTTTTGATGAAGATGAACTATACAGTCAAAACAAAAGGATCTTTGATATCCATATGGTGAAGAAGCTTGTTTATAAAAAGAGACAGAGGTTTAAGTCTATATTCTCCCAGTCTGGAGCAATGCTAAAACTAACCCTGTTTGGTGCTGTTTTGTTTGGTTGGTTCTTTCCAGACTTTCTTTTCCATGAGGTAGAAATGCTTAGATACTTAGCAGTGAGTACCCTGCCATCACCTCTGGGCTATAATTTGACTTTAAATTAAGCTGGAATACTCTCAGTGTAGGAAGTGATGTAATTACACCTAGTGATTCTCTGCCAACCCAGCACATTGGCTTGCAGTGGGAATACTGACGGCAGGAGGTGTTTGTGTGCCCGGCCATGAGCAGGGATGGACATGCACACCTGTGGGCCAGGGCACATCTCAGTGCCTGCCCTTGCAGTGCTGGGAGGGGACTCCCAGCAGATCATCTTTCAGCACATACTCTTATTAGATGTGTTCCCCACGTGTACCCAGTCAGATTTGGCACATGACGTTTTGCGTCACAGGAGATCCTACAGCACTTCCCCTGCAGATGTGTGAAGTAGAACATAAAAGGGGTGAGAAGGGCAGGGCATCTTTAATACAGGGCAAGCAGGCATCCTTCAGGCATTATATTTGCACTTGAAATTGCTTAAAGCTCTTCTGAACAAAGAAAATTACAAGGGGTGGGACATGTGATGAGCTTAATTCTATGCAACTTGGCTAAAATTGAAATTCTGGTCAAAAACTAATAAAACAAGAAGTTGTCCAGTCTATTATTCTACATATTACATAACATTTTTGTTCATTGTGCTTTTCATTTCCTTCTCCCATTCTTGCTATTTTTACTCTGTAATTTTTCATGTATTCTTGATTTTATCAAGAGGTTGAAAAGAATTATGAAACTCCCTAAGGACAGAAACTAATTCTCCCTGCAGCATTACAATTTCATATGGGAAACAGTTGGAATTAAACACCTGCAAGCTATTGTCTATATTTATTTGTCTATATTTATTCAGGAATTTGTTTAAAATATATTAGTTGTACATTTATTAGGAGATTGCAAACTGGATATCAGTTCTGGTGACTAGAATATAGAATATCCATTAAGATATCTATAACACTAATGAATATAATATATGTGAATGAACATACACATGCATACATAGTAATATGACAAAATTATTGGAACTTTTTTTGTCTAGTGATAGTTTATGTGTAAGGACTGATTTCAGCATGTGCCAAAAGCTGTCCTGAAGTGATGCTTTCAATATAAAATACTGAACCTTAGTGTTGTTTTAAATATCCTCACTTTCCAACATTATGCAACGTTGTTATAGAAGGAAATGGGTGAGGAGGTGGTGGTACTCACTTGATGGATATGGAAGCAGAAATAGCCAGGCAAATATTGCCAAAGATATTTTACTTTTAAAATACAGTCTTTAGAATGATGTAATGAGGATCTTAAACCTGATGCTTTCTCATTTTGTATTAAACCATGAGGCGAAGTTGTTTTTACCAACCACTTGAACATTCAGCTTAATATGTACCAGTGTTCTACCAGAAGTATGAAGTTTTCATATAGCTTTACAGAAAGAACTTCAGAAATAAATGTTATGGCTAATACATTTAGACAACTTAGACTTTTCTGTCTTGAGAGACTACCTAGTACATTTACAACTAAGTGAACAGAGAATGCTTTTTGACGATAGTTTCAAACAAGATTTGAAGTCAGACAAAGATTGGCCCAACCATCAGGTCCAAACTCTTTCTAGTGTTAATGTACCATATTAACCCTTGAATCATTAATTTTGTTTGAAATTTTTTAGATAATACTGAGAATAATTAATAATAAGGCTGGATTTCATCTGTCTAAAAATGAATACATAAGCAGAAGTGACTTTTATTTTAAGTGATCATTTGCTATTTTCTATTAAACAAAATGTCTTAAGCCATAACATGTTTACATAATGCACAATTATATTGATCATAATTAGGTATCTTCATTTGCTCTTTTTAGGTTAAATTTTTTCCGAGATGTTGCTGAGTTCAGAGTACTAGCGTGTGGTGGAGATGGAACAGTGGGCTGGATTTTGGATTGCATAGGTAATTTATAGCCTTCACACAGTTTTGCTTGCCTCATGGTTTTCATTTTAATGGTCTTCCTTATATACCAATGCATTGATACAGCTATTTCAAACAACAGCTTGTTCATTTAAATTTTTTTAATGTGTTAGTTTGGGACAAGATTATTTTTAAGGGTACTCAAATAACAAAAGTTATTTAAAATCTCTAGACAAGTTCAGCATTTCTGGATTTTCTGAAAGCAAGAAATCTGAATTAATCTATTTTAATTTCAGTTTAAAGATTATTCCCCAACTGAATCAAACCTAATTTGCTAATTTTAAGAAAATTTAATTTAGGTAATTTGTTTTTTTTAGTTACAAAATTTTTGTTTCGACTATATTATCCCAAAATGAAGATAATGTATTAAGAGGTAATTCAGTTTTGGAGTTCTTTCAGTCAGTTGTCTGCAAAGTCCTCTTTAAAAATCATAAGGAAGGCCCACATGTCTTGTTATTACAGGCTTAATATACTTAATCTTCTCAAAGATTATTAAGGAGAATGTCTTCCACATCACATGTTCATTTATTTGGTGTTAGGCTGCAGAGAAAAATAGTGGGCATGTGTTACAGTGGAAATTAGGAAGTGGATCAAGATAGGTCAAAAGACTCAACTTAAGTTTTAACTAAAGTGTTTAAAAGTGTGTGCTTTGTGGGGGACCAGAAAAGTTCACTGAAAAGTAAACTTGATGTCATGAAGGAATGATAGCATAGGAATATTTCTAATCTTGGTTGGAAAAAAGTCTTTTGCAAATGCAGGCTACTGCAAGTAGCCCTCAAAGAGCTTTCAGAGTCATAAATTAATGTACAGAAACATCAAATGCATTGCCTAAACTTGGAAGAAACAAAGTTTTGCAGCTCTTTATTGTGTCATCACCTTTTTCGTGTGGTCTAAAATGTCATGCAGTTATTTTCTCTTTCAGTAACGTACTATGTTCTGCACCATTTTTTGTGGTATAGAACTAAGAAATTACTTCGGGAATCCAGGAACCATCTTTTATCATAAGTGCAGAAAATATATATATTCAATGCTGCCTTTTAGGGGGCAAAAGCACTTTAGCATATAAAGTGTAAGGGTACGCCTGTTTCTAAACACTTTCTAATTTGGTCTTCCCTGATCTCCTGGTATACAGAGAGCTTTAGCTGAGAGCACAGCAAGAAAAAAAAAAGTTAAAAAAAGAAAAGAAAGAAAAAATAAATAAAAGGAAAAAATAATTCTCATCAATTTGAAACTTTAAACGTTTTTCTTTAATCACTCTATTAAATATTACATTCTCTGAAAGATTTCCATTAAACTGGTTATGTGAATGTTAAATCTTTCTAAAATATTGATAAATATTGATTTCCATGCTACATCCATTGTATAGATAAACTCCTGCTGATTATTGCTGATAATTGTGCAAAATTCTATAAACAAAATAACTGATTAATTTAATATAACTTTTTAACTAGACATGCTATTCATTCACATTAAATGGGAAATTTGACAAATTATATATTTGAAATATATGTTCTAGCTTTCAGAGAGGCTGTGTTTCTTGACAAGGGTTTTCTCATCGGATTTTGAAAAACCCCTTGGGCTTACAATGCTACAAAAATACCAGTAAAGACTGAAAAGATGCTATAAATTCATTCATTTTAAAGTATTGTTTAATAAATAGAAAATTTCTACTTAAAGACTTGATCAGACAGGTCAGTGCTCTCTTTGGAGAGAGAAACCTCTCTTTGGAGGTTTAATTCCTGATGGGCAAACCCATCTAAGGTCTTGTGTTAGTTCCAGTGACTTCTTGGTAGTGGTGCTCAGATGTAGACACAAATCCAGGTGAACACACAGTTTCGCACAAATTTGGTCACCCAGGTCACCTCATCATTCATGCCCTTAACTATCACTCTTCTGTATTCACAGCTGGGAATGGCAGAGCTGAGAACTAGAGCAAGAACACCATATTCACTCTTGGAAAGATCTTGAGTGTCATTGTTCGTGAATGTTTGTCATCTATGCTTTACATAGTCCTAATGATAACAAAGGAGTGAATTAGGATTACAAAATCCTTATGATAATAAATGAGTAAATTAGGATTAAGGGTTGAATATGCAGTGGAGAAGGGACTACAAAATGGACTGACTTGGTGAAATGCCCATTGTGGAGCAGGCAGCATGATTTCATATACAAAGCAAGTCTTTCACTGAAACAAAACCTAGCACAGTTATATAATACCATGCAATTAGATAATTTTTGTTCCTTAGTTGTGGTTTTTTCCTTCTTTATTCACAGAGAAAGCGAACTTGATTAAGCATCCTCCTGTTGCTATCCTGCCTCTTGGGACTGGCAATGATTTAGCAAGGTGTCTGAGATGGGGAGGAGGTAAACACAAATCAAAATGCGATTTGTTATCGAATTAAAATTTAAAAAAAAAAACAACTTGTATCAACATTTACATTTGTATTTGTTTTTCATAAAGAGCCATTATCACTTTCTCTATTTTTGGAATGATCTGTTTGTAATTGTTGTATACATATGTAAGATATTAAAGGTTGCAATCATACTTCATGCCTTGTTTGTAGCTTCTGCTGACACCAAAATCGTTCCTTCCAAAGTGTAATGAGTATATTACTGGTTTGGCTTTTTACCATCCATATTCCAGTTATTGCTTTGATCAATACCTTGTATAGGAAGCAGTCTTAAATGGGTTTTAATTGGGACTGTTCTGAAAGGGTTACTGAAAATATCTAATAATGGGTTAGGAATAGTTTAATCTTTAAAAATATTAAATGAAAAGCATGTCTTAGCCTCGGACTAGTTCCTTTGATCCACTCCCTTTCTGTTTTCCTACAGAGGATTCCAGACAATGTGCTGTGGTACTATTTATCAGAAAATGAGAAGGCAAAGAATGCTGAAAGAAGAATATTTAGAAAATTTAACCTTTAATACCCTTTGCATCCTTTCCTGGATGTATGGAGACTTGCTCTCAGCTCCTCCAAAAAACTCCATTCAGTATCCATATTACAGGATAACTTGAAAGAGACACAAGGAAGAAAATCTTCGAAAAGATTCAGTCTGTGGTGAAAACACCTCACTTTATGGGCTCATAGCCAGGTCTATTTCAGGTCTTGGTTGTTTCAGTTGAGATGTTTTGCATTTGGATCTTGGTTGTTTTATTTGGAGCTTTTCAGCCTTTGCAGATATCTTACTTCTTCTGTCTCATCAGTTTCCTTTCCAAATGTCTGCCTTGTTGCCAGATAGTCTTTAGCAAATTCTCAGTAGTTTTCATGCTAAAGCACTTTGTTAACCATAATGTTCTGTCAAATCATTTGAAAACCTCCTTTATTTTATCTGTCACAACTGTTGATTGTTTACATTCTCATAGTCTTAAGGGAAAAAAGGAAAACAAATGAGACAAAACCAATTCAAATCAGCCTTGCTTAACTTCCTGAATTGTTCATAGATCCATAGAATAACTGAAAGAGGTCATAGGAAGTCACTAGTGCAGTCTGCTGTTCTAAGTAGGGTCAACCATGAGAACATTTAATTACATTAGCTGGGACCTGTCCCTACCTTCACTTTTATTTTTTTTTTCTGTAACTCGAGTGATTCTATTTGGACTAAAGTAGAAAAAACAATAGGGAAATATTCTGTGTTTCATCATTCTTTGCCAAGTTGCTTTGTGGTGAACAATACCATAGTACAGATTTTCTGGAATTTCCATAGATGGGAGAGGAGACAGGGATTCCAGAAACTAAATTGCTGGTGAGTGATCTCAAGGATGCAGAGAAATGGAATTGTGATGCTGCTGTCACGTGGTGGTTAGCAGTAACTAGCAAAAGTGTGCTAGGCAACCATGAACAAATACATCAGCAATGGGTTTTGAGCAAGGAGGCTTTGAGTGGCTTGCCCTGCTAAAGCTGTTAATAACCAGCAGTACATCCTGCTTGAATAGCAAATCTTGTTTTTTCTGCTTTGAAGAAGTACTGAATCCCCAGATCTTAGCTATCTATTACTGTTGTTTGTTTTGAATAATATTCAGACTTGATAATGTCACTTAGTAAAACCCCCACAGTTTTTCTTCATGCGCACGTGTGTATGTTGTATATACTCATGAGGGCACAAACAAGTTTTCTACTCAGTTTAGTGAATTACATGTGAGTGCTTATTTGCAACTAAGAGTAAGTTCTCTCTACAAAGCAAGATGAGGCTTATGGTGAAGTTGATGAGATAATCCAAAATGTTACTTTTGCTGATAAAGGTATCAGATATGGATTTGAAATTCTGGATTTGTTATGCTAAACCGGATTGAAACAATCAATGGAAATTAGTAGATAGCTTTTAACCTTTCATTGTCTTGTCAGGCAAAACAGCAATATGTCTCTTTTCCAAAAATTTTGAAATCAAAGGAATTTCAATATTAAGATTAATGTCTCACAAGAACATTTTGCAAAGTACAACCTTAGCTTTATGGATCATTTGGAAAGTTCAAGAGATTGGCAAATTTTGAAGATCTAATTGCTTTCTTCATCACAAATCTGATGTCCACTGAAATCTGTAGAATTACTCTAAATTGCTTTGTATTTGTGCTTCTTTTAATGACAAGTGGTGGAAAATTGTCAATACTTCAAGCACAATCCTGCTTTTAAGGTCTTGTATGCATTGCTTTCATTTTTCCAGTCACAGAATCATAGAATATTGTGGGTTGGAAGAGATCTTTAAAGGTTAGTTAACTAGTCCAGCCCTCCCTACAATGAGCAGGGGCATCTTCAATTAGATCAGGTTGCTCAGAGTCCTGTTCAATTGTCTAGAAAGAGAAAAAAAGAGTAATGAAAGTTTATTATGCTTGATTAAATAACTGGTTTTATGTTTTGCTAGGGTATGAAGGTGAGAATTTGATGAAGATCTTAAAAGACATTGAGAACAGCTCAGAGATTTTACTGGACAGGTGGAAATTTGAAGTAATACCCAATGATAAAGACGAGAAGGGAGACCCAGTGCCTTACAACATCATCAATAACTACTTTTCTATTGGCGTGGTAAGACTTATGCTTATCCTTAAGTGATTTTTTTTTTCTGTTTTGAATAAATATTTGCATCACATGCCTTCAAATGAAGAACTGTTGGCTAGAGATCATTTATAATGTTGTTTTGCTAGTGAAATGAATACATAGATGACTGACAGTAATTTGCATAAATTTACTTCCTCACATTCAAACCTGAATTATTTTTTAGGACCTTCTACCTTCCCATTTATAAAGAAGATATTTGTGTTGTTCATAATGGTTTATGAGCAGCTATAATACTAAATTTATATTGTCAGTTTGACGGTCCTATAAAAATATAAAGGAAAAACAAATCATTTAATAAGAACTCTTAAGTAATATTTTCCATTAGCATTTACATAGTCAAAACTGTTTAAAGGAACTGTTGTATTCTTTATTTCTTCAAGGCGGTTTTAAATAATAAAACAATAATACAAAAAATAAAGCCTCTTCTTAGTTCTGCCTTGTAGGGAAATGAAGTTCACTTCAAATTCACAGTTTGAATGAAGTAGTAGGAAAAGGATTTTAAGCATGTCTGAGGAACTGCATCTCTGGTTTGTGTTTCTCTGTGCTTTTCTATGTAGTATCTGCGCTTCTTAATATTAGCAGAATTTCTTTATTCATATTTGATTTGTGATTCATTGTTAATTTCTTATACTATTCTGAAGAGTCATTGCTTCATACCTCATTTGAGTTTTTCCTGGGTGATTCTTCCTGCCTACATGCAGAAACTTACACTCAATTGAATTACACTCTTAATTTTTACTGTTTTTCCAAGGCACTTTGAAAACTAATGGTGACCTACAACATATTGCACATTGCCTCATAGATTCTTGCCAAATAATAAGCACAATCTCTAATCCAACATGAATGGAACTTGCTGTATGAACCTTGTAATGGTATGGCAGAAATTGTGCTTAATAACAATCTAAATGTATGTATAGAAAGGACGGGAAGGTAAAACTGAATAAAATTGTGCTTGACATGGAACTCTTGATGTTTCAGAACCATAATTCAGGTTGGAAAGGATTGCAGGAATTCATTAGCTCTAAACAGGGTCAGCTGTGAGAGCAGATCATATTGCTCAGGGCATTATCCATTTAGATTTTAAAAGCCCTCAAGGATGGCACAACCTCTTTGGGTAACCTGTTGTGGTGCTTGACTGTCCTTATGATGAAAATGGTATGGTTTTTTTGGTTTTTTTTCCCCTACATCCTGTCTGAATCTCTCTTTTCAACATAAATTATCTGTCTTCCATCCTCCTGTCATATGTGCCACTGTGAAGGGTCTGGCTTTGTCCTCTTGATACCTCCTCATAGGTAGTTGCAGTCTGCTCTTAGACCTCTCTGGAGCTGCCCTCTTATCTGTTAATCACCTTATCTAGTCAGTCTTTTTTTTAAATCTCTCCAGCAATCAAGACCATAATATCCCAAGCTCCATACAAGAATGCTGGGGTAGCTAGTGTTCAAAACTTTGCTGAAGTTGAGCATAACATCCCTTGCTCTCTCCTCATCTGCAAATCTAGTTGTTTTATCATAGATACCAATCAGAAAGAAATTTACCCCTTGGAAGGAAAATGATACACTAACTTGAAAGGAATGCTGGAGACAGTAGCATGTGTATGTGAAAGGTTTGATAAGTATATTCAAGCCAAACCAGCCCTTTTTTTCCTGTGGCAATCTCAAAGCTCTGATATGTACATAAGTACTGTACTATGTCTAAGTACAGTACTTACAGAGAAAAAGGTAAGAAACAGAGATGTATGTGTAACCAGCTGTGAATGAATGTAGGTAATGTTCAACCTGATGGAAACACAAAGCACGGAAGGACCATAAAAAGCGGACACCAAGCCATGTGTCAGTTTCAAAGCAGGAGCTAGAAAACATCTAAGAGCAATGTAGAATAAGATAAAGATTTTTCAATTGCTCACATCCATCATTCTGTCAGGATGGCAAGATACCAGAAGAGAAGTTCCATCTGCTTCCTAATAATGCTGGAGTCACTGATATGAGCTAAATATCCAAGAAAAATGTATTATAGTCAAATCATATTTGCTTTAAAAAACAAAGATACCATCACCCCAAGAAAAACCAAACCAAGAAAGTCTCCTCAAGAACGTAGTAGGGTAATCTAAAAATGAAAACTTGCCTTGGAAAGTCAGAGTTTTGGGGAGCTGGATAAACATAGCTGGTAGTATTAAGAGGACAAATGAGGAGGCATGACAGAGGTGGGAAACATCAGGCCAACTGTCCAACAGTGGAAAGTTCACTTACTGATGTACTTTAGAGAAAATAAAAGTTATTTTCCCCATAATCTACCCAACCAGCTTTAATAGTCATACATTCATGCAGTAGGTTGATATTATCCCAGTGATCATCAAAGACAGAGTTCAGTAATGTCAGTATTGTTTTGTTATCACAGACTGTATTCTTGGGCTTGCAATGCATTTCTGCAGTTGCTGCAGTACTGGAATTTCAGTCTTGTCACTTCATTTTGCCAACTTGCTGCTGCTATAATCAGAGGGAGTGTGTGTGTGTGTAGACAGAGTATTTCATTGGACATATTATTTGCCACAGTTAACCTTTTCCTATGGATAAAACAGTTTAACTTTTGCTGTTTTCTTCAAGCATGCAGCTGCATACCATTAATGGTGGCTCAACAGATATATGTGGACAGGTGCTTCAGATAAGCCTTTGTTTGTAAAACACCTGGTTTCTTTTACCCTTGCTATTTTTTGTATCTGTATCTCAAGCCTGTTAAAAAAAAAAAAAACACTAAAACAAAAATCAAAAAAGCTGACACTTCCCTAATCTAATGCTGTCTTAGAACAGAGAAGTATTTTCACAAAATCAGTAATAATTCTTCAGTTAAATGCTTGAAATTACCCCCTCCAAAATAGCCTCAAAAAACACCCAAGCAAACAAAATAATCCTGAAACTGAATCGGCATATACTCATGACTATGCATTACTCAAAGAACAAGAGGAAAAAAGTGGATAAGGATACCCTAAAAAGTAAACCCTATCTTTGCAAACAATTCTTCTGAAGTCTGCTCTCAGATTGTGCCTAGATTGAGCCATTTTCTTCAGTGATGCAGTCATAGTAAAGCATAAATGCACATTGTTAATTATGAAATGGATGGGCCTTTATTCTATTCACAATAAATATACTCAGTTGAAGTACACACAAAACAAGATAAACATGAAAGATGGTGAAATAATCATGTGCTGATTGAGACCTGGGCAGCAGCCATGGAAGATGAGTGACCAACAGACAATGAGGCAAACTCTCACATAAAACCAAAACAGGAAAGCAACTTGAGAACATTGTTACCTTGAGAAGGACTTCCATGTGTGCTGTTAGGAAACTCCATAGTGGCATGGCCAGGAACTTTACATAGTGCTAAGGTGTGAAGAAAGAGTTCTTTTAAACTTAAGGATAAGTAGCTTAGTTGTCAAGCAATATTGTGTTGTTGATACTAGTCACTGAAAAGGGAGTGACTGTCAAGGCTCTTTATCTTTTATTGGGAAGTTTGTAAAGAATGTCAAATATGTAGGGAAGCTATATTGTTTATTTTTAGTGCTTCTCAAATGATTGTCTCAAAGTGAGACAAAATAGGTATTTTGATAATGGAAGAAATGCATCATTAAAGGCATTAATCCGTTTTGATTAAACATTAGAAACCTTGGCTGCCACTAAATGCTTTGTTGAAAAGAGCATGTGGAAGGTGGAAGAAAACATCTTACATACTTAGGGGTAAGAATGTGTGAGAGAGCACAATATCTCTCCCTTCTGTGCTGGTGGGTATTCCAGAGACATGAAATCATGCAAAATCTATGATGAAGTTCTTTTAAAAAACATCTCATTGCTATTTGATATCTCACAATTAGTAATTCTTATTCTTAAAGATAGATGAGTTTTTCAGAGGCTCCTCCTTGACTGGAGCAAATAGCTGTAGGCCACCAAACTAAAGGCATAACCATAGTCACCTGAGAACTGGGACCCTGGTTTTTTACATTATAATGTAAACTACTTGAAAATATTAAATAAAAAACAATTATTGGATTCAGACAATGGCTTATCTCAAAAAAGGTAACAATTTTTAAACTAAGCAACTCATCTATTTCCCATTGACTTTCCTGTTAGTTACTAATAGCTCTTTTTATTGTTTTCCATTTTGTGGGTAATAATGCTGAAAGAAATTATGAATAGATGTTAGGATGTGAGTCCTAAAGTAGGTTTTCCAAAAGCAGCATAATTCTGAATTTACTGTTCTGCCACTGAATTAGCTTAGAGTTTAGACTTTATGGAGCCATAATTAGGTCAACATGAATCAGTACTGAAGATCTTTAACCATAAACATTTTCCCTCTGTTTTCTTTCTTTTTTTTACCTTTTAAATAAAGCATAAATTTATCTGATAGTAATAGGAGATAAAATGTTATCAATGCTGTTTAACTATCACTTGAATTTTTGTAATTGCATGGGGTATTGCAGAGCATATACTGCTAAGCCCATTGCAGTTCTGTAGGTAGACTGTTGGAGCATCATAAACTGAACTTGCAAACATCTGCATTGTCTTTTAGTACAAGTTTATATAGAAAGAAATAGTACTGAGCTAGACTTTAAGGAAAATTTTATTAGATAAAGTATGGCACAGTGCAGCATGCCTTAGGTTAAAACAGTGAATACCATTCTAAAATGAAAGCAGTTGTTCTCACTGATGTTTGGGTAGTATTCAAGGTGTAAGAATAAACCAAATTATATGGTACTTACTGGTATTTACAGAAGCCAATTCTAAAGATTATATTAGCAATCATATATCCTTGTGTTCAACTTGAAGTGTTCTGTATGAATGACTGATTAGGTAACTCTCTGATATTCATCTCTACTTTCTTCTTCTTGGGCCAGATTCCATTAAAATTTTGAACTTTTGTTTTTTGACCAAATTATAGGTATGTTGCATATGTAAAGAACTTACATATGGTCTCTGTTGACACTGAAGTGACTGCCTAGTGTTCTGGCCAGGAGGACTGCAGGGGTTGCTGCCCTTTGGGAAACCAGCAGTCCTTTAGAGGCTTACATGCTTTGTAGATCCAGAATTGCTTCTCCCTTATCAACACTGATCACCTGAATACATGCTTTAGGGTAAGCCTACTTGGGATCTTTGCTATTGGTGCTCTTTTATCTACATACCCTAAAGAGTCTTTGTCAGCAGAATCAAGTTCCTTAGGAAGCTTAAAGCTACAGCTCATCTTATTCAGATTATTTCATTTGCACGAGGTATTTAGGATATGGAAAACATCTTATCTGTCTACTTACTGACACAGGATTTAAATAAGAATCTTCCAGCTTCCCTTCAGCTGAAATTTTGACTACATGTGCAAACACATACACAAGAACATATTGGAGGGAAAAAAATGCTCTAGGACAGCAATTAAGACAGTAACCTGGAAGAGAACTGGGATATCCAGATTCCTGTTCCATCTGTTGTTTTTGTCCATTTGATTAACTTATACATGGAAATTCAGAAACTTACATTACTCTTTTCTAAAATCAATAGGTAAAATTTTTTATAGCTAAAACGGAACTTAGGGAAGTAGAACCCCTCAGTCTTTCATTCAGTCTTTACAACATGTGGTAATTGATTTCATTGCAATATGGTGATATTCTCACTTGGATGGTCTACAGCAAAAATATTTTTTGCAAGTGTTTTAAGTTAAGGCAGTAAAGACAGTTGAATGTGCCTGGAAATGTTCTGTAAGTTCTTTGAGAAACAAGGCAGTATTATATGCTGGATTAATAAAAAAATAGCAATTATCACATAGAGAGGAAATTTCATTAATACTAGTAAGTAATACTACAATCAAGATGTGTTCTCTCAAGAATTATTGTCATAAAGTAGTAAAGGTCTATGACAAAGACAAGTGGACTTTTATGACACCTACTATGTTACTATCCAAATGCACTATCAAATAGATATTTGGGGGCTCATGATTTAATATTCTTCAACCTTAACCAGTCACTAAGAGCCTCTAATTCTGCCAGTAGGGAAAAATATGACTTCTTAATTCTCATAATCATAAATTTGAGCTTGTTATGAGTCTGCTTCTCCATCACTATAGTCTAAGTCATCAACCTATACTTCCATTATACCTTCTTTTTTTTTGCAAGACTAGGGGAAAAATATAGGAAATATCTTATACAGAAGCTATATTTTTTGTTTTCTTGAGAAAGGACATTTATTAGCATCAACAGAAACTTTGGCTACCAGAATTTTTAGTCTCAAATACCAGAGTCTTAGGTACCTCTGACTGTGGGATCACATAATATTTTTTAATGTTGTTTTATTATCTATGTTATTTTAGAGTATATTTATTGCTACAAAAAAAAAAGGTGTTTATTATTGTATATAACATTTACTGCTGTAAATGAATGTAAGTTTTATGCTGGCCCCATATTTTGAAATGTTAAAGCCTCATAGCATTTTCCTAGTCATAGTGGTAAATAGGAATATTTTTTCTGCATAGGAAAATATCTTAAGGACCTTTGCTGATTCAATGCAGAACTTAAGAGCATGCACATCTTAACACTGATGCAATGTGACATTTAAGTATGTGTTTAAGCTGTCCTGATCTAATGAAGCAGTTAAATACTTGGGTAATTTTTAAAGCATTTTTTGCATTTTCACTAATATGACTGGACAAATGCATATGTTGAATTCTGGGCATTTGGTGTAAACTGATTAATTATTCAAGTGGGATTTTTAGGTATACATAACTAAAAATGATGTTTAGTGGTTTGCTGAACTAATATGAACATAAACACATGCCTAAGTGATTTTGTGAATCCTAATCATCACTTTGAATGTGCTAATGGAATGCTGTGATATATTGCATTATTTCTGTGCCAAGGAGGGAAAGAACACTTCGTAGTAAACAGTATTACTGCTTTGTAATCCAAAACACTTTTTTTTTTCTGCAAAAAGGGTTAAGAAAATGAACAATTCATCCATGTGTGAATTCAAATGTAATATTACAAGATCCATATTGATACTGGGCTTCTCATAGTCTCAGTCATTTAGCCAAATCTATAAAAATGCTTGCTGTATCTGTGGGGAGAACTCTGCTCTTATTCAGAAGGAGCATGTTCAGAACAGTTTAATCCCAGATTTTAAATACTGTTATACTGGAATCATTGATAATTCAGTCTATTATCTTGTTTCTTTTCCTTACATTGCTAATTTTTGCAAGTGATTTATTCTTACAGGTTTTGCCACTTGCATGTTTGAATCTTCTTTATTCTTTTCAGCTTTATTGCTGAAATATTGAAATTCTTCTGCAGAAATTTTTGGATATAATATATGGCAAATAGGATGATGCAGAGTTTTTTGTTGCAGGTGGTTGGTTTTTGCATATGGCAGAAAGCCTATGCTGCATGCCATGGAAAGCTGGATCTGTAGAATAATTCAAAAATAAGAAGCTATAGGAGGCTCTTTGCAGGTTTCCTCTCACTAATGTGCTGCAGTATTTCCCTGGACATGGAGAATGCAAATTCCTTAACTGTGATACACTTACTCTTAAGTTTATCTTAGTCTTAAATCTTACTGCAACACTGCTGGTAGTGTTCCCTGTTAGGTAATTTCTTTCTGCCAGGGTGGATTTAACCTTCTAAATCCCTGCCATCATATTTTTCTACCATTCATGTACATTGGGGCACCCTAGCTGAGAGTGGTACTGCACTGCTTGGGATATGGGAGGTACTTCTGTGCAGAGAACTAAAGTTGAGTCTTACTACTACAAAAGAAGAATGATTGCCTGAGGTACCGTTTCTTTTATTTCTTATAGGTGTAAAGAAATTCAAAGAATTGAAATTGTTCTTCCTATTTGGTTGTTAATTTATTTATTTTTATTTTAATGCTAAAGTGTAATTTTATGCCAGCATATGCTGTAACTTTCTGAAAATATTTACATATATAAAATAATTTTATTTAGACTTGTGTATTTCCCTTACAGTGCAGTAAGAATACCTAGATTTGTGCTGAATTCACTGTGAATTTTGTCAGGTTCAGTGGAAATACAGTTCTGTGGTCTATATTTAAAGTAGCAAGTAATTTTGCTCAGTAGGAGTGTAGCAATTGATGCTGAGTCCCTTCTGTCTGCAAAACATGCAGTTTGGGAGTCTTAATTCAAACTGGATATAGTCTGTTCCCCTGCTATGAACTGTCCTAAACATGCTTGTCCTAAAGTGACCTAAATTACTGGTCACTGGTTTAGCTAGTGTGTCCTCATAATATGGAAGGAGCATGCTGGCCACACTAAATATGTTATCTTTCAAAGATATCTGGCTGGCATGCACCAGTCTTTGCTTCAGAGAGAATCACAGGAAGTAGCAATGTTTTGCTAATAAATAAAATTGCTTCTCTACAGTTTCCCAGTGAACCTGGAAAAGCCAAACAGGTATACAGTGTGTATAGCTTTGACTTATCATCCTCCCCTTCTAGTTTCCCATGTAGAGTTTTTTTTCTTCTGTCATTTTAGGTATTTGAGATTCATTTAACTTTTCATGACATGGTGAGAACTGGGCTGAAAACTTTGAACTAAGAAAGGCTCCCTTGTTTTAGATTTATGAATATCTCATGCACTTGGTAGTGCTTACTACCCATTCCTGTCAGAAAATTATTCTTCTGGCATGGAATCAAAGGCTAGAAAGTGACTTGTTTCCTTAGTCAGTAAAAACTTTGAGAAAAATCATAGGGAGAGTCTTTGGCAGTTGCCTATATACTTCTCTTTATATATAAGGGATTTGTAAAATAGAACAATTTCTGGAATTGAGATGTTAAATTTCATCTGTCAAATTTGTGAAAGCTAGTTATTAAATAAAATGCAATGAGGCATAATGTTACTAAGGAGATACTACAAGAGATATTTTTTGGGAAGAAATGCAGTAAAATGAAACTTGCAGTCCTCTGGTGTTCTGTCATTGCATATCCTAGATAGTGGAGATTTTGGGTCTTGTTCAGGGATTTTGCTGGGGGTTTTTTGTTGCTTTTTTGTTTTGAGAATGGGATGCATTTGTTTTCATAAAGGAAGGGTCTACAGAGGAGCCTCATCAACAGCTATGGTTACAAGTGACAGTTATAAATGAGAGTATATACCTAAAGACATAATTAATCTGCAGTGAGCTTGGAACAGCTCCTTAGCTAAATGCAACTAAATCAGCTACACAGTGTGTAATTAACTTACAACTGTATTAGCGCTACTACAATATTATTCATTATATATGTAAGTTATTATTTTCTCCATATGAAATTTGTAATATACTAAGTAATGATTAAGAGTTCATTATAGCATTTTGTTCATATTATCATAATATAATTGTGATGTATGTTCATTTTATTAATGCTGTTATTCCTACTTGTTCTTAAAAGAAATGTCAAGGAAAATGTCAGGAAAATATGATGTGGGATTTTTTTCACACACACTAAGAAGCATCTATATTCAAATGACATTGAAATTTTAGTCCTTGTCTAGATTTTGTAATTCTGCATGTTAGTGATGACAGGAGTGTATCAAGGAAAGGTAGAAGCCAACAAGACTTAATGTTGAAGTCAGGAATAAGGTGAATAAGCTTCAAAGTTGGTCATAAGACTAATTCAGAGCTTAAAGTAGGAGGAAGAACTGAGGAAATGGCTTGAATTAAAAAGGCAAAGATTTCTAAGACATATGATGCTAGCTGATGGAACTAAGTTGAATCTGGGACAGGTTTATGAGATATGCAATCTGTACAGAACATAAGGTGGGCTGTGTGTACCCTGATACCTTCACCTGGCTAAGATGCAAGACATATGTCTCCGTGTACACAGGTAGAACTATGTGAAAAATAGCTCAGATTTAAATTGTAATCATTCTGTTTTCATGTGAGAGTTAATCCTGATAGATGTAAACAAGTTTATGTAAATTAGTTGCTTTACCAACTTCTCCCTGACAACACATTTACCTTTTTGCCATGCCATGAAGGATCCTGTCTCAGAACTTTACTTTCACAGGTCTGCCAGATCCCTACAGAGTCTTTTCAGACTGTGTGTGTGTAGCTGAGAGGGACCAAAGAAATCATAATCATGCTGACTCAAGTGCCCATGAGGACATGAAGTACTGTTATTTCTGAGAACACAGTATAAAACCCAATCTACTACACGTAACCAAGAGAGAGATCCAATTTATAAGCATTTTAGATCAAGTTAAATTTATAGGTATTTAATTATATGCATTTAAGAAATAAATTCTTAATTAATTGCTTAGAATTACTTATTAACTAGAAAGTTAGGAGTGTGATTGGCCATTGGAAAATTTTTCCCTCTGTCTTATAACTCTGATTGCCTTAGTTTAAAAGAACAGTCCACCTGTTGATTACATGCAAAATTGCTGATAGCACTAGGAAATCCATCAGAGATACTGATCCTTTGGGTGCATAACGAATAGGATATGTTGCTATTTGGTGTGTTTTATGTAGTCATAACTGCTGTGTTCTTGGTGTTATGAGTTAGAGAGATCAGTAGGAAAGGCATTTTGGACACAGACAGAGGGATAAAGAGAACAAATCAACTACTGAAATCTTTGATTTACCATGGTCACTTCTATAGATTAAAAGGAGGAATTTGATGTGTGAATTGGATGTTAAATAGGCACAGGGAATTGTTACTTTGTCATCCACCCTACAATCATATGTATGGTATATAACTGCAGTCAGTCTTGAGGCCAGATAGAGATTCTTTTTTAAGATATTCAACACATGCTGTTTAGGAAGCAGTTTATGGTTTGGGGAGACTTGCATATATACATATGTATATGAGAAGACCTCATGCCCCAAAATATGTTAAAATAGCAATAGTGTATCATAAATTTAAATTATATGCACTATTGAATTTATGATCTAGGTTATCCAGGGAGGAAATATATGAAAATCTCAGAGACCTAGAGTTGTTTGTCATTTAGCATTATTTACATATCTGGAGAGCTGGTAGCTTAATTGATATTCCTGTGGTACAAAAATATTCTTTATATCTCCAGATCTGCATGTTTTCTACATTTTGATGGCAAAGTCCCAAAAGAAACATGATTTAACTAAACTGGAAGTGGGTGGATTTAGCCAAGAAACACTTCGTCTTGTGTTACCATCTGAACCAGGTGGAACTAGAAACAAATTGCTGAACATAAGTTATTCCATGTCCTTACTGGAACAATTTGTACTAAAGAGCCTCTACAGACACAGCACAAAAGGAACTCTCTATTCACTATTTGTGATTTTACAGTTTCTTCACTTAAACTGGAACTCTGAGGGTCTAACATAGCATATTCTTTATTTCTGTGATGATCCCAAGACTACTTAAGCTTATAAAATGCCAAAAAATGGGTTAAAGTTGTTGCTCTTATGCTGTCATTTTAAGTTACTGGTGATGTCACCAAGGCTGAATGGACTGATGTGGCACTCAGGAGCAAGAGCTTTCCAGAGCATCCTGCCAAGCAGTCTCACCAGGCAGTGATTCCCACCCAGATCCCTGGAGGCACAGTGTGCTGTGGTGCAGCGTGCACCCCCTTGCAGCTGCACCTTACTTTAGCACCGCCATGCCACATGCACACTCTCCAATCACTGTGTCTAGTAGGCAGAGCACCTTTCCAGGGCAGCTTGTGGTACCATCCTGGTAATGAGGTTTCTGTCTGGAGGGCTTTCCTTGGCATTACATTTAGTACTGCTGCAGTGGAAAGACTGTTCATGCAGCCATTGCAGTCCCTACACCGACAAAGGAAGGGCTCCTCAGCTGCTGAATTGTCTTGGGTGTTCACATATGCTCTCCTCACTTTTCTGCCCTGGCTTTCCATGTTTCCCTTTTCCCTGTGCTCTGTAACTCATGGTGTTGTATTTTATACTTCATGTTGCACTAGGATAGGTTTAGATCAGATATTAGGAAAAATTTATTCACTGTGTTGAGTGAGCTATAGACAGGCATTGGAACAGGTTGCTTAGGGAAGTTGTGGAATCACCATGCCTGGAAGTGGTAAAAAATATGTGGTTGTGACAGTTTTATGGATGTGATTTAGGAGTGAATATGGCAGTGGATTGGACTTTATGATCCTAGAGGTCTTTTCCCTTTTAGATGATTCTGTGGTATGAAAGAAGCATCAAAATTGGCACCAGTCACTTCAGAGCTGCTTATTGTATTAGCCATTCACAGTTTCTGTCTAGAGCCGTTATCTTAAAAATTCTTTGCCATGTTTATTCCATATTTAAAAAAATAATTAATCTGTATTGCATGGTATTGCATTGCTTCTTTCTTAGAAGTATTCTTGCATTCAAGCAGATCTGGTAATCCAGAAGGTTAAAGAAAATAAAGAAATGTTAAAGAAAATAAGGAGTAAAGAACGTTAAGGAAAATAAATGGGACAAGTCTTGGTATTATCTGGAGAAGCAGATGTAAATTGGGATTTCCTGGACTTTTATGCAGCTAGTACTTAGGAATAGCAAGATGCACAGATTATATGGATCCAGCCCTGCCAATCTTGGCCAAAGGGAGAAAAAAAACCCCCAAACTATATGAAGCACATAGTCTGGGAATCCAATTCTGCATATAGGGCTTGTCCCTTTTACGGCAGCATTTTGAATCCCATAGAGAGTGGCAGGGAAAAGATCTGCTGCCTTGCATTTATAAAACTCCATAGTTGGTGAGTAAAAGAATTTCTCTTGCCATTCTTCCCCTTTGAGGAAACTCCATGTCAAAGAGGGTGATGTCAGATGTTCACTGATGTGTCTCCTTGTTTGAAAATGTTGTCTGTAACCCAACACACAAAACTGATTTATCACCTACCTGAAATATCCAACCACATTCCCTTCTGCTAGGATTACAAGGAAGGAAGCACATTAACTTTTGAAACAGCAATGGCTGGAGAATCTTAAAGGAGGGGAATATAAGCATTGTTATAAGCATTGATGCTGGGGTAGAAGTTGGGTAATAATGAAAATGCCTTTTCACTCTGGTTTTCTACTTGCCTCTCTTGATTTCACTGATAGTTTCAGTATGGTGATGATATTTGTTCTGTTCTGCGCTGATCATGTTGTGAAACTGAGAGGAATAAAGGCTGTGCCAGGTCTAGAAAAAGATGCTGTGTTAAGCCAAAAAGAATCATGTGGCAGGAGAGTTCTATGATAGTTCTTCAGGAAGAGAAGTATCAGTTTAAATACTGACTGTTTTCTTCTTTCTTAGCAAAATAACTCTGAAAAAAATATGAATTAAAAAAATTAAAATGGGAGTCTAATAAGAAAAAAGTAATTTTCTGTGATCATTTTTGAACTTATTAATAAGCACAGCCTTAGTTAAATGACATTTCCCTTCTTAGGAGTGTTATTGACATTTTGATATGAGACAGAGAGACCTTTAATGAGATCTCAATCAAAGGTAATATTTATATAATGATACATGAATTCATAAATGCTAGTCAAATAAAAATGCTGTAGCCCATTTTGGCCTTCACCTTATGAAAATCTGTACAGGTCATAAGATGAAAAAGCTCAGTGAATGACGACTAATACTCTCACCTGATTGTCTAATTATTTCTGACTAATTGTGTGAGTTAATGTTGGAAGCTTAATCTTGCAATATAACTTAATTCATCACCCGGAGAAAATGCATGGGAAAAGACTGCAATTTTCTCCTTTGCTCAGCATATGATCTCTTTAACATTTGAGTTTATGGTGATTTCTATCCTCGTGTAAAAAAGGTAGCACTTATGTAAGCTGTATGTTAGCTACCAAAGAAATGTGCAGACAAGTAGACAGATCCTTGAATTTCCTGTTTCATACCTTTGTTTCTTTGATTGTTTTGCCAGCCAAAATCCCAGTCTATTAGATTTTGTTGTAGCTTCAGAGGGCAAAAGCCTATGAAAAAAATCAAGTTTCCCAAGGTCCATCCAAATTGACCTTGAACACTTCCAGGGATAGGGTGTTCATGGGGCATCCCATAACTTTCTTTGTGTGTTTTAAATTTACACTATAAAGCACAGATAAAATAGTAATGCTGTTCATGTACTTTTGTGTACTTTTGTTCATCTTCAAGTAATCTGTTCTGTGGATTATCCATTACATGGGTAAGGATACAGATGGTGCTGCCTGAGTGTGAACCCAGAATCAGAGCAGCCTTCTTTATGTGATACTGTTCTGTGTGCACACACCAGATCAGGTCCGAGGTAGCTTGGGATGCCCACTTACAGCAGCAGACTTTTTTCCTTTGCTGCACCTTTTTTTTTTCCTGTGTTGATAGCTTAACTGACATAATGCTTAATATGGGTCTTTCTTAAATTATGCCAAGTCCAGATATTTGAAAGTGCCTTATAATTATAAATTTTGACCTAAAGTTTACATTACTTTGTTACATAATGTACACCTGTATAATCCTTCTACTCTTACAGTGTCTTCACAACCTGAAGAAAATAAATTCCTTAAATTATTTCCTGATGAGTAAAGAAGGAATATTATATTTGGAATTTCAAATTTTCTAGGTTATAAAGGTTTTGGAGGAGAAATGAAGACATAGTAAATGACTTGTGGTTGTATTTTTAAAATACTGTTTTCAGCCATATTGTTACTTAGTCCAGATTTATCTGTTTGAGATAGGCTACTACTGTCACAAAAGGAAATTTTTATTTTCAGGAATTCTGAAAAGCTCTGGGTCACTTCTCTCTAGTCAGATTTATCTATCTAATTTTAATCTTTATTTCTGAAAATTTCTAATTTCTTTGTACTGGTGCCAAATTATTTTGATGTTGTGCATTATTGTTTTTTGTTTTCTTTGGGTTTGTGTTCGTTTTTTTTGTTTGTGGGGGTTTTTTTGGTTGGGGTTTTTTGTGGTTTGTATTTTTGGTTTGGTTTTATTTTCTTTTTTTTGGTTGATTTGTTTTGGTTTTTTTAAATTTTATTTTCCAGAATTTCAAGGGAAAATTCATGCCAGAAAATTACATGAACAGCAAATAACCATGAGGCTCAATATTTCTGAATTTTCAGATCAGATATAAAATGAAGCTTACAATGTAAAGCAGCACTTAATCTTTGTGTGTGTGCGCAATATTAGATATCAGATTTGCTTATATGGCACCAAAATGTGTTTATGCAAACAAAACGTTAGAAAGTCATGGGGCTAATGAAATTGGGTTCTTGTACCTTTTTGTTGCCACATTATACCTACATTTCATAACAAATTGTCAAAATTTTAAGTAACTACCTCACCTCATTTCATTTTGTATCCCCAGAAGTAAGTACACTTGTTATCACTTGATTTGCAACTACATTCATGTTACTAGTTATCCCTTAAAAATGGCTCTCATGAATAATGAAAATAAATCCCCTTTCTACTCCCATAGCAAGAGGTTTTAAGTGCTACCACCTGGCATCTTAGCAAAAGATCATAATAACCATGTTTTCTTACAATAGTTCATTGAGACGGTACATGGCAAGAATTAACAAATTTCCACTTTTAGAGCCAAATAAAAAGCTCAGTCTCTACTCAGGCAAAAATCAATAGCAGCTTTGCCAGACCAAGACATAGGTGGCTGTTCTTACCTCTATGGTGTATAAAATCTTTATTTTATCTTAACTATTTCTGTTCTTGTTTGTTCTCTAGTAAGTTTAAAGTCAAACTGCTCTTCTTTTCCCAATGTGTGTTTGGCCTTCTTTTCTACTTTCTCCATCTATCTGTTTACTCATATCTTCATTTGTATTCACCCCATCACTTTCTTTTTCCCTCTTTAAGGTTGATTCATTTATCCTGTAATGCCCATTTATTACAACCTCATCTTCACCACTCTCTTTTTAACTCTGTTACTTATCTGTGTGATAGGAATTGTTCCTGCTCAACAAAATCAGTTTCTAATTCCATTTAGCTAAGTAGGTTCAACTGCTTTGTGTGGACATTGAAGCAGTTTAAAAGTGGCTAAAACAGTTTTAGCTTAACCCAATTAAACTAAATCAATTTTGACCACTCTTTAACCACTTTAAAAGCAACCACACAAATGAGTGCATCAATTTTGTCTAAATTAATTTAGACAAATCAGCAGATTTAACATCTGTAATCCCTTAGTATCTCTTTTCAAATTCTTTCTCACCAGATCACAGAGTCCCCCACATTTTCTTTTTGGTCCAGTACTCTAATTTTCAGACGAGGCTGATTCTGGAATACCTCTGAAAATTGTTTCAGATTATCAGACTGCAAAATACAAAATTTTAGAACAGAAATAATGGTTTCAGACAAACTCTGTTTCATTGCACAACACTGTGATTAACTTAATACTAGGGTACAGAATACATTATTGGAGATCAAATTCACTATCATTGATTAATGTACATTTCAGCCAATCAGAAAGGTTAGCAGGGCTTCTCAGATAACAAATATTGGAAATAACAAGGGCAAATTTCAGGAATAAATTATTTAACAAGCATGTTATCTGGATCAACCTCAGTCTTTCTTCTCATTTCTAGGTGATAATAGCTAATCTTGTTAACCAATTCTAGGGTTTTTTTTAACCCTTTCAGATAGCTAGCTATGAAGCACAGGACTTACAGGCAGAAGATTGCATACCACAGAGCAGCAACACAGAAACACTAATTTTCAATGTTTAGTAATCACTTAAATATAAGTTCTTGCTAGAAGGGCAAGTATGATCCTCGAATTTCTTCTAGGGGAAGACTGAGTAAACATAACATGCCTTGGATGCAGTCTAGGTAAATTTGTGCAGCTGTGACATCCATATTTCAAAAAGGCTGTTGAAAGATTCAGGGAATTTCAGAAAAGTGTGACAAGAGCAGTTCAGAAGGTTTAAGAGCTTTATTGCAAAAGAAAGTGAAGAGACAACTTGATCAGTCTAAATGTACCTTAATGGGAAAGAAATACATGGTAGTCAGCAATCTGTTAAGATAGTGAAGTTCCTCAAGATATAAGCTGAAACTAGACAAACCAAGCTTGTATATGAACCACTGAAACTTAGAACTGAAGGAAATTAGTCAGGGGCATAATAATCTGCTTGCTTTCATCACTTGAATTTTCAGTTCAGAATGGTACCAGTTCTGGGAAAAAAATTATAGCTCAGGAAGACACAGTGTTTAGAAATGGCAGTGTTCAATGTTATTTCCTATTTAGACAGGAATAATAATAAACTCTATGTATGCAGGGAATCCCTGGTCAATGGGACCTTTCCCATATAACTGTAATTATACCAGGAATTTCAGTTCCAAAGGAAAGAAGGAAGGGAAGCAGCAGCACATAGGGAGGCTGCTGCTGGGGTTGCTGGAGTTAGTTCTTCCTATTCCAGCTTGCCAGAGCTCCTCTTGACTTCTCGCTTCCTTTTCCTGTCCACAGTCATTTGCTGCTCTAATGTACATAATGGTATAGTGCTGCACATGTATAGCAAAAGAAATTTCAACAGAGTAAATACAGAAATGAAAACAAGCCTGATTTTTTGAAAGCAGCAGAGTAGCAAAATAATGCAAAGAGCATAATAATAAAATTTAAGGGTATCAGACCTTAATTTAAGGGTATCAGGGTATAGAGTCTCAATGACCACAGTACTTATTAAGTAGCTTTTATTTGACATGTAATACTGTGGACTTCTTATCTGCCTGTTATCATGAGGAAGAATATTTTATGTAAAGGAAAATATGGGGAAAAGTAGTGGGCAAATTTCCCATTTTTTGCAAAACTAAAATATATAGCAGTTTGATGTTTAACAAGCTGGCCTGCTTGATTTGAACCATGTTACATGTTTCTTCATAGAATGGTTCATAATGTTCCCAAAGTATTGTCAACGCAAATACTTCACTGAAAAACATTCTGTTCTTTAAATGTCTTCCTTCATCACATCATTTCAGTCAATCTCTTCAGCCTTTACTCCCTCTTCTGTTTAAAATCTCAAAAAGTGATTGCAGTTGATATGTGCCATATGAGGCTTCACTGAAGCTATTTAAAGGCTACTGAATTTAAAAGACCCAGTTGATTCATATGACAATTTAGAAGTGGGGTTAATGGCAAGAATAATTTTGTAGTTCACAGAAAAAAATAATTGAAAATGGTGCAGAAAAAGAGCATGCACATATGTGAAATACAGCTGAAAAGCAGCAGAGAATAATTATAAGGTCTTCCTCACCCTTGGCTCATTGCTTAAACTGTGTGGATCTGTATCGTTTTGTGTACCATTCCTTTTTAACTATATTTGAAGTTAAACAGCATGTATGGTGTCTTTTTTCTGTCAAAAAGAGTGACAGCTTCTATAATTCCCTTGTTTCCCAGAGTATAAATATTCCAATTAGTGTTTTCATGGCTGCAGTCATTGAGTTTTAACATGTATATTTATTGGTTGCTTGTTCTGATAATTTATGGTCAGCTGCCAAGAACAACTAAGCCTTGCAGTTAAAGATGTTTTTTCAAGTTAGACTAAAAAAATAAGGTTTCTAAATCTAAAACATGTAAAATAACAGTAAATTCTTCTATTTGGGTGATAGAAGAAAACTGGTAAATTAATACTTAATTCCCCAAGATGTGACTTTCTGGAAGCTCCTGCCTACCATTAATTTGCATAAAATTTCATATGCAGACTGCCAACAGTTATGGAAGTGCTACTGAGTAATCTCTAGCTCCAGAATGTATTACATAGCTTTGCTGGTCAGGTCAACCTAGAAGATTGCATACTGGGCCTTATATTCTTCTTGAAAATATATAGGCATATACTCTTGGTGGGTGGAATATAAAACCCTCTAGATGGGTAAAAAATCTGTGTTTTCTGCTAGCTTGGATATATAAAACATGTATATTGAACAGCTAACCAGTTACAGCAAGTGGATATAGGAGTCTTTCCATTCTTGATTTAGCTCTCAGAGGCAGCAGAAGCAAAAATTGGTATTATTAGTTGAAGTACTTAACAGCTACAAGCCTGCAAGGTCAAACTGGCAGCTAGTGTCTCAAATGGATGCAGAATGCATGGTAATTACTATGAAAAAATAAAAGCAGACTAAAGTTTACTTGCAATGAGGCTCTTTGTAATTCAGTCACTATATAAAGATGTCTCATGTCAGTGCATATTTAGGGAAATGGTTAATGGGGTTAATGGTTAATAGCCCTTTTATTCCCAGTGCTGTGCCCAAAGCAATACATATCTTAACCTTTCTGGGATTCAGGAAATTTAATATCACAAACATTTGGCTATGAAGGCACAGTCTTCATATGGGTAAAAACTGATGATGAAGTTGTACCTTAGTTTGTTGTGGTTTAGAACAGGAATGAAAGTTTATCCTCTCTTAGATAAATGCATAGCATCATTATCACATGTGCCCAGAATAGCATCATTATGCAGTATTATTTATACCATACGTGGGCTAAAGGACTGGAATGTCTTCAGCTTATGGTCCCATCAGAGAGAGTCAATACGTTCCTCTCCAGACTTCTTTTCTAGCCAGTTGGTTGAAACCCTATGTTCTGCTTTGTGCAGCTATTACCATTCCTGAAAATGAGGGGCCCAAAATAGAAATGAGAACCAAGGTTTGTTCTCTAAGTATGGGTCAAACTTCAGCCCCTCTGAAAAGTGGCATTTTGATTCCACAAGGGGTAAAATGGCTTAAAATTTCATAGTGAAATTTGCTTGTGGATTTGCACTGTTGAACTCTCTATATGCTACTGCTTCCAAACACATTCCTTTGAGGAATCACACAGGACTTCCTTTGGTTGTAAGGGTTTTTTACAATACTTTGTTTGAGCCAGATTGTACATATTTTGTTAAAAGGGAAAACAAATTCAAAACCCGTATTAGCACAGTTCTGCTTTCTATGGTGTACCTATATTTAGCTCTTGCAAAGCCAGCCAGATGAAGTCAATACTTCCTAGAAAAGCCAGGGGAACATTTATTCCACCCAGACTTTCTAATGAACTAAAGTCTTGTCCCTTTACCTGGCCAGAGTTCTTTTTAACTGTGCTTTTAAATTGGCAGTGACATAAGACATCTTATGTACTGACTGGATTGAAGAGTCTCACTGCAAGTAAAACTGTACTTTTTTTTCATTACCATTACCATTGGCAAGTGCCTGGCAGTAAGAATTAAGGCATTAACTAATTAGCAGTCACTACCCAAGGCATAAATCACTACCATAGTCCTCAGTCAATGGTTTTTCTCTCGATATAGGGAGTTTATTGTGAAATTTTGAGACCCATGATCAAGGTCTTACTGATTTCATAGGTCTGATAAAGACACACAACTCCTATAGAATCCTTGAAGAATTACATGTTTAAATTCCAGTTGTTCTGGTCGTCAGTCTCTACTGAGTAGACCCCTGCAGGGAATTCTAGCTATTGGTGCTATTTTAACATTAATTTGTGGGTTTTCCATATTGCATTACAAAATAAACCCACCAAAATTTTGAGACTGTCTTATTCTTGCACTGGATCAAGTTTTAAATAATATTTTGGCAAGCATCTAAGTACAGTACAATACTGAACCTGAATGAAGTACATCCAAGTGTGAAAGGGTACTAGGCAGCACTGTCAGAATGCCATCTAGACATTAATTTCCCACATAAAGGGCTTACTAGCACTTTGCATGTAAGTTGTATAACTTGTGACCAGCTGCTTCCGTGTGCAGTGCGTAACTGATGGGAACATATGGCTTTAATTAAGTAGCCTATTCTAGCTGATTTTTAGGCATCTATCCACATGGCATACAGTATTTGTTGAATCCAAATCAAGTTTCACAGCTGTCTCTCGAGATAAACTGATTGACTGACATGAGCTGCTTTTAAACATTGTCAGGTTAGTTCCCATAACCTCAGGAGATTCAAATAATGGGGGAAAAAAAAGGCTCAGCCACATGCATGAAAGCTCCTATGAGTAGACTTCATATATATATAAATGTGTGTATGTTTAACATTTCAGGCTAACCTTAATGGATTTCTCTAGCTACTGATGCTGGAATACAACAACTAAGAGGCCAAATGATCAAGAAATCTCCATGTTTTTCTGACTTGGCTGTATCATGTACAGTGGTTTGACACTAACTTGAACTTCAGTAGTAAGGACATGCATAGCAATTGAGAAGTAGAAAAGGATAATTATCAAAGTGCAGAGCTGATGCCTCACTGGTTCACATCAGTGTAGAACTGGTGGATATTTGCTGGTTTTAGGAAAAAAAGTAAAAACAGCCACCAAATGCAACACGACCCTTGTTGTGTTAAATAAGCATTTGTTTATTTATTAAGGGCACTGAACATCAGCTTAGTGAATCTGCATGTGATTAACTGTGATCATGGAGTGCATTTGTTGATGTAAAGGGAAGAATATAAAAATTAAGGTTATGAAATATAAAGAAATATCCATCCATCTTATGAAATTGAAATCGTATTCTCAGAAATTTTTTTAGCAATTCGTGCTGAAGGAGAGGGCAGATAATCACAGCTGATCTTACGTAATACACTGCCCGTATGTTTTCCTAAAGGGTTCGTGTGTAAAATTAGAAGTTTTGTATGTCTCTGGCAGGATTGGGTAACACCTTATGTACCTGAGCTACATCTCTAGGTTTACATTTTTCTTACATCTCAAAAGGTTGTGTTTTATTACACAAGAAGTAGAAAGGGAAACATGGGCTAAAAAGGATTATGAAAATAATTTTAGAGGCCATGAAATTCTTCTTGGGTAAATTAGGTACTTGGGAAACTGATTGAATCATATAATGAATTCTGATTTACTGATTTTCTATAGTATAGTGGTGATGGCAAGAGCCCAAAACTGACAAGTGCTGTGAGGGAAGGGTGAGAGCACTCTAAATGCCAAGTTTGGAACTCTGTAATTAATAAGCTGTCTCTGGTCTCTATTGAAGATAAACTAAATATTGTGAATTTGAGAAGATGTATTAGCAATGATAACTTTTTAGAGTCCATGATTTATACATCTGTGGTAGACCTGTGCTCTGTGACTTGTAACACTCATGAAAATATTGTAGTGAGCTGGAATGTTATTTAAGGCAGAAGAAATAGTCAGAGGATGCAAGTGAAATATACCTTTCTTGACACATCTACATTGAATAGTAATATGAGCCAGACTGAGAGGAAAATGGGTGTGTGACTCTCTGACAAAGGAATAAGGGAGGTAAATGTAACCAGTAAACTCCTCAAGGCTTACGCATTCATGGGGGTTATGAGGTGGAATAGTTTCTTTAGTCAGACAAGATGATATAGCAGTTGGGAGAGATCTTTAGTAATAAAGTCTTGAAATGTGTTTTATTGTTATTTTTTATGTTATGTTTTGTACTTGAATGACTTCTGAATTTTTAAATCAAGAACTTGCTCCTTTTTTGCTAGAATACTCTTTCATATTTAAGCTTACATAGAATTTAGTGTGAACTATGATGTAAGTAAATATCAAATGCCAGATTTAACAGAGCTGATAAATCCAAAGGAAGTATGTTTTAGACAAAGCTTTTTCATGCCTCCAATTCAGGACACTTATGACAAGAAGTGACCTTTTATTCTGTGTTTGTATAGCTCTTCTTTGTCCTTGGGTTCATGACAACAATTCCTAAATGCTGTGTTAATACAAATAATAAATAACTGTGGCCTGGCACAGGGCAACAGGGACAACTTTTGGGAGGCAATCACAGTATTTTTGGCTGCTGAAGGCAGAATTTTTGTAGGTCAAGTAATACTGCTTTCTCTGTTCACACCAACATTTTTAACCAAATAGAACTAATCTTTTAGAATTAATCTCTATGTAGTTAGGTTCAGGAGCCTGGGGACTCTAGAGGGTCCATGTCAAACTGCACAACTAAGGGTTTTGCATTTGGAACATCTACCTGCAAAATTTATGGTTCTGTCATTTAGCAGCTAAACCATCGCTGTTTGGAAACCATGGCAGCAAGATATGTTGATGTCAATGAGAAAATGTCTCTGTATGAGCCTGACATTAATGGTTAGTAAACTGAAGATAGTTGTTTTAAAGAGAACTGTTTAATGTTGAAATCTGGATATTAGAAGTAGTTGAGATCTGTGATCAGGGATGCTGAACTACTGAATTTGACTTGTATAATTGTGTGTTAGTAACTGAGCTCTGGCTAGTTTCAAGGGGAAAGGATAAGAGCTTTACATCAGTGTTTTAGAAGATCAAATTTAAAATCAGTGTGATGATAGGAGAAAGAATTTGCTGGTTTAGTCTAAACCCACAAGGATCAGCAACAAATTTTAGTGCTGACTTCTACAAAGCAAAGAAGAAAGTAACAGACTAACAATACAAAACTGATTTTTAACTTATCTTTCCCTTCAAGTTTCTTCTACACTGTCAATAAGAAACACTTCTTCTGCCTGTTCTTGGTTTGGCTGTGCTCTCTCTCCAGTTCCAGTTTTCCACAGCTCAAGAAGAGGTTTTGTTTCACCGAAGAATGGTGTGTTACTTGCTAGTGTGTGATAGAAAGGTTTGGGGCTTGATTTGGTTTGGTTTCATTGTTTTTGTATAATTTTATCCAGTTAAGGTATCTCGTCTTGTTTGATTTGTGAAACTGTGATTTCCATCCTCCATAGAACAAAAAGAAAATACTGTCCTGTAGGGTCTGCACTTGTCTATGAGGCGAGTCTGAGGTACTCCTCTTAGCTGTGCTTTGGCTCTCAAGAGGTACATTCCTGTTGGTGGTGCTGCCAGTGTGAGTGGGAGCCCCCTCCCCCGCCTGCTGTTCCACGCTGTCTGCCTCAGGTGTGGATCCCTTCAGCTTCAGCTGTACAGATCATCAGGTTTGCTATGGATGCAACTTCCTCTCTTGGACATATTTGTACCTTGCAGATTCCATTTTTTCAGTGAGATGACATCAGATAGCTTGAGAATAATCATAGGTGTAAGAGAATAAAACTGCAGGAGCATCTGTCCAGTTACTGGGGATATTTTTAGCAGACTGGGACTGAACTGGTGAAGCCAGTTTTGTGTTGTGTTTATGGAGGAGGCTTCAAACTCAAGCCAGCCCCTAGTTTGCCTCCTGAAATTCCCAAACATTACTGTGAAGGAGTTTTACTCCAGTGTTTTGGAGATTTGGTGATAGGAGGAGGCTAAAATACAAACAGTCGCATTGGGTGAGTAGAGATGAAGCTGAGCAAAATGTAGCAGAGTGATGAATAAAAAAGCAATAGGAAAATTTAGGACACTGTTCAGTGTACTGAGTCCCCTTGTGAGACAAAGAGTCTAATACTTGCTAAATGCTATAATGCACTTTAGCCCTATTAAAGTGAAAGAGAGTGTTCCTGTAGACTTCAATAAGAGTCCACACAGAGCCTTGGAGATTTTAGGTAAAAGGATTGGTCAAGGAATCCATTAGTGCTCCCATAACCATTATTATTGTTTTATTAAAAATAAAAATAAAAAAATCAAAGAGAAACAACAAACACCATTTAGTACAAACATCTGAGGTAGCATTTTGACTACTTACAGACTCATTTATATTTCTGGTGGTTTCCTGTGGCAGTGAAATCCTGATAGAGGAGGCAGGGGGAAGCCAAGTGGTATAAAGATTTAAAGGAAACAGCAGCAACAAATTTACCAGTTTTTCAGGAGATTCTATATTTCTTTTTAGTAATAATGCATATTTTACAGTCTTGATTATTTGTTTGTATGTACAAAATTACTTTCCTGAATTCTTACCATTAAGCATGTTAATTTAAGGCTATCTAGACCAAAATGTGTTTGTTTATTCAGTGCAATCTCAGGATTAAACCTCTCTTTTGTCATGATGAGTTGAGAAACATTTATTTCAAGGATGTTTAAGAAAAAAAAAAGTGTGAATATATGATAAGCAATGCATTGTATACCTAATTCATGTCAAAACCAGAATTTCACTAAGATGAAGATTTTTTTTCGGTATGATTGTAGGGATAAAAGTACTGTTCACTTAATGCATAGGGGGATTGTGTAGTCAAAAAGATACAGCAAAATCATTACAAAATGCTTTTGAGAGGTTTTTTAAATGTTACAACATTACTGTTTTGGCTTGATTGGGTTTTTTGTTTGTTTGGTTTGGGTTTTTTTGTTTGGTTTGTTTTTTTGTTTTTTTTTTTTTCTTAAGGGTTACATGCTTATATTTTGGAGTAAAAGAATTGTTCTGGAAATACATATCAGACATATACCTAATATGCATAAAGTTTTTTTTCACTACAGTAGCTTCACATTTGCTTTATATTTAATAAAATGTATGGATGCTTTTGTTCAGAGTGTACTTTTGTTAAGATAACTTTTGTTATCTCTGTGAAAGCTTTTACAATCTATTGTTTTACTTCAGAAGTCAAAAAATTGTCTCCTTAAAGTTGTTCCTATGATAAACTAAACTGCAATCTGTTTGTATCTTTTGTTGCAAACACAATCTATTGTAATTGAAAGCAGACAACTAAGTAGAGGAAATTTCTTTGTAAGGATCAGAAAAATTGATCAAGTTATCAATTGGATAATAATGTTTTGAGTAGCAGCAGCAGCTTCTCAACAACACCTTCTACCTTACTACTGATGATAGCCTGAACTGAAAAGTGAACAGCTCTTCTCCAGAAAGGGTAAGGAAAGCATTGCAGTAAGATAATTCTTGAAAGGATTGCCACTCTGAATTTGTTTCTCAGATATTTTTAGGACAGTCTTCATTATAGAAAGAATGCAGATAAACAAGAATTTATGTTTGTAACAAGTTCTCCTGTAATCAGTAGCCTATTTTAATCTAAGTCACACAGGTTGAAGTTACAGAACCGGATGCTTGTTATTATTTTATAGATAAGGTAGCCGTCTATTTGTTGATAGCTTAGAGGGCAAATCTGTAGTATGCAGAGCTAAAATTAATTTTATTCTTGTCATCTCTTGCAGTACTTTTTCAGTGACATGTAAAGATGCTTCCTCTATATGTTGTCTCATGTTTCTTCCCTTTGCAATTGCCTGAAAGCATTCTACTAAACCTAATCAAAAGTTTTTGAATTTTTTTCATTCATTATATCCTCTAGTGCATTAGTTGGCAAAAAAGCAAACTACCAAAATGCTGTATATGTAGTCCTAAGCTGGATGTTATGAATTTGGTTTTGCCTGGTCATTATTTCTTTATGTTAAAGCTTCATTCACTGATGTATTCATCAGAAAAGAGACTCCATTGATAATATTTCTAATATCTGCTGATGTAAGCTTTCATAACCTCTGCTGAAGAGGCTTTCAGGAAAATACTTGAATTCTGGAGTCATTAGCACTGTTGAACTTGGGGCACATTCTTCTGTGTGTGCTCTGTCTCTGAGAGCATAGCTGCAAGAAATGATGCTTTATCCCTATTTACTTATTTTCAAATAATTCAGTATGGAGCCCTCTCCCATACACCTGATGAGTCAGGTGGGAAGGGGAGTAAAGGAGTGAAATAAATTGCAGAGAAGTGCAGTTTCCTTGTAACTGAGGTAAATTTTGAAACCTCAATCTACAATGAGTCAGTGAATGAATTACTAGAGCAGGAAGTCTAAATTAATATTTCTCTCTGCCTTGCTGGCTGAGGCGATTTTTTTGCAGGTTAATCATCCTTTTTCAACCTACAAATTTTGTTTTACTTGTATTATTTATCCTAGTGCTTTTAAATATATATATATTTAAATTGATTAAGAGGCTAAATTGGCAATACTAATCTAGTAGGTTAGAGTGCAAACACATATGCTGAGTGTAGAAAAGCCTCTAGTAGCTTTTAAGATTGATTAGTTAAAATAAATAACTATTCTGTGATGTTCAGTAGCCAGAGAAGGTTTAACTACACAGCATTTTACTGTGGATAATTCATATGATTTAGCATTTAATAAATTGAACTTTTAGTCATATTTAAAAGAGAAGCAAGAGTAATTTGTATGCATTGGCTACTGATTGTAAATTATAAATCTGTGGGATTGAGTTCAAATTTGTAATTGGTGGAAAAAAATCAGTAATTAACTGGGAGTACAGAAACGATTTTCTATCAAAGCTGTCTTCCACAGAGAATTCTTCTAAAGCTGTTCATGATTATAAGGGTTATGATACATGGAAACTCTGTAATTTGTAAATAAATGTCAGCATGGTTTAATCTGGTTATAAAATGCCTTTGGAAATTAGAATGTTCCGATTGGGTAAAATAGTTGAATGCATAACTATCTGCTTAGAGCTGCATAAATCAGGTTCCACAAGACAAGGAAGCCTTGAGAACCAGGGTGGATGTGAGTTATAGACAGTAGGAGCAAAGCAAAGTAAGTACTTTCATTCTCTGTAGTTGTAGTCTGAAGGATACCTACAGAAGCATAAATTTCATAGTGCTGTAGTGCCCATGTGCCTGCAGGTTTTGGTTTTTTGGCACAATTATACTTACTATCATTAGACCTGATTTTTCAGTTGAAATTTATGTTTAATGCCTGTTTATTCATCTGTTCTAAATATTTTGTGAAGGGTCTAGCACTTAAGAAAAGTGAGGGGGGGTGTATTGGGTTTTTTAGGTTTTTAATACATTCTTTATAAATGAGCATCCTTTTCACTAGATGACATAGGAATTAAACCTTTAATTTTGTAAATCAGCTGCTTAAAAAGTTAGCAGATTAAAAATGCAAGACCACAAACATGCAGCTGTGTCCACTTCCTTATTTCACTCATGCCTTCATTTCCTACAGTGATCAAATAAAATAACATCTAAATTAAAATATATACTAGTAAAATTCAGCATAAATTTGCTTCTAGAGACTTCTCAGATTGGTGAGGCAGTATTTGGTGGAGGGTTTTTGGGTTTTTGGCGTTTTTTGGGTTTTTTTTCCTTTGTGGGACTGGGTAGATGGTGTAAAGAAAGAGTAGTGATCCAGCTCAGATAGAAAGCCTATACCAATATTTGATTTTTTCACAGGTCTGCTAGAAGAGTTTAGCCATGTCTAGAGACACAGTGTTGAAAGAAAAGTGATCTATGTCCCTGGGGGCTGTCTGGGTACTGCTTTCTATTAAGTATTATTATTCTAACCTTCTTGATCTGGATTTTTTCATCTGCTTCAGATTTTAAAGTAGAAAGGAAACATTCTGGTAAAAACAAACCTTTTCTTGTATTATGAAGCTTTTAAGAAATTTAGCTACCTATCTTTCTTCTCCTCTTTGAAGTTCTTATTTCTGTCTTCATTACTGTGAATTTTATAGAAATATCATTACAGACAGAGATTCATATAATTACTTAAAATGTAGAAGTGTTGACAGGATATGTTTTACTTGTATTGCTGTGCATGAGGTCAGGTATTAGAATCTGGTTGGTCTCTTGTGGGCATGTGAAAAAACATTAAACTGTAACGAAAATTATAACTTTAGCAAATGATTTCTTTATGAAAACAGAAATGTAGGAGGATTCCCTTTCTTCATAGTCCTATGTTGTGCTGCATTAAAATTTCAACTGAAGATGAATTGCTAGTGGATCTGTAAAATAATAACTCACATATGTAAAAGTTCCAAGGACTGTAAGAACTTCAACTCATCTTCATTTCTTTTCTTTTTGCTTGAAAAGTATAAAATATAGTCTTGCTGAAACTCTGTGTACAAATCTATTGGTATTATTGTAAATTTATTTTTACGGAAAAATAAAAGTGCTAAGAAAGAGCATCTTCCTGAAGATGCCGTGTTTATTTGAACAGTAGATTAATATAAGTCAGTAGCAATTTCTTTTAAATTCAGTAGCACTACTCAGCTAGCAAGGTGACTTTCAGCAAAGGTTTATAATCTCTGTTCAGCCATGTGAAATTTGACTCAGTGCTAGAAACAGACCTACAAAATCAAAAATGTCGTGAGGGGTGGAAAGAAAATTAACCTTCCCTCAGTTTTCTTGCTTTGTTGGTCCTTCTCCATAATTTTTTGCTCCTGTTATTTCTGCACAGTGTTCCTAAAGGCTGAATTGACTGCCTTGCTTATATCATCACTCTGAGAAACCTGGGTGCAGGGGGAGAGCTTGAGGAGACAGCAGGAACAAGTGAGTAGTTGGGAGCAGAGAGTATCAGAGAAGCAAAAGAAAGTTTCTTAAAAAAATATATAAAAACAAGAGTGCAGATATGGGATGTCACAGCACCTAGGAAAGACATCTTGCTTAAGCCTCAAAAATAGCAGGTGATAAGTTACGGATACATTTCAGATTAAAATGATGCACATACCTGGCAAGGATTTGTTTCTTCCTTACCTGAATCTACCCATGCTGCATCACCTTCAGCTACATAGACCAGGGAACTATACATCATTTAAATCAGTCTTTGGACCACTTTGAATTTCTTGAACTAATTTATCCCTCTCTTCACATTCTTATACAGGAGATAAACATATGGGCTTTTATTCTTGAAACCTCCAAACATATTTTTTGAAGCAGAGTTGCAATCTAGTGTGGGCAAGTATTCTCTGAGTAAATGGGATTTACACTGTTGTTTATTTATAGACATTTATATCACTCTCTGCAGTGGAAATGGTTGCAAATTAATATAATTTTACAGTGAGGTTTAATATAAGAAAATGGTATTCCCATTTTACAGAACCCAGGGCCTGAGAACAAGTATTTGAAAGTACCTAAATCTCCAGGAAATCATGTTCTATAGTGAATTTGTTTGAAGAAAAACAGGTAACATTAGGTGATGGTCTACAAAAACTTTCTTTGTTTGAGTTTTTATGCTGGCTTCCTGCAGAAGTGCTTTCTATTTAGGGTTATGTATGTATCTAATTTTACTGTCTCTAGAAAGTGCTGTTCTGCTGGGGACTTCTAGAAATACAGAAGGCAGATGTACCAATCTGTGTCAGCCTTCCTCAGTTCAAAGACTGACTTCAAATCAAATTGTTTTTTTTTCTCTCTGCTTATATTTGGTTTTTAGCAAGACTGTTGTTGTATGAACTTGACAAGATGGGTTTAGAAGAATTGATTGAAGAATACTGTGTATTAAGATGGTCCCTTCTGCAGCTTTGCTACTGTCACTTTTGTTAGGCATGACATGGACAAAATATTTGGTTCCAGATTTTTTTGGAGTGGTTTATGTTTTGGTTTTGGTTGGTTTTTTTTTTTGTTGTTTTTTTTTTTTTTTATATTAAAGGGATGAAATGCATCTTCTGTGATTTTTCAAAGAAGCTGAAAGAAAGAGTTACAGGATGAAAGGTCTTTAAGTCATTTTATGAGGGCCACATCCATTGAAAATGTACGTATCACTTGTGAGCTTTTGCAAATCTAGTTCTTTGCAACACTGGGGGAGTTGAAGCCCTCCTTTAAAATAGATATAGTAAACAATGTTCAGTCAATTAATATGATATTTTACATTTTTGTAGACAAAACAAAGAAATCAAGGTTGTATTACTTCCCACTGTAACCAATCAATTAAAGAAAGAAAGTCATTGTAGGAAACCCAGCATAATAATAAGTAATAACTCTTATACCTGAAGTGAATGAGAAAAATTAACTTTTACTTTTAATTAAATATCATGCCAAAAGGTATTCAAGCCATTCTGACATATGTAGAAGATAGAATAATAAAGTACAGACCCAGTCTTAATCACTCTGCATTATTAAACATTCATATACTGTCATTAACAGTACCTGTTATAATCCATGTCATTTTGTGCCTTGCAAGTGAAGCACTCATCTCCTTTCAAATACTAATCACAAAAAGCAGATGCTTAAGGTACTTGAATAACCCTTTTATTGCCATGCTTTGCACATGTGTTTCCAAAGTGAGTCTGAGCAGTGTCAGTGAAGAATATTATGAAAAACAAATTATGCCTGGCTGTGGTGTAGAGGATATCTCTGGCTATATTTCTGGCTGTTTCAAATACTAGATTCCAGTCTGGATCCACCTCACAAGCACACTTTTTGCCTAGTATTTGCCAAAGTCCCTAGAAAGGTGTGATTTACAGTCCTGCAAGATACCCTTTTTTTCAATTATTATTATTTTTTAATCACTTAAAAATTGAAGTTGCAATGTACTGTCACATTTTCCATCAGTGAACTGAAGTTGATACACTGCTTTCTTGGTGTGAACCAAACAGTAAATGTAAAATTTCCCAGTTGGCATAAATAAAGTCACTTTGCAATAAAGATGAGATGATGTCCTGCTCTTCAAACTACATAAACCTTATTGTCTGTATGTAGGGATTCTAACAGTATAGTATTTTTTCTTACCTTTCTCTCTGTGATGTTAAATCATTTAACATTGTCCTATTATACCTCTTTGAGGTATGTAATTGTTCCCTTGTTAGATTCAGTTAGATTCAGAACAGAAAGAGTGTGCAGTTAAATCCAAATCTGGGCAATTTGAAATACTGATGTTAATGTGGTCTCAATCATTATGCCTCTACTTAAATCTCCCACTGTAATTTTTAAGGATTGTGCAAGATAAATGCTTTTCATTTTTTTATGTATTTATTCATGTTACTATCCTCCATTGCTGTCTTAACACACTCATGCTTAAGAACAGAAATTACATGTGTAAATACTAAGATGCAGGAAAAGACATCTGAAGTTCACTATATTAGCAAAATGGAAAATGGAGAACATTATTTTTCATTTATGTCCTAATGGTAGTAGATTTATGCATACTAATACCAGACAAATCGTAATAACAGGAGCTAAGTCATTTTGAGGCAGAAGTGTAAGAATTACTTTTTTTAGTTGACGGTTTCCCTGTAAGTGACTTGAGCAAGGTCACAAAGACACACTAGTACTTTCTAACTCCCAGAATGTGCTAAATGACCATAAAACACCCTGCCCTTTGATTTAAGCACATCTGGATTTCAGCATAGAAATTTATCATCCACTTCTTGTAGAAGCTACTGGTTTGGTTTTAAGGCTTGGTATGAATGTGGTTTTGCCCAGTGCCGTACTGAAATGTGAAGGGTAGAAAGGTTCCTTCTTATTACAGGAAGACTGGATTTCTTTCTTGGGTTTTCATTTCCAATTCCTTATATTTTTATCCACATTTTTTTCATCACTGGAAAAGAATAGTGCCATACATTATTCTCTATCTGTGGATAAGCTCAAGAGATACTCTGAGAAACAACTCCTGCACTTCTTCCTTCTTTTTTGTCCTCAGCCATCTTTGTTGCTTCATTAATTTTAGACATGATCCCAATGAAATAAAATGTACCATGAACATATTGTGGATCTATGTCAGCATCAGGCTGACTTCTAAGAGAAGTGAAAGACATGTGAAGTTCCCCATAATTTACGAAAATTGGTAGCTGGTGTAGGAGAGAGGCTGCTTTTGAAGGAAAAGTAGAGACAGAATTGAGCTGTCAGTCTAATTCATAGAAATAGTGCATTAACTATCATGCATTTAGTTTTGAAAGCTAGAAGATGGCACAGTTTCTTGTCCATCAAAGTTGTCTTGGGAGTTAGAGATATGTAAATATAACAGGCTGGTTTGTAAACATAACAGACAGACATATCAGTAAAAAAAGTCTTTGTAAGTTCTGCTGCTTGAAAAACACTTTATTAATATTCAGTCATCCACACCATTTTTAATCCGTTTTGTTGAGTACCTCACTGGCATAATAATCTCTGATAATCAGTGCTTTTAAATTTATTTTAGTGTGTTAAACCTTCCAGCTCTTGCCATCTTGAGGAATGGCTAAGTTCTTTCTTGACATTGTCATAGTCCCTGTTCTTCACCAGTTGATCTCCAAAATGTCTATATCTTTTTGAATAGTCCTAGCATTTTGACCAACATTTTTAAGTAGCTGTCATGTGGAGGTTTCACAAGAAACCTCCTCATTCTGAAATTTTTTTCTTTCCCATTTTAATCAGTGTTGTTTGCAGCTTGGTTAGCCTGAAAAGATGGATGTCATTCATGAATCTGGTTTTCAGTATCCTCCTATATAGAATAAACATTCCATTGTCATCTCATAATGTCAAATCCATCATGGCTTCCATGTCTAAATAGGGCAAGCTTAGGAGAAATGGGCTTCTTTTGGATTCCTGAACCATTTACTCTATCTGCTGTTGTTACAGCTGCCCTAGACAAACAGGAGATGTGAAAGACTTTTACTTGCCCAGCTATGGGTAAGTATTATAGAGGGCAGATGGATGCCATCACCAAATATTTATCCCTCTGCTTAACACGCAACATCCCTGTCATCTGCATGGATATGGAATTTATTCTCCTATGTGTGCCTGATCAGTTTAACAATGCAGGCAATATTTGTGGTTTTGATGCCACCTGCTGAGCCAAACTTTTTTTTTCAAGATACAGTGTGGAGAAGAGGTTTAACAAACCATACATTTATCCTTTACTGAAAACTACTTGGAACTTTCAGCTCTTGAGTCAAAAATATGTTTTGCTCATGTAAACAACTTCTCTGCTAGCCTATCTTACATATAGTTGTACTGCTAGATCCTTCTAAGATTTGACAGGTTCTCTCTGTAAGGTTGAAATGTTCAATATGTTCAAGACATACTGCAAAAGCAAAGAGCTATTTTAGCAGGTCCTTGATGATCACAGCTTTGTTTCAGATTACATGCTCCTTTTTTACCCCTGAATTTTGTTTTCCATTTCAAGCAAACTGCTCTCTTTTGGTCAGTTCCTTGTGCAAGTCTAACTATAAGAAACTGCTAAAAGTAACACAGCTTTTCCACCTCAAATATTCCTACAATTCTCTGTGATTCCTTATATATAAATCTTGATAATCTGGAATCTGTAATATGTTTATAGTCTATTTTCTGGACCTATTGAAATCTGTAGTAGGCCTTTTGTTGTTGCTCTCTGTTTTGTTTCAAAGGCACCAAATTCGTCTTCTTACCTGTCAGATTATTTGGCATATGCAAAGGGCATCCATCAAGACATGTCCTAAAAGACTATAGTTGATAGTCCTTTGTGCATTCTATCGAGCACTGGTAGGTACACTATTGAATCAGCCCAAGTTACCCATAGAGAATCCACTTTTCTGTAGCACTGAATTTGTAAGGATGGATCATTTAGTAAAAATAATTAAATTGCATCTGGCAACATTTTCTCTAAAAATTGATACTATTGCATGGTGAGCAAAAAAATCTTGGACAACTGGATTGATGCTAGTATAGAATCAAATATTGTTGTTTGGATATAACATTCAGTAGGTATCATAGGATTAAAGTTTAGTATGTATCATATTTTAAAAAATAAGTGAGCATGTTTTATTTTTTTTCAGATGGTCAGTTCTGCTTACAGAACTGAGTCTGTCTCTTGTGAGTTTTTTTCCCCCCAACATTTAGAAAGATAAAAATGATGAATGAAATAGGAAGGTAATACTTATATTGCATGGAGGTACATTTACTAGTAGGGAACATTTTTAAGAAAAGCAGAATTTATTTGCCAGAGTTTTCATTTTGAACTTGAAATTGCAGTGTTTGTATTAAAATCTTAATTGTAGAATTTCAATTCATCCTGACATAGGACAGAAACATTGTAACCTTTGTGTACAATTAACAAACTGAGCTCTATGCTAAACATACATAATGAAAATCTGTGGAGATTTAAAGATGAGAACCAAGCACTGAAAGGACATGTAAAATCATTTCAAGTAACTAATGATCACAAAGATAACTTAATCTTTCTTGGGCAGTTTGTAAGCAGAAAATTAAATAATTCTGTTGGATAAAAATAGATGGTTAATAATTATTAGCTGCACTAAAGGACTGAAGAATTGAAGTGAAATTTGCTTTGGCTCTTCAGAAATAGCTGAGGTACACTGTAAAAATCCCAGGCAAAGTAGAATTAGAGCTGTTTTGTAGTTCCATGATTATGGAAAGATGAGGTTTGTAAAGCTCCAGGTTCAGTTGAGTGTTCCTAGCCATGGGGGTGTTCACGATGCTTTGAGTAAGTCCTGAGAACCTCCACAGCAGAAAAACATTTTGTTATTTTATTTTTTGGGGCAGTTATATAATCTGGGAACAAGAAAAAGGAGGACGATGCTGGTACAATCCATGCGCAGTTTTGCAGCACAGGCAGTCCTGTACCCAAATTCTCTTATCCAAAGCTAATTCTCTGCTCCTCAGATCAAGTACTTTACTGCACACTATTACCACAGCAGCAAGCAACAAGTAAAAAGGGCCTGGGAAACTAGAGCCTGTTTTCATCACTGTGCTTTTTTTTTTCTTTTTTTAAAAGTTGCTAAATGAAGCTATAAAGAAATTAACAGGGGAGTTCTCCTGAAACTCAACTATCTGTCATTTTCATCTCCAGGAACATTTTTTATTTCAAGGATAATTTAGTACAAAGCTGGATTATTGATGACAATTCTCTATAAACATGAGCTTTTAAGATCAGGATGGACAACTGTTTAGACCTTCATGGCTGGGAATTGTGCCATTACTACCCACAGCCGATGCACATACATGGCTATTTGGCTGTGTACCTCATGCCATCTGTTCAGATGGCATTTTGCCTGCTCACAAATTGGTTAGACCTGTGCCAAGAGCAATTGCTCTAGATGGTTACACTGCAAAACACTGCAAGTAGTTCCTATTTTCTACGAAGTCTCTCTTTTGGACACCACTTTAGCACTTTGTTATATCCTGTGGACATACCTGTATGCAGCAGTGATTAGAAACAGAAAAAAGATTATGTGCTCCTCCTAACTATTTTTATTGCTCAAGCTACCTTTTCTAAACCCTTTCCTCAGAAGAGAAAGCAAAGTACATGTCAATTGAGTTTAATGTTTCTCCTTGTTTTCCATCTGAAAAATATTCATTCATTACAAGTTGGCAAGAGCTAATCAAAAGCTGACAGAAGTTAATAGGAATATTTGCGCTGATATAAGTATAGAGCTGTAAATTATATTTAAGTTTGCTTGCTAGTGGGCCAAAGCAGGTCATCTGACAGGGGCTACTTGTGGTCAGTTGGTTGATTTGTGGAATAAGTTTCTGTGAAGACTAACAAGTTACAGGATTAAATTCAGCTGAGCTATACAGTAACTAAAAGTTATCATCAAGTGACATTTATGCAACCTATAGAATAATTCTGCTGAGTCCTCTCTATTGAATAGATATCCATGTTATACAATTGGCACATTTGTTGACAGCCTCAACTGTGAACCATGGAAGTGAACTTACTGCTTGCCAGCAGAAGCAGCTCCTGTAGGTAAAAGCCAAAGGATATTGGCAAGGAAACCTAAGCTCAGTGGATAAATATAGGACTTTATGTAAAAAATGCTGTCATCCTGCCAGTTTTCATAGCCACTAAAATAATTTTAAAATCAAAACTAGAATAATATTTTTGTTTCTAACAAGATATACAATGTATAATTCAGAGTATGTGCAAGTGTAAAGCAATTATTTGCCTGTTTGTCTTTGAGTATAATTAACTGTAGGAGTATTGTTTTTTTTTCCTTCTGTGGACTTCTCCCTGTGCATGAATGTCACTGCTCAGTTTGAGCATGCTTAGTTGAATCAGGATGATATCATTTATGTGGGTGAGTTTCCATATATTGGTTAGTGGGAGATATGATATTTTGCTGATTATAATCTGGAAATGTTGCCAAAGCCCTTCATCTTAGTTTCACATAAGTAATACTGACTAGGTTTTGATTCCTGGAGAAAAACCAATGGGAAAGAGCTGGGTAAACCTCAAAAGGGAAAGCAAAGAGATCAAAAGTCAGAACTGTTTGGAGTGCAGGATGTAGTTTGCTTGTAATTTGGATGGGTATTTTCTTGTTTGCACAAACCACTATAAAGATAAGATAAAGTCCTTATTTAGAAGAACTTACAAGGTACTTTGTTGTTCATTACAAATTTTATATTATGCAGCTCATGTGTTGTGAGGTGATGCATAAAGCTGATGACCAGAATCCTAACCACCTGAGTATCTGTAAAAAAATTTCTTTTGTCATTAATTTAAAAGAGGCTGTTGTTAACCTGCTGTTATTTCTCACTGAAATTTTCAATCACAGAGCAATTGATATTTGTTGCCATGAGTCAAACCATTTGGTTCCATTACTCATAACAGCTGAAATGTTGTCTAAGGACTGTATCAGTTTTGAAGAATGTAGAGAATGCTTTAGAAGGTCTGTTACTGCACATTCACAGTACATTGATAGAACCTTTTATCCCATTTTAGTATGTCAAGCAAGCATTGCGTGTTCCATGTTCTAAAAAGGGTTTATAATTCAAAATTTTTTCAATAAAAACAGATGACAAAAGAGGTAAAAAGATACCGGTAATGATTTTGTAAGAGTTGACACATTTGGTACTTTCCCATTTATCTGTAGGAAAGACAGTTAATACTGAAATTTATTGGTTCACACTGAAGCTTTGTGGTGGTACAACCATCCCCCCAGCATGCACTGGCTGCACTGTGATCCCAGATTAAGCTACAGATCTGGGATCTGGCAGGACATACCTGTATACTGCAGCAGTACCATTAGTCTAAAAAGTAAGATTTTATATCTACTTGTTTTTTCATTGTCTTCTTGTGAGAATGGTGGAACTTCACACTTTCCTGTGGCATAAAAATGTTAGCAATTTGATGGGCAAAGTAAAAGCTGATAAATTCTCACAGGTCTAGTGTGCACTGCATTCTAAGTTGAAAATTGGACATAGCTGAATACTGAGTGACCCTTTAGCTGAGGCATTCTGAAGTAATTTGAATAGCAGTATTCTTCAAAAATCCCTGAAACATTGAGAACTGATTTGTTTTACTTCCATGCAAATGAATGGGAATTTTCCTTTCACTTCACTGGGAGTAGGGTTGAACGTTTCTTGAGTTGACCAGTACAAAGTAACATTTATAAGCAGAAAAAGGAGAGATTTTTTTTTCAGATTCAACAAGTTCATTTTTAAAAGGCACTTTGCTGTAACCATGTAAACCTATGTAACCCTACAGTTTGTTAACACTGAACTTTAATGAGTCCTGATAAGAAGCCAGTCTGGATATCCATTTAGCTACTGATCTGAACTCCAGCTGATTGTCCTAGCAGCTGTGTGACTTCATTACCATTAGAAAGGCATACAGCCAAGCCAGCTGGAATCCAAAGAGGCTACTCAATTCGCAAAGCATGTCAGTTTTTTTGGTTAATGTATCAGAATTACAAATGACCACAACCACCAAGTTAACACAAAAAAAAAACAAAAACAAAAACAAACCAACCAACCAAACAAAAACCGTACAAAAAAATATTCTTTATGAACATACAGTGTAAGTCAAAGTTCAAAAGCATTATTATACCAAGTGGAGGCTATTTTGTCATACAGATGTTGGGTTTTTTTTGTGCCATTTTATAGTATCTCATTTATATCTCATTAATGAAAACTAGACAGAACATTTGCACTTTTTGCTATAAACACAGATCTATCCTATGATTCCTAATTTCTTAGTTAAGAAAACAACATTTTGTTGTCTTTTGTATTAATGTTTTGAGAACACATTATTAGCTTCACTTATTGTTAGCAGTGAATAAAGTCTGCTGCTCTGGGACAATACAGGTTTGTGAAAAGCACCCAAAACCTGTTATAATTAATAGTATTTAGCTGCTACAGACAATATCGCTGGGGAATCTTTCTACTGCTGACTGTGGATATTTTCTTTTTAAGCACAGAATAGTACAAAAACCTTAAAACTGGCTTGTACATACAGCTAGAAAAAAAAAGAAAAAAAAAGCCAAAAATACAAGGGAAGCAAATAGTAGTTTACAAGAAGGGAATGAAGGAAGACCTGTGAAACTACAGAACTGCTTTTACATGGATACAGATTCACTTGAGTACTGTATGCAGTTTTGGGCCCCATGATTTAAGAAGATTATTTGGGTGCTTACATGCAGTGCAAGGTCGCAGTAAAGAAGTTTGCCTTCACAGTAAAGAAGTTCTTCCTCATACTCAGATGGAACTTCCTGTGCATCAGTTTCTGCCCATTGCCTCTTGTCCTATTGCTTGGCACCATGAGGAAGAGCCTGGATCCATCCTCTTGACACCTTCCCTTCAGATACTTACAGATACGATCTCTCCATGTCCATGTCTTAGCAGTATTGGGAAGCCCAAGACCAAAGAGTGCTCCAAATGTGGCGTCCCAAGTGGTGAACAGAGAGGAAGGGTCACTGCTGTGGTATGGATGGTGGATACAAGTCTTTCTGATGGAGCAGAGGATGCTGTTTGCTTTCTTTGCTGTGTCCTTTTCTGCAGATCTTCTTGACACTCAGCACCACTTTGTATGGCTGCCTTATTACGCTCAGATGCAAATCTTTGCATTTGCTTTTGTTGAAATTCAGGAGTTTCCTATCAGCCCAGCTTTTAGCAGAAATAAATTTGGGGGGCCTGGGAGAGTACACTAGGTAAGTACCACTTCACGCTTACCTTCCTAAACTTTGCATTAAGAATCCACTTTTAAGCCCAACTGGACTAAGTGGAGTTACTCTATAAGCAATGCTAAGGTTTCTCAAGGATAGATGCAAGGACCTCCTTGCAGGTCTCTAGCTGCCAAGCCAGTGGAGGAACTTTCCTGAGTGCTCCAGTGAAGAGGACAAAGTGGTATGGCCAGATATGCTTGAATCATAAACCATGGGATTTTGAGTTAAGTTTTGAAGTAACTGATTATATAGAAGTTTAGGTATAGATTTGGCATTTGGGTTCTACTCTGTGTCTAAGACTCTGAAAGCTAGGTATTGGGAATTCTTTATGTCATTTAAGTGCCTCAAAGAAAACAAAATTACAGAGATATTTAAAGCAGAAAACTTAATGAGGCCTGCCTAGACATTTAAAAAATTGTGTCAATTTGTCAACAGCTTCACTTTCAGCTCTGAACTATATCCTTGGATTGTGCATTTGTGCTTTTTAGATGATCTTATAATTTCCTTTGGAGTCAGAGAAATTTCAATATTTTCAAATTTGCTTCCTTGATATAGATAGATATAAATACATGCTTTGTTTGTTTCTTTGGATTTTTTTTTTAAATACACTACAGGAGTAGTTGAGGATTAGAAGAAAGATTTCTCGTGCCTGAAATAAATGTCTTCTCCCATCATACAAAAACATGACGGACCAACGAACCAAAACCCCAAACAAACAAACAAACAAACACCCAATGCCCCAAGAATATAAAAGAATGTAATAGTTCAGCTGTGCAGTTCAATCGAAACAGCATTTATAAGAAACTTTATTTCCAAAAGGTTTTCATTAATGAGATACATGTAAACATATGATTTAATCCATTCATTGTCAAAACTGTAATTTGGGCATTAGCTGTGAATGTATTTAAATAATTAAAGTATTACTTTGTCAGTTGCAATGCTTGTAAATTAATGGAAATTCGTTGTCTTGAAGAAAAATTTGAAACCAGACTTTTGGTCAAATGCAGGAAGAAAAGCACTTTCCAAAATATTATTGGTATAACAAAAGTACCCCTCCCAGTAACTCATACCTATTTTGTGATAGTACATTGACCATCACAGGAATGAAATTATCATTAAAGGTTTAAGTTCTAGCTATATGATTGCATCCACAAAAGGAGGAAAAAGGGACATCCAGTAAACTGAAATCATACTTTTGCACCAAACAAAATGATTGCATAGTTGTTCAAAAGTTTATAAAGTAGATATGTTTAAAGGCACCTATTGTTTCATCCATGGCAGTTGTAGTTAAAAAGGCTTTCATGTAAATACTCTAAAAAAACATAATTACTTTTGTATTCTAAATTTTTTGCCTGTGTATTATGCCTCCTGAGTTGATTGATACTAGACTTTGCAAAAAATTTGTTTATTGTTAACTCCTGTTCTTAAAGGTGAAATTAGAAAATGCTGTTTCAAAAGGAGGAAAAAAAAAGGAAGGCATTAAGTTAAATATTAATTTGAATGTCTACAATAATGGGTACATATGCTATTTAAGGAAGTCATTATTCCACTGTGCAGTCAACAAGAGTATTGATTAGAATTAATTCACTACAAAAAGTCTCCAATCATTTTTAACATAAGTTTTTCCTCTTTAACAGTACCCTGAAGCTTGTCTTTTTCGTGGTCAATTTAGCAACAAATTTGCAATTAATCATTTGTTGATTGCAATGAATGGTCTGTCGATAATATGCAGCTTACATTGCTAAAAGGCTTATACAGAGCTTTATTGTTTTCCTTTTGTCTTGGGAACGCTTTGTCTAGCTATGTTTCCTAGAATGGATTTTGAATAGATATTTTCAAGTAACTCATGCCAGTTTTAAAGAGACACCATGGACTGCTCTGAGAGTATTAATCAAGACATGCCCTAACTTTTCTCTGGCTTTACAATATTTGGACATCTGTTCTGACTCCTTACATGTGAACTAGGACACATTGGCATAAATGAAGGGTTTCATTATCCTAAATGTCATAACATTTGTTTGAATTATTTTGTGTAGATTTTAAATGCTGAAATTGTAATCTTCGGTTTTTTTATAGATTTCTTTGTCCTTTCAAAAGACTATAAAAATTGAAGCCTTTTAAAATTCCATCCATAATTCTGAAAGCATAATTTACAATTTGTACAATAACACTGAAATTGATTTAGATGATACTTTAATAATTTTGAACAGTGTAAGTATTTTTACTAAAAGAAATCTAAGGAAAAAATGCTTTTTATTCCAGAAACAGAATTGTTGTCACAGATAATGTGTACATAAAGGCCATTATGAAATGCCTCTTTGAGGAACATTAACATAGATTAATTTATTTGGAAAGTAATAGCAGTTTGAATGGCAGTTTTCATTTTATCAGAAGGAAACTGGGATTAGCTCAGTTGCTTAGAACACGGTGCTGATAGTGCAAAGGTTGTTGGTTCTATTCCTGTATGGGTCATTCGCTTAAGAGCCGGACTGGATGATCCTTGTAGGTCCCTTCCAATTCAGAGTAGTCTGTGATTGTGATTCTGAGATGTGTGTTACATCTGTCGTCCTTAAAACAGTGTATCAATAGTACATTTCTTCTGGCTAGGAAGTGCCTTTGAATACAAGGTACATAACTGTAACTAAAAGGAAGATTAATTCTTTCACTAGGCTTTTGCAAATGTTTGGAAACATTTTGTTTGAACTGATCTTTAAATTGCATATGTTTTTTATAGGTTTTGATTGTTCATTAGCAAAAAAATACCCAGTAGTAAAAGTAGGATTTAACTGGTTTACATTGCCCTTATTAATGCTATTATTATACAAAATAGTTGCAAACATTAAGATAATCTTACTCCGAGATAATATGTGATGTCATATGGATGTGATATTTATGCTTGAGTAAAAGTTAATATTAACAACATTTGTCTTGGCTAACATTATAAGGATTACTTGTTACAAATATCAGCAAGACAAGTGTCTGCTTACTGTGCTGCAAATTTGGGAATTCTGGCTTGTCATTTAGTATTGATTACATTATTTAAGTAGTTGAGCAAAGCAGCACTTTACAAACAGGTGCTCTTTGATTTGCAAATTTATAAAAATCTAGGAGCAGCTTTCAACCTAGTGCATTGTTGTTTTTTAAGGTAAAAAAATTGAAAGGTGATTTGCCTATTCTTTCATGAGACCAATTTTTTTTTGCATTTTCTTTCTCATGAAGCAAATTGATTTATTGTCAAAAAAGATGGTGTTCTCCATCTGTAAAATATATTTGTAGCATAACTGTCTGGCCTAAAGTTCAGAGAAACTGCCCCATTCATGTTGTTCACAGTGAAAATTTGTGGACCTAACTTTGACTGTATGCTTTAGTTGTCTCCTGAACTTATTCTTGCTCATCCTGCCTCTGCACTGCAGGTGTCTGCACCCTTAGTTTGATCAACTGGGGAGTAACTTTGTACAGTAGATCATTAATTTGGGGGATTATACCCTATTATTTAGTGTAAACAACTTAGTCTTCTAGAAAACCTCGTATGTGTTGGAAATCCTGAGTAAATGGGTCTTATGCAAAGAGTTTTTATGCAGATATAGAATCCTCCCAAACAACTGAGGCTGAGAATAGGATACTGGTGTAATATATTCAAAGCTACCATGAAAGCCCTAAGTTGCTAAACAACCATGACGCACTGAGTCTATCCAGATGGTTAGGCAAAAAGCATTATGCAAGTGCACTCTTGGGGGAATTTTTGATGGAAAAATGTAAGGAATTGCTCAGTTTCACTACACTACTCTAGACTTTTTCACTAGTCTTCTGCACATTTGGATCCTTGGGATGTGAAAAGGCAGCAAAAGCATTTCTTTGACCCTCTGTGAAGGATTAGTTCAGTACTTTGAAAGCAATTTGGACATTATTATTTCTTGGGTTCAAGATTCTGTACATGATAAATCATAGCAAAGGGCTTTAGTGCAGTTTCCTGGGTTTATGACCACATCAGGAATGGTATTTTTTATTTTGCTGTAGGATTGCTTAATAGTAAACAGCTTTACATAAACCAAAAGTGAAATGCATAATTTGTAGTTTCTAAAGCTGCTGGGTGTTTTTCCCTTTTCAGTGGAAACCACTTTTGGTCCACCATTTTCAACAACTCCATGTTGATTTTGTTAAAAAAAAGTTTACAGTTCTCAGTTATTAGTGTCTTTATTACAATAAAGAACAAGGTTTCTGTTGTCCCTAAGTATCAATATTCTGATAATAGTCTGTAACTTATTCCCTTTATTGCGCATAATAGAACCTCTCTGTGGAGTAAATAAATATATTTAACCTCAAAGCCTTTTAATGCCCAGAGTCTACAAAAATAGTTACTGCATAACCTTTGTATGTTGTGCTCTGGGTAGATCATCACTGTAAAGTATTTTGCATATCTAAATTACTTATTTAAAGCAGCTGTAGAAAAAGCTTGGTTTGTTTTGGAAGGAAAATACATGTGAATTAATTTTTTTAAATTTGAATTCATCTTCCACAAACACATGTTTGTATTTTGACATATTTTAACACTTTTCCATATATCCAAATATTAAGTCCAGAAAAGACTTTTCGTTCTCTAAGCTGTAGCATGTTTAGGTTGTTTTTTAGTGCAGGTTCCTATTATTCATAGAGAATACTTTTTTTTGAGTCCCTAAATGCTCAGTAAAATGGCATATAGTTCCATTTTTAGTCTATTTCATGTTTTAGATAGCTGTTTCTGCAAAGCCTGAGCTTTATTTAATTTAGGAGCAAGTTAAATAAAACCTGGTCACTGTTTCATATGAACTACTTATGTCATTGGGGTGACATATTTCAGAGACTATTAACCCCTTTTTTAAAATTAAAATATTGGTCATTGACATGTAGCATGTGACTGGGTCTTGCACTTCAAAAAAGAATCTGACCTCGTACACTATGTATGGAAACAAATACACATTCACCTTTTAAGTTAAAAATTTGATTAACAGTAGCAGTAAAACCAGTATGTGATCAAGATGATCTCCTAGGGTGTAATCTCTTCTATCTGATGTTGTTACAAGCAATTTAATTTAATTTAATTAATTTAATTTCTGCAGTACCTTTTCAGAGAAACCACTGCGGTGGGAGTAAACTTGGCATGAGTAGCTCATGTGAATCTAGCTCTTTCTTGGAAGCCTCTTAGTTGGCCAGTTATTTTCAGACTTACTGTTAAATATTGTCTCAGTTTGATATATAACCCTTCTGCCACTTTGGTATTGTTGCCTTCCCACAGCTACGTCACACTGACAAATCCTTAGGGTCCAAACTGGATCTCAGGTGCTTACAGGTAGAAGGAGGTGACTGGCATTGTTAGAGGAGAAAGGAGGGAGTAAGCTCGAAGGAGCCTCCACAGAGGGAAGAGTTAGAAACCATGTACACCTTAACTAGAAAATAAAGGAGAAGGATTCAGAAACTATTTCGATTGATGCCACACAAGAGCAAATGCAGATATTAAACAAAAGTTAAGAAAGTTACTTCTGGACCTTTGAGACAGAACAACCAGGCTATATGAGAGATGTAAGGGAGAGGATCTGAAAAAGTTTGTCGTAAATCAGCAGAGAGAGAAAGTGAATGTCTGTAGATAAATAATCCAACATCTAGCACTAATTTATGAGTATGTTAGAGAGTTTTTTTATAAATTAATATTTGTTTGTCCAATAGGAAAGATAATAAATAATATTGTAATGCAAAAATTTAAATTTCAAATAGAAAACATAATGAATGAGGAAAACAGTGACCTTTTTCAATTAAGAGAAAAATATTCTTTCAGAGTGTAAATCAATGAGAGATGTTTTAGTGGTTTGCATATTTCTTATAAAAATAAATACCTGCTATGGAAACAAATGAATAGCATAAATATGTATTAAAATTATAAGACTCTGTTGCCAAGGCTTTGACTAACAAGTTATGGGAAGTTGCTAGGGAGAAGTCAGGTGAACATTTATTATTTGATCCCTATCAAGCAAATGAGTGTATAAAATGGGTGGTGATACAAGTTTTGGCTTGAACCCCATCGAGGATTTCAGAGGACTGCTCAAACTGTTGCATTTCAGGCATACCTAAATGTGAGAAGTTAGGTGTGCTCAGTTTCGTGTGTGATTAATACAAAAGATCTTGAAATAACAGTTCAGAGCAGAAACATGTCCACATGCCTTTTTGGAGAGTCTTTCCAAAGGGCTTTCTTCTAACTCTTAAGCATACTGGGAGGATAGGGAAATCACCCTAACAGTTTAGGCACCGAAATTAAGGGCCTACATTCAATCCCTGGAGTTACTACTTTAATGCAAACATAATCAGTGTTCAGAATAAAAATACTCAAAGGGATTTATTTTTGTTGTGGGGTTTGGGGGAGATTTTGGGGAGTGGTTTGGGTTTTTTTTTTAATTATGAGAGTGTTTGAAAAATCATATTAGAGTATAATTTTTCAAGACACTACACAAGCAGTTATTCTTTATCCCAAATTTGCTTTTTTCTCTAAGTTTTAATATGATGACGCTAATTAGTATTTCATTTAAAAAAAAGCTTAGTAATTGAGCTAATTATTCACTTTTCTGTCCTAAGAACTGCAGAAATGGGGCATGAAAGTCTGTGTTCGTTTCAAGCTAGATGGGCTTTTAATGTAAACTTTGTTTCTATGCTTTTTATTGAAGACACCTGTGAGCCATTTCTGTGTTTCTCTGAAGCACAACTAAAGGACCAATTGCATTGCATAGTGTTGCCTGTATTGACTTTCAGCCTAAGCTATGTCCTTGATTGTGTGCTGCTCAAACTCATTTTGCAGGATAATTTGGGGCTATTTCAACATAGTTCTTGATCAGCAGTTATCAGAAAAGCTACTAAAGGTTTACCACAGATTTCTTTTTAATATACAAGATACTTAATACACTGTCTATATGGCTATGTTGGCTAATTGCCATGTGATCACTTTTCTCCTTCTCCTTTAGTGACCACATAAACACTTAGCATGGACCTAGAAGAACCCTTCTCTAGTTACAGCAAATTTAGGGTGACCAAATATAAAGAAGGGAAGATGTAGCACAGTGTATCCTCAGCAGAGATCATCTTACAGGGTAAATGTCCTCTGCATTGCATTGAGTCGTGGGGCACATGACACATCTGGTCAGGTAATAGCTTGTCTTGCCTCCCAGTCTTGCACTTGATTAATGACTTAAAAATATAGGTACATAGGAATGTATTGTCAGTTTCTAAAACTCAAAATAGCTCCTCAAAAAAAGTCCTTGAGATACTGGTACAAAGGGTTATCTTACAGGGCTGGTCCCTGCACAGCTGGAACGTGTGGTCACCCCATATAAACTGATCGATAGTAAATACCAAAGGCATCAATGGCTGTACATGCCCACAATTTATAGAGTTATGCACAGGCAGAACATAAGAGTGGCTGAGGTTTTTTTGCACAAACACGGGGGTTTTTTGGCAAAATGGATTCCATTTTGTGTCTGTGTAGGATCATCAGAAACTTAACATAATTCTGACTTCAAATGAAAAGATGAAATATGCTTATCTTTGTAGGCCTGTTTCAAAATTTTTGTTACTATTTCCAGATAGACCACCTCTGTTCTTTTGTCTATCATTTATAATACTCTGGTTCTAATGGTCTGTCTTGGGTTTTGAGATACTGCCTGTTTAAATGAGTATTTATAGTGTGAACTGTCACTTGACTTAGCAATACATGTACTGCTAACAGTAAAACTTGACTTTTAGATTGTATTGTATACAAAATAAATAGCATTATCTTCACAGTTTCTGTGTTCTTTTTGAAAAGCCAGGAACACAAATTTCTCAAATTTTTGTTCTCAGATTTTTTTCTTAAAAAAGTGAATTACCGGTATCCTTTAGTAAAGCTGTTTTAAGTACTTGTAATCTCTTCTTGCTCTGATGTTTTCAAACTACCATCTTTTTCATCTATACAGGCCCAAAATATCAGTAGAAATACAATTATAGTAACTAATTTTTCACCAAAACCTAATGTATTAATGAATATTTTTTTTTAATCCCTTTTCCTTCTCAGGTTAATTAATGTAATTTAGTCTAAAACCTCAGAGTCAAATGTGAACTGACAGCTTGATTCAAACAAGGCAGAACCTTAAGCTTCTTGACTGCCTTTTTCTAGACTTGGTCATTCAATGGTTCAATATGACTTACTTATCTAAGATTTTTATTATGGGGTAGGAAATACTGAAATGAAGGGTGTACCTCTGTTTTTTGTATTTTATATATATATATATATGTACAGAAAGTAGAATGCAGAATTGTGAGGATGTTTGTTTATCCAGAAAATAATTTCTAGTAAATAGTCATCTAGAAATTAATTTTAAGCCACCACAGCAAACTTTCTTCATCTATCTTCAATGATATTTTTTGTACATCTGTACTATACCATATTAATAACTGATGTGAGCTAACTGGTTGTTCAGGTTAGATTTGCATTCTGATCCAAAGATTACAGGTTGCTGAATTATCCCTTAAGCTTCCTAGCCTTGTGGATCCATTAAGCCTTAATTAAAGAAGCATCTTAGGAAAAAAAAAATAATCAGACCATTTGTATCCAGAGAAGATGCACACTGGTCATTTGTTTGTTCAGCAGCATAAAAATTATTATTTAATGGAAATTTTAATCACAGCAAACTTATAGACAGACATATATTAAATGCATTAATCTTTCTATAAGGTTATTCACAATGTATAAGGTTACTCCTCTGAAAAGACTGCTTCAGATTGCTTTCCGGTAATGCTAATACCCATTAAAAAGATGAATATATATGTGTGTAAGTCAATCATAAGGTATTAAAGAGGTGTAGCAACTTAAGCTTCTTTTCTTCTTGGCAGGTCACTTTGAGAAATGTCCTTGTTCAATTAAAATATTTTTTCCATTTCCTAGGAGTAGATTCAGATATGCTCTGTCTGTTCTCTATCTTATCTTCACTGTCAGGATTTAAAACAAACCTGAGTGAGGTATAAGGATAGCTGCTTCAGAGCCTGAACAGGTTCAAATGTGAGGGTGCATATATGTGTATATGTCTGCATGTTCATCACATAAATGTACTGGTTGAATACTTGTGTGATTAAAGATACATTTTTTGAGAGTCTGTTCACTTTTGTAGAATTTAAACTGAGATAAAAACTGCATTTTCTGTTCTTCAAATGCCCATTCTTTCATCTCATTTCTAAATGCTACAGTAGTAGGAAACCATCTAAACAAGAAAGGCATATAAAAGTGCACACAATGTGGCAGTTTCTTTCAGATTTGATTGGTACTATGAATTTAGTTAAGAAAAATTATCATGTAGGCTATTGTCATGTGACATTTGAATGACTAAAAATACTGTATATATTTTTAAAAATGCAGAATTTTAGAATAGTACTGTACAACTCAAGTATTCAAATAATAGTCTCAGAAACACAAAATTACCTAATTGGCTGCTTAGTTCTGCTGTAGATGCTCTGTGTTCAGCATTACTTTGTGCCCAAGATTGATTCTGATGCAAAACTGCTCCTGGAAAAAAAATCCCAATTCTTGGATGGTTTGGTGAAAAATATTATAATTAGAGGTATAAAATGATCTGTGTGACTGGAATGTGGATGAAGGGAAAGGAGATCGTTTCATATTAAACTTATGCCATAAGACCTTATTCCTCCTTTCATCTTGCAAAAGCCTTGACAATATCGTTTCTCTTCAGATTATTATTATTAATAATAATTTTTTTGTCATTTTTGGGTGTGTTTGCATTTACTTGTGGTGTGTAACTTGTAAAACTGGAAAATATTTAGGTTCAGATGTAGTAATGCTGGAAAATTGTATTTCAGACCAGAATGCAAATCAATTTACTAATAAAAATTAAAATGTAAATCTGAGAGATTCTATAAATTATATACCAGTATCTGACTTTCAAATGATTGTTCTTTAAAAATCCTATTCTCTTTGCTAGGTAATATCATGAGGCATGCGAGTTTGCTTTACTGAATCCTGGGTTTTCTTTTTCATATCAGTTTTACAGTCAAATACAAAAATAATTTCTCATATATTTCTGGCCATTTGCAATATCAGGTACCAGGACAGGTCAGCCTGTTTTGCAAACTATATTTGGTTTACCATACCATTACTCTGTTTCTGTATAGTTAATTAGGTGATTTTAGTATAGCTTTTGACACAAAAAATAAATAATTTCTCCATTGGTCCAACAACAGTTGTGTGTATAAACAAGTTGGGCTGGTTTCCCCTACTTGAAATGGATGAATGAAGTCTGCTAAAGTCAATTGTGTTACAAATGTAGCCAAAATCTCACAACTAAGGGCTCTTTGCTCTCCTAAGCCAGGAAAATTCTAATGGCTGTTCCTCAAGATTCAGGGATGGTATCTGGTAATTCCAGCAGCTCTTAGGAGACAGTACTTACATTCCTACTCACTATCAAGTTCCTATTACTTTCAATTCTTCCCATTGCTTTTAATTTACTTACACCAGTCAATGTGGTACTGTCTTAACAAGTACAAGAATACAGACACCTGAAAAACAGAAAAGTCAGTGTAGTTTCTTGGGTGGTGGTTTTTGTTTGTTTTGGTTTAGTTTTTTTTCCTCTCTTATCTTTTTTTCCCCTAAAGCAGAAGTTTGTTGTCCTAATGCAGAGACAGCATCGACTGGTTTTTATAGTGGGGAATTAGGATTGAGAAGAGATCCTTGGTGCTGGGGAATCTAAGGACTCTACTTTGGATTTGAAAAAACAGTTGGGCAGTATAAGCTGAAGGAAGCCATAGCAGCTCCCCTACACTTGAACTTATCTGTGTGTAGTTACTTTTCTGGTTTAGAGTTTCCATCAATAAAAGTAGCTCTTCAGCAATTTTTTTAAGTGAAATTGACCTGTTGTGTTCTTGTCTTGTGCTTTGCCTATCAAAATTAGCTGGGTGTATTACTTTTTTTACCTCTCTGTTCATTAAATCAGTTGATTCATTTTGGAGTCAGACAATGTTCAGGGAGGGGAAAATTTTGATCAAATCAACCTTGCATGGAAACAACTGCCTGTTTGCCATCTGCAGTGGGCATTGATCCCTAGCTTGTTTGTGCCTTGCGTTTGTTCTGCGTGAGTAAGCACATTAGCCTTTTCATTTCATTCATTAGACAGTTAGTCCTTGATTAGTGTTTCCTAGTTTCTCTCAAAAATGCTTCTACTCCTTTATTCATTTTGTTTTGGGTCTGTCTTATGCTTCAGTGTGTAGAAAATGAACAGTTAACTACAATAGTCCTTTCATTTCTTTTTCATATGAAACTAGCTAACAAATATACTTTTCTAATGCTGATGCATCTAATGCGGGATAAAGTATGAATGATGGGTCTTTCTAAAGTTAACAGAGTTATTATTTTAGTTCAGCTAGCAGCCATTGTTTAGAAGTGTGCTGTGTCAGGGTTTACTGCCAGCTTTATTTCATCTGTCTCCAAGAACTGTGGGATCACCTGGATACTTGTGGATATTTGCCTTATAAAATTGCACATAAAAATAAATTTAAATTAAAAATGAGTGCAGTTTGATAATACAGCACCGAAAGTTTCAGATGACAGTTTGGATAACAGGACAGAACAATAAGGCGTTTGTTGACTAATACCATTCACTTGGGAATTTTGCTGTCATTTCCTTGCAGAACTGTGAAATGTTGAATGACAATTCCATTCTTAAATATGATAGAAAAATACATGAATAATTATGCGATGTGCATAAAGCAGCAAACTATGTACCTCTTTAGAAATCACGTAACAAGTTTATAAAAAAAATTGAGTACCTTGATGGAGTCAATGCATTTAATGTTGCTTCTAACTGATCTAATTTGATCAGTGATCACAAGTTTTGCCTAAAAATTCTGTACTGTGTTACACCCTTAAGTAGATAGTGTGTGTGAAATTTTACAAATTATGCATTGCTTTTTTTTTTCATAATTGTAAGTTTATATGTTGTCAATGTACCTGAACAATTTTACCTTTGAATTTAATGGTATTAAAGTTCGACATTTATCTTTTCAAAGCACCCATAAGTTAGTAAACCAAACATTGAAGGTTGGACCAGTCACTTCTCTGGTCCTTTCTCTGCTTAAGATTATAGTAAATACAAAACTTTTTAAAACACAAAATGTTGAAGCGATAGTTTAGATTAGTGGGTACCTTTATATCTGCATTAAATGCTTGCTTATTTGCAAATTTGATTAACATTGATTTGTTTAAATAAAAATTATTTTGAACAAAAGTTTTAGTCATGTTTGGAATCGTTAGTAAATAATTTTCGTATTTAATTTTAGGGGCTTTTCCTCCAAGTTCTAATTCCCATTGTTTGAAAATAATTTAAAATGTTGCTAGATGTAGGGTTATATTGAATTTAGTATTTCTCACAAATTTTTAGTCTTTATAGTTCCATAATCTTTTAAGTTGTTAAATAATAGGTGGGAAAGTTCATATATGGATGATAGTTGGTTATAGTGACACTTTTATTTGTAGTTTTTCTCAAACGTTATTTGCATGGAAGCTGGAATTCATTGAAATTTCTTACTAACTGGACTCTTATATGCATATGCATCCAGAATTTTAAGACAAAACTACAAGGACATGATCCAAATGGATTTCTCTGTGTTTACTATCTGCTACAAGACTAAAGAATTGGTAGATTTCATACTCTCACAACTCATTTAATACAAACATTGAAAAATTGATGATTAATTCCCAGTTTATAGTTTTAACAATTAGTATGAGAAATAAAAATTACATGATCTGAATTGATGAAAAAATTCTCTTCATACCTACAAAGCAGATAAAAAAATGCTTTGAAAACCTATCTAGCACATCAGTTCCAAATATTCTATTTTCAACAACTCCCACCATCACGATGGATTGATGCTCTTCTAAGTGGTAAACACATATAAATATTTCATATGGCTATTTCATTTCACATACATGTTATTTGATTATATTATTAGCATAATTTAGTTAATTTTAAAATATTGATAAAAATATTATTTTAAAAATATCTTTTTATGTTAAGCAGTATTTCCCCACATGATTTCGCATCCTGACATACAGCAAATTGAGAGTCTTCTAGCAATTATTCCTATTTGCTACCCAGTTTTAGAGAAAACTATTGAATTCTGTCTGAAATACCAACTTGTATAGCATGTAAAGTAACTTTGGTGAATCTGTCACTCAATTTTACAAGAGAAATGGATTTCAAATAGTTTATTTGGTCTTTTTGGAAGACAGAACTGTATCAGTGGTCTTACAGTAAACGTTTACCATATCTGGATATTATTCGCTGTATAAAATTTGAAGACACTTTCACTGCACAAAACTATTATGTCTGATTTGCAAAAAGAAGTAATGGAGACTGCAACAAGAATAATAAATTATTAAGTTCAGATACATCCCATTCTGGGCACAATATACCTGTAAGCTTTCTAAGTGATAAGAGTATTGCTGTTGTTGAAAATGGCAGTTCACAAAACACCTTAGAAGCGATATGCATTGCGTACAGGTTGGGTCTTCTGTTTTGCAGTTTTCCAAAGGATTTATGGTGCTTTTTTTTTGTCCTGTTAGGATGCTTCAATTGCCCACAGATTCCATATCATGAGGGAAAAACATCCCGAGAAGTTCAACAGTAGGTAAGACTCTAAAATTATATGCATATAAAAATATTGTGTTCTTTGAGGGGTTAAGTTTCGCACATCTTTTAAAATATTGATTCTTATGAAAGAGAGGAAATTGGTTCATTTTATATTAAGCATATGCTTCCAGACTAGTTGTAGTGTAACTTACTGAGATCTGGTATTTCAACTGAAATGAATAGCATTATAAATAAACTCTTCTCACAGGTGAAATGTTTGTCCGGTAAGGCTAGCATGGACGAGATGAAACGTTGTGTTTCTGAGGATCCCTGAGCTGACACTTTGCCATTAGGCTCTGAAGAACACTTCTTAGACAGCTGCAGATGGTGATCCTTATGTTTCATTCCCACACTCGCACTGGTACATTGACAGGGGGCTGTTCCATGTATACTCTTAGTAAGGGCAAGTGAATGCCATTTTACACAGAACTGCTTTTATAACTAAACAACTTGCTTCTATAAAAAAAAGTCAGGAATGAGACTTTGCATCTGTTTCTTGTGTTGCTCTCTGTATCTTTAGTGCTGTTGCAGAGCTTTTCTGGAGATTAAAAATGCATTACGTTTACTGTAAATTCAATATTTGGTTTGTTGAGTAGATAACATTCATAATGCAATGTTTATGTTTATTTCTTGTTATTTAGGTAATTTAGCAAGTAAGTTGTGGTGGGTAAAAGCAACATTTCAGAAACTTTAATTAACATTTAAAGACACATGGGGAGAGAAAAGTAAGATACAACATTATTTGGAATTAACAGAGAATGTCTAGAAATAATTAACACAAATGTTTTGTCACTGTCAACCTAACCTAGAGTGTTTAGTTTTCCATGAGGGTGACCTGGAAAGTCTCCTGTAGATGCAAATCTTCATAGACCTTAGGGTGATAAAATATCCTGTTTGTTTTCTCGTCTAAGAGCTGTACAGAATGATGTTTAACTATGTTTGAAAATTATTTTGCTTACTTTTTTTTTTGTTGAAAATATATATTTTATAGCTAATAGTGAGAATGGGGGTCTCTTTTTCACAAATATTCAATTTTCTTAGCATCTGTACAATGGCATACTGTGAACCCAAGTGTCTGTTTCTTTTTAAGTCACATAGTTTTTTAAGTACATATTTGTACTTAAAATACATAGTTTTTTACTTTTTAAGTATATATTTGTTTTCTATAACCTCCTTTTCCTACCTCTTGGTGCTTCTCATTCTGAAAGAATTACACTATGATAAGATCTGAATTCAAGCCTAATCTATGCATCCCAATGTACTGTACCCTCCCAGCAGGACTAGAGATATTGGACTTTTAGCAAATGATGATATTCTAGGCCCTGAAGATGAAGCTAGTTTATCAGTGGTCTTTCTGCGTATTTTCAGCAGTTGGCAATTATAATTTATAAAAAGCTCAGCTAATAACATGAGTTTCAGATCAGATTTCATGTCACAATAAATCATATGCCATTAATAACATCTGCTAGCAGACTCACCTTGAAATTCATCTATATTTTAAGGAACCTGATATTTCTAACATTATCTTAAGGAAATTAGTTACAAAAATATATAGTCCCAGTCCCTACATACTTTGGTACTGAGATATTGAAAGGGGTTGAAAAAAGTGAAGATTCTCTAGATACATAAAAATTATTCAGAAACTTTATGCCTTTCTAAAAAACAGTAGAAAGACTTGAGCAAAGTATAATAGAAACTGATATTTTAAAATGTGTTTTCTTTTGTATAGTGAGGAAAAAAAAGGAGTTTTCTATGTTTGTTCAATAGAGTTCCAGATGATGTTTGTTCACAAATACTTTTTTCATTACCACTTATTTGCATGTCGAAATAAGTCGATAACATGTTGCAGCAGCATTTTCCTGGGGGGTATGAAAAGAAACTCCTTTTTAGTTGTCTGCTAAGCCTCAAATCTTAATTCACCAGAATGTACAATTTTCTATGCAATCTAAATTATTTAGGCTCAGCAAGTCCAACTCAAGTCTGATTCATAGTGGACTCCATAGTTAGCAGCACCTGCTCTTTTGAAAACCCTACATTACTCATTTGAAAATCCTACACTGTCACATGGGCATATTTCTTGTGATTTTAAAAAAAAAGTAATTATTTTTTGCTTTTATGTTAGCTTCCTCTTGCCTAATTTTCCAACATTTTAACTTACACGGCTATCATTAAGAGCAGGTCCTTCCACTGAGGTTCTACTCTGAAAAATGAACATGCAAAAATTTTCCTTGCTGAAGAGAAACTTTTAAGTTTATGTTGTGTGCAGAAGTCTTTTGAAAGACACAAATGTTGTCTTTGTTTCAGTGAAGTAAGTTAGATAAAGTTTGGAGTTAGGGAATCTTTCACATTAAATCCTGTTAACGAACCTCAAATTCTTGCCACTCTGATCCCAAGGTTTACGTGTAAATAGGGTGAACTAATAGGAAAACTCCTGACACGTTCTACTTGTGTAAAAGCAAAATCTTCTTGTACTTGTTTATCTTCTCAAAATGAAAATGAGAGAATATTCCCATGTTTAGAAAGGCTTTTTTTAATGACTAATAGCCAATGTTGTGGCATTCTTCGGAACTAGGTCACTAGTTCTTGGGAACTGTGTCATATTTTGAAATTACATAGTGTTCACAGATTTTGGACACCGGCGCTTAGTATTACTGACTTATTAAAAATAAAAAGTAATAAATTCAGTTTTAAATTTGTAAATTGTCTAGAAATAGTTAGACATAAGTCTCTGGAAAATTTAAGTTTAATAATGTATAAAGATTCCTGCACTAAAAATCCACATTATCAATGGTTTCCTTTCTAATGAAGCACCTGGTTATTTGAGTTTCTTAAGAAATTTAAATCAAGTTCCTTTGTGAAAAGAGTCTTCTGTTTTCAGAAGCTTAATTTTCAATGAAAAATTAGTTTATATATGCCTTAATATCTTGAAAACGTTATACTTGTAAGCTGTGATATAGAATGGCTCCATATAGTTTTCCAAATAAGGCTCAGCATAAATATCTACCAGTGGTTTTAAAATACACATTACTTGTTCCTAAACCCAAGGTCTGGAAGAGAACAGTTCTGGTGGTGGTCAAATACTAAAGAATGAAAATGAGAACACAGTAGTAGCATCCTGAGCTCTGTCAAAATAAGATATAATTTTAATTACATCTTTTGATCATTGGTGCATTTTATCAGAAACCAGGACTGACATTGCATTAAAATTTATAAACATTATAAAGCTGTTTATAAGGTTCATAAACCCCAAAATCTGTCACATTACCCACTCTACAGGTCTGAAGTGCTCACAACATTGTGCTGGAGAAATCCGTTTCCTTCCCAGCATCTTCTGCTTAAGAGTAGGGTCAGATTTTCCAGTGTTAAGTGTGGAAGGGCTGACTTAGTGCCAGTGGGGGGTAAAACTTTCAAATGGCAGTATTTCAAGTAAAAGTATCATTAAACTAGGACATTCTGTTGAAATAATGATTCAGTTAGGCCAAAATGCCCTACAGGGAGATCTGTGTAAACATCACAGGCTCGATGCTGGGAATAACAGATGTATGAGTTATGTGACTGGAATATACACAAGGAAACAAAGAATACTTTCAACAAAAAAATAATTCAAGTTGATGTTAGCTTTTCTAAAATCATACTCAGTTCAATTATGTACACTAATTTGATGCATTGGCATCCCGTAGCATAAAAGATATTTCTTAGTTTCAGTAAACTAAAGTTAGATTTATAAATTATATTTACAGTTTTAAGTACATTGTCTTTGAAGTTTCCAAATATCAATTTTTATCTTTTATTAAGAAAATCTAAAGCAGAAAAAGTTCCTAATAACTTCATTTATATCATATTCCTGACAATATACTTTTGAGATTCCCTTTGAACTTGTTTAATTATGCTTTTTATTTGTGCTGATACCTATAAATTTAATCTGAAAGAAAGTTTTAAGTAATAGAAAGTACTGATTTACCTTGTGCAAGTGATCTCAAGGAGAATAAGGAAAGGCCACAGTAAGAAAAGGTAGGAGAAATGGCAGATCACTTAATCTTTAGCATTATTCTGGGTGTCCTGACTTAGGTACTGCACTAAACAATGTAGTTATGGCATCATATCTTTAGTTATTTAGTTACATCCCCAAAAAAAAAAAAAAAGGAAAAAAATCCTGTCATGCCTACACTGTTACTATATTCAAAGGATTTTATTGTAAGGAATGTCTAGTCCTTCCTGACAAAAAAAAAAAAAAAAAAAAAAACAAAAAAACAAAAAAAACAAAAAACCAAAAAAAAAAAACCAAAAAAAAAACCCACAACCAGAATTATTCCACTTTAGTACTGGAATTGAAGGCAAGATCAAGTTTTGTGACCGAAAGTGAAAAAAACAGTTTAAAAGAAGGAGCAAAATCAGTTATGATGGGGTAAATTAAATGGTCTACTCTCAGTTGTACTCAGCTTTGTTTTAAGTTAACTTACTTTAGCTTGGAATAGAGCAAAACTGTTTCATTTTGGATAGACCAAAACTGTTTTGATATTTTCGTTATTCCAGTTTTTCAGTTTGGGTGATGGAGTCTCTTGGATTGAATAACAATCACATCTTTTCAGTGAATATACTAAGCATCAATACAAAATTCCTAACTTTAATAGCAGACACTTCAGCCTCTCCTTCAACCTCTCCCCCCTTCTTGGTTGTTACTGATATGAAAGTGTTTAAAAAGAAATCCTTGGCCCCATGGAGAGACCAGATTGCAGACATCTGTTACCTGTCCCATTGAACCCACGGGTTCCTTTTCAAAAAAGGATAAGGCTCCAGGGAACAGTACCTCTGAATTCAGGCAGCATTACTGCAACTGTAGTCATCAGGAGAAGCGAAGCAAGGTGAAAATATTTGCAATAGAGCATAAAGTCTTTTCCCACAGCCGAGAGATGTCTCATAGTTAGTCAACATACTCTGCCTAGCTCTTGGTTATAATGCTTATAAGAGAAATAAAAAAACAACTGGCATGCTCTTTTGTCAGACTTCAAACATGTAGTAGCCCACCTTTAGAAATAATGCCAGAAACATGTAATGTGTGCTTGAGTTGGGACAAAGGAAGACAGAGCACAAAGCTGGTTTAGCCTATCTATATCTGCTGTCTACAGAGCAAAATCACAGAAGTTTGCATCTGCAGTTTCTGCACTTCTCGCTTATACAAGATTTCATGTTTTTATCATTTCTCTAGAAAGTTCTAATGGGCTAAGGCCCTCTGCTTGAGAGACTTCTTACTCTCTTAAACATTTTTCTATAGCAGCTGTCTGGGAGGCTGGTGGTGTTGGAGAACCTTAGGTTCAGACTTAAAATTACTAGAGTCAGTGTGATGCATAAAATACATGTTAAGCAGAAATCCTTTTGTCCTAGGCATCCCCTGAGATTTCAAAGTACATCTCTGAAAGCAGTGTGCTGTATCAGACCATAAGCAGAGCAGTGAATTTATTTTTGTTTTCTCAGGGTCTGCAGCTATCAAATTCACTACTGCAGGACTAAACTGGGTTCAGGCTTTGTCAGGCACTTCCATTTGAGAGGATCACCATTCTGCACTTTTAAATACAAATGTCTGGCATATATACTCTTAAAGATATGGGAATGTTATATTTTTTTTTCTTTAAAGAAAGTTATATGTTTATGAGATAGGTAGTGATACCCAGCTTTTTAAAAAACAGTTTCTTTAGAAATTGTTGAGTGTATCAGGATTAAAGGGTTAAAATAGCATTTTTAGGAGACAGGACTGTTTATGGAGCAGAATCATACAGAGGGATTGGCCATACATGCATTGTGGAAGTACCAAACTGTTGATTCACAAAATGTCTATACATATACTACAGCCCAAGGTCAATAAAATCTAATTTTCTTCAACTTGCATCAGGCTGGTTGAGAAATTTATTGCAGATGATGTTTCCTTACTGAGTGCAGGTCACTGAACCTTTTCTATGCATTGAAGTGCCTAGTGGATGTTTTACACATTTCTTAATTAATTAAAGTGATTGCCTTTTATTACAATGTCTTAAAGGCAAATGTAACCCTGAAGGAATTAATTCTTGGTCTCTTCCACAGTATAGTCACACCATTTGAAATAACAGTGAAAACCACAATGGTAGAAAAATATTTCTAACTTCCTTAAATTGTAAATTCAGATGTGAGAGAAGTCTATAGTAGATATGCAAAAACTGTAACAAAACTGCTAAGCTACTGCTTGCTGTTGTTCAGTGTTGATGAAGTTTGGTCTGGTCAAGTAATTCTATACCAATTAATAAGGTTATTTTTCTTGTTTTTTCATGGACACGCTAAATAAAGTACTTTGTAATAAAATTGGGTTTTATCAAATACTGCTGGGGTTTTTTTGGGGTTTTTTTTGAGAGGGCTTATAATCAGAACTCATGCACACTAACATGGATTTGCAGCTTCAAGCTTCATTTTGAATGAATTAATTTTCAAATCTCAGAAGTAAACGGCTAATCTTTACATAAGTTTGATGTGGCTATAATTCATGTTTACAACAGATGCTGGGTTTTATAAACAGTTAAGCAGCAACCCTTTCTAATATATGTCACAAACCCAACAAAACCTTCTTTCAAAATCCAGTCAAGATTGCTAAGTGGCCACAAGGCACTTACATATAATATGATTGACAATATCCAATCCATTAAAAGCAATGAAATGAATTGTTAAGGGATAATTTTTACACTCCCTATTTATTAAACATAAACATAAACTCTTTAGTACAAAGAAATTAAAATTTAATCAGAAAACCAAAAACCTTTAGATTGAACTGTGGGTACTTTATGGTGCTTTTTTAAATCCTTTAATTCTGGTAATTAAGCCCCTACTACAGTTCCCGTAGATAATGAGGAGAAGCCAAATACTCCCTTAGTTCACCACAGATTGACACAATATACAGCATGTGCTGTTACTCCTCTTGTTCTTTAACTCACAAGGAATTGGATCCTAGATTTGCTTCAGATCCTGAATCTTGTGACTAATATACTCCAGGTTTCAACTCGACACTCTGCAATTGCGAGTTGGTTTATATCATATTAGACAAACTTAATAGTAACTGGAAAGAAAATTTTGAGTAATTTAGCCAGTCCTCCTAACCCTATCTTAGTACTACTGTTCAAAATTCATTTTTTAATTACCTTAAAAGTAATGCTTTCAACCAATATGTCAGGTCCTGATTAAGTAACCAAAGTTCTTATCTTCATTGATTGTATAACTGAAGTGATTTTAAGTACTTAATGTATCAAATAAAGAACCTCTGTCAACATCTCCATCACTTCAGATAACATTTTCCATTACCCTCTTTATCCCATTTGAATGTAGTTTTCCTGGCCCATGCCTATATGTTTTCATTTAGGTAATCTGACTGTTTTCTGATCTGATTCCAAGTGCCTTATTTTTATTGCGATAGGTTGCATAGCCCTTTCTAAGAAATGGGCAAAGCTAGAGGTATTTCCAGTTTATAATGTGAAGTAAAATATAATTTGTGTATCTTGGAAAATAAGATCAGTCAAGTAGATCTCTCTCAGTTAAAGTTCTTATTCTCTTCTGATTTATATCTTCATTTTATTAACATAGGATATATTTTTTCAAAGAAAATATTTTGAAAATATTTGTTTTATATATCATAGAGTGATTAATGTAATGAATTTCTATGAAAATTGAATGATAGATACAACTGTACAGTAGTGCCTTTGCTATCATTGCCTTCAGAATCATTTTGTAGTTTGGTTTTACTTGTAAAATAATACCGACTACTGCTTTTTTTTATTTCCTCTAATGGGACAATTATATAATCAAAACTGAGAGGTATTTGTCTTAATATTGAAGACTTCTTTAGCACTGATATAACCAAACTTATATTTTCTATTCTTTCATATTTGCATTTTCTTTTTTTATATTTTTTTGGTTATGTAATAATAGCCAAAATATTTATTTTTTTAATATCTTTGTCTATGTTTGTGTGTCTTTGTGAAACAAATTTTTAAATACATTTTTAGAAAAAAGCACAAACCAAAAAACACCTGAGAAAATGTATTGGCTGATTTGGTGATTTAAAGGGAATGGCTGTTGCTTTTTCTGATTTTTGACACTACTGCTACGAAGCCAAGTATATCCAGAGATAAAAGTAGTTTTAAGTTCTATTGTATGTCTTTCCCTCATGATACTTCATAGACTGCCTAAGAGAAGTTCTGATGTGTTTTAGGGAATACTATTTTGGTCATGTATGCCTTTGAAACAAAATAATATAATTTCTTCTGTTCTTGCCATTCCTAAGACAGATTTACTCATTTTAGGATATTTCTGTGTGCTGTCAGGGCACTGAAGGAATTCCTGTCTGGCTTCTCTTACAATTCTATTGCTGAACGATTGGCAACTATTGATCCACAGCGGCTTCTGAAGCAGCATATTAATGGATGGTCGTTTTCTCTCTCACTGTTGACATTGACACTAAGATCCTACTCTCAACTCCTCACTTGGTCACACAGAGGAATTGTGGGAATTTAAAAATTTTTGCCAGATTGCTAAAACAGAAATAGTTCATGTTCAATTAGCCCTCTATTTTCCCTTCAGGAAATCCACATTGTATATATATTACCTGTCTTGAGTGCTTTCTTATGTTTAGTTCTGGTTTGGGTGAAAGGATCCAGATCAACAAGGCATGTTGCAGATTGTTGGCTAAGGGACCACTATACCCCTGCCTCCTTCCAGTACTTTATGGAGTACTTTTAACGGAGTATTTTATGGGGAAACTGCCAAGGCAGGATACAAGATGGGCAAAAAAAACATGTGGGGAACAGTGTCATTTTGGTATTGTTTCTCAAAGTTTTAAAGATCAGGAGTTACAGAATTCTGAATTCATTACTGATCAGGGATTGTGAGAATGAGCTTGATGTTTCTGCTGTGTTTGCATGCCATGGCATGAAATGGACAAAAACAGAAGGAGAAAATCATGGGACATAAAAACTGTTGTCTGGTAGTTACTAGGAATTTATTAAGATTGGAAGGTTTTTAGTTAAATCCAGTTTCAATCCCTGTAAGTCAGCTTAGTTACGGCAAAAAATAATACTGTTCCTTAGGTTGAGAAATTAATATTAATTTAAAAAATAATATTGAGCTTAGATTATTTTTTCCTTGATGAGCTAAAATTCAGGACCAGAGTATCATTTAAATCCATGTGACATAGGTAGATGTGGTAAAAGCTACCTAGGATTTTAATTTAATAGTAAGAGGAGAAAGTTGTTAGTTTTGCCTTTTTTTTTTTTTTTTTGGTTCAAATTAGACTTAGGGAGCAGCTGCAAGTAATATGGTTTCCTGATTCTTGAGAACCTTTCAGTTACACTGTTTTTAATAAAGATTTGTCCATATGAGGGACAGCAAGGTCTGCTAACCTTTCTTGCAGCATGCTATTTCTGAGCCAATTATGAAGATGTCTAAAGGCATCGAATGCTCTTTGGAACAGTAACTTTGTGATTTGGGAGTATAATGGCCAGCTGGAGAACTTTCTCTCTGGTTAGCATATCTGTGCTCACAATATATAAAAAACAAGGGCAGAATTGATTTTTTCTTTTTTATGAGCTAAAATTCTTCTTGGATTTTTTCTTATAGTTATGGTGATATATTAATAACTATAGTAACAGCAGAAGTAGCAGAAGCTTCCTCAGTGTTTTGGATTTTGATAGTAGAGCCCTGAAGGCTGTGTTAAGTTGTCAATCTAGGGTTTTTATCAAGATTTTGTTGATGTTCAAAGAAAGAAAAAAGTGTTAATCAAAGAAATATGTTCTTCTTGCTGATACGGGCCAGCTGACTATTCACACTGAATGAAATCTTCAATATGTTTAGCTGCTTTGATTTCTTAGAGAATTGTAGTGTAAATCTTCACTGAAAGTGATTTGGGAGCATAAATTTAATTGCTACGTTTTTCTGGGCTTTTCAAATGAAACCTGAGAGGATTGACCTAAGTATGGCTTATCCAAAAAAGCCTTGCAGCAGGAGAGCTGCATAGCAGCCAGGACACTGCAGCCATGGGGCTGTTTTTCCACTGGCATCATAGGGCAATCAGCCAGGCAGAGGGAGTTGGGACTCAAGTCCCCCTTCTGAAAAGGAATAATCAGATACACTCTCTTACTCAGAAAGTGTTTTAGTGACTAAACAACTGTATGTATTTACAAAATAGGAGCAGGACTACAAGGAAAATTCGAAGTCCATAGTTCTCAACTACAGCAGAAACACAGATAACAAGTAAACAGTTGGGAATTTAATTCTGTTGTGAGATTGCCAGGTGAATATGCAGTTTTGTATTATTTAAAGTCTGGTAAAATTCTGAGTTTTTACTATATTGCTCAAATTACTGGAAATATTTATCCACTACTTTAGTCACACAAGCAAAACAAGTATCCTGGAACCTGGATACCTCTGCTGCAAAGGGGATGGTTTATGTGTTGTACACCAGCATCTGCATGCCAGAATGAGGGATTCCTAAGTGCTTTTGTTAAATGTAGAATACGAGAGCAGCAGCAGGAGACAGTAAGCCATGAACTACCATGAAGCTGAAGAGCTGTGGCGCTAGCTAGGTGAGTGGATGCTGGGAGCCAGACAAAGCAGTAGACAGTAGTAAACAAAGATTCAGAAAGAAGAGATTTGCACATGCCTGAACTGAGAGGGTATAAAAGCCCAGGAATCATTTGTTGGGGGTCCCTCCTCGGAGGAACCAGCCTGAGTTGTCTTTCTGTCACTGCACTGTGAATGAATTGCTTTCTAGAATGAGACATCTGAGTCTCTGCTGTGGGAAACCTAGACTGAACTGGTGAGGAAACCTGGTCTGACCACGTGTGTGTGTGGGGTATGGAGAGAAGTAAGCACCTGTCAGCTTACTGGATCTGCCCTCTCTGAAGGGGCTTTGGTCCCAGCAGTGGCAGTATCTGGTGTTGAGAATGTGACTGCCAGGGAGTCTCATGAATAGTCAAACTGGGTAGTTTGCTTAACAACCTGCAATGCCCAATGACACTAAAATTGTAGAATGAGGGAGTATAGGCATGGTGCAGAACAGTCTCTGTCAGAGAGACATATTAGACACAGCAAGCACTGCCAAAGACAGAACTGCTTAGAGGTACAGAAAGAAGGTGCCTATCAGGGCTACTCTGAACCTTCCCTTATTCTGACAGTTTCTCAAAATGATTCATGGACAGTCACAGTTGACCTGTGTAATGAACTACTACTAAGCTGGGTGGCACTGCAAGGTCTGCATGAAGCACAAGACCACATGTTCTGATGTTTAGAGTAGATTTAAACTACTAAAGAACAAGGCAATATCACTATGGCTGTTTTGCTTGTGCTTCCAGAGCCATCTGACTTGGCACTAGCTCTGCCATTCTGGAAACATTCTCCATTACAAAATGGAGATGTGAGAAGTATTGGATAAAATATATGCACTGGTTGAGTACACTGGATCATAAGCTAGTGTTCCTTGGTCCCTATTATGCCAGCTTCTTAGTCCTTAAAAAATGTATTTTAGCTGTCTCTAGTGAAGAAAATCTTTGAGATCAAATTTTAACTTAGAAATTTGTTCTTGCTATAAGGCACACTCATCTTTTCCTTCCTCTGGTGTTTTAGGACTTCTCTTGTTTCTCTTTCTGATTTGACTCCTCTTTTCCTTGCCTTTCTTGACTTAACTTTTTTCCTTCACCTTATAAAACGATCAAGGGTACAGATTTCAACAAACTATACTCTTGGTTAAGAAGGATTTCCATTTTATTATAAAGCTAAATTAAGAGCTACTTAATGCTCATGGTTTAGTATTTTAATAAAAAGGGAAAGGGAGAAGCTGATAGAACAAGAGGAGAGTGCTTTTCAGCCATGTCTCTTACCTGAAGTCTTAAATGCTGCTTTGTTTTGTGTATTAGTCTTTTCTGAAACCTGTATAGTATATTGTCCATCTTCTTTGTAACACTTTTGTTCTTTGTGAAGTAAGGTGTAAAGTTACGTGTGGCGTACACTTCTACCAGAAAACTCTTTGACAATGTAAATTTAAGTAATAAAACCATAAGTATGGCCATTTAATTATCTGAACTAGTAGCACACTAAAACCTGTAGCTTGGAAAAGGATATATTCAGTTTCTGTGCCAAGATTTTGATGCACAGTGAGAAGTCTGTGAGAGCTTCTGGAAGTGCAATCCCTTTTGAAAGCATATAGAGAAGGAATTTTCTTCATGGAAGTCTGTTCAGAAGCATGATGTGAAGTATCAATTCCACTGCAGACTAACTGCTATCCAGTTTTTCTAGAATTACTTAATTTTTTTTAGTTTTAGGGTTTTTTTGAAAGCACTCTGACTTATCTAACTCTGAATATTATCTTGTTCTGTTGTCCAAGAATTTAGATTTGGAAATAAGGACAGACTTGTTGCTTGGCAACGTCAGACTGTATCACTGAAATCCTGATCTGAGTTTTTATATTTTTCACCTTTTGTCCAAAGACATGCTTTTGATCTTCACAGTTGTAAGCTAAAAAATGCTGAGAGACAGAGTCTGCTATAAAAGCAGTGACTTCAGATGTTGTTTCATTAACTGAGGTACTGTCTTGTACATTAAAATTAAGTAACCTCCAATACTTCAGACTGATTGTCTTATTTTACAGACTAATGGTAATGTCCAGTGTATAATATCACAGAATATTGAACAATTTTTATGGCTGGATATATATTACCCACAAGTCACAGGAGGTGAACTTTTAACTGTATCAGATAATACTTAAGGAAAATCGGTATCTTTATATTCTTAATCTTATGGAATTCTAGATTGCCCATGAGAGAAAAGTATCCTGCTTTCTGGAAAGAAGAAAAAGCATGGAACTAGTAAACATTCCTGGGAGATAGTGATGAGCAGAAAGTAGTTTCCCTGATGTGAAAAAAATAAGAACCTTCCTTCAGGACAGAAAGAGAGCTTTGCCTCTCTTGCAGTTGCTGCTACACTGAGAGCTACAGTGCTTGCTTGAAATAGGACAGTCCCAGCCGTAACCCCCTGATTAAGACTCACCTTCTCCCTCTGTGCTGTTTAAGTAAAGTACAAGTTGCCTTGTGCCAGGCAGCTTGGGGGTTTTGCTTCTCTGTTTGTTAAATGGTGAATGTTTATTTAAAGGAAGCGGAGCACCTGACAGCATAGGCTTGTCTGAGGGACTTGGATGATGATTGTGCTGTCCTTCTACTAGGGTGACAACTCCAGCAGGTAACAATGAAAACTGTGGCTAGAATTGCAAAGGTAGGAGCAGTTGCCTGAGATGTTGCTTATTAATCTATGCCTTCAATACAAATATGGTATACACAAATTGTATCTCCTAAGTTGCAGGTGATGTACGTTGACTCACCAGAGACAATTAATAAAGGGTAGTTAAGTATGCTTTTATATGTAGCTTTAAGCTGATATTCCATCTGTTAGCTAACAACTCTTTCTAGATGAAAATTCCATTAAAATTGGCTTCATTATATGTAGGGTCTTTTTTTGGTTTCTCTGCATAATACAGCCTAATCAAAAATAGCTAAAAATAATCTAGTTTAGCTCTACATGGAAGTCATAATATGTATCCTGAGAGGGGAAAAACCCAAAGGTAACAACCTGCACTATATTTTTTACTGCAATGGCCAGTGAAATAAAGTCTTTATTTACTGGTGAGCCCAATAGAATTTCCTTGTACAGGGCAGACAATATGACCCTGTATTGGTTTACAAGATGGGTTCCTGTATGTATTTACAAGCTGTGACATTCTGCAACTACTTCACAGAAATTATTTGAATATATGGAGGTTGAATTTCAGTCTTAGGTAGATTGATATTTTAAATAATGATGTATTAAGTATTTCTGTCAAGATTTCTACTTTTTTGGCATAGGTCAGTCTAAAGATTTATTCCAGGGGCATCTTTGGTAGTTCTTCAGATTATGTTTGTCTTGGTTTTATCTTCTGGATTGCAATATAGAATATTAATTTTCAGTTTTACAGAAAAAGAGCTAGACATAGAGAGATATTAGTTTTGTCCCACTGCTCATGATGAAGATCAAGAAGAGGAAAAATAAATTACATTATCTACTTTGGGTTTAATGTACACTTTCTACATTGGAAACTAGTGAACATAGTTTAAATGTTTGCTAAGATATAATAGCTCACCTTAATAAAAAATGCACATAGAATATATTTGTTTCTTACCATTTTAGAAACAGTTGCTACCCTCATTTGTACTTCATAATCCACCACAGTGAAGGCTTAATAGACCATTAAAGAAACGGTGGGAAGTTAATTTTAATATGTAATGGTGTGAGGGGTTTTATTTTTTTCCTTAATACAATGAAGCTTCTAACAATTTTATTTGCGAAGAAGATGATTATTTAATAAAGTGACAAACTGTCCCACTGATAGGATACATTAATTTTCTTCTAAAGCTGTTCCTTGTACTCCATAAGAAGGTGATAATTAGGTTTGCAGATTAGAATAACATAATCAGACCACTTGTGTGGATGCTTGTTAAAATATATTTTCCTCTTCATATAAGCCTCATAATAATTAAAATCTGTTTAAAAAGAGAACCATTCTTTTTCGTTATGGACTTTTTAAATGAGTCCTAATAATATATCAAGTTATTCTTAAGCTAATTCAACTTTTTAAAAGGTTAGTATTTGAAAAAGAGTATGGGAAGTGATTAACTGGTGAGTTTAAGTATTAGCATTAGGTTTTGCAGGAACACCTACAGTATAAAACAGCGCTCATTCATATCCTGATTTAATTTCTTCCACTGTCACTCCTGATTGTTCCATTTAATCTTTCTTAAGTCACATAAAATTATCTTGTATGTGTAAATTAACAATCATTTTCTAATTTCACTGCAAATTTTAAGCACTGTCGAGAAAAAAAAATACACTGGCAGTGATTAATTCTCTATTTTAAGCAAAACTAAATGCAGTTGCTATTGAGGTAAAGTGCACACAGAGTAATTTTTTGGTGATTCTAGACTCCAATAAAGGCAGTGGAGAAATAGCAATGAACGTGAAATGAGTGGTTCACATCTAAACAATCAGGTCTTGTGTCTATCACATTGGATCAGTGTAATATTCACTGACCTTATGTTTTAAAACATTGAAGCCAATTTCCTTTGCTTAGGATTTGTGTAGTATTCAGTACTTCTTAAAACTAACTTCCTGGCCTAAGCCCAAGGTGGAAAGTGCACGGCCTAAGATCATTTAAAGTGTCTTTAAGTGTTCCAATTCCTATACTTTTAATAAGATTAAGATTCTTTTTTCCTGTAGTTCAATTAAGTCTTATTCTAGGGAAGAAGGGAAAGTGTATGTTTTGTTTTTGTTGGCAACAACCTTGAAATTAATCCTATGCTGAAGAATAAAAACTGTTTTCTAAGTATTTCATCAGTGGGTGCAAACTTTCAAGGTCCAAGATGTTTCATTACAGCAGTTATGATCAATGTGTTGATAAAGGAGGGCTGATTTAAACACTAAAAACCCAGCATGTTCTGGCTAGAAATCACTTCCATTTCAAACAACTGAGTGCAGAAAAAAAGTGTTACATTATTAAATATTGCAATAATCTAATTTGTACATACATTCCAGTAAGCCTTACTTTGTGCACACAGTTCCATATGTATATTTGAAATACTGGCCTAATCAACTTCAGGTTGTTGTGGGGACATGTTTTATGGACAAGTAAAAAGTAATCAGGTTCTTTTTATTACCATTATGAAAGAAGTGAAAGAATATTTTTTTGTAGTGCTAAATATACATACAGAAAAGGAAAAATATTCAGTCATTTACAAAAAGGGATGCAATACTGACTGACTTAACAGCAGTAGATTAATATTGTAGACTCTATAATGAAGGGATTTATAAAATATATTTTTAATATTATTAAGCCTTTTTTTATCATTGTTGGATATTAACAAAATTTTCTTACCATGTAAAGTAAATCATATGACAAAGATTAACCAGTACTCTTACCCAGAAGTTGATCAAGATCAGCTCTATAAGCCTATAGACCAACAATTTACAAACAACTGACCCTACTTCTCCCTTTCTAAATAGATGATTCCCAACAATCATCATGGTAAATAGCTACTTTGAATAACATTTTACATAACAATTCTAGACATTTTTTTGTTGAAAAAGTGCCTTATGATGAGGAAAAAATCAAATTTTTAAAAAGTCACAGAATTATGTAAGTCTTCAAGGTAGCAGTTGGTATAATTAGGTATAATTCCTTTATTCTACATGGTGATGTAGGTGGGATGTTCCGAGCATAAGTTTTATCCTTGGCTTCCCGAATCCATAGCTTGGTGAGGTGAATGGCAAACTTTTCTCTTAAGACTTTTGACTTTTATAGGTAGGCAAACAGCCTAAAGACAGCAGGTGTATCATGTCAAGTCCTCTCCAATGGATTCTTAACACAAGTCCACCTGTAAAATGCCATAAGTGAAATATTAATTAAGAAGTACAATGGTCTCTCATCAGTTTACAGGCTGAAAGCTTCTCTCTATATGGCAAGTTTTTCACAGTTTGAAAAAGGACCTATAGGTGCAAGTAAATGTAGAAATCCTTTTACAGCTCTGTGTACTGGCCTTCCTTACATAGGAAATATTGCCATGTTGAAAGTAGATGGTTTATAGAGTACCCAGCTTCAACTCCAAACTAAAAGAGGAAGTGCTTACAGATCCATGATGTCCTGCCTGATCTCTTCTTTTAATGTTGACTTACGAGGCCTGGGTTTGTCTTTAAAATAATAACTTGTACTTTAAGACCCTAGAAATAATTGGAAAATTCAGGAAGAGAATTTAACTTTCAATTATATCTACATCATTAGCTCTATGTGTGTTTATAATTGCTCTCTCAGAGTCCATGAATATATAAAAGCTCAGATGAAGCCTTCAAGGATAGTGAAACAGGTGTGTAAAGATACATAGAGGTTTTCCAGGGAGCCTAGGGCCAAACCAATATCCCCTGGAATTCAGCCCAAGGCATTGACTGTCAAAGGATATGTCATCCTTTTTATGTATGCTAGAAACATTTGCATTAGCAAAAATGGGATGTAATTTGAAGATTTTTTTTGAGGCAGAAATATGTATTGAGCTTTGTCCCTTTCCCCCTTTGCAAGAAAATTACTAATCTGACTAATTATTGCAGTGTTTATTGATTACATTACTAACCTAAGTCTTCATATTGCTGCAGGGGGCAAGCAGACTGGGATTTCCTAAATGGAAAAATATTGAACTTTAGCAAAATTATTGTGGGACATTAAATGCTAAAAATGTCTTTGATAGTTATAAAGGTTAGAAAGTTTAGCAGGTCGTCACACTCTTTTTCTTATTACTCAGATTTTTAAAGCATTCAAGTGTTAACCTTTTGAAAAGGAGAGGGGAGGAAAAAAGGAGAGGACAGATGATTGGGAGATACATAATTATCTGTTTCTTTAAAGAAGGTGTAGTCAGGTCCAACCTCATTCAGCTGCCAACACTTGCATAAAGCTGCTGGAGAGAGCTCCTGTGAATACCCAATTGAAAGGCTATAATTTGAGATAAAATAATGCATCTAACTATACTGTTATCAATAATTGATAGGCACTTACGAATGTAATTCATTGAAATCTCACCTGTGGCCCAACCTCTGCCACTCTAGGAAGAAAGAGACATAGCAGTTTTCTTTCTGATTTTATCCAAGTCATTGTGTGAGCTTTATAGGGGATTTAACCAGTAAATTGTACACAATAAACATATAGAAGAAGCCTGGCATGAAGTAGAGCCTTTTAATAACAGTGTCTGCAATTTTTTTTGTTTGCTTTTACCCCTCTTAAAAAATATATTTTAAAAAATACCACTTTGTTTGGTTCCCCACTAAGACTAAGCTTTTCTTTGAATGTCATCCATTTTCTAGAATTTTTAAAAATTGAAAAGCTTTGCCCTTTTGACCTGCTAATACATCTCAGTCACAGTTCACTGCGAAGCTGTGACAACACACACAGTGATAACAAGGCAGGCTGTTACATCCTCATTTTTTTAATCTTGACTATATCAGCATTACTGTGACACAACTCATCAGGTTTGGAATAATGTAATTAATTTATGAGATTCCACATAATTAAACTAGTCACCTGTGAATATATCCAAAGGGATCTTTCAGTGCTGTTAATCTGGGTATTTCATTCCATTTTTGTGTATAACAGATTATTTAATCTGCATATTATAGGATGAGTGCCTACAATATTATTTCTAGTTTAAGCATGCCTCTTCTCTCTTTTGTAGAGGCTGACAGATGAGGAGATATAACAGTATTATCCCCTATACCACATTCTTCTCCTACCTCAGTTCTGTAGAGTCTAGAGACCCTAAAAGGAGAGTAAGTGATGTGGTTCTCTTACACAGAGGCATATGTATGAGCAAGACATAAGAAGAGATCATACACACGATGTGATGTTTGCTCTTTTCATGAGTGCCTGAAGCTCAGGGGGAACAAGATTGTGGATAGTGGGTTAGCTGGCTGCAGTCACTCATCAGAAGTCTTTCAGAGTTGTTGTCACTCTAGGACAGTTGGGTATGTTCAAAAGCCACTTCAATTTAACTGTTTATTCTATTTTCTCGTAATTGAAAGCTATATAATCTAAAATCTGAATTTTACTGGTGAAAAATCAGTTTGCCTTGATGTTTGCCTTGCCTTCCTAAATCAGTTTCCCTTACCTTCCTAATTTGAAAAAGAAAAAAAAATTGCATTAAATTCATATCCATTGAAACAAAGGAAGCCTTTATGTACTCACCTGCAAAAAAAGCCCTCCTTGAAAAAAATGCAACAAATATAGTCTTGGCCATTGATTTAAGTAAAAGGGTACAAAATCACCTGTGAGTAAAATCAAGGCAAGGGCTCTGCAATGCACTGTTAAACTTTCTATTGATCAGCCACTGCTTGATCAGCTGTTAACTAGACACTTGATCTGTTGCTATCTCTAGAATAAGGTTTTGTCTCTGTCACATCCTGTTTGATCAGATCTTGCTTTTAAGAATTTTCTGACAACCAGAAATAATTTCTTTATATGTTTATTTCAATGAAAATCCATTTTATATCCAATTTTAACAATCGTATTGTGATAAAAATATTTGAACATTTTGGTTTTTCTCTTTCCCTAGTAAATGCTAAATATTGAAGGTAATTATTACAACTCTGTGTGTGAATTTCATTTGATTCAGCAGGAATAACCTTGATAAAATGCTCGGTTTTGCAAAGGTGCCCTTTCAAGATGCAAATTAACACAATTACGTTAGTTGAAAACATATTTTGGAGATATGCAATCAAAATAATAAACAAGTTAAATAAAGCTTGTATGTGCAATCACATTTTGTAAATAAAAAATATTTCCTAATAAGAAATTTGACAATTTTTGTTTAATGCAATTTTAAATTCAGGTTGTATATAGTTGCAATTTTATGCTGTTGTAAAAGTGTTTCTTTGGTTTTCATGGCAAAGTAGGAGATAAACAGACAACAATTCCAGAAATGGTGTAAACTACTTGTCTGGAGAAGAAAACCAGCAATGCATAATACCAGGTCTTTCTCCTCACTCACACACCACAGAATAGTTATGTGTGACAGCAGGATTGGGGTATTTAGCAAACAGCAGATGCACGGGCTCAACTTTATCCTTCACAATCCCCAGTCTGAAATGCAGAGTAAGTGTTTCTTAGAGCAGGAGGAAGTACATATTTATTGCAATTAATGCCACAGCAGTTCATCTTCAGATGATGCTAAAGCAAGCAAAGACTCCCAGGCAGTCACAGGGACAAGAACATCCCTTTGGATTTGCATACTGTGCAGTAGTGATGCCATAACTCTCTTTGTATATGGGGTCAGTATGTTCCTTTATGCCTTGCAGAGGGTCATAAAGGAATTTGAAAATATAATGAAAATATAATGAATTAAATTTGTAATGTATTTATCAGCAAAAACTTTTAGCTGTACCAGAAGAGCCATGTAAATGCATTGAATATTCTGTTGTAGGACCTGCTTTGAGGGGTATTTTTTTTCTTCTTTTATTTTTTCTTTTTTTTTTTAAGTATGGTACTTTGTGACTTGATTTTTGAGTGTGGTTTTTTTAAATACTCTTATTGACCATCTTATCCCATTTAGTTTAAATGCAATGTGCACTATTTTGGTGTCAGACAAATCTGTCATCTGGGTAGCCCATCTTTCCTATGGGCATTAACATTATTAACAGAGTTTATTAGCATTGTTAAGATAATTTAATACTTATTTGACTAGAGAAAGCTGCTTCCTTGTAAACATAGAGTAGGAATCCTAATGAAACCACTGAAGCTGCAGTGTGAGCTTTGATACTGAAAGTGACAGGAGAGTTGATCATACAGAGCCAGAAGGAATGTGCATCTTGTAACCTTTGACACAGAATGTGAATTGACTACATTACAGTATAACAAAAACTTCTGTTTTTATGGAAATTGTGTCTGAGTAAGAAATGTAGGATTTCCTGTCTCACTAACCTATGTTGGTTAGGGATCTGCTTTGTTTGATTATCCCAGATATACACATTCTCATTAAGTATCCATCCAGAGGTTTATTGTGGATAGAAGAGTCAAATCTATTAGCTTTCAATTTCTTTTTACTCTCGTAACAAAAACATATTTTTTAATAAAATAGACAGAAAGAATAACCTCAGGGAGTAGTTCAAACCCTCCTGACTTAGAACTGCCAATCTATGGAATGACGTAGCATTTAAGCAAAGGGATGGAAGATGGAGATGAAGAGCTATTAAGCATTATTATCTGGTTTCACCTTCTAGTACAGAAAGTAGAGGTAAAAATCTAGAAGGGAAGTTTTGCCCTGTATTTTTCTTCTCTGTGAAGATAAGAACCGAATAAGCATCTGGGACACCAAATTGAATTTTTTGCTGTCAAAGATGATGGTGCACCGAAATGTCCATTAGATCCCCAAACCCTTGTATACTTGTCTACCTGCTACCAGAAATAATTGATAAATAATGATAAACCTAAAACCATATTGTGTAAGGGAAAGAATAGAGATATGGTCACAGATACCAGCAGCTCCTGCATACCTGCAATATGAGGAATTTAAAAAAACACACAACAGAAAACTGAGGATAAAAAATCCAAACAATTCCAAGTGAACCCACAAGGCAGACCCTGGACTAAAGTAGTAAGAAAATCCCAGCTGGTGTAGAGTAAAATTTCCCACATTAGTAACTGGCTTGATTATGTGAACAAGAGTGGTGTTTCAGGTAACTTTGTGGTATCTGGAGTGCTGGCAAATATCTAATCTATTTACTGATTTATGGCCAATCCATAGTTAAAAAAGAGAGAAGAAGCAACTCTTCATCTGAGCAGGGTTACAAGTGTATCAAGGAGACAAAACAATTTTCATAAAAGAAGAAACCTCTTTGTTTGTTATAAACATATCTTAAAAATAATGTACTTATATCTCAGATTACTGTGTTCAAAAATAACTTTCTAATTTTTAAAGTAGTAAAATCAAGGTTCCATCTATACTGTTACTTTGAATTTAAGCAAATGTTTCACTCTTATGGTAGAAGTTGAGTTTTCTTGAAGAAATTTGAAAGAGTCTTTTGTTGAAGCTGTTTATTTTGTTAAATGATGACACACTCAAAACTGAAGGCAGTGGAAAACGTTTCATGACAAGAGAAAGGCAGCATGATTTTATTAAATGCTATTAAACAGAACCATAACTGAATATAATTTAATGTCTTAAAATATTGTCAGTTTTTATTTTCTAGAATCCAAACTAGCCTAATGATAGAACATCACCTGTGGTTTCTGAATTTGTAGAATATTTTGCCATGTATTTTATATCGTACTGTTAACTTGCCTAAACAGATGGCTTTTCATATTTGATCACGTGTTCATAAACCCAGCTTCTTTCATGCTGTCTCAATATCCAAGTGTCCTTTCCCATCCTCTGGTGCCTCTCACAGCACCTGCCTATTGCTGCTGAAAACCTAAATGTTTGTACTTTGGCCAATCTTTGGCCCATGTTTTAAGAAATGCCTCCTTACATGTAATTTGACTGAAATCCATTTTTTTCCATTAAAGACACACAGAACTATTTGTGGAACTGATTTGATATATGGATTATTATTGAACAAAAATTTTTAAAAAAAGAAAATTATAAAGAAGTTTTGATATATGTTTCTGACACTTCCCCTGTTACAGTCAATCAACACTATTGATTTTGATGGAGTAATGCTCTCTTAAGTGAAGATCTTATTTTCCAGTAATGAATTTGCAACTGTTTTGGCTGTCAGATGGAGCATAGCCTCTTTTCCAGTAGCCCAGGATTTTTTTATTTTCCACCAAGATATATCAGCTATGGCCTTTACAAAAAGCCAAATGTCAAGATGCTGCAAAATATAACATTTGTAAATAATACATCTGATGTGCATTTCTTCATCCCTTGGGCAGACTAAACATATATTGTATTCCATTTCTGAAAAATAACTTATACTTCTATATTATTAATGATTGCACATCCATACATTAACAAAATGCTAACAAACTGTTCCATGAGCAGCCAGACTAATGAAGACTGATTTCCTACAGATGTATGTCCTGTGACCCTCAGTGTCCTTGCTGTGACAATTCCATTTTCACATATGGTCTTAGTTCCACATGCTGCTCTGTGCTCTGTGTTTGCGATTACCCAATCAGTATTTGCTGATTTCTGGGCTTTGTTACGAATGGAAAAAGTGCCAGACACTTTCTTTAAACTGCAATTATCTTGTTTGTGTACAGGTCATGTATCAATGAAAGAAGCAGTTAATTCTTTAAGGGCTCATCAACTATTTGGTGTTTGGTAATTTTGACTGTTCTTCCTTGTCCCCACTCCCCAGTATAAATCATTTGTAGCCTTTTACAGTCAGATTCAAGTAAAATTTTGAGTTTGATTGATCCAAAGTATTGCATCCAATTTAGACATATTGTATGTGATAAAACTGTAAGGTTTTAGAGTAATTGACTCTTGAACATAATGGGTTATAATGCTGTCATTAAATGACTGATTGGTTGTTCTATGCTATTGCAAAGAAATCCTGTGGAAAAGAACGTCTGGAAAGTGCAGATGTTCATCCATCGCAACTGGGGGTAGATTTGTTTCTTTTGATGTGTAATTGCAACTGATAATTGTATAGAAAAAAAATCAGGATGTTAATGCTTCAAATCTCTTTCTCTTAACGTGCATGACATCTATGCTGATGTTGTCTGGTCTCTGACTCCTATCTTATCCCTCTCTCTGAGCTCCGTTGTAGTGCATGCCTACTCAGGAGTGACCATTTTCAGTATTTCTTAATTTTATTGCCCGTGCTCCCCATTATCTCACCTGTTATAGTTTTGCTGGCTCTCCTTTCCTCTCAGCACAATGTAGGATGCAGCTGTTTGTGTTCCTTTCTAGAAACTGTCATCTAAAAACGCCCTCAGGATAACCTTAAGATGGAAAGAGCACAATGCAGGTTATTTCCAAAGCCCCTATAGGAAACATTTGATGTTAGGCCATTTAAGTTAATCTATAAATTTTGTTAGATTTTAATATCATTTGAAGGAGTAAACTTCATCAATTAATCATTCACCTAGTGTGGGTCATAATTGATTAATAAAAAACATGGCAACATTTCCTCCTTCTTATTTTTTTCCTATCTTGTTAAGCCTTCATTTGTGCCTGTGCCTGTAGTCCTTCATGTCTAGGTAGGTGTACATCAGTGTGTGAACTGGGTGTTCCTTGGAGAGAACGCATACCTATGGAATCTCTCACATGGTCACACGAGCCTGTCTCTAGTGTGCATTTAACCTGAAGTACCTTTCTGAATGTGGGGGCACTTTAAACTTTTATAAAATAAGTAGATCCATGGGTACATTAAAAAGGAAATAACATTGCATGAAAGAGAAGGAAGAAATAATCCTAACATCCTATGATATAAAATAGAATTTTCTCAATTTGATTTATTTTAGTTCTAATTTAATTTACTAACCATTTTATAAGACACTATCTTACAACATAACTCTTTTCCTCCTAAATATGTTTAATGTTCTAACTGAAAGATTTCAGTGATTTCCTAAGTTATTCCTTGTTTCCTTTGACATTTGTCATCATAAGGAATTTGTATTCTTTAATCCTTTGATCAAAGGAAATCCTTTGATGCCCCAGATCATCAACTACTTTGATAGAACCAAACCGAATAAATTGCATGGCTGCTCTGAAAAATATCTGTTTCAGTGATATTATTTTTATGATATTTAGGTGATCTATAGAAATGCATATAAATTATACATACATACATATATATATATATGTATATATGATTATTAGTGCATGCACCGATGCAGTGAGTGCAGTTCTGTTGCATACTTGAAGATTCAAATATTCATGGCTTTCAGGAAAGTTCTGATGAAAATGATAGTGATCATCACAAAAGTTTGTTTGGGTTGTACTTCATGTAATCTATTCTGCAATATTTTGTTCTCCTCATATACGCCTATATATAGTGTTCTTTTAATACAATTGAGTAGATAGGTGTGGATAGGATCTGTTTATCAAACTAAGAATTCTGTGTAGTTTTACAGTATCCCCCGTTTTCTTCCTTTCCTGCAACATGGTATGTTTCAAATCACCTTTCAAATTTTCAAGAGAGCATCACCAAAACTGGGTAGATTCCATTCTGAGAAACCTTATGAATAATAGTAATTTAACAGAATAGACAGATCAGACACTGTACATCAGGGTTGTGAAACAGTAAAACTATAATTGTTTTCTGTGTAAACTTTCACGGTTGTGATTAGACCTAATCAATCTGTTTTAGGCAGATTGATAATTTCAGACTTCTGTTACGGAGGCATTTTACAGTGTATCAAAAAAACAACCTATGGAAAAAAGATTTTTCAAAATTTTAAGAAGTTTTTGCATTTGTAGAGAATGAGTTAGGCCCCATTTTCTTTGCTGTTGACAAAGTGCATTCCTTTTAATCTAGTCATTATAGAGAAAGTCAGCAAAGCAAAGGAGGAAATACAGAGAGATTATAGGAAATGACTGTTTGAAATACATCTGCAAATGAGTAATGCTGGGCTTGTGCTGTAGTACACCATCAATTTTCCTTGTACTGTATGCACCAGATATGCTACATTGCTGGATTTGTCTGTGTTTTAAGTCTTTTAAAGTCTTATAGGTGCTCCTCTATTACCAGACATCTCAGCATTATACAGAATTCAAGGCATGTATTTTGAACGTGATTTGACAGGCAAAGTACCAGCTTTATAGGTCTATGTATGTTTACTTCATAACTGTTTAGAGCCCAAGCTTATTGTTTACTGTGGTGAAAATATGTCTTTCAAAGTCCTGCAAATTCAACCAAATTAAAGATTTAGTTAAGAATAATGATGTAATATGTAGAAATTGTTGCTTAGTTTTGGATTTGTTAGATATTAATTAATTAATTAAATTTCACAATTAGATGACCACTCAATCATTTTTTCTATAGGTACTAACACAGTAATACAATAAGGGGTTAGTATTCCTTCAGATTATTTTATGCAATTGTCATTGAAAATACTGACCTATTTTTAACAATGGATTTGTCCTCTTTCATTTTTTTTCACAAAATAACAAATCAATTAATACAGTTTAAAAATTCTTTGCCTCTCAGAATCCATTTAAAAATCAATTTTTAAGCTTTAAGTCATTCATTCCTGCATTTGCATTTAAAACTCAAATATAAATACATATTTTTCATTATTAAATTCTGTAACCAATTTTATTCCTAGCCCAACTTTTAATGACAAGTTTAAACGTAGAACATATTTTGAAGAGCTAAGAGAAAGAATTTATTGATCAAGGAAGGGCAGACTGCAGTGTACCTGGACAAATAATATTGCTGTAAGAGTGATAGATCTAGCTGCAGAAACTGTAGGAAACAGAGTTCCAGGACAAAATGCCAAATAGCTGGGAAGGCTGACTATTTTTAAATAAAAACAGTGTTCACTCTGGAGTCCAAAACTTTGTCTTTTAAAGCTAGAAATAAACATCTGTTAGTTTTTCCATTGTAAAACTTCATTTTTATGGGTTTATAATAGGGTCATAAAAAGTCATTCCTTACTGAAACTTGACATCATAAAAGGCTAGGAAAGTCCTCTGGGTAAGTAATAAATAGATTAAAGGATGATAGAAAGGTATGTTTTCAGTACAAGCATACCAAAACACTCACAAAATCTCACTCTGTTGTCCATTTGACTTGTACCCTTTAAGCATAGTTCAAAGTTAAGCAGAATTTCCCCTTTTAGAAGTGTATGTTTAGATTCAGTAGATACTTTTCCAATTCCATCCAAAGAGAGAAAGTTCATGGGGAGTGAACCATGAAGTTCTGGCTCCATCAGCAGACAGAGCCTGGATGTCCTAAGATCTGTCCCAGAACTTAATTAGTTCTAGGCCAAGTTGTTGGTCCAATGCATCTTCAGACCTTTCTCACTTCTTTCATTTCCTTGCCTCCTTCTTAGTTCTATCTCATTAGAAGTCATGGTTGCATGCATTCCATTGAAATCTAGAGTGTTAGTATCTGCTTTTTTATTTGCAAAAGGAAACTGAATAAAAATACATATTCGTAACAGCAAAGCCTTGTATCCTAGTTGAGAAAATTTATGGTGATAAGCTTTGTTATGTACCAAATGGTGGCATAGGCACATCCCCTGGACTATCAGTATAAAAAAAATTATTTCTCATTGTTTGTTTTTATTCTGGATGCAAAGCTGAAAAATCATTTCAAGCACTTGTGAATTCTTTTAGGAAATCACTGGCTATTTTTACATGAACTGTTTTCTTAGGTGTGATCTTGTATTCACTGAAGTAACTACTAGATAATTAAATTAATTTTAGCCATAAATAAGCCAAGCAAATTGTGACAAAAGTCCTCGAGGCCGTGGTGTGAAATATTTTCTTTTAGATTAGTTGACAAACTACTTGGATCACAAATAAATCACTTAGAACTAAAAAAAAGACAAAATTTGAAGCATCACTAATGTCAGCAAAACCAGTGATATGTATGATATTTGGCGATTATCTGTCTCCTGCTTTGAAAATGGTTGACCTGAGTACTGTTAGTCTCAGAGCCCAGTGTCTGGAAATAGACATGTGGAGAAGGCAAGTAATTCTATGATATGTTCAGCTCCATTGTGATGTCTCTTTTTTTTTATCTCCTTTGAATGTAATGACTCCTTATCTTTATTCACCATCTTAAAGCTAAACATTCTGAACATTATTACTCTGAATCTTTATATGTTTATTTACTCCTTGTTTCTTACTAACTTCCATGCTAATGGTCCATGACCATTTAAAGGATATGCCGCGATTAAGGCACGTTAAAATCTGTTGCATAAACAAACTCTGATACTTTCAAACTTCTTTTTATGATCGTTTTGTTTATGCTGGCTGATCTCCTTGTGACTATATGGTAAGAACTGATGTGATATTCACAGTATATTTTCAAAAAATAAGGCTCCTTCAGTAATTATTATGAGAATTTCTTCTAATGTGAATCAGGTATGATCATTAGAAAGGTAAACACTAGACAGGTAAACAACTGTGTGATACAAAATTATTAATGTTTAGTCTCATACATAGCTTGTCAAGCAGTTCCACTATGGAAAGACTTGTTGAGGTCAGCTTTTGAATGGTGATAAGTAACACTATCAGCTGCAGATAGACTGGGTTGACATTATGTACATTTGAAATGCTAGCCCAAGAGATAAGAAGGAAAATACATGTTTGGCTAAATGATGACACAGGATGATTTCACTTAATAGCCAAGCACTAATAAATGAAGTTCATACTGGAGTCACAATGTGGCTTTTCCTTTCTATAGCTTCATCTCAAGTTAGTAATGTAGCAGAATGATTATGATCTGTAGTAGGGGATAAGTGCACCCTCAGTCACTTTGCAGACAGCAGCAAGTTGGGTGGGAGTGATCTGCTGGAGGGTAGGAAGCCTCTGCAGAGGGGTCTGGACACGCTGGATCGATGGGCTGAGGCTGATTGTATGACGTTCACCAAGGCCAGGTGCTGGGTCCTGCACTTGGGTCACAAAAGCCCTGGGTAATGCTACAGGAATAGGGAGAAGTGGCTGAAAATCTGCCCAGTGGGAAAAGGCCTGGGGGTTTTGGATGACTGCCAGCTGAACATGAGCTGTCAGTATGCCCAGGTGGCCGAGAAGGCTCATAGTATCCTGGTCTGTATCAGCAACAGTGAGGCCAGCAGGACAGGGGCAGTGATTGTCACCCTGTACTCAGCACTGGTGAGGCCACACCTTGGGTGCTGTCTCTGCTGTTTTGGGCCACTCCACGAAAGACACTGAGGTGCCAGAGCATGTCCAGAGAAGGGCAAAGAAGTTGGTGAAGGGTCTGGAACACAACTCTTAAGAGGAGTGGCTGAGGGCTATGGGATTGTTTAGTCTGGAAAAAAAGGAGGCTCAGAAGGAACCTCATTGCTCTCTAAAACTACATGTAAGGAGGTTGTAACACAGTTGGGGTCAGTCTCTTCTCTCAAATTGCAAGGCAAAGGACAATAGGAAATGGCTTCAAGATGTGTCAGGGAAGGTTTATGATTGGATTAGGAAAAAATTCTTCGTGGAAGGGGGTGTCAAATAGTGGAACAGGCTGTCCAGGGAACTGGGGGAAGTCACCATCACTGGAAGTAGGTAAAACATGTGGTGGGCTTGGCAGTGCTTGGTTAACAACTGAACTCAACAAACTTAAAGTTCTTTCTCAACCTAAATGGTTCTATGAAGACAGACATTGCAAAATGAGAAATAAAAATCAAGTTGGAGGAATATTTCATAAAAGAATTGTTTCTTAAGTAGAGTTACATGATGTTTTTCCCAGAGTTATGCCAGTTCCCAGTTTGGCATAACATAATGTAACTCTTTAATAACAAATATAATTAAAATTGCCAGAAGAAAAACTGTTAGATAAATGTTAAAGATAATAAGATGGAGTATGGAAATAGCCCAGTAGTTAGTACAATACAATTTAATAAAGCAGCATTTGTTCATGTTATTCACAACCTCAAATACTAATTGAATTAATTTTTTCCTAAAGGTATCAAGTTTTCAACTTCAAATAATAGTTGGGAGAAGAAGGACCAATTATTTTAAATCCATCATGTATTGTGTCTGTCAAAAAGGAAGATTGAAGCTAAAGATAGAATAGATAGATTCATGATATCTACTATAGTACATTTGTCTCAATGCTGAAGTGTATTGTGCCCAGTAACTCGTGTGAGGTGGTCTTCACCCTTCTAAAATTAGCGTGTCTAAGATCTGTTTAAATAGATTTTAGTTAAGTATAAAAGGTCTCAGTAAAATCCATGGCACTTAGTGAAACATCCAGCAAAACAAAATAATTAGTCCCCTTTATACATTGGCTCTGGATCATTTACCTTGCTAGAACATACTCTGTTTTGGATGGGATGTTAGAATGGACAATTAAGGAAGGAAAGTGGGAAAAGCTCCAGATTATTTTCATAAGCAAAGACTTAAAACTAATAATCTAAACTGAATGCCTAAGTATTCAGTAATGCAACTGACGAATAATTAAGCATTTGCTCCCTTTCTCTTTTAGTGCTAACCTTCCTATGTAATTTTCTTTTACTTAGAACATAGCGTTTCATTCTATATCTTTCTTATATGGGAGAATCAGAAATAAAAGATCTATTAAGCAAGCTTCAACATGTCCATTTGATGGTTTACGATCGTAACATGAATTTCTTCAGAAAATATACAGATTAGTTTATCCTTACTTCGTGAAGAAACACGTTAATGCAGTGCCAGATCAGGGTTATTATAAAAAGCCAAAGGCAGGCAATAGTATTTGCATTTAATGAAACAGTGATTTTTGTAATGTAGCTGACTAAGGGAAAAAAAGGTCTTATGCCAATAAAAATCTCATCAGGTGATGGCTTTAACAGAGCATCTCAGTATCCTTGTCACCCAGAGCTGTCGTAAACAAACTACTGATGAGACAATGATAATAATTAACATAGTGTTAATGGAACATAGATGCTCACAGCTATTTTTCGGCTACAGTGAGCTGAATGAATGCCAGGCAGTGCATGCAGCATAACATCATAGCATGCTTCTGTTTTTGTTTGTTGTTGAGCTGTTGGGTCTCTCCTTATTTTCTTCCACAGATCCTTGGTGTAAGTCCCTGCTGTAATCTGATGATGCTTTTTTCCCTTTTTTCAATGTGCAGGAACTGTACGTCAAATCATAACATTTTTGGGATATCTAATGGGGCAGAATCTCAGGAAATTTCAAAAGCTGCCTGGTTTTTGAAGCTGTTTCAACTAGTCAAAATGCTCTCCTTTATTCCGCATTTTTAGCAATAGACCATTGCTAGTGAATATTAACCTTATCTACAAAATAATAATTTTACTGGTAAAACTCATGTTAAAAAGAAAGAAAAATAATCTTGAGGTTAGGTATAGCAAAAGGCCTCAGAACATCTTTCTTTCTTTGCTGCCTTCCTGCCTTCCTTCTGTTCCTCTTTCCTTTCCTCCCTCCCTCCACTGCAGTGAATGGAGCTTCAAACATGGACAGTGATCACTATAGATAATTTTTGGCTAAAATGTTGGGTTCTTTGGCTGATATCCGAGGTGTGTTCCCTCTCTGGGATGTTTGGCATTGATGTTAAAAAACTGTAGGTTGTTTTTCATGGATAATTTAGGCAAATAATGAAACACATTCCACTGTGTTCCTAGACATGAGGCACAGAAAACTAATATTGGCTTTTTGTCTTGACTGGCTATGTCTCTACCTAATCTTTGATCGTAAAAAGAAATACCACCTCTTTCCTTTGTTTTTATCAAAGTAGTACCTGACTGGCATTTTATCCTTGTTGGTGTGGTTTGAATCTGTCCAGATGCCGTATCTTCTTTTCTAATCTTCCTCTGCCTCCTTCACCTTGACTTCCTAAATCTCTTTTCTAAACAGCATGTTCCATTAGACAGTTATATCCAACCATTTAAAAATAAACAGAGAAATAAATGTGAAATAAATGTAAATTGGAGGACAGTGCTATCTTCTCAAGTACCACAAAATATTGTTTTCATCCTTAGTCCTTGGTGTTCTTTCCCTTTTTTTATATGAACCTTGATCTGCTCCTTGCAAAAGCTCCCTATTCAAATAGGAAGTCTTGCCCAAGGACTTTACAAGACTGTCCTTGAGTTAAAAGTGACTCATTGAACACAGGCTTTTTGATTATGATATTGGCAAATAGTATTAATTTTTTTCATTTAAAATGTTGGTATGTTTGAATATTTCTGCTCTCAGTCCCAAATTCCTTATCAGAAAAGTTTACTTTCAGTTTCAAATGTGAAGGTTTTTTTGTGGTAGAGAAATTTTAATGTTATGGTTTGAATGCTCCCTTAGGCAAAGTAGTGAAGGACAAAAGTAGTGAAAGATATAAAACACCCAAATGCATTTTTTTTCCAATCTCATGCTTTTTGAGCCCCAGTGCATGATTTTTTTTAATATTAAAGTTGGCAGTACTGCTGTTTCAAATTGGTATGCACTATTAAATAAGAAATAATAATATTGGTATTCTCTCAAAAATCTTTTATCCTTCTAGAGAATAGAAACCTCTTATCTGATCAATAATGTGGAAAAAAACCAAACCCTACATTTCCATTAAATGTAAGGCATTTTTGATTCATAGACCATCTTTTTGTTTTGTTTCTGGCACAATGGTGTCTTGTTCCATGACAGAGGTTTCACATTGCTGTAGGAATAATAATAATAATATAGGAACAAAAATGTTCCTATAAAAATTAGAATTTTTTGCTGATGTGACCATCTAGTCAGTTGCACTTCAACTTCGGAAAATGCATTCTTAAAATTATGCTCATTAATAACTTTAAATAAGCCTAGTTGAAGGCTTGGAGTACCCAGAGTACCTGATCAGCTCTCTTCGAGGTCACTGCATTTGTTTGGAAGGTGCATACCTAGATAGTCATGAAATTGTTTCCAGCCTGTGGGATGCAGAGCACGGCTGAGTAGTGCTCCGATTTGAGAGGGACTTCAAACTTCTAGTATGCTTTGAGGATGTAACAACAGACTAAATTATGTATCAGACAAGCCTGATGTGTGCGCAGCTTTGCCACGCAGCCCTGGGGAACTGTTGTGCACTAGCAGTGCTAGTTTGCCATCTTGGACTATACTGTATACACATTGTACTCTGTAGAGCACAAATCCTGCCATGAGCTAGGCTGTACTTTTCCTCTACACATTCTTCTACTACTCTGTGCTCCTGTAAGTTTAGTCAAATCTCAGCCCTTCTGGGGAGGCGTCTGGGTGAGTTATTTGTGAGATCAGAAACAGGAAACAGCCACAGTTTTCCCTTGAGCTCTCCCACAGAAGTCTTTGTGCAACAGATTGGAAACAAGGCAGGTCTGGGCTTGAGTTTGGGATTGAGCTCACATGTAAGAGATGCTATTGATGTAAAAACAGACTATTGTGCAGTTAGAAGTCATTTAGATCTTAGGAACATATGGCAGTTTGATTGATGTAAGTTACATCAGTTCATCTTTAACATTATATCTTCCGTAACTTTGTGTAATTAATTTAAACTGATTATTTTGCACTTCAAGAAGACATCAAAGAATGGTAGGTAACTTCAGAGCACTAGTTCACAAAGATTTAAATCGAGAAGTTATGTCATCTCTCTGTTTTTAAGTTTACTTAAAGTATCATTTGTGCAGAGGTTAACACCAGAAAGAATGATGCATGAATTTCAAATTAACGTTATTTCTGGTAGAAAGCCAAAAGAGGTTACATACTTGCCAGAAAATAACTTCTTGTATTTATTTAGATATGTAATACAAAACCATTACATATTTTCAGGTTTCTTGCTAATAATAGAGGAATATCTTTGGGCGTCCTAGGTCCCTCTTGTGCTCGGTCTATAATGAGTGATTTTTAAACTTTTTTTTTTTAATGAAACAGTAAAGTGTATTTTGTTTTTCTGTTTGTTTATTTTCGTTTTTTTAAGTTATTTTCAGACCTTGAGAGAGACTTAGAAAGTAATTTCCCTAAGGAGACACTTTGCAAATTTAAAACTTTATAAAGTTGCAAACAAACTGCAGATATGTTTATTGGGGAATCTTCAGAAATTATCTGGCGCTTGTAATTACTGAAGAACCAAAATAAAATTGAATCTATGGAAAAATACAATTTTCTGTTTGACTTAAAAATAAGAGCTGATGAATACCATTCCACAAGTGATATCACAACTCTCTGCCAATTTACAGTGTTTGGACTTTTCAGTATCGTACCCCATGTTTGTCCCCGTGCTTTTGCAGGCACAAACAGCTGCTCCAGGAGAGCAGGCTGGTGGAGAATATGCCAGATAGCCCCTCCTTACCTTGAAAATGGAGGCTTTTATAGATAGTTCATACTGGCACTGCAGCACTATCCAATTGCAACTTGCAAACAGGGATGTCTGCTGTATATGAATGCACAAGCAAGCATTAATGCTGATAGAAACCACTAGATCTATATCTCTCTTTGCTGACACGTGAGCTTGAAACAATATGACATAGTCCTCCCTCAGCCTAGACAGCTCACTGAGCTTGACAAGGACTCTAATAGAAGACAAGCAGTTCTGCATCGTAAGGTTTTTGATGGAAAACATAAAAGTACTGCTCTGTCCAACCACTTTCTGAACGTGCTAGAAGAATGACAGATTGTCAAAATTAAGTGCCCGCTTCTTCACATGAAAACAAAGCAAACATGAAGAAAGCTTTTAGCGATAGGCAAAGGTTTAGTTCAGACTATTTTTCCAGCGTTCGACAAGTTCTTTCAAAATTTGCTTTTCTTTTCCCTAAACCCTGCAGGATAAATAGCTTTATTAAAGAATTGGCTGTAAAATCCAGGCTGAATTAAGACACATATATTAAAAGAGCAAGCTATGGATGTTGACTTTTGAAGCCCTTTGATTGTGTCAATAACTGAAATATACTTTAAATCTTGTGGCTATGAGAAAAAGTTTGAAAACGTGGCCTGGCATAAGCAATACTATTTTATCTCATTGTCTATTGGCAGCTTGAAAAAATTGTTTGAAGTGTGAATTATCCCATTTTCACTTTGCAAACTAAAAACCATGAGGAAGGAAAACTGCCGTACATGGTGATACATGCATATGAATTTTCAAAGTTCTTCATTTTTCTACTCTTTAATATAAAATTGACTTTCTTCTGTAAATCATTTTTATTTTTCTTGTTCTTCTTTCCAGATTTACCTTTCATATTTTTATTTCTGTTTTATGACATATTTAATGTTAAATATTATAAATTAAAATATCTGTTTGTAATCTTTAAGTTAAGGTTTAAATAATATGCCTTTGTTAAAATCAGGCCTTGGAATATATTTATGTCCCATTAGGCATTTTTAGGAAAATCCAAGGCCTCCCTTAGTTGTCAGAGAAGCTGCCAGGTTTTATTGACATACTAATAATCCAGAATAGGAAAATTTGCAATGAATACATCCTTTTAGATTAATTCTGTGCAGCCTTGAGATGTCTGGTTATGTAACATAGACATTTCGGGAATGTAATTCAAAGGAAACAGCAGCAGAAAGACAGAAGTCTGGCTCTGATAGCAAAAAAGCAGAGGTTGTGTGCCTATGTTGGAAAAGGAACAGCAGGTCACATTTTATTCATATTGTTCTTAATCCAGATGTTTGCTTTTCCTGCTCTAAAGGTTGTTTTTCTCCTTCTGCTCTTTGTATTGATGCTTGATTATATCTTATCTGAGTCTTTTGTTTGCAGCTAATCCAAGTTAGATGATAGTGAGAACTGCAAATATTTTGCCATTATAATCATCATCATAAATCATAGGCCATAAGATCTGCCTTGTGTTTAGAGGAATCAGCTTTTTTATTGACTGTCTTCCATAATTAATAGCACTTTACTTTGTAAATCAAATTAGCCCACTTTTTCTATAAAGATTTAGTGTGAGATCATTTTTTAGAACGTTAAATGACCTTGACAAAAACAAGAGATCAATAACACGTTGATTAGCAGATTGTTTTCTGTAATATTGGATGGTTATCGTGTTGTTAATTTTTCCTGTTGCATGACCTGTAGAGGTTGAAGGTCATTGATACTTCCTAGTAATTCTGTTTTCCCCAGGTGGCTGATTCTACTCTTGTCTAATACTGATGGATTCTCTTAGGCATGTGTGTAGATTTTTAGATATACAAAGGGCCTTGCTGTCTTGATTCCCAATTCTGCTCATAGTGACAGGGCTGTTAAATATCCCGGACTTCAGGTCTCTCCCATGTCTGTGCTCAGATCCTGGGGTCAGCTACAAGGCAACCAGTTTTCTCAGGTTTTTTGCAGTCTGGCCATGAAAATATGAGAGGATGTAAACTGTACAACCTTTGTAGGCAAACTGTTCTTATGCCTTCAGCTGTCTATTGAAAAAAGTCATGTCCTATCAGATCTTATTTCAATTTATGCCCTCTTTTTCTTTGTGTCATACACCATTGTGAGGAGCCTAGATCAGTCCTGTGGGTACCAGCAGGCTGTTGTTTGTTTCCCTGCCTCTACTCCAGGCTGAACCAAGCCCAGCATCCTCTACATCTGCTCACAAAGAACAAATGCACCAGCCTCAGCCGCCTTGGTGGCCTTTGCTGGACACCCTGAACTTCTTCTCCTTTGATGGTAGGACTGCCTGTGCTCTCTTCTTCACCAATGAGGTTACTTGGATCCTCCCTCTCATTGCTCCTTACCAGCTCTTTATGTTTATTTGATTGGCCTTCATTCAGGTAACATAAAGCAGAACTCCTTGTGCCAAGTGCCCATGGCTACTCAAACTATGGCTACTCAAACTTTGACACACAGTGTTCCAGGGGGAGTATGTGGCCAGGATTGCATTGCATTCAGCAGAGCCTTTAAGCCAAAAGAAAATCATGTTCCCAGCTATGAAAACTTCTTTAGTCACTTGAAAGCAAAAGCCTGCCGCATGACCTGCACAAGCACCTTATTCCAAGGCCATGTCATGTAATTGAGAAATTCTCTCAGAGGAGCAATGTAAGCAAATTAGTAAGTCTGTCAAGTTCAATAGCATGCTTCCAAGTGCTGAATCACAAGAGATTGCAGTTTAGGTGCTTTTGTCCCATTTCCCCCCATGTTCAAGTCACCTCTCCTAGCTACATGTCCCTCAGTGCTTTAAGGCTGTCAGGATTGGCTGTGCAGCTCTAGCCAGCCCCTAGGAGCACGCTGCTGGTCTCATAGAGTAAATGCCACTCTCTCAAATCCTGTATGTGCAGCAAAGAAAAACAGGTGCATGTTGAAGTTCGGCTACCTGTGAGTCTTTGCACTAGGAAAAGTGTCTACTTTTAAGCAGTTTCCATCAGGATGATTCGTTGTCACTGCTTCTGATAACTTTTAGCTTTCATAATGCCGTGGTGCTATTGATTGCTCATAGTGCCATTGGTTCTATTGATGCCATGGTGCCTTCTGTTCATTGGTGAGAGTCCTGATTTTCTCTTTTATCTGTAACACAAAATTTCCACTCATATATCGGTCAACTGAAAATGCTGATCAGCTCTGAACAGTCAATCCTTTATTTGAACTTTTAGCTATGGGTAACTTCCGGGGTCTTGTGACACCTCATCAGCGAAGTTGATGAGGTGTCACAAGTTGAAAAGATGTTGCATTCTGGAGTCTTAGAATATGGGTAAAACATTCTGCTGTAGATCTGGATGACTTCAGGAACAGGTAAGTGAAGAAATAAGAGAATGTTTATACAGAGTTCATTTTCTTAACATTTAAAAATAACCAAATAAATTTATTTTTTAATTTGCTCTCCGGCTAAAGCCAAAGGAAAAAAGGGCTTTACAAATGTGCATTATACAAAGGGAAGAAGAATGCTAAGAGTGCATTATGCTAATGCCATGAAAGATCAAGACTGAGACCCTGACCTCATTGAAACTGGCGCAGATTTGATTTTTGAATTAGCAGGGTCAGATTTCATTCCAGATACAAGATGTTAGGGTGTAAGTTTCCATGCCAGTTATTAGGATATGAAAGTATTAAAATTGCACAAAATAATTAATAAATTGCACAGATTTTGTAGAGGATTTAGTTCCTGCACAAAACTAGCATTAAATAAGTGTGAGATGAGGATATAGAACTGAACACAGAAGATACTATATCAAAGAGATATCTTAAAGGTTTTAGTTTCTTTAACAAGATTTATGTTTCAGCACTTTTTAACATAACAGGAGATTAAAAATATATTGACTGGAAGGAGTCTGTAGTATGCTAGATGAAAGACAAAATTGATTTTGTTTCTAATACTTTCTTATAGGTGTGTTATTCAATACAAGTCTACACAAGCTAATTCATAGAAATAATTGCTATTACATATTTTTATGCCCAGTTTATACAGACTTTAGTTACTTCTTACAGTGGAACATAGTGTCTCTGTCAGAAAGCTATAAGAAAACATAGAAAGAAAAAAGAATGTTAAGTAATACTAGAGAAATGTCAACAGTTGTTGGGTAAATTGTTTTAAAAATAGCTAAATGGAGGGTCAAATATCTAGAAAACACAGAGGTAGGTCATGTGGAGAATGATGAACTTTTATTTTAGAGATCAATGACTTAGCACGTCATGCCTGATAATGAGCTGAACAGGAACTTTTGAGAGTGATTCTGTAATTTGAAGATGAGATAAGGGCTTTGGCTTTATGAACAGGGCAGTGAGATGTAGGAAGGTGATTCTTTAAAATTCATGTGGTGTTCATGAGGATAGCACTGTTTCATGCAATCCTAATGCCCAGTCTTTAAAAGACTATTGAAATTGCAAAGGTTTCTGAAAAAGCTGCAAAATTACTTAAAGAAAGAAATTGTTAAAGGAAAACACATGAAACAGTTGAATGCTAGTCATTCATCATAAAAAGAAGATGAAATTATGAGATGACCACAAGAAGTATCTGCATGAGATCTTACTCATTTGTAAAAATTGTAAAGGTTTGTTTGTTTTAGTAGATGAAGGCATTCAAAGGCACAGAAGCTGCAAGTAGGTAGATCTGATCTAGGAATGAAGAATACAAATGCTTATCAGTCAATGTAATGAGCTGGTGAAAGCACTGTGTCACAAGTCAATGCCATTACAGTTCCATGAGAACAAACAGAACGAGGGGAACAGAATCCCACACTAACAATACTAACAATAACAAATGCAAACAAATAAACCCTCCTAGAATAGCAGTTGCATCACTTGAGGATAATGTGAACCCCCAAGTCCCGTGAAAAAGTAGAGATATTTCGTTTTGATTTATGACTTGCATACTAAAAGAGTGAGTACAAGAACCAACATTTGTGAAGAATTCTGGAAGGACATCTTCTGGGATGCTTTTGCAGGCACTCCATTCTATGGCTTTGATCTCTTTGACTTGTCTTTCCACCAGACCTTTTTCTCTGCCAAAGATTAGTGACATTCAGAAGACCTTAAAGCTCCATTTTTAGAGTGTATAAGCATTATTTCATACAATATTAACAGATATTTTCAAAGTAACGTGTACTTACGAACTTAAGTTCTATTGATTTTCACTATAGTGCTGTGTGGAGTGGTCTAAAAACTTCACCAAATCAAGTGAATTGCTTTAGAGCAGAGCAGAGCTGTCCCCAGAGCTGGGGAGCTCTGGGTGCTCCCCAGCTGTCACCTAGTGGTGATCCCAGTACCAACAGCAGCTCACTGAAAACTAAAGCTGCATCTTGGGAATTTCCAATGTCATAAAGTTCCATTTGTCCTGTATTGCACTGCTGTTTGAACTTAACCTCCAAATATAGAAGATCCATTTTAAAGATCAATTCCTTAATCTTTATTTAGGACTCTGTCAGCTCTCCCTTTGATTTGAAGACTGTCACTCACCAAAATGTAGTTGAAATCCAGATAGGAAATTCTGAAAGAAAAAAAGCATGGTATAAAAAGTGTTATAGAAGCTGTTGCTCTTCCAACCCCCTGACTGAACAGTAGTCCCCATCCTTTTTTTTGTTGCATTCTTCCTAATAACTCTTGAATTAAAGAAAAGAACTTGTGACTGTTGAGGCTGTGATTTTTATGAATTTTCCTGAGTATGAGGCTTTAGATAAAAAGCAGCACATTCCCCAGCAGATAACATTCTTCATGTGCATAATTTACAGTACAGAACTAGTCATAGAAACTAGTAAGTAGTAAATGGGGTTTTTAATTCTCAGATCATCTACAGCATAGTTTCTATTTGTTGTTTGTTTTAATTATCCATGTAGAATCTGTAAAATTAATATTATATTTGTCATGCTGTGATGGAATGTATATTTTTATCAGATAAAATGTGCATACACAGTAAAACAGAGTGCTGGGATCTGAGACTGTAACTTTCTGGCTGAGAGCAGAGCATGGGTCCTGTGATCAGAGAGTGGAGCCTTTAAAACTTCAGTGTTTAAAAATGAGAGAGATTTCTTGTGCACTTCTAGGTAGAGGGAGGGAAAATCCTTTTAGTCCAGCAAACATCTGGTAGCTCAAGAATGATAAAAAAGTACTGATTGGTTCTGACAGCTGCCTGCTTTGTAGTGGTATTTAACCAGAAATATTTGAAACAGATTGATATGAATAATGAAAGATTGCATGATGTATGACACAAATAAACTTTACCACAATTTAACTCATTAACAAAGAAACAATGTTACATAAGGAAAAATCCTTATTTACTGTTTAACTCCTTTGTGATATTTCATTTTTAATAACCTGACAACAAATCAGGTTTTTATAATAATTTTCTCCATCAGGTATTGCAAGTATTTCATTGTGAAATAGGGTGAATGGGATGTCATTGTCCTTTAACAAGTGCTGCTGATGGATGTGGTCCATTTAAATGTACAACAGAGAGCTGAACTAGATAATGAACTTATTATTACTCTCTGAGGATTACAGGTTAGTCCCAAAGGAGTGCAGTAAGCTAGAGAAAATCCATATCTACTGGCTAAACAATAGCCAGAGGGCTGACTGGAGATATTGATTTACTTTCTAGGCCATTTAGACCTTAATGGTGGAGAAAAGCTGAAGTGCTGTTTACTTTTCTGCCAGAATCGACCAAACAACCAGTCCATTTTTTAAAGACTTTTGATTGATTTCGCTTAGAGGAATTAGAGGTGATTTATTTTTAAGCTGAAAGCAACTCGTAAATATCTCCCACTACACAGGTTCCATGAGAGTAAATGTTAAGTGGAAATGCTTACTGAGAAATACTTTGCTGCAAATCAATGTGAGCAGGTAATACTCCTTGATAGGAGCAGTCAGGTGTTGGACACCTTTCTCAAGCATGGTCAAGTCTCTGGTTGTGCTGTGTGAGACACAGCATTTTTAAAAGACTTAACTTCTGTGAAGGGGTATGAATCTGATTGCTTGGCTGAATTTGTGCCAGCTGTACCCTGCTGACTTTGAAAAGGGCCATGGCTCTGGCAGTGTAAGTGGTGCTCAAGGTCAGTAGTGAGCAGCTTTAATATTTGATGGATGAAAACAGTAATTTATCATGTGACAATTGCCCATGATCCTTCATACTCAGAGCAAATTGAGCTCTAGCTCTAAGAAACAACTAAAAAAAGCAAGCTAGGATGCTGGGATTAAGTATTTTCAAAATCGTGCAAGCCTAAAGAAATGCTCCTGAGCATACTGCCACATATAGAGACACATCTAAAGAAAATAATTATATTATTTTTATTTCCTATTTACCTGTCTGGAAAAAGTCATAGGTTTATACAAATGTTTGTCAAGTGTTTTTGGGCTGTAATTGTACAAAATGTCTTGCCAAAAACATTCTTTAAAATGTTTCATGAAACTTAAAAGAGCAGAGCTGGTATGTTGATAATACTCCTGTTTAGAGATAAAGCCACAATTTTATATTAATTCCCAACACTTGGTCTACAGTTGCTACTTAGGAAAAGGGTGCAGGGACATTTTTTTGCAGTCCACTTGCAAAGATAAGACCTTAGAAAGCATTGCTGGTTCTCTTTTAACAGGTTCTCCTTTCTGTTTATTTGAAACAGTATTGTTATAACTAAACAGGCTTGGCTCTTTTCCTCCTTCCCACACCCTTCTCTGAAGAGAGTCAGACTTGGTTAATAAGCTGCTTATATTGTAACGCAGAAGCATGTACCTGTTACTTTAAAACTAGAATTACAGTCAACTCTAGGCATCTCACAGAAATGTGGAAATGGGCATCTTTTAAATCTGGAAGTTACATTTCAAATCCTCCATGTGTTTTATGCTACCTCTCCTACCAGCTAAGTACTTAACTCTATGCTGAGACATCTGATCCGGCCTTCACACCATGCTACACAGCTGAAAACTGCTGGGAAGAAGAAATGTTCAAGTATCTTCCCATTCTTTGGGAAAACCCCTAAACAACAGAAAAATAGCATTACTGTGAGGTAGAGGTCATTAGGACTTTGCACCAACATAATTTTTACTGCCTCTGAGCTTGTGAACTGACACCCAGGAACTATGGAAAAGCCACGAATTTCAGTGTGTACTTTATTCTAGTTCTGCAATATACACAAAAATGAAAAATGGTGGATTAATGTATGTTCCCTGTTGAAAATCTGAAAATGTTTGGTAGTACTTATTTTTTATTTTAAGTATGTGTTTTGTAGTCAGCACACTAAGCTCTAATGTAAGAATTTAGTACATGGTTTTGTGAAGTCCCAAGCAGAAAATTTTACAGGCTTCTTCATATATGATTTCTTCAGGCTTTTTTGTTTGTTAAGATTTGAAAAAATTTACTTGCCCTTTACTTTTCCTCAGCCTTAAAAAGTTTATGGCAGAATACATTTTGCAGACCTGAGATACTAGGCTTTTAGGCTTTAATGCACTCTTAAAATTCATTTTTTTGAAAGAAAGACAAGCCTCCAAGCTAGCTTCTGTGACTTTATACAAGTGTCAGTGGAAGTATTAGCTACAGTTCTCCTGTAACTACAGCAAACTGTGATTTTTACAGCATTTTATGTGCTGATAATTTGAAATTAGTTATTGAGTATTTACGGTTCAAAAAAAGCTGTGCGTGTATATTAGTAGAAGCTGTTTAGCTGATGTTTTCTGTATGTCAAATAACATGAAGTGATTTTAAAAAGATGCTCATTTAATATAAGCTTTTCTGTTTATTTTGTCATTGGCAGTTGGTTTTTGTTGTTACTTTTTAAATTAAATCTATAGAATGATTGAACTAGAACGAATTATAGATTAGATATATTTTAACTTTCATTTAAGAGTTGGTTGATCTGACTTAGCTAGTTAGCTAGAAAAGTATTGTCTCACCTAAAATTACAAAATTTTATACTGAAATAGTCTCCAAATTATGCAAATTTGAAGAAATCAGATCAATGCCCCCAAATGACAGTATTGTCATTCCCTGTGTTCAATTTCCTTAATAAGTTTAAGTCCTAAAGTATTATTGAATTTAAAGTACAAAATGATTACTTCCATTTATTTCAGGAGATGAAAAGCAGTGAGTAAGGATGAGGTTCAAAGAAATCTAAATCTGGGAGGTTTTTGTTGGGTTTAGATTTTTTTTTTCTTCTTTGCAAGTGCATTAGGAAAGAAAACAACAGCTGGTAGCATGGAGCTGTGAGAGATTCTAAAAAGCTGGGGTGAAGTAATGATTAGAAATGCAATATGGAGCTGTAGTGTAAAAAGTAAAATCAAAGGCACTGAACTAGACAAATATAATTTAGGCAGAAACACAGGTCTAATTACTAGGCTTGAGAGCTTAGAATTATCACCCATAAAGGTTGATTCCTCACCAATTCTCTGAGTGCAGAAAGAATCCTAGTAGACCTTGGTGCTAAATTTATGATTCTTGTAGCATATGACTATAAAATATTAGAAAGGCAGATCTTTAAAGGGATCTTTGTGTATAGTCCTGTCAAAAGGGTCTGTATAGACTTCTTTAAAGTGAAATGTATATAATCACAAGGATATTACATGACAAGCATATAAGGAAATATTTTACAGATTTATTTAAAATATGCTTTAGAAAAATTAATTGATTTCTGCTTGTTTACATGTATTTTGAATTTTAATGGAGCACAGGAGTAAAGAGTAAGTGGTCTTACTATGAACATATAATAAATGAAACTATTACATGCTGGGTATAGAAATGTTATTTGCTGATAATCCAAAAGAGTTTTTGGAGGAACAATCCTTGGTTACACTGCTTTGTACAGAGGAACAAAACCACTGTACTCTTTTAGCTTTACTCTCTGCCTGGCAACCTGCCTTGTCCTTTAAGGTGCTGTTCAATGTGGAAAGTTTTCTAAATTTTTATTGTGAAGGATAAGATGGTAAGTAATTATAGTAGTAGAATTTATTATTTATACAGCTACCATGTGCATTTTCAATGCTAAGTCCTGATTTCTACTAAGTAAAGACCTTCTGTCACACTGAAAATGCATTCTGAAGTCTCTGCACATTTACAGAACAGCATTTTTAACCACAGCTGATGACTGCGTTCAATCTTCGGGGGAAAAAAGTTGCCTAAAAATATAGACTCACAAATATAGCATTAATCATAATATTTTCAGGTTTTTAAAAAATCAGTGGCCTTTTAAAAGCAAAACTCATCCCATCCTACTCTACAAAATAGAAAGTAATGTACAGTTATTTAACAACTATGAACTTTTTTTTCCACAAAGAGAATGAAGCTTGTTCCACATGTTTCACCTGCCTGTTGTCTCCTGAAAGATCTGCACCTGAGATCCAGCAGCTGTGCTTTAACCCTTTGGTAGGAAAGCAGGTAGCAGAGTGTCCATGCATTTTCCCAGGAGAAAGATAGGTTCCATGCCTATTTTAAAATTCCTTGAAGGTGAGATTAGAGAGAAGGGACAGTTTACATTACCTTTTGAATTGAATATGCTACAGGGAGCACAGGTGGGTTCGGTTCAGATCTTGGGTTCTTCTGTGGTTAGTTAGGAAAATTCATAGCTATAAGAGTGCTTAGATGCATTGTCCTACTGAAATACTTGCAAGGATTTGTTTTGTGAATTTTGTTTTAGCAAGTAAAGTGAGAAATAATGATATTTCTATAATGTTGAAGGGCTTGGAAGGACTGTCTTCTAGCTAGGTTAAGAGTTCTGAAACAAGGTAGATTTTCAGTTTCAGATTAGAGGGCTTAATCTAGGACTCAAAAGTGTCTACCTACATATAAACTAGATGTCTGTGCTCTCACTATAGTCAGTGGAGAAGCAGTTATTTCTCTCATTAAAGTCTGGAGAGAAATTCTGCTTACTTAGGCGTGGTAAATCACACCTTCAGTTTCACTGAGTAGATGTCTTTTGTCTTGGAGGGAAATACAATGGCTTCCTACTTCAGAGGCAGACAAATCCCCTGACATGCTGAAGTGTGGTGTTACACTAAATCCCAGGCAAGCCACCTCCTCCTTAGAGGTGGAGTTCTAATAGAGGGGGAATCAGGAGATGATACTTGAAATGGGTAAGGCTTCCTAAACTCATAAACCAGCTCTTTAGTAGAAAAATAAATTTTTGACTTCTCTGAACCCCAGTCAGAGAGGCAGAGTTTGACCTGTAAAGGTTTAAATCTTTAAGGTTTAAATATTTCTGGAGGAATAATAAGGAGAAAGATTTAGTCAAAAATCTTCTACACAGTCTGATTTTCTGCTGTGTATGGTCACAGAAGAGATGCTCATTATTTGCCTTACAGCATTTCATGGTTTACTTCTTTTTCTTTTCACCTAGTCTTCTCCTTGTGTCCTACTTGGGAATGGTATAAAGCATAGTGCTTCAAGTACTTTATGGTAATGGAAGGGGTTTTTTTGGTAGGAATCTAATAGAAAGTATTGAGATACTTCAGCTTTTCAGTTAGTTAAAGTATAGGCTAGAGAAAAAGGTTATTTAATTACATAGCATCCCCTGCTTTACAGGGAAACACTGGTTTGTATGATTGTTAGTTTGCTAGTTTTCTAAAACAGTTACAGTTTTGCATGTGAAGCAGCCAATGAGGAGTTCTTCTTTCAAACCTGTCCCTGAACCTCTGAAATATCTTACACATACTACTAATGTACCTAGTGTCATGTCTGTTTTTACATATCCATATGAGTGAGTAAGAGAAAGGAATATTGTTTTTTTCCTCTGATGTAATAAAAAGATAAAATGTGGAGGTCTGTATGCTTGCTCTGAGATAGTATAATATACAGAGAGGGCTTTTTTGGTCTTTTTTTTTGTTTGTTTTGTGGTTTTTTGTTTTTTTTTTTTGCTTTCGTTCAATGAGCTTTGTTAGTTCTCTAGTATGACCAAGGCTGGTAAATGTGGAACTGCTCATAGACTTTATTTTTGTTCATGATAAAAAAACCTCTTGAGATTAATGAGTCATTGGTGCCTCAGCATCTGCTCCCAAGACTGGGGAATTTGGGAAAGAAACTGAAGACAAATATAAGCATAAAAATACATAAAATTTTAAGAGCAGAAATCTTCACGATGGTGAATGGACATGAAGGATTTAAGAAGTGTAACAGAAATGTTTATTTAGGGGAGCAAAATGACAAGATTAAATCACAGCTATAATGGAGACACTTTTTAGGTGAATATTTTGAGAAACCTAATTATATTTTGGGCTTACCAATCAGTTTGTTAAAACAAAATATTCAAAAGCAAGCATCAGAAATCTGTATTTAAAACAGATGTTAGTGGCACAGACCAGAAACAGTACCATCTTTCACAGAGAAATATCTTGTAAACTATGTCAGTCAGGTATCGCAATTTTTTTATAATAGCTAGGTTTCATAACAATTGCTGTAGGTTAACATCCAATAATTAGTCTCAGTTGAGTCAGCCACTTTTCAGTAACTCTGGAGAAAATACTTTTTATGTTCCTCATTAACATCTTGTTGCATATTGCCACAAAGCAACCTGAGGCTTTTGAATTGTTTCAAAAGTTCCTCCTGTATTATAGCGCCTAGCACATGCTCCAATGATCTTAACATTTTTCAGGTGTGTTTTCTATATTTCAATATGGAAATTTTTACTTGTATTTTAGGATAAAATATTCCTTCATATGGTTGTTAATAGTAGGTTCTCTGCTGGAGTCTAAAGTGTAAGGGGAGTATGCAAGAAAGTTATCATCATAAAACAAGAACAGGTTTCATAGCACATTAGATTAGGGCTTGTGTGTATGGTTATCAACATGGTGTTGCTCTTGTGTTTTTTTGGGGATTTTTGTTTGGTTTTTTTTGTTTTTTTGTGGTAACCCTAGCAGAGTGAGCACTTCTGGTCTGTCTACTGTTTCTCTCAGAAACTTGAACAAATTACATTCTGATCTGAAGCTCAACAAAATCAGGAAACAGTGCACAGGCCTCCAGTGAATTCATTGCACATTTTGTCTGCAAATATACAGAAAACAGATGATATTTGGGAACATCAGTACCTGTCTGACGTGTGTGAATTGACTGGTGTTCATAAGTGAACTGTCTGTGCAAATATTTCAATCCAAATGCATAGTTGGAGCCCAAGATAAGAAGTGGTTTCCTTTCTCCCCCTCCATTAATCCCCCTGTGGAGATAAAAGTTTAATTCAGGTATTTGTAAACCTAGATTTTGTCACTGAGAATTAATTCCTATTCTTAAAATTAGAATTATTTTGTTATTTTTCTCTATGCATCACTTGAAATTTATCCACATTAAATGTCATTACATTTTTATACCCCAATCACTAATTACTGCAAGGCCCTTTTGCAACTTTTCATGACTTACGTTTGCTACTGAAAATGGTCAGAGCAAGGTGTCCAGGAATGGTTTCTTGGCCAGATGTGAGAACAGAGTTGAAGGCAGGACCAGAACTGAATAGACCAAGGTCAAAGGATGAAAATTACAGCTGGAAGGAGCTGCAGAGTGTTTTGAGAAAATCGAGCAAAGAACTGGAAAAAGGGGGACAGGCAGGTGGGCAGTGAAGGTTGCAGCCCAGCTGCATGGACAACTCTAAGCTACAGTGCAAAACTGTTAAAAAGCGTTACAGAAAATGGAGTCAAATTCAGCTTTGCAGCAGTAGAACTGATAAATGTCAGGGAAAATGATCTCACAGTATTACTTAGTGGTATAAGTACTTACGCGGTAGCTTTTCAGCCATGGGTGGTATAATTTTATGATATGTGAAAATGTTATTTATTGTGTAAAACTAGAACTGGTCTACGAGGATTTTAGCTTTTCTGCAGTTATCTATATGGCCTCTGCTTATGCTCGTGCTGTAGGAGCTTAACACTTAGATTTGCCAGAAGTACAGTTGGTAATGGAAAAAGGAAAAAATTGACAAAGATGTCTCTATTAAAATCATGCCAGTCACACATAAATCTCTTATGGATGTGCATCTCCACTGGCTATTTCCTTACCTTTGCGTATGATTCATTATAAAGAAGAACAGGAATTATATGATTGTTAAGACAGAAGTAGAAAGAAAAGAACATTAGAAAAAGTCATACATTCTTATTAATATATATTATGTGCTGCAATGAAATCATTTTTACCTAAGTATAAAATTACCTAGATAATAGATTTATGAACTGTAAGAAAAGATGGAAAATATGTTGTCTGTTGAAAACTACTGTGAGAGACCTGGTAAAAATATTCTTTGTATTGAATTTTAGAAAACATTGTCTATTTTTTAGCAACTGAAATTTTATTTCTTTTATACAGTATTGAGTGTTTAATTAGATAATATCCAATGTATACAGATATTTCTATCACCAGAAATACAAAGTGCAATCTCTGTGACATATAATATGCTGTAAACTTTTACTTCACAGAATGAATTAGTTTGTAAAATCCCTCTGAGAAAATCAGATTATCGAGTCCAACCTATGACCAAACTAGGACATGGTACTAAATGCCCTGTCCAGTCATTCCTTAAACACCTCCAGGGATGGTGAGCACCACTTCCCTGGGCAGCCCATTCCAATATCTAATCACCCATTCTGTGAAGAAATTCTCCCTTATGTCCAACAGCTTGACACAGGTCCTCTTGTCCTGTTACTTGTTGCCTGGGAAAAGACACTGACACCCTCTTCCCCCCACCCCCCAGCTACAGCCTCCTTTCAGGCAGTGTGGAGAGCAGTAAGGTCTCCCTTGAGCCTCCTTTCCTCCAGGCTAAACAACCCCAGCTCCCTCAGCCACTCCTTTCAGAACTTGTGTTCCAAACCCTGCACAGCTTTGTTGTCTTTCCCTGGGCTTGCTCCTCAAGGTCCTTTCTGAATTGAGGGGCTCAGAGCTGGACACAGCATTTGAGGTGTGGCCTCACCAGTACTGAGTACAGGGCAAGAATTTCATCCCTGCTCCTGTTGGCCTTGTTCCTGATACAGGCAACATGGCCTTGGCCTTCTGGGCCACCTGGGCACACTGCATTCAGCAGGTGCATTCAGCCACACTTGTTCAGCGGCTGTTGACCAGCAGCCCCAGGTCCTTTTATGCTGGGCCATTTTCTGGCGATTCTGGCCCCAGGCTGTTGCACTGTGTGGGGTTGTTGTGGCCAAAGGGCAGGACCTGGCTCTTGGTCATATTGAACCTCATGCTGTTGGTCTTGGCCCATCAGTCCAGTCTGTCCAGGTCCCTTTGCAGAGCCTTCCTGCACTCCAGCACATCAGAACAGCAACCCAACTTGGTGTTGTCTGCAGATTTGCTAATGGTACTCTCAAGCCTCTCATCCAAATTAATAAAGGTAATAGGTGGGACTGGGCTCAGCACTGATCCCTGGAGAACATCACTAATGATGGGATGTTGGCTGAATGTGGCACCATTCACCATCAGTGTCTGGGCCCTGCCATTCAGCCAGCCCGGAGAAGAGAGCATCTGTCACATGCTCTTGGATGTATGTCTTGCATGCTGGGACTCATTAAACCAAAAGCAGCAACTTCAAACACACCTTAGTAAGCTTGTTTTCCCAAAGAGACATTTTTTCCCCCCATACATTGGGAATCACTTTCATTTTGCTTTATGGTGTAAGTATCCACAAATTGAAGAAAATCATAGAATATTTTGGGTTGGAAGGGATCTTTAAAGATCATCTAGTTCTGACCCCACTGCCATGGGCAGGGACACCTTCCACTAGCCCAGTTGCTCAAAGCCCCATCCAACCAGGCCTTGAACAGCGCCAGGAATGGGGCATCCACAGCTTCTCTGTGCATCCTGTCCTAGTGTCTCACCACCTTCATTGTAAAAGAATTCTTCTTTGTGTCTAATCTGAATGTAGTGGTTTTCAATTTGATAGAATTATAAATAATAATAAACCTTCCATAGAGCTAGATTATTCCCAGCTGTATACTACATGGAATTTATACTATCCTCTGTCGTGTCTGGTAATAATAACCAATGTCAGTGACAATATTGGAAGAGATGTTCAGCTTTTCTGCCCATCATGACGTTTCCTACACTCCTAGTTTCATTTTTAGACCTTATTATCTGTATTGTCAACCTTAAGAAATATGTGTTTTTATGTGGGTCTCCTTTAGGATTATTTTATTTTTCTTCTCTTCTGTGCTTTATCATCATAATTTTTTCAGTGCTGCAGAACTTCAATGCATTTCAAAAATTAAGTTCTTATCTTTTCCTCATTCCTCTCCTTTTTTCCCTTTGTACTGCTCACAGTTTCTCCTCTGTGGAAATATACCTCCATTTCAGCACACTTTTCTGGTATTTTTGGTTCCCTGCAGAGGTGGTTCTACACATTATTCCACATTTGCTTGGAACAAAAGAGTGAACAAGGGAGAAAAGGAAAGTAAAGAGACCTGTTCCTTTTAAATACATAGCATGAGTCTGTGTCTCTGAGCACCTTCGAGACTTGTGGTGGATGAGATGATAAGCATCTGCTCTTTATGGTTTCTTTGCTACTTTTTTTTTCCTGCCATAGAATTTTCTTTTTTAAATTCATTGCATTCTGTACATTGTTGTTCATGAATGCTGCTCTTAGAATGGGAGCTTTATGCTGAAAATTCTATGAGTTTATGATACAGATTGAGATCAACTCTTGACACTCACTGACAAAGAAACAGTACTTTTGCAACAAAGGTGGCATAGTCTTTAAAAAGGTATTTTCAGAAAGCAGAGCTAGGAGATTATATTTTGAGGAACAATATACTTTCTGGAGGAATTAAAGTTTTGCTTGTCCATGAGCAGACATTCTTACACAGATTTGTAGAGGTTACTTCCTGGCAGTGGACTTTTCAAGGAATTTACCTTGGAAGACTGAAGAATTCTAGTACTTTCCTGGGTTAAAAAAATCTCTAGTATAGATTAAAGGATAAAAGTTGACAGAACTGGAAACAAAAATTAGTTGTTTCTCTGCCAAAGAATATGGCAAATAAAGCCTTTCCAGAGTCTATTTCCAAGTGGTCATAATATGATTAAATTCTGTATTTATTTTCTTGCAGATGGCTGGAGAAATATTCTTGATGCAAGGCCATTCTCATGCTAAATTTTAAATCTCTGCTCAGAAAGTGTAGCTCTATTAAAAACGTTCAAAGTGTATGTTATCAAACACTCTTAATATAAGCAATTGTACATGTTTTTAATCCAGTTGTTTTCAAAAATGGTCTAAGTATTTCAGCTGACATTTTACAAAAATAACAGAAATTTTCTGATGCAGAAATTTTAGCTGAAGTCATTGAAGCTTGACACTGCATAAAGTGCAAATAAATAAAATAAATATAAACAGTAAATATAAGAAGTGTAAATAGGATATGGTAGAAAGTGTAACAAACTTCTAAATGTAGCAATAAGCTCTTGCCTCAAGTGAAGACAGTAAATGCCAGAATAAGAATTTGTTACTGAAGTTAAAGGTATTCCTTTTATTGTGACCTGTTATTAGCAGCCCATAACTGGTCTATTGTTCCACATGTTCTGACAGAGTGTTCATACTGCAGTGAAGTATAGATGCTCTTCAGGTGTTGAATAAAGTATTTACTATTTCCATATTTAGATACAGGACAATTTTTCAATGACATGCCTTGTAATTGCTTAATCAGAAAGGTTATATAAAATAGTTTTAGCAGTAGGGGGGTTTCTGATTAACTGATAATGGAGCAAACCCATATCACAGACTATTTTGATTATTTTACCTTGATTACCAAATATTAGTCTGAACTTTCCCAAGAAACATATCTAAGTTTCTAAGTCTGATATTTATCCACAGTACAGAAATACTGTAAGGAATGGCAGTATTAGCCCTTTTATAATGTTGTTAGGACCTACCCCTGAAGGTGAGAGTAACTGAGGTTTTTGTTAACAGATCCCTTGGGTAGATCAGAGTGAAATGACATGGAATGACCAGTGTTTATGTACACATAGATAATACCACCCGTGGATCTAGTGATGAGATTTGATTGTTGCATTATTGAAGTGCTGTCCACAGTCTTGATCTGTCAGGGGTGAGGAAGCCCCTGAAACATAGTTCAGTGGGTTGATATATGTTCAGTTTCAGGTAGGAACACAAGGTACCTCCCCTGGACAGTTTGACACTGTCTATGGAAACACTGTGGATCATGTTCAGTCCTCTGGTGGAAGGTGCGAGAAAAGAGTCTGGGGGCACTTTGGGGATATTTGATGGTTTATGACATCTTCTAAGACATTACAGCTCCTTGTCATATCCACTTGGTTTAGCCAGTTATTCCCCATCAGAAGGGACAAATACCTTCAGGACTGTCCTGGTACTTCCTCTTGACCAGAGTTTTATGCCTGAGCAAGATATGTAATGGAGGACATTGGCCTGATAAAAAGTATTATCCCATATAGCAAGATCTTCTTACCAACCTCTTCCTTTACTTGGCTCAAACCCCAGCTTGTTGCTAAACAGACTGGTTTGTTGTGGTCCTCCTCTAGTGCTCACCCCCTCTGCACCTGGGCTGTTCTTAGGTCACCATCACACACCCAAAACCTCTCCTCCTCCCCTTTGGTTGGGGGATGCAAACCTGGCCTCAGCAAAGCACCTGCTGCTTTTGCAAATGGCCAATTGCATGAGTCATTAACCATAAACATTTCAGTCTCCCACCGCTGTTGTGTGAATTTATTTCATCACTATTAAAGATCATTCCACTTATCAGAACATTGACCAATACTTAAAAATGTGGAACACTGGCAGAATAGAAGGTGTTTATGTTCTTGAAGTACAGTTTTGTTTTGTCATTCCTACACCTGTAGGCTGTATATTTTGACATAGTGTAATACAATAGCAAGATAGCTCAGCCTTTAATCATGATTGATGTTTTATTTATATTGTAAACTCTTTCAAAGTTCAAAGCATGTGAAAAAACCCCAAAAAACCAAATTCTTTCTTGTTGAATAATCTATTCCCTTTCCTATTCCAACAAAACCAGTGTTGGAAAGAAGGAGCAGACTTCAAACTTATTTTTGGTCATCTCCTTTTAAAAGCTGAGAAAAGTCTAAATCATTTCCTCTGGGAGAGAGAAAATATACCTGACAGCAGCCTGTGATTCAGTTTCATACAGTTTTAATGTGGCAAAATTGTCATTAAATATGTATTTGTTTAGCAGTCTAAAATTTACTTAAATTGTGAAAGAAATTAGAATGGCCATGAGAATAGTTCATTAATCTTCTTTTTGCTGCTATATTGATAAGGAGATGAGCTTTACCTCTTTGAAAGAGGAATGGAAGTGAAAGATATGAACTAGAGGTTGGGGGTTTTTAATTATTAGAAAATTTGTAATATTTACTAGAATAATAATACTTGTCTTGCTTAGGAAAATTTCAGTATAATTTCTCTGGAGTTCTTTGTATAACTCCATTTTGTATCTCTATGGAAAGTAATACAATCCTCTGTTCAATAAAAGATATAGTGCATTTGAATAAAACCACAAAAATTTAATCTATTTCATGGCTTGTAAAGGAAATTGGTGCATTATTTGAAAATGAAACACAAAATTATTTGTATCTACATCTATCTTTGCATTTGAAAAGCTGTCAAGTAAGCTATCTCTCTGTGTTTAAAAACAGTCTACTAGAGAATGGAGAACAGGCTTACAATACATTTTTTGGCCTGACAGACTCTTATAGGTTACATTTAAATTACCAGAAATCAAAACCTCACCTGAAATATTTACTTAATCTTCAGTTATGGGGTTCTACAAAATTTAGATTTATAGATCTAAATAGTAATCCTTGAGTGCATTGACAATGCTGGGTTTTGTGTAGCTGAGCTCAAAATACCTGAATTTGCACAGTATATTCTGAATGACTCAAAAAATATATGTCTATTTTAACTTTGTGTAAGTCAAAGAGATTTTTATATAGAGTACTAACAAGTGAGTCAATTTAAAGCAGTCTTTTAAATAAAGAAGAAGAAATGATTCTTCGTTTGGGGTAAAAGTAACTGAACAGGAAAAAGAAAGGTTATAAAGAGAAGACACATAGGCTTTTTTATCTTAATAATAGGATCAAAAGACATTGCAAAGTAATTTTATTAATACTTACATCAAGGTTTTGTTGGTCTTGGTTTTTTGAGGTTTTTTATTTGTGGATTTTGTTGTTTGGTTTTTGGGGGGCTTGTTTGGTTTGGGGTTTTAGTTTGGTATGAGGGGGTTGTTTGGTTTTTGGTTGGTTGGTTGCAGGTTTTTTGTTTGTTTTTATTATTGATCATCCCTTTGTAGAAAATAGTGGGAAAATAGAGGCATCCATATTTTCCAAAGGCACCCAATGGAAATTCAAGACTTAGTTCACATTTCTTTGGAAACAAGAGGTTTCTAAATTTCTTCGTATATGTTGGTATAAATAGAGCACTTGATCCCAGGTCAGTATGGCAGTGTGCTAGCTAAATGCAGGTATGGAGGAACATACTTGGATCACTTCCATTCATTGACTTAAGAAATCTGGACCTGAATCGGGCCAGAGCCCTTCTGGTTGTTGGAGCTCCTTTGAGAAGATGCCATTTATCTGAGAGAAGGTTCTCAAAAATAGTTTCCAAATATTTTCAGATTTTCTGTGTAAAAATCTTTGGAAATTCCTGTAAATTTTTCCATCGGAAGTGTGTCATTTCCTTATTACTTTTCTCTTCCCCACTTTGTGTAGGCTGCCAGGTTGGACATCTTTACAGCCTTCTGATGCTGCACCAGGAATTGCTGGCTCTTAGACAAACAGGTTTCTGGAAATGGCCAGTACTGCAATACCTCTTCTTACTTCATGATTTTAAGAGTCATTAAGTAGATTTAACAACAATTAAGTAGTCTCTTATATGTAGTTTGAAGTAAGTAAAAGTAGGATTTGTACTTTTGACATGTTTTACAGTCATCTACATTTTTGTTTCATTCTTCTCTACTTCTAGCTCATGCAGACTCTTGTTTTCAAGTTAGAAGCACAATGTGCTGTGCCTGTGCTAGAGAACAGTTTATACAAGTGGAGAAACTGTGTTAATATCTGATTCATAAGTGGGAATAATGAATTCTAATTCAGTATCTTTTGTTGCGGTTATTTAGCTTCTTTTTTTTTCATTACAGATTATAATAATTACTCATGGGAGTTCACAAAAAGTACACATACTTGTTTGAAATGGTGCTGTTGGCGTCCTGATTGTATTTAACAGTATGCAATAAATCTGGTAAAACAGAAGTTCAGTCTTTATGTATTTAAAAAGAAAAAAGTGTAAATTGTGCCTGCTGTCATGATAAACTAAGCAATTTACTGGCATTTAATCTAGTTTTATTTTCCTCTGGAACCTGTTAATGAACTTCAAGATGCAGGTCTCATTGCCCATTTAAAATGTGTCCATGAGTGAATTACCTGGTAATACAGCTCTCCTTCTGCAAAATATCTAAAGATTGTTAGATCTGGAATTTTTATTTCCTTCCAGTATTTCATCTGTCATCATCTACAATAGGCGTTTGCCTTTACTTTTAACTAGCTTAAGGCAAGCTACATTTTTTCTTGGCTCTTGTTCATGATGGGATTGCCCTGCTTGCACATTCTACTACTCTGCAGGATAAAGATGTTAACTGGGAATCAGAAATCATATAGTAGGTGTAAGACATGAGATAAAATCGATACATTTTTCTGAGGCATGTCACTGGTTAAGTGACAAAAAATATTCTGATAGTCACTGAAAAAGAAAAGTCAAAGGTACATTTGAACCTGTCAGTTCAACATATTCCTGTTATCCCTTTAGGGGATATCATACAACTTGACACCAACATTTAAGCTTTGAAAATTATGAGCTCATCTATTTCAAATGGGATGTCACATGTTCCCAAGCCTTTGCCATTACTTATAGTGGAAGACAGGATGATCACTTTTGTCACATATTGATAGTGAATAAGATCTTTCTTTTTTTCTTTTCTTTTTTTTTTCTTGTTTCAGAATGAAGAACAAATTTTGGTATTTTGAATTTGGCACTTCGGAAACTTTCTCAGCCACCTGTAAGAAGCTGCATGAATCTGTAGAAATAGAAGTAAGAAACTAATTGTTGCCTTTATCCTTGGAATGTCACTAGTTTGGCTGAAATGCAGGGAGCAAGGGCGCAGAGTGCCTGAATCCAACAAGGCAAAGCAGTGCACATCCTTTTGACCCTATATTCCAAAATATTATTTTTATCATGTCTATTTGTAGTGTAGCCCTGCACACTGGAACAAAGTTCAGTTTGATGATTAGTGAAGTCTTAATACAGTAGACAAGGTCAAAAGGTGAAGTATAACATTAGAAATCAATAGGGAGTGTGGCTAGGTCAGGTGGAAAAATGAAAGACTGTTGGAGGGAGTGAGAGCTGCTGCAGGATTAAAATAAAAAAAAATAATCTTATTATTTCTAGGTCCCAAGGTTTTATAACCTTTAAAACTCAATTCCCTAAAATTGTACGTACTTTCCTGAATAAAGGTTAAAGAATATATATATTTTTTGAATTATTCCCCTTCATTAAATAGCTTTTCTCTCTGCACAAGGGGTCATCTTTCCATTATACATTGAACATTAACTAAAAAGACACAGGATACTTACAGACAAAATGGGAATTTAAAATAATGTGCCACTGCCACTGTGATGGCTGCTAGAGTAAGTGGCTGAATTACATAAACTGTTTGGGCATCTGATGTTTATGAATAAGTACATGAAAAATGAGAAATGAGTGAAGATAAAAACCTGAGAATTTAGGTTAAATAATGAAATCATTTCTCAAGAGGATTGTGGTGCTTTTCCTTTCCAGTAGTAATGAGAAGCTGCATGTGTCAGTGGAGTATTTGTATAGTAGCATGAGGCACTCAGAGAGGTCTGGTGGGAGCTATGAGAGTCCAGTCTAAGCCTCCTGAAGGGTGAATTCTGAAATGATCTGAAGGAACCCTGTACCTGATAGCAGAACAGTAGCAGAGAATACTGAGACTGAAACTGTAAGACCGGCAGTGCCACACTTGCCTGTTATGCTGTTATGTTTCTCTTTGAAGTGAAAACCCGCTCCTCACATGTTAAATTAAAATATAATAAAAATTTTAAAAAACTCCACTGAAAACTTAACCAAAAAATCACCCTTGCTTCCCAAGAGAGTGCTTCACACACATGATTTTAAGGAAATGTAGCATGAAAAGTATTTTATTAGTTATTGGAAGAAATGCTTTCCTGGTTTGATTAGATTTGAATAAACTGCAAGTTAAATGTACCTTTTGATTAAATACAAATTGAAGAGCAGGCTTTCCCAATAAAATACTTATATCTAGAGAAAGTCATACATATCCTGATACATATTAAAATGTGAACTTTATTATTTTAACCATTCAAAGAATGATTAAATGTTAACATCACAAAGCAAACAAGTAGGTATACAAGTTTGTGGTGCTGCTGCTATCAATTGTGTAATTATTACGTATTCATGTCAATAGCTATTATTACCAAAAAAGTGTTACATTGCCAGTATATGAGGCACTTTTCTTAATACTCACTTCATCTATCCTAGTCATTACCATTAGTCATACAATTAGAAACAAAAAGCATAGTTTCCAAGGTTTACAAGAACTGTTAGGAGGTGGTTATTTGTGTATTTTTTTCCAATGAGTAAATTACATTGCTTGCCGATATGCTTGTATCTAATGTTTCTTGTTTGAATATTGTCAGCATTTTAGTCTGATTTTTAACCAGATGCCCCTTGGGGATGTCACTGTAAATGGGAGGTTGGTGCATGAGACCACATTTTACTTCACATAAAATGCACAAAGAATGTGCTTGCTCTACAACCAAATTTTGAATGAACAAAGCCTGAGAAGATTAAGGATCTGTATCTCTCAGCTGTTAGACAGTGATCAAATGTTCTCTGGGCAAATATTTGTTTAACCTTGTATTTGATTTCTAACCTAATTAAGCTTGGTTTTTCTCACATACATTCTTCACTTGTGTTCTGTATGTTTTCTTCTGTGTGAGATGCAGAACAAAGTTGGACATAACATTCTTATGTTATCCAGAATAACATGTATTTTGTTTTCAAAATCAGATGTAAGAAGTTGAGGAGAGGTTCTAAAGGGAAAGAAACCAAAATGAAAAAAACAAGCAAACAAAAAATAGGACAAAATTAAGTATTTATTTGCAATAATAATATGTCAGTAAACAAGGCTGAAGATTTTACAATTTAGAGAACTTGCAGTTTATTTCCACTTCAGAAAAAAAAAATGAAAGCTATGTGAAAGATATTTAATGAGCGTAGGTATAGATGTGGTGTAAAAGTGGCATAGGCCATACCTGCAATGCTGTGAAAGCATAGTGGGAGCAGTGTAAGCCTTCTATACCGCCTGGTGTTAATGGGTAATAGAAAGGAGTTTAAAACATTCCTGTACTCTTGACTGATATTGCCCTTGGTTTCACAGCAAAGCCTTAATATCAGTTCTTTTCAGGCATAGATATATCTTTTCTCAAAAGAGACATGATCTGAAAATAATTGATACGATAAATAAGGTATAAACAATAATACCCAAGAAGTGAATGAGGCCAGAAAAGAAGGCAAAAAAGAGTTAGAAGAGCTAGTGTTTCTCTTTTGTCTAGGTAGGCATACTCCACATTTTAAAAGTATGCTTTTGTTTTTAACAGCATCATTACATTATTTGAAATAAAAAGAAAAAAGAAAAGGAGCAGAACACGTGTGTTTTGTTTTTGTAGCATATGAATGTGTTGGAACTATGCAGAGCTACCTGTAGGGCAAACTTTTTGTCTGTGTAGGAACAAAAGAAATGGTTCTTTCCTAATTCAGAAAGTTGCTCATCACTGGGGGACTCTGAGGCCTCCTCACATAATTGTCTTAGTGTACTACCTGCTGTGCTCAATATTGAGTGAAAATGGAAGCTAGACCCCGCACCATCCTATTTCACAATTCTTCTTTTATTTAAATAATTCCAGTCAGTTTGGGGGACGCCAGACCTTTATAAATTAACAGCAGGGAAATACCAAAGGTGTCAGATTGCATATTTATCATCTTTCTCGTGTAATACTTAAATATGTATTAAGAAGTGACTGACATAAATTAGGCAGATTTCAGAAGCCACAGGCCGTGGCTTGTAGAGGACCCCCTTCTGCTTGACATTTCATCCTTGTCAAAGATCAAATTATTTTAATTTAGGCTGCAAATTATAAGAAATGAAGACTTCTTTGTGGGAATTCCCTGTGGTAATCTGACTTTTGTTGTTACTGCTGCTTGTCAGTGTGCAAAAGATATAATATGCATGCAAATAAGGTTAAAAAATATGTACTATCTAATTATCCAGCCAGTACATTCCACTTGAAGACAGTGGGAGGCCTGACACACAGTATGTGTTTGATTCATTGAGGCCTGCAGGGTATTTACACAAGATTACTTTTAATTATGAAATTAATATCTGTTTATCTAGAATGTATAGCAGTAAGTGAGCATACACATGAGCAGAATTTTTAGCAAAATAAATCATCTTAGTATTTAAAACATATAAAATACTGGGGAAAACCACAAATTTGCTTCCAAAAATGACATTGAAAACCTAGGCCCTTATTCTTGTAAGAAAAATGTCATTAAAAAGTTACACTTTGAATTATAGTAGTTGCCACAACTGCCAATTCACTTTCAGATACGCCTTTTGACTTTAAAGTTTTCCCTGTATAAATGTAATCCACAGGTTTAAAATTTGATTCTTGAAGAGCAGATATGAAGTGGAAATCTTAGTGTTGAAATTGTTCTCTCTCCAAATTTGTGCTCTTCTTAGAAGAATTAAGATGTGGGTGCATTATAATACAGTTCTTTTTTATGATCTCAGAAAGTTTCAGAATAAACATTATTCGCAGTTATTCTTGCGTTGTACTTGGCTTTTCTTCTTCAAAGCTGCAATAAAGTTTTAGGCAGAGAGGAAGAAGTGCCAGTGACCCACAGAGCAGCAAGCTGCAAGATGTCAGTGGACTGCTACTGAGGCATGCTTAATTATTTTTCCCGTTTTCTCCCTAATTATTGTGTGTTGGAATTGTAAAATAATACCCTTAATGAATTTGAAATGGATGACTGGATCCTCTACAAGCCTGCAGAACATTGCAGGAGTAGGATCAAATGTTTTAAAAATATGCTGCTCTACACTGTGGTCTGTATGACTTGTCAGGATATCAATATGCTCTATCTATGTTGTGAGTAATGAAGCTAATCCTTCTCCAGCCAGGGGGCCAGTACATGAATCCTGGGCAACTCTGGCTGGTTCAGTGAAATAATGAGTAGAACTGGGTGCTTTGTTTTCCACCTGCAAGTTTCCACTGTAGTAATATGAAGTTGTGGTTTATTTTCTCCTGTGGAGATTCTTCAGTATTTTGATACATTTTATATGAGTTAAGAACTTCCGAATGTTGGTAGAGAGGAGGACTTAGCTTGAGTAAATTATAGCCAGTGAAGGCTAGGTGTATTAAGCTAGGTTCATCTCATCCAGTGTATCTCAGGTGAACTGTATTCGCAAATGGTGGGGTTCAACCACCTGAGAAAATGCTGCAATTTAATGCTGGGCAGGCTGGTGTGTTAAGATCCCTGAGCCATTCTCCAGAAGTGAAAAATATGGTCCCTTTATAAGATATAATTGAACCCAGATTTAGCATAGAAATGTACTTGTATAAAATGTCTTAATGTCCAGGTTTGCCATAGGAAGCATGAGAAATACACGCTAGTGACACAAGATGGCTATAAATCCATCACTGAAGGGACTAACCTGTAGACTAAGATTACTTCTGTGTGTCCAGTAAGTCTTGGAAAGGTTTTAGATCACTAATGCCTCTTCTTTAGCTCCACATCCTCTGTTTTCCCTTAGCAGTGATGCATATTTCAGAGAACTGATTGGTGAAGGTTCTGGGGTAAGGATTGCTGCAGCTGCATCAGGAATTATTGTACCCATTTCTACTGATTTTAGTTATTGCTAGGAGCCACTAGTCTGCCATAGCCCTATGTTGATATGCTTGTTGTGCCTTTGGATTGAAATGAATACCTGTGTGCTATTCTGTGCTCCTGGGGCTTGCTGAGAGCCTTTTCCATAAGTCTGTGTATTCTCTGCCTGCAGGGACTTTGTATTCCATCTGTTGGGGAAGGGACTCAGATGCAAGAGTTACAAGTATCACTGCAAAATCATAAGGCAGAAAATTTAGGTGGAAATGGCAACAAAAACTCCAGTTATTGATAAAGAAATGTTGGTAACATAAATGTTTTTCTGCTAATATCTGTAGTGAAGCTAGAAATATATTTCACTTAGGTCAGTGAATAGGTATCAGCTAATAAGACAGTAGGAAATGGTCCCACACTTAGGCAATCAAAAGCTGAACAGCAATCCTATAATAACTTATGATTGATGATCTGTTCTTATCTCATACCTCCTTTTCAGACACAAGTATATCTCTTAGGTGTAAACATTGAATAAACTATTAGCAGTGTTAAGAATGATAAATTGCTGAAGAAAAATATCTGAGAAAAAGAGATTCAGATTTTTCTTTCTCTCTTACTGCTTTCTCTCTTTTTTTCTTTTTTCCTTTTTTTCCCTTCCTCTCTAATCAGTGTGATGGAATTCAGCTGGACTTAATCAATATCTCTCTGGAAGGAATTGCCATTCTAAACATCCCAAGCATGCATGGTGGATCGAATCTTTGGGGAGAGACAAAGAAAAGACGAAGCCACCGTCGGACAGAAAAGAAGAGGTCAGATAAAAGAACCACCGTTATAGATGCCAAGGAATTGAAGTTTGTGTGCCAAGGTAAGCTTACAGATTGATAAAGGCTATCTGGCTACATAATGTCAACTTGGTTATATGATTGACCTTGTCAAGGAAAAGGACAGACAGTTCTTAGATATTTTCTTTACTGTGCATTTAGCTTTTCTGGTGGGAAACACTGCCAGAAGGGCACAAAGATGTACTGTCACTTGCAGTCTCTGTACTTGCAAACCTGCCTCAGATACTACCTGTTAAGCAGACTAATCACACCATGTGGCCGTGTTGGCTACTGGGACATTCAGTCTAGAAGTAGTTGGAGATTTTGGAGTTGGAAGGTGCTTCCTGAGCCTTTATAATGTTTCTTAATGTTAGTGAAGAAACTGACATTAAGTTACCTAGGGATAGTTGTGCCCTGATTCTAACAAGCTTTGGCCAGAGGCGAGGGAAATCACTTCAGAGTAAAAAGAGCAAGCTATCTATACATTTTATGTTACTGTGTTGTAATGCTGTATGAATCCTTGAATACATATGCTGTAGTTGGCTTGCACAAGCATGATCATTTTTTCAGGGTTCATATACTTTCCTGGTGATTAGATGCCCTTACTCAATAAATTTTATTATTAAACATAACTCTTGACAAAACAAATAATAAATAACAATTGCTGTTCTTCTCTGAGAATCTGAATACTGTGCATTTTAACATTTGACTGCACATCACAAGCCTGAGTGATTATAAGCCATCATTCTCTTCACACCAAAGGAATGAACAGTTTGGGTTTTGTTTGTTTGTTTTCTCTATTTATCCTACAAAAAGGATTATCTTTTGCTTCAGAGTAGCTTCTTTCTTCTCCTCATTATTCAGACTTTATAACGATCAGGACTTAACTGTCTATTCTGTTGGGATCCTTTTCCTAGTTTTGAATATCCGATTTTTACATTTCATCAGCAGTGATTTTTAAGTCACTAGTTATAACATTGTTCATTATTATGTGTTTTAGTTTTACTTCAGCTAAATTATCTGGATGACAAAAGTTTAGGAATAAAGTAGTTCTTTATGGCTTAGAGGCTGCAATAAGTACTTAGCATTCAATTTCTGTGAGCTCTAGCAATGGTACTTATGTTCTCAGTATCTCAGTGTGACTTAGTGATCACTCTCTCAGCCGAGGTCTCACCAGGCACTAAGCTTCTGCATGTGCTACAATTCTGTGTTATGCTCTGATGTTCAAGAGATGGAGGCTGCTTGGTGAAGGGCTCACCAAATTTTTTCCTTTTGTTTTGCTCCTGAAGACAGGGAGACAGGACATTTATCCTCTTGATAGTAGTGAAACAGACATTATCACTTCTTTAATTATTCAAATTATGTGCATCTTTGATACATATTTAACACTGATTTCAATCTACTGACGATAATTGATGTATTAAAAGGGCATTGCAACACTCAATTTCCATTTTCCTGGACAGGATAAAATAAAATTACAATAAAAATATTAAAGACTGAATAAAATTTCCCATGTTATCTGTCGAAGTGTTCATAACACAGACATTAAGCACCTTACTTTAGAAAAACTGTTCTCATCACTTAGTTTCTAATCACTTTCTATGCACTGTGGATGGAAGTAGCTTTATCCAAAGGCAGTTTTAAAGCATAGGTTGACTACTCAATATCTAAAACTAGATCGCCTCTCATATCACTGAGTACTATGAGATAGTATTATTGTTTGCATCTTCTCTAGCATTCCAGTGCTGAGCAGGAGTGAAATCCTTCTTGGATTTCAGAGTGGTCCATATTTATTTTGTTCCAGTTTGCAACACTGAGCAGTCTTGAGCATGTAAAGTGGATTCCTTTTAAAGGTGTGAGGTGTGTGGGGATGGGAGCTACGTGCTCTACTGCAAGTGTGTGTTTAGCCCATGAAACCAGGTTAAAACAACTCAAAGTAAAACTCAAAAATGAAGGTAGTGAAAACTGAAAAATGAAGGTGAACATCTCAGAACCAACTGATTAGCTTAATGGGCCCACTCCTATCTTATACTGCAAAGAACAGTCACTTAATTCTACTAGCTAAGACAGATTCTTAGGCTGAATGTGCTTCTTCAACTCAGAATTCAAGATTATTGCTGAATAATGGAATTCAATCAATTTTATGTCTACGCTTCTCAAATAGTTTTGATAAATCTGAATCTACTCACTGGGGAAATAACTGACTCTCACTTGAAAACGTTATGATTTTTTCACTAGCTGATTATTTTCTTTGGCACTGTGTATTTTTGGCACATTGTACTCTAGTTTGAAGAAAACATTTTGCAAGCTATTAATACCTGGTGCAGAGATAGGTATTGCTGTGTTGAGAACCATGATAAATACATACCTGCTTGTTAACTTCTATTTATTAACTTATTCTGAATAAACATCCTTGTAGTTATTTTTATGTCCAAATAAAGCATCTAATCATTTGACAACTAAGCACTGCACTTCCTAGGAGAGAGCAATCAATCCTCATGTTTTCCTATGGATACCTATATATGTGTATAAATATATATATATATATATATCAAATTTTGGTGTTGAATTTTATTTGGTTTTTTTACATCTAATTTTTAATGGGACTTCTGAATAGGATGCACATTTACTTTTAGACTTTTTCAATTGCAGTACAACTGTGTATCAATCTGTACTCTTATCTCTGCTTTTCTGGTTTTATAACTTGACCACAAATACTTGAATTGAGGTTAGGACTCTAAGCCCTTAGGTGGGGTACTTGTATGGACTATTGGAAGCTGTCTCCTCACTCAGGTTAGTTTGTTGCCCTGGAGCATGTTGAGCAGTCCCAAGGAGGACTTCTCAAACTGCCCAAGAAACCTCTATAAAGTCCTGCTGCTGTCTTCCCGTGCTCTCATGTACATGCAACAAGATCATCACTGCAGGAAAAAGGGTCAAATTTCTGCTAGATCTTTTTTCTTTCTTGGGTATCTGCACAATGCAGGGAAGGTATATTTCTCTGAGCCCTCTCCCCTCTTTCTTTTCTTTCCTGTTTAGCATTGCCACCTGTTGATGTAAAAAGGCTTGTCTTTTCTTTGCCCTTCCCATTATCCTCCTCTGCACACACAATAGCCAGACCACAATTTGCACTTCAAGTAATCAAATGGGTGTCTGCTTAGGAAATAATGTGATTACGTGCATGTTGTCTGAAAAACAATGTATTGAAATTGAGTGGTTTAAAATATGCACTACTTAAAAACATTCCGTGCTTATCTTATTAGGGATTTGTGCATGTATGCTAAAGAAAAACATTCTGCAGTCATAGCATATGTGTTCCTATGTATTGCATTTCTGTCTAACTAGTAATATTTTAATATAAAACATGTATGAAAATATATTTGTCTGATTAGCTTATTACTAATTGGAAAAAAACAAACATATTTAGCTGTAGCATACTAAGTACTATCATAATCCTTGTTAGTGGAAAAAGTACTACAGATTTCATTTCAGCTCCTATGCAGAAGTAGAGAGGGTCTTTCATCACATTTTATTAGGGTAAAACTCATGTGGGTTTTATGATTTAATTTCATTTTAATTCCTAATTTATCAGTACAATTTCTATTGTAAAATGTCAATGTATTTGGAAAAAATTTAGCTACAGGTATATGTGACAGTTTGTGAAAGTAGATGACTTACTGTTTTGACATTATGAATTTCACACTTGCAAGGTTTCCAATTGTTGTTTTATTTAAAATATTCTAGTATGTACATATCTATGATACATCTATCCACAGGCCATTTGCAGATTTTAGACCTTACAGTGAACTACCCGTTATTTAGATAGGACTTCTTTTTGGATATTCACAGATACTGATAAATGCCAAAAGTCAGTAGTTTGAAAAGATTAACATATTGCATAGAAACAAAACTATGAGTTGAGAAACATAAATGCAAATAAGTGCACTACTTGGTTGCAAATTGCATCCAAAACAAGTTAAATTATGACAACATGTCTTGCATGAAAAAATATATGCCCCTTATGTCAAGTTTTGAACAGTTTTCTTCCTCACAGAAATTCTAAATAAAATTTTAAAACCTTTTGTGACAAAAAGGAGGTTTTAGGGTTTTTTAAATCTCTCCAGTAAACTTTTTGTTAAATGAAGTTTCCCTTGGGGTGGAAGTTGTTATGCTTTGATTTCATTGTTGAAGTTCTATTAGAGCCCTATTCTGAAATGGGATCTCTTTTAGTCTCTTCAGATTTAATGGCAGAAATATATGTAACTTGTTTTTGCACGAGTGGTTCCACTCACCTCAGTGGACTCAGGCTTGAAGACAATACATATTATGAAACCTTTAGACTATAAATATTTCAGTGAAATACTTTTTTCATATTTATTTTGTACATCACCTGGCACTGATACTTAACCAAGTCCTTACCAAGTTGATCTGTGCACCTTGTTAAGAGCTACAGGGAGCTGTCACTCCATAGACTATTAGATGAATTCAAGACAATGTGCATTCATATCACAGCACCTAGGCATAAACCAAGCTTACCAATATGATTCAGTAACTCTGTGTGGAAATCTCTTTTAATAACTGCATTATGACTTTCTGAATGGAAATGCAGAAGCTTTGGAAATGGAATAATGTGTATGCAGGCACTTCACAGCAGTTAAAAGCAGTTCAAGACATGCAGAGACTGTGAAGGCCTTAAAACACTTCAAAATATCCATAAACATTAAGAGAATAGAAAATGCCTTTCTTATTAGGTGTCAAATTCCACTCTACAGGGAGTGAGAAGCTTCCCTATAGATCGGGGATTGCTGACATGCTCCCTAAACAGCTTATAACTTTGTGAGCTAGCTGTCTAATTTAATTTATGGAGGTCTTTCATAACCTGTACTCTGGCTAGGTGACCTTTCCTTGTTGAAAATGTTGAAACTGTGTACTATATACACAGTCTGTGTAATATATACACTAAATATACACAGTGTATATTCGTTATTGATAGACATTTAGTTATTTTTGACGTGGTAAGGCATGCATAATGAACTCTCTATAATAATATTTTTATTAAATGTTATTGTCGATGTCATGGGTACATAAGGTAATAGTCCTTACTTTGTATCTTCTTTAGACAGCTTTTTACAATGTAGACATTAGCGCCTTACTGCAGAGAAGAAAAAAAAGCTAATTAGAGCTATTTCATAGCTAGTCTATGTTAAGATATTTAACTTTACACATTATTCTAAGCATTAGAAAAAAATTATAAATTTATTCAAACAGTATTTTTCTTGTCCATGCATGTTCCACATCTATTCTGAAACTTAACTAAAGGGAACATATTTCTGTGTCAATTTTTTTGTTACTATTTTGGGAGTGTGTGTTGTTTACAGTAAATGAAATAATTGTGGGGGCTATTAAAGTTAGTGTGGCATTAACTTCAGTGCCTAAAAAAATCAACCCTGTAGCCAGTAGATAGAGTCACCTCAGGAAAAGAGTGTTTGTCCTGCATTCAAGTAAGTATCTAAGGTAGGCAGAATAAAATGGTCACTGGAGGTGACTCTCTTTCCAGTTAAGTAGGAACCTAAGGAATAGGTTGGGTTGGACCCCTTCCTTCCTGCCAACTAGATGGTGAGATGAATTTCTGTATGTTCTGCTTGTGGTGACAGTTCATCAAATTCATCAAATGATGTGTTACCACTAAGAAGTAGCATCTTATTTCTGGAGGCAGTGCTTTGGGGAGGAGATGGAGGGGGAGGAGGGAGGGAAAGAGAGAAGGAAAAAAAATTAAAAACCAAAGGATGTAAGACACAAACATCACAGTTTTCCCATAGTAACAAATTTCTTAGTGGTAGAGCTGTAATTTTCCTAACTCAAAACTTGGATTTTGGCTGACTGAGGTAAATGTTGGTATTCAAATTTTTTTGTTTCATATTAGCAAGTGAAGATTGTGTGACTTTGACTTCTTATTTTTGCTTTATGCTCTGGAATGACATATTTACTGGAATGACATATTCAGATATCAAAAAGGCCTAAATGGCATTTTGTTCTAACTGTTCAGTTAAATTGTGCATAGCACCATTAGTTTGTAAGACCTCTGTTCAAACATTTTCCAAGCTGTTAAGAGTAGTACAGTTTTCCTAATATGAAAATATAGGCTGGAATCTCATGATTTTATTATCCTATTGAATGGAATGTGGACTGGAATGTCATGATTTTATTATGCTATTGAAAAGGCCTTTTCCTGTTTTCTTTTCCACCCCCACTAACCCCTATGCCCCCACCTCCAGCAATAAAGTTTTGGGGAGCCGTTACCTTTCTCTTTCTTCTGTTTAAAAGAGGCTGTGTTCTGTCCAAGCTTTACTCATACAAGTAGTTTCATCAGTGTGCAGGATGGAGCCCATAATTCATAACACAGTTTTAATCTTTCAGAAATATACATACAAAGCCTTTTGCCTGTGAAATACTGAGTTTATTGTTACTAAAAATTAATAGGACCTTAAAAATGGCTTGATAGTCTGATTTGGTTTTATATTTATCAAGCATGTATATATGTTTCTGTGCAATATAGATCATAGTAGAAAAACAATTTCCTTTTATTTACAAGGCAGTTGAGATTGTCATTGTATTATACTTTTTGGTGCACAGAATGTTCATTTTCTTTCAAACGTTATTCATTGAACGAGGGTAATTATGGTGTATTTCACAGTCTGCCAGAAGGAAAATGTATCTTTGAAAAGTTTCATTTCCCTTAAGTTGCTCATTTTCTATAGGAAGACAGAGCTATTAAGTAACATACCCATGACAAAGATTGATTAAAATGGCATAAAGGACTATCTTATCTCTAAGTACAGGGCTTTACATGTATAACTCCTATGACATTAAATGCAGTAGGTGAAATTAGCTATTGTAAAAAAAAAAATCACAGTAAATTGGTTCCTACAGAGAAAAAGGTGAGGGTGGGAGGGATGGCATGTTAAGTAGCAACAAGAAGTAGGAGGTTACATATTGTTTCAGGATACACCAATAATGTGGCATCCAAATAATCACACCAAGTTCTCTGCTATCAGCATTACTACATTATTCTGCTGGGGCTCACTTTGGCTGCTAGAGGGGAAACGTCACCTTGCTGATGTGCATTCTCATACTGGGCCAGCTGCTTAGAGCAGCTGAGGCTCCTCTGCAGCATTCAAAGTGAATTTGGCCCGGGTCTGGCTGACCTGGAACGAGGGATGTGCCCTAATGTGCACCTTGTGCAGGGCCTGTGGCACAGGTGTCTGCAGGAGGCTCACATGAGCTGTTCCACAGTGTTCCCAGTGCTTAACTTGACTTTGCTGGGAGCCCTTCCTAAGCCTTGCACCTCATTAACCTGGGTAAACGAACACTTACCTGTATGACAGCCATTAGCTAAGGCATAAATGATAAGGGACAGGAACACAATATCCAGATATTTTGTTGGAGTTTTTTTCCCTTATCTGTTGCTGACTTAGTAATACGTACCATTTCTTGTTTTAGCAAAACCTGATCAGCGTACCCAGGCTTTTTTCCTTTTTATAGTTATTTTTCCATTGCTAACACTAAAGGCAGTGGTTATCCTGCTATTTATCTCTGGAAAGACTTGGCTGTCATTTGAAAATATACTTTGCAGGATGTGAAGCTCTGTAACTGTCTCATTTGTAGGTGGCAGAAGAATAAGTTTGCTTTTCCTGAGCTCTTTCTTGTAGTCTTTCCTCCATGTTGATCTTGCTCTGACTATACTTTTGCTACCATATTTCAACCAACCTGTCCAGCTTAGTGGCATAACAGGAGATACAGCAGATGAGTAGTTGTTATTTAAAAGTACTATGTCATGCCTCAAATTTAGATATTTGTATAAGAACATTAGCACAAGGCATAACTCCTTTTGCTCACTTTTGAGTGTAATTCTACTGAAATGACTGGATTTGTGTGAATGAAAATAAAGTGCCATAGCTTAGGGCAGAATTTCACAATTTTTTGTATATTAGAATGTGGCTGGAAATTATTAGCAAGCCTCAGATTAAAGCTACGACTACTAATATGACTGCATGTGTAGGTATTTTTAAAAAAGATAGGTTTTAATGACCCTTTGAGTTTTGTAATAGTGTAAATATGTCCATTTTTCTCAAATTCACCAAGAATTCCATAGAAACAAGTGAGTGAATGTCCTAAAATCCTCATTGAATATATCTTCTACATTGTATATTGATTTAGGTACACATACTCTTTTTTAATTCTCATTCTTATTAGGGCTTAATTTTTGTTTTCTCATGCTGTATACTGGCATGAATAACAATTATTGTAGAAGTGAAATGGAACAGAAAGTAGCCCCATCTTAGTTCTAAAATAACCATATCCTACTATGAAACTATGATACAGAGTTTTTCTTTAATTAACAAAGTGAAAACATCTGTTACTACCTCAACATATGAGTTTCATATCAGTTTTAAAATTCATGTGTTTCTCTGCTTCTGAGGTTTTTCAGGTATAAATTATTTGTAAATGTTAGTTTTCTTCTGAAAGCTTGCAAAAAGTCAGCAATTAACCAGCTACAACAGGTGTTTCCTTTCTTGGGGGAAGGAATGCATGATTATTGTAATTTAGATTCCTGTGTGAGTGAAGGAATTGGCCTGTTATTAGAAAACATTGCAAGCACATGGAAAATGTTTAAAATTAAGTAGAAAGGTTCCATGAATTTAAGACTGACATAGGCTTAACCCCTTCAGGCTCTCTTTACATGTGATTGATACTTGCATAGTTGCATTTATGCCTTATTTTAACAGTAAGATATTTTTGATGCCAAAGATCTGTTTTTATATTGTGACCTTTGTATGTAAAGCTTCAATAACCATTTTGCAGTATTCAATTTGTGTAATGGCAGACAAGCATTCCCTAGGAATACTGATAGCATATTACTCAGATTGTTTGCTCATTTAACCCTGCCCCAGGTGCCGGAATCTTTAGATTAAAGATACAGAAATAAAAATAGAATAGCCTAGCAGATCGTTTTTGGCTGCTGTAACACATAATCATATCCTCTGATCCATTCTAGTTTTCTATTACTTGTTAATAGAAAATTTCAAGTTCCTTGAGTGTCTGCAAAAGGTGTCAGATTGACAGCAATTTAATTTTGAGTAACAACAGGAGAGACAGCTTCAGTTAATGCACAAATTAGTATTACTGATAAAAATATATGTAAAATATTCTAAAAATATTGATGATATTAAGAACCTGGTAAGACCTCAGGTTGTGTGTATATACATTTGCATTACTTGCTAGAGATAGAAGTAGAATTTACAAGAGGAAATTAGTGTTTAGAGTGTAATAAGACAGAAATGTGAGATTCAGTTTGTTATATTAAGAAGATTGAATTTTTTCTCTTAGTGGTGGGGTTTTCTCCTTCACTCTGCAAAGGCTTGTATTAACCAAAGCAGTCAAATACAAGTAGCTATAAATATATATTGGAGTCATGCAAGTATTTTACTAGTGCCTAATTACTCTGCAAGGAGATAGGGCTTTGGGTGGGGTTTTCCATACTTGCTGTTAAAACAAATTTAAAGATTTCTTCTTTCTCCTTCTTTTTCCATTTGTTTTCTTGTAATTGTAGTCAGCTAGCAAATACGCTATTAGCAGAATGCTGTATAGGAAAAGCACCAACAAAAAGCGCTGTTTGATAGTGGCATTGTCTCAGTCACATAGTGTGGAGACCAAGTGGGAATCTGGTGATGCTCTGCATTTGTGCTGACGATAGTAAAATTAGAGGAAAGGAGGTTTGGTCACACGATGTCATCTCTGTGACCTGCTCAATTTTTTACCTGCTGCCTTTAAATTATAACCTCCCTCCTGACGCTGTTGAGCATTGCCAGTGAACCACCAGGTTGTTTATAAGAACACATTGTAAAATAGTTTGTGTTGGAAAGAATGAGCTGCCCAACAAATTAATGGCATTGTGAGGTGCTGCCTGTTGGGGTGAAAATAAATTGTAAGAAAATATGGGGAGACAGGTAATGGGCACTAGCCATGCTGCACAACACTTCTCAAGCTGCTGCTGAGTGTGTGCCAATAGATATGGCAATAACTGTCAACAAGATTTACACTACTTTTGCATTTACACAGTGAGAGTAGAAAGGTTGAAAGAGTTCTATCATTTTATTTAAAGTTTAGCGCCAGCTATTTCTGGACCTACTATTTCCAGGTGACAGGGTTACAAACACACTGCTTATCTTTCATATGTGTCAGTGGGAGGGTTTTTATTACCATCAAAAGTCCTTGAAATCTGACATCAGAAAAATAGCAGTGAAGCAGAGGTATATACTTAATTGCAAATCCAAGTAGGTACAAATTTCACCACTTATTGTATATGTTGTGATTTTTGATAGCACTAAATTGTCCTACCTATCTATAGCCCCAGTGGGTAGTTCCTGCAGGCAATACATTTTCTGGCTGTGCTTCTTTCCCTGATGTTGAGAAGGCACAGCTTAAAGTCCCCACGTTGGCTTTGTTTTCCCCTTGGCATTGCATTCCATGCTGTAGAAATCTGCATGAGGCTAATTGAACAATTTCAAAGATCCACTGTGCAGGGCTCAGGCATTATCCCATCATCCTCCTTGTCAGTATTCAGACACATCTTTACCCTTACAATAACTTTCAATAGTTGTTAGCACTGTAGAAATAGTAAAATTATGGGCTTGGGCTGAATTTTCTTATTCTGGTTTGCACATCCTCAGTGGAACTTGTAAATACTTTCTATGTGTGTTACTATATAAAGAAAACTCTGGACACTAGTTAAATAACTTCATCTTGCCGGAAAGGCTGGCTTATGGTTTTCAGGGGATTCAGCTGCCAACCAGTAAGAAACCTTTTTTCAAAACATGGACTTGAGCAGCGATAGATTTTTAATGGATTACAGATGATATTTTTGTATCTTCTATGTTTTTCTTTCTTGTGTGTCTGTTATAGTTAGGGAAAAAAGTGATATCCTTACAAAAACCCCAGTAATTTCAGAATCCAGTAAATAACCTGAAGCTGACCAAACCATTCCTTGTAATACTTTATACCAAGTGTATGAACAAATTGGCAGTTAGTGATTATTATTTATTTTTTCTGTGGTAACACCCAAAGGTCTTGGACACTAGGTGCTTTATAAACACAGATCAAATGGACATTTCCTGCTTGAAGAATCAGAGGCCCAAAGATAATTTAGGTTGGAAGAGACCTCCAAAGGTCATCTAGACCAACCCTCCCTGCTCAAAGCAGGTCTAATTGGATCAAGTTGCTCAGGGGCTTGTCTAGACCTTGCACTCTAAAAAATCTAAGAATTTATGATCTAAAGTTCATTTGCTAAAATCTAAGGGCTTGGTTGCTGAATGCAAGGTTAAGAAGTACAGTTTTATACTGTATGTATGTGGCAGTCAGTATGTAATTAGTTTTATTTTCATCTGTCTTATTCACTCAGTCATAGGCTTAGCTGACCCTGTAGTCCTATCCTAGAGGCTCCTAGTTCAGTCTCAGAAATAAGAGTTCTCTACTGGGGACTTACTTTTTTGGAAAGGGCTCAGAATAGCCACCCATGGGCAAAATCAGCACTGTCAAGTGAAAACACAGAGGAACTCTCACCCCTGCTGGAAAAGAGTACACTGGAATTGATTCTCTCATTACTTTTTCTGATCACCATTCCCTGCCTTTTCCTTTAAAGTTTGTAAATGTTCCTTTTTGGCTGCTTCAGGTGGAGTCCTAGTATGTTCATCTCTTCTTTACAGACCTGCTTAACCCCTTGATGGTCAACAAGGAGGCACATGTTAAATTGTAAGTTTGTGTTGAAAATCAAATAGAGCCAATAGTATTTAGGGGAGGTCCTAGTATCTTCTAGAAAGCCCTGCCACTGCCCTTCCCCCCTCCCCCCTTGCCATTTATCTGGACTCTAGATATAGTTGGGGATGTAATTTTCCTTCTAAAGTATTTAGTTCCTCCTTACTGACCTCCTACTTCACATTTCATTTGATTTCAACTATATTTCCTTATGAAAAATATGTTGAAAATTTAGGACCTCTGGATCCCAGCTGGCTCACAGACCCATAGAAATAATGGCAAAAAGCTTTATAGAGTGCAAGTGGCCTTGTATTTATATGACCTTTATACGATAGTAAAACATTTCTCATAGGTGGCCGTTTTCTCTAGGCTATGTGGAAAAAAGTTATTCATGACTCAAGTTTTTATATTTATTCTGTTAAAAATATTCTTTGCCACCTTAGGAGATGTTTAGAACCATTACCTAAGAACAGATAAAATGGATGATTAAGTCTTTAGAGCTTGAAAAAGTTATGCTAGTAAGAAACAATCAGCAATTTTTGTTATAACATCGGAAATAATATTAAGGTGTAGGCACCTTGAGAATTACTGAGCAAGATGTAATCAGAAGACATTTAAAACATCAGAAAATAATTGCTGTATAATTAATTGGGGTGATGGAGTTGATTAATCTAGCTCTGTCTGAAACAATTTATTAAACTATCATTTTCTACAGGTAAAAATCTTTATAGTTAGTCTCATAGATACTGACAATGCTTTTCAGCTATAGAATTGCCAAAATATACAGGGATAGTTATTTAGATATCCATTATCTATGGATAATAGATATTGGATGAGGAGATACATGTTTACTTTTAATATTTTCAGCCTATGGAGCCTTTTCTATAGTGCGACACAAAGGCTTGCTTCAAATATCACTGTGATGATGTCCCTGTTTATTTATAGATGCGTCCAGGTTTGTAAAACTTTGTCTGATGAGCACCAAGCTCTAACTGGGTGTAAATGCTAACAAAGTAAGACAGCACACTCTTCAATTACTTTGCAATGACCTGTATTTTAAAGTAAGCATCGGACCAGTGTTAACATAAAAAGCAAAGAAAAATTTCTGCATTACAGACATCTACTGGGGGGAAGAAATCATGATATGTGGCTGCAATAGATATGTTTTTCAATTTTCCAATGTATTAATTTCCTGCTTATATTGTACCAAAAGAAGTGTTTGAATATAAAGAATAAAGAGGTCACTTTGATCAGACCTCTATGAAATAATTTCTCCTTCTTGAAAGAAATAACACTGAACTGATAAATTCTAACATTGCTTGTTGTGATAAATATTTTAAAACATATGTGTTTAGAGTATTCAAAATTAAGATCATCTGCTAATTTTTGTGTTGAGTGGTGACCCCTACTAAAGCATTTCATTCTCTTGCAATAGGATTGTCTCAGAGTAATGATTTCTGTGTATATGAAAAAGTCAATTTAATAAAAACGAACAAGCAAAAAAGATTGCAGTACAACATATGAAAATGCCAGATTTTTTATCCCAGCTAGATAAATTGTTGTATTTTTTTCATTTTATTTACCTCATAGTTAGAATATCCCTGTGGAAAAGAGAGAATGCAGGTGGATGACTGAGAGGGTTTTCTCACCTCTGCATCTCTCTTTGGCCACGCTGTATCTCCTTGGGAAAGGAGTCTAAAGCAGCTTCTATTGACCCTCTGTTTTTGAGCTGCTGAGGCTGGTTGCCAAGATCTGTGTGATGCACAGAATGTCTCTTTTCAGACATGTTCTTGCTACCTCAGACGTATTCTGTCTGAGTATGAACATTTTACATCATCTACCTAACTGCATTGGTACAGTTACAATTTTTTTTTATAATTTCTTACTCATGAGTTCATGAAGTATTGTCTGCTTTGCTAAATTATTTTAACATGTTGTGTCTTGTATTCTACATTGAATTATGAAGTAGTCACATGCCAGAAAATTAATGGTAATTTGTTGTCAGTACCAGAAAAGACACAGATGACAAGGGCTTTGACCATATTTATCTAGGTAAGGTTTCATTTCATTTTGTATGGTGGAGGTTTTGTGGGTGAGATGGCAATTGGTTGTTTGAATGATTAAAGGTAATATAAAAGTTCACTTTCACATTACTTTGATTCAGCCAGAGTCAAAGGATATCACCAGTATAAGATTATTACTATATTTATGCTTTTTTTTTGTCTTTTTGTAGATCACATTTCTTTTTATTATTGAACAAATAGAAGAAGAGCTATTTTATAAAACTAATGAGGAAACTAGTGTGCTTAATTGCATATTATCTCTTTAAAGCTATCTCCAAAACTGTGTTAAGACTACTTCTACCAAATTGGTAATGTCTGTTTAGTGCTTTAGCATTCAGAAGTTATTTCTTTACAGGCTAACTAGAAGATTTCATAAAATCTATTTTGAGTATCTTGAAAAATGTGTCGAATAATATGTCTTTTCAAAATCTGAAAAAAAATCCCCAAATTGTCAGACATCTCTTGAGTCTCTTGAGGGTAATATCAAGGTTTGGGGTGGCTTTGAGAAACAGGTAGTTAAAGAAAATTTCTCTTGGCAGTTGGATCATGGAAAAAGATGTGTTCAGCTGGGGAAATGAAAGGACTGTGTTAAAACAAAAGCTAATAGGAGAGAAGATGGCCTTTTAGCTTTAAAAGTAGAGGAACTACTTGCAAGAACATGAAAGAGAGAGTGACATTGTGACCAGTGAATTCAAAAATCACTAGATTCCTTTCATTGTACATGCATTAAATATCTTTTGGTCTAGGCCAAATGTTTGATTTTCCTTTTTTTTTTTTAAGGGATTTGGGGCTCTTCTTAACATATGTTCCATCATTATAGGAATCTGACAGATCTGTGAAGTTTATGACAAGTCTTGCCAATGTGAGCAGCTAGATAATTGACAAAATGTTGCTAGATAATTGAAAAAGAAAAATCCATTTAACTAACATATATTACTTGTACAGCATGGTAGATGACACTGTTACATATCCAGCAACAAAAAATGGCAGAGGATGTGAAGCGGCATACCCGAGTTATTTTGGCAGGGAAGTCAGATCAATGTGTCTTCCTTCCCCTTAATAGAAAATGGTTCATACTGTATGTTGAGAACCCAGAAAGGCATTACATACAGCCTAGACATAGTTGTTGTGATGGCTTTCCATGATGATAGTGCTGCTGTAGGATTTATGCTGTAAAGTATGTGTGTTTACAGTGGCTCTGTTTTCAATGTAATCTTGAAGGCTGTCCTAATCTGAAAAGTTAATTAACCCAGTAAACAGAGTAAATCTCTTAATTCAGTGTTATGAAGCATATGTGTGTTTGTTGTGCATCAGCTGAACATTTCCCAAGTATTTAGTAAACACCTGTGCAATCACAGGATACTTATTAATGAGTATAGTGGCCTATCCGTATGTGTCCTACAACTTCTGAATGTAAACCTTCGTTCCCAGCAGTCTGTATTAATGCAGTATTCTTAGTAATGTAGACATTGTGAACTAAACCAACTGCATCCAGAGATCACCCAGCTTCTTATGGCAGTGGTTACTTTTTCTCTTCTTTGACTTCCCTGATCTCCCCCAGCAGCTGTTCTTACAGTGATTACCATCCAGTTCAGCATGCTGCTGTAAAACAAGCTTGCTTTTTAAAAACAAACCTGTTAATTTAGTATATACTCTCATTTTAACTGAATAGATTTAAAATTTGGAGAAAAAGTTAAGAAAAAGAAGTTATTTTAAAGCAATTGTTTACTTTAATATGATATTTGTGTATCCCCATTTCACCCACCCATAAGACAATACTTTCTAATTGGCACAAATTCAGCACGCTCAGAACTGGTACATGAATAGAGAACTGCATAGCTAATAGTTTCATTTAGAAGACCACACACAGTTGCTGCACATGTGAGGGAAAAAAGCTGACAGATGTCCACATCCCCTGGTTCTAAGAATAATAATAACCCTCCAACCTAACAGGCTGTGAGCACGAAAGGCTCCCAGAGCACTGTCACCTTTCCCCTCACTGAGAACCATGTACATTCCTGCAACTTCTTACATGATTTTTCCTAGTCCAGAGATAGAAGTTATGTACTGAATGGCATCTAATAAATCCCCTTATGAGAGGAGATTAATTTGTGCTTATTACAAAGAATAGTATCACTTTTCCCTACAATAATAAAACCTTGCAAGCCACCTCAGTCTCCTGCAAGAAAGAATAAAAAAAATGAGAATTATTTCCCACCATAAGGAAGAGTGATGTGATGGTTCAGTAGTATCTGGAATTTAGTAGAAAAAGCTGTCCCAGTTCCCTTCTTCACAGAAAGCCTAATTTATTTTGCCCCATATGTAGTCTACATGAAGTTTTCAAGGTCTTTTGAAAAGCTTGGGTTTCAATAAGGGGGGTCTACTTTTTGGCTCTTTCAGTCACAGAAAACTACATGATGTAAACTTGAAGATTAAAAAAAAAAAAAAACAGAAAAAAAGAGAATTATATTTTTTTGGAGAAAAAAATCTCATGGATATGGGTTATTACACATAGGTATTAACTGCCTGAGACTAGTGGCCCTATCAATTTTTGCCACCCATTACAAGGAAGAATAGCAAAAGCAGTTTAGGGATTTGTAAGAGAGACAATACATTATTTACTTCTAAAATTTCATAAACTCAAGTTAGAAATACCATTGTCATTTAAAAGTTAGGAATATCTAAAAACCGTATGCTTTCACCTGAGGTGTTCCTTCAATTTTTCCCTGACATACTGAGTAGGTTTTGAAATATGCGTCACTGCTTGAGATACTCAGGAAGAGATGTTTGTATAGGAAGAGTCATGGTCTTTTAATTACAGACTCTGTTTACACTAATATCACAGCCATCAGCAACTGCATCCATGCAGTGTCAGCAGTAATTAGCACCGAATATATAGGCCTCTACTCAGGAAGAATTGCTGAATGTATGATTTAACAGCACTGGAAGTGCTCTTACATTATCCCACACAATAGCATTTTTTAGTATAAACTACAAATGTCTAAAAAGGATTTGCTGTTTAAGTATAGATCCCAGCTTACTGTGCACTAACCTCCCCAAGATAAGACCAGAGTAAGTGGAAGACATTAGGTGAAAAGCATGAAGAGTATAATGCAGGAGCAAATCTCATTTGACATGAAAATTTAGGTCCCAGTCCCATTGCCTTTCATGCAGTTATGACTGTAGCTATGTTTGTTAAGACGGTCCAGTGTTAAGGCACTGATAAAAGAATATTTCACTGGACTCACTTTTGACTTGCAGTGCAGCCTCAGTCAATGCTTAAATCCCCTAGGTTTCAGAATATTGCAAATTGAGTATCACAATTTACTTGGACTAACTTAGTTACACAGATTTATTGAAGCTTATTCTTCAAAAGAGCATTTTTCCCCTTCAGTGCTAAACACATCTCTGCAACTTTTGTTTACTAGGTCACTGGTATTCAAATCTGAGTTTCTTCTTAAACCAAATTTCTCCATCTTCTTAATAGCATGCAGAACATAGTCCCAAAACCACAGGGAGGGTAAATTCATTTTTATTTTATTTTTAAATAATGGACCCTTTATGCGTTCTGAAATGAAAGTCTGCCTTCAAATGGAGGTTTCTCCTCTTCCCTCAGTCACGGGGTTTTGGGTGCAGAAAGCTCACTGAAAGATGGGTGAAAATTGTAAATAATTTAGAAAAAATACCATACATTCTAGAATCTCCTGCTCCTTGCTGAATTTGTTTTGGCATGCAGAGACACTAATGCACCTGTGGAGAGAATGTTCTCCGTAATGGATGACATCTGGTTTGAAGACAAAAGTGGGATGTCAGTAGACATTGTTAAGGGAATGACAGTGGTAAGAGCCAATCCTGCTGGTAACTGCAAAGAGGTCTCTGAACAACTGTTTGAAAACGCACACAGCTTCCTCAGAAAACTCAGCATAAAATATCTGCAAACTGCTTACAGAAAATGCTTTTAAAAACCCCAAGCCTTCTTTTTTTTTGTTGTTTTTTTTTTTTTGTTAGAAAGATCTACCCAAAGTTTCTAAGATGTTTTAGAAGCAGTCTTAAAACAGACTTTTCTTTCCAATAGTGTGTAGAACAGTACAGCTGTTTATATGGGCAAAATTCTGCTGTATGTATTCTCTTCTTCAGAGAAACAGATGGATAAACTTCCTTGAGATTTTTAATACATTTTGAAATTGTCTTCTGTTCTAAATTCAATTTAGCATAAGTCTAAAGAATTGTTCAACTTTTTGTATTCTTAATTTCTTGGATTACTGACTACTTTATGATTAAAAACCTGCACAGTCCACTTAAAATTAGTTTGTTGATGAACTTTGAATCAAGATCAAGATACATTTGAGAATTTCACCCAAAATTAGGATACAATTTTAGGTTTATACTTAACTCCTACAAAAATTTTTCAATTTCTTAACCGTGACTTTCTCAGAAGTTATCCCCTCTTTGCACAGAAATAGATCCTAATGGATCTTAATGTTTTAAGACGGAACACTTCCTGTATACTTAAATGTGTATGAATCAAAATATTAAACAAATGACTGAGGAAATAAAAAGTACATAGATTTTTCTCTGTTTCTAAAGATCCTTCATAAAATGAATAGCTCCTAATTTGCACTGATGGTGTGCCTTATTACTGCATGCCTTATTATTAGAAATAAATCCAAACCCCATTTATTTCCATTCATTTTTATAGGGAATGCCATGTAGTTCTTTTATAAAGCAAGTAGAAAATACCTAGACTTTTCTGTTAGATGTGATTTACAGTTCTTTCCTACCACCTACCTTCAAAAACAAGCAAAGCTCTCTTCCTAATTATTCTTCACATTTTGGGTAAGACCTAGGTAGATAAAGACACCCCCCCCCCCCCAAAAAAAAAAAGTAAAAGTGGAAACTAAAGAAGGCAAGTAGACTGTTTTAATTGCCCTGTTGTCTAGGTCTTGCAAGTCTTGACACCTAGAAATATATCTGCTGTTCATCACATTTACCTTTCAGCAGTAGCTGCACCATAGCTGTCTGCCTAACCAGGGCATGGTTCCTTTTGTGCTCTGAGGTAGGTATTTGAAGTAGATCAGATGAATCAGATTGTAGTCATGTCTGTTATTCAGACTCAGTCATGGTCATGAATAACTGAAGCTAATTATTCACAGGAATATTGCCTTCAGAAATATTTGCTAAGGTGTAGCTGATGAAAAAAAGATGTTCCAATAGCCCACTCACCAATGCAGCTGTGACAGGACAGTCTAAAAGGGGCATAAGGTAAATCTGAAGGGCTTTACTGTGGTAATCCTTCTTCCTACTGTCTAATGGTTTCCTTAATGTGTCAATATTTCATTTACATTTGTGTGACCATGCTCTGACAGGAATGCCAATAAAGCCTCCAGATGCTAAAATCGTTCTGAGTTATTTCTGTGTGTGGGAGTCAATATGATGCAAGCCAGGTGAAAGACTTGGTTGAATTAGGCCATGACAGATGCAGAGTTTTCCAGCAGCTGTCCCAGAAATTTCTGCCCTCACAGCTGTTTGTACCCACCCCTACAGTGAAGACAGGCCCCAAGGAGCAGGTGGGGACTGAGCAGCAGTAGCTGGGGTTGTCAGACCGAGGTGGAACATGAGCTCACACCTTCGCTCTTCTGGGGATCAATATGCTGCAGAGCCCCTTGGTAATGGCTGAGAGGTTTTGATGGCTCTGTTTTTAAAGATATGTTTCTCCTGCAGAAAGATCAAGAGATTCTCTTCTGTTTCCAAAAGCAGGGAATGTCTGTGATCCTTTGTAAAGATTTTTCTTTTTGTAACAGAAAAAGGCAAGTATCTCCAAGGTATATCTAGTCAAAGTCACTGGGATTTTTATTCCCACAGGTATGGATATATAGATGTAGCAATGCTAATATGATTTGGGAAAAGAAGTGTGTTTAGGCTCAATTGTGATAATGAGAAAAGCATTGTGTGAAGGTGGAAGTGAACATGAGTTTCTTCCTCTCTTGTCTACATCAGTGTCAATATATAATTTGTGCAAAATTGCATGTGAAATATTTAAAAACATAAGACTCAATGTACTTGTGAAGCATTCTACATTCCAAATGAGTTCAAGTAGAAATAATATTAAATAAGTGACTATTTATTTTTCAGTACAGACATAGTTTTTGATATGATTAATAGCAGGAAAATAAAATATTTGGAAGGTTATTTGTCTGCATCTGGAAGTCTAGACTCACTTCTTCAAGAGGCCATAAGCCCTCAAGTGTTTGGAGTAGGGGAAACTAAGAGGTTGCATTTGAGTGGTAGCAATTTGAATCATTCTACAGCATTCATTGTTTTGTCCTCATATTAAGTGAAAAAGTATAAAATATAATAAGCAGCTACATAAGGCAGATCCTACATGAAATTCTTTATGCTATTCATAACCTTTTGAGAAACAAGCAGATTTCCAACACAGTGATTTACAGGTGTTTTTCAATAAACGTAATAAAAGTATTATCTCTTCTTTTGAATAAGCCTCTGTTGGAGCAAACAATGAAAAGGCTGTTTTCTTTAGTTTTTCTATTTTTTTCCTGAGTCCCAGGGAACTTAGATGCCAGATATATGACTACACATCTTGTATTTTAAGGAGTAAGAATATTTTAAGGTTTGGAGACTTCCAGTTCTTTAACAACTAACATGTGATATTAATGGTCAAATTTCAGACTATTAATGAGGCTCCTAATATCAGTCAGGAAATTAGATATTAATAATGGACCTGAATCTAACCCAGTGAAATACGCCAGAGCTTTGGAAGCATTCACATTCTGACCTGAATAGAAGAAAAACAGCTTATGTCACCATGAAAGCAAGCCAGCCAAGTCACTTATGTACAGAACAGCCTGCACATGGTAGCCTAACATTTCAGGTGTACCCCAGTGTAAATTCCTTCCATATCTGACTTAATTTTCCAGATGTTTTCAGGCCAGTGTGTCTTGAGAGGAAGGACAAGTGGAAAATACTCTTTCTGTGCAAAACATATACTTGAGAACCACCTAAAATGAACAGATTACTGAAACAGTACATTACATACTGTTAGTTTTGTATATGCTATTAATCCTGGAAGATATTTATAGACTAAAACTAAAAACTATGGTTTTCTGAAGGCCTTGTGAATGAACTTTTGTATCCGAGTATTTGAACTGCAAGTCTATCCATTATTTTCTATCAAGGGCCACAGTCTATTCTCATTTTCATGATAGCATCTCCTTTTTATTAGTTTACAAAGACTCCAGTGTATAAAACATATGCAATAGTAGTAGCTATGAAATATACTGGAAATAACTATTTCCAGTAATTGAATACATTCCTTTGGCTTTAAGTACCAAAGCAAGTCTTAAGAAAACTTTTCCTACAGGCTATACTTTCACCAGTCTCTAAGCTGGTCATATAAAGTAGCTTTCTTTCACATCTTAGCAATTTAAAGTAAAAGCAATGATAATTTTTGGCTGTTATTGTTGATTAAATGATAGACCCCTACTTCTCAGGATATCAAAACTGTATTCCCTCTCCAGAATAAAATGAAAGCTGGGGAAAACGTGTTTGTTTGAATATTGTGTGGAAGGATGGAGAGTGAAGGACTCTATCCAAACCCAGGTGCAGTTCATGGGTTTTACATGGCCCCATGCAATCCTGGGGCTTTTTACTGAAGGTAAATATAGCATGATTATAAGAACTACCAAATTCAGGTTGCATTTTGACAGAATCAGTCATGTTTCATACTCTCAGATGAAAATCTTCTGTCACAAAGTGCTGATCACCCTTCCCATTCAAATTAATTCATAAGACACTGCTGATCTCTTTACCTGTTTAATCTGTATTTCATACTGTACCTCCATATCAGTCTGATTTAACTGCCTCAAGTTCTACAATAACCAGAATGATTCTCTGTATGTCCAAAAAAACTAAATAATTCACAGAATTGTAGCCATGAGTCCTATTGGATTTCTCTTGCATGTGTAATATTCAGTGATCTAGAGGTGGTGACATTTCCTTGTTTTTGTTGGAGTTCTGCTCAGGAATCTCCCTTGCTTTTCATCTCTAGACTACATTTTCCATCTGATTTAATATGGTGGGATATCTTATAGACATGGGGGACTGGGGAAGAGGTGGGGAGGGAGTACTAAATGTGTAGAAGATAAATTTCGGGAAATTTGGAGGACAAGCCCCAGAGAAGACCTGATTCTTTTATCCATTCACCAACCATTTAGAGAGGTTGTTTTCTAATTTTTGCATTCCAGTAGTCTTCCATTTTGGTAAAGAATTTTTTTAGGAAAGTAATGTGTTTTTGTTAGGTATCAGGAAGAAACTTCCTTAATAGCAATCAGTTTGGCTTTTCTACTATCCTTATTTCAGTATCAAACATGCAGTGAAGTGAATAGATAAAATCTTTGGATTTTTGCAGTGTTTGATTTTAGGTCAATATATTGGTTACCTCAGTTTGCCAGTGCTACAGTGTAGCAAAAATGCTGTAAAGATCTATAGGGATGTGAGTTTTTCATAGATCTAGTGCCCAATGGAGAAAGCTAAAAATAACAGATTTCAGGTTTTTAGTGTTTGGTTTGGTTTGGGCTTTTTTATTTTATTATGGAAGTTTTTGTTTGGGTTTTATTGTTGTTGTTTTTTCTTGTTGGCATTAGCTTCATCTTTGTCTTGTGCAGAAAATGAGCAACGTTTGGGGATTGATCTGTACCAGTGGGCATTTGAATGAGAATCTGCCCAGATTTATAAGTGATATGGTATGCTATGTTATGTAAAAATTGCTTAAAACATGAATCTGTTTTAGTTAAGAATTTCAAGAATTTTCAGTTTATGCATTGTCTGAGGAATGCTTTCATTGGGTTGGCTAGGTCAGGATCACCAGTGAGAAGGACTCTGGAAAACCCCACCTGCCCATTAGAGTTTTCTCTATCAGTACGGCGCACATGCATGAAACAGAAAAACAAAATCTGACCACACGAGGAAGTGACCAGACCAAGCATTTATTCCTATTTGTATAGAGCCCAGCACATTCCCAGCCCAGGCTTTGAATAGTGTTTTGTAGTCATGGTAATTCAGGTGAGAAATAACCACAGTTCATCTTCTTTCAAAACTTTGGTATAAAGAATATTGAACTTTGTTCACCTGAGGGTAGAATTAAGAGGTGACTAACTGTTATGCAAAACATTAGATTGCAGATACCTTTGGAGATAGTTTCTGGGAACAAGGGGCATGTCCACTGCCTTAACTTAGATACCGGTGTTAGTCTGTTGTGCACTGTTTATTGCCTCCTCCTGGTAATTACATTTTGGAAAAGGTGGTTGTAGGGATGCTCATCTCCTCATTTAGATACTTTGTTTAGGTGTGTAAATGTCAGATGCCTTTTCATACCTGCCCACAACTCCTAGTTGGCTGTTCTGGTGCATCACCATGATTTGATATATAATGCTACCAGTAAGTACAAAGGCCGTTGAGTTGTGGACTAGATATGCAGACAATATTTTCTTAATACTTCTTCCTTTGCAATCTTTCTTTTGAAACAACTGATTTATTCAATTATTTTAAAATTCAACAGCCTCCTACTGAAAAAGAAGGTTCCTTTGTCCTAGGCCTGACCCTGAAACAGTAAGGAAGAAATCCCCTCCTATGTATTGGGATTCTTCCATACCTGTTAGTGTTACTTTCCTTCATTAAAAAAAAAAAAAAAAAAAAAAAAAAAAAAGATATTAAACTGTAAATCAACTCTGGAAGAAAGAAAAAGATGTATGAAAATACTTAATGAAAGCTAATCACTGTGTACTTTATAGGTATAAAGTAAGCCTTAATCATAACCCTGCTAGGTGCTAGCTTTTTGTCTAACAAAAATTAAGTGCTTCAATAATACCAGGCTATTATATTGGTTGTGCTTACACTATGGAATTACTAAAATTAACCAAGAACCCCATGCCTCCTCTTACATGAGCTGCAAGCTCACTGCTTTTTGTGTTGGATATCGTGTTATGTGTAAACAGGGTATTATAAACTGAAGTCAGATTTTATGAGGATTTCCAACATGAGGACTGACAATACAGTGCCCTTCATTTAGGGCTAGGAAAATTCTAAAACTGCTTTGAAATTTTTAATAGCTGAAAACATCAGTCTAGTTCAGATTCCATGTTTTTGTTTGCCCTTTGACTGATCATTAGATTAGTTTAACTTTGAACCTACAAACATAAAACAGTAGCTAAAAAGTAACATGTTGCACTTTTTCTGTAGCAAAATTATGATTAAAGACTCTTCACTTGGGAAGATTCAGATCTTCACCATAAACATAATGGTGCTTCAAAAGGAACTAATGATACAGTTTATGAATTTTAATTTCTGTTTTAAAAGTCAGCAAATGCACTTTCTATAAATGTAAACCATCTGTTGGCACCTTCTAAAAGACTAGAATTCAGTTCATCCAAGTATGAATTATTTATTTAGGATTTTTTCCCTAAGTAAACTCTAGGTTTTCTTTTTTTTGAACTCTCTCTTCCATAATAAACCATGTTTCTGTGTTATGAGACATTTCAAAATCAATGCATTCATAATGGTGACATACACAATGTGAAATGTTTTGAATTAGGATTGCATCATAAAGGTAGTAGAGAATAGTTTGCAGCACATTAAATTAAAGTGTTTTTAACAGGTATTTTTGGTTTCAAGTAGCATCAATGTCAGGTAAAGAGTAAGGCAACGGTGGAGTTGCTATTGCTGTTGCAATTCCTTGGAGAGGTATGTTGCTTTCATAAATCTCTACAAGCTAAACGAGAGTATGTATCTGTGTAGATTTGATGATTCATTTAACAAGAGCTGGAGTAAAATTGTAGGAATACACTTCCAATAAGCATCTGTATTGAAACAGAGGTATGTTGATGACTTTTTTTGGTAGAAATTCAGCACAAAGTGGAGCTCCAGATCCTAAAGAAGCTGTGGCTTGCACTTGCTCGTTTTATGACACTTTCATCTCACATGGTTTATTTATTTATTTTCTGGCAGCTGTTCTTGATGAGATATATTTGGACACTCGGGAGAGGAAGCAGAAACAGATGATCTATCTTGTTGCACTTTGCTAATTAGAACAATTCCCAGTGACCTCCATCTGCATAGTTTCAATTTTGCCTTTGAATCGTGAATCAACAAACATTTTCTCTATTTGATATCCCACTGTTTCTTGATGCTGTGAACAAATAGTATGTTAGCCTTGTCTTTCTTTTCTTTTCCAAAAAAACCCTGCTTGCTAGGAATTGACGTTTATTGCAATGCAACCTGTAGAGCCTTGTTTGGCAATACCAGTGACCACACCATGGAACATAAACCAGTTTTGTCACAGCACTATGGGTGCTAACAGGCAGTCATTCAACTGCTTTAAAAACCATCCTTATTGCACATCTTATTTCCATTAGAGCTTTGTACCTGTCATTCAGTGGCCTGTCACACTCAGTCTCCAGCCATTTCCTGTCTTTACTAAAGTCAGTCTCTCTATTGCTCATATTTTTCTGTTCTTTTACTACATTAATGTGAAGCATTTGCTATCCCATAGATGTTTCTGTCACTGCTGTCAATTACAGCATGCAAAGGGATGAGGGATTTTGCTGAAAACATAGATAAGTAAAAATTCATTTTGGACTGGAAATCTGTGCTACTTCATGTCTGACTTCCAAAATCTATGCGCCCTTCAGCTGTGCTTTCTTCAAAAATCCTCTTTAAATTAATGCTAGGAGTTGTCTTCTTATTTCTTACCTGTTTTGTATTTGTATAAAAGTTGATTTGACGTGTGATGAGCGGTACCTTTTACTGATTGCATATTTTCTCATTGGGTGTGATGAGTTTCCTATGTGTGTGTTGTGATTTCAGGTTCATTTAGGGGAAACTTGGGAAGTAAGAACTCATAAGTATTTAAGCACTTTGAGACTCATAGAGAATCACCATCTGGGACTACCCATTTCTCTCACTTTGTTGGAGAGAGGACCTGGAGTAACTATCTGTCATACCTGTTAAATGCCTGTAAGAAATTGAAATAAAGGTGTACTTGCTCTTGCCCACCTGCCCCCTCTCCAAGCCCCCTACTTCAACAGGTTTTGTTCCCTGAAATTGTGTATGTATTTTTAGATAATAACTCTGAGCTGCTGTTTTCTAAGCTCTTAAAGTACTTTCAAAATTATTTTTTCCAACTAGATACATTTATTAAAAAAAAAGCCACTGTTGGTATAATTTCAATTTTTAACCAGATTCCACCCTATATAGATCTTGATTGGGTTAAATAGTTGTCTGTGTCCATAGCTTTAAGAACATTGCCCTGCTGTATTATTTTCAATTTATGTTCACTGGATTTGCATAGGTACTAAACATTCTCATAACTACTTGCATCAGTTTTTCAGGCTTAAGACCTCATCAATTAGTTAATGTAATTTAAATGCTGACTAAACGTTGTAGTTAGAGATCCATTATTGTCATAAAACCTGAAAATTCATTTCAATATGTATTATGAAAACATATGTTTAAATAATTAATATTTAATAATTGAAATATATTTAAATAATATTTTCAATTTTAAAAATAAATTTAATAATTTTTATTCTATTACAGTGTTTTAATAATGTTGAAATCTATTTATGGTATTTACAATGAAATTTTAAAAAAACACAAAACATATAATTGATGGAATTTATTATTTATATAATACAATAGGTTTGCAAGAATCAAAATGTTTCAGTGTTATTAAAGCAAAATATATCCATTTGTTTAGAACATATTTTGTAAGAATTTTAAGAAAATTTCATTTCAAAAACATTTAAGAAAATGTTTTTGATTTTTATTCCAAAAACACTGGAAATATTCTTGCCTACATATTGGAATTGTAAGTTGACTACTAGGTTTTCAGTCTCATCTCCCTTTGGATTTGGACCCAACACAGGTCAACTTTGCATTTTTTGTAGCTGACATTTTTGTGGTTTTTATCTTTGCTAACACGCTTTGAGACCTCATTTGCACAGCAGAGCAATCTTTTAGATCAAATAAATGAGAGAATTACCCAAATTCTCTTCTTTTAATGGGCGTGAGTAGTTTTACTTATTTCAGTCCAATTGTTCAGTAAGTAGCAAAGAAAAGCCAGCAAGCTCAGGAAGTAAATAGCTTTTATTTTCTTTGTTATTTCATTCTCCTGCCCTTTCCTCTGGAGAAGAACAAAGTTAGTGGGGAAAGGGATTTGCAATTTGAATGTTAAGGAATCATTCCATATCATATATGTAGGAACCACTGGAACAAAACTGAGCGTGACACGCCGCACGGTTGCATGGTCTCCGTACAATTCATCGTTCAGAAGGGAAGAGAGCTGCTCCCTCTGCCCCTCTGAGTGTGAGCCTACTCTCCTGAGACAGCCCAGAGCTCTGAGCTCTGCTGGCACTGGTGCATATTTGTCAGAATAACACATGCCTTCTGCCTTCACCTCTCTGCTTGCCCAGAGATGCTGCTGGGGGCCAGCAGAGCCGGAGCCGTGCCGTGGCTGCCCTGGGGAGCCAGGGGTGTTTTCTCCTGAGAGCTCTGCGTACAGTGGCATCTGCTATTATCCTAATCGAGTTTCCACATAAACATAAAGGCAGAGGCAGCTTCCCAGTGCTATAGGCATTTAACTTAAACATTTATCGTTACACTATAGCAACTGTGTGAGGCCAACATCTCTCAGTCTGCTTGGCTCAGCGGCTTGTTTTGTAACACTCTCAGAGCTGCCAGCTCTCAAGACATTTGGTGTTTTTCTTCAGTCCCCAAATCATGGAATCATGTGACACAGTAAGAATATCTTTCATTTTATTAAAAAAAAAAAGTGGGGGGGGGTGGAACAAAAAAAGCCCTGAAACGTGAAAGAATATTTTTAACCTTTCTGAGCACAAAGAAATGCTTGGAAATACTTCTCTCATCAGCACCTAAACCTGAATAAAAGGACTCTTCTTCCAAGCTGTATGTTTGTGTTTTTAAGAAACTCTCATTCACATGAGGGGGCAGACAGATGATTTCTTGAACAACTGAGGATGTGTGTTCTGCACTGGAGATAGATTAGGTGTTCTTGGGATGGAGCCAGAAGAGTTTTGCTTTTTCTTCTGTTTATTGAAGAGCTTTCATTTCTTTGGGTATGAGGTCTCCTTAAAATTTACTGTCTCTGACATTTCTATTGAATTTAGATAATCTAACTTCATATTCAAATATTATTATTATTGATTTGGGAAGTCATAATAGGACTAGTTATATTTTAGGTATTAGCACTCTTCTGAGGTCACCATTTTATGGAGAGTAGTTTTCCTCCATTCTGTTAGTGATGTAAGTTATGAATAGCTAAAAGTTATTTCTTAGAAGTTTATTTCACATTTTAAGATATCAGTGGGTCTGGAGTTTGTGTGAAAGCCTGGGTTATATTGCATAGAATGAAAGCTTGGTAAGTTTCTTCCTATTATAAAAATAATCCATGCTTAAACAGAAATCATGGATGCTGCAGATTTGAACATTGGTCCTATGAGGACAGAATCCAACTCCTCAAATGCAGTCAGACTTTGCAGCCAATAATCTGTATTGTAGAAGGATAGACATGTAGCCTGAATTCTCTCTTCTCTAACACAGTCTAGAGACCACTGCAGCATAAGAACCATTTCTTACAATTGTTTTGGCTTAGAGGATTTATTTAGCCTAATATCCAAATCTAGATTGCTTAGTAATTTGCAGATATATCATTTTGTAGAAGATTAAGTCAAAATTTGTATCCACCAGAGACTAGTAATAGTGAAGAAAAATTATGTCAGCCTGCAGGCACGTCCTTGACTGAATTAAACAAAATCTATTTAGTTTCTTGCCTACTCTGAATTGAAGAATGTAGATTTACCTCATACTTGGACTTCTAGGGAAATGTGTGTGGAAACGTACAAATTACAAACGTTCAATAATCCACTGCAATTTGTTATATTTTTCTGTCTAGTTATTTTACAGCTGTTGTTAGTACATTATTGTGCCACACGGTATTTTATTTTTTTCCTTTCTTTCCTTAATTTTATATTGCTCTTGAAGAAGAGCATATATAAAATACTCTTTGATACTCTTTCTCAAATATATGCCTATGATTTCTCATAGTTTGTGAGTTTTGTATATGTGCTGCCATGTGGTCGTTTTCTCAGACAATTAGCAAGTTTCTTTTTCCTTTAACATTTTCTGAGACTAGAGAAGTGGCTTATGCAATAGGGTGTCCAATTTAATAAATAAATATATGCACACTCAGCTCAATTTTTTTTCTAAGACCATTTTAGCACAATAGTGATTTTTTTAGATGAAAAGCAGAAGAATAACTGCTATGTAATCAAACTATGTTACTTACTCCTTGATCCAGTTCATCTTTTTCTGAACACCTATGCTGGCTGCCTAACAGAGAGATTGCAAGAATTCCCACAAGATAAGTGGGGTACCTGAAAGGGGTTTATTTCCTTCCATCAGGCAAATTATGGGTGCCTTATATGCCTTGAGTTACAAAGTTTCTATTCACCCTGAAACTGTAATCATAGCTCCATTAATATCTCTATTTATCTTTCTTATTTCAGTTTGTTTCTGAATCCTCCTTTACTTACTCCTCTGGTAGCATTTTCTGCTGTAGGTTCAAAAGTTTATTTCATAAATTTATTTCATAAGGAAGCTGATGCTTTTTAAAATTATTTTGTCTTCTTTTAGTTATCATTAAATGTTCCCATTTTCTTGCATTATAAAACAGTGTATCAGCCTAGTTAGGAAGTCCTGTATTTGGAGGAAAAGCTAAGATAAGAACTGATGATGATAGAGAAAGTAGGACAAAATTATGCTGATGTTCATATGAAAAAGATTTACAACAGAGAGGCTGAAGCATCTCTTTTGAACTTTGTGATATTTACATAAACTTCCCTAAAATCATCTTTTTACATAAAACAATGCAGGTAAAAAGGTAAAAAAGGACAGCATCTATAAGGTGATGCTCAAAAAATTTGTTGTCCTGTTTGGAGGATCTCTGATTTGTTTCCTTTATAGAGAAAAGCCAGATAGCCTGTAAGGTATTTTATATTTTTTGATATCAGAAATCTGTTATGATTTCTATATATTGAATCCCAGGCATTTCTCATTTATCACGCTTTTGAGCCTAAAACTTTCTGGCTAACAATTTTGAACATTACTTTCTCTGGCATTAGCAATAACCTTGCCTAAACTGAAAAAAGCTTGGGGTTCAAGCTTCACAGCTCCACTTTATTTTGTGTTATCATACTCTTGGCTTGATTGCTTACATAAGTTTAAAAGAACTCAGTAAGTTGGAAACAGAAGCTACAAGTGCTATATGGAAAGTATGCAGTGGCTGCTGCACCATTTACACTGTAGATGAATAATAGACTAGTATGTAAACAGATACAAGCCAAAGATGAATGCAAAATGAATAAGGACAAGCGGAATAAAAGATAGGAAAATAAGATTTGGGAATATTTAATATTTTTTCTGAGAAAATACTGTGCCAGTGACATGGTACATCTCTCTTCACTGTGTTATAATCAGAATTTCAGAAGGACCTTTCTGCTTTGGGCATGTATTTGAAAAAAAAAAAAAAAGTTATGAAATCTACATATGAATCTACATATGCAGTTACTGAACTTTTTTAGTGAGGGTTCAAAATTAGCCATTCATCAGATATGTAGTCCTAGGTTATTACTAGACCAAACAAGGTTCTGCTATGTGAACTCTGACAAATAAAAATATTCTCTTCAGACAAAGAAAAATATCTTACAAGAGTCATGACTGTAGTCAAAGTAAAAACCATTATCTTATGTTTTAATAACTAAAACATTGCTTAATTCAAATTTAGTACCGTCACCAAAACATGAAGGAAAACAAAGGGAAGCCACAGAAGGAGAAGGCAGGCAAAGGAAAAACACTTACACAGAAAATATGCAGAAAAATAACACTGGCATTGAAGAACTGAGGTGTGTGTTATTTCTACCATTCTGGTTTTGTAACATCGGATTTAAACAAACTGATAGGGCTCACTTGCAGTGCTTTGAGTTCTGTAGGGTTCAGGAGAGTTTAAGCTGTTGACCTGCATACCATTCTGTGACTGTCTCAGGCAGAGGGGATTGAAAGTCATACTAACCCCTAACACAAGGAGCAAGAGGAAGTATCTTGCTTTAAGTCATTTCAGTGTAAGGAAAACGTGGATTGAATTGCTCAAACTTTTCAGCCTTATGTTGTTTCTTTCAGCTAAGGACTTCAAGGCAGGGAAAGTTCATCTAAGTAGGCACAAAGCAAGACTGCAGAAATATTCCCTCATCAAAAATATACTATTGTATTGTGTATCTGTTTTTCATAATCTTCATCTTCTCTCCAGTTTCTAGAAACCTGTGCTGTGCTAATTCTGGAATAGTTTGTAGCTCTTTCTGTAAATCTGTAAATTGAGTAAATGAGTACTCTGCTTTTGCACTGAGAAGGTCTAGAAATTGATTGATAAATCTACCCTCAGCAATATAATATTCAGCTATTTTTAATAAAGCATAATATTTTATAAATGTGTATTTATCTTTTACTCAGAGTAAAAGATAAATAAATATATGCACATGATTTTTCACCATATTAAGAAATAAACTCTTTTTTTTAAGGAGCTATGTTTTGATGGGCACATTGAGACCTGAACAATTAAAACCCCATTTTAATGATCCTTTACTGTCATCATTAGAATTGGAAAAGCATAGCAGCACTTGCTGTAGTTTTTCCACATATGTACATTTCAGACTAAAAAGTGCAGTGCACAGTCATTCAGGACCATCACTAAAATTAATCAACTCAGCATATTTGACACCTTAATAATTTTGACACCAAGTTTTTGTAAAATTAGCACCAGTGTAAATTTAATGGGACTGACACTATAAAAGAAAAATAAAACAGGCAGTCTAGCAACATTTCTGTGCAATTTAGGCACATCTCTCATGTTTACTGTCATAAAATTTTATGGCTGCATAGGGAAGTCAAATTATCTACAGGAAGCTGAAAATTAATAAATACCTCTTTAAATATGCAAGAATAGATTAGGTCTTTTCAGGAGAGGTGAAAGCAGCATTAGACAAAGGAATCTACACACACATGCACATAGCCCATTCTGTTCCAGTTTAACCACTGGAGACTTTGCTGTTGCATGAAGAAGGTGCTAAATCAGAACTACAATTTAGATAAATACTTCAGTCATTTAGTTTTATCTTGTTACGGACCTTCTTACTTTTAAGAAGAATATAAAAAGGCAAGATGTCTGTGAAGGCTGAGGATATGGGTCAGTGCTGGAGTGGACTCTCCCAGTGCTTCCAGATGGCATAGAGAGAGCAGCAGGAGAACATGTAGTCAGCTGATCACAGTAAACCTCTAGGTCTTCTGGCCTCTCTTTTAGCCTCTTATGAGCTGGGAGAAAATCCTCTGTGGTCTGTCCTATTTCACCATTACATGTGCTTTCAAAGAGGTTTATACAGACTTTTGAGAACTTATAGCATGAATATTACTTGTGTGCCTTTCAATTTACTGTTCATATTAACAGATTCCTACACAGGATGGCGTGAGATATACAGAGCTTTGTGGCATTTTCAAACACCATTATCTCAGACCATTTCTACTTGGCAGATGACCAAAAGTCATTTTCATAAACCTGGCTTGTTTCCTGTGTTTCAGAGGGCCAGTTACGGCCATTTGCAGATTTGCATGAACACAGTATGTACTTATGTAAACAGAAATGCAAGGACACAATTGTTACTGTGGCTGCTTAATTCAACATATAAAAGTCTTTCTACTCTTTGAATGTGAAACTTGTCCACTTAAGGAGTGGGTTCTGCAATAACCAGGCTGTCAATTGTTGGTGGGTATCTCTTGGTGCCTCTTTGAGGTTCTCCATCTGATTGCATCTTTGCAACAATCTCTCTGCCTTTTCCTTCCATTTGCCTGGTCATTCTGTGCTATCATTGCATATCCCTTGCTACTTGTATGGCACAACCCTCATGAATCTTCACAAATTTTCTCAAGGATTTTGGATCACATTGTTTTTGGGATCACTGTTTTCTCCACAAAAAAAAAAATAGTAGAACTTGGCTTGGTAGCTTAGCTTAGCCTAGGTGCTTGATTCCTGCATGATCATATAAACCCTCAGATTAACAGAGTATAGGTAATCCCAGCCTTGTGCAGTCTGCAGGTTTTGACATTTATACCCTGGAGATTCACAGAACTTGGATAAATTTAGCAGGCTAATACCAAATCTGTTTTTAGGCATGCTGATTTTTATTATCTTGGGTCTGTCCTTTAATACAATGACTAAGTTGCCAATTTCAGTAAGTTTCTTCAGCTTTCTTAATGGGACAGTATGGCAGATTTTGAGCACACATCCTGCTTCCCATTCCAGTTAGAGCATGCTGCTAATTCAGAGGCATTAGAATGGTGCAGTAGAACTTCAGCTACCCAACATCCACTGTTTTTTACAGGGGTGAGGTTTGTGCTTTATTTCCTTTCCTGATTACTGATCAGCAGGTATGTGTTCTCTTTCAGTCAGTGGCTTTCCTTTGATTATTTTTCTTAAGCACAAAAAGTATCTCTTGTGATTACAAAAAAGTGCAAAATCTGAATCAGAAATTCCCCAGGTGTCTGATGCTTTCTTAATATTTTCTGGTAATTATAACAACTTTTCTTATTATGGAAATGATACAGCTCTTTTACAGTGGCATAAATATTCTGAAACATTGTGGAATGAAACAGAAAAGCAAAGTACTGTCACAACTTGAACTGTGCAGAGACAGGCAAGGAATATTGTATTCAGAATTTGGCTTTGTGATCTGACTTAGAGAATTTTTCTGTTTGAAAGGAAAAAAAGGTTTTCATTCTAAAGCTTTTCATATATGTCTTTAACTATTCCACCAGTGTGAGGAAAAAAAAAAAAAAAACAAATGGCAAATGAGTCCGTTCATAGTAGCTAAGTAATTAGTAATTCCTGGACACACTATTTGACAGTATGATTCATCCTGTACATTGGAAAAAGAAATGTGCACAAAGACACGTATCCAGTGTCTGGAAAAAGCCTGGCTCAATCTTCCTTGTGCCCTCCTTTCACGTATTTGTACACATAACAAGAGCCCTTGGTGCCATCTCATCCCCAGGCCAGAGTCACTCAGCCTTTCCTCATAGGAGGGATGTTCAGTCACCTAATCACCTGGATGGCCCTGCACTGGGCCCTCTCCAGCACTGGATCCTCTCCTCTCTCATGTCTCTCTTGCACTGAGGAGCCCAGAACTGGACCCAGCACTCCAGGCACAGCCTCACCAGTGCTGAGTGCGGGGGCTGGATCACCCCTCTGCATCTGCTGGTGTTGTTATGCCTAAGGGAGTCCAGGATAGCACTGGCCATCTTTGCAGCAAGGCCACGTTCCTGGCTCATATTTAACTTGGATTAGGTGCTTTTCTGACAAGCTGCTTTCAGCTGGATGTGCCCCACATGTACTGGTGCCTGGGGTTGTTCCTTCCCAAGTGCAGGACGATGTACTTTGCCCTGATGAATTTCAGCAGGTAATTTTGGCCGTGGTTTATGAGGACTTCTCAGCATCTGAACGAAGGCTTCACGTTCTCCCATGGTGTATCTAACAAGGGGACTTTGCATGGCTATAAACCCACATATAGAGATTTCTACTTAGACTACCCTAAAAATGATACCTAGGAAGTGGGGAGATGTAAATAGCTTGGTGTTACAGAATTTACAAAGTAAAACTGTCAGCCTGGAAGTGGCATAAGGACTTTTTCTGGAGGCTTTTTCTAAGATACTAGTTAATCTCAGGAAGTGAACACCATATCCCAAAGTGTTTGAGGCCATAAACTTCTCCTCTCACATGATAGAGTCAACATCTTTGGCTACAGTTATGGCTGTAAATTAAACAGGGAAAAACATCAAGTCCTGGCACATGCTTATTACCAAGACTACTGCCTGATGGAAACTAACTTTCCATGGTAATGTCTGGGTGCAGGCCAGGGACTGTTCCCAATAGGCAGTACAAAGCTATACTGTTATCTGAGAAGAGAGATTTAACTGTATGGGAGGAAGCCATTCTGTGCCAGTTAGCCCCAGGGCCACAAAACCTGACCTTGTTTAGTTTAGCATTAGACAGAATACTTTGACTGGAAGGCAAGAGGAGGGTAAGACAAAATGCAGAGAACGCAGTTGATCCGTGGGTGTAGCAGGAGGCATCATACTGTGTGTTCTCAACAGAAGGGTTGAGATCTACATGTGCAGATTATATTTCTTCTTAGATGATCCAGTAATACACAGATCCAGTCCTTATGATCACTTAAGCATGGTCTCAGATCCTAGAGGGCATTTCTTTAAAAGATCCTTGCTTAGTTTGGAAAGCCTGAGAACATGCAGATGGCTTCCAGCTCCTTAAAGCAGAAGGGGATCATCTGTTTTATGTGTACACAGAGAACAACGAGTAAGGGGCTTAAATTCTGTCAAGAAATTCAGCTAGACTAGAAAATCTTTGTAATGTTAATGAGAGCAAGAAGTTAGAATAGGCTGCTCTGGGAGGTGAGGGAGGATTTGATAGAGTAAAGCTGTGAGAATGACTGAGTGACGTAGGGGCTCCTGCAAATCTGTTTTGTTGGTTTTTTTTATTTTTTGTGAGTTTTTACAAACATCTGTAGTGGTAATTTTTAAGATTTATTATAAAAATGTTGGTTGCAAGGGAGCATCAAATTCTTCCTGCTGTTGTTGCTTGAACATCTTAACAGTGCAGTGCCTGCTTCCTAAGTGCAGCTCTGTAGGCTGAGAAGCCTCCATCCAGTAACCTCACCATCCAGAAGCTGTGTGAGGAAAAATCTAATTTTACACCTGGAGTGTATATCCAAGCTGCTCTTATACCATGCATCCACAGTGCTCCATTTTAGGCCCTGAGCTTTTCAACATCTATTTAAATTACTTGGATGTAGTACTGGAAAGAATACTAAGCAAATTCACAGACAGTACAAAACTGGGATGACCCTAGAGGGCAGGGAGGCCATGCAGAGAGTAATTATAGGGCTTGGTAGTCACCAACCTTATAAAGTTCAACAAGGGAAGTGCTGGATCCTGCACCTGTCTTGGGGTAACCCTGGATGTGCAGACAGACTGGAAATGAGATGCTAGAAAGCAGCACTGTGGAAAGGGATCTGGAAATCTTTGTCAATGGTGAGTTGAACATGAGTCAGCAGTGCCCTGGCAGCCAGGAGGGCCGGCTGTGTCCTGGGGGCATCGGGGACAGCATCACAGCCAGGCAAGGAAGGGGATTGTCTGCTCTGAGCTCAGGCGGCCTCACCTCAAGTGCTGGGGGCAGTTTTGGGTTCCACAATATAAAAAAGGCATTAAACTGTTAGAGAGTGTCCAAAGGAGGGCAATGAAGATGGTGAAGTGTCTGGAGGGGAAGCCACATGAGGAGGGGCTGAGGGCACTTGGTCCGTTCTGGAGGAGAGGAGGCTGAGGGGAGACCTCACTGCCATTACAGCTTCCTTTGAGGGGAAGAGGAGGGGCAGGCACTGATCTCTTCTCTGTGGTGACAGTGACAGAACCCAAAGGAGTGGCCTGGAGTTGTGTCAGGGGATGTTTGCAAGGTTCTTCATCCAAATGGTGTTTGGGCACTGGAACAGGCTCCCCAGGGAAGTGACCGCTGCACCAAGCCTGACAGAGTCCAGGAAGGGTTTGGACAATACTCTTGGACACAGTGTGTGACTTCTGGAGATATGCTGTACTCCTGGGGGCTGGGAGCTGCACTCAAAGACCTTTATGGGCCCTTCTAACTCAATTATTCAGTGATTCTGTGATTTCTTTAATAGTTTTTCTTCAATTCTGCTTTACTTCCCTCAGGTTGAAGCCCTGCATAAGAAAAGTGGCTAATGTCAAGTCAATGCATTGACAAGGGCAGAGAAGAGGAGCAAAACAAAATTTGTGTCATTTGTTTTCTACGTTTACACATTTCCTGCTCTAATTTAATTTTTTTTTCTATTGTGGATCACTGATGTATCTTCTGGTTTTCAAGGGTTATTTTCTGTTTTCCTTAGGAAGTCACAATTCCCATTCAGAGGGCAGGACCTCTCAGAACAGGCATTAACTATTATAATCTCAGTGTATTTCTAGGAAGTCATTTGTGTTACTGATCATAGCCCAAAAGCAGTTTCCAGAATGTTTATATTAGATTTAGTGTCTTTCCATATTAGAGATTTCAGTTTTTACTAAAAAATAATGAGATTAAAAAATTCACTATCATAACAGGCAGGTTCTTATCACTTCTACGACAATCTGTGGTATTAAAATGATAATAGTTGCATTTTGTGAATTAATTCAGCTCATGTAGCAGGGGACAGTGACTGGCTTTGCCAGAGCTCTAGAGCAACAACTTTGCCTTTGTCCTTCAATGTTGTTAGCCTCCTCATTTGCTTCCTTTAAATTGAGGAAATAATCAATAATACCAGCTGCAGCTGTTTCTGTCCCTTTGTCTGCCAGCCAATCAGTTTCAATTGCAAAATCAAAATCACAAAGAAGCCTGCAGTCATGGAATTAGTGAAGCCCAGAGACTTATGACATAATACAGTCTCTAAGCTTTTAAAACTAGAAATTCTGCAATGAGAGCTAGGTAAGTCCTTTTGCCTCTCTGCCTTCTTTCTCCCTTCATGCAAATACACTTTTAGAAATACACATACCCATATCTACATGTTTTTGCTCTATCAGACTAATGTACATAATATTTGAAAGCTTGTTTGGGTGGATTTTTATTGTTTGCTGTTTCTTGCTTGTTTCATTTTTTGAAACTTCAAAAACATATCTGTGGTTGTAGCTGATGTTTAAAGGGGAAACATTTGGATATTGGACTTCCAAATGAAAACTCCAAAGCAGAGCTGCCTGACAGGATTTGTGTGCTGGACTGTTCTAGAATGAAGTCAGTGAAACAAGCCACAAATGTACACAGATATACTTATCCACCTGTTCTGGTCAGACACAAATAGTTCTAGGTGCCAAGTTCTATACCCTCACTAGTAAATATGCTAATCTGGGAACACTTCTTTTCTTTTAATACATTCAACTGAATTTTTGAGACTTGAGTTTGTTTTTGTTTTGTTTTGTTTTGTTTTTTTCCTTCTAGTGTTGTGCTGTTCATCTGGAAGTTGAAACACTATACTTATGAGCATATTCACAAAAAGGACTGCTTCCTGGTTATAATACTCAAATATAATTCAGGAGCAGATTTTTATAGAGGTTCCCAGAACCTGTAGAAGAGGCAAAGAGTAAGCCAGGATTCCCTAGCTGTTAAGGTGTGGTTAAGTTCAGCAAACTGAAGAAGTAAATTGATGGCTTATATGTCTTCATTAAAATAGTTTCATGAGAGGGAATGTGCTCATCCTCTATGTGCCCAAAATAAATTTTCTTTCATTCAATTTGTTTCTAAAACAAATTCAGTCTTAATTTTGCCTTCTAAAATTAAAAATTTGATCCATAATTAGGGTAGTATTTTAAAGAACACATTAATAGCATTCCCAAATCCAATAAATCTGGATAGCATGCCTTATTGTTTCCCTACCAGATCTCACAGAACAGCTTTTATGGTCATTTATTACATGCTTCTCTGACAGAGATCGGTGAAATCTGTGCTAAAGTAGCCCCTCTGAATGCACTCCTGTCTCCAGGCAGTGCTCTGTAGCAGTACTCAGGAAACTCAGATCTGCACCAGGTGGGAAGCCATGAATCCCCCCTGTGCCTGTACAGAGTTAAACCACACGAACTCTGGTGTTTTCTGGATTTTTATTGAGAAGATAGATATTTATTCATAAATACAGAGATAGAAAATGAAATAGCTATATTCATCTCTTCTTGAAAATTATTTTCAGACATCTGGAAGTGTAAATGCAGTCACTTTTTTTCCCGTGTAGATCTAACAGCATTCACAACTGTTATTGCCAAGGACTGTTGCAATACATTTTTAAACTGAGTTTATTTTGACTGATATTGTTCATTCTGAGTTTTAGTGGTTTATTCTTTGCTGAAATCTTTGCTTGTTCTCACTGCAGCATGGTTTCATATTTTTGAGCGGTAGAAAGCAATCTAAAATCTGATACTATGTGAAGGTTTGTGATTTTATTCACCAATGATTCAGTTAATCTTTATTCAAATACTGAAGTTGGAAATCCTCAATACAAAGGCCAAATAGTTCTGAATGTTAGTGTTGTATGAAAAATTACTTAGGAAAATGTACTTAAGTAGCTACTGTTCTGTTTTGGTTTGTTTTCTTTTTTATTTGATTGTGTTCCCTTAATATAAATAAGTTTTCAGGAAAAGATCTCTTTCTTTGGGGGCATAGGACAAATGAAAAAAGTCAGTATAAAGTAATGATTATAAAATAATCTGTTGATGACTTAATAGAAATTATAATGCTAAAATATGAGAACTAGAGAATTAAGAGAAATTATTTCAAATATTAAGTTTCAATAAAAGTCAAGAAGAAAAGTTTTCGTAACATTTTCCAGAAATATGAACTACCAAAAAAATTTTTTGTGTGTAGCAAAGGTATAAATACAAGCAGTGTGAATCCTGTGAAATAGAAAAATTACCTACTCCAGAAATTTGAGGGTTACTGTTACTTGTGTGGTTATCAGTATCTAAGCTCTTTTAGCCTTCTGTATATTATTCCTTGAGAAACATCATTGCACTAAGTTATGAATTTATTGTAGGTAGAATTTAACATAACATACTAGAAAAATATTACAGGTACCTTATTCCTGCTGAGTCCATGGACTGTAGGTCTTTTCACCAAGTGCTGTGCTCTGTGTGGGAATAGTCTTAGGGAGCAACAGAGATGCTCTCATCATTGTCAGAGTGCTTCGCTGAATCCATCACTGATTTTCCTGTTACTTGGTCTGTTGCAGCACTAAGAAGCAAGTTCTTTTCCAGTTTCCAAACTGGAAATGTATCATTTGCCTCAAGTATAATCTTCATTTATGTTACAGATCTTTATCTGTAACGCTTTGTCACTCTTTTGGAATTTGAGTAATGTTGAAGATTTTAAAGTGGTAAAGATAACAACAATGCCATATGTCATTCTTGTTGTTTGGAGGGGGTTTTTTGTTTGTTTGTTAAGTTAAATGCATCTGATTTGTGCAGACATTTCAAAAAGTGATACCATAAAAAATGTGTGTTTCATCTTTTTATTTTGGGTAGAATAGAAACTAATAAAAATTATTACTGCTGTACAGCAGATCCACGGTCCCAGACCAAAACAACACGTGCCCCAGGTGAAGTTTGGTTAGTTGAGCTTACAGAGAAATAGCTGAGTTAAATCCCTCTTTTAATATATACAAATCCTACACCTAGTGTAGCCGAAATTCTGGGAACCCAAGGTCTTTTAATCCCCCATAACATTTGTTAAGCAACCCCTTGTAAGTTTGATTTTTCCCTGGGGGAGGAGGGGAGGGGGGGAAGCGCTTGCATATATAAGCACAATCTAATTCTACAATTGCAAATGCAAGCTTACTTAAGCAAATCAGGAAGGGAGATCTGGCATGTTGATTATTTTAATTGAATTGTTTCCCCAGATCAGTCAAGAGATCAGAGCTTGTTTATTTCTTTTTCTCAAATGGTTTTCTTTATGCAAGCAAAGCGTAAGTATTTATGCTTTTACTTGTCTCTGCCCCTTTTTTACATCACTTTTCTTTGGGGGGAAAATTTCTCCAGTTCTTTCCCATGTGAATCTATATACTGCAAAAGCTTCCTTCAACCGGGTTGCTATCCCTGTAAAATATTTGTTCTCCAAAAGGAGAGGTCTGCACACTGTAGCTTGGAATATATTGCTGTGGGTCTTACTGATTTTATTTATTTATTATAGGTGTTTTAGGTATGGATTTACACATGGGTTTTTTTTTGTCTTTAACACATGATGCAGATCAATTTGAAGAGAAAAGAATTTGATGCTATCATAGCATGTACTGAGATAGAACTTTAGTTCTTATTGGGCCGAAAGCACAGTTTTAGAAAACAGTACATATCACACACGGTAGCAGCATAAAACTTGTCATTTCTATGTTACTACTTTGAAATTCCATAAAAAATGGTTTGCTTCCTACCAGCATTAGATACTGTTTTCCAGCAGGATCCTTTGTCTCTCTTGAATCAATATAATTTATTGTTTTCATTCAGTATTTGCTGAAGGTGTGGGCTTGTTTCCAGCTTGAGATGCAGTGTTCCTCCAGATCAGTAGACTATTATACTGTTACAGAACAATTCAGTGTTTTCATCACTCTACCACAAGTTCACAATCTAGCTACAGAAATTCCTTAGGCTAAAACGTGACATTCAGGAGTTTCCAGGACAAACAACATTATTTAAATCACATCTTGCTGCTCAATTAGTAAAAATGTAAACTTTGATAATTTAATTGTATTTAATTTAAGAATGGTTTCATTTTCAAGATAAATTTTGGGTTTTAAGAAGTTAGGCAGAACTTTACTGTGCATCATGGCAGTTGGTAAGATCACAGCAGGAAAAAGTAGTCCAATCAGTTCTATGGAATCAATTTTAATATCAAAATATTAGTATTAATGAATAGATGGGATCCCATGAATCTAAATACAGCTTAATCTGTGATTGAAGTGCCTGAAATCCAGCTACACCCCAGAGAAAGGTCCAGTACTTTAATTTCTAGTGCTGTGTAAACCTTGCAGGCAGTGAAATGCATTAGGCACTGCTTGGTTGCCTGACAGTAGCTACCTGCTTGGTTGGGTACTGGTAACAGCTGTGACTTCTAGCATTGGTCTGGGGAGATGGAAGTGTATTTTCTAGCTCAGGCTTTGTTGTGACTCGGTTTAGACAGGGAGATACCCAGGTGCCATACTAGTCAGGAGCACTGATAACTTCTGGTCCTTTACCTTTTCACTATGCACTGCTAGTTAGAGGCGTCATCCAGGAAAGATATCTGGGTACTCCACTCTCACATGCTGAATCCATGTTTCCTGTTCTCAGGAATACTTTTTCTTGCTTTCCTCAAAATCCTATGAAAATTTTTGTTCTTTACACATTGATGGGCCTGTGATGTGCTGTGAAAACTGTTAGGCACTCTTCTGTAGGCTTAAATCCTAAGGCTGTCCCGCTACTGCGAGCTAAGCCGTCACTACAGCTGCTGTGGCTATAACTCTCTTTCCTGATAAAAGACAACCTTGGTCCATCAGTTCCCACCTTGTAATATGGTTAAAGGGTCAGGTCCCAAGTGGAAGGCAGTGTTTGACACTTGCTTCTTCCCTTCACTGAAGGGAGACTTAAGGGAGTAAGTCTCTCTCTTGAAGAGACTGGGAATTTGGGTGTGTGTCTATAGAAAAGTTGGATATGCTCAGCTCCTTCCTCCTTCAGCATCCTCTGAACAGAGGTGCTGGCACTTAGATGCAGTGGATTACAACCTGTGATCATAGTGAATAAGCCAGTAAAAAATTAAAATATACTGCATTTTAAATGCAGATACTGTGACATTAAGAGAATCATCATGCCAGTATCTAGTAAGCAGTGTTAGTAAGAGGTGGCAGGACATGGAAGATGGCATAGAATGAGTGATACAATAATAAAGGCATAACAGATGGTAGTTCTGGTACTAGGAGTACCAGCATCGTTCTCCATAAACTGAGAGAATGGAGGAATTAAGAAGTAAGAAAAAAAAGGAAAAGACTAGTAAGTATATGTTATGGATTTTGCTAATGAAAGATACTCATCCAGAAAATACACTTTCCAGCAGTGAAAGGTGATGATATAAGGAATCTGAACTAACCAATAGGCTTAAAAACAGAGGTGATGTGTGCTGTACCATAGGAGGTGGTCATTGGTATTAAGTGTCTGGATAGGGAGAAGGTGGTTTTACATTCTGAATCTTTTTAGCCTGTTTTTTGCTGTGTAAATTTATAGTTGCAGTTTCATGTCTGGCACTTAAGAACATAGTGGTACTCTTTGTGTTTGTTTCCCTTGAGAGTAATTTGTGGGAGTGAAGGGAGAAGGGAACAGGAGAGCAAGTGCTCCAAATTCCTTCATTTGTTGATAAATGTGGCTGTACCTGCTAAACAGGAATATCACTTTTTTCTGTTAGGTGGGATAACCAGGTATCTGCATCCATTTAGCATGTTTTGGTACTCATTAAGAGAAGCAGGGAACCTGCAGTTTTTTGCAAATATTCATCATGATTTGTTTTGAGGGGTTTGCAGGGAGTTTTTCTTTTTCTTCACTCTGTCTTCAGGTTTGCTTTCTTTTTCAGTATGTGAAGATAGAAGAAAGTGAGTTAACACTTATTGAATATAATTTAAAATGAGCAATATTGAAATAAGAGGATACCTAAAGACCCCTAAATATATACATAAATCAGCAGGCACAGATGATGTTCAGTGAAGGGTTCTTAAATAACTGTCAGAATAGATTGTGGATCCACTTGCTATAATTCTGACAAGGCATTAGAACAGGTGATGTACCAGGGGTCTGAAGAAGAGCAAATGGTTTGCCAATTAGTTGTAAACTGGCAGATTGGACCACCTGGTCCAGCTGTATCTGAAATGTACTTCCCATAAAGTTTTCCTCCCAGGTCTTTATTCCTAGGCTACTGGGTTCACAGTTTGCAACAAGGAAAAACAACTGAAGGTTTTTATTTAACACAGAAAAGGAAAGACTACACAAACAAAAACAAGCCCCACAAGCCTCATTTGGTCTTTAAACCTGGTTGTATAGTTGCTATTTGTGAAGCTTATGCTTTTCACGTATTTTTCTTTCTCATTTTCAAAGGATCTTTTTATACCTTTTCTAACTTATTTGTGAGCCTCAGCTGTGCTTTCAGCACAGAATCAATTTGGAGAGATTTAAAAATATAAATGTTTGAAAGGATACTAATATCAAGTATCACTTTTGACCATCACCCAAAAGTAAAAAAGCCAAATGCCTTCAATTTTAAAATCAAAAGTATGGAAAGCATTATTATTACTATTGTTGTCAGTTTTTAAATTTGTAATTTACTTCCACAAGCAAATGTTAACACCCATAATTTCAGGTTTTAAGTTGGAGTATCTTTCTTACACCAAAAGTGAATTTAGGTTGTAATAGTCACAATTTGGTTATAACCAAGAAGCATTGTTAGATAAAGAAATATTACGAGATACCTAATGTTAAAATTTTGTAAACATTAAGTCTCTCAATAATTCTTTGAGGTTTATTCCCCATGGCTAAGACTGTCCTATATACTGCTGAAATACATAATTTGGTATAGAGAAAAATTGTGTTGGGATGAAAAAAATTTTATCAAGCCAAACACAATCTGTAGACTCATCAGCTTTTGTTGGATGGTATGAAAATAAAAATTCAATATTGGTCTGACATCCTTTCATCTCTATTCAAGTATATCTTTTCAAGTGAAAGAGGTTTTTGTTTATCTGTGAAAGCCAAAAAATATTATGATGAACAACTAAATGGACTTTTTCTTATCATCATTCATACAAGAAACTAGATGGAGAAGTATGTAAACATTAGTCAATATGAGTGCTAATGGAATATATTTTCTTTATTTCTGATTTTTTAATTTAAAAAGTTGCCATTTTGCATGGTTTTTGTATGGCAAAAAGCCATTTTAAAAAGACAGCCTGGATGTCTGAGCAGCTGATGTTTGTAGCAAGAGGAAGAGCAAGGACAGGCTTAATTCTGCAACCAGTGTTCACATCGAGTAACATCTGTTCATGTGAATAGTCCTATTGAGCTGCAGGCACACTCACAAGCTCAGAGAAAAGCCATGCTACTGTGTACAAGTGGCTTTATGATGGTCAGCCTAGAAAGAGATCATTGGCATTGTTCAAATGAGCAAGAGCTGGTCGGCTTGAAAAAGATGTGAAGCCTGGATGCCCAATTAGTAACTGCGTTTCAGGGCTTTCCGTTTCACTGTGAATTTCCTTCATAACTGTCCTCATTCATGCCCATCAAAACCCCCGTGAATGGAAAAATAGTTGTGAGCAGTAAGCTGACATTTGCAAGAGGCTGAGTGACTGACCTGAAGAGAGGAACACTTCTCAAGTTAGCCAAGGAAAACATCAAGTGAATAATCGGTCTGTGCTGGGGTGGAATTTCTGCTGCACTGGGGAGGCAGCACTGCTCAGTGATGGGGGCGAGTATGCACACTCTCTTTGCCAGACCTCCCCGGGGACTCAGCAGTGCAATGCAAAGTGGGTAGTTTACATCTTAATCTCATAGATTAATAGTAGCAATTATTTCTTTTTTTTTTAATTGTCTCCTCCTGCTTATTAGTTATGTATATTCCAGTACCTCCTAAGGAGCCTAATCAGATAGTGGAGTTACAGGGAACAAACACACAAAAAAAACGGTCCATGCCCTGGAGAGCTCACAGTATGCTCAGTGTTTTGTTGGTGATCATGACTGATGGTTGATTTCACATGTGAAACCAGAGTATGAAAAATTTTGTGAGAATGTATTTAAATTAAGATTTTCCCATTCCCATCATCCAGAAGAATCCAGAGATACAGTAACTCTAAATAGTTCTTTTGATTCGATAGGTACAATTGGACCAGGGCTGTAAATTAGATGTGGTGGCTTTCATACATAGCAGTTACATGGGTGAGCTGAATGAAATTCAAAATCCCCGACTTTTTTGCCTGTGTCTTTGTCACTCTGTGATTAATATATAGATAAAAATAAAATGAAAGCATTTAAGCAGGAATTTCTTACACAACTCATCTGATATTGCATCCATTTAGGAAGTTAAGATACCAAACACATGGTGGTTATTTTATTCCCCTAGAACTGGCAGGCTTTGGAACAGATCCCAAATAAAGATCTATACTTCATAATATTAGCAGTAGTCATGACTCCTGTGATACAACATCAAAATGTGGTCCTAGTTTGTGACATACAAAAAGCAATAGGCAGTCTGTCTTAGCCTTTACAGATGAAATACTGCAACAGCAAAATCAGTGTAGTGGGGGTTCAGCAAAATGTATTCTCAGTTTGATAAAGCTTTACTTAAATTTTAAACAACAGCTTTTTCCAATTGAACGATTGAAAATTTAATTAAAAAGAAATTAAGGTAGCAGGATTAGATAAACATAAAACTTCTATTAAAAGTTTATTGTACATGCATGTGGAAAATTCTCTAAATTTACTCTGGTTTTATATTTTTATGTGTACATAAAACATTTTTTAACATAAAAAGTTATAAAAGAGCAACAAAGGCTGGTTGGCCTCTTCTATATTTTGCATTCTGACTCAAAAACTAATATTCAGACAGTCTAACCTTAATTCAATCCTCTTGTGAAGGCCATAGTTTTCTGGACTTCATGTGGTGTTTTACATTTTATTTTCCATGATAAGGGCCATGAACTTCAGTGTGTATGCTGTGCTTTGATGATATAAAGAACTGTTTAAGCATTGGGAATTAGCATTGGCAATGTCATTTTCTAGGATATTTTGGAAGAAAACATATGATGGAGAAAAAATATCTCAAAACTCAGCCATTAACTCTGTTGTCCCTCACTGCTTTCCTTTTATCTTCCTTTTTGGTTTTGTTTGTTTTTCATGCTATAGCCAAAAGAGCATTGATTAATTTCATTTCATTCTGAGAAGATACTTCTCCCTTTATTCAACAGATTTAGGACTGGGTCCAGTTCTCATTATATCTGAATATGGGTTGAGTCAAACTTCTGTTGAACTTTCTCTCTGCTTGCTATTGAGAGAACACTTGTTTTTAGAGTTTAGTTTTGTTTGATTTTTTTTCCTTGCATAAATCAGAATGAGGAATCTTGGGTTTTTTTCACATGTTAAGCTGGATAAGGATGTTTCTGCTTTTGCTTGTTTATTATTTTGTATATCTGTTGAATTTAACAATATGTTTCTATTAATTAAAATAGAGTACCTGGAATGTTCAATTGGTATTAGGTTTTGCGACAGCTTGGGGATTTTTACAAATTCAAAAATAAATCGAATAAAAATAACACAAGTCCCTGATTTTTAAGCTCAGATTGACTTGGCAGTTCCCTTTATATTAATTGTATATGTACCAGTTTCCTGCAAGTAGTCAAAACACTAATGTTTTTACTTGTACTTTTAAAGCCTTTTTAGATGAACATTGCCAGAATTTACAAGAAGCTGATAACTGCCATACTGTTACAGATGTTTCAGCTTCTGCAGTAAGAACTCAAACAAGACTTTCAAAAACATAGTTATTTTTAGCATTTTGTAACTCTAGTGACCATTATCGGGTAAAGGCCGTGAGAAATCAGATACCTTGAAAGTAGCAAATGGCAGCTTTTACTGTTATTAAATAAAGGTTTGATTCATGTGGATTGATGGCACAATTACAGCATGTTTAACTCAACCCCTGAAATATGATTAACATAAGCCGATATTGTAGTTAAATATTTAGGTGATGCATACGACTTTTTTTTTCTCCTGGATTCCTGATTTTGTTGTCATTTTCTGGCAATGTCACATTTTATATCACAAATACCTATAAACCTGGATGAACTCACTTTTCCTTTAATTTCTCCTATTCATATAGGGGAGGATTAAAACTATGCTAAATTTTTCATAAGTCTAATATCAATAAATGAATATTTAATGAAAGACAAAGCAGGCATACAGAATAAACTGGTTTCAACAGCTGTGAACGTGTTTTCATTTAGTTCATGCCATACTTACCTAGGATTCTTAAAGAAATTAGATTTGTTAAGAAAAAAGGACTATGAGTACTAACGCTTTAAACAGAAGTCTCTTTTTTCTATATAATCCATCAGTTGTGAGATCTTCTTTCACAACCCCTAAAGCATTGTTCCTTTTCATTTTAGTCAGCCTAAGCAGCTGGGTCTTTATAGCTGCAAAATGTTTGCTCATGACCAACTGCTGTTTTGTACACCACTTTCCATCACTAACAAATATTTTATTTTTCGCTGTCACTCCACGCTTGTCATAACTTGTCGAGGAGCAATGTAGTAACATATATTCAATTAATGAATGACTTCTCTGTCTCTTATTCCTCCCATGATGTATGCCTAGGAAGGTGTGCACTCTGCAGAAGATCCCCCAGACTAGCAAAAGGGTCTGTGTGAATGCAGAAATACATCTGTAGGACTCAATAGGATGATCTCTTCGGACCTTAAAGCATTTGTGGTAGTAGATTGAAAGTAATTCACTGGCCAAAATTATTCTGAAGACATTTTGAAGTGTGATTGAGATATCTTATGACAGTGACATCTGATCCACTTTTGAAATGGCTCCTGAATACCCACAGCCATTTGGTTTATTATAAGATAACCACGTCAGCCATATGGTTTGTAATCTGCTGCTGCAGATCCATCAGGACCCTCAGGCTGTGATCTCATCCTCAGGGCAATGATTCTGATGAGTCTGTGGTGTTACCCTTGTCTAACAGTAGTAGCAATAATAATGATAATAATGTATACAAGAAATACAAATCAAACATATGGACATATGCATCTGATACTTTGTGACTGTGGAAGCTCATCAGGCTCATGACAGTCTAACACTAAATGCGAGACTGCTCGGGAACTGCAGGTCCTCTAGGCAGACACAAAGTCACAGCACAGCATCAGAGCTCAGAAAGGCAATAAAGTGAGTTTTGCTAATGTATAATAGTACTTATTTATGAAAGATATTTTAAAGCAACCATCCAATTATTTCATTTATTTAGAATTGCAACACGCTTTTGCCAGATGGTGTTTCGTATCAGGTCAAAAAATAATGAAGGAATTTGGCATTAGAACTGAAGTAACAAGAAAAGATGAGTGACTAGGGATTGCAAATGCGTTATAGCTTTTCAGTTTTGGGGTTTTTTTCCCATCAAGCTTTTATAATTTTTTTGCTTATCTTCCCTGTGGATTTATTTGTATTTATTGCATTTTTGTCACACTTTATTAAAAGTTAGAAAAGATAATTTACAATGTGTTGAAACAAACTCCCAATTCCCAGGGAAGTGTAGACTTAAATAATTCGTCCTTTCCCTTTTTAGATTATTTATTAGACATGTTTAAGGGGTTTTAACAGTGGCTGAGGATGGAAAGAGGTGATTTGAAATTGCCAGGAGAAAAAAACAATTTTTTGAAGAAATTCCTTCAAAGCTCATTATGTCCTCTTTTACTACTGACGATGTTTTGTTCCTGTCATGAATGGGAATGTAGGGAGTGTTATGCTGGACAAGTAAAACATGGAGAGCTGTGGTTCAGACTCAATAGTGCAGCAAAATGAGTAAATTCTTCAAAATGAGTAAACTCTATTCTAATATTTCCTTCTTTTCTCCCCTTTCCTCCCCCCCCTCCCCCCCACTCACCCTTTACAATCCATCCTTGGGGAGAGTTTCAAATTTTTTGGTGCCATGGTAATGGTGAATGGGCCATCAACTTCCACCTGACCTAACATTACCACTGGTAGTTTTGTAGGTTTTCAGGTTTAAGCATTTGATTCCTGAAATCAAATTAAGAAATTAAGAAACCTAATTAAGAAATAAAAGATTGAGCCTGAGCCACTTAATACAGTAGGTCATGATCTGAATGGACTCTGTTGGAATCTCAAATATTTCAAGGATTATTAGATTTGGACTTCAATGAATACATCACAAGTAACTAGTTTTGCATTTCCTACCAATCATTTCAATCAACTGTCTCATTTGTTAAAGTCTTCTACCAAATACTACCAATATTTCTATGTATCAGGCATGTCACTTGAACTTGAAATAAAAATTTTCATACTATTGTGAGGATTGGCTTTAAAAAGTGAATTTACATGAAAATCTGGAATTTCTCAGATTGGACATTAAAATGAGAAATTTCAATCCAGCTTTAGTATTTTAGAGAGGAAAAGCTATTTCTACAGGCATTTTTTCATCAACTTTGAATAGATCAAATATACAGTTTTTCCTTTAATGGTTCTTTCTTTCCTAGGGAAAAATGCTCATTTTCCTCAACCATACATTTAGAAATTGCTAGTGACTCTGGCGCTATGCTTCTATGAAAAACAAGACCGAAAAAAAAAATCTGTGGCTAAGATCCAGAAATTGAAGGACTGAAACCTGTCTTTTGCTATGCTAGAATCTAAAGCCAGATGTATAATACAAATACTCCAGTGGAATATGGAGGGGAAAAAAAGAGATAATCTCATAAATACAGATGCTAACAGTCAAAATCACTCAAGCTGTACTGAAATGTCCTTTGCACCTGGCACTGGAGGTGTTAGCCATGCCAGTTCAGTTCCCCAACACAGATGTTCTTGTTGTACCACTTCTTATGTGTAACATTTAGGTTTCTGTTTAGCTTGACATAAATACTGTGCTCCAAAGGCCACCCATTTATTAGTGCACCTGCATCTCCTGCTTTCTTTAATTCCCTCAGTATATGGCATTCCCCTTGTGCTGCTGATCCTGGTGCAAAGTAGTGTTATGGAAAAGAAACTGAAGCTAACACCACAATGCATGAATTATAATAATGTTTGATTGCTTTTGAAAAAAAAATTCATCATATTATACATGTAAGGCTGAATTTTCAGATGCTGGAAATATGTAAATGTAAACTTGCTTGTTGTACACAACCTTATTTATAATGCTTTATAATTAGTATTCTGAAAGCATGTACCATAAAGTAGTTACCATAGCAATAGGTCTGTATAAACAGAGCACCTAACAATCATGCTTGAAACATGCATGTAGTCCTTTGGATATTACTGAGTATTCATGCACAGATGGTTTGTTGGGCAGACACCAGCATTAAGGTCCTTTAAAAATGTGTCTCAGAGACAACACTGATCTCCTTATCTGTTTCTCATGTACTTCTCTTATCCTTCATCATTCAGAAAAAAAAGCAAGAGTGAAAAAAACAAATCAAAATTAGATGAGAATAATTTTGTTCATTTTATAGGTCTTCTATTTTGCATTACAGTCCTCAAAAACAGATTTTTCTTACCATTTCCAATCCCTCTAAAGACAAATTCAGTAAAGCTCTACATTTCAGTAGAGCTTTTCAGCACAGGACTGGGGGAGGAGTTAGCTCTGGGCAAAAACTTTGCTTCTGTATTTCTCAGATAACTGAAACATCATGAGTAGTGCTACAACTGAATAGTGTGTGCTCAGATAATTTTTTAGTGAAACATTGTGGCTTTCAGTTTGTGACAGAATAAGTTTTTTTTTTAAAAATATAACCAGACCAAATTTTGCTTGTAAGTAGTCTTCTTTTGTTCAGAATGAAATAAAGTTGGGTTTTTTTTTTTTCTGAGACACTGTTCAGGACTAGATCAGTAAAAATAACTTGGGTCTTGCTGCTGTGATACTTGTGGCTGACTTTGGTCTCATTTGTGCTTGAGAAGAAATTTGGAGCTGTCCTGTACTTGATCATGGTTATGGAAACACCTTTTATTCCTATGTGCGTTGTAAATAACTGTTGAGAAAAGCTATTGAAAAATAGCAATATGTCAGTCATTAATATTTAAAATATTGAAAAGTATAATAAGAAATTTATATTTGCTTTCTTTGTGGTCCTTTGAATTGTCATTGCGTGTAAAGCACATCAAAGACATTTTCTTGCATCACTATTAGAGGTAACTTTCCCATTTGATTTCTGCAATAGCAAAGATTTCAGTGTATCCCAGATATGTCTTCTTGTAAACCAGTAACAGTATAAAAAATACTGAATATTTAGCAATGTGTGTAGTTTAGATAGGAAGAAAAATAACAGCAATTCTCTATATGTAGCTATCTATAGGGTAGCAGAGACCAGATCCTGCAATAACTAATGAGAACAGAACAAATGCAAGGAAAAGCCCTGGGAAAATCTGCTCACATACTTGGAGCTTAGTCCTGGAGCTATCAAGCAAACTTGTTGCCCATCAAACAGTGAGTAAGTACAGGGTGCATCACTTCTTCAGGCCTTAAAAGGCCTTAACAAAGAAGCCAACACAGGGTAATTTTGAGTGGTAGATTTAGCAGAATTCCTAAGTTGTCCAAGTGTGCTAACTTGTCTCCCGAAATTCCTCTTGGTGACAAGAGAGAAAAATATGCTTCTCCAGAAAACCAGACCTGTTAAACTCATTCTTTGAATCCCTGTCAGGAGAAAACTAAGCCTTTCTTCAATTCTTCACACCATTAGAGTTCCTCTCAAGATACCATTCTTTCATCTGCTTCTTCTGTTGCTCCTTTGTCAAGCTTGTCAAGCTTTGTCAAGCTTGTCCTAGAGATCCTAGGCCACCTCAGACAGCACCAAATGCTTTTAGTTTGGTGGGAAACTAAATCAAAGCTTCTTTAACTTTGCGGGCTGCAGGAAGTTTAGGAAGATTGTCTGATTGACAAAAGTGTTACAAATGCCTGCCCCAGGGTTCACTGGATTTGACTTCAGTTGTCCAATGCTCCTTCTGTACAAAGAGAGGGTCTGAACAATTTCATTGAAACTGCAATCTAAAGTATGATTGTGGTATTTATTCAATTAAAATAACCCAGATATTGAGAGTGAGGGCAAAGAAAATTAGGAGGCAAACCCACCACCAAAAAGTTCGAGTCTCAGCAAGCTCAATAGACCATATTGATGCCTTCACTAATTTCTTTCCTGTTAGTACCTATCCAAACAACCACCTTGGATATCTTTACCATGTTGAAGGCTCTTCCCCAGGTGCAGTAGAAATACATAACTTTAAATGTTTTAAGGCAGGCATTTTACCCCATCATAAATGATGAGAACTAATCTATGAGACATCTCATTGATGTTCAGAATACTTTCTTGAGTTAGGTTCTTGGTTAATAAGTAAACAATGCTGTTACTTAAACTGGTATCCACTCTGCAGTGTCATCTCCAAACACCACAAACATAGTAGAAGAAGAAAATGGAATTGGTTCTCACGAAGAACAAGAGAAATTAAGATCATCTTTGGGGTTTTCTGAACTCCTGGACCAAAGACTCTACACCTTAATCAAAAGTAGTTTTAATACTCATGTAAATGGAGTGAATATTTCTTTCTGGCAGCTGACAAAAAAACTCTGGTGGATAAATATAGGGATGATGCTGTTAATACAGTTTGTAACTCTGCAGAAAGGAAACATTTATCCTGTGTTAGTACTAGTTCGCCTAGAAAGGTACAATTCAAAGCTGGTTTTCATTTATCAGATTTCTACATTTCCATAAATATTACTGTATTTTTCTTTTCTAGTCTGTGGCATTTTTATAGGCTAATCAAATATCCAGTATTACTAGGAGCCATTTAAAGTGAATGCCAGAACTACTAAGAGGTAATTTGAGAATTAGATCTATTTTTGTTAGTTGAAATGATCTTGTTCATATTGTATCGTACCTGGTGCTCAGTAATACGATAGCACCAGTACAAATAGGAAGATATCCGGTTTGAAGTTCTTAAATATCTGTTAAAAGTGGTGAGCAGTCCAAGCACATTAAAATTCCATTTTCCCCCATACAAGTGTTTGCTGCAGATGACCCCCACTGATCTTAAATATATTTCTGTATCTGTAACTGAATAGAGGTTTTCCGTACAGCATGTTCTAATGGTACTCTGGCCTTTAGCCAACAAGGCACTGAATAAGGCTATTTTTAAAATACAGAAACTGGGAACAGCTGCAGCAATCAAATTTGATAAAAACAGAGAGGAACTTTGCTTTTTTTTTTTTTTACGGTTTGTCCAAGTTTAGACTCCTTTCATAGAATGGCTTTTGTTCTCTTGGATGAAGGAGGTATAAGAGTAACACAGTGAAATCCTTTTGAACAAATAACTTCTAAAAGAATACAGATTAAAATAATGGGGAGCTTTTTGGTGTGGAAGCATGTTCAGTGCAATTGTACCTCAAACTACTAAAAATATAAATCCAATAAAAAAGAATACAATTTTTCTGCCAACCTTTACCATAAAATACTTATACATAATGATCTCCCAAACTGGAAGATGAGATCCCTTGTTTCAAATTTTGAACATTTGAACACTGGTATTTGGGAATAGTTTCTGAGTGGAAGTGATTTTATTGGAATGCTCTGGGGTGGGTTGGTTTTGGTTGTTGGATTTTTTTTTTCCTTCTTTTACCATTAATCAGAAAAGTTTTTATGAAGAACTCTCCTTTCCCCTGCTAAGCTGGAGAAAAAAGTTCATTTTAGGAAAAGTTTTACAAAGGTCTTCTGTGCACGTTAAAAAGTTTCATAAAATATTTAATTGTAAGGACTGATTCTTCCTTTGTTTATCCTTCTATTTTTGTGGGGAGAAACTCATCATTCTGTGATTAATGAGAATTAGGAGATGATTGTGTTCTCAGAAAAAAATCCATTACACAGTAGTAGGCTGAGCTGTGTCTGTTAAATGATTCCATCTGAGGATAGAGCCTGTGTGCTAGACTGGTGCAAGATAAGATACTGGGTAAAATTCGAGTTCCACTGAAATCAGTAAGAATTATGCCAATAAATTCAGCAGAGAGAGGATTTTATTGATTGCATTCATTTTAAGTGACAAAACTAGCACTTTTGCATCTTACCCCATTATCCCATTAGGGCTATTAAGTGCACCATCAATTCTGATAGTGGAGCAAAATTCTACTGAATTTCTCACATATGCTTAAATGTAGGTAATATATATCATTTGTGTATGTCCACAGAGGTATAAAATGTGTTTGCATTTTTGTGTGTTTTTATGTACATAAAATATCTGCCTAATTTATTATCACCATATCTGAGTATCTCTCCAGGGTGAGAATTACATTAGTGATATATCTTCCTTCACACTAAGAGGAAGGTTTAGCTTGTTTTGTTTTAATATTAGGAAAACAAAATATGAAGACAAGAATAAAAACTAGAGAATCAATACTGGTATGAAATGGATGTATAGATCCACCTGAGATTTTAATGTTTAGAAGCAAACTCAGCAACATGAAATACTCAAAACAGGGTCACTTACCATAGGTATAGGACACTTGATATATATCCTTAAAGTCAACATTAAGTGGGAGAACAGATTTCTGATAACAGAATGTTAAAATTCAGGATTTGCTGATTTATTTCCTGTGTCTGCTCCAAGCTTCACATGTGATCTTAGCCAGGTCAGTTCTGAAATCTCTTGTCTTAACTTTATGTGGTAGAAATAATATTATGACTCTTCTGGGTCTACACACAATATATTCAGCTGAATATGCAAGCAAATATTTTCCAGGACCTAAACATGTCTGTGTACAATTTTCACTTTGTAAAATGGACATAATAATATTATTTTTCCCCAATGCTTTGTCTGTTTTATTTGTCTATAAATTCTTGGATAGGAAAGCTATCTTTTGTATATGTCTGCGAATCAGTAACAAAACAGAGCATTGACATCATCTGGGCCTTGGGATACAACTCTGATATAAACAATTACAAATGCTGAGGCAAGTGTTACTTCAGGTAGCGTCTCTAAAGGAAGACATAAAAAAAAAACCTGGAATGTACAGACTGCACAAGATTTGCTAATTTTTTGTAACCAGGAATTTAGAAAAAGGTGTTCGTTTGAAATCAGGAAAATATTATGATAGTGAACACATTTCTAGCATTTTTTTACAACAGTCCCTATCACTGCATATGGAAGCAACCTCACATTCCTGCATAATGGGTAACTGGAGATTTAATACATGCTGTGTTCTAGGAAGATACTGAAGCATTCATGTGGTGCAGAGCACTGAGCTTGGGAGTTTTTCAAGGATCCTCTGTCATCATACCAGCTTTCAAATTCTTATCCAGTATTTTAACTGGAACCAAAAAATTTCCAGAGTGATGATTACTAGGGTTTGATTACATTCAGTAAGCTATGGAGCCCCTTCTCTTCGAAGACAAACTGCTGCCAGAGACAGATTTACCACTGACCAACAGTGTTTTTATGCAAATGTGCCTGAGTGAGTGCAGTAACCCCAAGTTATAATAGAGTCATTCAATCTCTTGCCAGGACAGCAATATTTATATATTGCAAAGATAGATTGGATATCAAAACCAGCTCCATTACAGAGTGAAACTTCTCTACGTAAATCAGTTTTTCTAATCACACCATGTTTCTTCCCACCCACCCCCTACCCCATTTTGCTTTCCTTGCTTTATCTTCATAGATGAATTCCAAATGTGTTTTTCTCTTGTGTGTTCACTCGGAATATTGAAGCATTCAGCTAATGCCAAGATAATGGATAACGTAAACTCATTAGGAAACTTTAAAGTCTCCAAGTGTGTTTCTCTGGGCCTTGGGAAGGGCTGTAAAGGGCTTATAGTGACATACAATGTTTTGTCTGCCACTTGTGCAAGTTTCTGTTTGAACTTCTCTTCTCCTGCTGCCTTGTGGGAAGAAATGGGCAGTCAGCTCCCTGGTGACTTTATCTCCCCATCAGGAATGAGTGCAAGGGGTCAGCTGCCCCTCTGCATGCTCATCACCAGCTGCTGACAGCACTGCTCCCCTGGGAGAGCTGGCTTTGTTTACTGACAGGGCTAATAGGAGGAGACACGTGAAGTACTTTGGTTTGTGGAAGAGACAGGGGAGACATGGTGCTGTGAAAACATTCCCACACACTCTAATGGCTCATTCACATAGAAAACAAGCGAGAGCCTTCAGCTCTTTCACAGGGCTCAAAGTAGAACAAACGGGCTGGGGAACCCCAAGGCACCAGTCAGAAAACACTTTCCTAATGGACTGAGATGCTCTCTGTGATAGCTTACCTATGAGACCTCAGCTCTCCTTTAGGCAACTAAGTGAACTGGTTAGAAAGAAAAACTGCGCAGTATCCGATAGTTGCTTTTGTTCACTCTTAGCTGTGAAATTCTTCTTGAAAATCTAACATTTAGTTTCCTAAACCTAAACTTTCTAAGACTAGTTATAATAGGTGAAACATATTGAAGAATTTTATCACTAAAATCACCAATTATTTTGAGACATAAACTTTAAGGAATTTAGAGATTTTAGAGGAGCTAAGATTTTTCGTTAGAGATAAGCTTTATTGGATTAATTAAAATAAATGGGTAGGCCTTGATGAAGTTAAGAGTTAGTAGTTAACTAATAATTGATTGCTTGCCAACATAATGTTTGGTTAGCTGGGTTTATAATGAAGAATATCGAAACTGATAAATCGCTTTTAGGAACATAAGACAATTGTAGGCCTCCTCTGTTTTGAAACAAAGTGAAGATGGGGAATGGGAGTTCTACCAAGAGTTCATTTGTCATAGTTGCATTGAGAAGTTAGAAAGGTCAGAATGAGGAAGACTTCATCTACTTCCTCATTTTGGGATCCCTCCCCATGAAAGGGACCACCGATCCATTTCAAGGAACAAACTACTCATGCTTAATAGCTTTTGAACTAATTGCCATACGAAGCGGGGAATGGGACATACCAAAGTTTTGAAGGTGTATTTGTATTTTTGGTATTCAACACTTGTATAGATTAAAGGACTGTAATCACCTGTAAATCACGGTGCATATTTTGGGAGCTATCCCCACACGCTGCCCAGCGTCGCAATAAACATACACTATCTAACTTTAAACTGTTAGAGAGTCTTTGTCCATCACAGTTGGATATTGGTACTAGATCAATATCCATATTTTTAATAAATAAATTTATCTTTAAAATAAAATCAGTAGAATGCAGAAGAAACACGAGAAAGAAATGTGTCCCTAAAAAGAAAAACATAGTTTGCTTTATAGTTGTTAGAGACACAGAGACACAAGAATATAATTTGAGGACCAAAAAAAGTGACTTTCACAATGAGGTCTCCAACTCAATAGGGATACATGTCACAGAAAAGTCCACATTATAAACTGTTTTAAGTAACAAGTGATGTTTAGTGAATGGCCGCATTCATTATTCTCAGCTACAGTTTATAAGATGCATAAGAAGTCAGCAAGATTAGTGATACTATATCAACCCCCAAACTTGTGTAGCTCAGTATCTGACCTCCAACACCAACCGGTATTAGAAATAAGGCATAAGAGAGCAAACTTCCAGTGATTCTTTTCTGTTAAGCTATCCTACCGAATATGTATAATTTTTGACTTAATTTCAGCTTAGTGTGGCCTCATGGCATAACAAGATATTATGTAAAAAGGATTTCCTGCTTGTCTAGAAGTACTATAAAACTCAGTTCTTGCATTTGAGAAATACTGAGTTACATTATTGTCTTTGCCTACTCCGTTGCACTTAGTATTTTGTCATCGTTCCTCCATTCATCTCCTTACTTCCTGAAGGCTACTAGTCTAATTTATTTCCATACAGAAGTTGCTCCATATTTGTTACCATATTTGTTCATCTGTCATTTCCAGTTATTTTTCTTCCTCTGCATTGCTGAATGAACTGGAACTATGAATTCCATACCTTATGAATGTACCAGTTGCAGTATTTGATGATTATAAATTGAGCATTGAGCTGATATTTTCATAGAATTTGCCACTGTAACTCCACAATGTTCATTCCAGCATGACAGTATCAATTATAGTCCAGCAAAATAAGCATATACACATGGAGACACACCATATTTATTTCCAAATGTTATATATATATGTATGTGTATAGCAGTCTCCATATCTGTAGTGAGTGCTCTTTCTCCTCATGGACAATAAGTTACATATATTGAACTTTCTGCCTTTGTAAAGCCCCATTACTCAGTACTGTAAAATTCCTAAACTTTTTTAGTAATTGGGTTTTGTTTTTCCTTCGTTGAATCTTCATTACTCACTGTCTACTTCTATTTCCAGATTATTTTGGGGTGTATGTTGAGCAGTACAGAGGCCTGCACTGATCTTTCTGAAAAATCAGTGATAAACTTCCACCAGAATGAAGAATGACTTCCCCTTTCCTATCTGTTAATTTAATAGAAGATCAGATCTCCTTTAAGAGAGCTTTCTTAGTCTCTTTCTAAGTCTTTGGTGGAGACCTCTTAAGAAGAAATATAATCCCATTGTTTATGTCTTGACTCTTTATATTCAAGCACAGTACCTATAGCCATGTAACATCCTTGAAAAGTGGGACTAAAATAGACACACTCCCTTTTCCACTTTTCACTTGAGTTCTTATCAAAGTCAATATATCTCAAGGATTTGTTGAAATTGATATGACTATGCAAAAGCATCAGGTCAAATATATCAGCAAGGGCAGGAGTGTGAACTAATGCAGTCAATAATTGCATGTTAGATTTGCTTTAGTTTTTACTGCTTCTGAAGGAAAGTTATGTCTAATTTAAGCTTGATTCTAAAAATATTCATATTTGGCCTAAAATAACTCCACTTTGGGAATGTGCCACTGCAAATGTGAAGTTTTTGAAAGGGCTTCACTTTTTTGGTAGATGAGAGTATTGTTCAGTTCCATCTTCCAATGTTTAATATACCACATTTAATGAGAAGTACAGTATAGATCAAAGGGCAGGATTTGGCCCTAAGTTACACTGCTGCTACTGACACTAACCTCACAGGTCCTAAACATTATGAATCAAATATATATCCCTGAAAATGTCACTATTCTGAATATTGCACATATTGCCTGAGCTGTCAGAAATAAAAATCTGCTCTTAATTATTCTTCCATTTTAAAAAATAAGAATTTTCTAATGGCCCGGTGAATAGGAATTTGATGTTTTCTTTGGCTAAACATTTTAATGATTTATTACATCTAAAAAGTTCTGTGTGCCTTTATAATATATAAATGCTTGAAAATGAGTAGTTCTTTCCCAGTTAAGTCTCTGTGGCTACCAAGAAAAGCAGCATTTATTTAAATCTCACTTAAGTTTAAATGTTACTTATGGGAAACATTTTAAGAAAAAAAAATGCAATGGAAAGCCAGACATACAAAATTAGGCTTACATGGATACAAGCTATAAAAATATATAGCTAGAATTAATGATATTGTACATTTTAAACTTTTGACCGTCTTATTGTTTTTCCTTAATGGGCAAGAATATTGTTTATTTTTTTTCTTCTATAGTATTATATGGAACTGATTTCACAGTGATGAAAAAAATGAATAAAGCAGAAAATATTAAGAAAGTGTAAGAAGAAAAATGAAGGCTTTGGATAGCATCAGATTTTCTGCTGGAAACGGAATAATCCAGATCATAAATCCTATTTGCTTTTAATATATTTTTTCCCTCATCACAGTACTTCTTTCAGTTAATTACCTTCATTGTAAGCCCAAAGAAGTGAACAGAAAAGACACCCGTTGAAACTTTGGAATAGTCTCATAGATACGATTTTTATCATGATATTTTACCTTCATTAAGGGTTGAGAGGTTTAAAATACACAGAGTAATGTGGTTTCTTTTCTTTGTTTTTTTCAGTGTGGTGATAGACGCTAACTTTTTATCTCAATGCTTTGCTTCACTGAACAATGTACCTTTTGGAAACATTGATGTTAACAGCCAATTGATAAAATACACATATTATACAGCTAGAAAAGAAATGTTTCTTTTTCTTGTCCTTTTGGTCATGGCACCGTGTATTTATGCAGGAGAATATAAAATATTTCATGCAAAACACCCTAGTTGATTCCGGATAATATTTCATTACCTTGCTTGGTTCCTTCTCAAGGCAGACTGCTTATTACTCTTTAGGTATCTGTTTGTACCTGAAATTCTACACAGAACTTTTTCTTACTCCTTGAAGTCAAGTAAACTAATTTTTATTTAAATGTTTTTGAAGTTTAATGCCAAAGTACTATTTGGTCAAAAAGAAGTGTGAAACAAGCAATATATAACTGAGTGCAAACAGGCATGACAGAGTTGGAAGGCTAGGTGGATAGTTAATGGTTTTTTCTGCCTTTTTGCATTGCATCTCTGTACTAATTAAGACACTGATCCAATACAAAATCTCATCATAATAATGCATGCATGTAAAGACTGAATTAGAGTTGTACACGTTGTCTGGAAAGTGCTGTATAGTAGAGGATCCAATAGGGTCTGGAGCACTGACTTTTTCTTTACAGATTTTAAATATCTGTTGAAAAAATAAAAGCATAAATTTCTGCACTGTAAACATCTCATTCTTTGTGTGTCAGGTAACCAAAATGAAGGAATATATTCTATTTTCTCATATAATGAAATTATTTCTTTAGTCTTCATGTAACCATGGATATAATTATTCTATTTCAGAATAATTTTGGTTAGGATATTGTAGAATTGTGTGACAGCAGGGCCCAGTTGTGTCCAACTTAAAGCTGTAATTCTCCTTGGGAATAATTGTTTTTGCCAGTTCTGTTCTCCACATCTTTTATTATCAGCTTGTCTTCTGACAGTTCTCATTGGTCAATATGACTGCTTTCAAAGTGCTGTCAAGACAAAATGTGGATTTTTTTTAAACTTTTGCAGATCTAAGCGACCAGCTTATGGAAGTGGTGGGTCTGGAAGGAGCCATGGAGATGGGACAGATATACACAGGTCTGAAAAGTGCTGGAAGACGGCTTGCCCAGTGCTCATCTGTTGTCATCAGGTATCAGCAGCTTTAACTTACACTGTAGTGTTGGAGTGAAACTGAAGGGTTTTATGTGTTGATGTTCTTTTGTAGTTTAATAGTCATAATTATAATTATTATTTCTTGTGAAAGTACAATTTTTGTATATGGAATGAATCTGTTCCATCCACATTTTTTGCCCATACATCTTCCTTTCTTTAAATGAGTCAAAAAACTAAAAAGAGGGTCCTTCCATTCAATCTTCACATATTGTATTCAAGTACCATTTTGTCCAATGAAGTATTGTGAAGCATTTGGAGTAGAAGGAATAAGGCATGAACATCTTGGGGTTTATTGTCGACATATACTCCATGCCATTTCAAGCCAAAAGTAATTTAGCATTACTTTGTCACATTTTAACCCATTTATAATGCATACCACACCAGGGAATAGTAGTGTGTAATTACTAATTGTAAAGCACTTTTTGATCTCAGTCAAAGTGTGGAAGTCAAAGTGCTCTGGTTTTAATTTATTTGTTATTTACTGAATTCTGACAAGCCACTGTTAGTAAATTTGTTGGTGTGTGTGTGAGCTGATGATGGTGGAGTACTCTAATTTCATTGTGTTTTATCATTTCTAAGATAAGAACAATAGAGTAAACTTGAATTAGAACACAAAGAAGAAGTAATTATTCTATCTTTTGGATTAAATAAGGACTGAAAAAGAATTGACCATCTCTTTTTCAGTGGAGAATTCCTCAGGAAGAATATTCCAAAATTTATTAAGCCCATAAGATCTACAATTGTAAGCCTAAAACAGAAGAGTTGCAATATAAAAATAAGTAGAAACCCTTCCCAAACTATAAAGTGAGAACTCATTAAACATTTTTCCCTTCCTCCATTTATGGCCATAGGTGATAGTGGATAATTCCATGAAATGTTAGTTTGTTTTCAAAAAATATCCAAACCAAATATCCAAAGCAAATTCAAAGATTTTCCATTCACCGACATGAGTCACTCATTTTTCCATTATTAGATTTATCCACTCCAGGCTATTTCTAATAGTCTTGTGTGCAAACTATTATGATGCAGAAATACAGGGTTGGAAAAGACCAAAAAATGTAGTACATTTTTTTTTCTGTTCTCATTTTGCTACACTTTTCTTAATGTGACACCCAGAACTGGAGAGAGAATACTGTCTGTATCTTTCTGTTGAAATCTGCGGCCCTTTGCTAACAATTTAAATTATAACATGGCATGTTAAACACTCTGAATATAGTGCAAACTTCATTCTCTGTGAGTGTTCTGTCTAAGTCTGACACAGTGCTTCTAGTAAGTGGTGATAATAGACCTAAAATTTATTTCTCATTTCATTTATAGTAGAATAATATACGTACTATACACTAGTGCAATCTAAATTATAAAAAAATAGCACAAATTTGTTTGTCTTTTCTGTTAGTAAGGTTTGTTCCTGAAGTTATTGTGTCTTTCACTCATTATTTCACAAATTACAGACTCTTCTTCCATAAAAGAGTAGTGTATTACTAGCAAGATACATTAATATTTGCCATGTTTTTGCTTTGTGTGTTGAAATCAGATTAAGCTTTTTTAAGTTGACTATGTTACATTTGTAAGCATATTGAGTCATACTGGAAATTTCGTAGGTGTTTAGGGTGAATCAGGGTTATATCTATAGCCATCATATCACATATGTGCCTTTTCAGTAAATACATTTATCAATTTTTTCTAGTTTCTTTTTCTTATATTATGAAATTTGTACTTTAGGACCAGCAAGTCTCTGCCTATGCAGATAGATGGAGAACCTTGGATGCAAACTCCTTGCACGGTAACTGCAACTGATTATTTTTCTTTCTCTTCTTTTCAATGGTAGAAATATTTCTCTTATGTTTAGAAGACAACTGTTTTCATCAGTATTAAATCAATTTTCTTAAATAACATCTTCACCAACTGTTTTTATATACTTCAGTACTCCCTGCATTTTCATTTGTCATTCTGAATTTAAACACAGGTTAGAGTGGAATAAAAAGACATTATTTCAGAAGTTTGGAAAATACTTGAAGAGTGCAGTTTCAGTATCCCTTTATCCAATATGACCATTTATTTATGATGGTGTATCAGATTTAGGCTCTTTATTGCTGAGGAAAATTCAATCTTTGTTTTGATGCTAAAATGTAGAGAGTAACTAATGTTAGTCTTAAAAATTCAGAAAGCTTTTCTGTTGTGTTTTTGAGAGTTCATATCATGAAAGTTTTAATTAAAGCTGAAGTCCTAAGTGTTCTACTTCAATTATACAATAGGACTAATATATTTTTAAGTCCTTACAGTTTAAGGGGTAAATAAAGGAAATTACTTAGTTTCTTGTTTCAGTACCCACACATAGGAAGTGAGGGCATACAAACATCAATCTGCATAGGTTAGGATAGCCTAGGCTAGGATAGGAACTTTCTCAGAGAAGGTTCTTTGAGTGACTCTTTAGAGACAATGCAAGAAAAGGTGTATCTGTAAGAATACACCATTTTCATCTCTCTCCAATAAATTATAGAGTCTAACCAAGCATTCAGAGAGGAGGCTGAAGAAATCAAAGTTCTTTATTGTCCTGTGTTATTGTATTAGTATGTCTTAATATAAAGTTCTACTAATTTTGATTCCCCAAAGAAGACCTGTACTTTTAAGTAGATGAATTGCTATAGCCTTGCAGCTTGTAAATATGACAAAATAGTACTGTGATAAGGAGGAAATCCCACTACAAATGGGAGCAATTTTCAAAAAAGGGGTACTGAATTCCTTTCATGAGCTTTATGTCTCCGGTAGAATTAAAAGTTACACAAAAAATAAAGGGAGTAATGTTCAGGAAGGAGCTAATAGGTGTGCAACTGATAATATAAGGGTTAGGATGGCAGAAGAGGGCTGTGGTAGCTCATGTTTACCAGATACACCATAGTGTACAGCTGAACAGTGGGAAGGATGCTGAGTTCTCATTCTCTAGGGAAGTGCTCAGATTCTGCAATGTGAGGAGAACCATAGAAACACATACTGTGTGAAAGCAGAACAGTGGGGGTTTTATGAGATTTGTTGCAGAAAACCTTTTGGAGTTAAGAGATATCATTATCTTTACGTCTTCTACAGTGATGGCTCAGTGCAGAGCACCAGTACTGAACCCAGCAGTTACTTGTTCAGGAAAAAGACATGGAATTTTTCAGTTGCCAGATTACAAAAGAGAACTTATGGAAGCTTGCTGGCAATAACATGTGCTTTTTTTTTTTTTTTTCTGTCCTGATGCTTGGTCTGTGCAGAATCCCTGTTATCTGATTGATAATGCTAGCAGAAGCTGCCTGTGCAATTGAGAGCAAACCTGGGAAAAGAGACAGTTCTTACATTTCAATTACTGCCCTGAGGAAACAGTAAATTACTATTGACAATTACTGCTGTCCAGCTTTAAAGGGGATAGAAATGGCATATACTCTTCTGAGGAGCCTATTCTTACCATTGTTTTGACAATATACTTGGTGCTGTGTAAGAAAACCTTGCTGTTGAATGTACTTGCTTAGTCTTTGAGGAAAAAATGCATGAACTATTTGCTATACCAATGCACTTCCATTAATTTAGATATAGAAATATTAATTTTTGTGACTTTATTCATTTTTGTGGCTTTTTTTTTTTTTTCTGCTGAGGAGCTTCAGTATTTAGTGTAATAGCTCCTTGCATCTTTCTATAATGTACCGCACTCTGTTTCCTACATCTGACAAAGTAAAAAACATGTATGGTCCAACCTCTTTCCTCCCCACTAATTCTAACTACAGTAGAGTTTTTTGTTTAAGTTCTCTGCAAAATAGCTAGGAATTCTTCCTTAGATAATAGGAAGATAATACCCACCTATGTCCTTAGACATAGATGGATATTAGGTTTCTCTCAACCAAAGATCAAGATTTGATATCTGAGTTTGTGCTTCACAGTGATCTTTGTTTGGAAGCCAAAGTGTACTTGATCATGTAAATACCAGGGTGATATCTGTGATGTGTATCCAAACCAGAGTCTATACAAAACCCCCAGAAAATCAAAATAGTTCTTTAGGCTTAGACTCTTTAGACTATGTAATCAGCCATTTGAGCCAGCAAGGGCTCAAATTTCAGAAAACTAATAAGGAGGCCAGTATAAAAATAATGAGGTTTGTCTTTTTTTAGAGAAAAAACTGTCATTTTCTCCCAAAATGAAAGTGAATGAATAATGACACATTTTTAACTGAAAATAAAAAATCATCATGGCCAGATAAAGAGCTCTCTATGTTTAGTTCCTTAGACACTTGTGATAATTTGGCTTTCCTTTCCTTTTGCCTCTTAGGAAGTTTCTTTCTCTAGTCATTATAAGAAATTGGGGCCTATATATAAAGATGCTGCCGTTCCTTCATTGTGCACAGACATGGGGAGACATTCCCAGGCTACCTCTTTTCTCATTAGGATGCTGAAGCAAGGCACTTATTAGTTTACTAGCTATGCTGTTTGAAGGAAAAAAGCTGTGTTTGGATATACCATCTCACTAGTTTTAGGAGAGAGGAGTCTGCACCTTGTTAGGTTGCACACATCAGTGAGACACAGCAGCTGAGCCTCAGGTTTTTGATTCTTTTGTGCTCCAGACAGAAAACTATTGTTAAAAAAAACCAAAACCTAACAGCAAAAAACAAAACCTGCTATCTTTCCCCCTTCAACTGTCTTTTATGAAGTTGAAATAACACACTTTTTTTTTTGTATCTTAGGAACTTCAGTGTCATCTAAGTTCAGTAGTGTTAAGGACTGACCTATAAATATTGCAGAGACTAAGTGAAAAAGAAGTTCATAGAATCAGCATGTATTGAATCAACTCTTGCCTGGCTTGCAAGTTCTTAAGCTCAAAAGTACTTTTGTGCATTGCTGCAGGTAGTGAGTACCTAATAGCACTCAGGTAAATGAGAGTATTTTCCAAACGATTTTTCAAGAAATTAAGTTCAACCTGATCAAAATTCTCCTCCTTTTCTATTATGCCTATTCAGGAAAACAAGTTCAGCCTCAAATCCCTGTTATGTGTAGGATTCAGCCTGCACATGCAGACTTGGAAGTTTACTTCCTGTTGAAGGGACCAACATGTTTCTCTTTGGGCTTCTCCTTTCTGACTGGGAGAAAAGTTTCACACAAGCAGCATGAGTTGCTGACACTGTCCTTTCTCATGCATATGGAGGCCATGCTCCTCCAAAATGATACTGTGAGCTCTAAGAAAATATTGTGGAGTGTGGTAGATAATGCAGTGGTTCTCCAGAAGCTGTGATCTGTGATTTTTCCTTTCTGTGGTCAATTTTAGGAGTAAACGAATAGTTGTGTGTTTCTTTTAGAATCTTTTATGATACATTGTTTATGCACCTATCATGCATACCGGAGAGGAGGTACATACTCATGTAGGTTCTGTGCATTCTTAAAAGTGTGAGTGGCTTGGTGTAAAAATCTGTCATCCAGAATTATTCAGTATGTTGAACACATGCAGAATGCAGTGTCTAACAAAGTCAGTCTGCTCTGCTATAATAAGATGAAGCATCTGAGCATCAAATTGTATTGTTTTCACTGTTTTTTTTATAGAAGACTCTTTGGGAGAAGGAAAGATGATAATGTTAATATTATGTTAAACATCTTGTCTGATTAGCTGAGGAAGAAATTCTATCAGAGCTCTCCCAGACAAATATAGCAACATGAAAGATATCTATGGTTTCACCTGATCTCCAAACAGGTCATTAATAGTAATGAAACTTCAAAGACTCTCAAGTTAATTCAATAAACTTCTAGCTTTAGCCATCAGGGTTTTTTTAAGAAAAGTAATCTTTCAATTTAGCTACATAAATTATTAGCAATGTTTTGAAAAAATCTATAACAATGTTCCATCCTAATTAGAAATAACTGCAATTTATGTTCTTTCATCTATTCCTGACTTGCTTGGCATGATATCTGAAAGAGTGTCAAGCTTCTAGAAACACTAGATTAAAAGTAGAAGAAAGAAATGTCTATAGAAGACGCAAGAATATTGCTTAAATAAATAAACAAAAATAAAAACCCAGTCAGAGCTCACCTAATGGATTGCCAGAAACACAGTTTCACAGGTATCTGAGACACAGTATTTTCAGAATTGTTTCCTGATTGTTTACTGATACTTTGAGTGACTAATGGAAAAATGTTACACAAAATTAGTAATTCAAAACACTGTCATTTGAATGTACCTTAAAAATAAGTTTTGAATGAGTGGTTTCTCTCCAGTTTTTCCTTTAGTCCATAGAGAGGTGATGAGCCAGGGTACAGGGATCCTACTATCCTATAGTTAAATACAGAGACAAGAACTTAAACCAAACCAAACCAAGCTTTTGTTAATAATCACTGTGTGCTAGAGCTAGGTGAGAAAACTAAAAAAGAGTTACAGATTTGCTTTTATGTAGATCAGTTGTCTCCAATACCTCACACATCACATGAAGCAGCTGCAGATGTATTCTAGACTCTGTCTGTAAAGTATCTTTTTTCCATGTCTCTGGTTGTACCAGTATTTTCTTATCAGTTCTTTATAATGAGAGAATTTGACCTACTGCATCTGCCACTTTAGAGCAAACAGGAGCTGGGTCCTAGATATGGTGGCTGATTTCAATAGAATGTTAGCCAATTGCTACATAGTTAACCCAAAAATGGAAATCACTAGAGAAGTTTTTTGATTTTATACAAAAATGCTGCACTTTTTTTTCCCTTTTGAGCAGCAGTGTGCATTCTGTTCCAAGGCCACATTGATTTATTGAGTTTTTAGCATTTTAACATTTTTATTTTGCAGCTGGGCATTATTTTTGTGGTCACAGGTACACTGCACTTTAATTATTTTTGTTTATGTATGCATATTTTTTTCTTAATTTCACAACAGTAGTTTTTGTAATTGACAAAGCAATTTACTGCATGTGTGCTTTCTGCACCCCAGACAAATACTCTAGCATGTAGTACACCTTTCTTTCCAGTTCAGATTGTTAAGAAAAGAATTAGTTGTGACTAATTGCCAATTAATTTGCAGTGGTTTTAGGGAGGAGGGGGAAAAACAATTGCACCTACTAATTAAAATTTAAAATATTCCAGAGTGTCATCTTTAGGTATCTGTGGAATACATAATTTCCATTTTAGTTCTGCACTGGATCTGTAACAACCCTGAGCTGACAGCTCTATTAATTTAAAACTTCAGTGATACCTATTAGTACAAAACATGAAAAAAATGCCATTAATCATTTATTTTAATTTTGCAGCTCTGTCATTTTCTCAGTATGTTTAAAAATTATGATGACACCGTAACGTTTTCCAATCTACCTGTGTGAAGGGGAAATGGATCACACTACTTAGGAGAGAGACTAGAGTATATTATTAGAGCTTAATTAATGCCAAACTGATTGGATTTGATTGCACCTTGCACAATAATATTGTTTAGAAATTTATTTAAGATGTGTTGCATAACGCTTTTAAAACAACTAGTCTAGATCTGAGAGATTTTGCCCAAAATGCCACATGATGCAAGTCACAGGTTAATTTTACTCAGCAGTGCCTACATTCTATCACTCTGATTCATAACATGATTCCCCATACACTCTTGATCATCTAAACAAGACAAAATTATTTGGCACTCCTGTGATATAGAGGAGTTGCATCCCTCCATTTCCTGTAAGAGGAGCAGCATTTGGGTATCTAGACTGTGAGAAAACCCTCTTACCCTCAAAACAACCAACATCTAAACCCTGCTGAGAACATGTAAAAAAGGGACCATAAACTAAAAGATCCAGTTGGATAAGGCTGAGGTTTTTTTTCTGGCAGTTTTTCCCCTCTGTCTTTAAAATACATTAATATGTTCTTTAACCTTAATTGAAATATTATCAGCAGAACGGATTAGCTCTGTTTCCACTTTCCTATTGTCAGCTAGCACAATACTTTAGAACCTGCATTTATAGCACCATGTTCTCTGAAACAGTAAACAGTAAATGTTTAGGCATTCTTTGAGGCATAAAGTTAACCAGCATATACTGCAGAAAAAGGAACATGAAAGTAAAACTGACCTAAAAGATATTGTTATCAGCCTGAACTTTTTGATGCTCCCTACATTTCATTTAGTGGATATTAATGTGGCTTCAAGGCATTTTGAAGCTCTGACCTGCTCATAAAACAAATAAAGGCCTGGTTTATGCATTTTGAAGTATTTTCAGTATCAAAAATTCAGGCTTATCACAAAATTTTCTATTGACATATAGGGAGATATTATCATCTCTTCTTTTGAGAATTTTGCTCTTGCAATTTGACCTGGTGTTTATTGCCATGAATACAATCACTGGACATACTTTCTTATACTGGAAAGGTAATTTCTGCAGATGCAGGATTTTTTTGCTAGATAAATATTTGCTATATATACCAACCCTCGTGGGAAAAATCTTGGCTTCAGTTAGTGAATAAGAGGTTTGTCATTGGCTTCAACACTTTAAGTTTAGCCTAGAATGTTGTGGAGCAGGCTTACAACAAAAATCCATGGTATCTTAGCAATTCAGGTGGCTATGTATTTACCCCCAACATGGAATTCTATTATTTTCTGATTTTCTCTATTTTTAAATATAAATTTATGCCAAGTATGTAAAATAATTTCTTGTTTCTTTGGGGTTTTTGTTTGTTTGTTTGTTTATGTGGTTTTGTTTGTTTGTTTTGGGTTGTGTTTGGGTATTTTTGTTGGGTTTTTTTCGTTGATGTTTCTTTATGGGAGGGAGGGTTGTTGTTTTGGGATTTTTTTGGGTTGGCTGGGATTTTTTTGGGGTGGTTGTGTGTTTGTTTGTTTGTTTGCTTTTTCTTCCAGCAGCAGTTCAGGCACTCAATTTATGTTTAAAATGTTCTGTATATTACCCTCAAGTTATTACATATCTTCAATAAATTGAGTAAGTGATCTCAAATATTGTTTTCCAGAATTGCATAGTAATTTCTATAAGTGTATATTATCAATTCCTAAAAATATATTAGGTTAGGATTTTAGCTTTGTGGGTTTTTGTCTGTGCAATCTCTTTTTCTCATGTGCATGTGTGTATGTTATTAACAGGTAAATCTAAGAAACATAAAAAATTTTAAAGAAGGGAGTTTTTTAAAACTTTTATAATTGTGTTTCTACTAAAAAAGACATGAAGATGCTTGCGGAATGGATGAGAAACTGAGTGGTAAATGTTAGTCTTTAGACACTTCCTGCTACACACACACACACAGACTCTCTGTAGAACTGTAAGTAGGAATTTTTAACTTAACAAAGTCTCTGCTGCTTCTAAGTAAAGATATCTCTCTCTTTCTCTTTCTCTCTCACTTTTTATCCTCCCATAGAGCTCTTTCAATGTTAGGCCCTACTTTGACCTACAACACTATTTCTCTGTCTGAGATCCTCAGTGCTTATTCCCATCTGGAAGTGAGCACTGTCACTTGTCACCCAGACTCACAGCTCCAGCTCTGGCAGTGCTGCCAGTATGAGAACAGAAGCAGAAGTGAGAGACCAGGGCAGAAATGCAGTGCCTGAGAGTATTGAGAAAGACAAAATTAGCCTTCTTCAGGCAAAGTAGTGCAATGGTTCAGAAACACGCTGATCTTTTTTCATCAGCCAAAAATAAGATGTTTCAATTTATTTAATTTTTTACAGTAGGAAAGTGAGGAATTGATGTTTATCATTGTTAACCAATGCAATGTTAATAGACACTACCATGACTAAGGGAAAAAATATACTTCAAATTTGCACTTTATTGTGGCATTTTCAGAATGCAAAATATTTTACACCATTGGAATTGTGCCTATTTATAACAGTTGAAAATATGTCTTGGAGAGAGTCATATAGGACTCATCCCCATGCATGGTAGTGGTTAATCATGTTCAGGCATGTTAGCTGATCTCAGCTGATAGGAAGCAACATACTGAAGAGGTTGTGGTCTCTGAAACAGATGGCTCAAGCCAAGAAAGAACATTACAAATGATAAACATTTACTCAGTATGTAATTGCATTCATCCTGAGGAGCACTGAACAGCCCCAACCCGACACGCAATCTGTACAGGGTCTCAGGATTACCTCACCCCTTCCTACTAAAGCCATCTTTTGAGCTTTGCTCTTTTATTCACTTTAGGATGGAATTCCTATGTTTTACCTCAGAAAGGAAACTTAAGGGCATTCCTACTGCCACATCATGGCCAAATCTGGCAGTAAGCAAGATTTTACCCTTTATGACTTGAAAAATTCACTCACACTAGCAGTAGGTTACTTCATGTTGTGATCCTCAGGATCAGGTTGATATCATCACTGCTCCTGATCCCCAAAATACATCTTATGAAGCATGGGGAAGTTAAAAAATAGGCAATTTTCCAGGACCAGATCATCAGCTGGTACTGACATTAATGGCCTAATGCCAGCTTACCCCAACTACAGATTTGGCTTCCAAAGTGATGCCTGAAGCAGAATTTATTGTGAGAAAATAGATTGGTGCCAGTCTTTGAAAGCCAGAGTTATTATCCATGTGAAAGTAATCTACATTGCCAAGAACCCCCCATATGCTATATTCAATACTAATGAATAGTGTTGACAAAAAGAGGTCCCACATAAAATTTGAAGTTAGTGAACTAAGGTGGCATGAAAATGAGGATTTGGAGAGTAAAGACTCTAATAGAGTTAAACCAAGACACAGAGTCTGTTGAGATTTTTATGTTTCTGTCTTCTTACACTGTAAAGTAAATTTCCACCCCAAGAAATGTCCTGATCTATATTTTAATGAGCCTCTCCACGTGACATACATTTTTGGTTTCATTTACTATTAGTGAATGACAAGCGAAGGATATTCATTTTAACTTGAAAATGTCAGGTATGCACTTTAAGAGATATATTTTTCCAGTTTTTAATGAGGTGGTGTTTCTTTTTGAAAGAGATACCCATCTCTGATGTGGGTACTATGCAGGTGACAACTGATATTTAATAAGTGATGGTTCTTGTATTAGTCGTAGTTCACTAAAGAAAATGTCTCGGATTGCTTTTGAAAAACCCCTAACGTCACTAGCCCAAAGGCAAGATGTGACCTTTTTATTACATAATGAGAATCATTTATTATCTTACAATGTATCTTAAAGTCACAGACAAAATGCCACTTTGATAATTGCTTTCAATTAGCTTTGAGCATAGCATACATTCATAAAATGTCTTCTCTAATTTAGACTTGAATTAGAGAAAATTGCAGACATAATCTACTTTAAGGTTGTCTCATTTAAGGTGATTCGTAGTTCTATATCAAAGAAATCAAAACGGGTGGCTTTAGAGCAGTATTACAAAGTGTTTTAAATAGTCTTTTCAATATTTGAGTCGATTCTATTAACAATTAATTAACAAATTAGAATGCTAGTTCATCTTTTTGGACCTTTTCTTGTGTATTAGGTTTATACTTTTGTTCACCATTGCTGTTTTGAAATTAAGTACTATCCTGTGGTAAAAGAGTACAGCTTGATTAGATGTATAAATAAAGCATGTAAAGACATAGCTTTTATCGTAATAATAGGCAACAGCTTGGTCTGTCAGCATGTATGTTCTTTCCAACTTTTAAATCCTTCCTCAACAGCAAGCAATAATTCCCACACTCAAAAAGTAAAATTGTATATTGGCATGTATTTTATTGCATGTGTTTATTAATATTTTTGCACATAATTTACATTATTTGCAGAAAAACTATTAGATATAGATTGATCTACTGCATATGGAACATTATTCATTAAAAAACCCAGGTATTTTCCTTTCAGCTTTGATTAAACGATGCAGGTCTGGAAGTTATATATAAAGATAAATCAGGCATCTCAGATAGTTGGAACTGAACTAGCTCAAGGATAACTCTGTTTTTCTTCTTTCTTCCCCAGATAAAAATTACTCACAAGAACCAAGCCCCCATGTTGATGGGACCACCTCCAAAAACTGGTCTTTTCTCTTCTATCATCAAAAGAACAAGGAACCACAGCAAGGAATAAGCCTATGTAGTTTAGTTTAAAAAAAGGCAAAAAAAAAAAAATTAGCTTTGTTGGGCTTTGGAATATTTATGCTGGAAATCTTTCAAGAATTTTAGAGTATCTTCTATTTGCAAAATCTTGGATTTTGGTTTAACTGTTCTGTAGCTGAGCTGATGTAAAACTATGCTACTAGAAAAAAATGTTGTCACAGTTTTGTAGGCATTTTGCATGATGAAAGCAGATGTTTACATACAGTGATACAGCATATTTTTTGTTGCATGCATTACCATTTACTAATCTGTGGTCTAATTCTGCCATGGAATATGGGAAGAGAATGTCATGGATAATTTTATTTTCTCTCTTTTCTGTTTCAGCTTTTTCTACTACAATAACCATATGCCATAAGTTCAATAATATCTCTTCAATCAAACATCTTTACATGAATAGTAAATGAAACAGGTGAATCTGACCTGTTTCAGAGTAGAATCATTGCAAGTCTCCTTAACCATTATTTTTAGTTTATCATTTCTTTCTACTCTGAGAATATTTGTATTCATCTAAGTATTAAAGTCCTGTAAGTTATTCTGACAACTCCTATGTACATGTGTAACTGTACCTGCTGAAAACATCTAACAATATGCACAGTATAAATGATCATGATTGTTCTTGTGTTAGTTAGGGTAAGCTTTTGTTAAGATTAAAAGTTGATGAAAGTTTGAGCAAAAACTATGGGACTAAGATGATGCGAGTGAAGGTAATAATAATTGCAAAACTAGCCATCAGTGTTTGTTGAAACCCTAGAATTATTTTCATGAGCAATACATCTCTGTAACATGACAAACTTTAAATCATTCTCCACACAGACCAATAGCATAGTGCATATGCACACAAATAACCAAAGCTCATGCCTAATTAAAGTGCATTTCCCACCAAAGATTTAGTGAAGGATGCTTCAGAGAAATGGGTTAATGCATAATTAATCAAACTCACTGGAGTAGACTCACTTCTGAAAATTTACAGTTCTTTTGATTGCATTGTCAATGTCCAGACAAATGTTTGGGTAGGGAAAGACATTAAATTAATTTCAAGTAAATAGTATCTTTTCATTGTGTCATGACTTGATTGACATAGTAACATATGCTAAATGAGACATAGATATGAACTCTAAATATTAGAAAATTAAACATATTTTCTTCTGTCATAATAATTTATAAATATATGCTATCCATAATTACTCATCCCCTAAGTTATCTCTCAAGGGAATGATGACCTGTTGTCTATTACCCTTTTGTAGTTTGCTATCTGAAATCCAGACATTTCTTGTCATAAATTTTGGTGAGGCAGTTGCTCAGGTTTTAACTTTCTTAGCTCTCTGAGAGACTTCCTAACAGCTTAGAAATCATAATACAGGGATTTGTCTGAGGTTTGCACAGCACTGTCTAATGTTGAAGGGAAGTCAAAGAATGGCAATTTTTTTCAGTCTTGCATATAAACAATCTCAAAACTTTTTGTGCAGTCTTTACATTGTTCTTTGTTCAGAGTGAGCTGCTTCTCAGCTCTGCATGTCTTAAGTTCTCAGAGATTTCATAAAAAAACAAGGAAAAAATAAAATTTTGCTTGGAATGCATGATTTCCCATTTTTATCCAGACTTTAAAATGTTAATTATTTATTAAATCTATTTTTCTATTGATTCATTCATCCATTTTAAAAATAATACTTCGTCATGCTGTAGTGCACGGTACTGTGCATGTATTTAAATAAAGTTACTATCATTTGTTCCTCAGTATAAGAATTCAACAGAGTCCTAATTTATATAATAGACATTAAAATAAAAGTCAGTATATAGTTGGTAAGGATTATGTCTTTGAAATATACAGTCTATGTTCTGTAAACATTAGGAGGTAAATGCCAATTAATGTTTTGTTCAGCATTAGGTAGAAAAATATGAAGGTGATTATTCGCTAAAATTAAGATCTTGTAATTCACCATTCTTGGGTCCAGTGGTGTTGACATTTACAGTTACCATAGGAGTAAACTAGTATTTTTCCTGTGCATTGCAAACACACACACACACACACACACAGAGAAGCATTTGATGCACTGAACTACAAACATGAATAAGTACAGAGCAAAGGTTATTTGCAAAAAGAAGGAATTTGCTGATATAATATTACGTAAAGTGTATATTGGTTTTATGAAATTATGGTTACAGGTGATAAATATTTTCACACAACTTGACATAGGATTTTCTACCAATGCTCTCAACTTTTTGTGGCAAAAATGTGTTTAACAACAATATATAATGTGTTCTCTATGATTATCTCATGAACATTGTAACTCTGAAAACAAATAAAATTATACATAAGCTATTACTAAATAATGTATGCAATTTTAAATGTGTCAGTCTGTGATAGTGATAGCAAGTTGGTCACAACACACTTCTTTATATAAAGAGGGATAGAGGAGTCCGTGCCATCAGAATTACATACAATTCTGAAGAGACATATAAAAAGTAAATCAGATCTCCTGGTCAGTGTGTATAAATTCTCACTGTAACAAAATACAACAGAGAAGCCATTATACTGAATTAACAGTTTTTGTAGCAGAGACTGTCCTTCTATTAATCTTAATTGTTTGGGGTTTTTTTAGCATGGTCTCTAATAATTTAAAACCATTCTCAGGTTGAAAGTGTTGATGGTAAAGAGAAAATCTTAAAGTACATGAAACATAGTATGAAAAGAAAATGGTTGCTTTAATGAAAGAGAACTTTAAAAGTGAAGATTCTTTTCTTCACTTCAGTATGCACAGAGCTAATATGAAATTATCCATTGGTGAAAGATGTGAAACAAAGAGTATGTGCATGTATCTACATACAGCTGAAATAGATGCACTGTTCTTGCATCTATTCTTCAGTCTGTTGACTGAAGAGGGTCTCTGTAAACCTTCTACTCATACAATGAAGCATTCCTTAAGGTTTCATTAATGACATTTGCAATGTAAGTGACAATTAAAATATATAGGTATTAAATGTGACACTAGATCTGAAAATCTTTGATCCTTGTGTGTCAGCTGGGCAATGTGCTGACAAAAGAACATGATGTCTTAGGAAAAAGCTTTAAATTCTGACACTGGTCAGAGTCTCTCTCATGTCACATGAGTTCCTGTTAAAAAGAAGTGGAAGAATTTCTTGCAGAGACAAATAGAGAATTACTGTTTCCAGTACTTGTAGGTACATTTGCTCACTCTTATCTTATCTTAATAAGATAATAATCTTCTCTAGGATTGCATGTACATTGCAACAATGCCTAGCTAATATCCAAAATTATTTAAGGCAGATAAAGTTACAGATTTCAGAATATTTCAGAATATCATTGTAAAAAAAGAATATAGTCAGCTGTGGTATGAAAGGCAGAAAAATACCCTTTTTATTTTTTTAAATCTTTAAGTTACTCTTTGTTTGCCAAGATTGCAGCATTTTAGCGATTATTAGTGATTTAGGCTACTAGTGGTATTCTACAAGTTACTGCCTTTAACTCCAAATGGTTTCTGGGGCTTGTAACTTTGAGGCAGACCATAGCAAGACCAAGGCTTTCTGGGAAGCAGACGCCTCCAAGAGGTGTCCCTCACCTCTCTGTGGGAGTGACGACAGACAATGGCTACAAAATGGAAAAAAAGAAAAAACCAGGAAGAACTATCTCTAGACAAGGAAACAGGAGAAGATCAGAGAGAACTCTGCTATGGAACAGAAAGCAGATGCTCAGTGAAAAAGTGAAGCTCGGTGCAGCGGCATCCACAGAAATGGTTGTGAGGGACCTGGGAGGCCAGATGAAGGCACTCAGGGCTAATGAGCAGCAATGAGCTAGATAAATGGGTTAATTACCTTTACCCAAAGAGCCCTTCCATTTATGGCTGGAGGAGTAAAGTAGTATTTCCTTGCTTTGAATGCAGAAGGACCCTGAGAAATTTGGGCTGAAGTAGACAATACTACTGGGCCCTTCAGGGGAAGCGAGAAGGACTTGCAAGCAAAGGGGAGCTGAAAGATTGTCAAAAGAAAGTAAAGGACTTTCCAGAACCTTAGATCTTTCTTTCATACCCTGAAGAAAAACCAGAAGAATATTTGCCTTTGCAAAACAGCAGTTTGTCAGACTACTAAGTGGTTAGCCTGAAAATAAATAAATAAATTTAGAAAGCTGAGGTGGGCCAGAGGAGCACAGCTCAATGTTTTATGCAAGAGCGGTGAAGAACGTGTCAGCCTGTTGCCAGCTAATTGCTGCTTGTCTCCAGCTCCATCAGGTCTGAAAGCATTCTGTTTTCTCTCTGTCCAGAAGGAAGGAAACTTTTTGTGGTCCTGCTGAGGTGAGTAAAAGCCTTACTGTAGTCCTGGCTGGAAAATGAATAAAACATGGGCGAGACCTGGAAGCTGTTAATGAGAAATAAAGTAATAGCTTAAAATCTGTGGCATGTGAGGCTCTGAGGTTGTGCTGTGCAGCAATGACTGAGGTGGAAACTGTCCTCATGTCTGCCAGGGTTTGCTGATGTCTGCCCAACCTGGGCTTGTGCCATGGGGAGCCTGATGGCTCCTACTCCTCCTTTTTGTTCAGATTATGGATTTTCAGTTGGTCTTGAAATAGGGGGGTTTCACCTTTTCTGTTTTTTGCATGTATGTGTATGGAGCTTTTCCATTATCAGGTTCTCTTAATTTTACAAATACCTCTGAAGAAGAGAAACTTCTCTATGACCATTGACTTCCATTATGTGAAACTGCGTGACAGCTTGAAACTATTAATAGGCAACAATACTTCTAGGCATCTAGTTTCTGGGTATGGTGATATTCAGAGGCTGCTTTCTTTCCTTTCTGATTCATGATACAGAGAAATTCACTGAGGAGCACCTCAGGGCTCTCTTTAAATGGGCTCTCTTTGAATGTGACTCATACAAAGAGTAAGTGATAATCATCAGGCTTTGTTATTTATAGTAAGGGGTTGATTGTAAAGAAGCAGATTTGTGTGAGGTACCCACTCTAATATACATGGAAAATAATGTACTGGGCCTGAGTGAGAAGGGAAGATTTGGAAGTTTTTGGGTCAATTTTATACTAGTGTTGATACGAAAATACTTAGCTGCTGAATGGACGTCTTTGAAATAAAATTTTGGTTGGTTGTTTTTTACCCAGGGTAATATTTGCATACTATGAAGGAACACAGAAATGTGCATTAATAAGGTGCCTTTTTGGACAGGAAAGTAAGCACTTCTTACTCTTTTGGTGAAAACCATCTTTATGAGCCAAGTTGTGCTGGCTAATAAGAGATTGTCAGTCTTCAGGGCTGTCATTCTACTTACATTAAGTATGCAAAAAAAGAATCTCAGGCACTCAAACCAGACGATAACAACTATTATATAAATTATTTGTGCCTGCAGAGAGAGATTGATGATAGCTGTGTCCCTTGGTGAGGTGGACATTGCAATGTGAACATTGTCACTGTGACTTCTGCCCAGCCACGAGATTAGCTTTTGCAAAGGATGTGGTGTAGGGCTTGTTAGTGTGGTGATTTCTTCTTTGTTGGGTTTTTGAGTAAATATGAATGCGTTCTAAAACTCTCTTTTTATCCCAGAATGATAAGAACTCAAACTTTGATTCAGACAGATATAAAATATGTTTATCATGCACACATATGTAAGCAAGCAAATGCAGGAAGGTCGATTTCATCTAAATTGAACTTTACTTCCATATGCTTCAATTCAGTCCTATTATTCAAGGAAAAAAGAAAGAACTAGTTAATGTAGGTAGCTTTAGAGAATTTCAGAGGAGAAATGGGTGTGTTGGGCTTTTCTTATCAGTAGTGTGACCTTGTTACAACAATATATACGTATAGATTAAGGAACTTTTCCCTCATTGATATAAATCACTGTTTTCTTTGACTATTATCTGAATACTGATGGGGTTTTCTTGTTGTTTGTTTTGTTGTGTTGTTTGGGGTTTTTTCTGGAAAACTAGCTAAGTCTTTCTTTTAATGTTTCAATACAAATAGATTATGAGAAGCTTTGAAAGATTTGGTCCAGCTGCCCGATTTAGAAAGTCTAAGCTTGGACTGAGATGCAAATTCAGGCCTTCATACTTTGTCAGTAGTGCTGGTCAAAAAATTCCTTAACCTCTGTTTCATCAAAATTCATTCAATTGTGTGGAGGAACCTACCTTCCCTAATCAATCTGCTTTTTTACTGGATTTCCATTTCAGAGCAAAATAACTTACTTTTTAAATGTCAAAATATTTTGTCCTTGAATGTTAAAAGGAAATGTGAAGTTTTGTTTGATTCATTATTTCTGGTTCATTATTGTAGTGATTAGCATTGTAGTATAACTGACTTTTCACTATAAAAAGAAAAATGTGAATAAAATGATGCTATTTTTAATTCACTACAAAGATAATTATTGTTTTCTTAAGAAAAATGTTTAGTTCTTGTATTTGTTCAAGATCCTGCAATGAAACTTTCAACCTTTGTGCCTTTACAGTTGACAGCAGAGTAAAAGGCTGCTCATCAAATTCTAGTATTTAGTTAAAATACCTGCATTTTTGGTATTCCATTAGGTACACATCTCCTAAGTGTTACATTCAAGGAGTTGCTTTTTCATTGTTTCTCTTTTTTTAAGATTAATTTGTCAGAACAAGTCTACCTGGTCACTGAACAAAGGGAAGTTACATTATTAAGTTAGCCTAATTATTATAAAATAAGTCAATCACTGAAGAATATTTTAGAGTAGGCATTGTAAAACATGTTATTGACAAGGCAGGTATAGTGCTTGTTTTTATTCCAAGAAGACACTGTAACTTAATAGAAAATAACCTTTCAATCACGTTGATAAGGCATATGTATGTCCTGTAGTTCTCAAAATCCTGCAGTCTTTAATGTCTCTGAATGTTTTTGATTAATCATCAGCTACGACTATGTGATAGATAATCTGAACTCTTTTTACAATCAGAGTTACCCAAAACATGTACACTGTCTGAAGTTTTGCTATCTTCTTTTTGGTCACTGTACCTTTATCACTAAGTACTGTCTACCCGATGTCTAACCCAGTTGATACTATGTTAAAATTCTTGCTGTGACAATCATCAGTCTTCTTTTTATGATCTTGGAACACCAGGTTAATATGTTCCAAGATCATAAAAACAGTGTTAGTGGACTTGCATGAGGTTAATGGGGCTTTAAGAAAATGTTACATTTCTTTGGCACAAGATAAGGTTCCCTTCTGATGGGAGTCCTGTCACTTTTTAAGATATAACAACTTGCTCTGCCAAAGAGTTGAGATATTAGTCTGTGTGGAATGATTTATAGTTTTTCCTTGGCTTGCCTGCTGAATCTTAGGCAAAAAAATCTTATGGCAGATGCCAATCATTTGCTTTTGGTATGTATGTAGAAATATGTGTTACCACGAGAGCTAGTGAAAGCATTCAGATATAACCAGAAAAGCTGAGCTGACAACAGAGAGCTGTGCTCTGTTCCTGGAGTCAGAACACACAGACACAATTTGAAACGTTCAGAAAAGGGTTGAACTCCCTTTATTACTTTGTAGGGTGATTTCTGTCTAAAAATCCAAGAGTACAAGTAGGTATTAAATATGTCTACAACTTGCCACTGCTAACGCTGACATCTACGCAATATTTCTGCTGTTTTCTTATCTCAGATACAGCACAAATGGTAATTTTTAACTGTTTCTACTATGTGCTTCCTCCACAAAGCACAGTGCAATAGCACAGCATAAAAGCAGATTATAATAAGTGCAATAAAAAAAAGTTTTAAGGAGCCCAAGATAACTTCTGGTGCAACATCACAGGACAGTAAAGGGATTTGCAGGAAAAAAAAATCACATAATGCCAATTCCACCTATTCTCAGTAGAAGTTTGCAACACAGAGAACTTGTAGCCAAATTACAATGTCATTTATTGTTTCATTCTAGCTTGTTCACAAATTAATTTGGAGAGTTCCTATGATATGATCATTATCAGAATATATATACACACAATTGCATAAGGGAGGATTGAGAATATTTTGGCTGATCTGGTTCCCCTTACACATGTACCATGCTATTTCTACTACATCAATGGGGATCCCTTAAGACCATTTAAAGTCCTAATGTAGAATGAGATATTAAGTCATAGTTTTGGAGGTTATGATTGAAATATAGCCTTGGTTGAGGCAATTTAAACTGAAGTTAAGGATGTGGATGTGGATGTGGATGTGAAGTCCCAGCTCCACTGAAATCCTTGGTTTGCCATTGCAAACACTGAGCTTGTGTTTTATCCCTGTCATCTTGTGGTAGTGCTGGGAACATCTTTCCTGCCAGTTAAAATGTCTGCAAAGAAGTTCAAGTAAGAGATTGAGAAGTTATGTGCATTCACACATCTGTAGGACTTACTGAATGGGTGCACCTGCAAAGTTTCCCCACACGATTAGCATCGAAATGAGGTCACCAGGTCTCTTCCTTTCAGCATAGTGTTCATGTTTTCCTTTCTCACTTTTCTACGTCCTTAGCAATCCTGTATTTCCGTCTCCAGAGGCATTTCCTTCAACAGGCTGTATTAGAATATGTTTTCATCTACACAGCTCTGTAGGTTGGTGGTTAGGCACTCGGCTGAGAAATGGAAATTTTTAATTTCTCAGTTTAAGGAACAAATCAGTCTCCGGTTTTCTAGCAAGCACTCTAAGCGCTATAAGCAGTGTTAAAAGAGAGTCCTGCTCAGTTAAGGACCTGCCTAAACTCCACCTTCTGAATCTCAAAGGCATGAGAATTTTCAAGCTCCAACTAGGTGGAGTTCACACATCACTGTTTTATTTTGCATCTGCCAATTCACATGTAAATTTTATGGATTCTACGTGTAACTGTGCCTCTTCTCACTATTCAGAGCCTTAAAAATCTACCCTTAATGTTTGAATCACCCTGCTGGGGTAATGTAATACCGAACTGGAGTATGAATGAATAAATAGTTGCTTTGAACCCAGCTTTTAGGACTTCGACAGAATATTGACTTGGTAACAAATTCTGTGCTGTTGCCTTAAGAGGGCTGCAAAAACCAGGTCTATGTGCAGCATAACACAGCCCACTCCTAATTATTTCTGCCTGAAGTAGCTGCTGCTGTTTGGTTTCTTGTATTTCATGCTTAAAACAGCAGTGACGCAGTAGTGAGTCAGGCCTTTGCCAGTGCTTAAATAGCCAGGGCTAGGTGCTATATAAAAACATTTAATTTTTTTTTCTAAAAGCTGGTATGTGTGTAAACCTTGATTAGGATGTCATAGGTCTAAAGTATGCAAATGGTGTACAAAGAGTACGTCTTCAACCTCCTACATTTGCATACTGCTTTTTGTTTGCAGTATCAGCTAATGTCTGTGTACTCTGACTTCTGTTTTGTAATTTTTTTGGCACCCACTGCACACCTTCAAGCTTGCTCTGTCTTATGTATAAAGCTAATCTCATAGGTCATTTTTTCAGTGTTATTAACATGTTAATCAACAGTCAGTATAAAGCAGCATATTAAAACATCAAATAGAAACATTTTGTGGTCCTTTTTATTCATAACTAAAAAAAGAATTTTCTAAAAACTGCTAGTCTTATTCCTTAAAATATTGTTGCATGTAGAACTATAAAAATATTTTTAGTTAACTCATTGCTCAAATCTAGTGGTAAAGAAAGGCTGAGAATCTTATTTGAAGCAATAATGTAATTGTCATGTGACAATACTGAACATAGAGAAGGTACAAGGTTCTTGTCCTTATTTATTTGATTTCCATTTTTTCTCAGCTTCATTCAGATATTGCTATGCTTTAAGCTGGACTGCTACTTACTAGTTCTTTGCCTTCTGGCTCGTCATTGTTCTGTCTTAATCTTCAGTCATAAAATAATAACTGATTGTCTTAATTCTCCTCAATCTTTGAAATTTTTGTTTGTTTTCCCATCACTTTGTTTTCCATCTGCTAGTTCCTTTGCTTTGTTCATACACTTCTAATTAGAAGTACTTGTTATTTTGATCTGAGTCACAGCCCTTGTAAATTTTATTTGCTATTCAGATCCATTCAGAGTTCACCTCTAAAGGATTCCTGGTCTGTCAGTTCACAATCTTATCTTCTGTCGGGAACCATTCTCAGAATGTTTTCTTCCCTGACACCCCGCCCCCACTTCCCTTCCTTTCTGGTTACATTAGGCACAGATTATTTATTTGTCTTTACTTATGCGGCCTTTAGTGGCTTACATCTACCTTAAGAAAAAGTATTTTTATGTCTATGCTTAAAAACTTTTAATGCTGAGATGTCTTATTTCATAAAATCTCTTAGATGGAAAGGCAAATGCTTATTCATATGATCTACATCTGGTCAAGCCACGGCAATATTCTTTAGCCAGTAGTTTTAGATTTTAAAGTAAATATTTTGGCAATTTCAGCATATTTAATACGCAATCAAAATTCTTATGGAAATGTCTACAGACCTACTCCATTACCTTCCTTCAAATCCTTCCTTCAACTATGTACAAAAAGACCACCTTGTAACTATTACCAGAAATCAGAACCTGTTGTCTTTCATATTCTGATGTATCTGTATCTGTACTTAACAGCTTTTAAATTACAAGTTTGCTTTTAGGGGTGGGGGAAGGGAACTCTGTGTTCTGTGGTGCGAGAGCATCTTGCACAATAGGAGCTCTGCTCCACTACTGCATCATTTAAATGTTAGGCCAACAGAGATATATCTATGTAATTTTATGTTGGCAGATGGATTTATAGCCCACTGATGATTACATTGCATGTCCCATCTGTACATGATCTGCAGGAAACATGAACCCAGCTAGAAGATTTACTCTGTTTTAACTTACTGTTCTGAAACTTTGGTCATTCCTCTCTCTTCTATTGGTCAAAACCAACAATCACCGTAACTGGGCTATATGGAGATTTCACTTCTCACTGCATTCTCCTCACAAATGGAAGAAACCATAAAATCTTTGTCTCGTAGGTGCCCTGTTGTTGTGCTTCTTTAAAATCCCAAATGCCCCCCTGCCTAAAAAAAGAAAAAAAAAAAAAATGTGTGATGGACGCATGTGATCCCAGATCCAGCAACATTGGAGACTTTTTAGGAAGATGCTGAATAAGCCAAGGTTGCATGCTTCCTTTCTCTCCTGCCTATCCCAGGGAAACTGGCCTTGTGATTTTTTTTAACATTTGATTGATTTGCCAGGAACCTGATCCAGGATCAGAAAGATGCAAAAAAAACTTAGTCTGGATTTTGACTTGAATTTTCAGGTAAAATACCCTAACTTTGATATGGGCATGCAAGGTTAGAGCTTGAAGGCTAAATCTGATTACCTGAGGTCACAAAGAGAGATTCCTGGCCTAAAGTGCCTCCCTAGGCAGGTGGCACTGTAGTGAGGGAGTGGATCACATACTCCTCTCTCAATATGCTTTATATTTTTTATCTATCTACCTTTCGTGCCTTGTTTCATATCCATTCCTCCAGTGAGAAACTGCATTGCTAAAGCTCATTCCAGAACTTCAGTGGGGGAAGTTGCAAGAATAAAGAAGCATATGTATTAAAAATGAAGAGAAATAACAAAATGCAGAGTTTGTCATAACTTCCAGTAAGCTACTTCAGTTTTGTTGCCCCCACCTGTTATTTCCCCTTGGTGTTCACCCAGGCAAGATGTTTTCAGGGATAAAAGAGAGAAAGTAAGATTACTCGGAGTCAGGGGAAATTAATGTGTTATTTGCAACAGAGGTGAAGTTCAGTGCATTGTATAGAAGAGAGCTTTAATTAAAACCTCTGTCTCAGAAATAAAATAAGTAGGTTGAAGTCCAGGTGAAAGAAAGGAGGGGGGAATAAAGGTTGCATTGTCTTTCATTTTTCTGTTTTAGAGGCTGCCTGTGAGCTGAGGGCACTCCCTGTGCCAAGCTCTGTCACAGGCTCTGCAGGCAGGTGAGGGGCACACACTGGCTACAGCCTCCTGGAACAGCTGCCTTTTCAATAGCCTGGGTTTCTGCAGCCTTCCCAGTCTCCTTTATGAAGCAAGCACTCTCTCTTAAATCTACATAATACTGGTGATCCCATCCCCTCTCTCATGTGGCCCACTGGCCTGACACCTTTTATTAAAACTTAGGGAAAGTATTTAAGAGTAGTTAAAAGGTTACTCCCGATATTTTGTGCCTTCTTGGACAAATCTTTACAGTGTGTCTTCATCACTGTCTCTAGCTGCACACCTTGCTTCTGTGTTTTCCTGTACAGCTAATTATTCTCCTAGATCTTCAGACCTTTTTAACACAGGAACTGAAATGTCAAAGTATTTACTGCATAGTATTTCTTTACAGTATTTTTTTTGTCAGGGAAATGGATATGTTTTTCATTCCATCCATTTGCTGACCAGATAGTATGCACAGAGAAAGCTAAGTACTAAAAGGATTAAACATTTTACTTTTTTATCCCAAGATTCCTTAGATATTTTATTTGTTGCAGTCTGTTCCCTGAATGAAAGTATAGAGGAAATACCTCTATTGCTGCCTTGTGCATTTCCTTTGCAGAAATGCCAATATTTGGACTGGAATCTCATTTACTGTAATGCAATTTCACAATCATCTAAATTGTTCTAGATTTTACATGAGATTAGAACCCAGCCTGGAAGGTTGGTTAAAGTAGGATCAGGATAAGGAATTGTTCTGAAAAGTGTTTAAGGCTGCCTCATCTGGTTCGATTCTACAGGCATCAATGTGTTTTACAGATGTGGGAAGAAATTCCAGGTTCTGCCAACTGTACTGACAGTGGTGTTCTTACTGCCTTGAGTGGTCCTTCCTTTCAGCAGCATTATGAATTGCAAAGTCTGGCTCCCATCCCCAGGACAAGTTACCAGTTTTGGAAGAGATCTTTAATTCAGCAAACCTGTCTTTAAGAGGCAAAACTTTCTTAACACCATAGAGAATTATTTATCAGTTGTGTCAGAAGTGCTTTAGTAAAGAGAGCGAAGTGATGTTAAATGTGTGACTTGTATTTTTAAAATAAATAACTAGCTCTTACAAAAAGGTTTTCATTCTGTATGTTAGACAAGAAAATTCAAATGAAATTTTTAATTTTTTTATTTGCCTTAGAAATATAAAATTGTTCGCTTTCTACTCTAGAAAATGAACTTTTGAGAGAGCTCCCAAATTGTCATAGAGAACTTTTTTGTTTTTAGTTCATGTTGGGTGATATTGTGGTCTCACCACTACTACATTTGAATTTTTCAATTTATTCCAAAGGGGGACTTCTTCTTGATAATGTACACAGGGTGCAAGTTTATTTGAGGTCTGCTTGAGTAAAAGATTCAAGAGCTTGACTGAAGGTTTTGAAAACTGACTTATAGTTTGCAGAAGGGGCATTATCAAGACAACTCTTTTCAATGAACAGAACAAAAACTATAGCCTGCAAACCCCACAAGTCAAGACTGGTTTTGTCAAATGAACACCTACCTCACCACAGGCAGCTATGACTCGGGACCTAACCTGAGATGTGTGACTTTGCTTGTTCTTTCACTCCCTGAGAGCATTTGTTCACTTACTGCCATGCAGATAATGCATTGCATTTCACAGCGCAGCAAGTTTAATCAGGACGTGTCATCATTAATTTGTACTGATATGCACTGATGGACAGGGTTTTCCAGGAGCATGACTAGCTGTTTATCAAACCATCATCAGTTCTGGAGACGAAATGGTGCAATCCCCCTGTTGTTTTACAGCATCTGCTTTATCATCTGCTCACAGGAGCACCTTTTTTTCCACTCCTTCTCTGGGTTTCCCTTTGTAGCTGTCACTTGTAGACAGCTTCATTTATTTCTGCTGCTTTCTAATTCCTTTAGGAGAGATGTCTAAAAGATCTGCTTGATTTATTGGAACATGTTTTGTAACTGAAATGGTTAATGATGGCAAGACAAGACTAAATACCACAATCTGCATTTGATTTCTGAGGCTTTCCTGTTATTTACAAAGTGTCTCTTTGAGTACCATAAATAATTTACAGTTCAAAGTGAATAATTCTAAGTGCTAAAAAGCCAAATTCACATTTATTTCATTTGCTAATGTTTTCACAATATAACACAAAGCATAAAACCCTCTCTCACTGCTCTATAGTTTAACAAAAGAGATGTTAGATTAGCACAGAAACTCCAAAGGACTCTTATAATGGTAGGTTAAGGAGAGGTATCAGTTCTTCAGTCTTGTAGTCCCTACTATGGTAAAATTCTAACTCCAAATGCAGAGAATTTTACCTGACAAAAGACACCGGGGTTAAGCTTTTAGCATGCAAAACTTATCTCACAAGTGCTGTTGTTTTATTGCTTTAAAGAATTTAACAGTGGGAATGACTATGAAAGCTAATCCTAGAGAATGACTTAATTTTATTTGGACATACTGTGATTTGTCTGTAATAGGTGGAAGTAGTGCACATGACTTACAAAATTAAATCATAATCACAAATACTAGAAGAAAAAAAAATCCACAGAAATCAAAATGCTTGTCACTGATATGCAGTTGTGCACATCAATTTTAAACAATTCTTTCTATTCTTGTTACTGTCATCTATTCTAAGCTAAGTTAAAGGAATTTGTAGAAGTATTGACTAGCTGAACACTTCTGGTATTTTATCCAAAACATATAAATCCTTATTTTATAATACCTAGTTCTTTTTGGAGCTAAACATCCCTCATGCTACTGACAAGACTGTAGCATGTGGGATGTTCAGCTTCAAAAAGAACTAAAATGTGCCAAAAATAAGGAAAAGAATAAAGCAGCCATTAATGCTGGGGCAAAAAAAGGAGAAACTTAGAACAAAAAATGCTTACTCTTTTAAAAATTGAACTTGATATCTGTATAATGATTATCACATCGCAAGATAACTGACCTCATTAAAAGATTTGCTGAAGGAGATCAGATCCTATCCCTCATTTTCTGGAAAAAGATAAATAGAAGTTCTGTCTGACATTTGCAGACCAAACAAATTACTCTAAGGGACATCTCCTTTAAAGTGAAATAAGAAAGGAGCTGTATCCGAAATCTGTATCAAATATTTGAGATATATAATTTTGTTATTATAGTATCCAATATTGACCAAAAAATTCAAGTATCTGCAGAATTTTTGTAAAGAAAGGGACGATGCTAAGCATCTGACTGTATTCAGTTTATTACAACAAAATAGTCTTAGTACTGCTCACACTTATGAAAAACTTGGCCCATCAGACATATTTATAATTTGTCATTATTTATGCACCAGCTTTTCCTTCTGAATGATCAATGTTTCCTTTGCCCACCAAAGCTGATATAAAGGATTGCTACACTCACGGTTAAAATTAGTCTCCAATGTTTAACATTACCTAATGACTTCACACAACAGTTTAAAGAGTGAAGAGAAAACCAACCAATGCCCAGAAGAAATTTTAGGGAAATAGATACTAACTCATCAGATCGACATTTCAGCACTGGGGACAGGTTCATGGTTGAGGTAAATAGGAGCAGTTGTCTCGGAGTCAGTGGAGTTGATTTATTACCAGCTGAAAGACCAGGCTAGACCAACAATGTCCCAGCCCAGTGAAAGGACATGTGCTATTCCCAGTGAATACCAATGGGGTGGGCCTTTTCAATGGGCCTCAGTGGGTGTTTTGTCCATCTATGTGATTTGGCAAGAGGTTCGTTTTCTGAAGCCTGAAACGATTTGCAAATTTGGAGGAAGAATTCAACCAGACGAAGGGAGGGGGAAAGAAAAAAGAAAAAGAGGCCAAGGTTTTTGGTAAATGAAACCGTAGGGACAGGGTGTCTGTGCCACCATTCTAACAAGTGGCATGGAGCTAAGGGCACTTCCACTACAGGTACCAGCCTAAAAATATGTCTGCATTAAAGGACTCGTGCCCTTACTCTCCAATTTTTAAGAGCTTTCTCTATTGTGGTACCTGGTATACTTTGAACATACTTTGGAGCAAGCCCAGGGTGTATTTTTGGGGAAGGAATGAGGTTGTTTCATGGGGAATAACTGCCTCAGGACAAGGATTTGTCTCTGAATTGATGGGTTTCACTGAATTTGAATTTGACAACTGAAGAAGTGAGGGAAGGCTAAGGAAGTGGCAGGCTAAGGAAGTGCTTTGTGCCAAGCCTCCAACTTTAACTCTCAGAACCCTCCATTTCCTCCAGAACTGTCAAGGAAGGGTGCAGAGATATGCAGGAGAGGAGCAAACTGGCTGTGATGCATCAGACACTTAGGTTGCACATGCTCAGTCTCAGTTAAAGTACTCTGGTGCATAGGATGAGATTCGTAAGCAGTGTATTTCATGCAGCTCTTGACACATAGTTTTCTTACTTGTATTTGATGCTGTTGTCCTTCATGATACCTTAGGAGCCTCAGTGTGTGAAGTGGGCAAGTATTGCTTGTGAAACAGTTACTTCAGCTTTTTTAATAAGTTGTTTGTCAGAATTTCACAAGAGACTTACTGATTATTGACTCTTGTTCCAGCTGACACCATTTAGCAGAAGAATAATCTTTTATGAAATATAAAGATATAGCTATATATATATAGGCATATTTATGAGCCAGAGACTGCTATCAATGTAGTAGTTTTAAATTAAATGTAACAGCTAATTAAGAGGTGCAGTTTCAATGAATAGAACTATTGGTTTGGTCTTTAAATCCAAATTTTCCTCCATTTAAATTAATAATTATTGTATTGATATTGCCTTAATGTCTAAGGATGCAAAGCAAAAGAAAGAGAGGGACGGTGTAAAATGCCAGAAATCCTTGAGCTGTATATTGAAACTGAAATGTAGTTACAACTGCAGGCAGCTTTAATGATAATGTTAATTGTCTCTCCTCCCCCATCCCTCCAGCCTCCCCATCTCTGCTCTGTGGATTTGATTTCTCTCAAATCCACTATTTCTTCTGGATTTCATTTGGCAGTCACATCCCACTCAATATGAAGGCGTGTAAAAGAGAAAAATCAGTCTGCTAGCATACTATATTGGACCCAATTTCTTACTCATCTCATGGCACTAAGATTTCTTTTATCTGCAGGAATGCCAACTGATAGAGCAAATGACAGATGAAGCAGTCACTTGCAACAGTTTGGCTACAGAATTAGGGATACTTTTTTCCCCCATTGTGAAATGCCCTTTGGTACTGGCAAAAAAACTCCAACAAACCAACACAAAAACAACAACAAAAAAAGCTTGAAAAATTGGCGAGATTTTCAAAGGCATCCAAATTAATTAGCATCCAGATCTCACATTCCTTTGTACCATTGCATGAGAGCTCCACATTTATTTTTCGTAGATACACAAATTGTTGAAAGCCACCAGTTACTGTCTTATTAAGGAGAGAAATATCCTTACTTTCTGAAAAGCTAGGGTTACTCTTATTAAGTTTTCTAGTTCACCAGCATGTAGATTGCCATGAGAATTCCTATGTCATCCGCATAGGGAGGACAATTTTTTTCAAAAGGTAGTAACACTGTATTTTGATCTTGTCCCATCTTAAATCCTATTAATTTTATTCAAAAGGTTTTCCCCTTAACATTTTTAGGATTTCCGGTACTCTCAAAAAGAAATTTCTTATTGCTAAACTTTCCTGGAAGCCTCCATTTTCATTTTTATTGTATTTCATTTAATTTTATTATTAGTTAGTAATTATTCCTTGTGAATTCTTTTGAAATATTCTTGTACAAAAATGCAAATTAGAATCACAATATGATTTAGATTTATACTTCTCAAGATCATCAGGTCTTAGCCTCTTGCTTAAACCAGTCTTGCAGGGCTAATGCCTCTGAGGTTATACAAAGGCCTTGTTCAGTTCAGTTTTGAATATGTCCAAGGGCTGAGATTCTAGTTTGTGTCTACTACAGTGTCCCACCACATTCCTGGGGAAGATTTCTTCCTAGCTCTAACTGGAAATTCCCTTCCTGCAGTCCATTGCCTGTTCTCTTCTGCCCTGGTTAAACTGATCAATCTGCAGTGACCCAGATCTGCCCTTCCTGAAAACAGGTGTGGCATCTGCCTGTCTGTGCTCCTCAGAGAGCTCCCACACGTGCCAGTCTATTCAGTCACTGAAGAAGTGTGTCTCAGTGAGACTTGCTGGCTCCCTCAGCTGCCTCTGAGATCAGTCTGCTTCCATGGATCTGCACGTTAAATTTGCTTTGAGTCCTCCATGCTTCATATTAACACAAGTAATACATGGCCCCGTGTTGTTCCCCAGTATTGGGGGCTGACTGAAAGAAGCCTTTACAAGTTACAGAAAAGCAAAGCAAACATCATGTTCCTCATCCTTTTCTTGTCTTCTGTCATTAAGTTCCCAGGCCTATTCAACAATGGGTCTACACATAGTGTTCTGAGATAACAATAAGTTCTTAACTGCTTCTGTTGTACCTCCTGACAGCTGAGCTTTGGTTTCACTAATTTTACAACTGAATGCCTGAGAAATATTTTTGGGTAGCTCAACATTGCTTTCAATTTCTGTGCAATTCCTTTTAGCATTTGAGCTCACACAGAAGTTTCCTATTCAGGCAAGCTGGCTTCCTGTGCTTGACCTTTTGGCACATTGGAATGGACAATTCTTTTTCTTCTTCTCTTGCTGAAGGTCAACCAGCTCACCTGGCCTCCTTCAAGTCAGTTGCTCATGTGATTCTACCTAGAAGTTTTACTTGACTATTTGACTTCCTCATGTCTCTCAGGATTTTAAACTCTGTCTCCTTCTCAGTTCTGCCAAGGTTATCCTTAACTATTGCATTACCAAACAGTTCTTATTTCTGAGTAGTAGCTTTGCCAAGAAGGAATTAGCCTCCCTGCATCTTCATTGCTTGCACAAAAAATTTTCCCTGATGTACTCCATAAATTTTGTGTTGTGTTCTGAGATTTCCCTACTCTAGCAGATATCAAGTTTTATGATTCAAGTTTTCCTTGACAAACAGGGTCTGCAGCTACAAGCTTTCTTCCAAGTTTTTCAAGAAGGCTTTGTTCATTTCTTATCAAACAATATGTCATCCATCCATTGCAGCCCACCAGCCATGGTGTCACCTTCTATCATGTCAGAGTAGGCTTGTGAAAGTAGTCAGAAGTTATGACCATGTCCATAACTTTTTTTTGTCACTGAAATGTAGAGCACAAATTTTTGTGCTGTTTGTCTGTTTATATTTGTCACCTTCTCAGAAAAATAGCTTACTCAGACTAGGGGCTTGCTTTAAACCATCTGTGCGTTCCCATGTTTAAAACTTTGCTGTCTGAAATGCAGGTTAAAGCACAGTTTTTCTGTGGTCCGAATGCCCTGAGTTTGTAGTACAATGCAGTCTAAATGTTCTGAGTGTTGATAACTCTCCAGTGAAGCTTTAGTTCTCTGCCAAAAGGACTTACACATAACTAATGCGAGACCAGGAAATAATACAATAGTGTCTTATCTTGGAGGATGCACTAGATGCCCCAGAGAGCACAGAGACAATGACAATATAGAAACCAAGATATGGCATTGCAGCTGGGCTCTTGTTCCAGCTCAGCCCGATGCCCTAAGTTTTAGCTTTTATATTTTTCAGATTTTGTGCTACTTCCGTGTGCAATTCTGAGCTTCATATTAAGTGTTAGCAAGCTCTCTTCTCAGGGCAGGTAGACAAAACAATCCTTTTCCAGCTTGTCCAAGGACAACTGTTACAAGCTCCAGGCTTGTAACAGGCCCAAAAAATATAAAAAACGGTGAATTGAAGAGAGAAAAACAAGGAGGATGGAACTTCATAACCTAGAGCTATAATTGGACAATTAACTCCAATATGCAAATAGAACAGGACTTATAAAAGCGTAAGACCTTGTGACTGGTTGTTCATTTTTGTGGCCATTTTGGGTTTACCTTGGGTGTAGCCCTGGCCAGGCTCTTGTACTGCCCAAGGTGTATCTATTGAGGCCTTTTAATAAATACCTACTTTATTCTTTTAGCTGTGTCTAGCCTCTGTTCTTGGTCAGCCTTCTCAAGGCATCAAGCTTGTACTATCTGAGGTTCCTGTCAACAAAATGCAATATGCAGGTAAAGCTTTTGTATTTTATGTGTTATGTGTAGCCATATAAGTACACCTGTACTGGGTCTTGAAAAATAATACCCTCTTTTACATCAGGAAAACATAAGCTGTTAAGACATTGTTTTGATTTACTGAAATTTATTCTTTATCTCCACAATGAAAGAAAAATAATTACTTTAGGTTATGTTTCACAAAATGAGAGAAAATATTTTTCCTGTCTTGAAGGAACAAAACGATTTTCATACAGCCATGTACATCAGAATAACTGAACTTTGAAGAAACCAGCAAATGGTGGTTTAATAATCATGTGTTTGTTTTCCTCTTACCTATTCTGTTGCTCAAAGATTTCACCTAGAAGTTGCTAAAAATCTTAAAAAATACCTGAGTGATCTGGTGTAGCAAAAAGGCAAAGTTACTCAATTGCATTGCATAGACCAGCAGTGGTTTAAGAGCAAACCTGACTGCAAATCTTAATCACTGTAAGATCCACTTGTGAGCCTCTAAACATACAGGACTTGTATATATGGTGTATATAATATATGGTATTTCCATATATTGGAACTCAGGATTCTTGGACTCATAAAAGGAAAGTCCTTATATGACAGTATCCTTGTCACTTACTTGCACTGAAGTGGAAAATTCTAGTTCTTTTTCAGCCAGCTCAGATCTTTGGGAATTGTCTTTTCTCTTAAATACTTCAAATAAAATGCTAAATATATCCTCAGCTTGCTAAAATTAGTGCAATCTGGTTGCTAGCAAAGGAGACAGTAGCTTGGTAGATGATTTAAACAGATGACATGTATGTGAATGATTTCTGAAGACAATGGGTTTATTCCCATTGTGAGAGTAGAATATGTCTTTAGGGTTTTTTCTGTAATGGGGGTATTTTAAAAAAAAAAAATTCATGACCCAAATTTTTGTAAGTGATCAGAAGGTACTCAGCTACTACAGCCAAAATAGCAATAATTCTTTCTTCCCCTTCTGTGTAGGAGATAGCTCAATTAGATGTTTTTATTTGCTTGTTCTTATGTATGAAAGAGTAGTTACCATCCATGCAGAAGTTCGGTCCCCTCAAGACAGCAAGTCTCATGAATTTCATCATCATCAAATGGTGTCTTCTTAACAATGCCTTGAAACAGTTTTCAATGTCTAGGATTTGTGCATTGGTAGTTGTTGCTCAATTTTATTTCTAGTTTAAAAGTCACCTGAGGGCTTTGTTTGGAAAGAAATTTCCTTGCATTTCAACCAAGATTTAAAAAAACATCTTTTTTTATCCTTCTCACTTTCATTTGCATAGGATAGCTACTCAGGATGAATAGGAATACATTATTCAGCTGAGCAAAGGAGCTATTTTTCATTAAAGGAGATCAAATGGGGTTCATAGACACAGATAGAAAGGTGGGCTCTGTTCATCTAACATCAGTCAGATGAAGCTGGGACCCTGGATGTTTATATGTTGATGAACAACTGCACAAGTCTGTATATAATTTTTACTTAGACTAATTTATAATTAGACTAATCTAATATTTTACCTCAATGCTGTCTTTGACCTACGTCTTCCATTTACTACCTCTTTTATGACAGTGGTGAGTTTTTCCAGCCTGTTTCTGATTTTGAATTGGAATGCATGTTGATTCAATCAGAAATTCAGGCAAATTTTGGAGTATATAACAAAGGAGTGGTTTAGTTTTCTGAAACCTGAAGAAAAAAATGGTGAGAAAACTGGAAGGGAAGCTCCACAGAAGGTGCACAAGTGACATCAGGGGAAAATTCTGACGCATCTGAAAGCTCACATCATTAAAAAATTAAACAAGTGATTTACCAGAGTAATACGGCAAAAATCAGAGGGAAAATTGAGGCTTAGAATCTGTAAGAATAGCAACAAACGACTCAACTATTCTTGGTCTTGTTTCTATAGCTGCTTGTCTGGTATACTGTCTGGAACCCTTTAATTCAGAAACATCTGGCAATAAAACTTAGAGATTACCTTTCGTGTTTTCATCACTTTCAGTCTCTAAGTCTTTGAGCACTCTGCTTCCTCGTCTTTCGAAAAATAAATATAAGGCTTTTTGAATATTTTTCATAAGTTCATGGAATTGGATTTCACTTTTGTGTAACAATACAGATATTTAATCACTGCAAATGAGTTCCAGGTGCTGGAATCTTCACTCCTCAGGCTAAGAATATCTTTCTGGAATAAGTGCACCTCAGTAATTTTGTTCCTACATAAAAATGTTCATTTCATCTCTCACCCCCAACTGATTGGTAGTAGCATTAAGCTATTTTTATTTTTTTCATCAAAGATGCCTCTCTTCTTCATACAAAGCTGTATTAGTTGATTACAGGACCAGAAAAATAAGTTATGTTTTGTGTTTCTTTAAAATATTATTTAATTTTGCTGATTAATATAAGGAGCCTTACAGTTTAAAAGGAGTTGCAGTGATTTAAGAATATAATTCTAGAAAAATTGGAAAGTGAAGAAATATTTTTTAATGAGAAAAAAAAAGTCTTCCTGGAGATTTCTGGGTAATATTTGACCCAATAGATGTATCTATTAAAATGTAACAATCCTATAAACTAAAAGTATTATAATTTTGGAAGCAGTTAGGGCTATCTATGTTCTCTATTTTTTTAATTGAACATTACACTACTGAATAACAGCATTCATACATAGAATTATCTGCTACTTACTCCACCCATTCTGTTCCAGGATCAGTTGAAGATTACTCCTCTTCTCAAGCAAATTTTCAAGAAATATATTGATTAGTTTGTTTATTATATTACTCAGTATTGTTTCTGCCTTGAATTTTGGCAGTTTTCTTTGGCCACTGGGTGAAAGCTGAGCCTTGTTTTTCACTCAAGCTGATGTCTACTGTACACTGCATGCTGCACAAACACATATCCAAAAAAGGAGGAGTGCTCCAAGAGAACTACTGGACCTCTGGCATAGAATAGATTGTGAAATTTGATTCTCTTGAGTATATTTGATTATATTTGAGTATATTTGATTCTCTTTAGTTGTTTGGGGTTTTTTTTCAAATTTCTTTTCTTGATACAAGTTGCATTTGGACAAGCATCTAAAGTCATAACAAATTAGACAAGCTGTAACCCATCATTTTTCTCCCTACTCCCTCAGTCAATGTGGAAGGAAAATATTACATCACTCCTTAGTACAAGCAGATTTCTCTCTGATGTACTTGGCCCACTACTCAAGGCAGGGGGATGTGACATGAGAGTCATTCCTTTTCTTTACTTCATTTGTTCCTTTCCCATCTTTTTGTCACAGGAGTTACAAATTGAATGCTGCTGAGGGAGGGGAGCACTATTTCCCTGGATAACCTAAAAAGGCAGTGAGGATTTTCCTCTCTGGAATAAATAGTCAGTGGTCTTGTCCTTCCTTGCATTTGTTATTAGCCAATGAGAATCTGGGAAGGGTGGGAAAAGCATCTGTGAAAACAAATAACTTGGGGTTTGCCTTGAAGTTCTGTCAGCTCAGGAGCAAAAACAGGAGTTCTTCAGCAGCAAGCACAAGAGAAGCATTTCTCTATTTGCTGTTTGTTCCTTGAGATACATGTGTAATCCTGCTCTTTAGTTTGGGAGGGGGGCGTGTGGGGCAGGGTGTGAGGCGGTTTTTGTGGGTGAACAATGATAAAGGCAGCTTTTCCCTCCGTGAATAATGAGTAGTTTGAGTGGTCACACCCGGGCTCGGGGAGAGGACAGGCTCCAGTGCTGCTGGGAGCAGCAGTGTGGCTTGGTAAGACACAGATATGCTCAGCCAGGTAGTGTTTGCTACCCTATTTTCTGGCATTCCAGCAGAATGGGCTTATCTGTTCAAATTACATTACGTTGTGAGCAGCACATAAATTTGCATTGCATTTCTCTGTTGCTTGGTTGGGTTTTTAAGACATCAGTGCTTCAGATATTTTGTTACTCAATCTAATCTAACATCTATTATTGAATTTTTGGTTTCCTAATCTGACCTCCATTCTTTCTCTAACTTTTCCTTCAACACATTTAGCACACAATAAAAACACATTTTCACTCATCTCTGTCTTAATTTAGAACACAGTGTACTTTGTGCACTTTTGATCTTGATTTGTTCCTTTCCTAGACATAGAAAAATGAGAACATTAAAAAAAAAGAAGACAGAGAACATTTTGTGCTCTTTTTTTCTTTCTTGTTGATTTTGTTTGTTTCTTTGGTTGGTTTTTTGTTTGTTTTTTTTTTTGTTTAGTTTTCTGTTGTTTGAATTTTTGCTGTTTAATTTCTGGTTTTTGTGGGGTTTTTTTGGTTTGTTGGTTTGGGCGGTTTGGGGTTTTTTGCTGTTTGGGGGGGTTGGGTTTTTTATCTGCCTGTAACTGGTGTTTTTTGTTCTCTTGACTTCATAACTTGTAGTAGTGTTTGCTTTCTATCATCTTCTGTATATGCATTTAGGGCTTGTGAAAAATGACAAACTAGACCAACGTGTGAAAGCAAAGGCTTCTGATAATCCATAAAGCAGGAGCTCAGAAACAGTAACAGAGATTCTCATTCTTTTGCATATCCTTAAAGACTTAATTTTGGGGATATTTTGAAGGTTTTCCTTTGATAGCTTGCTTGTGGACATTGCATATAGAAATAGTGGCTGCTGTTACTGAGGCAAACTACTGTAGTTGACTTGTATTTATAACAAAGTCTTATCTGTGAAAAGGAATGTGTATTTTCAGGGGTTTTTCCTAACAGCCAACTGATCTAAATTCATCTGGTTTAAATTCATTCAGCAGTTCAGGAAAAGATCATTGATTATTGGTTCTTTAAAAATTCTCTAGTGTTCTAATTCTAGTAGACAGTTTCCACCTTGACATTTTTTGCATTCAAGAAACTGTTTTTTAATCCAAATACTGTATTGCTGGCAGACTGGGTGTTCTGGGGAGTTGGGTTTTTTGGGTTATTTTAACTTTTTAAAAGTTTTTTGGGTTTTACTAGAGAAAGAGTAAGAAATGTGTATTTGAGTTTATTGCACTCTAGTATATGCACCAAGGTATCTAATAGTGCAGCCTACATTCTCAGACAAGAAAACATTCAGAAACTGTAAGAGAAGGCATCCAGCAACTTTAACCTGGAGTTAATGATGGATAATAAGTGGATGACAATATTGATAACAGAATTTAAGTATTTTACCTTCAAGTGAAATTAGAATGAAATACCAATTAAGCTTGTTTTAGAACCCTTATCATTGTTAATTTGCTTTGCAATCCAACTAAACCTCACTTTTCTCAATTCTGTGTTACATTGTGGGATCCAACTGAATGATTTGTCTACAAATAGGAAATAAAAGCCTTATGATCATCATTAGCTTTCAGTTTGAGCACACATGACGTTGGTTAAAATAAGCTTATGAAACTTACAGAGTTATATGTCAACTTTGAATTAAACCATTCAGAAAAGTTACACATCTTAATAATAATTTCTGATACCTCTTTTCAGACTTTTTTCATAGATTCTGTTATATTAAAAATTATTGGTTTTTAGAGCTTTTATAAGACGACACTGGGTACTTAAATTTCTAAAGCAGATTTGTACAATGTATGAATGTTCTTTTACAACTCAGCAGGTTTATCACAAATGTTTATTTACCCCAAATGTACCTATTCATTTAATTGGTAGAGACTGACAGACTACTGTTTTTATCACTTTGCAGTGGCATCAACTGGCTTCCTTCCTGCTTTCTACATCAATGGAATAATGAGTCAAGTTTAATTTTTACTTCCCTTTCTTAGTGAAAATGATAACCAAGGAAGACTTTGGGTTCCTGTCTGACTGTGTGGCGTCTATTTTAGTTTGAGTCAAGTACATTTGAGTGCAAAATGCTATGCAGAAACGAACTTCTTACTGAAAACTTCAGATTCCTTAGGTTTCAGACTTTAAATACAGATTCTCTAAATTTAGAGTGAGATTTGTCATCACGCTGAGAGCAATAATTCTAAGACTCTAGCTCCTACTTTGTAGATCAGAAGGAAGAAAGATCTCTCAAACTATGGGTTTTTTTATTTGATATGGTTGAATCCTAATTATCCTGAATACACAGAGTTAAACATTTCATATAGTTACTGGAAAGATAAACATTTTTATCTAGAGATGAGTTGCATCTAGTTGATTCTTTGTTTTGAAACAAGTATAAAGTAGGGCATTTTCACTGTGTGAAGACTCAATATTTTCTTCTGTGCATCAAGATCGCCTCTTCAGTTAAACTGGTGGAGTGCACAGACACAACTCACACACTCCTTGTGTGTATATCACATAGGACTAAGATCTTTTGTGGTCTGCTTTAGTTCAGGAATTCTACCAGCTAGACAAGTGTTTCTGAGAACAGAAGCTGATGATGTGATTGTATCTTTTACTGATCTCCTTAGACAGGGTGAGAACATGCTCTTGGACAGCACAGCAGGGCACTTTGATACCTGCTCTAGTGGGCCAGCTCATGTTAAGGAAAATATGACAGCACTGGTGAGGTTGAGGGTGTGAGTTCCCTGTGTGTCTCAGCACAGTAAGCACCCTTTTCACACAGTTCAGTTCCACTTCTTACATCTGTTGCAAATGTTGTTTAAATGTAATACATAGAGCAGCCAAGGTTCTTTAAACCAGAATATCTCTTGCTTTGTTTGTCTGTGGGGTTATTTGGAGAAGAGCTCGTGTTGGTAGCAATGCAGGGAAAGACAATTTTTTTTCTAAAAGGCAAATATGTTTTCCTGAGGTTTTTCTTACAGTACATTTAAGAGCAGATAGATGTCAATGAAAATTCCCGGCACAAGATTTCTAGGTGAACTCTGATATTGTCAACAAAGTTGACAATATTTACAGAATATACATAACAAAACTAAAAATAAGTTGTTATGATTATAAAAGTGTCACATAAATGTAACTCCTATTCCTATAGCACAAGAAAACAATGGACCCAGAAACTTCATGTATATAACAGAATTTGCTTTAAAGTTTTTGACAACATTTGGCAAATTTCATTCCCAGAGCAGGCACAATAGTTATTGGTACTGAGGTTCAAGTTGTTAGTCTTAGCTACAAACTTACCACTAATAGTTGACTACTATTGTCAGGCACCATGTTACTATTGCCAGAGAAGACATAAAAATGTAATAAAAATTAAACTTTTAAAGCGAGCAAAAAAATCCATCAAATGCATGGATAAAATAAAATTGTTCTATCTTACCAGGTGAAGAATAGAATTTAAAAAATCCTTTATTTGCTTCTTGATAGTTTTGAAGTACTTGTCCTCAGTACTGAGACTGTCCCATATATAGCCTCTGCATAGTAAGCTAAAAAATTAATTTTAAAGAAAATGAGTAAAGAAAAAATGGGTACTTATTTCATGTGATATGTATAACTGTTGATGAAATTGCTGACCTAAAACTAAGCTAAATACCTCTATGTGTATATTCCGTTTTAGAAGTATTGGTGTCTCCTAATATTTCAGTTGTCTGTGCACAATAAACATTTAAATAAGTTCTATATGAAGTTTACACTTAAAAAATAACACCCACCTTAAAAAAAAGAATACAGGAACTACATGTGTATGTCTACAACACTTTTTTATGTTGGCAATATTTTTGTGAGCTTGAGCCCTATTCAACAGTGGGATGCCTGTACAGGACAGGAGGATGGGGCCAACAGAGCTTATCTAGCAGAAATCAGAAGACATCACTTAAACTCAAGCTTTTAACTTACTTGCCATCAGACCGAGACATACTTGAACTCCAATTTTTTGAATTCCACATATGTTTTGATTATTATTACCTAATAGTCAGCATTTGATACCAAGTAGATAGAAATTGCTCAAGCCTCAGAAATACCTGCTGTATGAAACTTCTATTTCATAAAGGCCTGTGGGGTTTTTTTCGGCTTTATCTTGTAAACCTTACCACTTGTATGTGCGCTACTTGTGTAAGATTTATTTTGTGGAGTTAGAAATTTAGCAACAAGCAAGCATGACTGCTTTTCTATTTCATGTTTTTTTTCTGTTCAAAGATAAATATTTTCTCCTTGAACTTTCTTTCTTCGCTGTGGTGCAGAAGAGGAATTCAGGTACCTTTTTGTTCATATGAGTTTTGCAAAAGCAGAAGAGGCATTGCCTGTACTGTTATTTCGTGTGTATGTCATGATCTTTGAGCTTTCGACCTTTACCCTGTTGCAAATCAAGTTTCCGCTAGCACAAGCAGCTCCTGAAGCAGCCACTTTGGCCACAGTCAGCCTACCTGGGTTTCCTGAGGATGTTCACCCTGTGGTTTCACAGATTCTGAAACAGGAAGCAATTTAGTGAATTCTATTCACTGGAAGGGTCAAACGCCCTCTGCTTAGAAAAAGACAACTGATCTAACAAGCGTTACCAAGTGGAAATAACTCCTTGTGTTTGCTGCTCAGTTCCTTTATTGTCTTTCTTACATTGTTAAACATGTTGCCTTGTTTCTGCTGGGGCTTTACATTTTTCACAGCATTACTCCATTCAATGGATGTATTATATGAACACAGTCAAAATTTTTATGCAATATCTATAAACAATTTATACTTAAATCTGGACAGATCTGCATAAAACAGTACTTCTCTCATTCTCTGTTCATTGGGGAAAGGAAGCTGTGCAAATTAGGTGTGCAATTCTAACTGACAAGCTAAGAACTCATAATCTTGAAGTTGCTCTTTAAGCTATGTGAATGTTGACAAGATCCTTAACTTTAAAAACAGGAACAGTTGCTTTCAAAACTATTTTTTCCTTATTACTGCTGTCGGAATGAATAAAGATTGAGGCTTTCTTCCAGAAACACAAAAGATTGAGGTTTTCCCAGTACATTTTCCCTCTTCTAGATGCAGGAACAGAACTTGCAGAGGTTTGTAACTATTGCTTCATCACTATACTTTTTGTTGAATAAATATTGTTCATCGATAAAACCTCAGGCAGACGGTCAATAATGGTTGAGTATTAGGTAAGGCTACAATGAATGTCTGGATAAATTTATAGGTTGAAGGAAAAGACAACAGAAAACTCTGAAGGCTAAAGAGAATATTTAAGCATTCTGTGGGGATTAGAGCCAAGTTGTTCACTGGATAGCAGGTATCCTCTTACCCTTTGGGAAACCTAAGAGTTATGTGGGATTTTATTATTAGAAATGCTAAAGAACAGTTATGTCAGCAGCATTATCTTGTCCTAAAGATTCTTGCTTAGTTCCATATAATATTCGATTTAGTCCCTTTGAAAAGCAAAATAGATGTTTGTTTGCTAGGCATTCATAATGAGTTATACCTTGCACCAGAGGAATTTTCTTTAAAACTTCTAAATGTTAGACATGGTGCCATAGAGCTAGATACACATGCCAAGCCATGCTTTAACAGATTATGAACTTGGTAAATACAAAAGCAAGGTAACAGCCAAAGTCATCCTATGAGGTGGTTTCAGATCACCTAGAACTCCTTTTTTCTATTTGTGTGGTTTGAATTTAAAAGTTTTTCTTTACTTGTAGTACTGGATATGCTTTTATTTTTGTGACACTTAACAGGCATATTATCTATTTCTTTGTAGATCTGAGTGCAAGTTAGACAACTAAAGAATAAAAAATCTGAACTTCACATGTTTGAAAATCTAGGCAAGAAAGAGAATTCCTCATTTGTCCCCCTGTGTTATAAGGTCACACTTGAGAGCTTTATTAACATACTGGATTTTTTCCCTCTCCTTATGGGTTCACAGCCATTTAATTTGTCTGCCAAAACTATTGAAGAATCTTTATTTATCCTCTGCCTGCAATAGGTACCAAATGTACCATTGCTAGAGCTCATTTATGTTTTTCCTGGAAAGTGAGAAGCATAACAAATCTTCGCTGAACAGTCTTTCAGTCCATCTCTGAAATGTTTTCCGAAACTTCTCATTGCTCACCTGTTTTGACTTCCTTCTCAGCCAGTTCTGGACAGCAGAACATGAGTAAGTGTTTTTTGTGCCTGAGCAGCCTCCTTGAATGCTGTTCTTTACAGTTCCATCAGGGAGGTGTGAATGACTTGTGTAAGAGTGTTTTCAAGTGTAGAAAGATCCTGGAGGCTGCTTGTACACCAGCACTAAGATAAAACTTTAATTTAGGTCCTGTAAAATGTATAGCTTAAGCCCATGTTGTAGGCGTCTTTATAATTATTTAGTTCATTAAAAATTATCATGATATTTGACTCAGGCACAGGATCCCTAAAAAACAAGATATCATTCTTGGGAATAGTGGGGAAAAGCACATAAACTCATCTTTTTTTAGTAGGAAAGGAGTGTGTTAAATCTGAACATTCCCTGAACCTACATAATTAGAATACCTAAATATCATTTAGTCATTAACAGTTGATGTCTTCATAGATATGTAGAAATGGAGTCCTATTCATTACCATTTTCTGCTTACATAACACTCAGGGGACTTCAGGGGTCTCTTGGCAGTGGGGAAGCCTTGAGAGAAAGGTAATTTAGGCAGACGATAACTGTTGTGTTAAAAGGAAAGTATTTCCAACATTTGGAAAGGGCCATTGAAGAATATGATGAGTTGGCTTTTGTTTTGCAGATCATTGTCGATGATTATTGGTAAGGTTTTTCTGTACATCTCTTTTACTTGGGCCTACAGGTTGTTCAATGAAAGATATTCATGTTCATTTTCTTGAATATGAGGGATCTTTTTTCAAAGATAGAAGTAACTTATCTACCCAAAAGACTAGTTTAGGAAACACAGAAATGGCCATATTCCAGCACATAAAAGGCAGAGCCAAGGTGGAGTTGGAGCTGTACTTAGCAAGGGATGTAAAGAATAACAAGAAGCACTTCTATGGGGATGCAAGCCAGAAAAGGAAGGTTAAAGAGAGCGGCACCCCTCTGATGATCAATGCTGGCAGATTGGTAACAAATGAGGAGAAGTCTGAGACACTCAGCAGCAGTTTTGTCTCAGTCTTCTATGGCAGTCTCTTTCCACAGCTCTCCAGTGGATGGGATGCAAGATGGGACTAGGGGAAAACAAAGAGGGACCTTGACCAACTTGATAGGGGGGTCCAAGGTAACCACATGAAATTCATCAAAGCCAAGAGTAAGGGGCAGTCCCCAGTATCAGCACAGTCTGAGGGATGAATGGATGAACAGTCCTGCCAAGAAGGTCTTGGGAGTGCTGGTGGATGAGAGGCTGCCCATGAGCTGGCAGTGTGTGCTCACAGCCCAGAGAGCCAAAGGTGTCTCGGACTGCACTAAAAGCAGTGGGGCCACTAGGATGAGGGAAAGCATTCTGCCCCTCTACTTCATTCTCAGGACAACCCAGATGGAAAGCTGTGTCCAGCTCTGGGGTCCTCAGCACAGGAGCGACACTGACCTGTTGGAGCAGGCTCAGAAGTGTGCCACGAAGCTGATTAGAGGCATGGAGAACTTCTGCAAAGTGGAGAGAATTGGACTGTTCAGCCTGGACAAGAGAAGGTTCCAAGGGAGACTTTATTGCAGCCTTTGACTACCTGAGGAAGGCCTAGAAGATAGCTGCTGAGGGATTTTTTGCAAAAGCATATAGTAATAGGACAAGGAGTAATGGTTTTAAATTATTTAGGATGGATTTAGATTAGATACTTAGAAGAAATTCTTTACTAGGAGAGTGAGGAGGCACTGGAACAGACTGATCAGAAAAGTTGTGGAAGCATTCAAGGCCAGGTTGGATAGAGATTTAAGCAACCTGGTCTAGAGGAAGGTGTCCCTTGGAACAAGATTACCTTTAAGATCCCTTCCAAATCAGACCACTCAGTGATTCTATTATAAAAATAATTACCTCGCTAGATGCATAATTTCAGAGTCTGTCCACAGGATGATGATGTTTGCTTGACAGAAGAAGTCCTTTGGTTTATCATTTATCTTTCTCTACTTTTTCTCCCTTCCCCCTGCTTTGTGTTGCTGAAAGGTAGCAATATATTACACAATTTTCTGGTATCATGATGGTACTCTGAATCAATAAATGAATCCTCATGTTGCACAAAGGATACTGAGCAATTTTATTTCATAATAGGATGCAGAGAGCGACCATACTTTGCATTTCCTGCCCTCACAGTGGTTTTTGGCTTTCAAGTCTCCATCAATCTAAGGAAAGTAAGAGTCAAGTGAGATACAAGAAGCAGTGAAGAGACATGAAAACTAACTATAAGGTAGGAAGCAGACAGATCTATACCAAAGTTCAGGTTGCAGTCATTCCTCTGTCTCCATGTATGTTGTCACACCACCCCCAAATTCTTCATATTGAAGAAGCTATTAACATCTGAGAGACAGATTCTCTATCTGAAGAAAAGACCTCAATTGAGCTCTGCATCACCACATTGCATTTAATTAACTAGCAAAACACCCTGAAGTAAAATTGAATTAAAGGCCTTGCTTAATCTAAGGAAGGTGAAGAATTTCAGACTTAAATTGCCAAATGGTATTTCAGTATTTCATTATTTCAAAGGCAACATGAAATTCTTGTATAAAATTGGTTATGTCCAACTTGGTCATTGATGTGGTTAAATTCTTGAATGTGTTCGTGCCTTAAGCAGAATTTTTCTCTTTTGGACAAAGTAAATTGACATAATTTGCAGAAATTTTGTAGAGCAACTCTATGTTGGCTGACATGAATGCAATACCCTGGGAGCAAACATACTCAGTGTTTCTCTCTCTAATTGGATGGGTGAGGTAGGCTGTGAAGTTCTTGCTCTTCCTTTACTCTTGGAAAGTCCTAACAAAGGTGTAGGAAGCTGCTTTGGAGTGCAGAAGGATGTTTTGCTTACCTCCTGTCTTCATGTAATTCTTGTGTGTGTGTGGTACATATCACAATCTATCACTCCGTTTCTACTACAGAAGCAAAACACTGCCTCTTTTTGGGGTAAAGTCAGCACCAGCTATATGTTCTTAACTGATAGAATACATTGAAAAGACAGATTCCATACTGAACTTCTCCATTCCTGTTGTTTCTATAGACTGTTACCAACCTATATAAACACACCAGACATTTATATTTTAAACATGGAATGGGTCTAAAAGGTTGCCTTTTTCCTTTCTTTTATAGTAGCCAAATGACATGTAAGCTTTTTCTATTGACATCACAATAGTTGAGAAGTCAAAGGAAGTGTATTAGATTGGAATATTCACAATACGAATTCAAGTTGTAATTTTTAAAATAGATCACAAATGCAATAACCTCTTATTCCTTTCCATTATAGCATGTCAAGTATTGTCTTCTAAAAAAAAAGAGTTTAGAACGTACCTTATATCTATGTAATACTTTAAATCCCATGTGCACCTAATGCTGATCTTCACTTGAATGTCGGGAGGTATAAATACTTCTATGTGGAAAAAGTGTTACTGTAATTACACCTGATTTTGAACTTCCATTTCTGCAGTTAGGAGATGATACCTGCACAAATTACAAGAGAATATGATGGAAGTTGTAAAATTGTTGGTAAATTGGCATTTCCCTTCATGGAAGAACTTATGCTTCTATAACTATGGTGGGCTTTCATTATTGTTCTCAAAACCTGACTGTAGAATATTCATTTTAATATTGAAATTACTATTATTTTGTATTTCTATCTGCAGTATCTCCTCTCAAGTTCTATCCAGTTGCCTTTAATCTGTGGGCCAGAGGATGAGTTGTGTGCAAAGATGAAAGATTTGAGGTAGTTTATTATGGAAAACAGAAAATTCTGAAGAAATTTTAGGGCTTCTATACATAAAAACTTAATGCCCTAAGAGAGAGGTCTCTGGACAGGCCAAGAAGTAATGTGATTAGTTTGACCATCAAGAACAACAATCTTGCTCTAAGGGACAGTTAAGCAGTGGAGTAGTTTGCCTGGGGAGGCTGGATTCTCTGTTGCTAGAGGTTTTTATAAACTGGTTAGACAACGATGTTAGGTGTGGGGTTTGTGCCACTGGTTACTTGGAATCTAGGATGCACTAGACAGACTCCTGAGGTGTGTTCCAGCCCTATTTTTTGGTTTCTTCTGTAAAGGTTCCAGGACAGATTACATGAAAATCATTACTAAAAATCTATTAAGACAATTACAGTCACTTTACCCAGCAAACCATCTCTTTTAATTTTTTTCAGAGATGGCTTGGTTTACTGTGGCCTGATAGGTTTTATTAAATTGATCCTTGCCATTTATCATTTACCATCTGGTCTCTCCTAAGTGTTTACATATTGATTTCTTTGTTACTTAAATCTGACCGGGTAAGAAAAGGAAGCAGTTATCTTCTATTCAGAGAAAACAAGAAAAGTTAACCAGCACCTGTGGCAGGGGCCCTGCAATTCTTACTGAGTTTTTATGTTGATAAATCTGTCCAGCATTTTCAGTAGTCTAGTCAGTGCTGCTTTGCTGTCCTGAGTAATCCCTCAAGTCTCACCCCACAGCAGCCTTGTGCCATGCAGTTGGCATTAGATACCCTTGACAGGATTTACATAACCTCCACCACCCCTGAGAGGAAGTGTTTTCTTTAAGCTGCACTTGAGGCCCTTACAATATCACAAGTTTTAGTCCTTCTCACATGGACATATGTCACACAGACATTTGTTCTCTCTAGCATTAATATGAATGTCTTGAACCCAGAAGTATTGTATTGTAGAGTAACCCTATGAAAACTGGAAAGGGGTAAAAAGACAAGAACAGTTTTTCTCAGCTAGCTACAAGACCTTGAAAATAGAAGAAAAATCTCAGCTGAAATCGGCTTTAGATTTTATAAACCATTCATGTGGAAAACATTTCTTAAGAATCTTTCATACCATCAATTTTTTATACATGGATGCTGTGATAAGCATTTTACATGAAAAATGCTCAAAGCAATTTCTGTTCTGAAAAAGGAAACATTAATTTAAAAGACAATAGAACAAAAACTTATGAGCATTTTATGACGTTATTTTGTTTTGGCATTCTTTGTTATTCTTGTCTCTTACAGTTTGAGTATCCATTCTCTAAGACTGACATTTTCAATCCTGAAATACAGAGTTAAGTGTTTCTCCAATTAGAAAATCAGATGTGTATTAAGTTTTTGCCTGAGCTAGGCATTTCTTGCATCATATGTGTACTATAGCAGTATATAATTAATAATATTTGCATTAGCAATAAAATTTCAGTAGTTAAGATTTTATTTTCACAAGGGGGAACTTTAGAAGCCCTTATTGCCATCAGACAGTAATGCACCTGAAAACTGAGTGAGTGCATCCTGTTGTAGATCCTGTAAAGACTTAAAGAAATTCTTGTGGATTTGTCATTTACAATTGGTGAGTCCTATTTCCTTAAACAAGCATTTTACAGGTGTTTGATTGTTCTAAAACAAAGGTCTTAGCCTTCCAGGAAAACTTGTTCTTCTAAATTGAATTACTGAACATTCAAATGTTAACTAATAAAGCAGATTTGCTTTAAAAATTACTGTGGCACATTTCTTAATTAATTACTATTATCTATACAGAAATCAACTCCATTCCATTTACTTGTGTGCCACAATATTGCATGTTTTCTGAAGCCTTTCCTTCAGAATAACTGATTTAAAGCAGGAAAATGGAACCTTGAGAGCACAGACATTTGAAATTTGCAATGAAGTGTACTGACATGGTATAAGGTGTAGTGATATTAGTTTGCAACAGGGAGACACACCTGGGATAAGAATATATAGGTCTCTGCAACATCTATGCTTTTTTCATGATACCACAATATTGTTGCAATGGAACTCAATTCACTTTCCTCTGCATATCCTCAACAATTTCCTGTGAACATGTCCATGAAACAGAGGGCCATAAGGCTTTGAAGCCAGCTGGAGGGAGTGCATCTTGAGATGATCAAACCCTTCTAGTTCCTCAGACCCTGAGATTATCTGAAAGCTTCTCAAAGTTGCCTGTCATCCCTTCAGTTTAGCCCTGTTCTTCAGGGAAACAGTAGTAAATTGGATTCTTAAAAATGCCTCTGTCCCAGTGTGCATCCTCCCAGTGAAACAGTACAAAGCTTCTTATTGTGACTGGTTTATATGAATTGTTAAGAGCTTCTGGAATCATGTTTATGATATGACACAAGCCAAGATAGTTAAATAATCAAAACTAATTCTTATGCTCTCGGGCTTATGTTTCTTTTCTAGATTTTATGGTTAAGGGAACAAAACACAATTAAGCACCGTGTGAGACTTAAGTAGGTTACCCTTTATGCCAAACTGCTAACCTACTATTAATGTTATCAGGGAAATATAGCTTCCATTCCAATTATGTTTAAAACAAGCAGCTCCCCATCTTCACCTACAGAATACTACAAATTTAAAAGTCAGTTATGGAGGCAAGTTTTACTCTAATTATTTCACACCATTTTATATGTGACATTAGGATAAATATTCCTTAGAGAAGATGGAGTGGAAGGGTGTAAAAAAGTGGGATTTAATATGATTAAACCCTTCTGAAATGAACAGAAATGTTTCCACCAAGTTAATACAGATACAGGTGAATATGCTGAATTGAATGAATAAAGCAGCTGAACAGTGACTGCAACAAAGCTTCATTTGTGTCCATCAGCTATGTTTTTCTGCCAAAGCAGTGACATGCAAGTGACATGCAGTTCAGGAAACCTTCTTAAAGCTAAAACAAATTGAAGTAGTCTGAAGTGCAAAATCTTTAATGGATTTGAAGGCCCTTGTTGTCTACAGTGCACTGAATTTTTGACCACTGTAGTCTTTTAGAGAATAAGACTTGATATAGATGGGTATTACATTGTTTCCACAAACAATACATCAAATTTTTCCACTTATCTGTGTATTTAGTGACTGCAATGAAATTTTTATTATCCAACAATGGACACTATTTCAGTATGCAGTATCTATGCGTGGAAGTAAACTATTTGCTTCATGTGCATTATTATGCAATTATTTTTAAGATTAAGAGGTGTTTAATGCTGAAGGTGAGAGGAGTTACACTTTCTCAAGTATTACACAATGACCTTTTTTCAAAGTCCTCTTAAGTCATCACTAGAGAGTTGATGATGCTCTTACAAAACACTCAATTATTGATTTTTAAGCACTTTTAAGATTCTTGAGATGAAGCTTATATGCTTGTATAGTTTAGAAGATGCACCACAACTCAGGCTTTGAAAAAGATGCCAGATATTTATGGTTGTATGTCACACATGAACTCCCAAGGAAGTACTCTTATAGTTGAAGTGCAGTCAAATCAAAAGAATAGAAAAAAAGTGAAAAGCTTTAGCAATAATTAACAGTACCTAAAAACATCAGTATTTAAAACTCGATAGACATAGCAACATGAAGTAAAAATGGTACTTTCCTTCCATGTAATTTATTTCTTAAAATATTTCTCAAAATTCTTAGAAATTTTGGTGGAAAGTTCCTTTAATTCATTCATGGAGACAAATGTCAAAACAGAAAATTGTGTTTAGTCTGTGGCATACTGTGAATTATTTTGTTGCTATTGTTTAATTGAGGTGGGGTTTTTTTAGGGATTTTTTTTTTTTTTTTTTGCATTAGGGAACTTAGCATGCAGCATTGCTACTGTATAGTGAGGTTTTTTATGTGGAAGTGTCTATGAAGTAGTGGCATTTTTACATGCTTGAACAGATGTGGATTAAATTTCCCAAACAGGGAACACAATCTCGTTCACATAAATGGATAATAGTTTTCTTTCAAACGGTATACTTTTATTACAAGATTTATATTTGTCTTTAGACTTCTGAATACGTTAGTAATGCATAGCCACTATTGATTTCAATATGGGTTGGGAGTCAGTTGTCCATCTTTAGGCATTTTTTATATCTGTCAAAAATCACAATTTTAACTCTGAATAGGAGTTTTCCTTTCAAAAACATAAGAATTAAATCAATTTTTTAATTTGTAAGAATGCATGCTCTAAGCAAAACCTTTATTTTACACAAATACAAATCTAAAGAAATTTTTCAAATTATTTGCAAATACTTCTGAACTTCATTTTTAGACTAAAATTCAGAGACTGTAGGCAGATACACTTATATTCATTTATGTGTTTTGTGATGAAATTTCAAAAACTCATAATTTATATAGCAGGTATATATGAGGTGTACTTACTGAAGTGTAAGTACTGATTGTACTTACAATTTTCAATTTCTGTTTGTATTACCTTTCAGAAATATTTTAATAATTTTCTATTTCATTTTTGATAACCTGGTCCCTAAATTTTTAAATAGAGTGAGCTGTAATTTTTGATCACAGAAACTAAATCTGGTTTGGTTAGAATTGCATAGATAGGATTGAAGTGCAATAATTTACTCAGGAATTTTTCTTCTATGAATAATGAGAATTTTAAAATTATGACAATTTTAAAATTATGACAATTCTGTAGATTACTAAAAACGTTATTAATGGACTAAATTTAGGTTTCCTATTGTGATTACTATCATTATTATTAAATATGTTATTTCTCTTACAAAATTTTTGAAGTCACAGTGGTCAGTTTCCATCAATGAATTATTCTAATGTTTTGTAAATATCTTCATACATAATTATTTTCACATTGCATCTTTGGCAGAGGATGGGTTGCACAATATATCTAGGTGAATAATGAGGATAGCTCAAAACTGGGGAAGTCTTAAATTGGCTAACCAAAACCACTACAGACAGATAATGTGATGTCACATGTACAGACAGGATGATCCATTTCATGTCCATATGTCCAAAAGACTGGATGTTTCTTCAGAGATTTCAGAGGAACAACCAGCCATATGTGTGATTTCATGACTGAGAATTTCCCTTGCAGGCTCTTATCTGTCTTGTTTCTCTGTAGCCTCTACGTTATAGACTAATAACAGCCATGTATTTTGGAAAAGGGACATTCGTGTGCTTTGGCATGACTGCTGCATTCTGGGCAGGGAAACCTTCCAGGTGAAAGGAGAGATTTGTCCTTTCCTATAAGTAAGTCATCAGGCATAATTATATAATAAGGCTAGCAAAGCCTTCTGGGGTTCAGCATAGAGTTGCTGAGGTTCTCATTTAAATAATATTGCTTATTACAGGAATGTTTAAAAATGTAAAGATTTTAATTTTCAGAGGAGAAATGAAAAGCACTCAATTCATTGAAAAGTTGCAGGAAGTTAGCCTTAAGATATTGGCAAAATCAGAATGACATGGTGCAGATAAATAACAGACCATTTTGTCAGATTCCATTTTACAGCTGCCTGTGCTGTTAAAAAATGTTCTACTGCTTAAGAATATTACTTTTAAAAGTAAAAGGGCTTAAAAGTGTTTTTAAAAGTGCTTTTTTTAAAAAAAAGTAGAACAGACTGAATCTTTCTCCCAGGCTTTTCTATTGAAAAAACCCCAAAAAAACTCAACAAGCCCTTCACACAGAATGTCTGTGTGGTGCTACCAAGGGTTGGTCTCTGTTCTCACAGCTGAACCTGGCTGTGATGTTGAAGGGCAGAGGGAGGTATGCTATGTAGCACCCTAATTGTTATCATGTTATGCAACAAGGACAGTGTGTAATTCTGAACAGTTTTACTGGGCAAGAGTGACATTCTTATAATCCTCCTACTTTCATGTCATTTGTCCCAGTAAATCACTCTCTAACTTACAGTCTTGCTGAATCTCTGTGGTGTGCTGGTTCACCTCCTACAGAAATGAGGAGCTGGCTGAAGTGAAGATTATAACTGCAGGCAGTGGATGCTTGTTAAAATTCTCTATTATGCTCTATTGGCATTTCATAACAGAGAATGGATGGATTAAAAATGTGAGCTGATTACTATACAGCTGGGACTTTTTAACAAAACAGCTTCATACTTGTGGTACACCAAAGAGCTAAACTATGTTCAGAAGCACTTAAACTGTGAATCTATGGAGACTCTTGCATGCAGGGATGAGGTCCCAGCTTCTGTCCCTCAGTATGCTGGGTTATATTCCTTGTGTGGGTGATGTTTCTGAGAAGTATGGAAAAGTTCTGGGAGTCTGGTTGATGCCTTAAGTTTTAGCTTTCATATTTTCCAGATTCTGTACTGCTTTTGTATAACTCTGAACTTCACATAAAGTGGTCACAACTTCTCTTCACGGTTTAGTTAGACAAAAAGATCCTTTTCCAGCCCAACAACCAAGGACACTGGTGCAGCTTCAGGCCCAAAATCTGTAAACAACAGCAAATCGAGGAGGGCAATCTGGGAGGATGGTACTTGAATCTGAAGCTGTAATTGGACAATCAACCTCAATATTGTGACCAGTTGTCCCTCTTAGGTCCATCTTGAGTCCATCTTGGGTGTAGCCATGGCCAGGGCTCTTGTAGTGCCCAAGGTGTATCCTTTGAAGGCCTTTCTAATAAATACCTACTTTATTCCTTTAACACTGACTAGCCTCTGTTCCAGATAGCCTCTCTAGGCATCATGGTTTGATATGGTCAAGAATACAATGCATTCTGCTGCTTTCTGTCTCTGTTTCTTCACACACATTCTCTTCAGCTGCAGTAAAGCAAAATACACCATATTGCATAAAGCCCTCACAAATATTTGAATTGCATTCTCTTTTCAGTTTAAGGGCTTGGTTTACTGAAAATACTATGTCTAATAGGTGAACTGGAACTCACAAATAACACAACTTACCAAGCCAAATTGAGCTGAACTCTAAATACAGTCGTTGCTCCCATCCCATCAGTAGTGCGTGCTGTCTGAATCTAGCAAAATTCACTTTGACTTAAAACACGAGATAGTTTTTCCTGACATCTCCATCAACATTTTACAAAACTTTTCACTGATATTCTGAAGTCTTATATGAAAGTATTACACAAAATTTCAGACTTTAAAAATGTAAATTATCCGTTATTTTGCCTATGACAATTTCTTCTGTTTATCTAGTGTTGATGTGATGATTTTATTTTTTACTGCACGTGCTTTTTGCTTTGCCCACCTGTCTGTAACTCCTGTAGATGAGACCTCCCAGGTGATATTCGACATCTCCCCTTCCCTCTGTTTTTCCTCTTCGCAGTTTCAGTGGACATAAAGGTTGTACATAACGTAAAGGTTTGCCATCTGTTCTTTGGTACAAAACTAAATAACACTATGTGCTTTCCAAGTGCCATAAAAAGACCTCTTGACCCCACTAGTGTTACCTACACCAAACATTACCCAGGACAGCACTTTAGTTATCACACATAGGACAATATTCCTGAGCTCATTCTGTGTAATTGGCATCCCTATCGATATAGGTTTTAGTCAGAACAAGAAAAATTATATGAGTTAGGTTAGTTAGACTAGTATCAATAAATAAAATACAATGGGAAATTTTGGGTCAAATTTGTATTGACAAGGCAAATTTTGATTTAGAATTAGTGAAATGTGGTCTGCTCCAATAGTGACTCACAAAATTTGACCTAAGTTCTTAGCCTTTTTATTCCCTTAAATTTTTAATTTCTTTAAAATTTCTTAAAATTAATTCTTACGTAAAAAAAAAATATAAAAAAACAGAACTGAGGCCATCCTCCCTTGTCATGTTGAAAATCACTCAGCTGGTGACTACTGAGTGAATTGATGAGCTCTTGCAGTTTTCCAGATCTCATCCTCAGGGTTGCTAGATGTGGCTTGTTTGATGTCTAACACTTAGGAGAGCTTTCTCTTTTACAATAATGGTTACTATTTCACTATTAAAAACCCCTGCTATTAATAAGTAGAATGTGACACTATCATCATTAGCCTAAGTAAGCAAGAAAGCTTTTTTTTCCCTTCTTCTTATTCACTAATTTATCTGAACAGTGAGAAATAGGATGAATGTGATTTTGTATTCATGATGAGGTGAGTTATATTTGGTGATTCACTCTAATGTGATGGGTAATATTTTCACAAGAGTTGCTTCTGGAGATGTTGCTACAGATAAGAGAGGTCGTCTGAACATGCTCCTGTTATATTACACTATCAAGCATTCAGAACACCAGATGATATCCATATGGAAAGCAAGAAAAAATATAAGAAATGCTATATTCAGACAGAAAAAAGAAACTGTGTTTAGTGGTCTTGCGAAAGCACCACTATGGTTGGCAAGAATACTTTTCATGTTGACAGTCTTTGCTCAGAAGTCTAAGCCCAAATGCTCATCAAGAGTCAGCTGCACTCTTCCCATAGACATGTTCCTCTTGGAAAAGCTGAGGGATGCTTGTCAGCCAGTACTGGCAGCACAGATTTCTCTGCTATATTAAACCTAATATAAACTGCTACTTTTTAAAGGCACAGTGTGGGTACTTCTTTGAGTTGACATTCCAGCGTTTTCCTGAAGTGCTCAGTTCCCTACAAAATTATGTGTTTTCATTTGTTTGGGGCTTTTTAAAGAAAATGCCAGAAGTATTTGGTCTCTCTTAGCTCTGTTTAGGGACATGTTTGTGGTTTCAGGAGAAAACTCTGAATTTAAGCTCCATAAGGGCTTTCTAAATGAGCTTGCAAAATCTGATAGGCTGCACAATCCACTAAGTCACATTTAGCTGACAGCATCACGTGCAATAAAAGAACTATTGCTAGAAAGAGCCACAGGATAAATTAGAAACCCTTAGAAGTTTTAGTTAATTATCTGTAATAGTCTTTACTTACTACACTGTTGCAGCAAAGTGGCATGGAAAGACTGAAGAATCTATGCTAGTTTATGCAGAAACTATTTCTGTATCATCAGGAGCCCTCTGGAGAATCACAAGCCACTAGGAAGTAACCATTAGTTGGTAAATGGTGAAATCACATCCCTTTGCTAAAGCTATTGAAGGAATTTTACAGAAACCAGCTCACTTTTTTTGATGACCTGAGCTCTATCTGTGCAGCCTACAGTTGCTCTTTTCTAGTAAGGATGGCAGCTAAAACAATCAGAGAAGCACTAGTTCAATCATCCTTTGTTACTTCACTACTTACTACTAGAAATTAGGCCAGCATCCCTGATATTGCTAATTAGCAATTACCTTAGAGACTAACACCTTCTTTTTTAGAAAAAATCATGTCTAATTACATTTTCTTTAATTTTTCAAGCTCTCAGCTTTGAGGTTTAGTTTGCTCCCTTTTTTTGCATTTGCTGGCATGTATGGAATATTAAACTCTAGGATATAGATATGTATTTTATGGACATCCATATTTTTACTGTGTGATTCAGCCAATACACTTGAATATTTTCTCTTTTTACCATTGTAATTTGTTTATGGTATTTTTAAGTAATTTGACTTTATGTATACAAATGTAGAATCCTTGCGTACTAATTGTGTTATGCATGGCTGTAACAATTTCCTTATTGCTTGTTTTTGAACATTGCCCAAGAATATTTGATCAAACTAACCAATTTATGTAATGTACACCCCTTTTACTATCCTAAGGTAGAGCTATGAATGGAATATTTAGCTTTTAAGTGATTTTAGGTCTGGCTGAGTGCATAGGTGCTTCTCTGTGCATATTCTCCTTTTCATCTATATTATCCAAGGAATGTGTACCAAAGATGGCGTGTTTATGGTCATGACAGGGACTTCTCAGGGAGGCAAAGGTAATTTTCATCCTGTACCTTTTAGTTTTTGAAAGTAATATTTTGACACCCTGTTAGGAGACCTTGAGAGTAAAGAATGGCATCCAGGCCAGACAATAAGACAAAAAAAACAATTATATCAACTTAGAAGTCCTCCTTGGAAGGTTTATCTTTGACTTGTAGCAAAGTGCTACCCCCCAAAAACTTGGTACATTTTTTGTGCAATGAATTGGATTTACACAATTAAATTAATAATTGGAGTTGCTAAAACAAATCGACGTTAGAAGAAAGCAAGCAAGAAAGTTCCATAACTCAAGTATGTTTTCATTTGTATCTTCCTTGTCCAAAGGGGGAAAAAAGTCACAGTGACTCAGAGGACTGTGCTTAGTAAATTTTAGCTTTCCTTTGTAAAATGTGAAGGAAAACATCTTTCTTCCTTAGGCTATAATCCAAAACACAGAGATGATAATATAAAGATTCAACAGATTTTGCAGCAGAAACATCCTGAATGAAGTACCAGATTGCAGAGATTGTAATCTTAGATTTAAGGAGCCTTATATTTTTGGATTTTTCTGAGGTAAATCTATAACCTGAGAAATTTTATGATATTCTGAGCTTCTGGTCTTATCTGCCCTGGACTCTAAGTGAATTAGAAAATTTAAAATTTTTTTTTAAATGTGGTCTGGCCCTGTTCGCAGTGGGATACCAACATTTCCTGCAAGAGCATGATTTATCAGGAATTTATTTAATCTCCAGTTCAAACTGTAGTACAGGCCTCTTAATTTAAAAAGAAAAACAAGCATAGCACTTAACACTGAAAGAGACCTAGAATTACAATAAATAACATAAATAAAAACCTAAATTAAAATTACAAAAAATAAATATGAACCCAAATCAAAACTGGAAAAAGGAATGTCAGTCAAGCCTGTTATGTTCAAAAGCCAAATATAATTTCTGTCTTTTATATCTTAGGTTAATGGTATAATGTAATTAAATACTCTCTGTCCTATCAAACATAAACTGTAGCTTTTATATTGCTGTTTTTCTTAGAATTGTCTATTTCTTGTCCTTTTCTCTTTCTCAAGCTAGATATGATTTTGAAACACAAGCAAATGAAAGTCAGTTCCTTTGGCCTCTGTTCTGCCATTTCATTGCTGAAATTCTGCCCAATTGAAAATTTCCATTCAGGCTGAGTGCCATTTGTTGAACTGGTGGTATTTTTATTATTATTTTACGTTATTTTAACACTCTTTTGCAAAAGTCATGGACCTTATGCAACCCTTGCTGTGCCTATGCATGACATTTTAAAAGTAGCTTCTTCTGTGGATCTTTTTCACAGTAGTACCTTTTTTCCTGAAGGCACTCTGATCCTCACAAAAAACCCTTCAGTTCCCTTTAAACCTTGGTCTGTGATGTTTCCAAACTTGCATGTGGGGTAGGTACCACCCAATTTAATACTATGCCAACCCAAGGAATACAGAGACCAAATAAAAAGGTACAGTGAAGAGTAAATAAGATCAGTGGAAGATTTTTTCAGTATCTCTACCACCTCCTCCTCCTTTGAAACAACGTTGTACAGACTTTCTCTTCAAAATCTCTGCCGTACATTACACTTTTTATGATCAGAATTAATATGTAGAATAATGTGCACAAGGAAATAGAGCAGAATGGCTTATGAGGGTTTCTTGTGTAAAAAGTGTTTTTTTTCAGATTTACAGTAATTTTTTTCAGCCTGCAGTGTGTTAGAAAAGAAGATAAGACCATAGAATGTTACTATGCTACAGGAATCCTTCTTGCTCTTTGGGACAGTACACGTGCTGTTTGCTTATTAAGGCAGCAGTCAGTTCTCTGAAGATGTCTTATTTTAGCTATAGAACTGATTTTTCTTTTAATATGCATTAATGGAAAGTGACTAGAGAATACTTCTATGCTTCTACAGTCCTGAAAAGACTAAAATTTTGTGAATTCATAGCAATATATTTCAGAGAGTAAGAGCTGGGCACCTTTCTTTAACCTGCAGTCATTGTACCATTCTTGTTTCCCTACGGTGAACCTGTAGCAGTAACAGCAGCATTTGCAGATGGAATTAGAGCATATTTGGCCCTTGTCACATATATCAGGACTTGAATTCCACCTCCTGCTTTCAGTTCCTTTTTTGTTTGATTGATTGATTGATTGATTGAATGTGGGACATTTTAAAATATTGCTCTTCAAAATAGGAAAAAAAATCTTTGTGACAAAATAAAATCCAGTAAGAGCCAGTAACTTCATGCCTTATTAAAATACAGTACTTTCAAAAATGAAAATCCTAACATTCAAAGATTGCATGTTCTTCCCTTCTCCCCTCTTTTTCAAATACTGAAAACTAATGAATTGCAAAATTGTGAATAATGGTAACCTTGCGCACTCTATGTGGAAGAAGGCTCTAACATCAGAGCTGAGTTTGGTGACCCAATATAGCTAGGTCAAAGAAGAAATGAAGTCCTGTAATATTACTGAAATCCTCCCAGTATGCAACATTTGTCCCTATTATTGATCCTTGGTATACTTGCAAGAGCCTAATTTTCCTTTTTTGAAAAACAGGTAAAATTATAATTTCCTATCTTGCAAACAGATTTTGGGATGTGCAAATAGAAGTTTTTAAGCACATTAAATTCACCAAATGAAAAGATTACTTCCTGCTTCTTGATGTTTTGTGTTTTATAATTCTGAGTGTTCAAATGATATCTCTTCTGTGGCATTTATTATTTCGGTGAAGACTTGAACAATTTGTCTGGTGGGACTCTGATCTATAGTTCCTGTATATCGTATTACAGCTGTGCATACAGTTTTAGTCTCCATTTTTTGTTTATTTTTTTTCCTACCTCACATTTCCTCCCAGGGAAGAATTTCCCTACCACATGACTCAACATAGCTGTTTAGTCCTCAATTTAAACCTTGCAAACATTGGCTTTTCCCAGTCAGAGTCTACCTACAGCTTTCTCTTATCTGAACTTCATTTTCTCTTTTGGCATCTCTGCCTGTGTGTGCCATGAAGAGCTGCCAAGGTCCAGCTCCTTGTCTTTATTGCTGTCCTTTCCCAATGTCCATGCTCTCCTCAATCACTTTTCACTGATTCACCCATCTTTGGCTCTTTGCAATACAGTTTATCCTGAGTGTGAGACTGGTTGATCTAGGTAGCTCTCTAATGGCTGTGATATCACTAATGGTTGTGATAACCATAAAAGCAGTAACAACAGCCTGCAGTGCCCACATTTTCTTCTTACTTTTTGCTTTGGATGGGAAAAGTTCCTATGGAAAGCTCAAGAACCTCATAGAGTGTGTTTTTTCAAATGCTGCTTTAAAACTTCTAATTTAAAATGCATCTGCTAGTCACAGATAGAAGTGATACATGGCTACTGTCTGTTTTGTTACCTCTGCCTCTCAAGGATACTGGGTTTGGCTGTGAGGGAGAACACATTTTCATTTCTGTTTTGATGAACAAACACCTCTGCTCTCCAGGGCAGAGACCACCATCTTTGCTCAGCACCTTCACAGGAACAACAAAGCCCTGATACAAAGGCTGGCATTCTCAGCAACTAAAAATAGAGACCATATTAAATATGGCAAAAGTGAGAACATAATGCTTATGATCTCATTATCTTCACAGAAGTTAACATAGTCTGTTCTCCTACATTATCTACTCTACAACAAAATACATGCCCTACTGCTAATGGGCACAAAAATTTAATTCCTTGCCTGAACACCAATGGCAATACATGCATGCCTCAGCATCTTAACAGCAAAGCCACTTCCTAATTAACTGTAGACTGGGGCAGGGTTTGCTTCTGAAACAACATTTACAGTGTGCTTTTCAACTAATGTCTTGGTTTATTTAGGTCTTTTTATCATTTTACTAGGTCTTTGCTTCTGAAAAAAACCCTAAGAAATACTATTCTCTGTCTTTTAATTTTCTTTTCTCTTAGTAATTAATCATCTGCTTTCAGTATCTTGTCATTTTATGTGCATGGATCTGTGTTTAGATTTTATCCCTTTTCTTTGACTCTTCTGTTGCTTGTCTTGGAATACTCGGGTGTTGCGCGCAGCCATCTGGGCTTAGGGGTGGTACACAGGTGGAAGTGGATGGCTAGCTCCTAATGGTTATGCATGTTTACTATTTCAAATGTACATATATACAATATAATATAAATATAGCCATTGCCTGCTAATAGTAATAGTTTTGATTATTGCTGTAACTATCAAAATTCATAAAGGAACAATTGTAGAGAGAGGTCATATTTTTACTAACTCAGTTGATGCAGTTGCTCAAAAAAGAGGAAATAGGCTTAAGGCCCTTATTTGAATCCACAAGCTTGTTTGGTTTTTTTGTCATTATAGCCAGTCATTTAATAAATGGCATTGCTTTTTCCTACCGACCCCTTGCTGCTATGTTAATATCTGTGCTCAAGCTCTGAGCATGTCCAATGGTGATCTTGAGGGAGAGTCTGTAATTCTGAAAGGGCACGTTGTGTCATCTTTGTGTCTTCTAGGTTTCAGGAGGGCTTAAAGAATGACCAAAACCATTTAATGTGCACTAAACAACTTACAAACAAGAGATTTTCCAGCAAACTTAGTAAACACAATCTTTAAGCATTTCTCTTCCTGTTCCTTGCTTCATGTTTGCCTTAGACTATAATTGCATCAAGAGATTTGAGGTTTTCTACAAACTCTATGAACTACAGTGGGGCAGAAATCTCACAAAGTATGTGAAGGATTCTGAAGTGTTTGCATGATTCTCTCTTGGTACCCATACAGGAGGACATGCAAATTAAAGCCATCTGTGAGATTACGCACAAATTCTTTTGCTGGCCTGATACTCAAGTGACTTCTAGGCTACTTGATTATCACTTTATCATGGCTGGCCATTTAATTAATTTAATTGCAAGGAGAGAAACCTGGAAACTCCACTGACACTGCAAGAACCTATTGCAATTTACAGTTAATGTTTTAACTTGGTTTGTTCTTCCAGTGACTCATACACTGCTATATTAGGTCCTGGAGTAGTATCATGTTTATTTTATTTTGATTTTCTCAGTTGGTAAGGAAATGAGTATTGTTGTGATGGGATTAAGATGATTTATACAACTCAGTCAAGAAGTCTTTTGAGTTTTCTCTAGTATTTTGCACTAGAGCACTGCCTGATGCTTTGGTTGTGTTGGCACAGAGAACTGAGAATTTATCCTGATCATGGATTCACAGTTCTAGAAGGTTCACTCCTGTTGTGTAGTAATTGTCACTAAAATTAATACATATGAGTGGCATTTTTGCTCCTCAAATGTTCAGAAGGAAGCTCCTCAAAGGAGCTTCTAGTTCAGAAGGAACTAGATTAGGAAAATCCAAGGAGCTAGATGCAGCCAGTATCTCCACAATCAATAATAATAGACTATTATTCTCAAGTTAAGAACTCAATGCTCAATATCTCATTTTATAGGCACAAAACCCCCAGTGAGATGACAGGCAGTGCCTGTATAGGAATTACCCAGAAGACCATTAGGAGATCCAGAACAATACTGAGGTTACTCTGCTCCAAAAACTGGGCCAGTGCTCTAAGTGAGTTGCCAAGCCTTTTCCTTTCTAAAGCTTTTGTACTTTGAAGTCTTGGTTATGATGAAGGCTGAAAATATTTTTAAACTTAACTTGCTTTTCATCTTTCAGGGAATCATAGAATGGTTTGGCTTGGACCAGGCCTTAAAGGTCATCTAGTTCCCTTGCCATAGACAAGGACACCTTCCACTAGACCAGATTACTCAGAATTCCACCCAGCCTGGTCTTGGACATTTCCAGGGATAGGATATTCATCACTTCTCTGCAAAACTGTTCTAGTGCCTCATCACCCTCATAGTAAACAATTTCTTCCTAAAATCTAATTTAAAGCAACCCTCTTTCGGTTTAAAGCTGTTCCTATCTTGTGCTGTCACTGTATGCCCTTGTAGAAACTTCCTCTCTATCTCTCTCGTAGGTCTCTTTACGTTCTGGAAGGTGCTGTAAGGTGTCTCTCCCTGGAGCCTTCTCTTCTTCAGGTGGAACAACCCCAAGTCTCTCAGTCTGTCTTCATATGACAGGTTCTCAAATCCTATGATCAACTTAGTGGCCCTCTCCAACAAGTCTACATCTTCTTTATTTTGGAGGCCTCGGAACGGGATGCAGTATTCCAGGTGAGGTCTGCCCAGAAGAGAGGAGAGGGAAAGAATCTCCTTTGATATCCTGGTCACACTTCTTCCTGGAGCCCAGGGTATGTTTGACACACATTGCAATAAAAGACTTGTCTGGAATTTTAATTTCTTGCACTCATTGTGAAATATTTTAATTTTTGTTTTCCTGTGTAGCATAATTTTCCAGTACATAAGTGTTTTCTGAAAATTGCCCTACATTGCATTATCAGGTAAACAGACGTTGAAATGCAGTTGGTTATGGAGGCCTCTAGGTTTGTAGTTCTAGGTCTAAATGACGATGATGTGTGCAATGTGCTGTTAATTCATACAGTCAAATAGAAAACAACACTGTTGTTTTCATTTTTCATTGAAGATTCTTGTTTGCATGTACTTTTAGTTCCGCATCTCATAGTTTCACTCATGAATATAATCAACATTTTATTTCTTCCTACTGGTACATTCCTTTTTCCTGATTTAAGGTTTAGTCCTTGATGCTGCATTTGAAACAAAGGCTTTACAGAAAGCCATAATGTTGGGCAAGTATCTACCCTATTAATTTCTCTGGTTTTTTTCTTTTTAATTTTGATGTTATGTACTATTTTGTTATATGACACTATGACACATCATGATAAAATAAGCACTGTTAATCTGCTTAAAGAGTCAGCATCAAGAGGTTAAAACGTGGTCAAGGGTTAATTTACCAGACAGAAATCTCCTTAGGTTTTCATGGATTTGCTGTAGTCAGTCACATATGTAGTTGTTATTTTAATGAGTCTTCTATGGACTATGTTTTAAAAGTTGCTGCTCAACAGTTGTTTGGATGAAGGGCATCCTTTTTGTTGTCTGTCAGGCTCATCAGTGACATCAAAGAATTTACTGGGGAAATACCTGGAAGGAGTGGATAAAGGAAAATAATTTCCAAAACTTAGTAAGGTTTTTAAATGTAGCTTTGAAAGGTACCTGCATATTATGCTCCAATTGTGACTATCCCTTTTCTGAAGGATTTTCTTCAGAATAAGCAAAATTTTATGAGGGTGTCCAAAAGGGTTTTTTAAAATCATAAAGTATTTTTGAGTGTATTTTCATGTCTTCTTATCAAGTAAAGTTATTATCTTTACTTTTTATTATTTTTTAAAAATTATTATTGAACTTGGATTTCATCATATTGGATTATGATTATTTATTTCTTGATTTGAAAATGTGCTTAAACTCTACATTTTCCAGAAAAAAACAGTATTTATCAAACCTTCTCTTTGCTCTGTTTTGATTTACTTTTATGTTTTACATTACAGCAATTATTTGTAACTCCATAGTGTGTCAAATTGAACAGAAAATATATATTTTCTTGTCCACTTTCAAATAGATGTGTGAAGTATATATTGCCATTAAGAAATGGAAATAATAAATTAATATATAATTTTCAATATATAGTGAAGCTTTATAGATTACTTGAACATATCCGTTTGTAAAAGGGAGCTAGTATCTTATTTCTAAAGCAGTATTATTAGAAAAGTTGATTTTAAAATAATTTCTTATAGCAAAATAAATTCAGTGCATTTTTTGGATATTTTTAATTGGGCAAAAAACTGTTTCACCTTTTCAACTAAAAATGGAAGTGATTTTGAAGTTAATTTTTCATTTTCTAAAAGGATTATTTAAAAGGAAAAGATATTTAATAATACAGTACTATTTAAAGTAATTATATTTTAACTACTCTTTCCAAAAAGAGCAGTTAAAACATAAAAACTTTATAAAAACCCCAAAAGTTGCAAGAATTTTGAACAAGCATGTAAAATTACAAAGTAATTACTATGCCTTCACCAGTTAACATATGAGACAGTTATGACTGATGATGATACAAATTGCAATTCAGCACATAGAGCTAATTCTACAGCATCCTCCTCTTAATAGTTAATGAAGTTTTTCTGAGTACCACTCAGCACAGTGGATGAACAAAGATGAGGATAAAGAGGGCTTCAAAACAGCTTTACTCTTCCTTTCCTCCCTAGCATGTGTAACAGGGCCAGAGAGAGGGAGGAGGGAAGGAAGAGATGTGTGGCATGAGGAGGAACGGCAAGCAGTACAGTGCTTCTCCTGCCTTTATTGCACAGCTTCTCTTGGAGTTACAGCCCAGCCGGGACCACAGAGAGCTCGGCTGTTTGCAGAGAGTCGACCTCCTACAGCTCAGAAAAGCAGGCTGCCAAACCTGTGCGCATGCAGGGGAGGTGGTGGTGGTGTGTGCTGGAAGGTGGCCACGGTGCTGTGCCAGACTTTGTAAGGTGCAGGTTGTGATGTGGGAAGTGCAAGGTGGGACCCAGCCCGTGTGAATTTCATGGGCCATTCCTAATATGCGATGGCTCTGAGGTAACTTCGGAAACGTCACTTGATGTTGGTTTAATTGCCTTCGCTGACTGACACACCAACGATTTTTAGTGCACTGTTTAAAGACAAGAAAATCCATTACTGATTTTGCTTTGTAAGAATATGTGGTAAAGTCCAGTGCTTTGGGAGCTGGTTGATGAGTGGCTCAGCATATCCATCCAGTGGGTGGGGTGGTCGGCTGGAGACAGTCGCTTCATTGGCTCTGCTGGTCCAGCGGTTAAATTGGCCACTTGCTTCCCAGGGTCGGGCGTGTAGCCACAGCCTTCCCATAAGCCCAGCAGCTGCTCCAGTCTGAGTATGGGTATAAATAAGAAAATGACGGCCTCGTTAGAGAAGCTGTGAATGCTCCATCCCTGGCAGTGCTCTAGGCTGGGCTGGATGCGGCTTTGAGCAATCTGGCGTAGTGAGAGCTGCCCATGGTGGGGGGTAGAATTAACAATTATTTTATCACAAAAGCGGCTTACAGGAGCAGCAACTGAGAGACTTGGTCAAGAACAGAATAAAATTATTATAGGTTTTTGCATTTAGAATAACATTACTCTGTTGTAATTGCAGGTATGCTGGGATGGGTGTGCGAAAACAGAAGGAACAAGAACACAAAAAACAGGCTGCTGGTGGTGGATGTTTTCTCTGAGAAGGCCATATGGGAAGGACAGGAGTGGTGGGAACATGGTGCTTCTCTCTTCCTCAGCTGGACTGGACAAGTGAGTATAGATGGTGAGATCAGAAAGGAGGACAATCAAAGTGTTGTGGCAGAGAGTAATATTCTCTAGAATAGAGTGTAATGAAACAATTATAGTTTTTGAAACAAAGTAGTACAGAAGAAGTAACCTGAATATTGTTAAAACCACCAGAGGGAAATTTTGCAAAAGCAGGTTTCTTTAGCTGGCTTTACACTGTCAGCTATAAAGTGGGCCCTCAGAAATGGCCGAGTGAGAAGCTGGGCTTGCTGGCTTTGGGGCTTTACTTGTTAAATGCTGAACTGCATCAGATCATAGAAACCTGCAACTTTGTATCTCACAGCAAGACAGCGTCATGAATACCTAAATTTACCACCTGATTGCTGTGATACCTGGAATTTACTGCTCAAAGACAGGACAAATATAGCTGTTACAAAACCACACAAATCTGCTTTGGTGCATCTTGGCAGTTCAGAAAGGCAAGAGTTTTTGGACACGGCCTTCCAACAGCCACTCTGTCCAAAGAACAGAAAGCTTGCTTTCTTACAGAAGTCCTCAGAAGTCCTGAACTTGGTAGGTCCTGGCACCACTACACCAAAAATTCCCCTAGATCCGGTGTATAGGTGCTGCCAAATTCTGTCCACAAAACCTAGAACTCATGTCATCCTCGTAGAAATAAAAAATTGCTTTCTATGATTCAGTGAATGAAAAAAAAAAAAAAAAGAACCAAAATACCCACCCCAAACCCGCCAACCAAAAACGCCCAACAAAAAAACCAAACCAAACCGAGAGCAACCATGAGCCCCGGGATGCCACCAGCTCCGGACAAAACGGTACCAAGCGTCTCTCGCCGCGCTCATCTCCGGGCGCCCGCGGCGCTTTGCGGGGCAGCTCTGCCGCCAGAAAGGGCGCGCGTTGCGTTTCGCTTTGCGGAGTCAGGCAGGCGAAACTTTTTCTTTAAATAATTTATTTTTTTGTGAATGGAAGGGGCTGCCCTGCCACCCGGGGGGGCCTAGGGGACGCGGCGCGCCCGCGGCAGGATCCCGGGCCACCGGCGGGCCCCGAGCGCCGCTGCCGAGGCGCTGCCCCGCGGGCGGCGCGGGCCGGGGGCCGCGGCGGGAGTCGCCCCCCGCGGGGCCGGGCGGGGGCGGCGGGGCCGGGGCCGGGGCCGGGGCCGGGGGCGGGCGGCGATCGGCGATCCGGCGGGGGGCGCGGGGAGCCAATGGGCGGCGGGGATCCGCCGGCGCGGCTCGGGGGCCCCTGGAGGAGGAGGAGAGGAAAAACCACGGGATTGAGCTCTGTCAGTGGCGCTCGCGGCTTCCAAGGGGGGAAGTGCCGGGGAATAATTAATGTTTTTATTAAATTTGGAGGGAATTTTTTTTTGCAGCCGATCGCCGCGCGTGGCCTTCAGGTGGGTCTTCCCCCGCAACTTTGCCCGCCGCCCCGCAGGATTGCGCGGCGGCGGTGGGGCTGCGGGAGCGATCCTGTGGGAGAAGGTGGCTGGTGCGCGGGGCGGGGGGGGCCGTGTCTGTGCGTGTGTGTGTCTGTGTGTCTGTCTCTGTGTGTGTGTGTGTGTGTGTGTGTGTGTGAGGGCGGCGAGGTGCGTGGCCACCGGGCGCCGCCGCCGCCGCGAGGTGCGCGGCGAGCCCCGCGTTCGCCATTACGAGTTGAGCACACGCTTGCGAGAGCCGGGGCTGCCGCCGGCGCGGATCGCCCGCGGGGCGCGGCGCGCAGTGTAAATAAAGCCCTGCCTCTCGCCCCGCCGGCCGCCGCCGCCGCCGAGTGCTTTCGCTCCGCGTTTTGCTGGCAGGAGCGTGTAACCCAGGTGAAGGCAGAGAAGGGAGGGTTGTTTTTATGAATGGGACTCTTTGAGGTTAATTAGGTATGCAAATGCAAGCAGTTCATTCATGCTGCCTCTTTTTTTTTTTTTTTTTTTTTTTTTTTTTTAATCTAAAAGCCATCTTGTATTCCCCTCTAGGGCTGATTGGGAGTCCAGATCCCGAGGAAATCTCCAGATCAAATGCCCAGTAAATAAAAAACACTGAGCTAAGACTCGTGGAAGAGCTGCAGAATGGATGGATTTTATGACCAGCAAGTGCCTTACATGGTCACCAATGTGAGTGATCAGTTCAAAGTTGGTGTTTATAAACTTGACTCCTACTTATTTCTGTGGGGGAGTTTTACAGACACAGTCTCTGCTTTGTTACGGCTGTAGGGGCAACTCTTCATCTGGGAGCTTTGCTTGCAAGATGAGCCTATCTTCTTAGTTATTGCAATAAAGCATCGTGTTCTTTTAAAGACAGTTTTGGGATGATTAAAAAATCATGCACATGATTAGCGGATGAGGGAGGCGAGAGCAGCAGCAGCAGCTGCATTCAAAGTTTCTGGCTGCGTTTGCCTGCAACATTCAAAAGAATGAAGTTGAGGCAAACATTAACCTTTTTTTTCCCCTCTCTGTTTTGGTTTTTTTTTTTTTTCTTTCAGGACTTTGCAAACAATTTTATAAGTAACACAGGGAAACAAAGCAGTCTATTATAATTTCATGTCTGGGTTCTCCTGCATAGCTTATGCTATGGGGATTTATGGGCTATTGTGTAGGTTTGTATACTTTAGATTCTAAAAATATGATTGGCATTGTGTTGCCACTTGAGCACATTATATTTGTATTGTAGAAATAGATGTCTACATAGATAGATAGAAATGTGTTGCATTTAGATATAGGACTCCTTGGGAGGATATTAGGTGCTCAGCAATATCTTTTGTTAGAAATTGAAGACTGGCAAGAAGTCCCTGTTTGAAAATGTAAAGAATTTATGCCAACTTTGCATATTCCTGATTAATTAAAAAAAGCCCAAAACAAACCCTACCAAATCTCAGACCTCAGATTTCTAAAGTAACTGATCTTTCCTGTTTATAGAATCCGCGTGGGAGAAACTGTAATGAGAGACCGACAAATGTCAGGAAAAGAAAATTCATTAACAGAGACCTGGCTCATGATTCAGAAGGTGAGGGCTTGTTGTTCCCCCCCTGCCACCCCCCCCGCCCTTTTCTTACTAATGCAGAGAAGCTTTTTGAGAGCTCTTTATTTATTTATTTTGGAGATAAATATATCTAGATCAATCTGAATAAACAAGACAAGAAAACTACATTTACTAATGCAAAACAAACTGGCAAAGGCAATAAATTTATAAAGTTGAAAGCCTTTCCTTGACTTACCCTGTTGCATTTTGTGCACATGTGGCACACGGATGTCATGCACTGAGGACAAGCCTTTGCAGCATCTGACACAAGTCATGGCACCTGGGTTTTCACCATCAAGCCTCTTCATATTTAGGACATTCTTCATCCCTCCCATCTTTTAATGTCCTTTTCCCTGGTATGTCTTCACTAGTGGTAGCAGGAGTGAGAGAATGTGGGTGTGGAGATTTGATTTTCACCAGTTTTACTGTATGGTCAGGGCTCTGGTGCCCGCTGGCCTGTTTCTCTTGTTGTATGACACTAACAGGGTTAAAAATCCAGGGAATTTCGATTAAGGGAACCTAGGGTGGAGGAAGTTTTGGAGGCCCAAAGGTTTGTAACTTAGTCCCATCAGTAGCCACCCAGGACTGTAGCTTGAGAGCTGTGGCTGTTAACACTTCTTTAGGTTACAAGGTCTGTATTATGCTACGCCTACAGCCCAGAAAGTGCATGGGACCTACAGGAAGATATGTAGAGGCCTATAACTTACCCTTATATAAATCTTATCAGGGTAAGAACACACTGACACACTTTTCAAAGTCCATACTTGCCTGGAAAAGTAGATTAAAAAAAAGGCAACTTTCTGATTTTCAGTTAAATCATTTCCCAATGTGCATGTGGGGTATCAGTCCACAGGATAAATGAATAGCCTCTGTCATTTAAGCATATGTAAATAGTTATCTGTCAGCATTCATAAAAGAGGAAGTCTCTCTTAAAATACAGTAAATTAAAAATAAACCATTTGTTAGTTCAAATATCCTACTTAGTCTTAGCAAACAGAATTTTTGTAACTGAGTTTCTGAGGCTTGCAAGTAAGCTGAATGCTGCTCTGCTTTACACTCGTTATAAGTAACTGATTTCAGTGCATTGCAAAAGATAAGCTGCTGCAAAATTCAGTCCATGAAGAAGGTGGTTTTAGTTTTAAAGAAGTACAGTGAGTACAGCATAGAGGAAATAGTGGTGATTCTCATGTCATATGAAGTAAAACATTAGGGGAAGTACAAAAGATTTCCCATTTCTCTTTGCTATTGCAGCATTTCAGGTCACGGCTTCAGAATTTTTATATGATAGTTGTGACCCTGCTATTAAAAATACTCAGTTGTTGCTCAGGCAGAACTGTGGAAGTCCAAGCAAGCTTTATCTGGGGCAGATATTACAGGAGGAGGCCTGAATTGTATAAGAAGAAATTGTTCACCTGTAAGAAATACTACGATTTTTAACTTTTCTATGTGTTGCTGAATGAGCCTTTTATACTACAGAGCTCTGTTAAGATTCTGGTTATTATTTCAGGAGCTGAAAATACAGTAAGTGCTTGGGTTTTTATTAATAGGTGTAGAAAAATCAGTAACTGATGCCTCAGAATGCCTCCTTTTTCTGTACACTTGACTGCCAAACCAGAATTAATGTATATTGCTCTTAAGGAAAAATATATTTTTGAACCTATTTTAATCTTTTGAAGAGATAAAATTTTATCCATGTCTTTATCTTTTTGCAGAACTCTTTCAAGATCTGAGCCAATTACAGGAGACATGGCTTGCAGAAGGTAAGGGAAAAAACTGCTTGTAAAAAGAGGAAAAACAACTCTGGAGGGGGAAAAAAAAGTCCTGAACTTGCTGTCTTAATGTTCAGCCCAATTAATTGAGCTCTAAAAGAGCCACCTCATGTGTCATGCATACATTAGAGCCTCTGATGAGTTTGTCTTTGGGGACTCTGGGGCTGCTCTACCCAGTGTCATCACAAATTACCAGGAGAAATTGCTTCCAGCTCACAATCACATCTGCTTTTGGCAAGAACTAATGCACCAAGACTTCAAGTTCTAAGCCTCTGTTCAGATTTTAATTGCAATTGATCAGGTTTATATTATTGTACCTCGAGAGACTACATACAGCCAGAACTGGGCTTGCTGTTTCCTTTTCAGCAGCACATATAATTATTTGGTGTTCTGGTGGAGTACTTTTCTGATGGCAGAAATTAGTTTCTCTGGGTTCATCGGGACGGGATGCTTCAAGATTTAAGTGCAAGTGTCTTCTTTCCACCTTGTTCACAACACAGAACATTAGGTGTGTATGAAATGCTTAACCAGTACTTTTTCTTTCTTTTTTTTTTTTTTTCAGAAACCTTTAAATATTTTGCATGTTATTTTTGTCTTTGTATTTGTAACTGTGAGATTCTGTACCGGGTGATTAGAAAACTGACATCGGTTTGTTTTACACATGCATGCTCTTTTAAGTATTTCAAATAATCTTGCAGAGCACATTCTAGTGAAGAGATAGGGTTTAAGAAAAATAATGTACAAATCTGAATTTTGAGTAGTTGTTGAGATATTCATTTAACAGTAACAAAGATGAGCTGCTGCATTAGAACTTTAGCAAGTTGCAAGGTACCTTTTTGCTTGTTCAAGTCTATTTGTTTTCAGCAACATTTTCTGATTTTTTTCTTTGATATTTGCAGTACTGTTTATTTGAAGCATAAAGATTTTTGTGCATTATCTCTTCTTAATATTTCTGCTCATTTTTTTAATGTAAACTTCTGCATCTGAAATAGACATAAATTTGATGCAAGTTAAAATAATCTCTCCAGATTCATCCTGATTTAAATGAAAGTGAGTATTCACATATGTTTAAGTTTTTTCCTGTACAGGACTATGTACAGCTGTTTATAGAAGAGATGTTCTGTGTTTGGTTTTTTTTGGATTTTTTTGGGTTTGGTTTTTTTTTTGTTGTTGTTGTTGGGGTTTTTTGGGTTTTTGATTTTTTTGTTTTGTTTTTGTTTTAACGGAGGGATGTTGGGGTGAAATGCTTGCTGTTAGTGTTCATAGAAAGGGCAATATTGCTGACTACTTGTTTATACCCTGATTCTGTTTTAACAGCTTTTTGTGTGGTTTCTTTACCTATTAGTAAGTTGGGGGGTATTGTTTATTTTGATGACATTTTTATTCTGCTAGTATTAGTTTTAGTGTGGGGTTGTTTTGTGTATAATCAAAAACCCCTCCTGAAATTAATGGAACAGAGGATATATTTTTATGAACTAATAAAATTCTTCCCTAATAATTGAAAACAGGCTGTCCTGAACTAAGATCATTTTTGTAGTATAATGGTCAGCTGTAGCTGTCTCCCTGTGGTGATTTTCCTAAAGAGCTCTTTACATTGTATCATCTCATTCATGTAAGCAATCAGAAACATGTTAAAATGCTACTCAAAAGATACTATATTTTAATTTAGAGGTTAACTTTCAGTTTGATTGTTTCACTGGCATGGATGGTTTTCTTTCTGAAAAATGGTTAAATTTCTTTGATCTTAAGTCAGGCAGATTCATAATGCATGTGCAGATAGTAATGGAAGTTTGAAAAATAATGCAGAATTTAAAACTGAAATTTGATCATTTCCATAGGTACATAAATTAATGTAATGGCAATTTTTTTTTCTGAAGGCACTGCTTATTTTAGAATCATTTGTTTGAGAGTCGTTTAACCTCTTTATCAGAGAGTATTTCACTGAATAAATTTAGATAGGTTTTGAGAGAGAAGGTGTCTAGTCCCATGTCAGCTAGGTTGAATAACCTTTATAAAGGCAGATAAAATAATCTGGGAAATATTTAAAAATGAAAGAAGTTCCTTTTTTTTTTTTTTTTTTTTTTTTTTTTACATAGCAGAAAGAAATTAACCTAAATAACACTATTTGTCAACACTATATTTCAACTAAATATTACAGGTTTTTCAGTGTTCTAGAAATACTTTAAAAAAATCTCTGTTTCGGGCCATGCCGTAGTTTGAGCTGTTTCATGAAACAAACTTTGCACAGCTTTTCATAAGGCTAAACTAAAACTGAAATAAAAAGTTAAGATGACAACATCAAATATTGAACTACTAGCTTGATCCCAAAGTTTTATGGAAAAAAAATAAAAAAACACCCTTAACAACTTCTGTTAGTCTTTATAATATGCTAGTGTTTGAGGACATTGTAGCTCTGCTCAAGTGTCTATATGGATGAGCTTAGCCAGGAAACAGATTTTGAAATCAGACTTGTTTACCCACTGCTAGATGTGTCCATTTATGTTCTTCTGGACCTTCCTAGGCTAGAAGTCTGCCAATTTGGCAGCATCAGTACTGTTTACATATTTCTTTTCATAATGCTCTGGAGCCAGGGAAATGACCATGAAATTTTAAAACATCTTGACCCTTTTTAAGAAAAGCAGTGGCAGCTGACCAGGTCTCTCCCACAAGTTGAGATCCCCACTGGGGAGTAACCAGGTAAAAAATCTACTTATTAGTTAGGAGAAGAAAGTGAGTTGCATTTTATGACACACAAAAATAATGCTTGTGGATTTTTCTTTGTTTTGCTTTTCTTGAAGCTGTCCCTACTGCATCACATATTTTAGCCTGAAGATTTTTACAGTTAGTGTCACCTGTGACAAGTTGGTGATAAACAAGTAAACAGAAAAGATATGTATTCTTTTCCTCTTGAAAATGGTGGGAGGTTCACTTGTATTAAAGAATTAATCCAAATGTAAACAATTTGTGTAACCTATTTAATATTTTATTACTACATAATTAACAAGCTGAATACTACTTACAGAGAGCGCACAAATGTATTCCACTAGCTGCATAGTAGATTTTTATGGAAATGAGTTTTACTTCTTACTCTGTGTAGTATTATATACGTAAGAAAGACTCCAAATTATTTTGATGTAAAACAACTCTAAGTTTGCCCTGTGTCAATTGCTATGCAAGACAGAAGATAGAGTATAACAGTTTTCTCATGCGAGGAATTGAAAATGGAAAGCCTTTAATAATTTTTTCAATGTTCAACCTTGAAATAGTTAAACTTGCCTATTGCTAACCAAGACAAATATTATTTGGATTTTATCTTGTATATTTAAATAACTCAGTGGCAACATTTTGACATGATGATACTATAAAATGGCTTTATTGATTCCATGTGTTTTGAATCAGATTGGTTGTGTCAGGTAGCAATTGTTCTGTGACTTGAAAAAAGTGGTTAAAATATTAATCTAATGTTATCTTGTCATGGTAGCTCTACCTACTTGTTGTGGAACAAAATGTAGAGAGAACAAATTGTTAGTGAGTGAGTGTCTTCTTTCTATGGTGAAAGCATTTGGTTTTGGAGAATACTAGATTAACAAAGAACTCAGATTTTTTAAAATATTATTTAGACACTAATTTCTCCTACAGCTTGTTTAAGATATATAAAAGGCATCCCAAGCGAAGCCAAATAGTAAATTTATGCACTAGATCTTCTTCTTGGAGCAAGTTAATAAGCTTCTCAGATGGCAATATACTAAAAACTAAATTATAACATTCTTTTTGTTAATTGAAAAACATACAAAAAATTTAAGTAAGCAGAAAAGGGTTTGAAATAACAGCTACAGGTAATGGGTTCGTGCCTCTACTGCAACTCTGCTAAATTGAGGGGATGGCTTCTTCAGCTAGTGGTATTCAGAAGCCACTTCTTAGTATCTGAAAGTAAGTAATTTCTCTCAAATAATTATTGGCCAACTTTGGAATGAATTAGAGGAAATGTTTCTTCCCTCTGTTCTCCTGATGTGAAGGTCCCACCAGTGTTGCAGTGATGTCTAAGCAAGTGCTGACTTGTAGTTTGTTTCTTGAATGAGGAGGTGTGAAAGGAAATAGTTTCTAGGTCTTGAAGGTCTCTTTTAATAAAAGAGAGTACTGGATCTTCAAACATTAGTCTAGTTAAAGTGGCTTTGTTTAATTTGGCTAACTGGCTTTTTTCTGCCAAAAAGTTGTAAAATTTAGCCAGTGTAAGGCAGATGGTATGTAGCCACATTCAGGAACTATCCACATTTTTATAGGAGCAATAAGAGTCAAGAAATTGTAATTTAGTACCTCCATGACTGAAATCTGCCTGACAGGAACAAACACTCCTAAAGGGAGTGAAAACACTTTCAGTTTTCAGTTTGTAATACAGAGAATATCTTATTCTCTTTTTTTTTTTTTTTATGGACTCTAGTGATCTGATAGATTTGATTTTCTAATACAGCTCGTGATCATAAATATCTGCACAAAAAAAGAACAGTTAGATTAGGCAAAAATGAAGGAAAGGGATATTATTAAAATAAAAATCCAAAAGAAATAAACCCACCAAAAATCTACAAGTCTGAAAGTCTGCGTAGTAATAAACTTTTTCATGTTTTTCTTGTTTGCTAGTAAAGTAAATAATTTTTCTCAAAATCATAATTTTCAAAAGTGGACAGGGTTTTGCTAACCATGAGGCATGTAGCAAAATACTAAATGTGAGAACTCCTTTTAAAGCTAACTTTTTTTCTCATTTTTAGTATAGCAGCAAATGAAGAGCAGATTCTGCAAACCCATCTTCATATTCCTAGGGATTATTCACATAAGGAAGAATTCTGAGATCTGGAACTAGTTTTGAAGTGCATTTAAGTTTATTAGTCAGAGCATCTCACGTTATGTAAAAAGGGTTTGGGGTTGTTTTGACAGCAAATCCAGTGCTTATGGGTAATAATTTTTTTTACCATCTGGAAATTTATCAGTTTTACCTTCCCAATGCTTCTTTGTTAGAAACAGTTGCTCCCGTGGAAAAAGTACAGCAACCAACCAACACCCCCCCACCCCAGCTCTTGCAGGAATGCTTACAGTTTAGCCAATCTTTCAGAAATTCAGAACTGACAATGTATCAAAGAAAACTCAATAGATCCATTACTGTTGAGGCCCAAAGTCTTATTTTAGCTGAGGCCAAAATACTACTGCTCATATAGAATTTCCTGTCAATTTCAATTTCTTTTGCCACTTTGAATAAATGATGGATATTTTAAAACTAATTGCTCTTAGCTCTAAAAGTGAAGCATGAGGTCAGAGCACACAGTACCGCAGGAAGTGTTCTGCTACCCAAAATAAAGTTTTAAGTGAAGCATTTTCAGCTTCTTGTTTTTCTGGACAGTTTCCAGTTTGGTTTTTTTTTTTTTTTTTTAACAAGAACACCTTTCTCTGGAGTGCAGCTGGGCTTTTGGAAGCAGTTTGTGAGTGGGAGAAGGAAGAGTTAAGTTTAAGCTCTTTATAGTTTGCTTAACTTTTCATTTATTAAATAACGTTCCTCAGCAGGTCTGTGCTGCATCTTGAGACAAAGCAGTGAAATCACTGTGTTTATGCCTAAAGTTCAAGTTTACTTTGCTGTAGCTTTCTGGAAGGGTGTGACATGAAAAGCTTGTGGTTGGGGCCACATGGTTCATGCTGGACTGTGTTTTTGTGAATGGAGGCAGAACTCCAGTTCTGACTGCTTGTCTTGAGGAATTGCTTCGGAGATCAGCTGTCTCATTCACTGGCAGAAAGAATGACTCATACATCTTCTGCCTTGTTTGGCTCCAGGTCATTGTTACAGTGGATAGAGCTGGTTTTAATTAAATATTAACTCCTTTTGTCCTGGATGCTTGTTAATGGGGACTTTTTGTTTACTTGCAATGAAAGCAAGTTAGCAGGCCCGAGTTCTAAACTTTTTTTTCCCCTCCAAATTGCTTTCCCTTTGCAAAATGAGCCATCAGTTCAGCCTTTCAAAGAGTGTTTAAGGCTTTAAAAACTACAAACAAGCATTAAGTATTTTTGTGCTGTGAATGTTTGCATATCTCAGTAGGTAGTGAAACTGTAAAACCTAAACTGATAACATCTTCAAGATCGTCATTTAAATTTCTGCATGCTTTCCAAATCCTCTTGAGACATTATAGCTATAGTCGGAAGGAAAAAAAAAACTTTTGGTAATATTCTAGGCTGAGTTGGATAGCTTATGCTGCAGATGTTGTCTGCTTCAGGAGTCTGAGACTTGATGGCTCTGAATGTGGAATGAACTCATGTAGCTGCTTCTGCTATAAGCAGTAAAAGCCACGTGCTTAATATCCTTCAAAACCTTTTATCAGTCTTTTGGAATATACTTGCCTTCTCAGACCCCCGTAATTAAGTAGCTCAAGGAAATGTTCTCATTCAGATGGGCGATCATTTCGGATATCTTTTTTCAATTTCCCTCTGAATGGCAAAGTAAAAAAAAAAGTTTTGCTGATTTCTGCATTGTGTCTTGTGTACGTTAACAGAAGCTTTTATGGCAGCCTTGCTAAGTTGCAGTATTTATGAATAAAAGAGGAAATGAATGGCCTATGTATATAAATGTGTAGACAGTTGTGACACTGCAAGTTACACTTTCCTTTCAGACATTCATGCTAAAGTGTCTTTACCTGCCTATTTAATTTGCTGCAAGATCTGCCTGTAATTATCCAAAATCCAGGTACAAAAGCCCTCCTCTGCTTGAGTGATGGGACGATGTATCCCAATGATGCAGCATCTCACAGTGAGATACTGGTGGAAGGAGTGTCTGAATGACGATGAGTGTTGCATTTCGGCAGTATGAGCATATTGCAAGTTTCAGTTTTGCTTGTTTAGGAATAATATCGGATTAAGTGAGAGAAATAAGTACTCATTTCCACCAGTTAGCAAGTCCTTTTAATTTCTCGATATAGGCTTATGGGTGCATTTCTAAGGTACTGATGCTACTAAATTTGCATTCCAGTTGGAAATGCATTTTCCTACTTTGAATGTTTTGGTTGCTGTCATTTGTTATGTTTATATTTGGTAGGGTTTTAAGTACTCTTTAACTTGCATTGTTCCTTTCTCTACAGAGGCTTTTAAGGCTATGTTAATATTGCATTTAAAGTAAATTTTGACAGCATAGTCTCCACCTGTTTCTAGAGTGCCGATAAAATGGTGCACTCCGTCTCTATTAAATACGCCTTCATAAATTTTGGGGATCCATGAATAAAGTACATTATTCTTGTTTAGTCCATAAACAAGAGCAAATCAGGGGTAATGGCAGTAAAGTAGTAGTTTCTATGACAGCTCAATCAGATATATTTTATTTTTTTCATGGAGTACTATGGCTGGGGGAAAAAAAAGCACCTTACTTACTGTTATATATATAAATCTCTACAACAGATTTTTTTCTGGACTAACTAAAATTAAACTAATAAAACCAGAATGAAGCACTGGTGAAGCTGTCCAGTGCACAGAGGATGCTCTCTGGAAAGTTATATGAGATTTCTATCATTTCTATCCCTGTTCTGCAACCACTAAATGTAGCCTCTTTATTTAAACAGAAGGGGGTTTTGTTTTCTTTGAAGCTTCTAAACATATCCTAGATTCACAAATTTATATATATATATCTACATATACATGTATGTATGAAATGCAGGTGCATGTTAAAAAATTAATTCTGCTAGCCTCCCTGCTGCATTTGAAAATGATGTGTGGCTTAAGAAAAATGTGTGGGATGTGTCTTCTGTAAACAAGTTACTTGATTCAATTACTTTAACTCTGAATGTACTCACAGATGCTTCAAAAACAAGTGGAAATATTAGAAATCTTAGGTACTGATTTCTAAGTAGAAGACCTTGATTTCATAATCAGATTTTTCTGTGACAATCAAATAGTTGGCATTTTTGTAAGGAAAATGCCAAACATTCAAGTGTAGTCAATTGCAAGAAATGTCAGAAATTGTGTTAGTATTTGGGCTCATTCTGTCCCTGAGTTCATTCTTGGTAAAACTTGTGTGGTTTCTCTAAAAGAAAGAGAAATTAAATACATCAAAATACTGGGTAAATTTGGGTTGGTAGTGTTTTATACAACTTCAAACTTCGAGGAGCCAATATGTCCTCAGAGGTACTGTACTGGTTTATTATAAAAGGATGAGTTACTGTCAGGTTTGATTTTGTTCAGTTTTTTTTTTTAATTAGAAACCCAAACAACAAAGCAACAGTAGCTATGTTTTTTTTTTTTTTTTTCAAAGTAAGGGTAATTACACTTAGTGTATTTATATCACACTTATTTTCAAATCTGTATTTGCACATTTCCAAGGTCATTTGTTTTTAAGGGGTATTTGCTGCAATTAAGACAGTAGGATTTTAATTTTATTTTAAAACCCAGAGCAAATAATTTTTCAGTATTATGAGCCTGATTCTGAACTCTTTACCCAGGAAAAAAACTTCCAGTTAAGTCATTAGAAATATTTCCTGAGTAAAGGAGTGGAGATCTGGTCCATGAAGAGCACTGTAATGCACATTCAAAATAATTGTGAGTAATTTTAATTAAATATATATTTTTAATTCAAACAAATTATACAAAAACTAGTAGAAATTGCACATATATAATGGGGAATATGTATTTCCTATACTAAAAAGTGTTCTGGAGGGCACGAAAGTCACATTTTATCAATTAATGTATTTGAGAACATTTGATAGTCACAGTTTTGATAAAAGATTATATAAGCAGCATTTACCTTTCAAATCTTATTGGGTAACCAGATCATGGCAGATGTTAACTTTTAATTAAGATAGTATGAATTATTTGCTTGTCTTTGGACAAGAACTGTGGAAAGTATTTTTAAATGGGAATTTTACGCAGCTTTGCTGCGGCGATTCCAGTTAGTGTGGATGTTGAGGAAAAGATGACAAAGTTAAGAGAAGATAAGCTGGATCTCTCTTGGTGTACTAGAAACAGTCATGCTCCGAGGATGCCGCTTCTGTGTAATGTTCTGCAGTTATTTGAATGTATTCATCTATAATAAACATTTAGTGCTATTTCAGCTTAAATGGTTTAAATGAGTTTACCACACAGTTTGAGAGATGGATAATGTCTTAGATATACAATGAAAAGGAAATGTGGTACCAGAGGAGCAAAATTATCTATCAGCAGACCGTGAAATGACTGTATTAATAGCTCAGGTTTGTGATGGAAGTTTCCTAAAAGCAAAGATGATCTTACAAAAGGCAAATGGATGTTAATCATGATTTTTGTTTTAAGTAAATCTTTTTCGATGTCTGAAATGTTGTCATTGAAGCAGGAATTCCGTGGTCTGGTAAAATAGTTCTTTTTGAATATTTAAAACAATAACAGAAAATCTCTACTGTGTTGGCTGACTGCCACGAACAATTGGAATCACTTTTAAGTAAGCCAAAGGTGTGGTAGTTTCAGGTTAAAGAAGCATTGGTGTTAATCAGTGGGTTTTGATTTTATGTGGACTTGATGTGCAGATATTTTGAAAATAAGCACTGATGAGTCTTACCAGTGGCTTGGTAGGTCCAGATCCTGGTACAGGGAGTGAGGCAGGGCCAGTGAGTCCCCCCATCCTCCCATTCCCATTGTTCTGTGCCAGGACTTCTCTGGACTCACGCTGCACCACACAGCTTCACCCCAGGGCTTATCTGATATTAAAATGATGCGCTTGCCTGATTTTCATACCCAACAATGAAGAAACAAAAAATCATAATTTTAAATTTGACTGTGCTTTAAATTAAGCACAAGAGTCTTTATTTATGCTTTAATGGCTTATTTTAATTCTTGGTTTTTGTTTGTTTTGTTTTTGTTTTCCTTTCTTCAGCTCAGGTACCTGACAATGATGAGCAGTTTGTGCCAGACTATCAGGCTGAAAGTTGTAAGTATACTACAAATCATCACTTTCTTGAAATATACATATTTGTATATTTATATCTGCATCTTCATATTTGTTATTTATTTTGTCATCTGTGGTCATGTGATAGCTCCTTTTGCTGATCGGTGACATCAGTGTGATGAGTAGATAAAGCAAGTGGCATTTTGATGTGCAGCCAAAAGAACTTCTTTGGGCTGAAGGTATAACCTTTAGCACGGGGTGCCTCCCTGTCATTTCCACCCACAGCCACAGGGAAGCACGGAAAAACTTAGGCTGTGGAGGTGGAAGGAGTTTCTTTGTCTCTAGGGTGTGCAGAGGAGCTTTTTAGCCGGTACAGATCAGATCCTGTGTGGAGGATGCATCTCTGCTGAGCAGAAGTCAGGCTGCTCAACACGTTTTGTGTATGAATGAGTAAATAAAATTCTCCACGTAATCAGTCAAATACAGCTACAGCTGAAGCATTCTAAAGTTGTTTTAGCATGTGGCATTTTCTTGCTCAAACAATATTTTCCTTTGAGTTAATCGGTGAAAACAAGAGTTATGTTAAGCTGGGTGCTTTGCATTGTTTTCTACTTACTTAACAAGAGTCTAAACTTATTTTTATCAGCCTGTACTCCTCAAGTCTTGCCCTTACCTATTAAAATGCTCCTATTCTGTTAAGTGCTGGCTCCATTTTGCTGTACCTGATGTTCTGTGCTATTGGGTGATTGCAAGGGCATAGCATGAGAAACATCTGATAGTCACAGGCCTCTTGGAGCTTCTTTTTGTAGTTTTGTTCTTCATGGCAAGGCTTCTCCCCATCATCAGAGGTCTCTTCTAAACGGTGTCTGCTGATTGTAGCAGAGCACATGGTAGCTTTTCCATTTTGGTAAATAACGTAAATAGTTTATCCTATTGGAGTGAATTACTGCACTAAACCAGATAGCTGTTAAACACGGCATTCATATACTGAAATATTAAGATTAATATAGAGAGATTAGGAAGAATTGCATTAAAATTGTCTTTAAACAAAAAAAAAATCACACTTACTGAATTTTCCTATAAATCTTTTAGATTATTTTTCCAGTTATTAAGAAGCTGTTTTAAGAAGAATTCATTGAGAGTATTCATAACAACATTTTGTGAGGCAAAAAAAAGCCCACACTTTTTTTGTAATCCCCTGGAATTGTTTCTGTGTAGGATAGTATCCCTGCACAGCAACAATTTAAATTAGTTTTTCTCTCAAAGTTCCTATACATATGCTAACCAACAATCGTGGTCACTTTTAAACTTTGAAAATTGCCTTTTATAACAGAGTTTTGCTTTTTTTTACCTCTCTCTTCAAAGACCTTTTTTTTTTAAATTAAATTATAATACAAAAGAGAGAACAATCTATACATTGAAAATCAGATATGTTACTTTACATATGGATCTGTGTCCAAATATAGTCATTCATGCATTTGCCTTTGTGTAAGAGTACAAAGTTCAACTGGGGCTTCTATTAACCTACAATTATCGTTACACAACAAGTCAATGATTCTTGGAAAATAATTTGTGGACTATGAAAAGCCCTATTGAAGCTGGCCACTGCTTTTGGTGATAAAGAAATTCTCCTAATATGGCTATTTTATTAATGCTGTTGTGTTTCAAAGTTCCTTAGCCACAGCTTACACAGTATTATCAAAGGAACATTTATTTCTTCATTTCAGTTGGTTTCTTTATCTTAAGTAAAGGTCAGGAGAGCTTCCTGGAGAGTTACTCTGGCAAAGGTTATGGAGTTTCAGACATATACTTGGATATAATGTATGTAGCTGTGGGCTCTGCAAAACAGGAACGGAGATCAACATAACCAAAGCCATGGGGAAATTACTGCTGCAGAAGGAGCACAATTGTGACTGTTTTCTCTAGATCCAAGCCTGCCTTCAAACTCCATTATAATGATTGTTCTATATAGTCTATAACTGTGCAGTACTGAGCCCATTACTGGCAGGAGTCTGGCAGAAGCATTTGATTTCCTTTCTTAAAATCTACTTAAATTTATTTTATTTTATTTATTTTAATTTTTATTTTTACATGGGAGAGAAGGGAGAAGCTGTCATAGATTTAGTGTTTAATACATTTAATTGAGGCAAAAATTAAGAAGGACAGAAGTTTAAACTGATGAAAGGAGTCACAGCCACTTTAGTTTAAAGGCATCTAAACTAAACTGTGCTTTGCTACAGAAATTTCTTATATAGAGATAGGGGTGTATATGTGATATGCAAAGTGTGTAAAGAAAACTGAAGTGTTCCAGTGAAACACTTACAATCTGCAGTCCAGGCAGAAAAAATAGTGACATTTTATTTACAGCTTCATTGCTTGAGAAAGGGGCTTTAAAGCCAAGACAGATCTATGCTGTTAAATTGGAAGTTATGATGTTAAATTGAAACATTAAAAGGAGACTTAAGAAACTTCAGTAACAGTGGCAGTTTGGAAGAGTGTGGTTAAAATTTTCTTGCCAGAAATCACCAGCTTGGTGATCTGAAGAAATCAGCTCTTGAAGCAAGATGTGGAAGATAATGGAAGAACTGATATGCCAAGATCATGTGCTGTGTCCTAGCACTGAGCGGGATTAAATGCCCCTTAAAGTGCTGTGGCTTTTGCCTTTATTTTCTGTAATAATGATTTTAACTAGTGAAACTGCACTGGTATTAGTAACTAGGGAAAACATTTAGTTTAGATTAGATATACAGTCCACTTTGTCCACTCAGGGATTTAACTTCAAAGCTAGCTTGGGACCATGAATATTTCAATTATGATTTGCTATTAAACTTCAATCAGTTTTTGAAAAGCAAACATAATATGTGTATTTATAGTTAGGTGTGGGCTTTAGATATTATGGGTGAGATCAACAGCCAGCATAACTTCATGTGGTATTATTGACGTTATTGGAATTACGCACATTTCTATTAGCTAAGGACCCAGTATATCAAGCTTTAAGCTGTTTAAAAGTAAAATTTGTTTTGTTACTCCTTTATGTCTTCTAGAAAGAGGCCCTTCCTACCATAAGAATCTTAGTAATTCTCATTTACTGCACTTTCAAACCTTACTTTTTTGTCATCATAGTCCCATCTTCTCTTACCCTTTTATTAAATATTTTTTAACTTGGCATATCTATCACAAAGAACCTTTTTGTAATTTTATTTAGAGTGAGTGGAATTTAGAGTCGATAACAACTAGCTTGTTTGGCTGAAATTTGAAAAACAAAACACAGTTTGGTTTCTCGTACCTTTCTACTTTCTTTGAGCACTGAAATTCTTGAGTTCTAAGAGGCAACAATGTGTATAAAAATTTTTTTTTGTTTGAAATTATACTGGAAAAATATTGAACTGCAAATTAAATAGTGTCATTTTCTTAGTTTTTCAATTTCATTCTCACAAGAAATAAAAGTTCCACAGAAAGAGTGAGGAATCTTCTACAGGCTTTTTTCCCAAAAATTCTGTTTTAGGCAGGTTGGTTTTGTCTTTCTCTGAATTTGCTTCTATAATGCAGTTCACTTGTTCGCTATTCAGCTATTCAAGTAACTTCCTAATGACTATTCTTTAACAATAACATGAAAAGTTGTGTAAAGCAAAGATGTAAAAAATCTGTTTGCTCTAAAGAGGTGAATGTTTTGGTGTGTTTTTTAATCAACATTCTGCATGTGACACTTTTTCCTAATTCTTATCCGATTCATAATTAAGCTGGTTTTCCCTCCATGTAGAGTCAGTATTCACATTTGGAGAAGGGTGACCTGTGTTAACTTCCTCAGATAAGGTTTCCTATTGTTTCAAGTCCATTTTCATATACTGAGGAGGAGCCAGATCCTGAACTGGTTGTAATCAGTGGCAAGGCTTTCAGATACTGTAGAACAGCAAGGACTTTCCACTCCAGGAGCAAAAATGAATAAAGAGTTCAGTTTGCTCGAAGTCAATAGCTGTTGAGGTGAAGATTACTTGCTCCCATTGTTTGGATGGTTTCTGTGACAGACACAAGAGGAAGTAGGTAGGATTTGCTGATGTTTAAAAGATGTAGTTGGCAAAGAAAACTTGGTATTGTCAACAAAACACTGAATTGTAACGCGACCTTGGTACAGTTGGTTATGAATGGGAATTACTCGGCACCAAACTTGATTGCCTGGTGTCTTAATAGTATAATCATGGTTTATTTTGTTTCAATAATATGTATTTGCATGGATCTACTTTTTCAGAGTTTACTTTTCCTTTTTTTTTTTTCTTTTGCCCTGAAGTGTTAGTTATGTATTTAAAATTAATGATAAATTCTAGATTTTGGCTTTTATTTGCTATGGGGTTTCTGTTAATGAGGATTTCTCTTGTGCTTCACCTTCTTGATCAGTTTCCTTCCTTCGTGTTTATTCTGTTCCTGTATTGTTTCCGAGATCATCACAGCCTTACCTTACCACTGCCAAGGGGTAAATGTTAGTGTTAGACCACATCTGTTGACAGTAAATGGGAAGGGCTGGCTGTAAAAATCCATGCTTCTCCATGTCTGATTAAACTTTAAGATAGAAAAAAATACTTTTTTTAGTAGTGATTTTGTCACTGATCTTTCATGACCTTTATGCTTTCTCTTACCTCTTTTTTTGTTCCTCCAGGTTTAGTAAAGGGGTGCTTTCAATGTAGATGCCAGGAATCTTAAATTATTCAGGGATGTGCTTTTTAGATGCTCTGCTTCAATCTTTAAAAGCCTGTTAAAGAGATATTCTTTACATAGGCTTCAGGTAGCTGTATTCTTCTGTCATTTTAACTAATGGTGTAGGATATTCCAAATGCAGTTTAAATGAGGAAAAGCTTTAATATTTATTTATATATTTGCAGCATACAAAGGAATTCTTTTTTTACATTGCCATATTAAAAATGCTTCTTTTGGTTTATTTTCTTTCTCTTTCTTTCTGTGATTTAAATTTCAAAAGTGAATTTCAGAATTAGAAGAGCATTTTCTGCTTGCTTTAGTATGGCAAGAGCTGGTGAGAAATTGACAGAGGTTAATTTTCCCTTATTTTGACATATTTTGGAGAAGAAACCCCACACAATAAAAGTAGAAAACACCAGAATACTAGGAGTTCTGACAAGTCTACTGAGGTCAAAATAAGGTATATTTACTGGAATTAGTTTTGGTTTTCATGCAGAATAGTTTAATTTTGCAGCTTCTAGAATCGATTTTTGTGGACTAAAAAAATGTCATTTTTTTAATGTGATGATTCACTTCATAGGCAGCTGGTAGTCATGTCTTGGTAGTGCACAATGTTCTAGAAATTACAGTTGGTAGCGTTTTGGTTGTGGCAAATTGCACACACCAGCATCTTTTCAGGGTGTTTTTTTTTTTTTTTTTTGAGATTTATTTTATTTTATTTTATTTTGCCTTTATTTAGAGTCTGTGTGTCTGGAATAACCTTTTCCTTGAGTGTAGCTCTGCAAGTGTGGTGCTACAGCAGGCAGTCTGACAAATATCCTGCAAGGTGGTGCTACTTATTCCTGGTGCTGAGCTATTCCCTGGTAGGGCTTTTGCTGCAGCTGTGTTTTGTTTCTTGCCACTTGTCTTGAAACTACTTCCTTCCATAGGTCAGATGTTGTCAAATACAGAGACATTTGCTTACTTCTTTTAGTGCATGCCCGACTGTGATGGATTCTTTCTTAAGGGCTGTGAGAGTCGGGGCTCTGTGGTTTGTTCCTGCCTTTAGCTTTGCATGACCTTGGGCATGTTGCTTAACATCTTTGTTTCTGGTTTGAAGTAGGTACAGAAATGCATGTATCACTCTGCTGTGAGATACACAGCTTTCTTAATGATCACTTATCTGGAGATCTCAAAAGCATTTTACAAAGACAGTCCAGTGCAATTGCTGTTGTAAGAGCTGGAGAGGTCAGGCTGAGGAGTCGATGCTGACCACCTTATCACCCTTCATAGTTGCCTTAGATAGCCTTGCTTCTTTCATTGTATCCCTGAGCACTTGTTTCCTTTGTTTAAAGAGGGACTGAAACTGTTACCACCTGTTAACTTTCTTTTTCCTTTTCCTATCTTTTTTTCTTAATTCGCATTCAAAAGAAATTAGGATTTGGTGTCTTTCAGAAAACTCATTTTGTAGCTCATTGATGAGCATTAGCCTAATGTGCTAATAAGGGTTTTGTTTTTCTTCTTTTTCCTCTAGAAGATTTTTGGAAATATTTAAATCTGCCATATAGTTGCGACCATAATTGCAAGATTTGATTCTTGAAAAAGTTTTACCATGAGGGAGAGTGTCGATCGTAATGCCTTTAACTTGAGATCTTAATAGTAGAGTATTTGTGGGCTTGCTTTGATTTTAATAAGCGGTTTCTGTTTATTTGCTTATCTGCTTGTATTTTTATACTAAATTTCCAGCTTTGAAGGTGCAAAGATTTAAGATTCTCCTGGACTGCAGTAGTGGTAGTGTCTCACAGATTATGTAAATACTTGTGGTGGCAGTAGCCCTGTGAAACAAATTAAAGGCCCCCATCAAGAATATAGCTTTTGATTTTTAAAACTTCTAAAGCACAAGCTTTCTTTCAGAGTGCCCAGCAGGCTGTGATGAGAATTTTATTGCTAATGGAAAGGTACCTCTGGGCATCCACAGGGACAGCAGACACCTCATGCAGACCAGTTTAACTGCACAGGACCAATCTGAAGCTGATGCTCTCCAGCAGTGTGGGGCATGGGGGAGCCCAGGCAGCTGGACAGGGCTCTTCCTGTGAGGTTTTGTGCTCCTGTCTGCCCACTGCCCTTCCACTGCCATGTCCCTGCTCATCCAAGCTGAGTTAGTTTCCTTTCCTTAGAGCCCCGTCCTTGTTTGCTGCTTTATTGCAGATTAAAGGCTTGGGTTGCATGTGAAGGTTATCAGCTAATGAATAAACTTCAGTCATCCTGTCCTGTGATAAATCTGTCTCCTAGATCAAAGATGAAGCATGTAGACCTTTTTCCTTTCAAATGGTAATTTCTTAAGGCTGTCAGGTCACTTCCTAACGGCTATTTACATGAAAACAAAAACATTAAACATATTTTATTCAAAATGTTGAATTCTCAGTTTTGAAAAAGCCTTCTATTTCCTCTCTGAGGAAGCCTCCCCTCCTTCCTTCTGTGGAGGTCTCATCTGTGGAAATACAAGTGATCTTCATATTGTAACTTGTGGTCACGGCAGTATTTTCTTAACACTAACTTTATTTCTGTTATAAACCAGATAGTTGTTAATTTCATCAGGAGTATGAATACGTATTAGAACATTTTTTCAGTTCCAATTGTATTAAAATGTGCATAAACTTCTTTTAGCTGTATTTTCACACTGAAACCAAGCAATGCAGACTGAAGGGTCTTTGCGATTCTATTTTGATACAAAACCCTTATTCTCCTAAAGGTCCTTTCCATGCAGTGTTTTTGCAAAATGACTTTTGTATTTCAAGAGCAGTGTAAATACTGATTTGAAAATCTATAAGCTCTGGAATGGTCTAAAATAAGGAGGCAGGCTGCAAGCTGAGTTCATCCACTTCTATATATCACATATGTTTCTTTACATAAAATGTGTTTGCGGTCTGTATAATTTTTTTATTTCTGCTTGCTGCCTCAGCAACTGGAGATAGAAATCAGGCTCTCCTACAGAGTGCTGTGAAGTTTTCAAGGGATATAGCAGTTAAAAAAGGAGGAGAGGGTGAAACTCCTCAAGATGTCAGTTAAGCACTGACATGCTTAACACACGTTTGTCATGTAGGACAAAGGTAGCTCTCCGTAAGCTTACAGGAAAAATAGCCCTTGTTTCAGGTTCTAAGTCCTTTTGTTTTGGTCTTGTGCATTTCAGTACTAGCAAGTAGTTACAGTGAAGCCATTTATAAGCTGATAAGCTGACAAATATGCAAAAATGATTATATTTATTGAGTCTTTTGAAATTTAGAAGTCATCAGTGTTTTTGGGGTTTTTTTTAGGAATGGTCTAAACCTAGTTTAAACTTGTAAATGGAAAACTGATTATTTTATCAAGGCATGTGCTTGTCTTTTCCCCGAGAAGGATTCTTTTCTTTTCCTTTCACTTATTCTTCATTCTCTTTGTCTTCAAGACATTACTCTTACCAGTTCCTGGATTCTAGTATGACCTTGATGAGGTGAATGGAGAAGTGAACTGTCTTGGTAAAGGATATCTTTATTCTTACATATCTATTTCTTCTGTAAGCTCAGGATTATGCATGTTAGAAAAGAGTGAATCATTAGCAGCTTTATTTCTGGTTGTCTTTTTTCCTGTGGCTGTTTATGAACTTATTCAGCAAATGTGGTTGCCAGTAAGTTAATGTAGTGAAATATTTTCTAGCAGTGACATTTACTGCCGAGTCCTGCAGTCACCGAATAGGAAGGTTACTGACTGGCCAGGTTTTTGTCTTTGAATTTATATGTTATGAGTCGTCATCAAGGACATTTGAAAAATTACATGTGCAAAAACAATGCCCAGTCTTGCTAATTTGATCCTCTTTGCTCAAAGGTTGTTTCCTTTCTGCTTATAATGTATACCCAGAAAAGATAAACAGTTTAATTCTTTTTTAATACTCTGTCTTCATGCTGTAACTGAATGAAATGTTTCCTTACTAACAATCTGTTAAAAAATTTCACGTGGCCAAAGCAATATGAGAAATGGAGAGAGCAAAGACTTCTTAAAATGCCAGTATTCTGTAAAGACAAGAAGTTTCAAGCATTTTGCATTAGAATTTAGGAGCTGAATTAATACAAGTCTATATAGTCAGTGTGTGTGTATGTGTATATATGCATACAGGAAATACAACATGTAATTGTCAGTCTTACTGATTGTATGCACTTATAAAATAATCATAAAAGTTTAGGAAAGCTTGTCTTCAGAAAGCATCAGCAAGTGTATTGGTAATGTGTGTTCAGTGAGTCTCACATACATTAGGAATGCTTTAAGTAGCAGCAGAAGCCTTGAATATCCGTGCTGAGCACGAGCACCTGGTTGCAGGTGGTCACACTTCCACTGGCTCCAGAAAGAGCACTTTGCTAAGTCTTTGAAAATCGGCCCACTTAAATATAGTCTTGACTCTATGTTCCCAGACGTAACCACTTCTGACAATGGCTTCTTTGTTTCCCTGTTGAATCAGTGATAAAAACTGTGAGCTGAATTTTACTGTTGACTTATTTCAGTGGCCCGCACCTTTTCCACTGGAGACTGCAGGTTTTGCAGTAGTGAAGTAGAGAATTAGATTTCAGCCTTGCTTGAATGATTTGTAAAAGCGATCTGTTGGAGTTTTTACTGGTGAACATTTGTGAAAATTGAACATTGAAGCATGGAGGACACATGTATTTAGAGTGGTGACAGTCGCTTTCTCCACATGAAGTAAACAAACATCCCACTAGCTACCATGGGTTAGTGTCAGTGTTGTTTTATGAATATATACTTATTGTTAAAGGCAAAATTGAATTAAAAATAATATCAAAATGCAGTTTTGTTCAGTTTTAGTGCCTAGCATTGAGAGCTGCTAAAATAAAAACAAATTGTAAATAAACTTTTAAATTAGCTCTTTAATTCATGCTGGAGAGCACTCAGTGTGGAGTCCATTTCATTATTTATTGTTTTCTCTTACTTTTGCATATACTTGAGTAGCTATCTGACAGGCATGATAATCCTTAAGGATAATCTTTTATTAGGATGCTCTTGTATTATGAGGATATTCCTGTTTTTATAGGGACACAAACTGACACATTGGTTATGGGTCTCTAAGGGTAGGCTCCTGAGGCTGAGCTACTTCAAACTAGAATCAACCTGCTGACACCAGTTGTTTGGATTATGGCAGAACCAGCAATTAAATCCAGTTTCTTTCACATTTTGTCCAGCTGCAAGAACAGGATCAGTGGCCCCCTCATTTATAGATGGCTGTTAGCTGTTTGCATGAATACATCAGAAAAGAACAACAAAGATAATAATTATATTGATGTAACTTGAAACTTTTCCGTAAGAGGCGAAATGAGGCAGAATCAGTTCCTGTTTGTTTTCTGCTGTGGGCATCTTTCCTAAAAATCAAGGTGATGATACCTTTAAAACAGTAAATAGAAAATACAAAATTGTTCATTTTAGAGTTTATGTTTGGTAAAAATGCTTGCTACAGTTTCCAGAGTTTTCTTCATAATTTTGCTTCTACAAAACTATTTAAATCCAGACCTGAAATGTCAGACTGCAGAGTTACCTGAAGTAGAAAGTGTGCATGTGTGTGTATGTGTAAAATGCTGGGATATTATTGGATATTTTAGTAATGGAAACTACGCAATGCTTAGCCATTACCTCTCACAATTTAAATTAAATTTTGAAAATTGCTGCAAATGGAGATCCTGTCCTCAGAAAAGCACACAGACCCTGATAGAGTGGCCAGCTCTTCTCTTTGCATTTAACTTTATTGATAATTCCCAGGTAGGAATACAATTTAAGTTTTCTCCCAGGCTTGATTTTACATTAAGAACTTCCTCTTTAGCAGAAGCTCTAAAGGTGGATTGCCTCTTTTTGCACCGTGCCTGGGAGCCTTTGGAGCCAGATACATTATCAGTTACAGTAGGAACAAATGCCCCGATCTCCTCCCTGGATTTTAACAAAGCAAATGCAGGTGAAGAGCAGCTCTGTTTCTCTGTGTGGACGTGGAGGTAGCAGATGCAATGTAGAGGGATTAAAAATTCTTTGGAATTTTTTCCCCCCTCCCTATAATCATCTTCAGCTATCCACGTGTTTTAGCTCAATTGCTACAGAACCCAGCTGGTTTAATTTTATTAGGTTACCGCTTCCTCCTCCAGAGAGCCCTAAGCCTCTGTTTATTTTGGGGGCAGGGAGAGCTCTTCGTCCTGCCTCACCTGCTCTCCTCAGACATCAAAGTGAGCCAGTTCACTCCTCCTAGCTTAATCCTTCCCTTCTCCCTCCCACCAATGTTCTGCAAATTTCCTTGTATTCTTCCCAGTAATCCAGTGCCCCTGGTATTTGTCCGCAGGTTCACTTTTACCCTGAAGGTGCTTGCTAGGAGGCAGAGACCCTCTGGCAGCACTTTCCACTCGACTGCCTGCAGCTGTGAGTCTCCTACAGCTGGACAGGTAAATTGTCTGGAAAGGAAGGAGAGCACTGCAGGAAGGGGACATAAATCGGAATAAAACAGTGCCTGTGACAGCATTTCTGTGGGATTGCTTCTTTTGGAGGCTGAGAAACTCTGTTGGTAACTGCAGCTCCGGCTGCCTGAAAATACCTTCCAGACAATTCTTAATGGGAAAGTGGAAATCTTTTGAGGATAGAGGCAAAGAGGGATCAACTAACCAAAATTGTGCCAAAATGCTCCATGCTTGGGGGTAGAAGAGCAGAGACATAAACGGTATTTTCTAATACCGTTCAGCCAGGTGGCAGCTGCCCAAATATACTGTCAGTTTATGACAAAGGACCTGTAGTGCTTTACCTAGGTATTTACTAGAAGCCTCTAGAAAAGTTTGCCTTGGAATTGCTTTACCTTTGCATTTTAGTCAGTAGCTTATCTTTTATTGATATTTACTGAAAGTTACTCCCCCTACCCCCCAGTCTGGTGGCTTACCCTTTTGGGTGGGCTTTTTACTTGTTGTTATACTGAATATACTCAGGGAATATACCATGAAATTTTTGACTGACATGGTCCTTTGAAATGAAGAGCCAAGTGGGTACAAATATGTGAATTATCTCAGTGGTGCCTTCAGGACTTCCAGTGTCAGAAGGCTGCAGGTGTACCCTCAGTAACTAATGAGCATTTCAGAAATTGCATCTCCACAGACAAGCAAATCAGGGATATCTTGCACTAAAAGTGAGGATTTATAGAAGTGAACCAATCATTAAGCGGAATGGGTACAACCTCTAATATTGTGCTTCCTCTCCCACACTAACTGGGAACCCCTCCACCTCTCAGGGGAGGCTACATCTGTCATGGCAAGAGGGTCTTGGGTTAGCTGCCCAGAAATAGCTACACTGGCAGAATTTTTTAGTGTTTTAGCACACAAGCTGTAGAAAATTCCAGTTAAAGAATGACACTTACTTTGTGAAGAAGGTCCTAGAACGATTTTTTTTGTTGAACAGGGGCAGGACCATAATGTTTAATTGTCAAATAAGGTGTCCTGCAGGGAAATGGCATATGCCTGCATTTTAGTGATGTTTTTGCTGATCATCTTTTCCCTGTGTATAAATGCCCTTGTATAAACCTGCCTGATGGATACTGATGCAAATTTGGTGCGCTATAGGTGCAGTGAACTCCTCTGTTTTCTATTTCAACACTTTTTTGGCTTCAGACTCAAAGACTTCATGTTAATGCCAGATCATAGTCAGGATAGGGAAAATTATGTTGAATATAGAATATTAACATAATCTAGAGATGAACAGGTGATTCAATTAATTTAGAACTGAGTTTCATAGATGCATTTTTTTTTCTCTTTTAGTCATTAATCTGTAATGCTTTTTGCTTAAAAAAAATTAGGAAAGGAAAAAACCTCACTCCAAAGCAAGAGCAAGTTATTTTAGCAAACACTGCTGGCTAAGATGGATGCATAACTGTAGATTCTAATGTCCAGAATTTTCCAATATCAGTTGTAGGAAAATGGGCTGTTATTTTCCATCTTGCAACTCCTTGTTAGTAAACAAAAATAAATTCCAGCTTTTGCTGCAGTTTGTTTTCACCTACTTGCTACTTTTTCTTAAGTCAAATTCTAAATAAATTTTTTCTATTCTCATACCATGTCATCTGAGAACATTCCATGTAGGCTTTGAGGAAAAAAAATCCCACAATTTTGGGCTGTCTTTTATTCTTTACCTTCCCCCCAATCCTTTCCCACCCCCTAAGGATTGTAAAGGTTCTACTATTGCGTAGCGTTCATGCGATTCATGTAGACCATTAATTGACATGCACAATATTGTAAGCTTTAGTTTGGAAGAGAAAATAAGCAATTTGCTTCATTTTGCAGCGTGAGTTCTAACTGTTATTAAAGTGCATTTGTAGTTGCATATTTTCCAGTAAAGGTGACAGATTACTTCAAAGCTGGTATTTTCTTTTTGTTAAACAAGGTTCTCAAATAGATCCATCTTGCCCACGTATTCTATTCTTGCCAGTTGGCTTTGAAAGCTGGTGCTTGGGCTCATCGTTCAGAACTAGCTTCCAAAAAATGAGGTCCCATGCTGTTTCTATCTTTTGAGCTAGTAGGGGCTGGAAGGATCTGATCTGAAGCCAAGGCGAAGACTGATCATATATAATGCCTTTGCCAAGTGCTGCCCAGTGAGGAAGTCCCACTTTCTGGGAAAGAGCACTCAGACAAGGGGTGGCAGAGCATTCTCTGTGTTAAGGGCTGTCCAGAGATTTTCTTTTCTGGACTTAGAGGCAGGTTACCACATAAGAAAGAACTAGCTTTTTATTGAATGCTTTTTCACACATTTATGAGTTGCTACTTTCTTCTGCATGCTGCTTACCCATTTTCTCCCCAGTTATACATATCCATTTGAAGACAAAAAAGATTTCTGCTCTTTATTACAGTATTACACATATTTTGGCCATATGTAATGTATCATTGCAGAGGCATGCTTCCACATTCAGTATGCTTACTTTCATCTGACTCTGTGCGCACACAGAAATATCCAAACACACATGCAGACTGTTTCAGGTGAGTGGTCACTACTTGGTGAGTCTAGATGGAGCCCAGCTGTCTTTAGGTCTAAACTCTGGATCTTGAAGGAGTTCTAGTTTTCGAGATGCAACTGTAAAATGGAGAATAGTATCAAGATCATGTATTTCTTCAAAAAGATACTTGACAGGAATGCATAGATTCCTCTCATCCCCACCCTTCCTTCCCTTGCTAGCAGCTTTCATTTGTAAGGTAGTGAAAGTTCAGGTCTCTTGTCTATGTTCAGCTTTTCTATAAACTGCCAGGATAGTCTCTGAAACCACAGTGATGATGCATATCTGTGTGTCAGATATCCAATTTGTCACCAACTTCTTCCAATATCTGGCAGAGAGCAGGACCTAAATGAAATCCAGTTGACTGGAGCTCAGCTAAGATCTGATAGAGGTGACTTTGATAGATAAATGGTTGAAGAACCTGGTGGAGTCTGTGTAGATGTAATCTCTTCAGCCACTTTTAAATCAGTCCACAGCCTTCAAGTCTTGCTTATTTCTGCAGCTGTTGCAGTGGTCAGAAACAAACCGGGTTTTTTTGCAAGAGATCCTGTAGGGTGAAAACAACTGCAGATCTTGCCTCAGTCGTCCATGCTTGCAGTCACTTCTGTCTTCAGCTGTAGCAGTCTTAGATATTTATAGGCTTTTTATTCAAAATCATTGGGAACAGTTTAGATGGCAATTCTTGATTACCAGCCTTTTACTGTCCCAGCTCTCTTCATCTGTCACCTCTCCTACGTGATATTTTTATTTCAGGTTCTGTTAGTATACAAGGCTGCATACCTCATCCAGCTGCAGCACAATAACCTCTGGAGTATGAATGAATGGTCAGCTTTGTCGAGTGCCCACTTCTGATGACTCCTGAGCATCTCAAAGTTACCAGTAAAACTTCTCATCAAAATATATAGTACAATGAAATTGAAAGAGCACGCTGCTTTGGCATCCTGATGTTTTTAATCTGATTCTTGTTGAAATTCAGAATCCAGCTGTCTACAAAGGTCTAAAGCTCAAATCATAATGATCTAGAAATAAATAATCAATAAATACCTTCCAGAATGCAGAAGGCTATTGTTTCATGAGTTGAATGCACACTTTTGAAACCTCTTTGGGAAATATATATAAAGCCTGGCATTCCCATCTAGAAAGGTATAGAGAAAGTATTTAGTTTCATAGCTCATTGCTTAAGGTAAGCAAATACCTGTACTGAATGCATGATTCAAATGTTAAGGTGACTTGCAAAAATAAGGCATTTCAGGACTTGTGAACCCACAGTGCTGTGCTTGGATTTTTTAAAAAATGTTTTCTGATAAGAGCAGCTAGGTCACTACTATCACCTAAAACATAACTATCATTTTATGCTCTTTGACAAACTGTTCAATAAACTGTTTAAAAGCAGATTTTTTTTTTTTTTACTAATGCCTACCTGTTGTACTTATAGCATAAATAATTTGTTTGAATCATCAGGTGAGTGCTGTTAAGTTATAGTGAGCGAGGAAAATGGCAAAAACATGAATTAGGGTCCCTGTCCTTAAGTGTATTTCAGTTTGCATTTTGATAGCAGTTTAGAAATGTTATCGCCTGTTTTGTCACAGACATAATTCACATCTTTCTTCAGGCACTGTAAACAAGAGAAATGGTTTAATGGCTCCATAAAAGGCACTCTGTGCTGATAGCTGAGATTAGACCCTTTAGTAATGGATTTTTGTGTGTTGGGGGAAGGGGAGGGCTTGGCAGAAGTAAACGTACTGGAAAAGAATCTTGGAAAGACTCTGATGTATCTGAAGTGCCTGCTGCATTGCTGTATGTATCGAGAGATAGATTTAAAGTGTGACAGTGTTGCCTTTATCAGTACAGGGGCCTTTCCTTCTTGCATTTGAAATTTTACCAAGTATTATCTTGGTTCACCTCAGTCATCTAGTACCTGGAGTTGCAGTGGTATCAACTTAAGTATTTTTATGTCTTCTGTCTTTTCATCTTGCTGTGGAGTCAAGTCCCCTCTATTCAAGTATGTTCAAGAAATCTCCCTAAATTTACATTGCATATTAACCATTTTGCCTCAATTAATGATAAAATTAGTGAGTTTATTTACAGAATTGTGTTTAGAAAATTATTTGAGAGCATAAATTTGAAAAACAGCTCAGAAACAGCATGTTTAGGCCATGACTTACTGTTTCTTTCTTTTCTCTTCAGGTACTCAAAGTCCTCAAACGTAATTACACGTGAATATAGTATTACTTAGGAGACATCAAAGTTCACTATCAGGAGCAAGTGTGGTACAAAATCAACTGCTGTCAATTGATTTTATACCATATAGTAAATGTTCTTGACCCACAAGTGTGGATAGGACATCTTTGTCTCTTTGGTCAGTTGAGTAACATTGCCTGCTATTAGCCAAAATCACTGAATTTCCAATTATATTTTGTGGCTTTTAAAAGTATGTTTAAAACCATTCTTCCTCAGAAATAAGATTTTATCGTGTGTTCTGGGCAGGAATCCGAAGTTTGAAAGTTAAAATGTTACTTTTTGTTCAAAGGAGAAATGACTTGCCATTTCATACAATATATTCCTAATTTCTTCTTCATCTTGAATAATCATCTCTTGAATTGAAAAATATTTTAAGGCATTGCTTAATGCAGTGCATTTCAGAGCTTTCTCAAAAGAAGTAGATTCATTTCTGTCTGTACAGAGGTGGTACACTTCCTGTTTCTCAGGCTAGAAAGTGTGCATATCAGACCCCTCTGAGAAAACCAATTCCTCCTTTGACTTCAGAATTCTTAATAAAATTGTTCTTCATTTGAGTGGTGTGGTTCTTCATTCTTTGGGTGTTATTATGAACAAAATGTTCAGGGATTAGGCTGTTGACAGATAGCAAAGTAGAACATAATTTCTGAAGGATGGATTGCAGGTTCCACCCCGTGTTTTTGCATGTTACACGTGAGCTTATTTTGTGGTGAAATCATTATGGCTTTGTATAAAATCTAGGTCTGTACAGCAGCACATTATGTATAATATGCAAGCCCTTTTACTCTGCAGATATAAATAGACATATTTATGCACAGAGAATATGCATACTGTAATGTATTATACCTTCATCAATTTTCTACAAATGGCAGCAGTCATGCTTGCCTTATATCTGTGTGTTGGCTTTGGAGATGCTCCAGACAGGGTCTGTGGGGCAAGGGTCTGTTTCTGATACCGATAAGCCTGACTTTGCGTGGTAGTTGAGATGAGGTGTTGAAGCCATCCATCTAAATACACGTTGTAAGATTGTTTGCCTTTCAAGTTCGGAGGTAGTTATCTGTAAGTAATCACTCGGGATGAAATCTTGGCCCTTGGTCACTGTTTAATAAGACCATTATTAAGGCAGAGAGCCCCTTACTTTAATAGGGTTGAGACTCTTGTTCTGGGGTTAAGTAAAATGAATTTACCATCAGGAAGAAAGAAGTGGTAAGGAGCTGGTTGTTTAAAATGTCATTTTGTTAATATGAATGTGTTGGTAGCTGGTATGCTGCACTAAAATTAGATTGTATAAATAAGCAACCCTGCTCTCCTCAAAAGAAAGAGGATTGAGAACATAATATAAAATCCAGTTTAGCAAAAGAGTGTATGTTTAAATTCTCTTTTAATAGGTGCACTATAGAATGAGCGTCACACTAAAATCAGAAGTGATGGGCAGAGGGTTTCAGTGATGATATGAAAACTGCTTTGAATGTTTGAAATTGTATTGTTAAAATAAGTCTGTCATCTTCAGCCACACTTAAGACATGTCCTGAAAGGGCAAGTAGCTTTCAAGAAAGCCCCCCAAAAAGCAGTAAGTATTTTTATCAGCCTATCTTTTTTCCTTTCTACCTCTAAAAGTGGAGTTACAGATAAAGCTTAGCATGGTGACTGTGTCAGGGGACTGCCCGAGGAAGGCTTTAAATTTTACAGTTACATTATCTTTCTGGCTGTAGTTAAGATAAAGATCTAATATAAAATCACTTTGGTCTGTAATGCTTTCTCTAAATGAAGTGAAGGTGTTAACCTACTTGATTTGATACACTTTACCCCAGCTTATAAAGCTGGTAGGAAGGTGAGGTAAACTTTAATTAAAACTACAGCGCAGATGCCTTCTAGCAGTGTGCCCTGTACCTTCCTAGGACTGTACAGTAAGCAAAATAAAATGTACCTCGCAGTTGAGGCAGCAGGCTGGAGCCGTGTTCAGTGAAAGTAATTTAATTAGTGTTGATCATGACTCCAGATGATGGTGATTTGATAAGGAATAATTTAGTACTTAACAGCCTTTTACATGCACCAACTCCATGTGGGAAGGTAAAGCAAATTGCACAAAATGAATGTGCTGCTTTCACTTGTGCCTGTGCCAGTGAGCTGGAAAACTGCCTGTTAGCAGACGTTCAGGCTCTCAGCGCTGTGATGAAATACCCAGCCAGTTCTCCACACAGGGCTGTGGTGTGGGAGTCTCTGTACTCCCGTTATTTAAAAATAAATAAGGGAAGTAATTTTTCATAACAGATTAACTCCAAGGAAGTAGCAAAGTAAAAAAAAAAAGAAAAAAATTGAGCAGCATGTGGCCTTTGTGCAAGTATGTGATACTGGCTTTAAAAAAGAGTCTTGTTGCAGTTGTGTTTTAATTTCTTGATTCAAGTTAAAGAGATTGCCTACCTTAGCTTTGGAGCCAGTGTCCCAGAGTTGCGGGGCCCATCATATACATTAAGTGTATATCCATGCATTATTTGACCAGACATACAAAGGAGAGTCAGCAGTAAAAGTTCACTGGAAGCATCCTGAAACAAACTGCTGGATATCAGCCTGCTTTGTGATTGCTTTGGAAAGCTGACTGAGCTGCATTTTGCCATATTATTAAGCCTGAGGATCATTTTTATAGAAGTCCATGTGGGCTTTCTTTTAGTGCAAGTTGAGACGGTTTTATTCAGGAAGAATTCTTTTCTTCTTGTGATCACATTTTCCATCTCTGTTTCCTAAGTTGTCGTGCTGTGCATATGCATTTCTATATGTTTTATTGTCTGCTTCTCCTTTCTAATCTTTCCACATAAGTGGTATTGTCCACAAAATATAAGAGCTGAATAGGAGTTTTCTGCTAACTCTTGTGAGTTTTGTGAAAATACGTGTCAAAATGGAATAGTGTTATGTTGCAGATGACTCAACTGAAAGGCAGTAGTAGAAGCTGTCATGTAATAGGGTATGAGAGGACCTATTCGTGAAAGAGTTCTCTGAACATTGCCTAACCATGAGAAAACCATGGCAAAAGTCTGGAATCCAGACCTTACTCACAGATGCCAGAGTTTAGTGGTTCTGACGCTCACTTCTTAGATAGCATTTCATTTATCTCCCCACTGAACCCTGGCATGTGTATGCAGATGCATTAGTATCAGAAGATATGTAGTCTGTAACAAATCTTCTTTCCCGAGTTCAGGTGCAAGAGAAGGGGTAAGATGCTACTTGATGGTATATAAGGATAGCCTGGCTATTTGCTGAGATACCCTAACAGGAACTGCTGCATGTATGTGGATTTTTATGGAGACACAAGTGTCTATGTCAGACTGGAATGTGATGTTCATACTATGGTGTTTTGGTGACAACATCAAAGTGATAAAATTATCTCTGAATTCTAGGCATCTTGGAATTCAAAAATGCATTAACAACCTCATTTTATTTAAAACTTGAAAGGTGTGTTTTCAAGCTGTTACATACCTGTCCTTTTAGTCCTTTGTCCACCCAGCCACTTAGGTCTGTCGGCGTTAGGTGAACTTTGAATTTTCTTCCGCTTTAATTTTGGTTAAGATTGGATATGAAATAAGAAAGTTGTCTGGTGTAAACTAATTTGCTGGTTAACCTTGCCTTTACCTTTGACCTTTCCCTTAGTACAGACCAACTTGTGCTTCTAATTAATGCTGCATTTCTGTCACACCCCCTCTGGGTTTTTTTTTAGCTTTTGAAAAGTATGACTTTTTTTTTTTTTTTGTTTGTGTCTATATCACATCTACTATTGAATTTCATCAGGCCAGGATTTTATCTTATTTATTTTTAAGAAAAATTACTTAAACAATTTATTCTGATTTTTTATTATGTTATTTATAATTAAAAGTGCATATAATCATCCAGTTTCAAGGGTTTCACTGCAAATTTTCAAGCATTCTGTGGGACGAAAACATTACTGATCATACACTTGAGGCTGATATATATTAAATTTTTTTTGGAGTCGTTTGTGTGACGCTCTTTGAAGTGGACTACTATTGCATTTATGGCTAAAAGCAACCTCTGATATTACTTAGAAACATTTGGTGCCTGGGAAGTATTTTGCCTCTAACAACATTTACAGTAGTTAAGCCAAATATAAGTGGGCTGTTATTTTCCTGCTAATGAGATGGGATGCTGGCCATCATTCTATTAAACAATAGAAGTGATAATAGCCAATGTGAAGGATCTCTGGTGTCTATTTTTCAGTTGACACTCAAAGAAATATTTGAAATGTTTATTTCCTATATTGTTTTTATTATTGCAATTGTTTAATTAATCGTGTGTTTAATTAGCAGCGTTGAGCTTATTTGGGAAAGCTAATTGTTGATATTGTACTTGGGTTTTAATTGCATTCTCCTTCTCTTTCTAGTGGCTTTTCATGGTCTCCCTGTGAAAATCAAGAAGGAACCCCATAGCCCATGTTCAGAACTTGGCTCCGCTTGCAGTCAAGAGCAACCATTCAAGTTCAGTTATGGGGAAAAGTGCCTGTACAATGTCAGGTAAAGTAATTAGGAGCATATTTGCAGTGAGAACTGCTGGCTTAAATGAGGACTGATGAAAGAGTAATAAAACCATAATAGAGATCTTAGAAAAGTTACCTCTTCAGCAGATAGGAGACTGATGAGATAATGCATTTAGCTGATGAACACTGATGGATTTGTTTACAGTTGTGTCAAACACTTACATAATAATTTTAAAGCAGTGTTTTTCATCAAAATGCACATCCTCCATTCCTCCTCCATGGGAGCTAGCCAGAGTTTAAAAACCCAGGCTACAACATGAAATAGAAGAAAGGAGTATCTTGTTTTCTGGGAGCTGTGTTCAAAGTACTTTCAAAATGCATTATGTGCATTAGGAAAGAAAGATCTGTGTAAGAGGCAAGGGATTGGCAGGTCTGAGCAACACATTAGGTATTTGACAAATTGTGCAGATGGCATATGTGTATATTCCTGGGTGATTACCTTTTAAAACAGTGTTTCATTAGTTGCATTCACAAGCAAGTTGTCTTTTTTTATAGGCATAGATAATAAAAGCTTTATTTATTTGTGGGTGGTGGAGGGGCTTGATACCTCTTCATTCCTTATTGACTTTCTTTTGGTTGCATTTACATGTCACTCCCTCCTTTAGTGTCAGCAGTGAAGGATTTCTTATTGACATTCCAGTCTATTTTAGAATCTTTCATCTAGCTTTGATTCTCATCAGTGTAGTATGAAAACTGTTAGCACTTAAAGCATTGTAACATTTAACTTTATGGATATGAATGGGGGTAGAAAAAGGAAAAGACTGGCACTTTTGCCAGTTATAAGGAGTGATTTTGGTTTCAAAAATCAAATGAATGCATTGATGGATTTGATGGGTGCTAAGGAACCTGATGTAGAAAAGCACGCAAGCTTACTATGTGCTTACTATATTCCTAATGTCTGCATTTCTGCTGGTTAGAAACAGGGATGATCAAAGTGTTCTCAAGTCCTTTCCTGATGTGAGACACCCTTGAAAATAGCATCTATGTATTTTTAGGACCAGCAGTTTATTTTTGAGAGAGAGAGGGGTAAAAAAACCTGTCGAGAGAGGCTGCTGACATCCTAGTATGGGTAGCTAAGCCAGCATACCATTGTTTTTCTGGGTCAGATCACTTCCCTCTGGCTGTATTGTTTTACTGTCTCACTTTGTGGTTTGTGCAAAAGAAAAAAAGCCTTGACAGGCACTGTCAGCTCTTTATGCTCTAGTCCAGGTGCTTCTACTTTTATGTATTTTGTATACCTCTTGTTAGAATGTGACTGTAAGACTGAGTCCTTTAAAAATACATTTCTGTGTCTCAGAGAAGCAAATGCTGTTCTGAATCACTTGCCTCTAATTTGACTTCTTCATTGCTCTTCTTAGTATAAAGTTGAGAATTCTTCTGCCCCAAAGTGGTTCATAAGTTAACTATAATCAAGAGCTTCTAAATGGGGCACTTGTGGTGTATTTTCTTTTTTCTGGATGTAGATGCTATGGTTTTGGTTTTTCTTCTTTCTTTGGAAAAAATAACCTACCTTGCTTTTCCCTTTCCTTACTAATAGTGCCTATGATCAGAAACCACAAGTGGGAATGAGGCCCTCCAACCCACCGACGCCATCCAGCACTCCCGTGTCGCCGCTGCACCATGCCTCCCCAAACTCCGCTCAGACTCCTAAACCTGACCGCGTTTTCCCTACCCACCTCCCTCCATCCCAGTCCATTCCAGACAACAGCTTCCCTATGGATCACAGGTAAAACACAAAACATGGCAAGGACCCATGCAGAAGGTGTTCAGTTGTGGCTCTTATATAGGGTAGTACTGGCTTCCTGCCCACAACTCTTCTCTTTTAGGCTGGGGTATCGAGGTGCAAACCAGCAAGGTTGGTAGTGTCAGAAATGTGTGTGCTTCTGAAAGGCTGCACCCAGCTTGGTGCACTAGTGTATGAGTTCATACTGGCAGTGACAGAATTTAAATTACACGTTGCTTCTGTCTTGTGAGGGTGATTGCAGTATGCTGGATAATCTCATCTAGCCTCCCTTTCCCACGAAAGGTTGGACACAATGGTCTTTCAAGGTCCCTTCCAACCTGGGCTCTTCTGCAGCTCTGTGATTCACTTGAGGCTAGAAAGCCATTCAAGGTGATGAAGTCACTAGCAAGCATGTTCGTAACTATAAATATCTGGCCTCTCACTAAGCAGTTCACCTATCTAAGGGATAAGTGTCCATGTTACAGTGTTCCTGCTTCAGAATATTCTTTAGAAGGGTGGATCATTTTTCCAAGCCCTTCTGTAATGTAGCGTTTCAAAAAAAGATGCCAACATAAACCGTGCTTAAATAACATTAGTCTGAGTAAAAGCCACAAGAGTTAGAGACTAGAATTAAAGCTTAAACTGTCCTTAAGTCACCCTGTTTTGTTTTGATATGTTAGAAATCCCCAGACAACTGTCTTAGCTCAGTTTTGCAACAGATATGTTCAGTGGATTCCCCTGTTTTTTTAATCCAAGCACTTGTTTGTGGAATTTTATTTACCCTAGCCTTTATTGCATGAACCTGTTTTTGTATGCTGAGTTTTGATTGCTCTTGAACATTTAAAATTCCAATGGTGTGTAAAGAGATATATGTTCAGAAACTTGTTTTACCTCTTAACCATTATCAAATTAAGAAAGACCTGAAAAGAAAAACAGTTGTTGGGAGTGTGATTTGCATGTTTCTGCTCTAATAATGGCTGTTACCTCCAGGGATTTGTGCAGATCACTTTTGAAGGAGGTTGCTAACGTTAATATTGCTGTTTTGTGTTCTGCTGAGATAGCTTTAAATACCACCAAGGTTCTCTACAAGCCCTTCTGGCCATCAAGAAACACTGAATTGGCCCCTTCACCTGTCATAGGCCCCATCTCCTCCCCAGCTGTGGACTGTGGTCTAGCCACAAAGGCCCCCAGTGAAGCCAGGCAGTAGTTTAGATTACAGGAGGGTGGATAAATGTGTTCCCGTATATACACCAAAGTCAAGCTGCCAGGAGACTGAAATCAGCAGAAACTAAATGGAGAGAACAGTAGTAAGATTTTTCAGATGAAAAAAATAAAATTGTTATTAAGCTACTTGTAAATAGAGTACTGAACTTGTATGTCAGCCCTAACTTCAGTATTTATAGACATTTGCATACATCCTAGTATAGTTTCTGTACCCACAACCCTTGTTCTGTGCAAGCTTTGTAGGCTCTTTACATAATTTCTGCTCCCTCCCCATCTCTGATATCCATGTTCTTTAGGGCATTTTGCACTAATGCTTCCCTTCTATTATAGAACATCATGTGTTCTAGGAAAGTCCAAAATAGCTGACTCAAGGAAGAAAAAAATTCTCATTTTTCTCCATTTTTAAAGAAAGGTGGAATTGTAGTGGGAGATATTTTCACCATTTTTTTATTTATTCTGAATCTTGTATATGAAGCAAAGGTGTACTTCATATTTTTGTGAAATTCAAATTTGCGTGATTTACAAGGTGAGATACTACTATAATGACTGTATTCAGAAAATGTCATTTAAACAAATGACCTGCCTATGTGAGTTCATCTATGCATCTATAACTCAAGGCACAGTGTTTTTGGAACATGCATTGGTGGTACAGGACAGCATTAGTATCTAGTACATATATCTTCGTACAGGGCATGAGTATATGAACGATAAGTGGTCCTAACAAGTACCAACAGGAAACAAATCCACTTGTATAAACAAATGGCCTGATTCCATACAAAGCTTCCAGTACAACAAGTATTATTAACTTCCTTTGAGGCTTTGTGAGTGAGCCTGTTTCTTATTTTATCTTCAAGTTGCAATTTTCTGATTCACTCCTTGACAGTTCTTAATGATAATTTCTGCTTCTTTTTTTGGCTAATGAAAAAAGGAAAAAAAGGAAATGAATGCAGTGCCAGTCAGCCTAACTGTTTCATAATACATTTGAGTTTCTAAGTTTATTTTCTGCAGGTGTAGGTGGAATTGCAAACCCCAGTGTTACAGCGCAGTACTCTTTCTACTGCAAAAATTATAGTATTTACAGCAGCATTGGAAAAATTCATTTTGTCTCCACTACTGCATGGTAATAGTTTCTATCTCTGTAGTTTCCACAGTATTTATAATTAAACTCTGATAGTAAATATTTGTCAAAACAAGTTACAGCAGTATTATGACAGATGGTAATAGAGTTTAAATTGTTGTAGAAATATGTACTACCTATGAGTTGTAGTCAAGGGTTTTATTGCTTGTGCAATCAAACTCCTGCATTGTACTTCACTCACACAGTTTTCTCCAAAAGAAAGTCTTTTGCATGTGTGAACCAAAGCTGGTTCAGATCCGAAGTACAGAAAGCTCAGGAATGATTAGGTCTCCATTTTTCTGTGTGTGTGACAGTAAGAAGCTTCCAAAGAAAGGCACAAGTTTTTTGTTTTTTTTTTTTGTTTTTTTAAGCATCTTGTTTGTAATAAATGATAGCATGACTAGTAAGCAGTTTGTTGCAAGAACATTGCATTTACTGTTGGTTGGTGTGGACACAATATTACTGCTGTGGTGATTACTACTGTGGTGATCTGCAGGAGATAACTGGGAGACATCATGCAGTTCATCAGGGCCCGTCGTGTTGTGTTGTTCTACTCCTCCTGGTTAGGTTGGACCGTTCTGTCCCCCTTTTGTTATACTGGTTCTGCCCTGATTCTCCCTCCTTTCCCCGTTATGTGTCTGTCGTCCCGGTTTCCCTGACAACCCGTATATCCATTTGCACCCCTCCCCGGTTACCCCAGTAGCCCAGGGCATCTTTTCCTCAACCCCACCCCGGTGCCTGCCAGTCACCACCTTTTCCATCCAGAACCTTCTGTCCTGGGCACGAGGTGATTGGCTTAGGGACTGGGGCCCCTCCTCAAAGTTGTTTTAATTCGTTCTCTATGTGTGTCAATCCAGTGTACCCCGCTCCCCCCTGGATTCCCATTTGCCGCTGGTTTGGTTCCACCCCTACCCCCCTTACCCCTTATAATCGCGTGTATCCCGCCCCCCCAGCCATCTCCGGTCGGCTGCTCCCCTGTGCTGAAGTATCATTAAAACCTGGGCTTGCCCCGGTCAGAGATCGCTCTCTCCTTCCCGTCCCCCGCAGCCTGTTCTCGGTTCCGTCGCCCCTGGCAGCGCCGCCAGCCCCAGCGCTGCGCGCCTGCCTGAGGCGCTGGCCCGAGCCCCGCTACGGGACAGGCGCTGCTTGGGGTTGCTGGCCAGCCTGGGCGATTCTAGAGAGCCACAACCCGCTGCAAGGGCCCAGTGGGAAAAAAGCATCCTGGTATTTTTCTGTATGATTCTGAACCTGCAGATGTCAAAGTAATTACATTCAGGCTTTTTAGTTCAGGTAGATAGGTTTTATGGAAGAGAAAACAAGCATGGGCTCTTGAGGGTAGCATTTCATGTAAAACAAGATAATTTGAAATGAAATTCTCTTCTTTTTTTGCCTACTGAAGAGCATTTGGGAATACCGAAATGGCAGTGTGGCTTGTACATACTACAACACATGTAGAAATGACTAAGGGGAAAAGTTAAAGCAGGAGGGTAATTAATTGCATAGCAAAAATTTGCACCCTCTCCTTTTAGTGACATTCCCTCCTGTTGCAGCTGGAGTGCAGTGCCTTCCTTGTGAATCGATCTCTCATGACACTACCCCTGAGAGAGCAGAACAGTGGACTTTTACCCTGGAAAGTTTCCAAATGTTCGAGCAGACAATACTCCATAAAAAAGTGTTTATTGTGGTCAGAATGATTTCTGTGCAACAGTAAGATGGGTAAGAGTATATTAGAGTAGGAGCAAGATGTTGCTAACATTTGTGAAAGAGCAGAGGCCTCTAACTATGCCTCCTTCATGTCACTGTGGTAGAATGTCAGTCTTTCCACTGTCTTGGAGCTGGTGCATTTCCTGTTTTCCTCTTCTGTTGAGGGAAGGTATTGAAAGCACAGAGGATGTGGTGGGGACAGGTCTTAGAGCTGGTATTAATAGGTGGGATTTTTGTTTCTCTGTTTGCTGCTGTTGTACAGTGACAGTGATCCTGATGGGAGCACTTGGCATAATCATAAGCAGAATGTTCATTTTTGAGAAAGTGATACAGCCACTAATAGTGACTTCTGAAGATCTTTGGGAAATGGAACGTAGCTAGAGTCCTTTACATGATCTCTCTAATTTGTGTTCTAGATTTCGCCGTCAGCTCTCTGAACCTTGCAATTCTTTCCCACCTTTGCCTGCAATGCCAAGGGAAGGACGTCCAATATATCAGCGCCAGATGTCTGAACCAAACATCCCTTTCCCACCTCAAGGTTTTAAGCAGGAGTACCATGATCCAGTTTATGAACACAACGCTATGGTTGGCAGTGCAGCCAGTCAAAATTTTCCCCCTCCTCTGATGATTAAACAGGAACCTAGGGATTTTGCATATGATTCAGGTAGGTGAGATTCTCCTTTCATTCTGCACAGCAGAACAATATTTTACCCCAAGCCAGTGCTATTGATGTTTTGATTGTATGAATTGAAACTTGCTCTTTTGCACTTATATCTCACAAATTATGTCTGAGACAGCTTAAAAGTATTAAGATTGCTACGTAATATAGTGTGACTCATGCCACCATTTCTTGCTCTTTAAAAGTTTTCATTTTCTAGAAATCTCTGTCCAGAAACATTAAAGAAGTCGAGGAAGAAAGTAATGGGTGCAAATTTGCTTTGTTAAGAGGGAACTTGTTCTGTACTATCTCATCTTTGACCTCTGAATTTGTGTGTTCCATTTTATGAGTTCTTCCATTTGTGTGCCAGAAATAGAGAACTCTTTCTCCTCTTGCTTGCATTACTTTAAATCAGGAGTAACTCCACTGAAGTGGGGTTTATACAGCTATAAAACCGATGAGGGAGAAGAATCGGCCAAATTGGTGTCAGCTTCTCAGTTTGTGCATACTGCTGTGTTTTGTGGAGGTACATAATCTGAGATGCCAGGTTGCTGATGTAGAGAATACACTGTTGCTATTAATAATGTTTATTATGATTGTGGTTATAGGGCAACTGGAATGGAACCTTATTGCTCTACAGACAGTACGAAACAAAGGAGGTGGTGGCAGAATCTGCTCTCAATAGCTTCTGATCAAAATAAAAAAGATAAGCAATAGGAAGGATAGAAAAATCAAGGGAATAACACTGTAAATGTTTGACAAAATTTCAACATAATATTTATATTATACTTGGGAAAAGAAGGAGAAAATTATGAAGTTAAAAAAGAAATTATGTAAGGAGTACCAAGTAACAAGGTGAAGGAAGCTACAAAGAAGAAAGCTGGAAAGGTGGTATGAAAAGAAGATGAGATTAAAACATGAAGAATGCTCTAGGTGGGGTTTAACAGCTGATTGGTATGGAGCCAAGATAATGCAGTCAAAATGTTGTTCAGTTTTAGTGTAAGTGATTTCTGCAGCTCCTCTTCAGTGTCTGCCTCGGTCCTGCTTTGTGCATGCCACACTGTTGAGAGGGAGGGACTTCAGCGTGTCCCAGCTGTGCTTCTGGAGGAGGGTACATACACATCCATGCTGACTTGGGCAGGGGGAATGGATGGCTCTGTCTGACTTCTGACTTTTGGCTCTGTCTGGACTCCCCCTTCTTCTTGATGCTGCTGTACTCCCAGGGCTTTCCTTCTGGTTCAGTCTCTGGCTAGATGCTTTTGCAGTTTATTTTCCAAAGGCTGTATGACAGCTGAGTTGAAGTGTGCTTTGAAATTTCAGCTTATGAAAGACTATCTTGCAATTTGATATAGTGTAGAATAGTATTTTTATTTTCTCTCTGTAACTAACTTAACACTGTCTATTTGGTGGGGTGTTTTGTGGTTTCATTAATGTAAAGTGCTTGTTGTAGAGTTGATCTTGATATTAGAATGGGGGAATCTGGAAAGTTTTCGTTTCTTATTCTTAACAAGCAAAAAACCAATCGTTAGGAAAATTTGAGTTAGCCCTTAACAGGGAGGGGACCAGGGGTGAAATATTTCTCCAAGCTGAAATACAAGACAAGATGAAAGTGAAATAGAATTACAAGTATCAGATCCAGAACTCAACCCATTCATTGATGAGGGTTCTGAGATCTGTGGCTTTGTGGAGTTATGTATCTCTGGTCCTAGAGCATATGGGAGAGACTGTGTAGTTCATGTGGCAGTGGATAATAAATGGGGGACTGCAGCTTCAGGCACTGCCAGTCCCTTGGAACCTTCACAAGCACTGTTATTCATCTTGCTAATTTAAAGATTAAAAAAGGCCCTTTTTTAAACATGCTTCTTATTTGCCTCAGAAGTGGGATCTCCTTATTGCATACTGTTGCTTTAAATCTGGACTGGCTACTAACATTCATCTTTCTTTGGAATATTCTGAATGGAAGAAAGCAGGAAATTTTATTCTGAAATGAAGATGTACAAACTTGTATCCAGTCTTGTCATGTCTATTTATTTTGAGCCAGCAAGAACAATATTCCACTTTATAATAATTATCTTTGAGCAAAATTGTTGCTTCTTTTGTAGATGAATGATTAGTTTTTAAACATGTAATAGCTGTGTAACCAGTGGTCATGAAAAATTAATCTGTTGGTATCAGGAAGTACTTTTATTGGCCTCAGAATCACTGCATTTAAGTTGACACATCTGTACGCTCCATAAATTGCAGTCAACAACTGTGGTCTGTTGATATTTTGTCTTGTTACCATCTGTTCTCCAGAAACCATCATTTTCCATCCTTGCTAAGAGTACATTAAATAACCCCTTAGGAAACATAATGTATTTGTCACTGAATCATTGATTTCATTTTTCACCTATGGATGTTCAGGGAAGGAGGAATGCCAGAGTAAAAAGTCTTTTTTTTCATTGTATTTTATTGCAGCTCAGATAAGAATATAGAAACGCATTTAAAAAGTTCATTGTAATGCACTGAGATGTTCCTTTTGGGATGTTTTTGAAAGGGACTCGTAAAAGTTCATTGCTTTTGTGCACTATTCTTTTATACTTTGTGGGAAGCTGATGAATGAAAAGCATTATTATAGAATGATTACAACTCTATTAAAACATGACATTAATTATGACATGGGAAATGGCAGATCAATTAGTTGTAATTGTAATTGCAGGTATGCAATTTCTACTGCAGAATAGAGATAATGGAGATGTTTGAGATAATGGAAAAAGAAAAATGTCAACAGAGTAGAGGCTCTTCCTTATCCATCCACGCTTCTAGAAGTCACAGTGCATCATATAGGTTCAATCAGACATTTTCTGTCATGGATTTTTTTTTTTTCCCATGTCTGACAGTCAGATGTATTTAGTACTTGATGGTAAATCTAGCAACTTTAGTCACAGAAGTGCAGCCAGGGACATACAGAGCTTTGAGATTTTGCATAATTCATTAATATACTCCAAAAGGCTTCCTAAGACCTTTGTTTACAAGGCCTAATAGTGGGTATTCCTGTACGGTTAGCACTGATAGAATTCAGTCATGTATTCAGGTACTTAAACAAAAAGACCGGCCTTGGTATAGTTTGTCTCTTCTGTGCTTTGTTTTTGAGCAGGACCTTCACAGGCTTAACCCTTCTTACATGGTGTAGTGTATTTGCAAATATAGTAAGGTATGATTCTAGCTGTGTGTGTATCAATTAATACTCAAAATCAAATTTTAAAGTGACATCTTAAGTTATTAAATCTTGTATTTGGGTTTGCCCAATTGCCCAGTATTTGGTTTTGCCCAATTGAAAATAATTATTTTGCAAAATTGAAATGGTTATTTTGGTTGAGAAATTTTTATAACCGTGTCTGTGGAAACTGAAATTCGTCACACAGTGGTAATGGAGATGAATAGAGGAGGAACTGCTGCTTGCATATACTACTTACTGATTGCCAGGAATTTTTCTGTTGAAATTCAGATAAATTCAGTACTTTCTGAACGTGTTACAGGCATTAGCAGGGCTGTTCTCACAGTTTCATTTCAGGGTAGCCTTACAATTAATACGCTTGAATGGACCTTAGAAAATTTGGATTCTCTCCCTGTCACTTCCGAGACACTAGTCACATCACTTAAAGAATGAACTCTCCAGACAGAATTATTAGCCTCCATGTCTTTCTTTCTGAGTTGCTCATCCCTTTAATTCCTGAAGCCTCACAAGTAAATACTTTGTGTTGGCAAGTGAGAATGGATGGGCAACTGCCCCTCTGGTAAGAGAAATGAATGGAGGCTGAGAGACAAATCAGATACATAAAACTGTTTGTCTTGGATACCCAGTTAGAACTGGGTGATTTTTAAAATAACATTGTGTACTACATATGTTCAAATCCTAGTTCCTAGAGACTTTCTAAGGGTCTCAGTATAAGCAGTATAAAAATACATAATACCAAAAATCTGGCAGAAGCAATGTGGCTACTCTGAAAAACCTTGTTGGAGCTGGAATGGCTTTACTGGGGCCTGAAGTTGACCATTCAGCTGTATTATCTTTTCTTTTCTTGAGAACTTCTGCCTCAGTTCATAGACAACTTCCATCCCCTGTAACAAATGAAGCAGGGGCTCCTCCTGCTAAGCTGTTTGCAGCATGGCTCTCCTTCCCACAAAGAGTTTTACCTGTGCTCTCAAGACAAGAGTGATGGAGAAAAGGCTGTATCATATTTGCAGCAAAGGATTTGTATAAAGTTTGTGCAGGAAGTTGGTAATTATGACATTTACCTAAGTTTGCTCTTACAGGAATAGGATGTTGGTAGCATTCTGCCATCCATGTTATAAATGTATTTACCTAATGATTTGAAACAGACTAAAATGCAAGAATCCTCTCAAATACCTGGTGAGGTATTTTTTGGAAAGCGAGTCAGTGGTTATTAAGGTGGAAAAAGACCCCTAGTAGCACATTCTTCCCTAGGCTCAGCCAAAGTATTCTTAAATTTGGGATTTTGCAGAATGGCGTAAGAGAAAGTGTTGAATTGAAATTTCAAGGGAAAAAAATATTTCTTCAGGTTATATTTATTTGCAGGTTGATTCCTCCCCCCCCCCCCCCCCCCCCCCGCCCCCAATTTCTTTTTTAAATGTTTTGTTATTCTATTGTACTTCTGAAGGCAAAATTTAGGTATTTGGAGATGCTAGTGTCAAGAGAAAAAGTCAGGCTGAAGCACTGCTGGTTTGCTTTTTTCCAGGATATTCTCTAGTGCTGCATTAAATGAGTTGACCAGTGCAGCATTTAATGAGGTACAAGTCATGGTGCTTCCACTACTGTTTTTAATTATATTGGCTAATTTTTGTACCGTGCTCTTAAAACATAAAGTTCTGTGTGATTGCTAAGTATTATTACTTCTATTTTTCCCCCTGGGAGATTATTTCACAGACAAATAGACTACACAGTAATAAATATTTCTTGTTCATAAAACTAAATTCTCTCTTTGATTGGTTGCATTCCCTTGCTCATAGCTACATCTCGTGGAAAACAATTTATTGGTATTAATGTACCACCTCTAAATCACTGTAGATGGATTGTGTGTGTGCTCTGTCAGTGTGACTCAAGATTTTGTATCTTGCTTCAAAAGTCTTCCAGCTGCTGAGTCTTTTCCTCAAATTGTCTCCAAATTTCCTTTTTTCTTTTTTTTCCCTTTTTTTAAATCAGGCTGTTTTGAACACATTTTTATAAAATGCTTTGTGAAACAAAACTGACTCCATACTTTTCCTGGGTATGGTGCTTAGTACACACATCTCAAAACTGCATCTCCTTATGGCCTTAAAGAAATTCTTATACACAAAAGTATAATTGTTCTCAATGAAAATCCAGATAGAATAAAGGCAGGAGGGGAGAAGGGGCAGGATTTTGCTCTTGAGTTAGGAAGTTTAAGAACTCTCTCCACCTCAATTTTCGTTTTGCAGTTTTCCCTGTGGTTTAAAATATTTCATCCTTGTGTTTTGGGAATTTTTCTTTGCTGTGTTGCTTCAGTGAATGAGTATGAATTTTGTTCAATAGTTAAGCTGCACTGGACTTTGTACTTGCTTTTAAAAGACAAATCTGCTGTCGGACTGTGTGGCGGCAGAAAATAAGAGCATCTGACAGGGAAACTTGGGAAACCTGGACTTCAGAAGTTTGCTGTGAAGGGCAGAAATTTAACTTTTCACTTGCTGTCAATCTAGCTCATTTCCTTTAATCACCATTTCTGTCTGAAATAAATCTGTAGTTAGAAATGATTTCATTTTGCAGTGTTACCTTTGTGAACAAAGGAAAGCCTGAATACCAAGTCAATGCAAGTATATAGGCAGGAGACCCTATATGTATTTTTGTTTTCAAGGCAGACAATACGATCTGAAAAATTGTCCTGCAGTCCCTGTTTTTCAAAGAAATGGATAAATATCCTCTAAATCTACAGTTACAGTAAGTGGCACTGGCTAATGATTTGATTTGAGGATTGAGAGCGCAGTCTGGATTTACTCTTTGTGCATTAAGGCAGGTCAAATGGACACAGGCTGCATTTTAAATCAGTAATGGAAGGCTGAAGCCTGCCTTAAACCAATCACATCAGCCTTGCTCAAGACCAATTGATCCCGAGAGACTGAGCCCTGTGAGCATAGCTTTTATATGAATGGACTCTGTGCAGCCTGAAGTTTCATTCATAAAATGGATGCTGAAGGGAAAAAAAAAAAAAAAGCCAACCCACACACGCCAAACCCTGGAATGTCCATTTATGCAGAGCTGAAGGGTGTAGTGTTCCCTCAGCTGCTGCTTTTGCCAGTTGCCTTAAAGTAATGATTAATGCTGCTTGGCCCTGCCTGCCTGCAACCTGACACCATTTATGGCCTTGGTGTGTTTCTAATGTATAGTGAATGAGAAGGCTACATTCTCAAATCAGAAACATAAACAGGAACTGGTTGGTCTGAATTCCATTCAAATATGTCACTTCAGCCGTGCAGTGTTTGTCCAACTCTGATTTTACAGGCAGGGAATGGGGCGGGGGAGAAAAAGCAGCACAGACATTTTTGCAGTAAGATTACCAACAAAAGGAGCGAGGGAGAGAGAAAATACGGCTGTCTTTTGTTGAATTCAAAGGAGAGCAATGTTTAAGACACATTTTACAGTTACTGAGGTTAATAAAAGCCAATACATGATTTTAAAGTATGCTCAAAAGATCGGCTCCATGTGGAATTTCAATTCAGAGCTGAATGTATGAGCCTTTGTTTTCCTGTTCTGCTGTACAAAAAGTTACACATCGCCTAGACAGGCTGTTGACATCTGGTCTCACAAAATGCATTGGATGTTGTCATAGATCTAAAAACCAAAGTTGTGGAAAGGAAGATGTTTGCTTAAGGTTTTTTCTGTATCTATGTAATATTTCCACTTAGACATGAGCCGGTGAGGCCAACCTAATTCTCTGACAAGTTTTTGTAAAATGAGGTGTAAGAAATTAAATTTTAACAATTTTAATCAGCTATTTTTAGAAGGAAGCGTATGTGTATCTATGAGTGCACATTCTTGTAAGTTGGTGTTTTTTTTCCTAGATTGCTGGCACAAAGACTGGTGACTGAGCAAATGCATAAAACCTTCCATTCTTAATGTTTTTAAGTTGCATAATGATTTGGAAAAAGATGTCTAATTTTAAAATTGATTTTTAGAGATTTTTTTTATTTGTTTTCACCCATGTAATTTCAGTGCACCTACATTTTTTCATGCTGAATCTGCTACTGAAAAAAATAATGCTGACTTCTGTATTGCCAGGACTTTGCCAGTTTGTAGGACTCTGTTCATTACATAGCTTGTGAGGGGATAAAGCTTTTAAAGGTGGTTGAACTAAAATTCAATCCACCAACATTTGAGTGGTGGGTCAATTGCTCAAGCAATTCTTGTAATTAGTTCCAGTATTTTTACCTGAATATCTCCTTTTGGGGGGATACGAGTTTGAATTTAAATGTGTTCTGCAGGTTTAAAAATCCAAAAGAATAATTTTTTACTTCCCCCTGCAACACACAAATCACGCATTTTTCTTAGTGACCCCTGGTGCTACCTGAGCGATTTGTTGTGATCTTGTTTGAAGAACTGCCATACTTACCTAAAAAGGTCCTTTTTTCTGGCGTTTTCACTATTATCTTCACCCTTGAGCTGGTCAGAACTTCTCAGTGATGTTGTAAACAGCTGCTTTCCACCAGGAGGCTGAATGTGTTTCAGTGGTGGATGAAGTGCTCCTTTGTAAACAGTTTGTCAGTGCTCTTGGAAATCCATGAACAGAAAAGTTATTTGCAGTGATATTGTGATGTTTTAAGTTTAATGCCAAAAGTATGATGTGTTCTAGTTTGAACATTTTATTTTTAAAAGGCTACTTTTGTCTCTGCACTTGGTAAAAATCTCTCCCAGTACACCAACCACCTGCTCATGTAGCAGAGAAGTGCTTGTACTGTGCAGGGGAAGCTCTGAAAGGCAGGGAAGGGATGGCTGGTGTGTTCACAGGGTCACACTGGCACATGGCAGTGACACCAGGTTTGTCCCAGCTACCCAGGGGACTTGTGCATGCCCTTCTGTACCCAGTAGCACAGTGGGAGAGAATCTGCATGTGCAGCATTTCTTGTCTATGGGAAGGCAAAGTGGCACATTTAAGTCTATCTGTAGACGCACAAACTCTGAATTAATGAAATAGGGGCCAAAACTCACATAATTACTATTCAGACCAAAAGGATAATTTAGAAGGACATGGTATAAGTGAAATTGCAAGGTTTCCAGTGGAAGACCCTTCAAAGTTTTCGGGAGCAGCTCCTTTTGAAACAGTTCCTTATGGAATCTGCTGTTAATATGCTATTACTTGGTAATAAATTGTAAGTGGAAAAGTGGGCACGAAAACAGCAAGAAGGTTGCAGTCTTAATGTCATTACTTGGTTTTAAACCTGTAGGGAAGTAGGCGTGTTTCACTATGAGTTTAGAGTTGGGTGAATTTGAGTGGCTTGTTAACAGGCTCCCTGACTAAGGCAGCTGCCTGCCAGTGCAGCGCAGCTTTCACCTGAGCTGCCGCATGGAGGGTGAGGCCAGGCAGGCAGTTCCCTTCTCCTCCCGCCCTGTTTCAGGTGGCCTGTGCCTTCCAAGGCTCCATCTCCACGTCTCTCCCTCTGCCCGTGCTCACGGGCATTGCCTCTGTGTGGCACTGTGCTTTGTCACCAGCACATGGGCTGTGCCCTGCGCCTCCAGATCTTCAGCTGATGTCGATAAAGCGAGCTGAAAAGTAATTCAGAAAGAATTTAAGAAAGAGTTAGAGTGTAACATAGCGACCTGCCCTTCAGTTAGGGAGGCTGTGTAAAGTCAGAAACAGGAACAGCTGAAGAATAAATCCTGGTTCAGGTTTCCAGTTCCTGCTTTGCTCTGCTTCATTCAGAAGAAGACAGTCAGTCACTTCATCCCATAGAATACAATCTTGTCATTTTATCCCTTTGCCTGCAGAAGCTCCATCTTCCCTGTGTCTACTCTGCCTAGGGACACAGGCTGAAATTCTGGTTTTTTTCTGTACCGGGTGGGATTGTGGGAACAATCCTTATCTCTGAAAAACAATCAGAAAAGAGGATTTAAGGATTCTTTATCTGCTCTGAGTTATACAGGGCTGAGACGACCTAACCCCTTAAATTCTGACATGATAATTAATATGAACTACCTTACCAAGGGACCACTCAAGTGTCTTACTTGATAATGAAACTTAGAATCTGTGCCCGCTAAGTTCATAGCAGATTTTTCTTGTCCTGAGAAAGTCTGTTTGGGCTTTTTCTGCTGGGATGTATTTTGAAGGAGGCGTAGCAGAGCTTATTTCCATTATTTTTCTCTGTGATGGTCCTGGATGAGAAGGCATTTTTGCAGTGTCTAGATTATGTGTACTTTTTAAAACAGCACCTATTGTTAAAAGAATGGTTTCATGGTCTAGGATATAAAACCATATTCATTGTTGTAAGATGATTGTTTCTGTTAATAAGAAGAGCAATTAAGAATGGCCCCTAAGTGTTCCAAAAGAATAATAAAAGAGAAGCAATTTTTTTTACATTTCCATATTTTTAGATAGTTTTTTGCTATGTTGTTTTTATTTTCTTTTAAGGGGCTCTGCTTTTCTTGAGCTGATGTAACCTTACAATGTGAATTATTTCATTAACAGTCTGAAATAAGCTTGTTGTTTGTCTAAATCCAGGCACATTTTTCTTCAAAGACCAAAACTTGTAAAAAGATGATAAATCAGTCATCTCTTGGATCTTGCCCTGGAAGTATTTCATGCCTGCTTCTGTCTTATTTGTTGTCTTGAAACAATGGTTTAAGAAGAAGGAAACATATAATTGCTCTGTAATTTCTGCACTAAAATGTTTTCTTTTGAAGTAGCTCCGCTTAGCATGTAAAAATACTTCTGGGTCTTAGTCAAGCATTTAGTACAATTTAAAACTGCAATACTAAATTTCATTGGTTGGACTTTTTATTAGATAAGGTAGAAATGAAAGCAGCAGGCAATTTAATTAGCAGTAATTTTTCTGGGCAAGTCATTACTTTGATGAACTTCAGAGCAATGTTTATGGCTCCTAATTAACCATGTTAGTCATTTGATTGAATAATCACTTTGGAAATGTTTCTACAATTTGATTAGAGTCTGACCCACTCTGATAGTCATAAATTAACTGATAGCACTTTAGGATAACAAGACTCTAGTTACTTTACGAGAAATAAACTCTTCGTTGCTGTATTTTTTTGGTCCTCTGTGGACTGTTAAAGCACAAGCTAACCAGAAGATTAAGTAATGTTGGTACAAATAATGCTTGCCTTAAAGAGACTCCAGATGTTAATTATAATTGACTTAGGAGCATGGGAGATGAAACCCCAACTTGGCTAAGAAGACAACTTTGTGGATGCATGCATAATTCTTTATTCAGTATACTCTGCTCTATCACTTTGCAGGAGCGGAGTTCATGAGTCAAAAAGGGCTTTGCTGCCAATACTAGAGAAGCTTTACCTAAAATAGAAAATAGCATCTGTTTCAGTTCTACAGCTTCCTCTTTTTTACGTAGATTTTTCCATTCTCCTTAGAATCCAATCTACTTGCTAACATGAATGATTCCTTGCAGGTGAAGCACTGCTTGTAGCCTTGACTTCTAGCCTGCAGAGCTATACTTGACTGGGGTGATCACTGAGTCACCGATTCCTGTGGTTGCTCAGAATAGCTCCCTGAGACATTAGAGATTCTCTAGGCCTTAGGAGGCAGGCACCCAGTGTTTTATTGAGAAAGGAGGTAATGAATAGTTTGGCACACATGTACAAGAGGGACCGTGGACTGTTAGAGGAAACTTATTATTATTATTGCCCTGTGTTTCACTTGTTTGTGAAGTCAGTGTAAAACCTCATTTTCTTATCCTGCCAAATCTTTGATACTCATCACTAGTCAGTGAACAGTGAAATTTGGAATCACAGTCTGAAAGAGTCTGTAGGCGGTGTTGGAAAAATAATGTCTGCTCTTTCGACCTCTGTTTGCATCTCTTAAAGAGTTACAAGTTACTGGTAACAGATTGCATAGCTTAGGGTAGGAGTTCATCGCAAGATCAAATAGACTTTGTTGAGCAAGACTTTTGATATCCAAGAAGTAGGTTAAACATGGTCTAGAAGGGCAAACATTTACGGTGTGTTTCTGTTTGCAAGTCCCTGTGCACAGGATGTGACTACTTGGGGACAGTGCAAGACACGGGGAAGAAAAGGAGAGACGTTTAAAGAACACGTTTTTCATTAGTTCTGTTTGGCTTTTCTCATTCTTCCTGCAGATTTGAGTATAGGTGGAGAATAGCAAATAAATATCTGTATTATTTAAAATATGCACTGTATTTTTTTGAAGGTGTCATTTTTGTTTTAAACACATAGAAGTGGAGAGTGATATAGATAGACCTAAATTTCTAGATAAAATGCTTAGCAACTTCAGAAAATTTCATTAACCCTTCAAGTCCTTAGCCAGAGTCTAAAAAGCATTATCCTACTCTAAATTCACTTCGACATTCCTTGTGTAAAATTAGTGTTTATAAGTGTGACTGGCAGTCTTTTCAGCACAATTGATTAAAAACCTTGGGTTGAATTTAGATACGAAGATAGATAAAAGGCACAGGGTTTAAAATATTCATGGTCACTGGTGCCAGTTTTTTGGTGAATGGTCCAAAGTGAATTGCCATGGGAGTCAGATTTTAGGAAAGTTGATTACAAGAGGTTTGGAGTTCAGGTGTCTATGGTAGGTGGGATCTGTGAGCCTCACTTCATGACTTTCTCCTTGGCCATGCGTGGTGTGTGCTGCTGTGAAATGCTGTGTGTTGGCAGGTTCCCTCTCACTATAAGTTGCATCCTTTTCTGTTACTGTTGGGCTTGCAGCTTGTCCCATTGATAACTGCACACTTTTAATTCCAGTCTTTTGACTTGCATTGTCATCTTCTCCTTTCAGAAGTGCCTAGCTGCCATTCCATTTACATGAGGCAAGAAGGCTTCCTGGCTCACCCAAACAGAACAGAAGTTAAGTTTTCTATTACGTATCACTTTTGTATGAGAGAAATGTAAAAAAAAAATTAAAAGCCTGGGGGTATCTGGGGCTCACTAGTTTAATTCTGGTTCTGGGAAGACTTGCATCATCCTTCTTTTCAGTGTTGAGTTTCTGATGCACTGAATTTTTTGTAGTTTCTTTATTAGTGCCATGGGTTGATCAGGATAGAAGCAATTGTATTATGAGCTTAACTCATTCTGCTTTTCAAGGCCTCTAGCAGTTGAAAGGAAGACACACTTAAAATTTTGTCTGTTTCACCCATTCTGCTCAAGTGATATTTTCCAGGCTGTTAGCATGACAGGCTCAGTTAACTGTGTTAAGTAATCCATTTTATACTTCAAATTCAAATTCAAAGTGAAGGTTTTGGGTTTTTCCTTTTGTTATTATTTTTGCAATGTTTTGATGCAATTTATGCCCAAATTGAGATGTACCAGAATTCCCAGTGATTTCAGTAGGATAGAACTTACATAATTGTCAAAATTAAGAATTCTGAGTAACAGAACTTCATATGTACTAGAAATAAGAAGTCCAACAGAACTAAGATGACTGTGAAAGAGAGATAATAGCCTCTACTGTCCTGTTTTAGTTTATTTGTCTTAGCAATATATTATTTTCTGCTTGTTTGTTTCGGGTTTATTTTTCTTCCGGTGGGCAAATTCCAGAAACATGAGGAATCTGGTTTTGAGATTGATGAGAATCCAGATAGATGTATGAATCAAAGTCTTCCAGGAAGACTTCATTTGCTAGTGTAAAGATAGAAGCAAAAAGATAACACATCTGGCTAAAATCCCATCTGCTTCTGGGATGAAATAAAGACAGAAAAAAAACAGGTAGTGTTTAAAAAGGAGGGTAAAACAGGAGATGGAAATTTCGAAGTCTTGTTATATGAAATTATATGTAGTATAGAAGTTTGGTAAGGGAGGTGAGAGACACCAGGAAAAATATAAACAAACTGCAGGGATAAGGGCAAAAGAGTTTTAGTTTTAATTATAGCACATATAGGGGAAAACCCATCTTATCCATGTTATGGTCTTGTAAGGAGTTGGAGGTGGCAGAATTTTCATGAATGACGTAAAAAAGCAGTGATGTTAGCTAAATATTTGGTTTGTGTATTTGGAAATCAATCAACATAATTTTACAGAATAAAGGTCATGTCAAATCTGATTCTGTTCTTTGGTGAAAATAAAAGTTTGATTGATAAAGATGCTTGTATCGTATAGTTTGACTTTTTATGGCATTCAATTTGCCTCTGCATTACATTCTGATTAAGAAGTTAGCACAAAGCAATATCAATAAAGTACACATTAAATACATTAAGACCTGGCCAACTGACAGATCTTAAAGAGGCTGTCACCAGGCAATCATCTCTGAATGGATTATAGTTCTGTAGGAATTGATATCAGGAGTGTTGCTATTCAATATTTTCAGTAAAGATATGGAACAAAGTTAATAGATAACTTCATGGCACAAAGATAGAGCAATAAATAACGGGCAGGACAGGGCAGTCACAAAGCAGTGTGAATTGTTTGGTTATCTGGGCACATTAAACAAAATGTTTTTTTAATGCATGAATGTAGACCAGGCCTGTGGAACAGGGAAACAATATATTGGAAAAAAGGATTTTGAGGTGGGCCTCCTCCTCAGCTTCACAGTGGGAAACCAGCCCAACCAAGCACTGTAACCTTAAGGCAAAATGCCTTCTGTGATGCTTAGGCAGTCAAAAGGAGGGTCAGAGGGCGGCAGGAGAGGAGGAGATGTTTTGTCTCAGTAGCACTGGTGAAACCGATACCCATATGCAGTACAGTTCTGGTTAGTCAGAACATGAGCATAATAGGAAAGAGCAGGAATGTGTACAGAATGGTGTGTTAGGAAGGCTGCTGGGTTGTAGACAGTGTCTTTTAATGACAAAATAAAATTTTACAAAATTATCTTAATTGGAAGGAACATCAAGAGCAGTGTGTGAGGGTGACCTGTGTGGGTGTGAGGAGGAAATGCTGAGTGGTACTTCTTTAGTCTTGCAGGCAGAAGATCTGCAGGAACTAATGGTTAAATGTCAAAGCCATGCTAGTTCAAACAGGAAACGAGCAAACATTTTGTAATAAATCATAGAGAAATATGGGTGCCTTTTCATTTTAGCAGGTGGAGATTAACAGTCTTTTGGGAATGCATATGTTAATTAAACACCCTTGTACTTAGGCCAAAATGTTGGGATTGGGCGGTGTCTAAAGGATGTGGGATACGAATCTGATTCCTGTATAACTTAGTGTTCCCTCTGGCATTAAGCCTGTGATTTGTTTTTTTTCTCCACGCATCTTTAAATAAGCACGTCTCTCCTTTCAACTTACAGGCTGTATGTATGAAAAAGGACCTAGGCAGTTTTATGATGACACTTGCGTTGTTCCAGAGAAGTTTGACGGTATGTATGACACATCTCTTTTTTCCTGTGCTGGGAGATGAAAAAGAGATGAGGGACTTTTCTCTGTTGCTGATCAAAAAAGCCCAGTAATGTTCCAATTTAGGATTCCTTAACACACCATTTGTGGTGCACCCAACCAAAGCTGACCTTTGTCTCTTGAAACCAAAGTCTCCTCTTCAAGAGGATGTCATTTGACTTTTGCCAGTGAAAGATGCTGCATCGAGAGTTGTGGCAAAGGAGCTCAGTTCTGTACTGTTGAGAAGTCATAAGAGGATTTCCATTGCACTGATGATCACATACTACTTGTTGTTTGAGATGTAATGAAAGCTGTACTTATAATTAACAAAACAGTGGAGAAAGCAGCAGCTTTGGTTTTACTGAGGATTAAGCCTCTTGTCTTGCTGTCTACAAAGTGATGAATAGTGGGAAGTGAGTATATAGGGCATTTTTTGTGTTTATGCCAATGTATTTGCACTAGGTTGAATGTACTAGTGGTTTATTTTTCAGTGGGATTGATAACAAATCAATGTCCTGTTCACAACACTACCAATTACAGCAGATTTTTTTAAGAGGAATTCTGAGGTCAATTAAAATGAATGGTCCAAATTATCCTCAGTTACTCTGACGTAAAAACAGTTTCCTGGTGTAACTCAGTTGATTTCAGATTTATTTCATTAGAAGCAAAGTAGATGGACACTGTATTTCTTGCCAGTGACTCTGTTAGTCTGCAACTTTGGGAAGGAATTTAGAGACCAATTACTTAAATTTGCTAGAATGGCATTATGTTAGTGGACACAGGCTAGTGTAGTGTTGTTAGTATAGCTTTTGTGTTAGTGGGTGTATGTCTGGCTTTATTTATTTCAGCAGGAAAGATTAGATATTTCCTGATAAACTTGTGAACAGATCTTTGACCACAGCTAAAAGTAGGGCTGTAGAATTGGTGTTTTTCTCCTACTTTATTTTGTTTGTTTTGTCCTGAGACTCACTTATGGATTACAAACTATTGCGTGTTTAGCAGCATTTGTTGTATTTGCTGAAAATCTGGAGACTCTGAAATGAAAGTAACCCAGAGAACTGCACATTCTTCTGAGTATCACATGTATTTTTATGTTCGTAAGAAATAGATAAAAGAGTTTTAGACAATATTAGACCTAACTGAAGGCTGCTCAATCCAGTATTGCATTGTCACTGCATTGACACAGTCACAGAGTATTTTATTGAAAGTCTACTTTATACTGTGGCTTTGTAATGTGAGTTTGTTTGGGTTTTTTTAACATTTTTGTAAAGCACATTGTGTCAGGTATTTTTTGTTCTCCAAAAATGATTGTGGATCTGATCTGAGAACCGGTGACAGATTTATATGTACATTTATGGGAATGGGATCAGACCCTGTACTACAAGAAGTTAAGACTCATTAACAGTAGCATTTGTCTATGTCTTCCTAAAAAAACCTTTTGGTTAATTTGGGTATTATACAGGAAAGGGAATGAAAATGAAAAAGAAATACAAGTACAGTAAAAGAATTAAATGTTAAGAAGTATTTTTGTGCCTGCAAAGCAAGCAGTCTGCTGCTAGTTTCTATGACTGCCCATTGAGAGAACACCTCGTACTCTAGAAGATTGAACTCTTGATGCAAATAGGTGTGTTTATGCTTGCAGCATGATGTTTTGAGGGAAAAATAGCAGATGTGTCATCATATTCTGGCCAGTAAAGGAAAAGTTGGATAAGCCCAGGACTAGCCATGATGTTTCAGAAGTAGATTCTCAGCTGCTTCATTTGAAATCAAAGATCAACACAAGGAAAGAATTTGATCCTGTGTAATACTGTGCTTGCTATTTGCACATTGCACAGCTATCATTACAAGGAAAAAACCTGTCCTTGAAAAAGAAGGACTGTCTGGACTGGAACTTGAACCTCACATAAACCAAAAAGCCTTGTGCTGATTTATTTGTTTTCCACAGCTATTGAGTCAATTTTCTTTCCTGATTACAAAAGGAAGTGCTCCGTTTTTAATACTATTATTCTGCCTTTCACTACGCAGAGCCATTCTGTAATGGCTGTCAGAGCATCCTAATGTTGTGGCTGAATTTAAATTCCTGACTTCCCTTATTAAACAGGTCACACTGTTTGTTGGAGGCTTTTGCTGTTCTGATAGTTGAAATGAGGAATTTACCAGTGTATCTAGGATTGCAGTCCTTGCGTGGATAAAAAAAAATAGTCTGCTTCAGCATCAGACCTTTCAGCTGTTGTTGTTTGCATGAGTTGTTCAGTATAAATATGAACTAAAAACAACAAAGACAGTATGGATGTAACAGGATGGTTTTCTCGTTGGCAATTTGTGGAACAGCTAGTAGAATGTTACTGATACTTTTAAAAATGTTTTTCTAGACTTAAAACTTTAGAAATATTAACTTAACTGCTTTTCAGAGGAAATACTAATTTAATATGTAGATATGAGAAAAGTAATTTTTGCTCATATGCAAGTCCAATATGCCACAGAGGAACTCGTGTATCTGCAGGATTTACAGGCCTATACATAAAGGACATGCTGTTTAAGTCCAAGTCAAATACTTTGTGAAAATTTCCTTAGAAGCATTTGCTTGCAAGAGAAGTTTCACTCAATAGGGTTTTGCACCTTTATGAAGCCTACATTACTTTACCTAAACTGGGGTCTGTGCAAAATACAGTACACAAACACAATTCTGCACATTTGAGAGCTGCTTCAAAAATAGTTTATGTGCTTTCAAAGAGAGGATATTACAAAATGGTTTGCAAGAGATTTGCTTTTATCAGACCTACATGGGGAGAGACTTAGCGAGACTTCCATAAATCATGAATGAATTTAAATGATTTTTAGTATATTAATATGTTATTGTAAGTCCCCAGCAAAGGGGCAAATGTTGCATTTGAGGGTGGCTGATTCTTCCCTTTGTTTTGTTACCCCTAATGCTTGCTTTTCCAACTTATCTGACAAACTGAGAGATGGTGTTCCCAGGCATTGCTCCTCTAACGTTGCTGCTGTTGTGTGCAGGAGATGTCAAGCAGGAGCCAGGCATGTACCGCGAGGGACCCACGTATCAGCGGCGAGGCTCGCTGCAGCTCTGGCAGTTCTTGGTAGCTCTTCTGGACGACCCATCAAACTCTCACTTCATAGCATGGACTGGCCGAGGCATGGAGTTCAAGCTGATTGAGCCAGAGGAGGTGAGTTAGACAGACAGCATGCCCTCACATCCACTGCCTCATCTTGCAAACTTAACTGTGCTCCTTTGGACTTAGGCCTTTTTTTCCTTCAGTATTTTGCTTCAGTAGTGCTTTAGAAGGGTGACAGAAAGGACTGGCAAGGGAAGTGCTTCAGTTAGGACAGAGGTATGGCTAAGCATAGATTTGACTCCTAGTCCCACAAAATAATAAAAATGTTGCGAGTACTAGAGTTAGTAAATAGTTTGCATTAATTGTGGGGTCTGCGTTTTTCAGAATCACTTTATGGATGTAACTGTATCCCGAAATCCCTTGAAAACTTGTCCCTTACTAGTCTTTGAACACCAAATATTAGATTCATTAGATTGAATAGCACAGATTAGATTGTTTAGCACAGGCTTAGATCCTAGGCTTGCAGATGCTCATGCACATGCATGCCTCTTCTGAACCATGGGGTAGATAAAATTACTTATATTCATGAACATTTGCTGAAGCGTGTCTTAGTTCACTTGTGTGATAAACAGGAATAAATTGAATGCTTTATTATGTAAACTGTTTTGGACTAGGTAATGTTATGTAACCTAGCCTCATTCTAAACTGTCACAGAAATTGTTGGAAGATCAGGTGTATGTGAGTTTTGTTGTAAAATTTAAGTGGAGGATTTAATTATGGTTGTCAAAAGGCAGTGTCATTCTGCTTTACTTTTCCTGCCCCTTGAATAGGGTTTTCCAATAGAGGGGACCACAGCAAATTTTCTGACAGGATGCCCTCTGAGTTAGAGCTGAGTGGGAAGGCTCAGGGGTGTATGGCTGCTTCTGCCTTCCACCAGCTATTTGTGCTGTTTGCCATCCATCTACCGGCATTAGGAGTCTGAAAGCTTTCTTGCATGTTACTTACATTGTCTGCTAACTGCTCTGTGGAGAAGCTGGAGCAGCTGAGGATGGTGTCAGGACTGATGTCCCTTTCCTTCCCGACATGGTCTGGCTGAGGAGCAGCTTGCTGCAAGGACCCCGGTGTTGGCTCTCATTTGTCTGAGCATCCCTGGCTCTTGTGACAGTCACCACAGCAGATCCTGGCGTTGTGTATCTGAGGATCTGAGCTCAGAACAGTCTTAGTCAATATGATACTGAAACTTTGCTGGCAAGCCTGCAGCCTTAGCAGGCTACATGGATTCCTTAGTTGTGTAACCTGTCCAAGAACAGAGTGAAATCTTTGGAAAGTTTTTTGTTTTGTTTTGGTGAATGATGAACATGATTTTTCCCCCCTACCCTAGTGTCATATTTTTTACTCCTTAGTTTTGTCTTGTCTTTGAGGTATGCCCAATTTTTTTAAAGATTGAAGCGTTTTATTGAGAAATGGTTTCCAGCAGATGGTGCAAAAACTTTATAAATTATATTAGCTAAGGAAAGGAAAGTAACAAACCCCTAGGTTTCCCTTATTGTGTAATTCCCTGAAGAATTGAATATTCTAATTTAACTTAAACAGATATCTGCATGTCTGGCTATGTAGAAGTTGCTTTGTGTTTTTGAGCAGCATTGCATCCAAGATCTGGAGGAGGCTTGAAGCTTGCCTCACTCTGTGTGTTCCTAGAAAAACAAAGGAGTTTAAGTTGTTTTCATATGAATGTCATGAATCTGACAGAAACAGTCAATTAAAATAAGAAAACCCTATGGGAAGTCACACAATTCTGTTGGTTGCCAAGTATAAATTGAAGGGAAATCAAAGAGCTTGTTGGTTCTGCTGTGCAAGCTAGGATGTCAGTGACATTACCTTTCCATCCATTCCTTACTGGAGGTTTATGCCCTCTTAGAGAATGACAACAAAAATGAATATGTATCAGCTCCTGGAATGCCATAGTTCATTCAGGAAGTAAGTACCTGTGAACTATGGAGCCTGAGAATTGGGCACAGGTCCATTTATGCAGGCTTGTCACAGGGACAACAACCTTCAGCAGGAAGGTAGGGTAGAAGAGTGGAATCCCTTCCACAGAGCAGGACTAGGTAAATGCTGTGCAGTTCAGGCATGGGAACTGGACCTGACTGCTTGTTTAGGAGTCTCAAAATACCACACCATGTAACATATTCTTCACCATTCTTTGTTGTTTATCTTTGCTGTGTATTTATATATTTTGCAAGCCTGTTATGTTGGGGACTTTTAGGACTCCGATTAATGCAGAAAAAAACCTTGGAAGGGATAAAAAAGGAGTGACGTGGTCATGTGTTACAAAAATGAATAGGTGAATCAAAGTTAGACATCTGGGCCAAATCTGCAGCTGGAATAAATGTACGTGATTGGAGGTGTGTTTCAGTACAGCTAAAATACAGCTGAAGTTAGCAGAACTGTGATAATTTACATAACCCTGAAAAGCTGCACCGCTGAAAGGAAATAATGCTTTCAAAAGAAATTTTAGAAATTATAGTCCAGGTGGACACCAAAATCATAGATTTTTCTTAGTGCTGCATGTTGTCATGGCTTGCATCAAAAAGCTCCAGACACCTATGGGAAGTTTTGCAGAGCAGTCTGCAGAGAAGCTGCTTGGCTACTCTGTCCTTTTTCCAGAGCTGTATGCATATGCACCTCTCAATCATTTTTATAAAATGTGCTTTAAAGAGTTCATCAGCTCTGCCTTTTTTCCCCTTAGGTGATATTACAGTCATTTTTACAGACAGTAATTGAAATGTCACCAATAGCCGATTAAATTTCAGGCGAGGAATAAGAAGTTAAGCTCTTTAAACAAAGGGTCGCTTTGTCCAAAACTATCTTTAGCAATAAAACAGGAAGCATAAAGTCAAGTAGAAAACATAAGTCAGAGCAGAAGGTATATTGTTCTCTATGGAATAGTTTCATGAGTTACTTGCAATTCACTTTTTATTGTTATTTTTAAAGGGAAATTATAGAGCTGAAACTACGAAATTTCTGTTCCATTCTTCATACCACCATATAGTTCTTCCAAGTGATTATTCTGCCTCCTCAGATAATTCTTTTTTTTTGCTGAAGTAATGTTTAAGGGAGTTGTCTTTTGACTTGTATCTCCTAATAATCGCAACACTGCTGTCATTCCAAGTACAGTCTGTATTAGTTCATGAACTAAGTATGTATGCATGTGTGTTTAAAATAACTTCCTTTTTTTTCTGACAGCAAGGAAAAGATAGGCATGGTATAATCATCCATAGTATCAAACTGAAAAAAGGTTTTGTAAAAGTGTTCGGGTAGAACTTGTTAAATGTTTTTATCCATCATCTCTTGGTATGGCTTTATTTTTTCATTGGTTTTCTTTATTACAAAGCAAAGAAAACCCTCACCCTCCACCACATTGTCCAGTAAGTCTGTTACAAGTTTAATGATGATGTAGATCCAATTAAAATTCATAGAAGTACATAAGAAATTCAGGTCATTGTAACCTTTTCCTATTTGTTGCACCTGCAGGGTTTTCCCTCCTGCATCCCCAAATAAAGTATCTGATGATAAGATCTGCTTGTTAAATGCATTTAACAAATCATTGCTAATCCATTTTTGTGGCAGGTGGCACGTCGCTGGGGGATTCAGAAAAACAGGCCAGCTATGAACTATGATAAACTTAGCCGATCGCTTCGCTATTATTATGAAAAGGGAATCATGCAAAAGGTGAGTGGCTAATTTTGTACTACATTTCACCAGAGTCTTGCATGTTAATCCATAGGTCAGTTTACAAGGAGTTCTTGTAATTGCGTGGCTTGGCTAGTTTTTTTCATCTGTTTAGGCAAACACTAAGCTTTTGGACCTACTAGGTGCAGCATATGCATTAAGATTTTTTTTTTCTATGTAAAAAACGTCTGTGGCTTTAGTTCACACAATGCATTTCATGATTATAAGGAAAGAAGTAACATTCAAAAATATCCAAAAGAGCTTCCTGGCAGCTGGAAAAGGCAAATGGTAGAGTACAGTATGATTAATGTTTTGCAGATCTAAATTATCTGCCCAGTGCTTGGGTACTTCAGTAAGTGCAAGATAGGGGAGAATAATTATGTCTATTAACATACCAAGTACTTTAATATTTTTACCAATAGTGTTGTAGTAATACTGGTTTTGAATGGATTTTAATATTTATAATAGACTGAATTAAGAGAAATATATAATAATAATTTATCCATTACCGGCTAGTCTTGCTGACAGTATTCAAGCCATCCTCCTACTGTGGCTTGCTGATTTTTAAATCTTGCTGTGTAGTACCATGTAGATTGACTGAGAAATCAATAGGAGAGGCTAGTCTGCTGTATCTAAAAAACTGGCAGGTGTGATCAAAGATCATAATAAACACCTTGGACTGCAAAACTTATTCCATGTCTTTTCACATTGGTCTTGTGATCAGTGATGATGAACATGTTTAAACTTGTCATATGCCAATTCCATGAATGGAAACAGTGCTCTTAGCTCAGGTTACTGGGCAACATTTCTGGTAGGATTTGTGAAGTCTGAAAAGTTCTCTTTCTTATATTATAGGATTGTTGTAGTGCACTCCTTTTTCACTACCAGTAGTCATCTGGGACAACAATCTGGGCTAGTATTGGCTTACAGTTCTTCAGTAGCTCAGCACCTCATTCATTTTTGTGTGTCATGTAACAGTGCACAGAGTCTTTGTAAAGTGGATTTGAGACTGGGTCTGATCAGGGAGAAGCAGAAGTGTTGGGTTTTGCTGACTGGTACTTCAGGCCAAGGAGTTCCTTGTTGCAGGTTACAGCTCAGCAGCATAGGCAACTGTGCTGCCAGCGCACTTCAAAGGCAGCAGAGGCAAAAAGAAAGTAGCAGAGTGAAGCAAGTTGAAAAGGTGGGGATAGAAATACCAGAAGACTGCTAATGCTGCACCAACCCACATAGCCATTTAACATGGGAAGCTTACAAGTGCTTTGGACAGCTAGCTTGCTACATCCTAAACTGCTACTTTATTATCTACAAGAATGGGTTTAACACACATTTTGAAAGCTAGCTTGTATGCTTTTTTTTCTGACATAGCAATGTTTCGGGGTTTTTCCTGGGATCACTCTATCTGGCCAGTTTGTGTATTTTAAAAACTATTGGGCATTGTAGATGCAATGCAGGTTTCTTTATGGCAAAGTTTGTATGCATATTTTCCCTCCTTTTTTTTAAATGAACAGTGACAGCAGGTTATGCAAAAGCCTGATTTCTGAATGCAATCTCTAGTCTATCAAACTTGCTGACATTAATTTGATTTTAAAAATTCTGCTGCAGATACAGTCCCTACCAAATTCTATTTGTAGAATTAATAAGCTGAAAGTTTAAGGAGGTGCTTCAAACTATTTTGCACCCATAAGAAGAGGGTTAAGTTTGCAACACTTTTTCCGTCTTCACTAACTCAGTTCATTGCTATGGTAGCTGGAGTTTCAAGAAGCAAAATATGATTTTAAAATATGATTTTATTTTAAAATCATTTTAATAAATTGTGAGCATGCAATCTAATGCATATTTTTAAGCACAATTTTTAAAATAAGCTACTTGAGAAGGCACTATATTGACTGCTGTTTGTTGCTTGTAATAAGGCAGCAATTTTATGTTGTTTTTATCATTCTCTAGCTTTTAGGTTATTGAAGCATAGACATTTAAGGCTGTTTCTGATTAAGGGAAAACTTTAGGATCTTTGGACAAATTGCCCCTCCATAAGCAAATCCAAATGTCCCAGCTTTGCATGAGCTATTGCTAAGTACATATTAGCCTACGTATTTGCTTACACTATCCCTGTACAATCAGCAGGCACTGTAACTAAAGTGCTTTCATACGTAAGCATGAATCAATCTGTGTAAAGTGAAATCCAGCTCTCTGCTGTGCAATGTGATTCTTTTTTCCACTTCACACACGGAGTGTGTAATTTTATTTTGCCACTGTAGTGACAATTTGTTTACATTTTCCAATAAGAACAGTTCCATTTGTGGTTAAGTATAGGAAACGATCACAAACAAATGTTTAGAAGCAGAATACTTATTTCATCTTCCAACAGGATGTCATGAGTGGCAAAATCAAGAGCATTTTGCAGTCTGCTTTGGCAGGTCCCACTTGTCTTTGCTAGGTTGTAACCTCACCAGTTCTGCTGTCACGTTATTAATTGTGTAACAAAGGTGAGTTCTTTGCAAGACTGTTGAACTTGGAGCTGCAAAACGCGAGGCCTTACGCTGCTGCTTTTTTTCCCCTTCTGTTGTCCTAAGGTGGCTGGAGAAAGATACGTCTACAAGTTTGTTTGTGACCCTGAAGCGCTTTTCTCCATGGCTTTTCCCGACAACCAGCGCCCCTTGCTGAAGACTGACATGGAGCGCCACATCAATGAGGAGGACACTGTGCCTCTGTCCCACTTCGACGAGAGCATGGTCTACATGCAGGATGGGGGCTGCTGCAACACCCACCCCTACAACGAAGGCTATGTCTATTAACAACAGTGACACTGAAGGGGTGTTTCCCCCTCCCTTAAGCTTCTCCTCTTTCCCAAGACCCAGAGGAAAGCTGAATCGACTTCAGTTTGTTTTTTAAATAGTACACTAAAAAGGGGCTTTTCCTGTTGCATTACTCCTATGGTCTGCCATGGACGGCGCACTTTATTTGAAAGGGGAGGGTTGGAACCTAAATGTTATTCTGTGTAAAAGGAGGAAAAGGGTGGGTTTGCTTTTTACTTAAGTTTGGGAAGGGAACATACAGGTTTTAAGTACAAAAAAAGTTATATCATGTCTGTTTTGTTTCATATCAGCCTAAGATATTGTACATTTTCTCTGGGTATCCGTAGTACAGTTAATTCTCATTGTACAAAATAACCACTTTCGATGATGATATCAGCACAGCATGCCTAGGGCATTTGTTTCTTGCCATTCCTAATTGTCTTTCTGCAGTAATAAAAGAGAAGCAAAGCATATACCACAGCATTTAATTTAGAAGTTTCCAGTGGCAGAACTTGTACCTTGCCTCTGTGAACAACCGGATAGTTTTCCTTTTTTTTCCTTTTTTTCTTTTCATTCTTTTACTATTTTTTTTCTTTTTTTGTATGTATGACTTAAAAAAATCCTATTTAATGACAGACTGGCCATAAGTACAGTGACCAAGCAGTGAAATCCCTGACTTCTGACTGCAAGCTGCATGCTGTATCTGGTGCCACATTGCTATACATATATGGCCCATGCTATGGCGCTGATTTTTCAAGATCCGTTTGAGGGTAGTAATTACATGGAGTAGGCTTTCTGATGATCATGTCAGCATTAAATACAGGATCGTGATCAGGAGGGAGAAAACATTTTGTATCCTTCCATTTCCTTTGGTACATAAATAAGTTATTTAATCAATAGGAATTAACTGTACTAAGTCACATATCTAATTATGCTGTTTAGACACAGCAAGCACTCCTTGAGAAAAATATCCAATACACTAAATAGGTACTTTAGTAATTTTTAGACACGGTACCCATTAATATGCATTTAAACCTTTTACTGCTGTGTTATGTTGATAACATATATAAATACTAGATAATGCTAATGCTTCTGCTGCTGTCTTTTTCTGTAATATTCTCTTTGATGCTGAATTTACTATGACCATTTATAAGCAATGCTGTAACTACAGGTAGCATTTCAGGACAAAATAGATGACTTGAACCATTTATTGCTTAGAAAATAGCTTACGCCATAGCTGTGCTATAAGCAGCTTTTATGCGCATCCACAAATGACTAGTAAGCTTCAGCTTGCTACGGAAAGCTCTGCAGAACCTTTTGTAATTTTCGGTGGAACAGAGATGAACTGTCAAAGAATACCATGAAGTTGCTGTATGATGTTGTAGTGCTGGCACTGGTGTTACCAATCAACTTGTTTTGGACACTAAATGTAAATGTGATTGGATATGCTCGGAAGACAATTTAAATTTTGAGGGGTTTTTTTGGTTGTTTTGTTATTTTTTCAAATTGTTTTATTTTTTGAGAGGGGTTACCTTGGACACAAACCACACATGCTATTCTGTTTGTAAAACAAAAAGCGGCAAAACCCCAAAAGTTTAAAATATTTATGAGCACCTTTTTTGAAATACAATAATTCATAAGTTGGAGGGGTGGAGAGGAAGCTAAGAATTGGATTTAATTTTTTGCCCAGTGAAATTTAAATAGTTGTTATATGAAGTACCTCGTTTTCCTAGATTGTCAAGAAGTGGGAGAAAAATAAATACATAACCATAAAAAGGCAAGAATAACTTTCATCATAATGGATGGATTTCAAAGACAGTCCTAGGTGGTGGGTTAATCTTCCATCCTTTGTCAGTTAAGACACTACTTAAGTTATGAATATTTTAATACACATTTAATCAAAGTAAAGAAGTAGTGGTCACTAGAAACCACAGGTGCATAAAAAGCATTTGGGCAGGTATTTAATTTACCCAGATCCATGAGACAACATATTTTATTATATATGCCTTAATATGCCAGCTAATTCTGTCATTCATAGGTCTTAATGGCACTTAAATACTTGGTGATCAACTGAGAAAAAGAAGTCTAAAATTGCAGAAGTAGCAAAAAGGAAAGGGAAAATGTTCAGTAATATTGTTTAAAAAAAATGTGGTTTCCATTGAAATAAGGTTCAAATGAAACATGCTTTGATGAAAAGTCCTTGGATTGGTTTTGGTTCTTTATGTCAGCACAGAGCGCCTCTTGGCTGTGGCAGGATGTGGGTATTTGGGAAAGGGGTTGGACAAAAAAAGGAAAAAAAAGATTTTAAAATTGCATCAAATGTGTAATATTTAAGAAGAAAAAATATATATATATCTGTATATGGTAGTGACTCACTGAACAAAACAAGCAGTCAGACCAACATTACATGATCTCTCAGCAGAAGACAAAAAGGTCTTTCACTGAACTGATTAACCCTTTTTAAAATGTACCTAAGAGGTTTATTTAAAGTCTATTTTTATTCCACTTTTTTGTTTGCTTGGGGTTGGGTTTTTTTTTTTTGTTTTGTTTTGTTTTGTTTGGGGGTTTTCAGGTAGAATAATAAATCTGGCAGCTGATTTCTGCAAGATTGTTGTGTATTGGATTCCTAACCATTTGGATTGGAGAGGCCCCTGCAGAAAGGTTACTCTTTTGGGAGAGGAGACGGTGGTCTGTCCCCAGTGCCTAGAATGGCTTGCTTCAAAGGGTAACAAAAAAAAAAAAAAAAAAAAAAAAAAGAAAGAAAGAAAAAAGAAAAAAAATAACAGGGAATAAACAGGTGGCGTATGTACAATTCATGTGCATGTGTATATGAGTTATAAGCAGGAGTTAAATTACCAAAGCATTATATTTGACTGACAAAAGGGAGTAGGATGGTCTGTGTATATTTTGGGATTGATTCCTACCAAGAGCACTTACACATTTTCAGAGGGCATTTTTTAATACCTTACTGGATTTGAATGTGGGATGTTTGGGCTGGGGTGAGAGGGCTGGGTTTTCCTTTGGTTGCTTTGGGGGTATTTTAGTTTTGTTTTCAAGCTGTACCACAAGTGGAGGGAATATACAGCTTTCACCTGTTTTTAGCTGGGGCTGTAATAGAATGAGCTTGTCTCTGTTTGCTGATCTGTCTTTGTGCTGGGCAGAGCAGTGGGGCAGACAGGGCAGAGCTCCTGTGAAGCGAAGTCAGGAGGCATCACTGGAAAGACCCAGCACTGTGGAACAGCTGAAGGCGCTCAGCTTTCAGGTGCCATCACAGATCACTTGCACCAACAGCTGAACACAGGTGAAGTTAGTGAAGGACTTGGCAGATTCCCTCAGAATCCATTTGAGAGAGTTAACATTACAAGTTTAAGACAGTTTCTTTTTCTTTAGGGATGTGACTTCCATGGCAAAGAGTCCGCCCTTTTCTCTCCAAGATTACACCAGTCTAACTTTCTTACCTTAACAACTTTAACATTACATTCACTGAAAGAGCAAATTTTATCTGCTTCTTAGACCAAATCTGCTTGCTGTCCTGACCATGGTCTGGTGAGGTTACCAGGGGGAACAAGGGTACATAAATGGTTTTCTCCAGAAGTTTCCCTGGAAAGAGGCCTTTACTCAGAATCTTTTCATCTTTGGGATTCTCTGCAACACGGGACTATTCCCCAGGGATTAATGCTTTGAGTTTTATTGCCCTTGACATCTGACTGGGTAGGGCTTCAAGTCCATTTTCACAGGACAGTATCATCTATTAAATATTTTTGCCTTCTTTGTGGTTTTTTTGTTTGGTTGGTTTTTAATAGCAGGAAACAGATCAATGTGTACAAAAGGTATTATGAGGAAATCTGTGAGTTGTTAATGGCTCTACTTTCTCCTCTGAAGAGCATTAGCTTCAGTTCATGTATTACAGGTAATAGCACCCATAAACAGCCCTATTCAGTGCTCACATTAATAGTACTAAGGACTTTCCTAAATAGTCTCCTTCAAAGATTGTTTTTGGGGTTACTTAATTAATATGCTATCTTATACTCTAAGAATCATCACTTTAGAATGTTCCTCTAACATAAGAGCCTATGAAATTAATTTCTCAGTTCTCTGTTTATCTGAGGGTTTTTCTGTTGTGTGTTTGAGTTTTTGGTTGATTTTTTGTGGTGTTTTGTTTTGTTTTTTGGTTGTGGTTTGTTTTTTGGTTTTTTTCTGATTTTGTTGGTTTGCTTTGATTTTATATCTGAGACTATTCTGCTTGGAAAGGAGGTAGCAGCTGAGAGCAGGTGCCTCTGCATCAGAAGCCCCAGTTCAAAGTCCACTGCGTTTTGCTAAGCTACCAGGCTGAGAACTAGAGTGTCTGCAATACAGCACTGGGCCCTCCCCTCCCTGTGCTCTTACAGAAGAGGGGATGACAGTGCACTGTCTTTCGTTTCTTCTGCACAAGAGCAGTAATCTCTGGCAGAGCAGCAGGATGGAAAGCTAGGGGCAGTAGCATTTTAAAACTGCAGGATTACCCAGATCTGTCTGTCTGAGACACCAAAAATGCATCAGCCAAGTGCTGTCCCTTACCCCCCAGCTTTCATGATTGTGAGGTAGGTAAAGTTAACTTCAACCTTCAGGAGGTTGAAATACTGGTTTTCTCCCTGAACACCAATTTAATTTCTGTGGAAAGGAAGTATCTGTGCCATCTTATGTAATAGTCTGAAAATGTCTATGAAGTGTCTTGTTGACATTTTCCCAAAGTACTTTTTTTTGTGTGAAAATGCCACAACACGCATCACCAAAAGAAAGGGTAAATAAACTCCAAGAAGTTATCCATACATCAGGCTCTCCAAAGCTATAGTAGTATTTACACTAGCAATGTATCATGTCTTTAATACTGCTGTATTGTCCTTATTACATAGTTTCATTGGGCTGACCTAAAAAATACTCAGTGTACCTTGAATTTTTGTTCGTTTTAAATGAGCTTTTAAATGAGTTACAGGAAGGTAACCCTGAGGCAGGGCTACAATCAAGCATTTGGATCTGGTAAGCCATAACTCTGTGTCTTTGTCCTTGCTCTTACAAAGCTCTGTGGGCACATATGCCCATATAAATGCTTTTTAGTTGTGTGGTAGAGAGGAAATGAGAGCCACTGGCTAGATTTGGGGGTGAGGGTGGTTTGGTAGTTTTTGGGTATCTACGACTGGCTTTGTTTCAGAAGGAATGTCTATATGTATTACTTTTCACAGTTACTTTCCAAGTAACCAGGTAGGGAATTGGTGTCCAAAATAGATTTTTTGCTGTGTAATTTACAATAGAGGCTATGGTATTTCCTTGCTGCTGCCCTAGAAAGGAAAGAGTTGAGAAGATTTCACCATTTCCTTTTCCCCTCCCTTCAGTGACAGGACCCAGCTGATCTATCTGAAGATAGTTCAAGCCAATTCTTCTCTCACCCATTTTAGTGAACAATCTGCTCATCAGTACAGTGGCACTTTGCAGAAGCTCAGGTACAGAGTGTTGAGTATTTTAGATGTACTGCAAAAGGCTTTCTATGGTGGCTTTCAGTCAAAAATCTTGCATGGGCAGTGCCATATGGCTACGCCACCTAAATAGAGGCAGAGAGAGATTTTTTTGCAGAGGCACCAGCTCCTCAGCTTGAGACATTTGCTGAAATCTGCAGTTTAGGCTGATTCCTGGCCAGCCAGGGTGAGTCTGCCCTGGCAAGGGACTCAGTGTGTGTGTAGAAGATCAGAGAGAGCACTATCCCAGCATGCCTGAGTGAGGAAGCACAGAGATGGGAAAAAGTCTGTCAGAGGCAATCTGGCTCTACCAAGCGGCTACTCCAGAGCTGATTAGTACAGGAAGAAGGAGGTTATATGACCAATACAATAAATCACAAAGATAATTGTTTGAATGACATGCTGCAGGAGAATCATAAGAAATTATGGAAAGTAATAAACTCTGTAAACAGCAGTGATTTTTTAAGACCCTGGTGCTTGTGGGAGTGCTTCAGGAAAAGGAAGAGAGAAAGTAAAACGCAGAAAGGGATGATAATATTAGATGAGAACAACAGGAGTCAAACCATGAACTGCATTAAGGGACTTGGAAGATTGCAGTGTTTTAGATAAAAAGGAAGGGACTAAGATAAGTGCAGAGTCAGTACACTGAGATAAGAGCAAGAGAGAAAAGGTAATTGGAGGCAGTGCACTTTGTGGTCAGTGGGCCAAATGTGTTAGGCTCAGAGCTGCACTGGGGATGTGTATGGCCCTGGTAGCATATCCCCAAGGACAGGAATACCAGTTCTGACTTGAGAGTGATTGTTGATTATTTAGTAAAATCATCTGCACAGTGTTTGGTAGTTGTTAGAAAAAAAGATACTGGAATATGCTGAGAGTGTTTGGGGCTGTAAATGTAATGTCTTTTTCATCCCACTATATTAAAAAAACCCAACAAAACCCACAAACACAAAAGAAGAAAGAATACCTTTCAGGATAATGGGGCAGATTGTGGGTTTGGTATAACTCAGCTTGGTTTCCTCAAAATCAGCTATGTAGCTTTATGTTAACAGAGCCTGTATTTGGTAATGTGTATGCCTGTCTAGCATAGTATATACACAGGACTTTTTTAATTGTTGCATTATTCAGAAAGTTATACAAATGATCAAGACCTGGGGCGTAGCATGAGACCAACAATAAAACATGAAATTAAACAAAAGTACATGTCTTCTGAATTCTGCTGATGTAGGCAAGTCATTCTGCTTTTGTATAAAGCTCTCTGATGGAGCTCTATACACACCTCTGATCCTTGTAATTAACTTTCCTGACCAATGCTGGCAGACTGTGTGATGGAGTCTCTGCTCCCAGTGGCTCAGCACTAGTCTCTACAAAGGTATCTGGGATCTGCAGGGTCAGGCTGCCTGCCCAGCTTGTCACAAAGACCTTGTGACCATTTACAAGTCTTTAGGACTGCTCTAAGCTTCCAGCCATTCTCTATATTAGCAAAAATCAGGTATATTGCAGATTTAGCCAGAAAGGCTAGACCAGCAAAAGAATATACCTTTGTCTACAAATGACTTGGATATACCTGGACATGAGTATTTGAAATGAAGGCACAAATTTCTGTTGGTACAAGGTAGTTCTGTGTATGGCATTTTGTTTGGGTCCTCTAACTGAACTGAAGGGGAGGTAACACAATTCACCTAACTAGTTTGGATTTCTTATACTAAATTGCAAAGGCCTGTGTATGATTACAAAGCTGCTGACATTGGGGTTTGAGTTATTTTTAAAGGGGAAAGAGAGATGTTGCTGCATTTATGTTTAGCTGGGAACTGTAGGTCTTTCAACAAAGAAGAAATTTTAAAAAAATCAAAAATAAAATTTGACCAGTTAGTGAGTAATACTCATTTTATATCACTACCACTAACACTTAACTTTTCACCAGAATATTTGCTCTCTGCAGGACATTTTTGCATATAGGAAGCTAAGGCTATATAGTAACATAAAGGGTTGAAGTAGGGCTGAGAAGTTATAACCCCCAAAAGTGAGGAGAGAGAGAAAAAACACGCTTATAAATGTCTTTCCATTCTCATATTGCCTCTAAATTTATCAATTCCGTATTCCATAATGCTCTGAGTTCCAACCTCAACAGATAACATTAAGCAGTAAGTATTATAATTTCATCAGACTTGGACTCTTCCTTAAAACCTTAGGTGACTTCATGCATTTATATCAATTTTATCAACAGAGCAGTGCATCTGACTCTGAAAGGAGGTGTGGATCCAAGACCAAATTTCTCATGACAAGAAGGTTTGGATTTTGATGGGATGCTTATAACAAGCACAGACAGCAAGAGACCAAAACCTCTCATGTAAAATAATACAAAAAAACTCTGGAAATACTGTGTATGTGATGTCTTCAGTTAGTAATATTTTTGGAAGACTAAAGGCAGTTTTATTTGGCTGATTTGTGTTACTTGGGGGTGACCATGTGCATAAACTATAATGGGAAGTCAGTATTTCTGAAAATTTATATAAGAGGATTTAGCCAGAGAAGTGTGACCTGCTGACTCATTGTCCCAAAATGGTATCAGTCTAAAATATCATTGCAAGTGTGAGCTGAATTCTCATGCCAGCCCTAAATGGGACAGACAGTAGCTCCATACATTAGGAGAGCAGGCTGTTGTAGCTCTATCCAGTAGAGAAGGGCAAGGAAAGAATCCTAAAACCATTTATCAAGAGGAAGAAAGATTAAAACTTTCAGTCTTGGTGCAAATTGGCAACTGCAAGCTGTAAATTGTAATTAATGAGAAACAAAAATTAGCTTAGAGTGGCTTGCTAACAGACCTTTGATTCTGGGACAGCAGATGAGTTCAGCTTTGGTTGGACTGCACACCTAGGACATGTAAGTAACTCAAGCCAATGAATTTTTGCATTACGTGAAATGGGTCTCAAATTTGCTTATAAAAATCTGGAGTGCTCAACAAGATGTGCTAAAGAAAACATCATCATGTAAGAAAATGAACCTCTAGACTGACAAGACAAAAATAATTTGAATCAGTTCAGGGATGGTAACATTATTGTTAAAGAAAAGGCCATTGGAAGAGCCTATATACATAACAAAAAAAGGACACCCAGAAAAGCAAGCCTCTCCAGTACCTCAGGTTTTAAATGTTTAGACAGGTATAGGGTACCTTCCTTTTCTCATAACCCTGCTTTTGAAGGAAAAATAAGCTTCCCCTTTAAAATTCAATAGCTATCAAGATTTCTACTATTTTCCTTTATTTTTGTTGTTGAAAGGTGAAATTCAGATTTAAAGCTAAAGCCTCTAACCTACTCTACTGAATACAGCTGTTGCTATGTCATAATTATAGAATAATCATAGAGCAATGTGGTATAGGGTTTTTATTGACATGGATATGAAGGAGTTGTATTACTGTGCCCAAGTTGCTTGTTACTTCCACTCTGTTTGTTTCTGGAGACAGAAGTACATTTTACAGCTTTCCCCCTGCCCAAATAAAGATTTTTATAGCAACAATGCCAAGCAATTTTTTCCCTCTGAACCTCATATGCTAAAAAAACCCACTAGTCTTCAAGTGTTTAGAAATTTTTAAATAGTGGCACAGGTTTCTTCATTTTTCTGCTTTAAAAGCTAATGACCGTGATGGAAAGTCTTAAGTCCTGACAAAGAATTTTGCAAATGAGGTCAAAATAGAGCATCTCAGAGAAGTAGCACAGATGTGTTAGCTAATATGTATGTGCTCACTCACATATTCAAACTACTTCTTTCAAAAAAAGCTGTCAATTATTTCAGATGTTTATAAGATAGAAATTGGTGTTTCCTATTTTGCCTAAACCTCAGATTTTGTGAGAAAGGAAGGAATACTTTATCAGAAAATAAAAGAAAGGAAGACTAACTTTTCTAGATTGCTGGAATATGAGATTGCCCAATGGAGCAGGAAAAAGGAAGTTAAAAATGAATGGATAATTACAGTTGACATATAGCTTTGTGATTTACTACATGGATACTATTCATGTACATAGACTCTATAGGCACTTTATATAATAGCCATGTAATTAATGTATACATTATTAATATATAAGTGCTTCTATTAAGGAATGTCATTAATGATTCTGCCATCCTGAAGCTGTAAGATACAACTTAGTGTGATCCCCAGAAGGTATTTATTCTGGTCTGTCAGAATTAAGACCAAAAAGCTGCATTAAATTCTTACCAGTACATAAAATCTTCTAATAAAAGCCTAGGAAAGTAGCCAGTCTAATTGCCCTGGAAAGGAAGCACACAGGCCAATTTTTGGGCAGAAAAGATATGGAAGTGGATCAAGGGGGACTTAAAATATACTCAAGCCTCAAAATAGAGTCAGATGTGTAAGAAAAGGCTATAGGAAGGACTGCACTGATGTATATTCAAAGATTACAAATAGAAAACTTTTCGTTTTTCCTGTGTCCAGTTTCAAAATAACTGTGGAAATTAGAAAGGGACTGATCAGTCCTGAGAGGAATGGCATTTAACAGATTCCCATTACTGGCATAAGATAACCCATTTATTTTTTGCAACTCTCTGCATAAAAATAGAGAAATGTTCACCTTCACTGAGAACTGTAAAACAGAATGACTTCACAAGACTTCAAGAAAAAGAAAAATAATTAGTGAGTTGAAGGTTAAGTATAATAATTACAGCTGGTAGCAGAGAGTTTAGGATTGAAATTTAATCAGCTCTGTCAAAATAAGTTGAAGAGACGAATATTTAGTCACAATGTTTTAATGTACACAGTTCAGGTGTTTTCTCTGAGTCTGCCTTGAGGTCTACAGACTTTAGGTCCCTCTGCCTTTTTTATACCTGTAAATGATGTATGGTTTCCTGAATGCATGAACATTCTCTGCACAGGTGAAACTCTGAACTGTGAAGGAACAGAGTTCAAAGGCCAAACACAAGCAGAAGCATTGGGTTTTTTCAATATTTTCTGGCAGCAGAGCTCCACTCAATGGTTTGGTAAGTTCTCCAGCATTTCTAGAGGTTCTATGAATTTTTCTGTACAGTTTAGTTAAAACAAGAACTCAGAAGTCTATTGAATTCAATGGGGCTGGGCCCAAGATTTCCCTACTGCACCTCATTTTCATATGGATGAAGCTAATCTTGTATGCCTTATTGGTGTGTGTGCATACACATTTTTTGTGTATGCCTGCTATGAGAAGACTGATTTATTCTGCCTCTGCCCCTTCTTTATACATTTATTCTTGTGTAGAGGGTGTGAATTGAGCAAGGTCAAACCAATCAGCACAAATGCAAATGAAGATAAAAACGTAAAGAACTGGGCTGTGGCATCCAGTTGTTTTCTATCTTCTCCATGCAAATCCAAGAGTTTTTCTTCCTCTGTTTTATAGCAGTAACAGACTATTACTTATTTTTGTTCCGTATCTCTGTCAGCACCTGAGCACTGCAATCTGCTTCCTCACCTCTTCAGATGAGAAAAATCCTTTTTTCTTTTTATCCCATGGATTTCCATTTGCTTAGGTACTTCTGTGCTTCATACTCCTTCATTGTGAAAATCCCATTTTCAGCAAACTAAGGCAGACATAACAACACACTCAGACAGGTTGACATATCTTACTGGGAGTACTGTGGCAGAAAAACATTTCAAAAGGCAAGTATCTGTAATATTTTGTCTTAGAGAATTAACTATTCTAGCATTGCCTACTAAAATAAGATCACTTTAAGTCTCTAGAAGGATATTATGCAGTACTAAGTTTCCTTGCTGAAACATGGACAGAAAAATTTCAAACACAGAGAGTGCATTACACATCTCTGCCTTGTCCTGTTCCTGTTTTTGAGGTGACCATCATCCTGTAATGGGATGATGTTATTTTTACACTGCCTATTGCCATCAATATATTTGAAAAAAACCCTCTTTTTATTGTCCTCTGGCCAGCTTGAGCTCCAGCTGAGCTTTGGCCACATGAATTTTCTCCCTCAAGTAGAAAGCTGCATCTCTCTATTCTTCCCATGTCATTTGACCTTGCTTCCACTGCACATGCACCTTCCTTTTTTGCCCTATTTTCAAAAGAAGATCCCTGTTCAGCCAAGCTGGCCTTTTGCCTTGCCTGCTTGGCTTCTGCCATTTGGGAATTGCCTGCTCCAGTGCCCTTAGGAGGTGATGTTTAAAATGTGGCCAGCACAGATGGACCCCCCAAAAAAAGGGCCAATCCCTGATTTCTGCAGGAGTGCCGTCAGCACAGGCATCTCCTACTAACCAGGACCCATGATGGCAGCTCCACTCAACTGAAAAGTATGGAATAAAGTTGGAGATTTTGGAGGCTTTGTAATCTCAGTAAGAGAAAAGATCAGTCAAAGTGCTTGTGTATCAACTACACTCTGGACTTACTAGGAGGTTTTTCTATCCCCTTCCAATTCCATCTATGCCTGAGGTATTTTTGTATTGTGAAAGGAATGATGAATAATGAAAAACTAACATTTTTACTACCATGCTCTGACTCACAAACTAGGATCTGTTTCATCTCCATATTCTTTATTTATCAAGGAGGATGGTTCTTTGTTTTTCACTGTTACTTTTAATAAATTAAATAAGTAGCTAATAGTATCAGGGGCTAAAGATCTATTGTGCCATCCATTCAAATCACAGTGACCTTTCTTTGAACATGAGCTATCAAAAGTAATCATGAGCATGACTCATATGAGACCTCAAAAATTGTTTGCTTTGGTGCCTAATGCCAGAACTTAAACTCTGTTCTCCCAAGGCTGAAAGGCTAATGTACTAATTCACAATGTCATGCAGCTGCCTATTTGGTTGAGTTTTCTGTTCTTCTCACAGAAGGTTAATTTCCATAAAAGGGATTTGATTTGACTGGGCTTGTTTGGACAAGATTTTGGAGGATTTGGTTTCAGTCGTGGTGTTTGATGTCTCATTACATAAAGAAATACAGCACAAGAGTAGAAAATACTGTTGAATTTTTCACTGCACAAGCCTTTTTGTATTGAATGTGTATGCAGGGTATGTTGTCCTGGGCTGGTGGAGTATTCTACTGTGTCAAGCAACATTATGTTAATCCAGATCTCTTTATCACTCTGGTTTTTGTGGTGCTTCTTTTCAAGGGATATGTATCAAAAGATAAAACTGATTGAACTAGGTGATAGGCAGTAGGAACCAAACAGTTCCACTTATCAGGCCATGGGTTCATAGTGATCTGGGGAAAATATTTGACTGCAAGAAAGTCATTACAAAAATCCTAGGATTTTCACAGCCATATATTAGAGTTAGGTCATGACAAATGCACAACCTCAAAAAAGACAAAGCAAAGTTAAAGCAGTTGGTAGATGTGCACCTGATCAAGGCACACAGATCTTGAAGATGTTAATTTCCACCAGTTGCCTTGTAATTAGAGCTAATACCATTGATTAAATAGAAGGAAGGTGAAAGAACCCGTAAATTGTCATGACTCAGATTCCTTTTGTGTTCTGACCTCTCCAGCATGCAAGAATCAAAATGTAGAGCAAAAATTTCCATCAAGAACCAGTAATATAACTAAAGTAGCAGAAAGAAAAGTCTCAAGGCAGTAAACAAATTCATCTTCTTTAACTCTAGTGGATGAAATCTAAGTTGAGATCAGTCTTCTACAACCTTGCCAAATTTAAAGCCATCTGCACAGGGGTAACTGATGGCAGCATTTGCCCCCGCAACTCATTTAGAAATACATCTTCATTTGGCACAATCCAGCAGAGATGAAATGCAGCAGCACTTTGTGAGCTCTGCTGAGCAAAAAGGTTTAAAGCAGCTGACAAGCACCATAAGATATTGTTGTACCAGTTTGTATTGATTGTGCTGGAGGGCACCTCCTTCTGGAAGAGGATTGATTTTTGTGTGTTTTCACAAAGAGATTTTAATAGTCTTTGTACTGTACTTGTCGCAAAGACCCACAAGCAAGGCATGCCTGACACCACAGCTTTAAATGATCAGCCATCCAGCTTGCAATAAGCGTCAATTAATACTGTATAAAAACATCTCCAGTGCACTTATATCAAAAACCAATTTTTATAAGCTATAAGGTCAAATTTCTGCTATAGCAAAGAAATCAGCATCATCCAGGAATTAAATTAGCTCAGCTTCAGAGAGCGATTAAGAGAAAGAGTACTCAGTTTCTGATTCTTTGTTAAGAAGGTCAAATTCTTTCTTAAACTCATGAAAATGTGAAAGCTGTTAATTGCAATCATTTGAGTCATTGAATAGAAAATTGTTCCTAGAGTTTTTTCTTTTGTTACTTCACTCAGAAATTTAATGCCTCTATAATTTCCTGAGGTAAAAATTCACAGCAAAGAAATGACTAGCTAGATAACTTTTTAAAATTTGGACAGAAAAAGCACAGAAAAGAGTGTACAGTTTTTGTGCCTAGGTTTTTTGTGTCATATATGTAGGCTAGGTCAAATGACTATAATATTACTAAAGCTTTATCATAGATCATTGATACTGCTATCAATACAACAGTACTTCTCCATTTGGAAAACTTACAGAGAATTTAACAGAACTGAAACCAGAAATGGAACATAGAATGTTACGTGTAGACTTAAAAAAACATCTTTTCAGTGATGTGAGAACTATAATAACTTTTAACAGGTGTGTCAGAAAAAAGTTATTCTCATCTATTGAGCTTTTCCATAAGATGAGGAAATCCTTTATAAATCCATGTCCAGTCTGCCATGAGACACCAGCTCTGCTAGGGTGCAGTGAAACATCTGTTCTAGCAGAGCTGAGGTACTGGTGGTTGTAGATGCTCCAAACAGCAAGTAGTTAATTTGTGGTTTCTCCTGACCACAGTAGGTGATGCCCCTTGTTGAGCCAGTAGTGACTTCTGGAATTGCTTGGCTGCTGCTTAAAAACACAAGTGAATGTGGCACCTGGGGACATGGTTAGTGGTGGACTTGTCAGTGTGGGCTTAGTAGTTGAGCTTTACAATGTTAGAGGTCTTTTTCAACCAAAACAATTCTTTGAATTCTGTGAATGTCCTCATGGAGCATGCAACGAAGTACTGAGCCCTGTATCCCAGATGCCGCTCCAGATGTCACATTCTCTTCTTCCATCCCTCCCACAGGTATAATTCCCACCTTCTTTCTTCATGTCTCTTACTATGGATATTGAAGAAAAGCTGAGGTTTTGCCAGAAAGCCAACAGGTAGTGCTATCTTTGCTTTCTGATTTGGCTTTTAGAAGCAGCGCTGACAATGCACATGCTTAAATTAGTTGTCCAAAATCAGGGAAAATATTCTCTGCTGCTTTGGTTTTGTTTTGTTTTAGTGTTTACAAAAGTCTTCTGAATTTTCAGGAGATTGTATGTGAGTTGCAACCATTATAATGCAAATTACAGATTAAGCCCAAATCAACATGGAGGTAAGTAAAATTAATAGGACTATTTCCACCAACACCTATAGTGGATTGATCAGAATTAATAAGATTTCTGAATAAAAGCTTTTCTTTACTATATATTCATGCAGTATTTTGTGAAGTGGGGTCTGGAATCTGTTTTTTACTGCTGCTGCACTAAAAATAGCAGTGATGTAATGTACTTTGCAAATACTGAGCTTCGCTGTGGAACATAGAGTTGTAGCTTGTAACTTTTTCTAGTTTATAGCTGCAATTTGTCACAACTCTACCTGCATATTTGGACGAAGAAAGCTCAAATGCTTGAGTGTTGGGAAAAATAAAGAGCAAAGAAATGAGATTATGGAAAATGTTGGATGGTTCTTAGGACATAAAGATAGCTTCTATTCAAAATAAGTGAAGTAGCTCTTTTGTTTAGAACATAGAAGATGTGAGAAGGGACAGAAAAAAACGTGTCTTAATTTTAATGAAACATGAATATGGTATATATCAAGATAAATCATACTTCTTTTAGTAGCTCATTTGTTTAGAACATAGAAGATGTGAGAGTGGACAGAAAAAAACGTGTCTTAATTTTAATGAAACATGAATATGGTATCTATCAAGATAAATCATACTCTGGCTATTATCAGAACCATCAACACTATTTTTTGTGGAACAAATATGCAAACAAAGAAAAGATTGCATCTTTTGTACAATACTGATCAGAAAAATAGGGAAAAGAGTAGAGAAAATGTGGAAGACAGACAAAGAGAGAATGAGTAACATGACTTTGTGAATCAGCAAGTATTGGCAGTGCTCCTTAAACTCTTAACCAGCTGGGAAAAGTTGGCTCTGACTGTAAGCTTAGATACAGAATATTTATATTCTTCAGTATAACGGAATAAAAAAGAAAATACATCAACTAATTGTTTGAAGATGAAGGAAATGATAAGATTAACTAATATACATGTAAAATTCTTTCTGTGCTGTATGTTGTATATTATATATTTTACATCTTGTACACGGGGAACAGCTATCTCCTTCAAAACCATAAATCTTAATTTCTAGTCTAAGATGGTACTAGGTCTTTCATTATAGTGTAGCTTTTGTCTTTTCTTCAGCAGCTTTTTGGGGGAGAATGGAAGGATGAATTCATTAGAAAGAGACTAGATGAACAGTAGAAGAGTCTGGAAATGACAAGGTTTTTCCCATGCAAACCTAGAAGAAGAACATTCTGCCTCAGAGTTAATTTTGAAAGACTTTTGTTTTGGTTTTGTGTGTGTGTGCATTTGTGTGTGTGTGCATGTGTGTGTGTCTGTGACACAACCTAAGAAGTTTTTAAAAGAAAAGTGCTGTGTGAGAACATTTGGGGATAAAAGCAATGAGATCCAAGGCACTTTACCTAATTAAAAGAATGGATCTTAAAAGGCAGCTTAAGATGTTCAGGGATCAACTGCACAATTCTGTCATTCAAGGAGTATAGAAGCCTGATCATGGATGCTTGTAAATATCTTTTATTAGAGACAGAAAAATACTGTAGATGCATTATCTCACTCAGCTCTCTGCTCTGTGACTGTTTCATACAATATTCATTGTACCGTTTTAAAAATACCACTGTTTAACTTCTAAGTCTGCCTTTAAAAACAATGTTGAGTAACTGTGATAATATTCTTATGCAAATATGATGCTTTATTCTTAGAATTAGCATGGAACGGATAATGAGAGAAAGGTAATGACTTGTGATTGTATAGTTGATACTGCATAGACTTTAACAGTTACTGTTGTGTGTATGAGATAGATGTCAACTATTTTCTTATGCAGTCATCAAGCATTTCATATGTGATCCTCTACATAGTCAAAGAAATTCCTGGCTATTTCTTTCCAGTCTCCCTGCACCATTAGCGATACAGCTGGATTCTGCTTTTAGGCCTTGCAAGGATCTCTGTGTGTATCAGCAGATATCAGCAGATACATTTCTCAGACAAGGAGGTAGGGTGATGATAATTACAGGTCAACAAGCTGTGAAAAGATGAGAAAGGAATGATCCTACAGGTTCCATTCTTCACCCAGAAACATGGGAATATATGATGAGTTTGCTGTGCTCCTTGTCACTTTAACTCCTTTCATTGCATGATGTTCTCAATGATGAAGTATGTTTTCATACCTAACATGGAATTAGTTTCTAGATTATATGTTTTCACTGTGGTATGGAAGATTTCAGGTGGGTGACTTTTCTTTAATGTTTATCAGAAGAAAGTATGCTTAAAATTTGTTATCAAATATTTGTCATATGCACTAGAGAAAATGAACAAACCTCAAAGCTATGTGTCCAGAGACCTGTCTGCTCATTCAGATCTTTACCTGAACTACTTTACAAGGATGGTCACCATCTTCATATTTTGTGGGAGTAATGGCATTGATTTAATATACCCAAATATTGTTGTTAAGCATAAACAATTGTTCAGGAAACCTGCTACAAAGATTAGGCTTTTTCAGAAATGGCAACAGGGTGGGTTGAGAGAAGAACAACTAAGCAGTCAGGAAGTACTGAAAACTCACTAAGCTTTATTAAGCTGTTGACTGATTTTTGGAGCGTGGTTGCTGACATCCCTAGGACACACATGCATATATAACCACAAGGGAAAGGTAGAGGACTGGCAAGGAAGGGGTGAACAAAGAAATATGTGTACTTTTCTAGGCATTACAGAGTGAGATGCAAAGTGAAAAGAAATGAAGTGGAGGGAAAGTAAAGAAAACAAGGAAATTATAATTCTGTAACTCAAGCCATATGAAGAATTAGGGTTGTTGGAGAAGGAATAGAGTTTAGGGGGAATATCTAGAAAATACTTAGAATGGAGAGAACTGGAGAATCATAAATGAAAAATAGGCAGATGCATATGAATGAGGACTCATATTATTAAGTTTCTCCTGAACAATCTAGCCTTCAAGCAGATTTTACACACATGTTCTTGCCTACTGCAAAAGGATGTGATCTAGTCATGAAAAGATGAGGTTCTAGACTGGATCAAGGAAGTTATGACCATCAGACACTGAAACTCATCAGTCCCATTGCTGCTTTGTGCTGTGTTGATTATCTGCTTGGATTGATCATCCCTAAGGACATGTAACTGTGATGAATGCACAGACAGGAATACCCAGGGCCTGTTTATTCTAGACTGGTCCCAGGACTGGAGAGTCTGTTACATGCCAAAAGATTCGTATGAGTGCAGGAAAAAGGAGTGCTATTAGTACCTATAAATACTTTCTGTGGTTCTAGGCAGCAGCTACTGCCTCACATGGCTCCTTGGTTCCTCTTCCTTGGTTCCTAGCTCAGGTCACATGTGGCCCATCCTGTTTAGGATGGTGATGCAATAAGTGACATTTCTAGGTGGTCCATTCACCACCCTTCTGTGGAATTGAAAAAAGCGCCATAATATGACTCATTTAATGTTAGGAGGCTTTATTGCCACAAATTTTACTAACAACTTCCATATGTGCAGTGCATTTATTTGCACAAAAGCTACACAGGGAGTAGGAAAGTGTTGTTATTGGTAGAGCATTGCTGCAATTGTACATCTTGTACAGTATTTCAGGGGAGTCAGTCGTGGTGGAATCCAGTCAGTAAAATACTGCTGAAAGCTACTTGAGAGGAAAATCTGATCGAATTATAGGAGTTTGAATAGTATTTTAAAAAGGGAAATGTTGAGATTTTGAAAGTTATTAGAAGTTATTTCTAGCTAAATGAGATGGATTTGGTCTCAAATGTATGTATTTGGAAAGCAAAAAAGCCAGCAATATTAACCTACTGGTTTGTTAGAATAACTGCAGAGCACTCTTGAGGAACAAAGCAAAAAAGGAGGAGATGTTTAAATGGACCATGGGAACTAATTTGTAACTGAAACACTGATGATATTTTTATGCTTATTAGCTTCTATAATTTAGGAGGGAGATTAAGCTTTCTACAGAACCCATAAACATTTAGTTTGTTGTAACTACAGATTTTAATGGTTGAAAAACAGGCTTATCCATCTGTTGGAGACCAGCAAAACAAATACCTTGAGTTACCTGTATAAGCTGCTTTGTCTGTACATGTAGCTCTAAATAAGCATGACATGATAATACTGATCATTTTTTAGACAGGATGTCAAATTTAGGGTAAATGATGCTAAAAAATATTGTAAAATGGTCCCTAGCCTCTCTGAGTGCTATAAAATGATCACAGCAGGTTTTTTTTCTCATCAAAGCAGATGGCTTTAATGATTTTTCAAGCCATGCTTAATTCATCTGCAAACAACAGAGATTGGTTTCCAAATGTGTACTGAAAGAGAGAGATGTTACTGTTCATAAATGCTCTGCAAGTTTGTTTTGCCCCATCATTAGTGGCAAATGGTGTTTACTTAAGGTAAATTATTTTTTGTGAACTGCCTTGGAGGTAGTGTTGCAGTTGCAATAAATTACCTGTAAAATTAAATGAGCATCACCTGGTTAATGTGGCTAGTAATAGACCTGATGGAATATACAAAATTATCTATTTTATTTTGAATTAAAATTGCATTGTAGAAAGACTGCTATCTTTTCCAAATACTTGTTTTGTACTATAAAACTGAATGGTTTTGGTTTTTTTTTCATAATTTTCTATTGTGAGTTTGTTATTGTTGTCATATTGTTCTTTAACACCAAGTAGAGAAAACCACAAAAACACATGGCCAATTCACATATGGGTTCATATTTTAAAAATATCTTTGTTTTTTATTGTGTTAGAAGTTAGAGAACAACAGAAGAACTAGTCTGCATAAGATATCTTACAGGAAGGGAAACATTAAAATACACTGAGTAAATAAAAACAATGATTCCAGTTTCTTTATGTCTCCAGAGGAGGAAATGCAGCTATTCTTAAGATTATATCATTCCTCCATTTAGCTAGTGACTGAAATATAACTGGAGAAAGAAAGTTTGTGTTTAATGGATGTATTTCTGAACACTGAAACTTATGTCTGCAGAGGCTTCCTCGCATTAAAAGCCTTGGTTTTATCAATAATATTGTTGCTCCAGGCCATAAAGAAATGGAAAATTTTGTTTCTTTCTATAGATATATACCAAAACTCTAAAAAAAAAAAAAAGTTTTCCAGAACAGGCATTTATCACTTATAGATGTGAGTAATGTACACATTTAGGCCATAGAAAACTTGTTTTCTTTCTAAACTGCTCTTAGTTGAAGTTAAAATATGTCTCATGATTTATGATTGATGGCTTGCCAGCTAAACCATTTAAAATGTAGCAAGAACAGACAAAGGTGTTGGGATGACACTGACTATAATAAATAACATGAGATATGTGTTAAGAAAACTGTGAAATTAGATATTGAAGGGCATTGATGCTTGGGGTTGTAGATGTTCTTGATTTCAGACTGGAATTATAAACAAAAGTTGTACTAAATAATTTCAAAGAAAGTTAGATGCAGGTGGTATTCCTGATATGAGCATTATGTGTTTCTTCATAGTTTAGACCTTCATGCTTAAGTTTCATAAAGTATTGAAACATGGATGCAATTAATAAGATCCGCTCACTTCCTTACTGTGTCATAATCTGTGCCCTTCCCCATCATTCCCATTGAAAGTGTTGTGAAAAGCCATGGTCCCAACAAGTCAGAAAGGAAAATTCAGGGCTACGCCTGTACAGAGTTTGGGTATGCAGAACAGTCAAGCAGAGTTGAGGACACCTGATTAAATCAGTATCTACACAAAAAAGGATTTGTTGATCACTCTTATTTCAGACCATGACTTTCAGATTTTTCAGTCCTGGTAAATTCAGTCCTTCAGTAAGAGATGCACAGGGTTTATATGTCAATATAAAATTTTAATTAGGCAGAGAATAGAAAAGATCTCTTCCAAATAATCTCCTTGTTGCACAGTTAGAAAGAATATTTTTAAATCATCTTTATTTTAAAACTTTGCTGATGCAACATTATTCATGTTGTTAGTTTTCTGGGAGGAAGATAGCAAGCCACTACATGCAAAGATGTGACGTTTTTGAGTCACAGCAATTAGTTCAGTTATCTAACACAATACAAGTGGAAGTGACAAAGAATGGGCCAGAACAAGAATAATCCTCAACATGTCTTTCAATTCAGAAGGGGGGTCAGGGTTAGAAGCATTGCATTCAAGATGTCAGAGACAGTGTTAGAGAGCATAATTTAGCAGTGACGTTCATGGCTAGTGCCAGGAAAGCAGCTGGCATCCTACAAGAAATACACTTGAATAGAACATAGTTCAAGACACTTAAGACCTTTCTGAGAAGTGAAAACCTAGATGAAAATACAGCCTCAGAGTATAAATGGAGGATCTGTCTAGCACTGTGTTTTGACATTCTGTTAAAAAAAAAAAGAAATAACCCACAACAAAACCCACAGTTGGAAGGTGGGAGGACGGGATTGTATCCTGCTAAACTGTGAGTTTCAGTAATAAGGCTTCACTAAGAAAAGTGCAGCATAACTAAATTTAACATACATTCTAGAAGAGCAATCAAATCATATAGCCAGAGTTTCAGTGAATTATTCATGTGAAACCTGATGAGATAAAAGGACTGACATGAGAGAACACCATAAATAACATACTGTAAAAAGACTGAAGACCAAAGATCTAGGCTTTCATCAGCAGATATAAGGCAGCATTCTCTTTTGGAAATGATGGTGGTTCTTCACTCAATCTAGTCAACTTGCATTTTCACGGTTTTTAGCTGGGAAACTGACAGAAGACAAATTTCCCAGCAGACAAATTTAGTATTGCTAACTTGCTACTAAATTCTAATTCTTGCCAATTCCCTAATTTTCTCAAACATTTCTCAGACATTTTGCTGAACAGGATAATAAATACAGGATCTTGTTGCCATTCCCGGTGAGTGTAAACCGCAGACTGATCTCTCCTATTCGGTCTGTAATCCACAGCACACCTTTAACCACTTCTTGTATTTGGCATAGGATCGATGCCTCCTTGTCTGAGTCACACTGCTTTTCTTCATCTGATCTTCTAGGTTAGAGAGATGTAAAGCACACTCTGAAAGACTGAAAATCATTTTCTGGGAAAAATGAACTTTTTTTGGAATATGTCTGCTGCAAAAGATTAACGTAAGTAAAGCAGCACTTTAAAAATAGTGATAATCCACTACTGCAATGGACCTAGTGGCAGTAGTGAAAGTGCTGCACTGACTAAAAGTCTGTCCCTTCCCTTCCATATTTGTGATGCTCTTACCTGCGCTTTTTGTTTGTGGTTACTAAGATAGTGCGTTTTTCAAGATGGTTTTTTTTTTCTGACCTTAGGAAGAACACCTGAGAGGCCTTTGTCAGCATCTGCCAAAGTGCAGCAGCAACAATCTGCTTTATTGCTTCTGCTAAAAAAGGACACCTATGCTAGTGTATTTCACCCCAAAGCCAAACTGAAGGAGGCTGTACGATTTCTTTACATTCTAGATGTGTTATGATGTGCTGTGAATGCTTGACAAGGTGTAAACCACTCTCCTCCTCAAGTATTTGCCTTAGTCAATGTACTTCTGACTAAGTGTTGGGATGGGATGCAGGCATAGTCCCTTTTTTCTTTGTAAACAAATACTGATATACAGGGAATAACAAAGCATCTCTGACTTCTACAGATTCTTTTGGTGTAAATAATCAGACTAAAGTATGTGGTGGCCCACTGAGTGTTTCCACTGATGTGAGTCAGCTAGAAACCACAGTGAATTGTAATTTATGCAGGTGCAGTGTAAATGCTGGATTGTTCTTGTGTTTAAAGTTATATATACTTTACTCTGCTTCACCAAAGCCAGGATGCCCAGCACTTTGTAAACTGAAAGGGCTTATAGCATTTAAACTAGACCTAGTCATACTATTTTCAATTAACATGTTTATTCTGTTCAAAAATGCAGATTTCACACAAAAAAAAGGCAGAACAAGAAAAAAAAATACTTCTATCAATATGGTATGATAGCATATAATGTCATAACAATGATTTATTTTGTTAACTTAAGTCAAATTAATTTCTTTTTAGATAAATTTAATATTAAACAGTAGTTTCTGACTTAGCTTTTTGTGAAAAATGGTTCAAGTAACTCATTTTACATGGCCTGGGTTATTTAGAGCATTGTCTTGTGTACATTGGAAAGGAGAATTCCACTTTTCATAGCATCTTTGGAAATCCAGAAAGAGTGGAACAGTATCACATGGCTCACATGAATATGTAAGACACATTCAAACCAGATTCGCTGTTTCATAGAAGGAAAAATGTCTTCCAGCTTCACTTCTAATTGGTATAATGAAATTGTTTGATGCTGGAATAGCCAGAAGCAAATTGCTTCACCTTTAGTACCATGATTTTTTTTTTTACACTATGCTGTGTGAGTAATTCAGTTTTAAGTTGTCACCCCAGTCTGAAATAATGATAAATATTGATGTATGGATATTGCCTATAAAGCATGTCCCCACTCCTACCTAGGTCTCAAAAACTTTTGTTCCTGGTCTGTCAGAGCTATTGCATCTTAGTGAACATTTTCTAAAACAGCAAAACAGCCTCCCACAGCCCATTTGGATTGCTGTGGTGGGCCAGTGCTTGGTTCACTGCAATGCAGTGGTAAGCCACAATGTCTCAAGAGATACTGGACTCTCTGGAATGCAAAGCTAGCAGTTGTCTCCTGTACATTGCACTGAACATTTTGGCAGTTGTCTCCTGTACATTTTAGTCTCCTGTACATTGCACTGAACATTTTGGCATTTGTACATTGTGCCGAACAGCTCTGCCTGCCCCAAGGAGAAGGGCCAGAAACTAACCTTGGTTAATCACTGGATTCATTCTTCTGGCAGCTCTCTCAGCTGATACTCCTTTCCTCAATCTATGAAGTTATTTCACAGGCTTTCTATTTATAATGCACTTAATGTCCCCTACTGGTGGTTTCTGTGTGGAGGATAGTGGTACAAAAGTATGTATTAGAAGCAGCCGATATTAGTCCTAGATGTACTTGTAGTCTCTGAATTTTATTGAGCAATTGCTTCTCTTGCCTGCAGGCACTGATTCATTACAACACAATCCAGAAAACAACCTTGGATTTCAAATAAGTAACTGAGGTCAGAAATTTGGCAAAAAGCTCTTAAACCAATAGTGAAGGAAATTACTTTATTGCAGAGTTAGGCTGATATTTTCAGAGGCAAGAATAACTCCCATTAACATTGTTGGCAATCACACAGCCTAATCCCAAGCACGTAACTTAGAAAACTTCCCCCTGTGTGGACAAGTGTTCTCAATGAGTTTCTAAATTTATAGAAGCCTCAAAAGCCCATAGTCTCTTTGTTTTGTTGTTAGAGTCTGCAGTCAATTCCCAAAGGCAGGACTCCAGCATTTTTATTAGGCCAACATTCAGCAAAGTAACATTGTTTATATTATACATTCTTATTTTTACACATAATTTTCATGATTCCATTCTAGCTTTATTCCCAATAGATGTCTGAAGTACCATTGCTGTAATCTCTACTGACAAGAAAACATGCAGTAGATTAGGTAGTGGTAATGGTTACCAAGTGTGGGGCCCTGCTGTTGAACACAAATGACAAGCTCATCATGAGCTGTTTCTGATGTTCAGCTGTTTTACTTCAGTATACTCCAAGAAGCAAAGCTGGCAAAGTCTCTGCTCTGAGAACAAAGTGATAACATAAGAAAATTCAAGGCCCAAATCAAGATTTTCACAGCCCTAAAGATTCCAGGAAAATGACTTCTTTGTTAGTATGATCTGCTTTTAACTTTCAAGGACAGCATGAAAACGACTTTTAAAATAACAGCAACATCAGCAAGAAGTCACCATGACCTATAAGCTTGTGTTGTAATATCCATTCTCTATAGTTCAAGTCTGTCTGAAATCTGAATGCAAGTCAGGCTTGTAGTACCACCATGTCTTGGAGATCATGAAGCAGGAGTTCCTTGTGGAACAATTTTGTTCTTGAGTAATATAAAATTGCAAAAGCTGTTAATGTGGCAGAAAGAGAAAAAGCTGGAACCAGAATCTAACATCTGGATGTACCCTGAAGAAGTTCGGATTTCTCAAAAAGGTGAGGTATTAATTTCTTTACCCTTTTTGGTATTGTGATTGCCATTAATTCTGTTTGGATAAAATTAAGAGCCTCACACCCCTCACCTTCACAAAGACAGGACTTTCAAGCTGTCTGTAGAGAAATATTGAGTCAGGGAAACTAGCAAGTTCTTTGTGGTTCCCATCTTCTGGTTTTGAGGCCCGTCTGTGTACATTCATATGCAGCTACATTAGGTATATTCCAGAGGCTCCTGAAACATTGGTCTGCTTTTGCTGGCTGTCAGCCTTTGTACACAATTACCAGGAAGAAGTCTTCCTGGGAGGGAAAATGTAGAGGAGAAACAGTAATGTTTGCAAAGTGCATGAAATAAATAAATAGGATGCACAGAAGAGTCTTCTAAAATTCTGCTGGTCCTAGTCCTGGTTCAAGCAACAGAGACTGTGTGATCCTTGAATGATGGATATGCCAGTATCTAGCAACGTGGTTCTACTCATGAAGAGCAACACAATTCCAGCATTACCAGGAGTGCTCATGATCCCAACTTTCTCCAGGAGGTAGAGAGTGCTGCTCCCCCAGTCCTTTGGGGGACTGATAAAACCAATCCTGAAGCTCTGTGTCCACTGTTTGGTTGATGTTTTGGGAAGGAAGAAGTGGTGGCTACAATGAGCTGATGAAACCTGACAGGAGCAGACATGGTATGGACAAGAGAGGCAGCCTGGACAGTGACATGTAGCAGGGGTGGAGACCTACAGGCTCAACCCAGCCTTTGAATGAGAGTAGTGGTGTGTGGTTACTGCTGTTGTCTGGGTTTGGCCAGGATAACAGAAAGTCTATTTGGTCTTGATAGAGTGAAAGACAAATATTTGGAGCGAGATAATATTTGACTGAGAAAGACAAATAGGGTGTGGATGATGAGTTATGTATGAAAGAAGATAGGAAATCTCTGGAAGTCATGCAGGACAGGTGTGTAGGCCAAGGAAAGTGAACAAAAAAGCAGTCAACAGCTGACAGGATAGAGAGGATAAAATAGGAGAAGAGAGGAGTGCTAGTGGAAGTTCTTATAGGTAAAGGAATATGAAAATTCAGGAGTTTCCAGTATTTTTAATGCCATTAGGAATAGAAAGGTAATAATTGACTGAGAAAGAAGGCATTGATGGTTGTTCAAGCTATTGTTATGCAAATTATCTAATAAGCAGAGAGACAGGACTCCAATAATGCTTTTTACTTTTTGTTTGTTAGCTTGTTTGGTCTTTGGGGGAGGTTTTTTTGTTCCCATAGAAGCTGTTTTGAGAAGGATTTCACTTTTCTATTCCAAAAAATATATATTTTTTGAAGACTCTGGGAACTAGAGATCTGGATTTTGATCCACTCATGCTTACTTTAGCTGTGTTGTTCAAGTGAGGAAGTAATATTTTTAGATTAAGAGAACCAGATGCTATATCTTAAGAAAACTTCTGGAATCCTCTCATTGTAAATTCTTCACTATTTTGATTGTACAGAGTACAGAGGTACAGAGGTACCTTAAGATAGAACTGTATTAGAAAAATCAGTTCTCCAGCACCAAGGTTAGATTAAATATTTGCTGCATTTCTGTGGAAGAAAGAGCCGCTTTAGTTATATTGATGGTTTTTACCTTATTGCCAATGTACAGCTTGGATTTTTAAAAAGTGGAATCTCTTAACCCTGTGCTTCAGTTACTATGTGTACTAGGAAAGGTGATGCAGAAGGACCAGTATGGGCTTAATGGTAGCCTTGCTTGTGACAATTTCCCAGCTTCTTCCTGAAAAGCCCTGTCCCTTCTGTATTCATGTCAAAGCTGATATGTGCAAATTTCTTTGCAGTGGTAATTAACACAATATTGGTAAAAGGGGGAAAAGTAAATTAATTTCTCTGAAAGCTGAGCTTGGTTATGAACAGTTCAGGCTTACACAGTAATTGTCTAAATTCTGGGGTTTTAGGAAGTTGATTCAAGACTCATGACTCAATCTTTAAGATACTGTCTACCTAGGTTTTCAATGATGCTGATTAAAGAGTGTGTACTGATTAATAAGACATCCCAATAGAATGCCTATAGTATAGCTGGAATGGAGCAAGATGTTATGAGCACCACATTTGGAAAAAAACAGATCAGTATCAGTCTGATAATTTTCACATAATCAGAATGTCTGAGGTTGGAACAGACCTATGGAGGTCATTTGGCTCAAACCTCCCACTCAATGGGACCCCCTGGAACCAGTTGCCCAGGACTGTGTCCAGACACTTTTTGAATATTTCCAAAAATGAACACTTTTGAGCTTCTAGAAGTGCTCCAGCCATTCCCCTTTGTATCTGTTAATGAATGCTGTACACCAAAATGCACTAAAAACCTACAAGTGCACTCAAGAGCTTTGGTGTGAGCAAGTATTTGCCCCATCCCTCAGAGCATTATTTTACAGTGGTGCACAACCAGCCAAAGTCACAGCTCTGCCTCTCTTCCCCAGCCTTTAAAAAGAAAATGATCTTCAGCTGACTCAGCTACATGAACTAGCTCAGTTGCCAAATCACAGAAACGCCAGCACGGGTGACAAGGAGGGAATGAAACTGTATGGCCAGGGGAGAGATGAGGAATAGACAGGATTATTGTAGTTTGTGTTTGAGTATGACTTAACAGCCACAAATGACATAAGGAGGAGAAATTGAAAAAAGCTATGGAAAAAATATGAAGTACAGTTTATTCCCCTCATTGGTGAAGAGCTGATTCATCTCTCAGTCCACAAAGTGCCTCTGTCATCTAAGTAAGAAAAATATTAAGATATCTTTACTGAATTTTAAAAATAGTCAATTGCACTTGCAGAGTAGGGTAGAACATAGTATAAATAACAATGATAATCATATTGATAGCTAGATGTTTTCTATTAAAATTTAATATCTTCTTTGGTTAATATCCTTAGGTTTTTGTTGTAAGACTTTAAGTATTTTTCTTCAAATATCATGGACAAATTGAAGCTAAAGTATCTTTTCTCATTCTGTGTCATGCTCAGCTACAAGAGTCAAACCAAGTGACTGCAGTGACTTCTGAAGTAACATTATATTACTAATGTGAGCAAATATTGTAAGAATATAAAATTGATTAGATTGAAGAGATTGTTGAATTTTGTATTTCAGCTGCTTTGGGTTTTACCAAGAGAAATTTAGATATCTCTTCCCTAATGCCATGTATACATGCCATTTTTTTTCCTGCCTGCTATTTCTTTATAGAAATATCATTATTCCAACCACATCACTTTTCAATGTAGAGAACTATATGGGCAGTGATTTGTGAAGGATTACTTGCAAAGCTTACACTATAATTGTCTGAAGTAGAAAAAAAAAATAAAAAAAATAAAGCTTACAGTACGGTAATGTATACTTGTAATATTGAATTATTCTACATGCAGAGTTTCAAGCCTGCTGTGTTTGCACAAAAATATTGTTTCAGTTTCTCTATGTCAAAGAACAATAATCCATCTGCAAATAAGGATTTGCTTTAAGCTATCTTGTATATCAAGATTTTAACTTCTATTATTATTCTGCTTAAGGGTAAAGGGGCCATTTTTAAACCTATGAAACCAATGAAATTTCTTATTATGATTAGCATAATGATAGCACAACTTTGTTTGCACCCCCCCCCCCCCCCCCCCAGTACTAGATACTTTATAAATCTTGAGGTTTAAACATCAAAAGCTGCTGTTCACTGCGTGTCTGACCAAGGGGGACTAGGGACTACCTTGTTCATATAAAGAAAATGGGGCAGGATAACTAAACTAATCTCTCCAGGTACACCACTGTAATCCTCTCAGATGCAGCCTCACTGCAGTGAACTGAAACTGGCAGCACATCAGCTGTGCTCAGTTCCCTGTTGTACTGCTCTAGCTGGAGCAAAACCATCACTTTATGCATCATTCCTATAAATATAGGGTCTCTTAGAAAATGTAAAAGAAGAGTATGCAGTAAAGCTGGCACATGTCCACTGGAAAGCATATGTGTAGAGGGAATCAGGTGGTTTCAAAAGTGAATGTCATAGGAGGAGTGTAAGATTTGGTCTTATCATCTGTCCTATGCAGCACAGTGAAGCACTGCTGCAGTGAATGATGTGCTGTTTGCAGCTCCTTGTGTTCTGTGATGTTTCACTGTCTTTAAGAGTGTAACTTCTGTTCATCTGGTACTGCAATGTACTGAGTTTTTTTTTCCTCCCTGTGGGACAATCAGCTTTTTTTATTTTTGGTTTTTGCACTTCTTCTTACCAGTATCCAGGCGCTGTAAGTCTTAGGTAGATCTATCTTAAGCCTCTATAAACAAAATTAATATTTTACCTTCTTCCTTGGTTGCGCCAAGGATGGAGAGCAGGGACTTTACAAGATTCAGAACTGTCTTACTGAAAGGGTTAAAAGTGAAAACTAACAAGGTAGGCTTTAAACTTTCTAAGTGACAGGTACCAGCCTGGCTTTCTTGAGACTCAGCATAAGCCAAAGAGGCAGTGCAGTCATGCTCTAGTCTGCTGCTGGATATTTATGCCTAGATCTGATCTTCTTTATAGTATCAGAGCTCTGTAATGATAACCTAGTTTTTGTATTTCTCAATGGCTTTGATAATTTTTGCTGACTTTCTTGATCAAATCCTCAACAGCCACCTCACTTTTAATTCACTGAACATTAGATACCCAGATGCAAGCTGGACACACCAATATGTTTGAGGGCTGAGTGAATATTTTTTTTTTGCTGTGTACCCTCTCCTGGCCCTCCTTTTTAGGTGATCCTTGACTTTCCTTACTTTCTTCACTGTGGTAAAGGTTTCAGCCATGTATTTTGTTTCACTATTTGCATATTGCAAACACACAGCCCTATAGTATTTTAGTGCAAAAGCTTGTTCTGGTGAGCTTCAAACTGATCATAAAAGCGGTTTTCTTATTGACTTCACTTCAGTCTAGGTCAGGCCTAGATGCTGGGATGGGATATATACTTAAGTATACAGAGTTATGCAAATTTTCCTGTATTTTAGTAATGAGAAAGTGAGGGATGATCCTTTCAGATAGTTACCTACCTCCCTCTTATGAGCAAAGTATAAGGGCATGTGTGTTCTACATGGTGCTGTCCTGGATACCTCAAAATGCCATCTGGTTTAGGCAGGGTTTTTTAGTTTCTGAATATGTGTATAATTGTTGGTATCACATAGCCTAGGCATGTAACAATTTGTCCTGTGAACTCTGGATTTCCTTAAAGGAATGGCCCAGGCCTAAGTCCAGGCATGGAAAGTCAGGGCAAAATGAGGGAAGAATGAGTAGCAAGTGAAGAGAGGCAGGTAAATAATACCTGTAATTCTTTACAGCCATAAGGGCCTCTGAAATTTGAAATGAAGTTTTAAAAAATTTCTAAAGCTGGTTATGTTGCAAACAGGAATTTCTTGCAGTGAAATTGAAGCCAACAACCAAATCAAACAACTCTCTTGCTTCTAAGCATTCATATCTTGCTTGGGAGGTCTGAACTTTTGACAACCTTAGTATTAAAGTTGCTCATTTGAAATCACATGATCCTTTTCCCAAAGAATAGATCAGAGATTGAAAAGAAAGAATAAAATAAAGAAAAAAAGGCAGAAAAGAAAAGGATTCTTTCTTCTATTATGTCTTTTTTACCTCTCTCCTCTCATTCTGCTTTCTTGCTCCACCACTTGACTATATCATACTGTGTTGCTGGTTGCTGAGGTGCTGCTTCACCTTCTGCAATGTTGCTTGATCTTTGATTTCCTGTGAAGCACAATGAATCTTACATTAGAGTGTGCAGAGTCAGGTGGTGCACCATCTGTTTCCCAAGCTCTGAAAGCACTGAGTAACAGAGAGCAACAGAAAGCAAACAGCTACACCAGTTTTCATCAGAATATTCATATTCACACAGTAACAAAAAAACCAGATGACTCTTATTTTCAAGCAGGAAAAAAAGCACTTAGTTTTTCCAAGTTACCTTATAAATCTAACATGTTGGGCTGGTTTTCTTTCATTTTGTTAAAAATATGCTTAATACTCATTAATATGGCTCAGTCATAAAAATATGTTAACCAATTCATACTGCTTAAGTGATTTGATGTTATGGAAACCATGTGACATGGGACTGCAAGTAGTGTTAATTTAACTGTATTTAGGAAGATCTGTGCATGCAGCGACCAAAAGACTGCTGGAAAAACCATGATGCTAACATTGTGAGGAGCAAGTGATGCAGAGGATTGGTAATTTCCTAGCCACCAACATGTGATAATACTTTTTTCTTTTAGTGTGCACTAACATTCTGTTAAGAAAGCATCATGCATCCCTGACTTAGCCTTAGAAAATCTCTGTGCTTACCCTACTAAATATTGATTATGAATCATAGGCTAGAACTATTTTAATTATATGTTTTCTTACCTGTGGTTTAATCAGACAAAAGAGAAATACCTTGAGTGCCTTAGAACGTGCTTATTGGTTGAGAGTAAATCAGCTACAGCCAAAGTTTGCTAACAGAAGTGCCTCTAATTCTTCAAGGTTCCTCTCCATATTAATGCTAGAACAGCTTAAGTCAGATTTACAGGAGTCCCAAAATTGCTTTAACTACTTTGCTAAACATTGTACTTATTATAGAAGAAAACTAGAAGAAAGATTTATCACATTTTTAGAAAACCATTAAAAAAGCTTCATTGATCTTCCTGCACTTTAACTTTCTGACACTCTTGTTTTGAAGCACTATATTACAAGAAGAATATAAATGTTCAAAAAAAAAAATTGCTTCTGCCAAAAAATGAGGAAGTCAGGGAAGAAAGAAATCCCTGTTTTGTTTAGCACTGGTACATCACTACTCTCTCTAATGTCTTCTATCTCTCAATACACAGCACTGAAAATAAATTGTATCTCATGGGTAGGGTTGCCTATTCCCAATTGTGCTCATGATTTGTTGAATGATCTTGAGAATTCGCTATGTGCAAATAGTTCATCCGGACATGAGTAGAGACAATGATGATTGTATATACAATGACTTTGTATATGCAGGATCTTTGACTCAGAAATGTTCACATATTTTACAACCATCTAAATATCTTACTGCATAATTTCCTTGGGGGAATACATATTCCCTCAAGGAAATCATGCAGTAAGGTATTTGCCTAGCTGGCAACCACATGTAGCATTGTGTAATCATATAACACAAAATATGTTCTAATACTTGTATTATTTTACATATGTGCATATGTGTGTATGTGCTATATGAATTTTACATAATCTGTGTAAATTTAGCCATACAGATAGAAAATACACAAACCCCCATGATATGCAGTAAGGTTACTGCCTGGTTGTAAAACATTTGAAGACATCTGCATCAAAGATATTGTACTAACACAAAGTGAAAAAAACCCTCCTACCTTAAAAAAATGCTGAGCCACTCACTGTTGGAAACAGGGCAATGGGGGGAATAAAGGTAATTCAAAAAGCTGACACAAACATACTCTGTCTTGGCAAATGTTGGTTGCAAAATTGATTTTGCATTGTCTGAGTTTGGAATGGTTAATGTTGAGATCAAACTGCTAGTCTGCAGAGGAGCTAAGACTTTTGGCAGATAGGAATAAACACAGCATGTGCAAGTAAAATGCAGGACCAAAAAATACCCCAAGTCCAGTTAAATTAGAGACAACTTCTGATTTTCAGCCTGGACAGTGCCCAGTGCCCAGTGCCCAGCTGGCTCAGCCTTTCACTTCATGGCTAATCAGGATGATCAATGAAAATATTTCTCATTGCCTAATGTGCAAGTATATCCTAGATCAATGAGGCTTAGAAGTCCTATAATCAGATGTCCTAAGCTTTTAACCTTTAATAATTGAGCTCTAAGAGAAGCTTCCTCATTCTTCTTGAGGCCTTCAGGAGCACGTGTCAGTTTATTCTTTGCTTGTTAATTGTTCATTTGAGTGTAAGAAGGTCTGACCCTGTGTTTGCTGACCTGAACAGCAATATTTCCATTGAACTCAATGGATTTGGCTGCACTGTTGCTGCCTGGGGGTTGGCCATCTCTGCTTGTAAGCAATGTAAACACATGGGTGTTGTATATGATGGGAACAAGCAAACAGCCAGCCAGAGATAAGCTGTTAGCAGGATAGGTTTGCTGCTTCTGCAGCCTGTGCAGCAATGTTGGTGAATATAAAGCACTATGTAGACAAGACTGAGTTACCACCAAAGAAGGAATTAGGATCACTCCAGCTGCAACACTGAAATGGTTTTCCAGCATTGGAACAGGCTGCCCAGGGAAGTGGCTGAGTCACCAACCCTGGAGGTATTTAGAAGATGTGTAGATGTGGCACTCGAGGACGTGGTTTGGTGGTGGACGTGGCAGTGCTGGGTAGATTCCATGACCTCAGAGGTCTTTTCCAACCTAAATGATTCTGTTATGCTATCTGCAAGTTTCATCCTGGTCAATTTATTTTGCTTTGAAAAGTAAATGTGGGATGTCTACCTCCTTTGGGTCTCCTACAGCTATAGCATAGCTTTGAAAGATTTACTCCTTCAGAAGCAAGGAAAAACAGCCTCTAGTCTAAAAACAGGCTACTGAAGCAGAGTCTGGTCCACGAATTTGTCCATGCTTCCACTGGAGGTCTGTGTCAGAGCTAGAAATCAGAGACAAATATTGCTGTATCAAGCTGATTTGTGCCTTATTCCTGTTCTTCTTATGGCAAAGGATCCTCGTTGTATGTTAAGAAATGAACATCAACACCACCCCCAAGCTCCCCAGTCATGCATTTGTGCATATAAGTTCATCAACCAACATTCATCCCATTCAGCTGGGACCAAGTTCTGGATTGAGCCTCCTTGTACTCTTTTTAGATATGGGCTGGACTTCTTGAACAATGTAGTGATGACTAGAAGAGGTAATGTTTTCCAAGGGCTAGTCTCACAAACAATGAATTTAAGGTTAACTGACCTGATTACCACATTTTTCTCTCAACATGAGGGTAGAAGGTGTGTGTGAATCTGTAAATGCAAAAGGTAGAAAAGACTTTATTCTTAAGTTCCCTCAAGGTGCTGTGGGATGTCAGCTTCTGTTCAGGAACTCCTGGGGCTGTATCATGTCAGCAATTGCTATGGACTGATCTGAACTCTGGTGCAGATGTCTGGGGTGGGACTATGTGCAAAGACCATCCAGTTGCCAGGGTAATGGCACTGAAGGCAGCAGTGAATACATTCTCTGGGAAGAGAATGGACAGAGCAGGGAGGGGCAGCAGGGATGGTGTGAGATTAGACCAATGCATATATCTCCTTGGATTTAAAACTTTAACTATATAATCTTTTTCTATGTTGATTTTTAAAATTTCATTATGTACTGCAATAGAAGCTTAAATTAAAATTAATGCTGACCCATTGACTTGAATAGGTGATGGCTCTGAATTTCAGGGAGCTGAATTTGCCTGTGTTCACATTTCCTTCAATTACAATGACAGCAGTTTTAATTTAGAATAATATTATCTGGTACATATTTATCTTTCTGCTGCCAACAAAGATCTCCATGGAGAACCTGAAAGATTGCGACATAATTAGTAGAGACAATTTCCAAAATGCCAGAAGTGAGTAAAGTTGCAGGCAATCCCCTCTTGAATTTACCTGCCAATATTTTTTTCTAAAATGTGTCATGATTCCCATTTGTTTAATATTTATGAAAAACTACAAAGTTCTTTCCAGTAACTATGTTCTGCATTAATTACATTTTTACTATTATACCTGTTTATTACTTAATTGATTAATTAATTATCATTAATAATATAAATAATATTTACATTTATTTATTCTTAAGTATATTTATGAATTAAAGGCAATTTATTAAAGAAACTGGAAAAGAAATATTTTGTGGCCCAACTGCCTCATAGATTTACTGTAAAAACTTGCAATGATAGATGCAACCTGAAATTATCCCACGGATGAAAAGCTATCCTGTAACAGGTTTCAGAGGGCTGCCTGACTCAAGATGCCAACAATCTCTACCATCATGGACCAGGCTTTTAGCCCCAGCTGAGATTTCACCAGACTGGACATGTTCTGTCTGAAATGTCAAAATGCTACTGAATCATGGGTGGATGTATATTTTGTTTGATTCAATCTATGACAAGGATCAATCTTGCTCAATAAGAGGTTTCTGAATGCAGCAATTCATTTTAGGATCTATGCACTAATAACTGCCTTAATTAAAACATAGGCTGACAGCTGGCATCTCACTGACAGGAACAGTAGAAACAATTTTGCTCTTTTTGGCCACATAAAGTCAGAAGTCCGATATCACCCTCATATTTTGCAAGGTAAAATCACATCAATTGTTCTTTCTACCATAAATTACCCCTTAAAAATGTTAACCTCATTTTGTGCTCTACCACATATGCCTAAGGAGAATAGTGTATCTAGATTCAAGCTCAGTTTTGTGAATGTATATCAAAGGTTTTATACACAGTTGACAAAAAACCTTATTTGTCAAGATATAGTTCCTTTATCCAAAGCTAATAACTAGTTTCATTTGCATCAGCTGCAGACAGTATGTGCGAAGCTGGCACTGAGATTTTGCCTTTTTTGACTGAAATGAGGCAGGTGAAAGAAAAGAGGAAAAAAACCCTAACAGCTGATTTTAGAAAAATTCTAATTGGTGGGTGTTCATTTTGCTGAAAAAAATTCCTGCTCCATTTTAACACAGTTGATCTTCACTTTTGACATGCCATATCATCTTCTGAGACAACACAGCATGTCTTGAGATTGTCACTGAAGTATAAAAAGCATAATACTGCTTTACTGGGGGTTGAGTTAGAGCAGCAACGTGGAATATGTTGTCAATGCCTGATAACCCCTCAGCCATGTCTATTCTTGTGCTTTCACAAGTGGGTGGTAGATTACCCACCAGCAAGAACTCTCCTGTATGAGGTAACATGCCTGGATATTTTAAGTGCCTATAGGTAAGCTGAACCTGAAGCTGAATCTAGTTTGATTATATTTAGTGCTTATTTTATTTGAATAGCAAATTTGAGGTTTTGCCCCTGCTCCTAACATTAAAATATACAGATGTCTATCGGCCCTTGTATAAGTGTGTTAGCGATGTTTAAAAAATAAGTAATTTTCACTGTACTTGTTGGATTTATTTCAAAGGTTTGGGAATTGGAACTAGCACTTACAACCCTCTTAGTAATAAGAACACTGCTGGATTTGAAAGAAAACAAGGACAAAATTATTTTTTTGTCATTTGATAAATGTTCTGAAAATGTTTTAGATCAAGGTTAATCTGATCTGATAATTGTGTAACATAAACATTTTCTTGAACATGAGTGCAATTTGGAGTTCAAAGAGAGATGCTGTTTTCTTCTATTCCTACCAGCAGCTGAACTGAATATAATGTAGTTATGGAGAGAAATAACAGACCCTTTACATTCAGGACCCATGGAACAACAAAAAGAAAAATATTAAGAAAACTCTTCAGCTTGGCAGTGGTTCTGTGAATTTGCCCACTGTTTTTCAGGAATACTGACATTACTTAGGTTTTCTTACAAGTGAGACTGAAGAATTCTATGTATTTCTGTATATATGATAATTTTGCTCAATATAAACCAGACATAATGTAGAACTTAACAGCACTTTTCCCTAGATTTTGTGTGGCCAGTAAAACAATCTGTTTGGAAGTTAAACTGTTTATTCAGCGTTTGACATCTCTTTACATGATGACAACTACCACCAAAAGAAAACACCCCTCTTCCCAGACACAGGTAAAATAATACCATTTTTCTACTCGTCCTCCTGTGGCATGCTACACCTTACAGGTCTGCAAGCAAGTACAGTTTTATGTGATAAACTATCCATGGGTTACAACAGATGTTGGGATGGAAGCCTCCTAAGGAATTTGCATCATGGAATACAAACCTACCAGGAATCCTAGAAAGGGCAATGCATACCAAAAGTTAATAGTGTCTGAGAAAACAGTGCTGGATTTTTAAGAAGTAGTGTATTATTACAGGTCAATACTCCCAAAATTCATAAGCTTTTAACAGCTTCACTTGTGCCGCTTTGCTTTACCCAATGATGTATCTTTTGTTCTTTGTAGACTATCTTTAATTGGAAAATTGTTTAATAAATCCTCACATTTTATCTCATCAAAGACAGACATAGCATGTGTAAATATTCATTACCACTTCATGTTTAAAACCACTTTGATAAATTAACTTCATAACCTTTAGAGAACAGGAAGAGACAGGAAGCCTGGATGTAACTGAGACGGTGCATAAAAAAATGGAATAAAAAAAGTAACTCAACAAAGTAATTTGAAAATCTATTTAGAAAGATTTTGATTGTGTCTATTAGTCAAAAGGAGATTCACATGAGCTCTCTTAGAGTAGAAGATGAATTATCTTCTTGAGCTGCCAATCTCACTCTTCTGTCTGTAGATATAGCTTCAGCCACTGACTTAATATAACTTTAAAGTCACTATGAATCTAAATTTTGTGGATATTTAATAACTACAAACAATGTAGTACTGTAGGATGTCTTAGTCCAAGTTTTACATGAGTCTGGTCTCATGTAAAATGCTGTTACAATCATTTCTTTACCATCTTTCTTCAATCCTTTAAAGGACTGATTTTTTCTGTTTTCTGCATCTTTTCCCACATTTGTTATGAAATTTATTGCTTTCACCATTAAGTTTCTCCAGACCCTGTCTCCACCACCGATATCCCTCCTATTCACACCTGAGTCTTCACTATTCACTGGTTTTATCTTCAGTCACCTCTGAACTTCCTCTCCCCCTGCTCTTCATCCTGGGGAAAAGCTTTCTGTTACCATACACACAGCTACTTTATCATCCTCTTTTCATTCCCTCCTTAAAACCCTCTTCTTTGGGACCATAAATTTTAGTGAACAGCTGACAGCAATTATGTGGATGTGCTTTGACCCCTATCAATCTTAGTGACCAATATCACCTCATTTTTCCCTTGTATTTCCCCATATGTCTGTATCTGTTGCCTCTTATCATACCATCTCCATAATATTTATGGAGCTGACTGCAGAATAGAAAATATCTGAAATATCTTTAAATGAAACGACTTTATCATGAGCAGCAGTCTCCTGTACAGTATAGATGTATCCTTAAATTGCAATCTTGCTGAAGCACAGCCTGCTTTTTTGGCAGGAGTAGCATAATTTCAGCTTGTAAATAAGTCTCCTAAGTACCAGGGCAATGCAAATAATTATCAATAATGCCAACAAAAAAAAAATAAAATCCAGTAACCAGGCAAGCTGATTAGCAGCTGAAGCAAAAGTAGAGGTCTTGTCTGCATGAAGTGTTAAGAAACAAGAAAGTAAAATATCCTATATCACTTTGTACCAGCCCTCTTCAAGGTTTGCTTGTGCTAACGCTTAACAGCATATGCACATCATGCAATTTCTTCTGCTTTAATTAGAGATCTGTGAGGAGTGAATTCTCTAGAGATAAAACTTCTGCTTACCCTATCCACTAATTATCTGGTTTTTCTTTGAAAAAAATATTTGATATTAGAATCTACTGTTCTTGAGTTGGAAAAAACTTACTGTGACCTTTGATGTGACACAATGCATAACAAATGAATTTAGAGAATATGATGAAATGTAGTTAGACCAGTCTTTGAAGGAGTTAATATACAGAACATAAAAAGAATTATATGAGGAATGTTGAGAGATTGCTACCTTTTTTGCTTTTTTCTCCTCAATACTAGTGGGCGAATCAGGTTTGACTATTGCTATAGGAAATATATTTACAGGGGTTCTTGCTGGAGAGTAGGACAGCAGGACAATGGTCTAGTAGTATAAATTCTCCTTGTGAGGAAGACAAAACAAATTGGCAGTACAAATCATGGCCAGTCACCACTTCCTAGCTGCAGTCAGACCTGTCTGTTCAGTGCTGGCCCCAGGAGCTGCGCTGGCTTTTCCACAGCCGCAGGCTGCTCAGGGGAGCAGGAGGAAGGAGACACCCCTTGGGCTCCCTGGCTGGAGCAGCTCCTGGAGCTGCTAATTTGATGCCCCCTCAGGCTGAAGAGAGCAGGGTCCCTCTTCACTCTCCTCGGGGAGTGCTTCTAACCACCGAGCTATTACATGTGGCTCCTCCATTGGATTTATTTTTGAAATAAAACAATGAGTTCTGCACAAAGAGCAATTGGTAAAGCTTCCTTCAGGAGAGCATTTGGGACTGAGGGTCCCAAGTGCGAAAGGAGTGTCTGTCTGCTCACAGCTTAGATCAGAAAATCAAAATTCCAGAGGAGAGAGAAGGGATTGCAGACATGATTGACATTTCCTATTAGCTAGACATAGGAGATTCCCAGCTCCTTAGGAAGCTTCCCTTCACTATATGATTTTTGTTAAGGATATGTTTTGGTGGTGCCTAATTTTTCATGTAAATGGCTCTGAGAGGGTAGGTATCTAGCTCAGACTCCAGCTGAGGGGTTAGAGGTGCCTGGCATGAACAATAGTGGGAACATGAGCCTGGCATGAGCAATGGTGGGAATAGTTGTAAGAGGCTCATGCCCTCGGTCATACTCTCCATCTTCACTTTGATTTATTAATTACCTTGTATCTGATAAATTATGACTTTTTTCAAAGGGCTCAGGAAGAGGACATTAAAATACAGGGAAATTTTAACTTTGTTATTAGACAATGTCAGGTTGCTCTCACCCTGATGACTGAACTCTTTATATGGCAGCCACTGACTTCATAAATTTGTGACCTCTCCTTAATGCACAGCACTTTTGTAAACCAGCCAGAGGACCACAATTGTAATTTCATAGGTAAGAAATTTCCCACCAAAGGCCTTGTACCAGTTTTAGGTCAGTTTGACTTTTTGGACTTCTGAAGTGTTATTCCTAATACATACTTAGCAGATGAGATCTAAACCAGGCCTGCAATACTGCAGATTGTTCAGTGTACTACCCTCACCTCTTTGTATCCCAGTCTTTACAATAATGTTAATGTATTTATGAGGAAGACAGACAAAATAGTGTAAGAGTACTGAATAATGAATGTTCTCCTTTAGATAAAGTATATACATTTAAAACAAAACAGACTTGGTCACTTGAATAAATTCCACAATAATTTCACAGAAGTAGGAGGATTAACTACAAATTCCCAGTGGATTTTCATTCCTCACTCTTTCCATATAAATGATCTTGCCCTTGGAAGGTAGATTTGTTTTGTCTGCACTGGGAACCAGGCAGGTTTTCTAGAAGCCCCCAGAAGCCAGAGATTTTTCAGGGATGCTAGTGTGCATCACTGGCACATACAGAAATCCTAGCTCCCAATGAATGGGGACAGTTAATGACATTTGTACAGACAAAGCTACTTTGTCTGATGAAACATAGATCCCTAAATTCTAGAGAGGGAGTCAGAGAGTCTACTTTCCATCACTGCCTAACTCTGATGGCCAGAATGAAAACAGATAAGTGGGACAGCAAATCTTTATCTTATTGATTAAGGATGCTGGCACAGTGTATGTGAGATCTGGGTTTTGATCTGTGTTCCCTGGACTATTTATGCCTTATTACATTCAATCGTTTAGGTGAAAAACAAACAAAGAGAAAAACGAGACCCGACTGTGAGAAAAGGCCCTTGACTTCTGCTCAGAGAGGCACCATTAGAGACCACCAAGGGCCACTGCTGCCTTGCAGAGCCAGCCTGCAGCTTCTGAAAGGCTGCCTGCCCCCAGCCAGGTAGCACAGCTGCTGAGGTGTCTTCTGTGCTGCACGGAGTCTTCCTTCTGGAGATGAAGATTTACACCTGAACCTCTCAAAGGCTGCCAAGGGATTTGAAACACAATTTCACTGAGTTATAGGTGCAACTGTTAGCAAAAAGATAGGCTGTGCTATGACAAAGAAACAGACTTTTCAGTAATTTTGTATTAGCCAGGTGGGCAGTTCTGAGGGCTGCTGTAACTCAGTTGGCCACGGTCTCTTGTTCTTGAAAGCTTCAGAAATAAAATTTTGAGCCATAGCCTTGCACCTAGGTTTTGACTTCCTACTGAGTTTGCATCGTGCCCTGCCTTGTAAACCAGGCTCCTTGTAAGCCAAACCTTGTAAACACGTCTGCCTTTCTTCAGAAATGACAAGGAGCTGGGCATCATAGAGTCATATAATGGTTTGGGTTGGAAGGGAGCTTAAAGATCATCTAGTTCCAACCCCACTGCCATGGGTAGGGACACCTTCCACTGGACCAGGTTGCTTAGGGCCCCATCTAGCCTGGCCTTGAACATTTCCAGGGAAGGGGTGTCAAAAACTTCTCTGGACAACTTATTCTGGTGCCTCATTACCCTCACAGGAAAGAATTTCTTCCTGATATCCAATCTAAACCTACCTCCTTTCAGTGTAGAGCATGCATGTGTGCTCTGGCTTACTCTCCTGAGGTGAGTGGAACATCTTCTTGGCCAGTGAGATGCCTATATTTTATTTATCATTGTGGCTTTGAGTAGTGCTTGTTTAGCCTGAGAGTACCTCCACATTTCAGGTGGAGTCTAGAAAGCTAAGCTCTCTGGGAGAGGTGTAGCCTATGATAGGTTTAGGTGAAGTTACCTTCTCTAGTTTACCTGCAGTTTGAGCCAGATTGCCTTAAGCTACCTAAAGATATCTCTAGATCAGTCAGATGTGTTTGCAGCACAAAGTGCTTAATTGTGGAATCCTCCACAGATTTAACTGTCATACAGGGCAGATGAGATGTATCATGAATGACTATGTTTTGCAAAAGTATTTCTGAATAAAATTTCAAATTTCACAATCTCATTTTTGATGCTACTCTTAAAAAAACACTTTGAAAGAGAATTAGAACTTTCGGAAGCAGAAAAATGTAAGAAAAGCGTGATTGACAAAAAATGCTGACTCTTTGATGTACTTGATTATAAATCCTGTAATGTAGAAAATTAACTCTACTGCAGCCAAAAACCAGCACAAGCATCGTGTCAGTTACCATGTTACTGGCAGCAGTCAGTGGGAATACAACTAAATCTCTTTTTTTCTTTCTCTGAGACACTGCCATTCATGGGTGCCTGTTCATGCATAATGTGATAGCCCTGGGGTCACATACTACAGAATATAGTATGACAATGTCATGTGCTTAACTGAAGGTTGTATGATATTACCTTTAATGAGAAAGAAAAAAAAAATTAGCCAGGGACACAAATATACTAATTAACTTAATAATTGGCTATGTTTTCTGACAATGCATTCTACTATTCTGTCACTCTCCTAGCTGTTTTAAATCTTTGGAGGACTGCCTAGCAGAAAGGATGGCCAGTTCTGGGGAAGGATGGAAGTAGGTAATTGGTAATTCTCACAGAAAACAAAGCATATTGACTGTTATGCTGCTTAACACAGGAAGTTGATTTACATCTTTCTTAAGCAGATGTAAATGAGATATGGTATAAGTTAGTTTAATGCATGAAGTAGTAATAACAGTTTTGTCTGTTAAATAAAGTAAACCCCTTTATCATTGCAAAAATTTCAAGTTTTACACTCTCAGCTTAAAAATGGCTTTATTAGCGTTCCTTTAGTGATCAATGACAGCAGAAAAGGCCAGATTCATTCAATCCAGGGGTTCTTTGCAAAATAGAAAAATAAAATCATGAACAGAAAACTGATGCAAGGATGAATCTGTCTTTCTATTTAGGAAGAATATGCCATGGTCATGGTAATATTTGAGAATCGTTCTTCCTAACTCAGAAGCTTCAGGTTCCTTGTTATTCTGTAAAATAAGTTCTCTTGCCCAATGGACTTCTAGGTGTGAGGTCTGCCTTTCTAGTGGTTTTCAAAGTGTTTTATAAAAGGGTTTTTAATATATTACTGTTGCTCTTTTCACTTCAGCAAGATGTTTTTCCCCACAATCTTGTTGAGGGGACTAATGAGAGACTGTCATAACTTCTCCCATTTTTCCAGGCTCTACCCTAACTTGTAACAGGAAGGTCCAGCCATATTAATTTATCCTCCTCTCCTTTTCTTTCTCAAGACACAGGAGGGCACAGAGGTGTGTGTCACTTACTGTCCCAGGAAGACATGGTCGAACTAGTCATCTCCTTCTCTATTGGCTTATTGTAAGTAACAAAACAATTATTTGCAAGGGCATGGCAAGATATTAAAGAAAAGAGAAGAAAGCATATCAAGCTGTGTATTGAACTAGTGCAGATACTTTTTAAAGCATAATTGAAATGATAATTCTATTTATTTAAAAATTGATTAATATTCAGTCATTTTCTGAAAGACTGGGAACAAATCATTGATATGATACAATGCAGTGGTACCTCTAGGTCTACTTTTACTTTTTATTTTTATATGGTGAAAAAAATTATTGCATGGTTAGCACTACTAAAACTAAGTTCCAGATGGAGCTCTTCACTTGTGTAAAGTCTGAAATACAAAGACTTAAGTGAATGATATAGTAAAAGCTTTTTATTTTTCATTTTGTTAATCTGCCCATTGCATAGTTAACACACACAAAAAAATTCTCAGCTTCTCAAGGAATGATTTGATGTTTCAGTGTTGTTATATGGTTTGAATAATTTGTTAGTTTTTTGAATTAGTGATTTTGTTAGTTTTAGAAGACTATCTAGCATGGGTTAGCATTCTAATTATTATGTTGCGGTATGCAATCTATTACTATTTTAGTGTATCAAATTATATCACTATATATGGTAATAAATTATATGTACATTTATATATGTAATATTATTATAAATAATAGTTGTAGTTGGAACGTTAATTATTTCTTTATGTAATTGTTTCTTGGGTTTTTAATATAATTAGTTCCCTGCCATTGAATGCAGGCAGAATGTACTCAGAAACTCTTTCTCCTTTCCTGTGGATCCCTATGCAGCTTTTAATAATCAAGTGGTCAGAGCATAGAGATGAATAAGTGTAGGTGTTAATGGCAATTACTTTGTATGCTTGCTTCTTTTCCTTCAGAAATATGGGAGGTAACATAGGAACTGTGTTCCTATTGCTCTAAGCAGACACAATAGGATGAGCAGCAGACATAGTTAGACAGCTGGATACGAGCCAGCAGTGTCTCCAGGTGGCCAAGAACACCAATGGCATTTTGGCCTGTATCAAGAATAGTGTGACCAGCAGGGCTAGGGAAGTGATTGTGCCTCTGTACTCAGCACTGGTGAGGCTGCATCTCAAGTTCTGTGATGTCTCAGTTTTGGCTGTCTCACTTCTGAAAGGCCAGAGAGGTGCTGCAGTGTGTCCAGAGAAAGGCAATGGAGCAGGTGAAGGATCTAGAAAACCTCTTGTGTGAGGAGGGGCTGATGGAGCTGGGGTTATTTAGTCTGGAGAAAATGAGGCTATGGGATGACCTTATTGTTCTCTACAACTCTGTGAAAGGAGGTTGTAGCCAAGTGGGGGTTGGTCTCTTCTGCCATGTCTCAAGTGAAAGGTTGAGTGGAAATGTTGCACCAGGGGAAGCAAAAATTAGATTTCAGAAAAAATATTCTCTGAAAGAATGGTTAGACATTGGAATGAGTTGCCCAGGGAGGTGCTGGAGTGTTGTGGTCCGTGGTGGTGGCGGATGCAACCTTCCCCGAAAGCGTCTTGTGCCAACGGGTAGGACCCATGAGAGCACCAGCACACACAGACAGACAGACAGACAGACACAGACACAGACACACACACCAAACACACACACACACGCAGCAGCTCAGCAGTGAAGACACGGGAGGGTTCAGGCACAGAGTTCCAATGAGCTTTATTTCAGGCAACACTGAAAGGGTCCAGGGTCCAAAAACAAAGTCAAAGGAGAGTCTAGGGCATAAATACAGGGAAAGGGGGAGCAGAGGAGAGCATCAGGGATCCAATGGCCTCAGGGCCCATGGGTGGTACACACGGAAGGGACTAATAGGGAATGCCAGGGTGGATGGGCCAGGTTACACAAACCAATGGGATTACAGGGAGTTGAGAATTTGCTAGAACTTGAACAGATAAGGCTAAAAGGGGTAGGGAAGGCCCAATGGGCCAATGGGGAGGACAGAACTGGGACAAATTAACATAGTGCTGCAGAGCTCCATGGGAGAAGCTTCTTTCCTCACCCTGAGCAGTGAGGAGTGCCCAGAGCCTCAGGTGGATCTCTCCAGGGGATTGCTGTTCCCTTTTCCCTTGTAGGCTCACAGGCCTTGGTGCTGGAGTCTCTGTGTCTGGAAGACAAGGATGGTGTGCATGGGGCACTTAAGGGATATTGTTTAGGGGTGATTATAACAATAGGTTAGACTAAATGACCTTTAAGGTATTGTCCAAACCTTGAGGATTCTGTGATTCTGAGCCCTATTTAGCTATTAATGGTAACTTGAGTATATAGGGAAAAATTTCAAAATTAAGATGAGAATAATTTAGGTAATCTTCTGAACCCTCATGGGTAGCTTTGAGAATGGTGCCATGAAATTTTGGTAGTTTTTTGATGATAAAACAAGGAGTGATTTACCTATGTAAGATGTAATTGGTGTACTGTTAAAAAACCTGTTTACTCTTGACTTTAATCAAGAATATACTTCTTCTGAATCTAAAATATTTTGATAATTTTCATTAACAGAGCTTCCTCCCGGGAACAGGTTCAAGGAGTTCAGATATTGAAAGTGGACTTGAGTCCTTTATTTGATTTCAGCTGATGATGTAAATGTGATTACTTTTAATAACTCAAATAATTTCAAGTGAGGTAAAGTCTGAAATTTAACTCTGGCTCTTCCACATCAGTTGCTCACTTATTCATTACAGTCAGTCTCTCTTTTTCTCAAGAACTAGTAGGCTAGTGAAAAAGTTTCATAATTATTCTTCCTGATGACATCATAAAGCTAATTTCAAAATATCATACAATGATTATAGATTTGATAAAAATATATAGGTGGTTTTGTTCTCTCTCTAGAAGAAAAAAAAAACAAACCCTCTCTTCAATACGTCTACTTAAAATTGATGATAACAGACATAGCTATTCAATGTGGACTAAACGGTCTACATTTCCAATAAGGGTGAAATTTGAAAGCACAAACAGAATATTCAGTGACATAAGAAAGAAATTTGATGAATTGCAGTGCATCTTGTGATGTAGTTCCAAATGCACAAGGCCAAAGAACATCAATAAGTCTGAGTGGTCATCATCTCTCTAGAGAAGCAGATGCTCCTGGCTTGCTCTTAGTTTATGCCCTGTGCTAGAGAAGCCATTGACAGACAATGGCAGTCTTATTTCCTACCACATTTTACACTGAAAGAGGTTGATAAAAGACAATTCAGTCTAAATGCCTTGAGCCTCCATACTACTTCTGAAGAATTTTTAATATTTTGGTAGAATAGAGTGAGGAAAGCATGCCTACTGTTATCAGTAACTTTCTAAATGTGATTGAAAAAAGGAGCTTGAACAGGTCCATTCTGTTTTGTCAGCAAGGTGCTTTTTTTCATTACTGAATCAAAATTAGACTCCATTGGTTCCAGGATGAGAAAGGCCCTTCAAGGGCTCCATTGCAAATTTCATGCCAAATACTCTAGTGCTCTTAGGGATCTATTGAGCTCAAATTATATGCTAGCTTCTATGGATCTGGCTTTTGTACCTAGATGAGCCATTCAGCAGGGGTACCAAATAGGGCAAAAATACCTCTTTGTTGAAACAAGAAGGTGTCTCCCTGGCTGGGCTGTGTGCATGTATGCATACATGCTTTCTGCCTTCTCTCAGTGATCCAGCAACCAGAGAACTGCAGCAGAAATGCTGATCCCAAATGGCTATAGAGAACATGACTTAATTTTAAAAAAATAATCTTCTCCTTCAGCTAGCTTAATGATGGTATATTCCTTTAACCATTGGCACAGAAGCCCAGCACAGACACTCTCATTCCCACATACTTGGATGGGAGGCTGACCTATTGTACTCAAACGTGATGCACATACTGATTCTCAGCATGCCAACACTCATGACCATCTGCTTGGGTGGCACTGTGCCCACCACAAAGGTGGGACACCATTCTCAAGAGGCCTAGGTGCCAATTGCCTGTAGGCTGAAAAGGAGAGTTTAGACAATACAAAAAGTGGCACTTTCTTTGTGGGTGTTCTTCCTGATGCCGCAAACTAGCTCAAATATTGTTTGCCTGAGTCAGGCAAAATTTTGCTAATTCTGCCTGATAGCATGTATCACCAGAAATTTGGTCTTTGAAATGATTCACAGACAAAATTCCAGACAGAAAAAAATCTTAAAAATGTTGCTAGGCAGAGTCAGAAACCATAAGCTAGAAACTCCCCCAAAGTTGTGCTGAAAACACAGAAGCTCAGCAACAAGCATCTGGAGGAGTGGGGGGGACCTGACACACCCACTGCTGGGACATGGAGCTTCATACAGCTGTGTCTCTCCCTTCTCAGCGCTCCTTGCTTTATTTTGGAAAATGCAGTTTCTTTCAAATCAAAGTGGTTGCACACAAAGCTCAATATGCAATCAGTCAGATTTTCAAAAAGATTCTGTGTGTACTAAAACAAATATTTCCAGGGGAAATGAAAAAGAACAGGGATGGGGGAGGGATAGGATTCTCAGATCCTTTAAGCTTGTTTCACCTTTTTCTTTTGGCTTAGTCAGCTTTTAAGGATAGAAAATTTCAGTTTACTGAAATTTTTGGACATTGAAATTCTTTTGAATCTTTCTAGAAGCAAACACTGTGCTCTGATACTGATATCTGGCTATTGATAAATCTGTATCAGAAATACCCTTCTGTGGAAAACGTGTGGGTGATGGTAGTGGAAAATTATACAGGACAAGGCCCTGCTGGAGGCATCACAACTGAACATGTTAAGGGTCGCTGGAGAAGAAAAGTTAGGGAAGTCAGCACTTGTAAAAGTGAGGGGAGGAAGAGCTAGATGAATCTTGTTGCTGACCTTGATCTATTTAACAAATCCACCATTCTTCAAGTCACCTTTCAGATCATTGCCTTATCCATTTCAGTGTTATTGGATTTAAGTCCCCAAAGCATGTCAGGTGTATTTGACTACTCAGTCAGTCACTGCTGAGGGAAGAGTGACATCCCACAGAGAGTCAGTGATTTTGAAGTTGTATGTACTGATTTGCAATGAATTTTTATCAAACGTATATGTGATACTTTTCATTATGAAGGCAAGAAAAGTTGTGATTCTCATAGCTGAGCATATCAAGTTAAAATTTAGTTTGCTCATAGACACACATCTGTAGATATTTATTTTACAGTAGGCAATGCAAGAAAAGAAAGAGCTTGTTTCTATGGTACAGCTTTTAGAATAAATGCTGAAAAGTTTGCATATTAACAGAACAACATTCTTAAAACTTCAGTACTTTAAACCTTTATTCAAACCTATGCCAGGACACGAAAGCAGAGTCCCAAATGGCTCATGTGTTAAGCTATACTGGTTACAACTTCAGTAAAGATGCTGAGGAATCCCTTATTTCCATATAAAAGTCTTTACTTGTGGTGTTGAAAAAGACAATATGTCTCACATATCTACACTAGCAGGAAAAAATCATTAAAGTATTTTGTATCTTTCTGGGAACTTAAATCTCTTTAGAATGTTTCCAAAACAAGCCTAGATTTCTTTTCATTCTGTGTTTTATTCTTTCCATTTTCTGACTTTTAAAATTATTAGATGTTTATGGAATGATTGCCATGATCAGACATTAACACACTATTGATATGGAGTTATCAGGATGAAGTGGCTTGTGTTTTTACAAAGGTAATTCTAATATTCCCTTCTGGCCAGAAAACTTCATTGATTTGGTTTTCTCAGAAATATTTTTGTCTCCTCAGAACATTATAAAATAAAATAACTGAAATCATAAACAAAATTGAAAAGAAGCTGCTTACATCTCATATCTGTTTCTGCAGCATATCGTGGCCGTAGCATGATCAAGATATGGGAAATAATCTGCACATTAAGCATGCGTGCTTAGCTAATTTTACAAATAGCTTTGAGGTTATATTTGTTATGTCTGGCTTGTATATAATAAAAGGATTTATTTTCCTCTCTTTCTTCCTCTTTGCGTTCCTGCAAATCAGAACCTGTGCAACTGGCCTATCCTCTCAATCAATGGTGTCTGCACAATTAACTACTAGAAAAGAGCCAAGCCCACTAGGTAGCTGACAGCTGCTTGAATTTAGGCTGACACCTTTAAACAGGAATAGAGATAGCAAACGTAGCTGATGCTGGGATGCCTCCATGGGGAATACAGAAGATTAGCTAGCTCAGTATATAGCTTCTGTTGCATAAATACAAACTACTGAGCATTTTATGGACCTGATTCTTTGAAGCACCAGTTTGGCAGCATCTCCAGACCCTGCTGAATGTTCAGGCAAAGTGAAGATAGCTGTGTTATACATAAAATTTTCTTACCATTTTGTGGAGCAGGTCAATTATCTTTTAAGTCCTTTCTAGGGAGCTAATAGAAGTGTCTTTCACATACTTAATTACACAGAGAAAGGAAGAAAAACAGACAATGGACAGAAGAAGCATAAGAATTGATTCATTGTCTGACCACAGTGAAGTAGAATGGCAGGACTGTACTGAAGAGCAGTTTGGGACTGGATGAACTCCAGAAAGTACCCAGACATTAGCATGAAATAATTTAACTTTCAATAAGTCCTCCTCCTTTCCTTTCTCTCTTTACTCTCCTCACCCTCTTAGTTCAGGAAAGAGTTCTAGAGCTGAAACTCTAAGAATAAATGAAGATGGTTTTAGAGGTATATTTTCATTGTACAGATCTTTTCAGCACCTAATAAGAGATGCAGTGACACACATTGAAGACAACACTTTTCCACCTAAAAGGACTAGCCCAAGTCACTGTGTTGTCATTTTAATATTTCTCATAATCCATTCAGATTAGTCTTCTCAGGAGTTAACTACAATTTCCCAGTTTATGAATGTTGAGTTCACAGCTGGAACATGATTATTTATCTTACAACTGTGCATAACATATCCTACCAAGGATAAAATAATTTATTTGATACAGGTGAAGGAGGGTTTGCTGTGAGGGCTTTATAGTCTAAGGAAACATGATATTCAAAGAAAGAGAAAAAGAAATATCAGCATCCCTGTCTGAGAGAATGGAAGGAGATTTTCAGCATTCAGCGCATGGTCATGCAGAAATATATGGCAGCTGTAGGATTTAAACTAGATCTCCTGACTTTCCATCCAGTCCCTTTCTATAATTATTAATCTCATCTGAAAAATTTGCCAGCAAAAAAGTCTTGTGCTGCATCTGGTAGTAGACAGGATATAGAACTTTATGCAAGAAGATTCGCTATCATTACTGGCATGCAGCATCACTTCAGCAGAGCTGTATTTTGAATTTTCTTTAAAATTCCTTAAAATGAAAGAATGGCATCCATTACTAACTCACAATAACTTTTCTTTGCATCAGGATTCAAGGGCTGAATACATCAAACTTTACATCTTTATTTGCAAAAGGGGTTGTTTGGCTTCCCTTTTATTTTGTTGGTTTTGGGTTTTTTCCCCCCTACGGTAAGAGTCCACAGGAGAATAACTCGAGAAAAATTGTGATCAAGGCCATAAGAAAAATATGTATTGTCTTCCTAGACGTTCTTGGCCTTGACCAACTTTGTAAGTCCTCACAAATTTCAGCGCAAAATAGTCTTGAATTTATACTGATTAGGCTGCCTTTGTTTTGGACACACAAAACAAACTAAGAGGTTTGTAATAAATATGGAAAAATATTGTTCTAACAAGAACAGCTGCTCCAAATAATTTGTTCTTTATTTAACCAATATGCAAGTTTTTGTTTCAGGCAGCTTACTCTTTTAAAACCTTTAATACCCATATTTAAATGCATTTGTCTTAAATCCATAGTAAATGGAAGCAGTATATACAATCACATCTCACTTATGGTTTGTACACAAAAACTTAGAAACCACTAAAGGTTGTTTAGTAATATGTAGTGTTGTTTAGTAAATGTTGATGAGTAATAGAAATGAGGCATGTATAGAGGATGAAAGTATTTTCTGTGTATGTGGCTGGATCACTTACTTGCTTTCTTACTTAGTCACATTTACCTTTGTTGTTTCTAGGTTATTTTCACCTTTCTCTTTTTGTTGGATTGCAGTCCTTCCCTGTTATCCCTGCACTTGGATACACCTAGGCTAGAGCATGAAGGTATGTTTGAAAGTATCAACACTGGTATTTGGAATATTTGTCACCCTTCTCTCTTTCCCAGTGAAGAGACAAGATATGGATCATTTTGATGCTGGTGACATTGGCATGAGTATCCAAAACAGAGCCCTGGATCAGTGCTGCTGATTTGGAATCCAGTAATATTCTCAAAGAGAGAGAAAAAGGTGCCAAGGAAAAAGCCTGTTTTGTTACCACTTTGCAATGTCAGCTAGAGATGGTTATTCTTCACTCCCCTTTTTCTAATGTGAAGACACCATTCGAATGCCTCCAACTTTTCTTTTTTTGCATTTCAGTGATAGATAAACACTGTTTACACCTAATTTATTTAGCAACTCCATGTGTTTCACAAAGGAAAGGTAAAAATCCACATTGAGTTTTGTGTCGGCTCTGTAGTCTGCCACAAGTAAGGAGAAAATTCTCTGTGAACAGGGTTTGGATGAAGTTAGTGTATAAGGCCCTGTTCTCAGGCTTACATTTAAAAAAATGCCTGAGGCATTCCTTGAATGTCTTTTTTGGGCTTGAAGAAGCAAACTCCATAACACTGAAGGTCGTGGTACTCCAATTACATCACTATCACTCTGGGTAACATAAAGCTATTCCTTCTCCACTCTAAGGTTGTACCTGTGTCTTATAAGATACTTAGTTTACAACAAATGATCACTCTTCTGCCTATTGTGCTCTAAAGCGACTCCACTTTTGCTTTTAGTGAAATCTTCTAATCAACCAAATCAACTTCCAATGCTCTATATTTGTGTGGAAAGCAAGAGAATATTTTTAGAAAATGCCATTTTTTTATAAACCAAAAATACGTAGCAGAAAAAGCTGTGAAAGGACAAATTATCTATGGAAAAAAACTGATTATTAAAATCGTAACACATAGTTTTTTAAAGCAGTAAACCTGAAGCTGTTGATAAAGCAATAGAAATGTGAACAGGAATACTCAATGGGAACCAGTGGTGAGGAAATTAGCCTAGGACTTGGGAAAGCTGTGCTAAGATTCCTGCTCTGCTGTGCTGGGCACATTCGTTGCCTTTGTGCCATCAGTACAGTAGCATGAGACAGGGCAACAGCACTTCCCAGCCTTACACAAGCATTGTTTGGGTAAATTAATCAAAGACTCTGAGATGTTCAGGTGTCGTGGTGATAGGGAAAGAAGAGAAGGAGGGAGAGGGGGTGAAAGAGAGAATCCTGTGGCCATATATTCCAAAAACCAACAGGAAACAGTTCTTTTTCCCCTGCTTCTTGAATACATTATCCCAGAGGCACAACCACAATTGGTGATGGGCTCAGCCTTTGCCAAGGGTGGGTCTGTCTTAGAACTGGCTGGCTCAGTTGGACATGAGGGAAGCTTCTGCCAGCTTGTCATAGAAGCCACTCCCTGCAGCCTCCCAGCTGACAAAACATTGCCATGCAAGCCTACTGCATGTGCAGACCAACTCCTGCAGCTGTGGCTTGGCATGGTATGACAGGAGGGCAGGAAGAATTAATTGACAGGGGATACAGAGACCACCTCCAGGCACTGGAGCATTGGATGGGAGGGTGCACAAATAGATAGGCATGGGGCTGAAAATGGGATTTGGACACATACTCAGACCATGTTGCTTCTTATTTGTCCTTACTGCAAAAATTCAGGACCACATTTCAATGTTTGCTGTGGGAATTATTATGGTTAGCTCTGAGATAATGACCAAAATGAAAATAATAATTATTATAATTGCCATCTATTGTCAAGAAGAAAGGCATTTTCCTTTCATGCCCTCATTCCCATTAATTTCAACCCTAGCAGTGATGTTTTGCAGAGGTAGTAGTGGTAAGAAGTGCACAGCATCTCTTTTCTAGAAGCTCTTTCTGGGACCTCAGGCAGCTTTCTGGCCTGTTGAATGCTGCTTTTTCATTGTCACTCTGTGAGACTGGTGGTGGTTGCAGGGTGCTTAGCCCCCACACAGCTTGTACACAGTGCTCTCTCCTGACCTGAATTGTTTGCTGAAGGACCAGCCACATTTACTGCTGCCATGCTGAGAAAAGCACAGGAAATGCTTCATCTCCATTCTCAGCATCAGTAAAGGGGAGGGCAGACTGGTGCAGGAGGAGGAGAGGGGAGTTGGTAGCCAAAGGGGACAAGAGTCTTGGCCCTCCACCCATGAATTGGTTTGTGTTGGAGCTGTAGATAAGTAGGGCTATAGAAGATTTGAAGGCTGTCTGGAGCATTCGGCCTCTGTAGCCATGTGGACACACTTGAATTAATTTTTAGATGAAGGAAACAGAGCATGGGGTATTCAAAGGTCATGGTTTTCCAGGTCAGATTTCTAAAGGTTTGCATCTAAATCTGTTCTAAGTAAAGCAAGTGGAGATGTTACACCTTGAGTCACTGTTTTGTGCAAAAATTATGGTAAAAAACCCATGCCTTAAAATATCACAGGGAATAAATTTCCCTGTTAAGATACATCCTGGAGAAAAAAAAACCCCTATGCTCTCCTTCTTGCACATATTTACAAAACAGAGATTTCTATACTTTTGGTATTTAGGGTCTTTAAAACTTGTCGAGCCAAAACCATAGAAAACCTGCTTTTTTGGATGTTGAAAATAGTAATAACAAAATATGAAATTGCATGATGATTTCCAATGAATAGCAGATTTTATATTTTATGCCTCTTACAAACACTGGAAATGTGTCTATATTTGAAAACTAGTTAGGTGTAGGTAGGAAAACTGCTTTTTTGGATAATTTTTAATTTTTGTCTCAATTTGGTTTTATGTTCCAAACTTTCCATGATGAATTTGGACCTTGGACTTACTGAAAATGAACTGAACTTTTTCTTTGGTATCTGCAAGAAGGTCTTGTTATTCCTTTTTTTTTGTGTCTGAATCTAACTAAAACATGATTTTGCACAGTCTTTTTGTCAGACTTCTCCATTTTCTATCTAAACTGATCTGTGCATTCACAGTGAATCTTCATTAAAGATCAAGCCAAGCAGTCTTTAAAAAGTACAGGGCTTCAATGATAGACAGATGGTGGCTTTCATGATGTCAGGAAGTGTCAAATATTATGGTTGGCTGCAGAATGATGGCTACTTTCCAAACAGATTGAGAAACAGACAGAAAGAGCAAGAACACCATTTGTTGTATTTAGATACATTGTGAACAGAAGGAAGCAAGACAGAGCATACTTTTACGCATCTTTTTTCCACTCCTTGTGAAAACAGTTTAGGATTTGTTACATTATATTAGCCCTATCATTATGCAAAAACATGTGAAAGCCAGAAATGCTAAGATAGATATATATATATCAATAGATAGATAGATAGATAGAGATATATAGCTATAGATATGGATATATTTGTATATATATATAGATATATATATGTGTTTCCATTCTGATTTTCTGTGTATTTCTGGTTCTCTGGATACTTTTTTTAATATTATAGGCAGATAGAAACCTAACATTTCATTTCATGGATTTATTTATCAATTTATTTTAGGAACAAACCTGTGCTAATCAAATAACTTGCAAAATTATTATTATTATTATTATTATTATTATTATTACTGTTGTTGTTGTTGTTGTTGTTGTTGTTTCAACCTATATGTTCCTCTGAACCCCTGCTTGGGATACTGCTCATTAAACCACTTACATTTAGACAATTGCTTTGGTGTTGAGTACGGGTGAGATTTGTTTAATATTCGTGTTGGTGCTTCTGGAGTTGGGACAGTTTTGGTTCTTCAGAATGAGACAATATTGAAATATAATATGTGTCAACAGCTAAATAGCAACTTCTAAACAAAAATACTGAAAAACAAAGGCCATGAGTTGGTCTGTGCCTGGAGGAGTGGCTTAAGCTGCACAGAGCCTGAATGATATCAAGTCAGAGATTGCTCCTGAATGAGGGACAGGACAGATTTTGTGCCTAAGAACTAATTAAGAACTACAGTTTTCTTCTTGAGTATTTTTTTGGCCCATAGAATTCTGTGTAAAGAATGCTGAAATGCATACCCTAGTGCACAGTATTATATTGTGGGAGCCTACATCAGGTCAGCATTTTGGTAGAGCAAATTGAATGTTCTCGATGACAGTAATTTTGAATAGTACCTATTCTATATGGGTTTTATGTGTCTGGCACAGTTACTGGAGAGTCTGTCTGCCCTCGTGGCTGTAAAGGAGAGTGATCAAGTTTGCCTTTACTTATGTAAAATCTTGGTTAGGCTGATGTGTCAGATGGCTTAAGCAATGGCTGCTTTAAAGGTAAAGCAAGGAGCTGACCATGGTCAGGAGGAGTAAAGAAGGAGAGAAGGCCTGTAGAAAAGACATCTGAGAAGCTGGGAACTCGACAGCTGCCCTGTGTGTGTTCGTGCTTATTTTACTTATTTAGGAGCTTTTCCATGATGCCATTCACTAACTGTGTATAATCACTCCTTTCCTCTCCAGTTCTCTCACAGAAAATCTGTTTCTCTAAATTATCAAAATACTTTAAAAATACATGTTTATATTTATAATAATTAAACCCCTGCAAAAATAAATGACCACATCTTGGAATATTCTTTTATTATTCTTGCTTGTTATCCATTCAACAGTGGACTAGCTGAATCCATGGAACCATCACATGACAATGATTTTACACTTCCAAATTATACCAACATTTGCAAACAGCATAGCAATTATGGTCCACAAGGAACCTCCTTAACCAGAATCCTGTTGCTCTGGGGAAAGAAAACAAAAACTGTAGATTGGAGCTTATTCCTGGCTTGTTAAATTGTGTTTTTTGATTAATGGTGCAAAATGGAGTGATGGGATTTTCCTGTTTTTCTGCTTTTGCCAAATTTGCTGTATGATTCAGCAGTCCCCTCTTTGAATACTGGAAATATTTATTTTTACCTTTTTTCTTATTTTTGGTATTTTTCTGTCTTTTGTAAAGATTTTTTAAGGACTGAAGGCCTTTTTTAACTAATTGATCTTTTGTAAATAAACAAACATGGCATGAATAATATCAAAAAATGTCCACAAGAAATCATTAAAGTTCTTAAATGAATTCTCTTTACCCATAGTCACACAGAGTCCATTCAAATTTGCTTCTTGATGAAAGAACAATCAATTGAGATTTACTTTAAGCAGAAAGGCATATAAAAAACAGTAATGCAAATTTTGTTTCCCATGGGCATTTATGAAAGTCTGATTTTAAGGAGGAACACACAACTGTGTGCACAGGAAGTAGTGTTCCTCACACTACTTCACCAGAGAGAACAAGCAGCGTGACCTGATTTACCAATCCTAAATAAATGATGCAGCTTGAATTTCAAATATTTGCAATCTGTTTGCAGGGTAAAATTCAGACATATTTATTGAGTACGTTTAAATGAGAAAATCATGATCTGCTGATGGATAGTGCATGGGAAGAAAAAGAGGCTAATTTAGTAGAAGAAATTACAGGCAGAGAATAACTCACTCAGCGCTACTGGCAAATAGTAAACGAGTGGCACCAAGGTTTCAATTCAAACACTTAACAAAGAAAGCAACTAATAGCGTCTTCCTTTTTCATCTGAAGTACTATAAAGAAGAGGGCTAGCCCTTCTGCCAAATTGCTTTTGCAGAAATGTGACTTCCGCCTTCGTTATTTTTACTCAAATTGCCTTAATTAAGAAACTAACTCTCCAACCCTAACTTTGATCTTGTTTTCAGACTGGACGTGTTCAGGTTCATCTTTATGGACTTGCTGATTTTCTGCTGGATTCAGGTCAGAAGTTACAGTCTGCTGCAGAATATTCCTCCAAATAATACATGTCTAGGGGAAAAAAATCCTTTTGGTTTGATATTATCCTAATATTTTTAAGACATTGGAAAGTTATTAAACAACCCCTCAGGTTGAGAAAGACAGTCCATCCCAAAGTTTTTCTGTTATACTGTAGAATTACACTGCATGAAGCTAAATAGTAATTTCAAAATCTCTCTTTGGTTTGTTTGTTTTGGTGGGTTATGTTGTTGTTGGTGGTGGTTTGGTTTGTTGGGCAGTTTGTTTGGGGTGTTTTGGTTTGTTGTTTGTGGTTTGGGTTTTTCAGTCTTCCACGCCTGAGAGGTCTCGTGTAGAGCTCTTCTTTCTGGAGCCCAAAACTCCTTCTTAGGCAGAATTCTGCTCTGAACTGATGCCTTTTTTTCCTTTGAATCCTTTGCTTAGTGAGATATCAGGTTCTTACCTTGGTTTCAAAGGGTTAGTGTTGGAATGATTTGCATATGGCACCAATTCCAGATAAGTACAGTACCATGATAATTGTTAATGCAAGTAGATTTTTGTTACCTGGGGAAGAACCCTGATGGTTGGATTAATAATTGGAAGACAGTTTAAAAGGATGGCTTTGGCTCCAGCTGAGGTGAGTCCAGCTACTGTCTGAAGATGGAACCTCACATGGTTATTCTATTAGCTTGCTTGAGTTTTTTCCCTTTCTGGGCCATGTGTATTGTCATGGAGCCTCTCTTATCCTGTCTTCTTTGTTTTATTCCATAACCGGAATAGTCTCTTTTCCATGAGCAAGAAGAGGAGAATGAAAGATGCTTTATATCTGGAAGTCTTTGCAAGCTGTACATTCAGTCCCCATCCTGTCACTTGGCTGGGTGGTTTGTTCCTCCATCCATCCTCTGGAACACGTGGAGCAGGCTGTGTGCATAAATGTGAGATGGCCTCTGGTTACATAACCTGTCCCAGTTACCCACTTTCAAGACAAAGTGAGGTTCAGGGTATAAAAAATGGTCCTCATTTTATGACCAGAAAGCCTGAGAATCCTGTGGTTTATGACCAGAAGGCCATCAGGAGCCTGTTCTAGATATCATGTTGATATCTACATAAATTAGTTTTCTTTTGGATCTGTGGTGTTCTCCTGTATGTCAGCAAGGTCCTCTAATCCTATAGCATCCAAAATGGCTGTACATAGGATAACATTACAGAACTGGCTTAGGTACACTTGGAATCTCATGCTTGGGCCACTCATGTATTTCCCTAGACATTGAGTTCATTCTGTGAGGGTTGCTCCATGGACCAGAGAAAAGTACTCCCACTGTAGGCCTCTTCCTGTACTGTTGTTCTGTAGAAAAAAATTGTATTACTTTAAGGGAGTAGACATATATTTTTTTAAAAAAAGGTGAAATTGCCTTGTAAAGTAGCCAGGAATGGGAAGGGGGAGAAAAGAGAGAGTTACAATAAGTAAGTGAATTTTGATATCTCATAGGATATTTAATTTTTAATTGCTGTTTTTATAATTCCTACATTCCTCTTTTTGGTGATTGGCTGCACAAATAGAGAACAGCAGTAGATAACTTTTGTAAAGTTTTTCTGACACGGTTTTGTATTTTATTCAGACAAGACATCTTAATTTATTTCATTACTGGAGAACAGTTGTAAAACTGAGTGATAAATACACTGAGAAAATAGTTGTCAGATTTTGTGAAGGTATGTAAATATTTGGTTCCTCAAAGCTCTGTTTTAGTTACGAATGCATTCAGTGCTTTCATTCATAGCCTGGAAAAAGGACCAGAGCATACAGTTGGCCTTTGTTCATGGCACCATGATGCGTAGCAGTGAGTTTACTGGGGTACAGGGTTACAAACCAAAGCAACCTTGACAAATGGAGAAGCAGCTTGGAAAAGCAAAACCTAAGAAATTAATTAAAACAGCAAAATATTGCCCTTGGGCAAAAATAATCAACTAGCAGAAGACCTGTGACGATTTGAGTGATTAAGCAAACGCCTAACAGAGATCTGAAGTTTCATCATGTTGAGATGTCTGATGGTGCTGGAAGGTCGATTAGGGCGTCGTTGATGATTTTCAGGATTCGGTGGTTTTTATGAAGGTTGAGGGCCATTGGTTGTTTCTGTATATGGATATGAGGATGGTGAGAACGGATAGACCAAATGATCTAAGCTTCGATTAGGCCGGAATGGAGGGTGGTGGCAGTTTTGTTTGCTATTAGTTGCAGGTTGGCTAGTCCTTCTGGGCCTAGTATTTTGTATCAGGAGATACAAATGAGCATTCTCTGCAAACAGAGAATGAGGAACTTGTTGAGTAACATTTCTGAAAAATATCTGGGAACAACGCACTCAGCACTGGTCAACAATATCCTTCTTTTGAAGAAGGAAAAGCACGCACCAGGCTGTATGTTGAGTTGTCCCTGGTATGCAGACTATGTGAAGTGAGTTGTCCACCAGTTGGAACTGGAACTGACAGAACTTCAACTACCCATGTGCAGTAGGATTCAAATTGATAGGGGGTCCAAACAAGTCCAAACAGACTGGTTAGAAGTTGAAAAATAAAGGGATGAAAAAATTGAGTTCTTTGGTCTAGGAAGGTCTGGGGAGAAGGAGACTGCGGCAAAAATTTTCACACTGATTCAGGGAAGAAAGGAGCTCATCCTTAGGGAAGAAAATAATTTATCCTTAGGGAGAATTGGACAAGAAGTAGGTTTAAACTTCAACAAGAAATACTTAGTTTAATCAGGTTTTCAAGTGTCCCGTAAGGATGATAAATCCACACATGTTTCCTGGGGAGATGGTGGTAGTGGGTTAATTGCTTCCCTTTGTAAATGTTGCAGTATGAGTGCTTTCTGGCCAAGGGAGTGAGACGCAGGCTATGATCTCCTGAGATCCACTCAGACCCTGCTTATTGCTGAGTTGTGATTGCTGTCTTCACTCAGCTTGAACATACCAAAATATAACTGAATGCTGCAAAATTTTGTTAAAAGGACTATCTGTATAACAGATATTCAAGTTTGCTCATTTTCATGTTATCTAATTTCAAAGAAAAGCATTGATTAAACAAATCCTCAGGCTTACAGTATATCAGCTGCTCTTTCTGAGAGCTTATTTCCTTGAAGCTATCAAGTTTGTACAAAATCGAAATAAAATATAAATAAATGGTGCTCCATGAAGATGGTGCCATTCTTTATTGAACTGCATCAGTGATAGGTTAAATTTATATTGCTCTGCAGCATGATTTTAATATCATTCTGGTCTGGTTTAGGCATAATCAAGTCTTCTGTTGAAAGAGCTCTTGTAAGGAGCAATTAAACATTAGTACTTCAGCTAAACCCATATTAAATTATGCCTTGGAATTTAAGTATCTGGGAATCATCTTAAATCTCAGCTTGAATTTTAGGTTGTATTGTACCTGCAATTTATATTGAGGTATAAGACAATCTGTTTCCATCTTGATTTAGTATTTATAGCTTAAAATGTTATTTCATTATTAAGTGTTCTATGCAACTGTTAGTAAGACCACTAATAGATTAAGGTACTATTATTTATGATTACTGCTTCTGCTTTTCAACAAGAAGCTGAACATCCAGCAAGTGAATTTTAACATGCTTTTTGAAAGCCTTGTAATAAATCAAAGGCTGCTGGGTACCCTTCAGCAGCCATGTGTGGCCATTCCAGCCCTTCCAGTGAATACTTATAACACGGTATAAGCAAAGGGCTTTGAACTGAACTGAAGGGCTCAGCAGAACACCTCTGTAGGGCAGGAGCAGGAGAATAGATTTCATTTCAGTTATCTCATCTTCCCTTTGCTGTGGACTGACAGGACTAGCACTGGGCATTCTCATGGACAAGCTGATATGAGACACTGAGCCCTTTGGACCAGATTGTGACTATAAGAACCATAACTGGGAGTTCCAGGCACTCCAAAAGAATCCTTGCCATAGCAAGTCTTCAAGGATATACAGTTAACTTGACACTGGGATGGATGAAAGGGTAATAAATGGTACCTTATATCTTGATCAAGGTAGATCACCATTAAACATTACATTTAAAATCTTTGAAGCTTAGGAATAGCTTTATGTACGTGACAGTATGTTTGCTTTTAGATATATTTTAACATTAAATATTTTCATTTTTTATGTTTTAAATATATATTCAGTTTATGTCAGTATTTTTATCTCTGATGATATCTTCCAGTTTAGTTCTCCTGTCAGCACAGAGATGTCTTGAAGTATTAGAGAAATAAATGCTTCAAATCCAAAGGACGAAAGAAAAATAATTAATTTTATTTGCATCAAAGGAAAGATAGGTTCTCTGCATAAATCTCATATTGAATATGTTATCTTTGGGCCAGACTGGATGAGTTTGAGCTGCACAGTTTCTTTTTCACTTGCCATGTATGACGTAGTGTAATGGCTTGACAAAGGAAAAGCAGAGTTACACTTGCTTTACCATACATCTGATATTTTTAACATAATCAATGAAGAGAGATTATATACCATGGTATTGCCTAAAGATCAGTTCTCTGTTTTTAAGAGCTAGTTTCTTTATATTGCCAGTCTGTTCTGAAAACTCTTTTGTGTTTCAAGATGGGAGATTTCCCCTTCTCTCAGTTTTGAGGAAGAACCAGAAATAGGGAAAATAAACGTGTCTCTGTGTTTCTACCTTATACAAGCACTGATGTCATAATATCTAGTTTCATTTTTTGGCAATTTTGCAACTAGGCTGCAAATAAAAACTATTCAGTTCTGCTTTAGCAAGCTGTTTGAAGACTATTGATGGCTTGAAGACTTGCCTAAAGACTGACTCATTTCAGCCTATGAAATCTGTCTGACATACCTAAAATTAGTTTTTAGGAGACTAAATGGAAACCATAGTCTTCATTTTTCTAAGTACAGTATGCTTATTAATAAAGCTTCTTATTATATAATCAATTGACCTAAAGAGCAAGCACAATAGTTATCAGAGGGCATCCTAAACATATGTATTAAGACTTTGTGATTTGGCAATAGTTAATATCATCTTCCCAGTAATTTGAAAGTTTATGCTAGCATCTAATAAAACTTCGTCAGAAGACAGTGTTAACTACCTAATTTTGGGAAGTGCTGCAACCAAGGCTGTGACTAGTGTACCATTCAAGGAGAATGCTCAGAAGTCAATTCAACAATGGCATCAGTATTCGAGTTTGGAGTAGGAAAGACTCTGTCAGAGTAACAGAGACTTTGTCTTGCCTTAATACAGTCAGTATGTGTTCTAGTATTGGAGCTATGTTAAGTTACCAAAGTTATAATTGTTCTAGAGGCTATTCTAATTCTGTTGTTTGGAATTATTCTTCTCCCATCCTCTGCTTTAACTTTTCTTTCTGAGTGTCATCTTAATTCTCTAAAATCTATTAATTCTGATCTTTTACATTTTGAGTTAAGATACCCCAGCATTGTATCTACCTAGGGACATGGGTTTGAGAACAGGGGGGAAGAAAGTAAATCTTCCTGGTGAATTTGCTATTAGAAGAGCGGGACAGAAACATAATTACTACAGTCCCATCCAAGCTTAGCATTGCCACAAAACACTGAGGTTGGCATTTAGCTGAAATGCTCTTCTGTAGAGTTTGCTTTACTTTAATTAATAGCTGAGAGCTTAGCCTATAGCAACCTGAGCCATAGATAATGAAAATTGAAAAGCTACATTATATGCTGTCCTTCGGGGTAAAAAAATTAAAACATCAACTTTATCTACAAAGACGGTTTTCCAGCTGCTGCATTTGGGGAGAGAAATGAACTCAAGGCATATATCATTATCCAAGTGTCTCTGTCCCCAAAGAATGGATGAAAGAATATTTTCTGGGCATGAATCTCTAGGTTTTTTAGAAGTGTTATGATATTTTTTTGTTTATAGTAGACTACACCATAAGGAAGGTTTTACATGCAGTGTACAGACTGAGTGATGATGTCATTCACAAATTCTACTAGAAAGGCATAGATGGATGGAGTCTATTACTGAAGCAGTGCCTTACATGAGCAAAGTAAAAAAGGATGTGTAACAGCAAACAATTTCACTCTCTGTGGGAGCCATCCCTGTCTTTTTTCAATAAATAAGTTCCCATGAGTCTGGTTCCTCACTACATCTGATGTAGCAGATGCAGCAATGAACAGTTGTCCAGGAGTGAACTGTAGTTTTCTGAAACACTTCAGTTTACAGAACAATCCAGCATGGTTGGTCACTGATCAGCTACTCTCTATGCCACAAAGATAAATTCCTGCATACTGATGGGGGACAATGTACAGCTGAATTATTCCAATGTGAGTTTTTCCCTTCTTCCTTTGCTCTCCATGCAAACATTCCATCCACAGTTTTGTGAATACAAAGTGGCAGCAACAGCATTTGTTAGGTACCTCTTGCTTAAGGTATGTGCAAAAGACCCATTATAGTCTGTGTGCAGCTCCTGGGAATTCTTAAACACCAAAGCTCCCCAGTGTCCCACCCTCCCAGAAAATCTAATTCCTACCAGAGAATCTCAGGCTTAAGTGCACAGTCTCTGGTACACATATGAAGCAATGAGAGGGAGTTAAATGACTTGGAAAATAAAGTACATGAAGTATCTTTATTATTTCTAGTATTATTGTATATCAAAGATAAATTTTTCTTTGCAGTGTGAAATGTGGCATTTATGCCAGGGCTCCAAGGGTTGCTTTGCTGACCCCTCAGTTCAGCAGGACAGACTCTGGTCTGCACAGTATAGTAGATTTCCCAAGCCAGATGCTTGCAATATAATATTTATATTACAGTAGCTGCTTTTTAGTCTTTTTTTTCCTCCAATACACCTTCAAAGAGTAGCAAGCAATTCCCTGGGAACAACCTCTGCTATGCTTCATGTTCTCCTGGATATCTTGATCAAAGTGCAATTTACCTTGAATAGCAAGGAAACCTGTCTTTATGAATCTGTAAGTCTTTTAGCATGAGTTTTAGAAAACACAGCATTATAAGAAAACAAATATTAAAATGCTAATAGATCAAACCTATATGCATCCCTGAGAATCCCTAAGACAGAAGCTGACCGCAAGATTGGGAGATTTGATGTTCACATCAGTGAACTATCTTCTTTTCATTTATTTTTAGTGGTTCAGCATATCTCCTTCTTCACCTTTCCCTGAGTGCCTTATCCCATACCAGTTATACCTTTGTGAGTTTTATAAATGAGTTTTCGACTATGTTTACAGATTGCTGTACAATAAGTGAAAATGTAGATTAATCAATATTGAGCCAGGTGTTTGTAGAAAAAGAGATATCCCATTTTTGGTTCACATATACAAATAAGCTGTACATGTTATATGAAATTGTTCTTGACTGTTTTTCTCTACATCTTCCATTCTCAAAGACTGTTTTGCCTGTAGGAGAGCAATTCTAAAAATGTTTCTGCTGGAACTACAAAAAATACACTGAATTCCAGATATGTACAGTGAATGCATTTCAAGAAATGGATGATACCTGCTGTATTGTCAGCTTCCTGTAGGAACCCACCATGACACAGTATTAACAAAGATAGGCCTCATTATGAATCATGCTGTATGAATTATGCTGCTGGGGTAAGAGCAATCTTTTCATCTTCTCATTTTTAGGGATTTGCATGTCCTACCTTGTGTCTGATATCTTTTCATACTTCAGCCAAGATATCTTCCCATAAAAAATAAGATGCTTTTAGGATTTATGCCCTTGCAGTCAGATTTCTAAAACAAAACAAAAATCAGCAAATATGGAGACATAGGACATACTTAATTCCTGTTAACATTTATCACATATAGTCAAGATGGTCTTATGATTAAGGAAATGACCTAGTACTTAAGAGACTTAAATTCTATCGATAATTTCCTCTTTATTTCTGCTGCAGAAAAACACTTAAACATGTGCTACAAATTAAGGACAAGCTTAAGTGGTTTTTGAGTCCCAGACTATAGACCTTGGGCAAACCACTTTGTCTCTTGAAGTCAGAATGTGAAATCTTTTATTCAGCTTGGTGAGCAGTTTCATGCACAACTACTGTCATTGATTTTAATATGATTAGTCATGATAGTAACCACTTGCCAACCCGAGGTTAGTACCTCAGCTCTTATTCTGTAGTAGGGGGTAATTAAATTTCCATGCCTCCCAGAAGTATTAGTGTATTACACACTAGATAATTTATGTAAATTTATAAATTCCACTCTTTGTCACTTCTTTTCACCGAGTTTGTGCATGCGCAACAAACTTTTGCGTAGATACAACATTTCTTTGTCTTTTATTTTATTTTATTGAGAATTGTGTAAAATGTGCATATTAGCATACTTAAGAAAATTTAATTGTTATGAGAAATTATTATATAAATAATTTCAGAGGAATTTGCTCATTCTGTTTAATATGGCATTTTCAGAGAAAATATTCTCTCCCTACCAAGACAATATGCTCTAATAATCTGTATCAGAGCAAAGCTTGGAAGAAGGTTTTCAAATGCAAAAGAAATAGCCTGCATCTCTATTATATTTGGGGGTTTGCCTTGTATCTCTTTTATCTATTATTATTTTTAAAATAACTACCAGTAGTGCTGAACCCACTGTGATTTGCAAGATAAGCTGTTCTGAGATCCTTCATGTTCCATAAACCAGGGTATGTTCTTGATTAGGCAATCACTGAAAAAAGAAACTCACAGGGCAATTGCACTTACATGTCAAAAGAATATTTATTAAGAAAAGAAAAGGAAATGTTGGAATCTGAATCAAAAGAATTTAACATCACTTGGCCTAGCCTTTCATATTCCAATAGAAATCATTAGAAAAATATAATAATTAGCAAAGAAGCATGGATTTATATAGAGAGATATAGACATACATATGTATACATACATACACTCGCATACATGTATATCACATTTGAGTTTAATCTTCCACTATTTTAATCTTAAAACCAATGGGGAATGTTTGATTGCAGATTTGCCTTTCAAATCCACCACAAATTCCTTCAGTTCATTAAAAATAAAGGCTTTTTCTCCTCTACTATTTCTTGTTGCCCACAGAAAGCAATTTTTGAATGTTGAAACTGTAGGAATAGAGTCAGTCATTAGTCTATCTAATTAGATGCTTTGGTCAAACACAGTAAGCACTTGAGTGAACCTGGACTATTGTGTCATAGCAGGGCTGGGCCTTTAAAGGACAGAAATACTATGATTACATAAAAAGTGTCAATTGTCATGGATATGTTTTTGAGGTAACCAAATTATTCTTGTGAACTTGACCCATTCCACTAAGCTTTTAGTGGAGGCTTGTAATGAAATTTGCTCCACTGTGTGCAATCGTGCAGCCCTTCAGCTTGAGTCAGCCAGGCCAGTGAGCTCCTTTGTCAGGCTGAGCTCCTCCTCTCTATTAACCTCCCAAACAGTGCCTAGCTCAACTTTACAGCTCTTAATTGGTTTTATTTTGTGCAATTAGGCTCATTCCATGCACCCAGTCCCCTGGCAGTCATGTAGGACTCCAGAATGTTGCAAGTAATGGATTTTTATTAGAAAGATATGAAAATCATGGAATCCCACACTGCCCTGACCAACATGAGACAATTCCAGACCTCAATAACACAGTACAGCATTCAGCAGTGAGGGATTTTGAGTGCAGAGAAAGAACACAATGACCAAGGAGATATGTACGTGTAGAGAAGAAGCTATGAGAGAAGGTAATAGGAGTCATGGCTACCCCTGTGTGTCACTATTCCTCTTTTGCATTGATTGTGTGGAGAAAAAACAATGTTAACACTTTTTTTTAATGCCAGCCATAAATATCAGCTTCATTGGATTCAGCTGACTTTCACAAACACTTATTATATGCCCTGCCTCCCCTTACTTGAGATAAATAAGAGAGTCTGTGTTTTTAGAGATCTAGAACATTCAGTTCAGATATTGCTTTTGGAGATCAAGAAAGAAGTTTATTTTTTAACCATGTTGATATGGGATCAAATCAATTTCCATAGATATGGTGCTAAGGAAAGATGACATATGCAGTCAACTTGGCTCTGTGTATGTGCTTGTGGTCTCCCTGTGTCTTTAAATTAATAATAAATTAAATTTTAGTACAGTAGTATAGATCTCAACCCTGGTCAAAGTCCTTTTTTCAGGAAAAGAGAGGAGACTAGACTGTAAGATTTGGCTAGGCAAAACCACAGCTGAACTGATCCTGAAAAAAAAAAAAAGAAATTTAAAATTAGTCATTGCCCTGGTGCTAATAGGAAGCCTCTAGGAAACTGCATTTCCACAGAAAATTTCTCTGCAAATGTAAATGTTATGTCATGAAAACTTTCCAGGCAAAACTCATGCAGGCTCTCCAGTGTCTTCCGTCTAGTGGTATCTGCTTATACCATGGATGATTTTTCCATATTCTACTATTGAAATTTTGCCTAGTGAAGCACATAAAATATAAAATAGCATGTATTTATCTAAAACACTGGCATTACCTATAAAAATTGTAACTAAGTTTAGGCACTCAGTATTGTCCTTTCTTTTTCAGTGATTAAAACATCATTACTCAGATCCCCTTTCAATTTAAGGAGAATTTAGTTCATTCAGAGGGAATAAGGCAATATTTTCCTACATATAGGTCATAACCTGCTCCTTTGAACAACAGGTTGTGAAAGCCAGCGTTCTTGTGCTAATAGTTTAAATGGCACAGCAACAGTCAAATCTCTGAGATGGCACTCAGTGGTCATTTCTCCTTGTTCATTCTGATAGGAGAGTTTGGCTCTGTCATCTTTGTAGCCATCCTTCACACCACCAAAATGTGGCCACAAAATATCTGTTTTAAATTGCTTCTTAAAAGTAAGCATCAGCTAGAGAAGAGTTTTTTTTTCTTAATCAGTAAGAAAACACATTAAACACAGATCTTACAAGTCAACATGAAATGCCACTGAGCAAAGCATAAAGTATTTACCTCTTATGATCCCACTTTTGCTGTGACAATATTCCCTATGGCAACAAATTAGATATTTCAGTACAGCAGCGCTGGCAGAAGTAATGACCTGTCACCAAAGCATATACTTTTAGTATTAAAAATAGTAAGTCTTGTCGGGGCTAACTCATAAGCTTCTCTGGTGTACCCTAGGGAATCAACCTCTGTGCATGCATCATCCTTCTGAAGCCAGACAATTTTCAGAGCCAGTGGCATGACACCACTGAAGTCTAAGCCAGAAAGAAAGCCTAGAACACTTATTTTTTCAGTTTTATCAGGCTCTCCAATAGTTAATGGTGCAGGCTGAAACCACAAAAATCTATTTTCTAAACTGAACTAAACTAAACTAAACTAATAAATGATGAGCTGTGTTAAAACTGCAGAGGGAAATCATGAGTCTATGTTCATGGCAGGATAACAAGATGAGACACATTACCATGCTTTGTATGTAAGACATTCATAAACCATTATTTTCTTTGGGTAAAAATCTTGGTTCTATCCTTATCCCTTTAAAGAACAATTTAAAGGCAATAGTTCTCAAAAACTTGTGATGACATTAATTTTTGCAATAAAATCATTTTCTAGATATATTTAAGTCTTTTAGGTAGGGCATAGGACATATCCAGGAGGCTGAAATTTAAAACTTCTCAGTGACTGCTCTACTCAGGGACCTCAGATATACATCTCATCAACTGTTAGAATAATTTCAGTTTGAATCCCTTCCAGAGTCAGAAAATTTTGCTATTCCTGGATTGATTTCTGTGGTGCTAGTGCGATATCTGTGCCTAACTTTTTCTGAGTGCCGTGGGAATCTGTCCCACTCAGCTGAAAGGAAATGTGATGAGTGCAGCCCTTCAGACTCCCACTCATGCCTATAGATGAGGCAGTTGGAAGTGGAGTAAATTTTTCCTAGACGAGAACAAAGAAATATAGTCTGAACTGTTGGGAAATTGTCATCATAGTAACAAGATTTTATAACTTCTCACCTGAACGTCAATAACCCCCCTTGCATCTTCTCGTACTTTGCACTCACCCTTGGCAAGATCTACTCTCATGGATTAGGACAGAGGCACTGATGGATGGAAGTCTCTTCGTGATGCCTTTTTTATTCTCTCTCAATCAGAGCCCTCCTTGTCATATTCCTTCTTAGTTTCTCTTATGCCAACTTTAAATGGGAAACAAATTTCTAAATCCCCATTTTTAATGGCACTTCTTTGCCACTTTTGGTGCTTGTGCCCACAGTTGTCTGCTGTGATGCTGACAGCTTTCTCATCAATTTCATTGTTCTTACACCTTAAAACCAGTGTTCTTATCTTATATTCTCTGTGAATTCTGGTCTCTATTTACTGCTGCCCTGTTTTTGTACTTGCACGGTGTGCAGCCTTACCTTAAGTATTTTAGGCACAAATTTACCAGATAATTTAGTCATCCAGTATGAAATATGAAATGAGCCAAATTAGATCATAAACATTCCTGTTCTAGTTATTTTAATAATTGCATATCAGGAAAGAGTGTTTGATGGAAATGGTCTGGAAAGTAGTGACTTCTTGAGAAGAGTTGGAGAATGCTTTTGCTTGCATTGGTGAATGAGCATTTTGAAGTGCCTCTGGGGCAAACCATTTTTGGACAGAAAAATTTGGGTAAGAATAATAAAATGCCCCAGTGGCTGAGGATATCTTTCATTCCTTCCTGAAAGTGCCAGTATGAGTGGAAAGAGACAGGAATGCTGCCAGACAAAACTAGTGAAGGCTGTATATTGTATTTTTAAATAATTTTTTTTTACAGCTGTTACCAGGTGATGCTGTTCATATGTTATTCCATAATGAATAAATAACACATATGCTATTTTCAAATGTGTATATAAATATAGTATAATATTTTGACATTTAGGAATCAACTGTAATAATAAGTGCAGCATCTTCAATATGTCTTTCAGCTACCATGTTAATAATTTGTGTGGAGCAAACAAAAATATTGGTTCTCTCTCAAGATTTCAGTCTACGAGAAATTTTCCAGTATTTTAAGTGTCTTTTGCTTCTTTACAACCAATTTTAGCACTGTAGCCCTTAGGCATCAGTATAACCTTAACTGTACTTTTATAAGCAGTAATGGAGGAAAATAAGCCCTTTCAGAAGCAAATTTCCCTAAATTATTTTAGGCTAAAATTTCAGAAGAAGATTAATGTATCATTATGAGAGGCAGTCCTGCCTTGTTTTAATTTTTTAACATCCTTTCTATCATGTTGCTTCACGTAACTGTGGATTACACCAGGGATCTGATCTACACAGATAAAAGAATATAAGAAATTTCATTCACCAATTCTAGCAAATCATACATTGTGGTAACTGCTTATTTTCTGAGAGTTCCTGATCCAGTAGTTCTTATATTTTATTTAAAAATTAAGCATATTTCTAGACCTCATAACTGCACAGAAAAACCTGAGAAAGTGTTCTGAGTTCATTTGAGCTTATCAGATTCCTGAAGTTCCTGAAAAGGAAGAAAGTCGACTTTAATTTAAGTTTTCTGCATTTGAAAAGGTTCTTTACAAGTTGAGGTTTATTATATTGAAGTAAAATGAATATTACTTTTGGTTTTAACCTTTAGAATATTGAAATCTTAATGCAGTAGTAGCCAAGGGCATTTTTTTAAGGCTGAAGGAACACAGAGGAGAATCATAGGATCATCTAAAAATTTAGGTTATAGGGAGATTTTGGAGGCCATCTGGTCCAGCCTTCTGCTTGGATCAAGGTTAATCTCAAACTGGATCATGTCACCCAGGGACCTGTCCAACCAAGTTTTGAAAAATCTCCAAGGACAGTTTCCCACAGTTCTTGAACAACCTGTTCCAGGGCTTTTCAGTTCCCTTTGTGCATTTTGTCCTTAATTCCTATTGTAATTTTCTTTCTCTAAATTGTGACTGCGACTTCTTTCCTTTCACTGTGCACCCATGTGAAGCATCTGTTTGCATTTTCTGTGACTCCCCTCGAGGCAAACAGACACCCTCTCAGCCTCCAGACCCTCAGTTTCCTCAGCTTTTAGGTGCATGTCAAGCACTCCAGCCCCTCCAAATCATGGTTTCCCTCCTCTGGACTCTGCAGTTTCTAAGTATCTAATTTGCATCAGTCATCCCAAAACTGGACCATGGATAAACTTGCACGAGGACTGTGCAGGGGGGGATAATCTCCTCCCTGGGGCTGCTGACCGTGCTCTGGTTCCTGCAGCTGCCTGCACTGAGCCTTCCTCTCTGCAGGGAGCTCGGCTGCCTCACAGGGGGTTGTCTGCCTTAGCCCTGGGGTTAAACTCACAGACAGACCAGATGAAACCCTGGAACAACAGGTGAACAGCCCTTTTACCTATGCATGATTAAATTAATTTAACTCCAAAAGCACTGAACTTTGTCTCTAGCTTTTAAGGGCAAATATTACAATCAGATAAAAAGAGATCCCTATTTGTCTTGGCTAAGGTGGTAAAGTGCTTCTGGTACCAGAGCAGCTATGCCAGGTCAGAATCTGACATGATATGCTGAATAACAAAGAGGCGAAAAAAAAATGTAATACATTATATATTAGAAAACATATACTGGAAACCATTATTCTATGCTTGGAAAGCTTTGGGCATTTTTTAAAACGATGGCTATCTCTGCTGTTTTCAAAGATGATTTAAACCAAAGTTTAGTTGCAAGCTGTAACTTGAGACTGTTGTGAGTTATACCACTGTTTTATTATTCTTAATAGCATCAGGTCCATCCAGAGATATTTCATCCTGCAATTTTCTTCTGATATGAAAATGCATAATGTTAATCTTTGTAATACTTTATAAACTGACCATAAACCAATGTTTATGGTCAGTTAATCATTGTATTACTTTGCTTTAGGTAATTTAGTACATTACCATAATGTAACAATCTACTTAATATAAATTTTAAAGTGAGCCCAGTGCAAGTTGCAGGGCATTAATATGCTTTCTAACCAGAAACTCAGAAACACAGCTAAAGTTTAGATGCAGATCAGATATTTTCTGCTTTGAGTGACTTAGTGTTTTGCCTAAGGAGTATTGTGATTTTATGAAAGTCACTACATTATTTTTTATAGTGTGCCTTACAGTTCATTTAGAAGTCCCAACAGGATTTGCACAACCTCTGCAATAATCACAACACAAGAATATCATATCAGAAAGCCTTCTAGAGCATCAGTCTGCATGCATTGTGGGGTGCTGTTTCCACTAACACTGAGGAATGTCAAATCCCACAGAATCCAGAGGAGATTTAAAAGCTGTCATTAGTGGGAGTTCAGATGAAAGGCATGAATGCTAACACATGATGACATTATTGATTATATGAAAAAATAAAACAGTGGGTGGAGGATACAGTGGGTGGAGGAGGATGCAAAAGTACTAACAATCAATGGTTTTGGAATTTAATTAGCTTAATTAATGATTTTTAAAACATTCTGTATATTGTTAGATGGTACATTAAACATAAAAATTGGTGGGTCCCACCACTAGTAACGTCTATACACGTGTAAGAGACAGCTATGGCCCTTAAAGGACAGCTGAAACAAAGGTAGATTCCAGCCAAACCCAAAGAAACCTTCCACAGTCTAAAAAAGAAAGTAAGTCCTCCTACCATCACTTAATAACTTCAATAGTAGAGACAGTTATTTTTCATTTGGTATCTCATGATTAAGGATCTGCTTACATACAGACACTCTGTTTCCCTCCCTGAGAGAAAAAAAAATATTGTCAGAAGAACACAGGGAACCTGGACATGAGAAAAAGTAAAGTAATAAGATTAAGAACTTAATGATCTAAATGACCTGGGTCAGATTACTACTATGATTAAGGATTGGCTAAAATCACTTTATCACCATTTTCGACTTTGAGGCACCAAATTTTAGCTAAGTGCTCAGCTTTAAAGAAAGGACTGTATTACATACCTCAAGAATGCTCTTCTTCCTCTATGAAGTAGATTAAAACTAGTATTTTTTTGTTGTTAATTGCTTCTATAATTTGTTCTATACATAATCTGATACATAGTGTGCTCACAACTCTGCATTTTAGCTTGAGGTATCTTCATCACATTTCATGGTGATGGAAGTAATTTGTTCCTCTGCAAAGCTAAGACTGCCGAAGCTGGAACTGTTTGGAATAAAAGACATGGCAGGAAATGGATCCAATCTCTGACTGCTTCATGAAAGGGAATGAGCTATATGTATTTGGCTTAATTGTTGAAGGCATGACACAACCAAAAGAATCATACTTAATTATGAAGGATGACACAATCCCATTAATTTAGATGTTCAAGGAAACACCAATACTACACATTGAAATCAACCTCTTTTCACAGAAATAATTACTACTGGGTCTTTACTCTTTAGCCCTGAACAAAGCCAAGCATATTTTTGCATTGCCTTTAAGTAAATGAAGGGGCAAATTGTGGCTCAAAGAGACAATGAGTCTCCTGGCTTTCCCTTTCAGTGCCTGAGTTCTTACATGCTGGTGCAACTAGGTCATACAGTGCAAGATTCCCTATTGTGGTTATTCTTTTTATTCACCTCTTACAGCTCCCCCGGGTATTAGCAATAAAGGAGGGTTTTATTTCTTTATTCTCCCTCCTATCCTGCATAGCCATGCAAACTGGGTCACAATTTGGACCACAATTGAGAACACATCTGTGGATCCCTGCAACACTTTAAAATCTGCATATGTTCAACCTGCCCAGAACTGTATCAACTTTGCCAGCAGTTTTGGGGGTAGGGAGGGAGCAAAGTGAGTAGATGGTCCTTTTGTTTTTTTCAATCCTGTAAGAGAACAAAACCCATACATGGTTTCGTTATAATCATATTTACTACATTTGTGTCACTGCATAGCAACATCAACAGGGCTGAGATAATCAGTATGATTTCATATTTTATTGTAATGAGATTACATTAAAGTTTAACCTCTGCTCTGATTTCCCAGATTCATTATATTTTATCCTATGTTATTTACATTATTTCATAATACATTTTGCTATAGTTACCGTGTCTCTGGAATTTTAAGTTTGAGTGTAGTTTTTCTTCAAAAGTTTCCCTGATTTGATTTTATTAATATGAAATAATGTAGTTTTCTTGACTGTTTACAATGACAGTTTTGTCAGACATTTAACTGTATGTAAATCATAATCTCTAAAACAGTTATTTAAATTAGATTAATAAAAAGAAAAAGTATGTTAAAAATTAAACACCTACATGGAAAATGTTTATTGCAGGCTAGGCACTGTTTTACATTTCTTATTTTTTCTTTGCAATGATCCATTTCTTCCCACTCTGGCTCTGATTAGAGGCATATTACTAAATGACTTAAAAGGAAAGGTTTTGTGAGACTTCTAAACAGAAGTAGAATTGGAATTACAGGAATTTCAGGATATAAGCCCTGTAATACATTTTTACATAGAGTCCAGTAATTTAAAGAGTGGTAGTAGAAATATTTCAAATATATCACATAATCCAAGTCAGAGAGGATCGCTTCAAAATCCTGGACAAAAAGACTATGCTAAATGCACTTTATCATTCTTTTGCCTCTTCCTCTCGTACATTCATATCAACATAACAGAAGACATTGTTAGTCTTTAGCTGACAGCACTTCTACCAATGAGACTTTTTTTCACAAGGATCTGATTCCCTTCCTATATTAATTGACCCATTTTACTGCTGCTTCTGAGCTGCTGGGCTTCCCTGTAGTGCCTGCAAAGCCACTGCTTGCTTGTCTTTAACCCCTGGTGTGATGATTTGGGGTCTACCCACAGTAGAACTTATTGAGAGATAGGAGAGGACTTACCTGATGTACTCTGTGAAGACTGAATATTTATCCCACAGGCTCGTGGTAACAAATTTTATATTGATCAGGGTCAGATAAAATCCCACATGCCTGTGAAATTACAGAGCATGGAAATAGAATTGGTTGAAAAATATTTTAAAATGAAACATATATTTTTTTTTTTTAGGAATAGTACAATTCCTCATGGGAGATGGAGATTTAATTTTTGGTTTAAAAAGAAATCCCAAGTTTTCCAGCAAAAGAACAACTTAGACAAATTGGAGACTAAACACTACAGTGAACGAGGTTTAACCCAATTCCTTGTGCAATTATTTGTGGTAAACTAAAAAATACTGCAAAATATTTGCATTGCTCTTGAGAAGGCTGTGAAAGGCATTCTTGCAGACTAAGCACCAGTCCCCATTCAGAAAAAGTGGCCTAATCCTGCCATGTCCAGAACTGAACAAAGGGCAAACTCTCCCCTACATCCTGCACTTGCTGCTGCTCTCTAGAAACCTAGCTTGCCTTAAATAGCCTGAGTTCAAGACAGTCAGATGGCACACACATTTTTACATAGAATTACTGGCAATTAAAAGGAAACACTTCTACTACAAAAGGAAGCTCAAGACAGGTGAGGTGACCCGGTCTGTCTGCTACTATGCAGCTCAATAACTGGTTACGTAAAAAATTTCTTGAGAATTTGATAGAACACTCTATATTTTTGCTTCAGATTCCTTATTAAAGAAGAGATTAAATAATCCAGAGTCTATTAAAGTAGAAGATACATTATATAATCAATAAATACAGGTTCTTTCCTCTGGAACACCCTATATTTATATGAAAAGAATTTTTTCATTTCTTTTTGTATATATTTTTACTGATACAGGATTCTCCCCACCATCCTGCCCCCACAAAAACTCTAGCTAGTTATCTAGCTATCATCTATCTATGTATCTATCTGTGCATTTCTGCTCCTAAAACATTTGGTAAAACAAACTGTATTCCTTGTCCAAAACATACTGGTGGAGCAGCAGCTGATCCCTAGGAAGACCTGCCCAGTGAGAGCACTGACTGTGGGGAAATGGTCTCTTTTTAGGTTTCTGCTACCTCTCCCACTTAGGCTGTCTTGTTTAACCTGATATTCAACACTGAGCCGTGCCACAGGTGCTTTGTGCTTGGTGCTATATGTTTCTTTAGCATTTGTTCCAAGTGTTTCAATTCAGCTTTCTGTTCTTGGTATTCTGTGGGTAAAAATTTCAGCTGTAATAGTAATGCCTTTTCCAAAATCAGTGTTTACAGGAGCAAAGGTGAATTTTTCAAAACATTCAGATAAAAATTTAAAATCAATCCATCTTGGAAAAGGCACTTAAAATTTCTGAGGAGTTGCAAAGGGTGAGTTTTTTGCTTTCCATAGAGAAATTTTGTCACAACGCATTGAAGTGTGAAGCCAGAAAAAAAGGTTTGTAGATGCTCAGTAGCAATTTGCTAGAGTTTGGCAGCAAAATTATCCTAATTTTCCAATCACACCAATCCTTCCAACTTCTGTGTGGAATACAGCTTGCACACCATCACAACGCTGAGGCATTTTGTTACCCTAAAATATATTACCTATTTTAAAACAATATCTCTAGAGACATGTGACATTTTACAAGATGAGGAAATGAGAAAAACAGCAGCAGCAAAATTAAGATAATTCTTTTTATCCCCTTTTTCTTCCATCATATCTCTTAACGAAAATGATCAAATCCATGGTAAAATCCTACTGTGCTCAACTGCATAAAGGAATTTGAATGTACAGAACTACATTTTTAGGTCCTGGGAGTAGGATGAAGAGAATGAAACCTGCAATGTACTTCTAAATGAAAGCAGCAGCTCTATTGGAAGAATATTTCTCTACTTCACTTGGCAAGGTAACCCTTCCCACTTTAATACAGTAAGGTCTAAGTCCACCTTCTATATAATGCAATGAACATAGAAACAATTTAGTAAAAAGAGAATTTGTTTTACTGTATTTCATAACTGCTACATATGTGTCTGTGTGTTTGTAAATACAATTTCTCAGTGTCCAAGAATTAAATCCTTGCCTCATAATGCTAGTAATAATAATAATAATAGTGGCGTCTTTACATTCTATGGAAAATAAAGATGGTCTATTACTTTCATTAGGCACTGGTAAGGGAGTGTGCACAGGTCACAGTATGCAAGCTATTAAGATTGAAGGCATCTGCACAAACAGCCTTGACTGCTTTTTAAAGGCTAAGCTGCACAATTTGTCTTTCATTAGGAGCTGTTGTGCAGTTTTGTGATTTGTAGCCAGCTCAACCGAGCTTCCAGAGTGTGTACTTCTATTTTGAGATCTTGTCAATAAACAAATAAGACATATGCTTCAGTGAGTCATCTGAGCAGAGCAGACTATCACAAGAATCAGTTGACCTGTACTTCCTTCCTGCTACTGAATCGTTCTCTACCTTTTCTTGTTAGCACAAAGTGTGTCCCTGTACACAGCACAAAACAGAGAAGCCAGGGATGGGAAGACAAGGTCTCTTTCATCCATATGGGTTTATTTGTGTTCTGCTGGCACTGTTATAGTCATACAGTAACCAACATAAATTTTTAGTTTTATTATCACCTCTAAAAAGAGACAGAAATGTGAAAATTGAAGCCAGAAGGTTTGTATCACAGGATTAATTAGGCAGGGCCAAGTGGAGTCACACTCCTCCTGGCAGTGAGTGCCTCAAGAAGGTGCCTGCCTTCAATTATGGAGCACACAAAGCAATTAAAAACCCTGTTTCTTTTTCCTGGGGTGTTACTTGTTGAGAAATCTTTTTTCTTTCTATTTTCTTTTTTTTTTTTTCTTTTTAATTCTCTGGAGATCTGAACTGGTTTGAGGTGTAATCTGCTAGGGTGGATATTCATGAAAAATTGATTTAGCTGAAACCTAAGTGCAATAGGTTTAAAATAAACCTGAAAAGAATGAACAGTGTGTTTCTTGGCTGAAATTTTATTGGCCATTTTTTAAATACACACATGCGTGCACAGAAGACCAGATAATTAAGAACCCAGACATTATGGATCTCCAGGAAAGAATTTTGTCACTGGGACACATGAATCAAATCAGCCAGCCACTCTGTGCATTTCCTTAAGCCATACAGCACTCTTGATTAACCTTTTCCTCAATACTTTGTACAGATAGATGAAAGTTTCTGAATGGCAGGGTTGTGTGCACGTGTCAGTTTTAAACATATGTTTCAGGCAGCCATATTCCACGGTCCATTGGAAATTAGTACTCTGTTTCACCTGTACCTGGTTTACAGGATGTGATAGCCTTTCCCTGGATTTATGACCCTCTTTGCTCTCCTGGTGTTACCAAGAGCTTTACCACCATCACTGATTCTGACTCTTTGTACCGGGACTTGACATCTGATTTTGTGCAGCTGGACCTGCACATTAATTCTTTTGCCACATTCCTTTCAAACACCCAGCTAACTCCTTCCTCTCCTGTTATTTCCCATGACAGATAAATAATTCAAAATATGATATAAAGTATGGTATATATCTGGTTTGAATAGTGCTCTATCAAGAGGTGCTTCAGCTACAGCAATGACCTCATACTTCCTGTTGAGTAGGGAGAAGCAAAAAGATATTTAAATCAATAGAATAAGGGAGCCATAGCAGTGGATAATGCAGTGCATGTGAGTTTTCTTCACAGGTATTACGTGACAAAAACTGTATAGTTGGGCATTAAAAGAATGCAAATAATGACCATTGGTTTATTATTTGTTCTAAGATTGGAATGCCTATATTCCCAGGCTTCCTCATTAATGTTGCCTAAGAAGTAATTACATTTTTGAACAAAAAAGTAGTGGGTAATGGAGATTTTTTTTTCCCATTGTGCACTTTAATTTTATTATTCCCTAGTTTAAATATAACTCACAGAAGAATGAGAAAAGTCTTTATAAAGGTCATTAAATAAATGCTGCTGGAACAAATCTTTAAACAGGATCATCACTGAAATGGGAAGTTATGCATATGGAACACTTTAACTTGTGGTACAGATTAAACAGTTGGCAAAATAAAGCTTTAAATTGCCAGACATTATGTGTCACTAAAAATCAATTCTGACAGATTTTATTGATGCTTTTACCCATATTATTGCTGCTATATTTTTTTTCAGTTAAAAAAAAGAGGAAGAGGATTGACTTTTTCATTGCAGGTCAGCCCATTTGGCAAAGGCTGTCCTGTCACATGGCACACTTTTATACCCATTTTGATTTAGTGTGCACAGTGTGTTTATCAGTGGTGAATGTCAAGATGACAATAGTTTCACACTTCTAAGCCATTACTAGAAGAACTCTGATACATTCTCCTATGATTATTTCGGGATATTTTTAAAAGTTTCAGCAATTCCACCATACACATAAATCAAAACACACAAAGACATTTTTCTTTCTTTTCCAAAGTTGTTTTATTTGGTTCATGAACCTTAAATAACTATTTCTTAGAATTAGCTGGCAACTAGGGGATAGCAGAGCAATATTCTTTCACTCTATGTCATGTCTTGTCACAGGTATAAAACTGTAAATTTACTGCCGATGGATTTTGGAGTTAGGCCACCATACTATTGATATGTTGTTTTCTCCAAAAAGTCACATACATTTGTAAATACAAAGTCCATTATTTTTGTAAAAAGCCTTCAATTTTCACATCATTTAGGGGGTTACTGATGCAATTTACTTAAAGAGATATTTATATATACATATGTATATACACACACACCAGGACAGTCACAGGAGAATTATATAAAATAATACATTGTATTTGGATTGAAATTCTGATCCTGGTATTAACTGTCTTTCAAACTGCAAAGAGTGGATAAGATTCAGTTGCAACGCTTTTAGAAATAATTAGGAAAGGTTGTTATATTCTTAGCGCAGCTACCGTGGACCCTGCTGCCACACGACGTGTCTGAGGCCAGAAGTTTTGAGGTCTACAGAAAGAGTGAGAGTATGACTACTGTTAGGAAAAAGACTTATAATAGTCTGAAAAAACACCAAAGAATCAGCAGTTCTACAAGTGTTTTAGGATATTCACCAGCAAATAACAAGCTGAAAAATAGGTTGTGGTTCCTCTCTCAGTAACTTTATTCGCCACGGCAGGTGGGTCAAGAGTGAGCTGAATATGGTGTGTTTCAATCAGCAACACTAAAACTTGTCTTTATAAAGTATCTCTGTACTGGGAACTGAGGCTTCATTGTGTGTAAAAGATCAGTCCTGCTGGCTTTAAGAAATAAGAAACACAATTTTTAGGCATCCTGCTTACTTTTGATTATCTTTTCTCCTCTCCTTAAATTTTCTTGTCTTCAAGACAAGTTCAAAAGGTTCATTTGGTTAAGATAGCAACCAAGGATAAGGGTAAAATTGTTAAACTTCTGACTTTGCTTTGTGCCTCTGGGCAAAGCAAAGGGCTGAAGTCTCAAGTAAACAAATATATTGTCAAACTTCCTGTGAAGCCTCATACTAAAGAGAGTATAAGAAAAATAATTAGGGACAACAACTTAACAAACCAAACAAAAAGCAAAACATTTTGGAACTCTGTTCCAATTTTGATTGACGGGTCAAGCTTATGCATTGTGATTTTTCCTCGACATTAAGATTATACAGATGCCCTCCCAAGGCATTGCAGAGCCCACAGGAACCACCAGATTGCAGACTGACAGTGTGGGCCTTGCTGTGCTGGTGCAAAGCATCGACCTGAGCCCTGCTGTGAGCTGAACTCCTCTGTGGGAACCTCTGAGAGCAGGGGAGGCATTTGAGCCTCCTTACTGCTCTCCTGAGAGGCCCATACTCCTCCCATATTACATGTGTGTGTGTCTTTGTTTTATACTTCATATTGCACTATGCAGCATCATACATCTACAATATGTGCATTTATCTACCTGAAGGAAAAGGTATTTTTCTTTTGAATAACATTAACAAAATCAGGGTTCATATAGTAATTTGATTCATTTGCACATAGATGAACTTAATTTAGGTCTCTTGTGGGACAAAATTTATTTTAGAAGCTCTTTTGTAGGTAGTGACAACAATGGTATCAGATTTAGCAGCTGTTATGTTTCAAGCAGGGCAAGTGGTTATGGGGAAAAAGGGAAAGAGTAGAAATTTGAAGTGTGAGACTGTTCAACAGGAGATTCTCCCAGGTTCCTTTATTACAAATATTGATGAACACTAGTTGAAATCCTTAATATAAAAATAAAGATGCAATATTGATAATAGAGACATTGAACTGGAATTTTGTAGAGATGTAAGACAGGCAAAATTGCAAGTTATTTTGCCCAAAGCCATTTTTTAAGAAGTAATCAATGTGTCCCTTGTCATTTGGGGTTAAGAATAAAAAATATTTTATTTTAATTTTTTCCTATTCTATCTTAATTTCAGTTCATAATGTTTAATATACTTTTTCGGGATAAAACTCAGTCTTGACTTGGCTATCTATCAAATGAATTAAAGGTCATTATGAGCTAGGAATTCTCCTGTTTGTGTGTTAATAACATCCAAAGTTGTGATTACTTCCAGAAATATTTTTCAGGACTTCACTTGCATAGTAACCTTTTTTCCTGCCCTTTTTTTTTTAATCCAGAAAAGAAAAGCAGCACTATGAGCACACAAAAAGCAGATTTTATAAGAGTATACACTAAGATATACACAGTCACTGAAGAAGTTATTTAATAAATAGTACATCAGATTAGAAAATTTATTTCTAAAATAAGGGTGATTTTAGTAAATACTATCCTATTTCAGAAACATTTGTATTGAGAAAGTAAGATATGACATCTCTGCCCATCAGAGGAGTGGAGAGATTGTCATCCTTAGTCACTCAGTATCAGTAAAGGAAAATACAAGGATTATTCAATTCTTTGATGGAAAGGCAAGATATTTTTCAGTGTTTCCTGCTTTTGGTTTTTAAGACAGAGCAAAATCATATAATTTGTCAATCAACCACTTGTAGGACTGCCTTATAATTTTAAACTAAATGTAGAACGTTGCCATATCTTCGTATCTGTGGAGTCCAATACGAGTACGTGTTTCTTCCATCACCTACCCCAAGGATCATTTAGCACTCAGAGGTGTTCACCTACTTCAGCCATAGCTCATGATGTCAAGTGGTGACTAACACCACATTTTAACTGTCCATTATCTGTTACCACCAATTTAAATTCTGGGAAAAGTTGCCTTATAAATGAACATCCTCCTTTGGCTTTTATATAAAATACTCCTACTCTAATAATAATGCAAGTCCATCATCTTTAATAAATTAAACAGGACCTTCATTCTCCTTTAATAGCAATACAGGAAGTCTAAAACTTATTCTTAAGCCCTTAAATTTAGGGGAACACTAAAGTAGATGCAAATTCTCAAACATAATTGTATTTCTGGTCAGCTACATAGAAAATTTCACTAAATGGGCAAGGTTGGAGACCGCAGTTTCTAACAAGATCCAAATAGGTCAACACTAGCTAATAAATTTTGATCGACTGGTTGTTCTTTGGTGAGGAATGAACAAAATGAAAGGCCATGAAAAAGAGATATACAATAAACTAAAACTGCAGCATTGATTTATTCTCATATAGTGTCTGTGTGATGGATTAAAAAATAATAACAACTTTTTCCAAGGTTCTCATCAGAAAAATCAATTTGACTGAGATACAGGGGTTTTTTATTACTATTTTTAAGCAAAAGCCTTATTGACAGGAATTTGTTTTATAAGAAAATATCCTATAAAATTATACTCCACAAATAAATATCACAAAGTGAAGATAAGTATTGCATTACATATACTTCTCAAAAGGCAATTGTGAAACCTAGCCATAACACACAGAAAATGTCCATATTTTCTGGTTGCCACCAATCAATTTTTAACAGAAATTTTTTAATTAATTTACTCAATAAATAAAAAATAAATACAAACTCCCAAGAGACACAAGCACTTACAACTCCTCAGATACATAGATTTCTATTTTTCTATTTCTATTTTTTAAAAATCAAAACACACATGCAAAAAATCTCACCCCAAAACACAAGTATAAGTTTTGTATATCTTATAGGACAGAGCCAAAATTTCCAGTGAGCAGAAAATGAGTTATTTATTAGAGACAAATGCATAGTCTTTAATGACTATGAAACTTATATGTTTTCTTGCAGCTGTGAAAATATGGTTATTATGAAACCATTCCTAAAATAATTAAAGGGGGAAAAGAAGCAATCTTAGAAATTATTTCCACCAGCTGATTTGGGGAAATGTAGAATGATTATATTTTTGATGGTAAAATAATTACTTTATTGAAGTAAATAAAAGTATTAATACTGATTTGAAAAGGACAGAACTTTGAAATATTTTTCTATTAATTAAATCACATGTACACTTTTAGATATCAAAGAAAATTGAGAGAGATATTGGAAATGTATTTATATTCAGGAGTTTCAAATGTAAATGAGTTTCAAATGCAAAAAACACTTTAAAGGCACAGTAAGTGTTTCCATCACCTATGCATTATTGAGATTTATGATTTCTGAGGCTGATACCTTGGAAATCCATGTAAACAGAACAGATTTAACCAATATTTACCTACAACTTAAATGCATAAAAAGAAAACCTGTTTTCCCTTCTTGTCATCTGCAATTGCAATAGTGTGCTATAGACATTGTAAACTGTGTTCATGAAGCTTTGGATGGTGCTGTTTGATGCCATTATTGTTTAATAATGGTGTCACTGCAGTTTGTAAGTATCACAGATTTGTGTCTCACTTGATAGGATGCAGAAAGATTTTGTCAGGGAGTTTTGTTTCTTATTCTTCAGCTGACTCTTGACTGGGCTGAGCAATCTGCCTGGAGAAGTGTCAGCTTCAACCAGGTTTTCCCCACAGTGGCAATATTTGCATTTTCCTTGGAGCACACTTAAAGCCTGGCTGCCCTTTCTATGCCACTTGCTGGAAAGGTACTGGTTGTGCTTCAGGAAAAGATCACAGGGCAGGGGACAGAAGCCAGCTCTAGCCCTTTCTCTTTTGACACTTACACCCTTACTTGCAGTGTGAATTGGGTGGTTCTGGAGGTTTCTGCTCAGCAAACTCCTCTCCCATCTTGTGGCAATTGTGCTGATTTGAGGCAGACAAAAGAGTCAGGATCCCTTTTACAAGGCTGCATAGTGGAGGAATTACAGGATAAGGAGCAACAGGTGTCCACACTGCTGCAATAGTGACATGCTTGACTTTAAGCACAGCCATAATGTCAGTTATTTACAAATAAGTGAATAATAGGAATGGACATTAGTGTTGTTTACGAGTTACAGAGGAGTCATTTTATTTGTGTTGTGTAATAGTTCTGCTTTATTTCAGAGGTTTGTTTTCTTTTCATGACATTTCATCACTTCTCATTTCCCCCAAATTAGATTGTAAACCAAAGTGTTCATTCTTTACTCCAGTTTCACAGAACAAAAAAAGAACACCAAAACCCCTGTAAAATAAACATTGCTGGTATCTACATAATGCATAGATTTCAATATACAGTTTATGCTTTTTAGTACATAGTTGTGATGTGTTAGTAGAAATAAGCTCAGTAATGTTGACAACAGAACAAGAATATTGTTTAAACAGATAAAGCTGGATATAAAGTGTTTGAAAATAATTATAACTTTTTTCAGATAAAACTTAATTCCTTAATTTGTATTCACAATAGGGAAAACTAAGGAAATACAAAGTAGTAGAAGATGGAACAATCTTTTGAAGGGCTGGCATGTTTTTATCATTAGTTGTTAAGACTTTAACTCAGAACATATTTCTAGTTTAGCTAAAGAGTCGCTGTACACCTTAATCCATGTCGCATAAGATTATTCTGCTGTGTGACACAGCTATCACTGAAGGCTTCCAGAATATGTGAGATTACTTTTGTTCTCTAGACAATTAACAAGATTTCTGTCTTACCCTATGTGACAGTTACAGAAGTACTGAACTTATCAGAAACAGAATAACATAAACTTTCATTTTATGTGAGCATGTGTAATCATTTTATCATGATGCTCTCAAGCAGGAACATTTTTTCCCTTCTTTTCAATTGAACAATTTCTCTTAGAATAGTTTAATGTCAATGCTTATATCAAGCAGACCAGAATAAATACCAGCATTCAACAGTAAAATAGATAAATAAAACAAAAGAACAAATAAAAATAAAATAAAGCCAAAAAAGTTAAAGTTGGCAACAAATGAAAACACATATTTCAGAATACTTCCTATTTTGAAGACCACTGACACCTGGAATATAATTTGGATGTCTCAATCTGCCATAACACAATTTAAAATTTCAGAAAAAAAAACTTGATGAAAGTGACAGCAAAGCCACAGGAATACTGAGGTACAAAGTGAATAATATATATATAACTTTTATTAAAAAAAACCCAATATAGTCTACATAAATTGTAGTCTGAACCACTCGTGGTATTCTCTGAACTAATCAACCCTACCTTAGCTTCTTGCACACTGTAAGTACAACGATACTGTAGGAATATTAGGTTCAAAGTTATGATTCAGGAACTTAAAACATGGATGTTTAAAGAGAAATAGTAACTGCATTTAGGTGAGGAAACTCTCTTCTGAAGCACTCTGCTGATTAACAAAGCTGTCTGTGAAATTCATTATGCCACCAGAAGATCAGAAGAGTAGAGGATAAAATGTCCATTCGGAGATCAGAAAATTGATTTTGCTGGCTACAAAAAGTCTTTTCTCCACTGAATAAATGTATTGTGAAATTCATTAGAATGGAGTTATATTCTGCAAGCACAGTCCTTTTTTTTAAATAGCAATTAGTATTTCATTTTAATTGCACATGAGTATAACTCCTTGAGAATGTGTATAAGTAGGCTTATGGAAAGCTGAGAGAGACACAAAGATCATAACTTCTGTAAGAGATAGTGCTGTTGTTGTTCACGGGATTTTTTGAATTCTATACAAAGTCCTCAAAAACTTGGAGAATATTAGAAGCATCTGTCCTCTATCTTCCTTTTAAACTACTGTGGCTGACACAGTGATTAGAGATGGACAAAAAGGATCTTTTGCTTGTAATACGAAGCACTTGCTTCTTCCCTGACTCATTTGTTCTCCATAATTGATTGGCATCTTGTCAGAAGGTGCTGCAAATATGTCTGTTGGAAAAGATCAAAAGGCTACTCAGTGATGAAATCTAGCAAAAGTATGGAATAATTTATTTTCTTCCTTGCAAACCCTTTCTGTTGAAATCAACTCTTTAAGTTCTAGGCAAAGTTTAGGAGCCACTCAAAGATAATTCTTAAAAATAAAATACAATAAAAGCAGAACAGTCTATTATCAGTAATATTGATAAGAATTGCACCTGAAATTATGATTTGTTTTCTTAACTCATATACACCATTTTTGCTTAAGATCTGAATTACATTTTTTTATTCAGCAAACTTATGTCTTGTAACGGACCTTGAAGTACTGCTGGAAAGTCTAGAAACACCACAGTGGAGACAACATTATGTGCACATATGTGTTATTCATTCTGACACCATTTGCTATTATGCATTCCAATTCAGTCTACCATGAGCAGGGCTTTGTATCCAGGAGGACCAGCTGTATCCTGTTATACCAAGACATCCCTTGTGCCAGTCATCACATGTGTGGCACTTGTATTTTGCTCCTTCCCAATTAAACACCTGAGAAACAACTCACTGCTGACAGAAATCCAGTGGCTGGGCACTGATTTCCAATGCTGAGAGGAGCCTAGGCAGACCCACGGCTCTGAAAATTAATAGATCTGGGATTTTTTTTTTAACAAATGTTATTTCAGAACTGCAGCCAAACTACATGGCCGTCTAGGTCTACAACTCTTCTGGCACTGCACTGCCCTGTGTGCTTGTTTGGTTTTTGGAGCCAATTGTTTGTCATGCTCTCCTAGTGACATCCACAAAATCTGGGTTTGCAGGTTTTTTTTCTGTAAGGTGGAAGTTATAGAAGGGTCTCAATCTTTAAATGTGTCCTCCTATAAACTAGGTATATTATTGTTCCAATATAAGCCTAAAGAGAAGCTACTTTCAAACCATACAAAATAACCTCAATTTAAAGTACTACAAAACTTTGAGAAGAGCTCTATGGATATGAAAATGGCGAAAGTTTGAGCATAAATTGCAAAATTGCAAGTTGCTCCTTGGAGTCCTGAGTGAAAGACTTTGGCTGAATAACTGAGTAAATGCAAACATTGCTGCATTTGCTACTTTTAGTTCATACTCGGTTCAGAGACTAGTTAAAATAACCTCACCAAGCTCAGGATAGGATAAATTATTCCACCTAGCAGGATCATAAAAAGGTCCAGGTGACCTAGAACCCCTAAGGTTTGTTTGGAGTGCTTCTTTTTCTGAGCTAGTGGTGCAACATCACGTAGTCTTTCAGAAAATGTGTGAAGAATTGAATGCAAACTTGGCAATATTCTGCAAGGTTCAAAATGCGTCCTAAATGCAAAATAAAAATAAAGGCATTGTTATTGTAAAAGAAATAAAGGTATTGATCTGTAGGGATCTCCAAGAGCTTTGCATAGTAAAATGGTAGTAAAATGAGCTAACTCTTGAGCACAATGGCTCATTCTTGGTTACAAACATGCTGAGTTTTATGTAAATAAATCTGCAAGAATTTTAATGACAGTGTCTGTTCTGGAGAATAGGATTTTTTAATTTTATTTGATCAATGTCGGAGAGTATAAAACATCAGAGCTATTATTTTCTATTAACTGTATCTGGCATTGGCATAAGCAGTCTACTTTGCCAACGGGTTGAGTGGGTAAAGAAGTAAGAAGGAGAGAAAAAAGTTTGTCAAACTTAGTAAAAACTTCATAATCTATGTATAAAAGGCCTCATTTACTTGTACCTTTTTATTTGAAAATATTTTATAAAACCAAAATCCTGTTGATATTTTTCAGTTTACAAAAGTAATAAAATCTCACACATGTAAGACTTTCAATGTCTGGCTCATCACGATTTTAATTGTAAATCCCAGGAAATGGAGAATATGAAAATTAAATTAGGAAGTGCTCAATGGATTGCAGAGTAGTAAATTTTATTAAATTTCTTTACAAAATAACATTTAGAAAATAATTTAATAAAAAGCTGTATGTGCCTTACTAAGAAACAATGAAAAAGGTTCAAGCAGTTTTTAGTATATCTAGAATATTTTTTTTGCAATGCCTGTGGTCTTAGGCAAATGTGAATAGATCAAAACATATGTACCTTTAACCTAATACGTCATTTATGTATAGATTACTAAAAATACCATTTATGGCAAAAAACAGCATGATTCTTTAAAGCTATTTTATAGGTACGCTCTTCATGAAAATATAGTGAGTTGTTAACTGGTCTTGGAGAATTGCAATCTAATGTTTGTCACAGACAACACATTTAATTTCAAGTTTAAAAAAAATGTAGAATTCACAATCTGTACATACATGCGTAGTATCCTTAGCATAAGTCATAACCTGCTGTCCATGTTCTGCTGTAAAAATCCCCATTTTACAACACAAGAAAAACGTTAAGTTTATATGTGCTTTTTTTCATATCCATGTACATGGCTCTCCACACCAAAACCATCTATTTTTCAGTAGGTTTGTTCTTGGAGAGACAAATCAGAAATCTTCTCATATTTTGGCTTCTGTAGCAGTATTATGAATGAAGTATGAAAAGAAAAAGACTACAAAAATACATATTTCCCGTGTGCTTTGGAACAACTGTGCAATGTTAGATCTTATTGCTGAAATATAAAGAACTTGTGGTACTTGGACTTATAGGATGAAGATTTCTGGTTCGACATGAAGACAGTATTACACCTGAATTTAACCATGCTGGTCCAATCACTATTGTAGTGTCATCTTTCCTGTTGCAGTTTATTGAAAGGCAATGGTACCTATATATCAATATTCCTTTCAGGACAGTTATCATTCTATAGGGCTGTCACAATGTCCTCAGAGCAAGACCTCCAGATCCTCCTAACCCAAAATCTCCTCCACTACCAATCTGTGGCAGTGTTTTTCTGAGTCACCTTGTCATGTAAGCCTACTGAGTGAACAGTGTAACTAATTTGGAGAAGAATTTTTCACCGTGAAAATTCCAGAGTTAAGTAGCAGAATCTCACTTTTTCTACAGGATATTGCTCAGCACAAGCCATTCAGAGTCTTTCAGATTTTGTTCATGAAACAGCTGGAACACTGCTCAGATTGATTCACTTGATTAACCTAATTAGTATGACTAATAATATTAATAGCAGAAAGCTGCTCAATACTACATTATTTGTAAGACTGTCAGTGGGTACATCCAGTTCATAAAATGTCTAAAAAAAAAAGTGAATAATGTAAAATCTTGTTTTTAAGTCCCCTGACATTGCCAAGAACAAGAATAACATGTGAGACATCTTGCAGATCTCATAATCATGAACTTGGAGGAATAGTTCTGAGGACATCGATGTCATCAGCTCAGGCAAGTGTCTCACACAGGACTCACTCCTCACTGTCCTAGTGCCTTACTTAATAGCCTGGATGCTTCTCTTTAATACAGCAGGTTGCCTTACATTCCTGAGGATCAGCAGATAGTGCAGGAAGGCTTTTATTTCATGCCTCATTTCTTCCAATATCCTTGGAATGACTTACCTCACTCACATTCTCCTGGCAGTTGTGGAGAAAGAAGAGAGTCGCAAATGAATTGTTATTTCCTGTATGTGCGTACACGGGTGTAAACATCACAGCACAAGGGTCAGAAAAAGAATTTTTAACAACAAATATTTCAGTGATGAAAATGTTTACCTGGGCAGCCCTCAGTCCATACAGGTGGGGTGGCCAAATACCTGTTAATTAGCTATGGGGGAGTTTTAGTCAGTAATAGTATTATTCAAAGAAAAATACGATTGCTTTAATTAGGGTTAATTGGTGGCTCATCAAGGAAGAAGGTTGCCTGCCTTCTATGCCCCAGAAAGGTGAACATGCAGCTCCTGTCTGAGGCACAGCTGAATTGCCTACATGTCACTCAATCAAAATCTATATGGCATTTAACATATAAGCACCAATTGTTTTGAATAGAAGGCCCTCTTGTTCAAATGGGGGACATATGCACTAATCACATTTCTACTATCAAGTCACAAAATTCTTGTGAAAACTACAGGAATTTTACAAGGAAGTTGGTTGCCTGACAGTGAAATATGCTTTGCCTTACTAGAGTCGCATGGTAAACTGTAAACATTTGGAATTGAGTTTTGTTCAGTTTTCACATTTTACTTTAAGAATATTACCTGGAAGCCAGGTAGAAGATACAGCCAGCCAGTTAAAAAAAATTAATAAATTAAATTAATCTATAAATTTCTGTAATATAAAATGTAATATTGATCAGTAAATAAATATAAATAACATCGGCACTGAAGAGTTTCACAATTAATTTGAATTTAGAAGCTCACATCTTTTTAAAATAACTTTTAATCCCAATCTGTTCTCCCCTCCAGCAGTCCATCCCAGCTTTCCATTATGAACAGTGCACGGTGGTACCTGAAGCCACATCTTTAGCACAGCAAATATTGCTTCATTGCCAAGACTCCTCTCTTGCTAAAGGGTCAGAGGTTTCTTGGAAGGTGGCACTTCTGGCACGAGTTTTTGGTCAACTCAGCTCATTCAAAGAAGTGACAAGCATCATAAAAGGGCCAAAAGATGTTATGCCTACTGGATCTGACATCCCTAGTGCTGCTAAGAGGTTGGATATGGTAACTGACAGTTGCCTTTTTTTTATCGGGCAGATGTAAGTTCACTAAATACACACAAAGGTGAGCAGATGTGAGCCAGTTGTGTACATAAAACTGGAAAGCTGCAATTCATAGGAGGTTGCTCTTAATAATACATGTTAGACTTGAACAGTAATATTCCACTAATGTTTAATGCACAAGAATGGCAGGGCAATAGACAAAGGAGGTAGAGTAAAACTCATTTTCCTACAGCAGCATTGTGTGATACATCTGAAGTTAACTACAATGTGGATCTTCAGCCTTTTGGCTTTGATTACAAATTCACAGCTGCCCTTAGAGAAAAACCTGTAAGAAAAGAAGTTTTAGAAGCAAGCATGGGAAAAAAAAAGGCAGAAAAAATGTAAAACAAAGCAAGCCCTGTTTTTTCTTTGTCTCTTTTTCAGTCTTCTGCATCCTTTTGTATTCTGTGTTGAAGCCAGAATCAACTATGCGGTATTTATAGTGATGTTACTCTCCTGATAAAGTATTGCACAGGCTGTGGCAACAATCTAGGGCTCAGCAGGGAAGCTGTGAGACAGCTATTTTTGTAATGTTTAAAATTATACTAAATTAATAAAAATAAAATCTCCTGCTGGGCTTCCAGTTTTAAATAGCACATTGTGGTGTAAATTATCAGAGCATCAGGGTTCTGCTAATTTAGTACATATTATAACACTGAAGACATTAAAAGATCATAGCATTTTTCTTTTTAAAAACAACACTGTGAACTGGCTGAATAATTTCAATAGTTTATACTATGAATGACTAATATATGCTCAATGAGCTAGGGGGAAATGGGAAAACTGCATGTCATAACTTTTAAGGGTTTGAAGGTATAATTGTTTAAAACTCTGTCAGAGAGGATTCTGCCTGTTCCCTAGATTATGACAGTCTAACATACTAAATTATCACCTTCTAAAATTAGAATGGTACTTAAAAATAATAACTACACTTAATTTTATAGTAAAGCACAAAGAAAACTTTCCTAATTAAAAAAAAATGCTTTGAAATAAGAGATCTTCCATTGTCTTATACCTGTACAGAAAACTTCTGCAAAATAGTGCTGAAAATCCTACCACAAAGCATATATTAGGTTAGATAGTCATCAAGCATACACCTTTTGAAATCATCCAGAAAGTTCCCACTAACTTAACTTACAGAGGAGGCATGAGCTGAAAGCACTTTGTCAGATGTTGGGCAGTATGAAGTGCTAATGTGTGTGCAAGAGCAAGACCTAAGCAGAATCAAAGAGAAAGGTGATGACACATGTTTCCAGAGAAACAATGTTAAAAATACAAATGTCCTCTTGACAGTAAACTCACATATTGGCTCCTTAGATATTTTCTGCCTGCTCCTAGAAACCTCTTGTGGCCATTCAAAAGGATCGGAGTAATGGCAAGAAAAAGGTGCCACTGCAAACCAAACAGTCTGATACCCTTTGACAAGGTTAGGCAGGCTGATAACAGTATTAGTGCTTTGCAAGAACTTATTGCTGCCACCCGTGGGTGGAGCAATGCCGGGAATAATGGCAAGAGGACATTTGTGGGGAAAGTTCAAGCAAGACAATAGACTGAAACACCTCTTCCTCACACCAGTTTTTTCTCAGTCTGCTTTTAAAATGCTAGAAGCTGTGTTTGAAAGCATGGAAGACTTATTACTACTGCTAGCATTTGTGTTTGCTCATGGCAGACTATTTATTTTGAAAAGTACTGCTTGTTAAGTAAATAAAAGACAATATAATTTTGGCAATTACTATGTTTACAGGGAGCTGGAACAAGGTGAAAGTCACTGGCATTCTTGTTGAGCTAGCTGATAAAATGTGACCTGAAATAATGTGTTACTAGTGAAGTCATGCAAAAAATCCCTAGACCCAGTACACTGAGACCATGTCCTCATTGTGAAGAGAGCAATATTCATACAATGCTGTGGCAGTCTAATATGTGTGTATCATAAAAAACTGAACAAGCAAATAAAAACAAGATAACTGCAACTTCTTGGGATGACTTTTGGACAGCAGTTTATCAAAATTTACATGCAAAACAGCTCACTCGTTTTAGAAACCTTGAGTCTGAGAAAAACCCCCACTTTTCAAGCCCCATCAGGTACTACTTTGCTGGCTCACTTGGATTTTCATAAAGGGTGAGTTGATTTAGAACACCATTGAATTCAATAGAAAATCATAAAACTGAAATAAGTGTTGCTGTTATAACGCAGCAAAGAGAATGACCAAGATACTTAGAGCAATTTTTTTAAATCAGAAACTGATTTTTTTTAATACAAATTGTATGATTGAATAAAAGTTTAGATAATAGGGACTGATTGATTAGCAACATCTCCCTTACCACCAATCTTGTGGCATCTCAGAGGTCCACTTGGCACTTGGGAGAGCAGCAATTGAATTTTCGGTTTTCAAAATTATTCTAAATTATTTAAATCTGTGTTTTCAACATTATATGTCAGTATAAAGATCATTGTCTACACTGGATTCAGAAGTATGAATGTTAATCTTGAGTAAATGAAAGTGCTCAGCCTGATTTTCATTTCTTACTAGGCTTCCAAATCAAACTTTTCTTTGTGATGTCAAATTCTGATTTGCTAGCCAACATCAATGACAGAGCCAGAAAATCATATGAAAGTCCCCAGGTTTTGAAGCTTCACCACTGTGAAGAGATTTCTTTTGCTACCACTCAGGAGTTCTGTGCTTCCCTCCTCACTGCTGGCGTGGGGATAACACGTTTTCCCCCTGCCCCAGAGGACTTCAGAGAGGGTGCAGAGTTTCAATCCATGAGATATCTCAGGAACAGGGGCTATGAAAGTTACCTCTGTAGCAGTATGAACACTGGGAGAAAGCCATGACTGAGGCCAGCTCGGCTCCTTGCTCTCTGGAGCAGGGAGGCTGTGCTCAGCCTGTCTGCTGAGGGCAGACTCCTCAGATGGGAGCTTACTCTGCAAACCATACCATGCCAATATTGTGCCAGTGAGCATGATAATTATTAATTCATACAATAAATACAGTGCCCAAGTTGAGCTTATACCCTGCCTCTGTGTATTTGTTAGTACAGTAAACATAGGAAAGAGAAGCAGGCAACAAAGACACGGAAAAGGGCACATAGATCCATAAAGCTAGTTAGAGATATATGCTTTTGACTCATATATTATTTTTCTCAAGTTTCTGTTGAGCCTTTGTGAAGCCATGTTTTACTAACCCTCTTCCAGAAAAATCCATCTCTAAATAAGTGGCTATGCAAATTTATCTGGCTTTATTTATCTAATTTATGTACTATTAAGAAAGTAGTATTCAGTACTAATAAATAAGTAATATTTAGACAGTGCTTGTTATACTTTGGGTACAGGTGAAATATAAATATTGCCCCTATGAACACACTGAAAAACAGGTTTTTATATTTTTTTTCAACTACAAATGTTCGAATACTCACAGTCTTGGTGGGGAAAATGCACAAATACATGGAGGAAGCAACTTGCACCTTACTTGACACACTGAATAACCTGTGGGATGATATATTTTTTATCTCTATGGAATCCAACATGGTTCTAAAAAGGCCTTTAGCTCAGATGTGTCCCACAAAGCTTAGTGTTGGAGGCTTCTGTTCACCCCACAGACTGGTTGTCTGAGTTTTCACCATTATTCTGAAGCACTTGGTATTTTCATTTCTAATCCTTTTTTTCTCCCTCTTTCATTCCTTGTGCTGGCATGTATTCATATGGATTTTTTAAAAACTGTTATTAATTACAGGTGATGTTTCTTCTTCACACTTGACCGCAAAACCAGACTGAAATGGACATTTATTGAATGGAGATGCAATGTAGTGCACTACCAGTTCATGTGCTGCTCAGGCAGGTTTTGAGACCTTCCTTCCCCCTCTACTGATCCATAATTTATTAAGTTCAGGAGCTCTGTCAAAAAACTGAAACTATAGCTCAGCAGCACTAATTGCCATTTCCATCATCAAAACTGATTCATTTTCCCTTGATGCAAGAAATAACATAAGAAGAATGACCTCCCTAATCGAGACATAACATGACAAACAAAGAAATCTTACCCTCGATAGGACAGACAATTAGTTACCACTCCTCACAAGAGAACTCTTTCAAAAACTAAGTCAATACAAAATTATGAACAACAGCAGAGAACATTGGTATATCCCAGAGTTGTGGGTATGCCTGCTTATTTAAATGATGATGAAAATATTGGGAAGAGTAAGAAGGTAGGCCAAATTTATAATATAGAGATTTTTTCCAAGACACTAGCTTTGTTGCAAGGGGTTTGAGATCAGATGAATGGTGCTAAGAAAACACACAAAGTTCTGGATAGCCCATTGTTCTGGAGAAAAGGAGTAATAAGTTTTCAAAATGCATTTCCAGATGCTATGTTGAATCACAATCTCCATGGAGATAGACTCACATGAGACATTTGTGTGTCTGAAATGAAGTACAGCAAAACACAGAGTTCATTTCTCTTGTCAAGTGAATAAGAGGCTGCTCATTTGTCAGGAACGAGCACAAGGCTCACAGGATTATTGCTGCTGTGACACTAGAGGCAAGAGCAAAACACTGAGAGAGGCACAGGTAGCAAAATGCTGTGGAAATTTGAGCCCATCCAAGTGCTCAAGAACCTGTTTGCAAAAGAGTCATGTTTGTAGAGTTCTGGCCAAGCCCCAGATGAATGAAATTTTTTGAGACATGGTGATAAAAATGAATACTTGCTTTCTATATGGGCGTATGCAGGAGGGAAAATGTCTACTTCTCACTAAACTTTCAAAAATAGGAAAGAGATGAAACAAATTTAAAAAATTAAAGATTAAATCAGAATTCAATGCAAATAACAAAACATGAGTGAGCTGACATCATATTTTTGTCTTCTGACCATGGGGTTCAAACCCACTAAAACAAAAGTAGGAAGCACAAGTACTGCAGAAACAGAAATAATATTTGACTGGGTTATTAAATAATATTTTACAGTACTCTGCTGATAGCATATATTCCCAAAGTAAATGCTTTTACCATTTGTTAGAGATGCATATACATGCACTCAAAGAAAACTTTGTCTGTTATACAGATAAGAAAGAACTCATAGAATATCTTATCACAGTCATAACCAATTCTATATTCAGCATTAAAGAAGGAACAATATTCCATGAGTAAAAAGGTCTTAGGTAAACTAACAAAGTTATCTTAAGAATAAATCTCAAGTTATATATATTGTAGTTTAAATCTCAAAATACTAGCGTGGAGATGAACACTGCTATTATGATTATCTTGCATGACTCCTAATATGACTACAATCTTCTTCAATGATTTCTTAGGCTTCTGTTTATCTTTTTTCCTTATGAATTTTAAAGAAATCTTGACATAAAGTCAGTAAATTTAAACTTTTTTTGTGTTTCTTTATATATTATTGTCTTTGGCCACACACTGAAAGCCGCCATTGCTCCAACCGCTTACTCCTGTCCAATTTGCACTCCTTCATGATCATTCCTGTGAACAAGGGCATGTTTCTCTTCTTTCCTTAGGATTCATATCCTTAGCCAGCACCTACTTTTACCAATTACTGATCTCTACTTCCAACCTTTTTATTCTCTCGCAAATATTTTATTTGATAAAGCAAATTACTTTGAATAAATGATGTATTCAAGTTCAGCCTTCCTCTTGTAGATTATCCACAAGGAAGACAATTACAGCTTTGTCAAATTTATTTGGATTTGAAAGTCTTTACTAATTTTGCATGAGAAATTTTCACCCTATGGCCCAGTCAGGAACCTTGTTGATATTTTGAATTAAGTCTAGTATTGATGGCCTAAAGCTAAATGTCAGAGAGCAAACCAAAAGTAAAGTAAAATGCTGCTTCATTTAAGCTAATGAGAAGACCAAATTTTGGAGACCAAATTTCTATTGTTTGTCATCTCCATAAAGAGTGAAGAATCCATATAAGTTTGTTAATGTAATTTGATCATAACAGCATGGTAATTAAATAAAGTGGAGCACCCATTTCAACTCTTCTATAACACTGAACAAAAAGAGAAAAAAAGGCATATAAATTTAAAAAAATATTCAAAATAATTACTGGATTCAAATTCTATTTCCTTACCTCGTGTGGCCTCATTAAGAAATGTTATTAACTCTGGAGTGAGAACTCTGAGTTGGAGCTCAGGACGTTTCTCTTATGGTGTGATACTTAGAAAAGAACAAAAACTATCAAGTATCAACTTCAAATGTCTATATTTTCTGTTAATGTAAAGGAGAGTACTCTTTGGGGTTGTTTTTTTTTTCTTTTCTTTCGCTTTTTTTTTTTTCTTTTTAAGTAGCTGAATACTTGGGATTTCTAGGAAAGGCAGACATAGCAAAAGCTTAATAAAGAAATCTTTGCCAAAGTCTCTTCTTGATTACTTTGTCCCTGAATGAAAAGTCTTTTGTAGCTTTGTTTCCATCAACTTGGTGGCCTTTTGAATTTGCTACAAAGGGCACAGTAACCTCTGATCCATAGGCACTTATTGTTTGCGCCATCTCTGAAGCCAGAGCTGTTTCACTGTTGATCCTCTCAGTGGTTCTTCTTGAGCTGTGAACCCTGTCTCTGTGCTGTGACTCTGTCCTGCCTGCCACATCCTCTAATCCAGAAATTTCCATCCTGAGCAGACCCAGATCCTCCCAGGGACAGGAAGAGTGTCTCCACCTAGTACATTGCCTTTTCGCTCTTCCTCATGACTTTGACTCAGCTTGCTTTACTTTTCCAGAGACCACTCTCTGGTGATGCCCTGGATTGGCCTCAGCTGTCTACTTCTTTCATAGCTTCCGGGTAAGTTTTTCTGAGAGGTTTTCTGGAGCTATAAACTTAGCTGCCTAAAGCTCAGAGAATCTTCCAGGCACTGAAGGAGGTGAAATTGCTGTAATTCTGCTTTCAGAACACTAAGATGGGGACAAGGTAAATAAATGTCTAGAAAAGGGAAAAGGCAAGCCAAAATCATAGTCCTTTCACAGGAAAGACTACTGAATACCCAGACAAGCATAGTTCATTAATTTTGAATTATAGACAGGAAAATTAAGTCAATCAAATACTGAAATGTGAGACTTGGCTTTAAACAGCACACAGTCCAGAGCAGTTTTCTCCTGTAAGGGGTTGATCTCACAAAACCAGGAAGAAGCTTTGCATGCTCCTACTAAAACTTTCACAGAGAGCCCTTGGTATAGTTACTAGCCTTCAAGTCAAGTTACTAGCATATTGGAATACACCTAGACCAAATAAGACATAGTTAGTTAACAGGTGCATATCCACAAAGTCCAAAATACTCTTAGTCACATGTCATTTGAGACCAAACAAAATATTCTATAGGTTACCCTTTCCTAAAAGCAGGCTTCATACTGAGGTTTGCATTCCTGCTCTGTGTGCCAGACTTGATGACCTCTGAGGGAATGCAAATATATAAAGATGAGCCATATTTGCACCAAAAGAGATAATTAAAGAGAGGAAGGAAATTTAAAAAGAGAAAAATACTCTGCAAATTTCAGAAAATCTACCTAATAGTGGAATAAGTGGATTGAGGCATAAATGGTCTCCCAAGAGATAGAACAGAAAGGCTATCTGCTTGGATTAGTACTAAATGGAATGAACAAAACACTAGAAATTACATTGCAAGGAATAATATTGCGCTGCCAGGGGAATGGTCGGGATAATCTAATTGTACTGTTTATCTCCAACCCCCCAAAACTTCAGGAAACAGTATCATGAACACCTTTTTATTCTCTCGCTTTGGCACTGCTCTACTCTCAAACTCTTTTATCCTCCCAAGAACTGCTTTTTACATGATATGAGGATGTGTCCAACCTGAAAGGAAGTGAAAAGAACAGTCCATGAAATATTTTGGGAGAAGCACATGCTCACAATCCTCAGGGCTTACAGCAGCTCTAGTATTTCAGCAGGTATGACTTTTCCAGCAGGTGTGACTGTTCTAGTCAGGTGTCTGTATTTTCTTCCTTTGCCATTCAAATACCTTGAAGAGACATAGGAGAGGGTTACAGAAGCCTTTGTTGCTTTGATGCACCTGTTCTGATTGCTCATCAAACAGCAGTGATAGTCCTAGAAAAGCTGCTGACAAAGAGAATGTAGGAGACTCATACTTCTGGGCTTTGTTTCTGTTTTTCAAGGGAGCAGTCCCCTTTGGAAACAGCCTTATGACAGCAGGCCAGAGGGGTGACATACGTGTGAACATATGTCAGTGCCCCCCGTGGTAACGTACATGCAAACATATGGCATTGCCCTCCTGGTGCATATTAGCTGTCAACAGACACAGGAAGGACCTTGCCCTGGTTATGTTTCTTATCATCCATATGGTTTTCTATTGCTCCTGATAGCAGATAAATTACAACTACTTCCAAAATCTCTGTCTAATAATAGTTTGTGTTTATTCCAAATATAGATGCTTACTCTTTCCCTTTGGTACTTCCACAGAATTCATTGAGAACCAAGCAACATTTTTTCATTGCATTGCAGGACTCTGATGATTTGAAAACAGAGAGGAGAAAAAAAAGAGAAGAGTCAGCATGCACACAGCCAACGAGATGAATATCTGGAAGTAAACATGCAGCTTGACCCCTGTAACTTGGAAGGGACTCAGCCTCATGGGAAGGAAAAGCCTCCCTGCCACATTGCACACACACCACTGTGGTCAGCAGAGAAAATCAGGACAGTGGCTCAATATGAGGAGAAAAACGCTTCCATAGAGAGTTTTACAAAATTACATGATTCTATGAGAAACTGAGCTGGAAGGTAACAAAGTTAACTCAGTTAGCATATGGACTCATCTTTTTCTAAAGAGAGAGTAATCTGCTAGACATTTTATAGTGAAAACTCAGCTGGTAAAAGCACAGACCATCTCTAGATGATGCTGAAGTTAATACTTTCAAAGACTAGTAACATGAACTATGAAGAGAAAGAACCCAAAGAGCAGCTAACAGTACTTCTGCATTAGTTTACTACCTCGTCTATTCCAGACATAATCCCAAACCTCTAGGCAGCCACTTCAATTGGTTCAGTCATCAGTCCCTAAAGTGGTGTAAACAACAAAGTGTACAAAATGAGTGTTTGCTTGAAAGCACTACTGTAAGTGACAACCTAAAGTCTGAGGGACAGGCAAATCACACATCTGTCCTGCCCCCATAAAGTCAATCTCCTTGTCTGTACCCTTTCACACCCCAATATCTTAGTCACACTGCACATGTGGCAGCTGCCATTTGTTTGCTGTGCATCCCAGAACATGCTGCTTGGTTTAGTGGTTCTGTTGGCAAAGAGGAAGACATAGGCATTGCACAAAGACAAGCAACATTATTCTTGAAACTCAAGTCTAAGTATGTCAGGGCATAGTTGGACATCTGATCTGTCCTTTCCTTCTTGACTGGCAGAAGAACATCTGACCCATAAGATTGGTAGTGGAGCAGAACAAGTTTGAAGTACAAAAGAACAAGGGCAATAGATCACAATACTTCTTTATATTAAAAAAAAAGTTGTGGGTTTGTGGTGCTTCAGTTTAGATGATCTTGTGGCACTGAGAAAAGTCTTCCAACATTGCATGTCAGTAAAATACGTTTGAATAGGTTTATGCAGAAGCTCTCAAAACAGTTTTTGATGGAGTATAAATAATATGATTGGTATGAAAAACTCAGCCTAGAAAAGTACTCTGTCCTATCAAGAATCATAACATGAGTTCTTAGGATGATTTCAAAAGCATTTTAGTGGATCAGAACTAGTGTTTTTATTTTTAGCTGGATTTAGTATAGTAATTGCAAAGAATCAGAAGCTGAGAGTTGTGTACAACAGCAAATGCTATGTGGACATAAATATTTCTCACTTTCAATGGTTACTGGAGTGATTTGGTGGAGTCACGCTCAATGACTGTTCCAAACTAACAACATTTGTAATAGTCTAGGAATACTATAAAAATTCACAAAGAACAAAAATTTAGGGTGCATTGATGGGATTGTCTTTATCTTTCAGGTGGAGAGAACTTTATGACAGGAAACAACAATAGGTTAAGGTAAACAGCTTATTTTGCCTACCTTCATATTTCAATACAGTAGTTCAATATAACCACATTTCTCCAAAGACTCGTATTCTGTTATTGAAAGGTAATGGTGGGAACCAACTAAAGAACATGTAAAATGCAAGATTTTTTAATCAATGAGAAGCTATTAATTTAACCAAGCCTTCCTGTAATAATATTGAGACAGACTGTCTGCCTGTTTTTACATTATAGCTAGCTTTGCAATCTGTACAGAATATAATGAGGTGTGTACTTTTTGTGAATATATTGATTGAGAGTGGTCCTTAGTGCTGCCAAAAACTTGCTATCACTCCATGATTCTTGAGAGGTTGTTTGCTTTCTGGAACAACCAAGATGTTATTTTAGTGGGAGTTGTTGACTCTTGACACTCACTACATGTAGGACTTATTTAGTTTACCTTCACTAGATCACATTAAGCTCAGACCTAAGTTCAGACTTGATGTGATCCAATGGATCAGTGATCTGACAGACCCCCATGTTAAAATACACTGATGCATCACTTGACAGGTTCATTAAAGTCATTGTGCATGTGTGGTTCAGCAGCAGCAGGATTCCTCAAGTTCCCAAACCACCTCAGCCACTAATCTAAGCAATCCTTGACCTGACATATTTGGAGTTGACCAAAAATTATAGGCAAAAATTTGTGGTGGACAAGGTAATTTTTAAGACTTAGAGAAACCAAATGGATCTTTTTAATCCAAAAACATGCCTTAGTTTAAGCATCTTTATCTCATTTTCATGATGTATCACTGCTGATTTCAGCAGAATCATCCAGAGCTGAAACCCAACAAAGAATTATGTTTTTATCAACTGTGGCTTTATCATAGATTTTATTAAAAATTGTTATTAGCTTAGAAAACATACAAAAGAGAATTTATAGCTAATTGTACCCAAATCATTGAAAAATTTAGAAGCATTTTGCTTGCTGATTTCTTTAACTTGGTTCTATAATTATTTGATATATTCTTAGTACTGACTTTTTGGTGTAGTACCTGAGCATCTTCCATTAGCACATTAAACAATATAACTAATGTCTGAATCACGATACACACTCTGGAAAAATTTCCCTTTGTGTATGGAGAAACAAAACAAATGCACTGGATTGTGGAAAAAGTAGAATCAGTGCTACTTCACTGTTAAACACAGTGTCTGGGAAAAACAGGTGTATTGAGCTTTTTGGAAATGCCAAGGTTTTACAACTTGTGCTTATACCACATTAGGAAAAAGCTGGGGAAAAGAGAGAAAAAACACCTTGTGGGTAAGACAGTTTTGCACATTCCAGCAGAAGTGGGAGACAAGGATGAAATTATGTCCCTGATCGTTAGGGGGGCTTGGACTAGATGACCTTTAAAAGTCCCTTTCAACCCAAACGATTCTTTGTCTGTGAATGATTCCATGACTGAGATCCCATGAATATTCTGTACAATAACTACCAAAGCCACTGGAGGTTTTGCTGTGCAGCGTGCATGCATCATCCCCAACAGTTTGCTGCTTCTTATGTTCTAGCCCAAGAAATGTGCTCTGGGAAACTGTGATGGAAATGGAACAACCTGGCCCATGGTCAGTCTGCTCCAGAGGAGTTAATTTCCCTTCTCACATGCCACCAACACAGAAAAATCCAAGAAATAGCTCAGTATATATTTAGAAAGGTCATAGAGAGGTGTTTTACAGTCCGAAGACGGATCACATGTTAAATACTGGAACATAATGATTAGTAAGGGGACATTGTTGTCTTGGTTGCCTGGTGGATTTCAATAACTTTTATCCCACTCACCAGCTGGCTGGCTGAAATATAATGCAGAATAACTGTAGTCTGATGTTTCATTTTCTAATGAAAATTTTAGCTATAGTGTCTTGTCTTGCAATATTTTTATTTATTTTTGACAGAAATAAAAGGAAAGCTGGGAGTTTCTAGTGAAAAGAAATTTTAAAATATATTAAAAATATAAGAGAAATTAAAATAAATACTAAAATTATGTCATTCCACATCCAAAGTGGAGCTAATGTTCATATAGGTAATTTATAATGTTTAGTACAATTCATTAATCAAAAATGTTTGACAGATTTGATGTAGTGCAGTCTTTTACCATATCCCTTGCCTTAAAGTGAAAAACAAAATCCAAACTAAAACAGGACTTCAGTAATCACAATAGAAATAAATACCAAATAAAAATACAGAAACCATAACCTAGGATAGTGTTTCATGGGGAAAGGAGAACTAAGGTGACTGGATATGGAAATGTACCCACTAGCTAACAGTTTATGACAAATGAAACATATTTAAGTATCCTAATTGTCTTTCTGATTTAATAGGATCCAATAAATGGAAACTGTATGGCCAGAATAATGAAAAGAGCACAAAATTTATCTCATTCTGTTGCGTCCTCTCTGTGTTCTTTTGTCCTTTGATTGCACTGGTGGATAATATTATTTTGTTCCCAAGGAAATATGTCCCTTTGATTAGGTTGCAGATATTCTCTCATTTGTCACTGTTCTATCAAGCTATGCCATGTAACAGCAGGAACCCTTGATTATTTAATTGCTTGTAAGAACTCATTAAATCTTACTATCAATCATTGGACATATGGCAAATATCACCCAATGGCATGAGAGGTTTTAACAGTGATCTGTCACTGGGGCATACCCTTTCTTTGGTAGCATAGGCCCTTTGTTTAGTTCTCTGATCATAATAATTTTTAATTAATATTGATTTGTAAAAGAGTGTTCATGCAGTGGCCTTAATCTATGGGTATAAGGATAATCTTCTAACAGGAGCATTTGTAATTCCATATAAATATCCAGGAACCCCATCTAAGAGAGTTTAACCTTTTTACAATGTTTTTTAGATCATGTTAGTCTGATGATAACCTAATTTAGTCTTCAAAGTGGATATGGCTCATTAAGAAAAACGTATAAGAACAAGTCACACAATAGGTTTTGCATCAACACCTTGATGGTATCCTGTGAGCTATCTCTGATGGTATAAATACAAAAGACATTTTTCAAAATGCAGAATATTAGCTATAGCTACTAGAGGTAGTGACCTGTGCAGCTACTTGTTTTGTCTATAACCAAAATCAAGTCAAAGTGTGGGACGTTATCTCGCCAAATACTGTTTTATTTCATCACAGATCCTTAAGGTTTTGGTATATATTTATGTAGGTGGATGATAAAGTAATGAAATAATTTGATTATCGCAAAAAGTCCTGCCTGGGATATGTAGATTTTAACATAAGAAAAAATTAGATTCAGCATTTTTTGCAATCAGACCTTTAGCAACAGCTAATTTTACCTGAGGAGTTTCAAAATTAGTCATGCTCGAAAACAAGATAAACTTTCAAAGATGAAAGTTTACAGCAGTTGGAAATGGAACTACTCCATTTTTGCAATCATAAAAAGAGTGATATTTGACCATTTTCTTGTGATGACTACCCTTTTACTCTGCTGGCCTCATAACCTTTTACATTGTTCATTAGTATTACTTGGAAGCAGAAGAGAGAAGTCCAACCACAAAACACTTCTTTGATGATTATATTTAACAAAAAACTTCCTTCCATATTTCTTATTCTTGATATACTGATATTTGGAGATAAAATCAGGGTATTTAAGCTACTACTTTGTAACAACTTTGTCAAAAATCCTTTACTTTTGAAAATTTTATGTCAAAAATCTAAGAATAATTGATAAAGAGAGAAAAGTGGAAACTGGAAGATTTCCATCTCTGAGTCAGGCTTCTATTCACACATGCTACCTGTGACACACGAGGCTCTTTATCTGAGGTGTGGCTGCCTTTGTAAGATAACACGTAGGACTTGCCATAGCAACAGTTTAGGCTTGGGAAGGGTGGGTTAAATTCTAAAATTTGTATGTTCTTGGAACAAATTTTTGAATATGGATCACAGCTGGTGTCAATGTAAATTTGTTTTGTGTTTTTATAGAGCTCAGTGGGTTAGCTCTATAAAAGAAGTAGAGATTTGAGTGTGTAGAAATAGTAAAGATCCAGACATATTGCTTTAATACAGTGAAAGGACAGCTGTGAGAAGTAAGAAAGAACATTAGAATCTTAATACCTGAGATATGTTTTTGCACTTTTAGGTATGGAAATTTTTAAGAAAAGAGGCAGAAAATGAAAAAGAATTTTGAAGCTGGATTTTTCTGTGTGTTAGCAGGTTACATTTTGTCTGATGACATTCTGCCTCTACATATTTCTGTGTATTCAACTCTGTTCTTTTAATTACAGGCATCTGTAATTTGTCTTATATTGTCTAATGATCGTATCATAGTTTTTCCAAAAAACCCCATATCTGCTTTATGTTTTTATGAGGACTTATGTTGACTCCCACATTCTGAAACAACTACATTGTTTTAAAAATCTATAATGATTATTTTTAAACTGGTTCTTTTCTAAAGAGGATTCACCTATGTCTAAATAACTGTATGCATACATACAGCCTTGAGGACAGATTATTCGGGTGTTTTGTATTCTCTGATAAAGTGAAGTCTAATTCATTCCTGTAGAGGCAGAACTCAGTCCTATAACAAGGGGAAAACCTTCATGACAGATATTCAGCTACAACTATTATGTACTTAACATTATTAGAGCAGTATAAGAGATCAGGAGTAATTTTCCTTTATATAAATATAAAAGAGTCATTTTCCTTTCCTGGAAAACACTATAAGACTGTCTTGAGATTCCTCTAAACAGTGCTGCCTATGAAAAACTATCCCAAGGAGCAAATCAGATATCATGGCTCATGAGAGAGTCATTTGGGAAATATTTCCATAAATAGATAAAATTTAATTATTATTTTGTTTTGTAGGTTACACAAACTTGGCAAAACATTACAGGTAGACAAATCACAAATTTCAGTGGTTTTATAAACATTTAGTTACTGGGTTTGGTCCTGATTCCTCATTTTTTTCCATGTTGTGATATTGTTGGAACCCTTTTGTGCTTTTTAGGTTTCTTTTCCTGAAGTTCAATAATTGTAAAATGATAATAATAAGGTGAGACAATTATTCTGTTTGAAATTCTTACTTACTTCTCTGTAAGAGATAAAGATCTCTTTTGCAACTGTCTTGAGACTACGCAAGTGAAATACTTCATTAACCATTCAGAAATACTGGAAATACCTTATTTTCCCAATAAAGAGTTTAAACTTAAGGACTTCACAGACAGCCAGTTAACAAGAACTACAATACATTACAGTAACTTCATTACTTCAAGGTAGGCTAGAGTGCCATTTCAGGAGTAATGAATGATGCTTTAAGGTATCAGGCAGATACCCTATAGACACTGAGATTATGCCACAAAATACAGAAAGTCTTCCAGGAAGCAAATGAATGAGCTTTGCTAAGGGAGCATAGAATAAAACCCATTAAAACCCATTAAAGGAACCCAAACTATAGGCAGAAGGTAAGGAAGGATTGATTTTTTTTTGTAGCTGTAAAGGCAATATAATGTTTATTTATTAATTAAAAATACATTTTATGTATTGTGATGTGATAAATTGTTGACTGTTTAGGTGGATTACCTCAGAAATGCACCTAAGGCTATTAACACTGATAAATTATGCACTACTACTTTTTTAATTTCTGAAACAGTTTCACAAGTATGCTCAACTTTATTTTCAGTTTTCAGCAGCAGTTTTGAGTAATCATATTCGACATTTAACTACTACCCCTAAAAGCTTCCTAGCCAGAAAAAACCCAAGCTTTCACCAACAGCTTTAACTCTCTTATTTTCCCCTGTTTTCCCGTTAAATATACATACATATGAAACACAAAGTTTTCCATTTTGACAGAATCTGATGAAAAAAAGTGACATACTCTTTACTATATATTCCCTTGGCTTTATATTCCCTTTAACTTGGGAATGCTAAAACAAGTAACCTCCACCTGAAAGAAATGTTTGAAATATGAAAATGACATTTTTGGGTATAAATACCCACAAAGTGAAAACTGAAGGTGTGTCTGGATAAATTCTCACACACCAAAGTTCTGAGAAAATATATCCATTTCTGGGATTTTTTTCTTCTAGAATACTAACTAAATAAGCTACATGTGAAAAAAATAAAATATTTTTCATAGACATTGTATGTCTTTGGATATATAATGTTTTAAGTTCAATATCTATATTTTTTACATATATATATTTATAGTGTCTGTATTCTGATATAGACATGTATTCTGTGTACTCACAAAAGAGCTTATATCTGAAAATCAGGCATCCATCCAATACCAACTTAGAAAATTCAACGTTATATTTTTCATCTTCTATCAACTTGAATGTGTGATCATGGCTGTATGAGAGTGCGCTTTGTGTGTGTGTCTGTCTTGAAAAACAGGACTTTTTTGTCACTCTCTGACAGTGGTGATGGAGGGAGAACAATACCTTTATCTCACTATAATTTCTAAAAGCATTTAAAGGGTTCATTGTTTCAAATCAAAGAGCTATTCATAAGTTCCAATAAAATGCAATCCATCACAATTTTACATGAGCAGAAGCTTTCAGCTTGTGCATATTTTGTCAGGAAGGCAATTTAAAGCTTATAAACACAAATCACTTCTTTGGTTTTTAACCACAAAACATTTACACAGTACTGACATACCACCTACACTATCTCAGTACAAAGCCAAGAAGTAGAGCAGGCAGCACCAGGAAGAAGGACCTGGAGACAGCATTTTCTGTTAGAGTAGACCAGATGCTGGGGCATTAATTCAGGAATTCTCAAAAGATTGAGAGAGCAAAGGATGTTCCCCTATGCATATATCCCGTATCAGAGTGTATATGACATAATTATTGAAATACTTGTTTGGATGACAGACATATCTGAAGCAGGTTTCTATATCCAGGAAGAAGGACTCTGGAATAATTTCTTTGCTCTTTTTTTCCCCCATGTATTTGATGATTATGGTTGTGAACGAATGTGTACATTGACCACGTGAACAATGGCTGTGGTACCATAGCATCTCTGATCAGCAGCTGATTTGGCTCAGTCTGTTAAAAAACCTTTAAAGCATAAGGGTGAATCACTCTTAGAAAAAAGAATGTGAAGAAATATTATGCATTCTATTTCACTGGAGGAGAATTGAAGCTCACAGATGCTCTACTGTTTCCCAAGGTTACAATCATTTAAGTGGCTTACTCAAAGAGCTGGAATCAAACAGTTCTGTCCTAGACTGTCTTAATGTGCAAACTTTACTCTATTTTTATTTAGTATTTCCTATTCTGGGAATATTGAAAGTACAGTACAGATTCATCTTCCTAGGGAGCCAGTATTCATAGACTCATGAATCATAAGATAATCTTTGTTGGATGGGAGATCTGCAGGTCATCTTGTTCAACCATCTGCCCAAATCAAGACTTACTCAGAAGCTAGACCAGATTAAATAGGGCATAGTCCAGTCAAATTTTGAAAATTTTTTGAAAGTCCACAGCCTTTCTTGACGGCCTATTCACCACTTTCATTGAGAAGATGTAGCCATAAACTGTAGTCTCAATTGTAGTCATTATTTTTCTAATGTCCCATGCCTTCTTAGGGGTTTTCTTGTAGCCTGTTCTTCACCACACTGACTCCTTCTTCTGCAGATTGTTCCTGCTTCTTCAGGGCTCCTTCAGGGTTCTCTCTTACTGGGAAACCCAGCCCCTTTTATCCCAGTTATCTCTACTAGCCACAGCTGAGCCCAATTAAGGACATTGCAGCTGCAACCCATGTAGAACAACTGGGACTTATCGGGGCAAGGCCCATATACAGATAGTCAAATACAATACATATATTTTACTCAAAGGCTATATCTACTACAAGAAGACTCTTTCCCTTGCAAGGTCTCACGATGCAACATTTTATCATTGTCCTTTGTCATTTCATTCTGAATCTCGGAGAAGAGTCTGCCTGTGTGTCGTGGTTTGAGAGGAAGTAAGTTTTCTGGGATATGCTGTGGTCACCAATTGGTGTTCAGATTTTAATATTGGCACCTGGCGTGGCCACTGGGGACATTGGATACGCCTCTGAGAACACAGGGGTCAAAAAGCAAAGCACTCCCAGGGGGAGATCTCTTGAATTCTGGTGAGGGAAGCAGATCTGACCTCCCCCGGCCCAGCTGCTGGCTGGGCGGAGGAGGGGAAGCCATGCGGCCGTGAGGTGGACCTGGCCCCGAGGATGGAAGGGTGGAAGAGTGCTGAGAGGCACTGGGCAGCCCCCCGCCACAGACAGAGAGAGAGAGAGAGAGCCTGTGCCACCTTGAGATTTGATATCATGTGCAGGCAGCACAGCTCGGCCAGCGGAGAAGGGGAGAGGGGGTGCAGCAAGAGGGTGTCTGGCCTCTGTGGGAGTCTCTGGGCGGACGGGCAGAGCTCGAGTTTTTAACCCTTTTTTTGGACAATGAAAACTTTGCAGAACATTAACCTTTCCTAGAAGAGAGATAGAGATGAAATGGAAGAAGGAAATGTGCAAGTGTGAAGGTCTGGGCAAGTGAAAGATGTCAGGAGAGTTGAGAAGAATCTTAGGTGAGAAGAGATGATGGAGTGGCCTTAGCTGGACTCTTGTTATAGCCATGGACAGAACCATGTTCCTTGTGACACAGACACTGCATCCAGGGGGAGGCAATGGCTCAGAGCCAAGAGGGTTCAGTGTTGGTACCCCTCGGCCCCAGGGGGTGAAATTTGGGGGGGACAGGTGTTCCAAAGGTGAGACTGTGCTCTTTTTGGAATGGGACAAAGCATCCTTAAAAGGACGACCTTAGAAGCAGCTCTGGTCCATGTTCAGTGGTGAGAGCACTGGACATGGAAGGAAGAGGTCACCATGGCAGATGTTCTCCAGGTGGTGCCACGAGTGACATGGAAACACATGAGGTTTTAACTGTGTTTCTGGGGGAAGCCTATGGCACAAGAAGGACTCCTCTCCTCTTGATGGACTGAGAATTGATTGTCTGAAGGGTGGTGATGGACCGAGAGTTGGTGATTTGGGGGATGGATGTATTGGAAATTTGGTGGGGGGAGGAGGAAATGTTCTTGAAAGGTTTTCATTTTCCCTGTGTATTTCTTGTTGCTTAGAGTCGTAGTTTAGTTAATAAAGTTTTCTTTTCTTTATTTCTAAGTGGGGGCCTGCTTTGCCTATTCCTGGTCACATCTCACAGCAGAAACTAGGGAGAATGTATTTTCATGGGGGCACCGGCATTGTGCCAGCATCAAACCATGACACTGTGTTTCTCCATAATCACCCGTTATGTACTTAAAGACAGAAAATGAATCACCTTTTAGCTTTCTTTTTGGAGGTTTAAATAATTACATTCCTTCAGGGTGTTGTGTGCTCCAGCTCCTGTCTATGCCAGTAGCCTTCTCTGGCTTTGCTCCAATTTGTCAGTACCCCTCTTTACAGAGGGGAGCCCAACACTGTTGCACTACAGATAAAAGTGGGAATAAACACTTCCCATGACCTGCTGGCCATGATCTTGCAGCCCAGTGTGGACTTTACCTTTGGCTGGGCACACTTGGCTCCTTCAAGGTGCTGTGCACCAGAACTCTGGTGTCCTTCTCTGCAGAGCTGCTTTCCATACAGCTGAACCCCAACTCACACAGATGCAAAAACAACACTTCCCCCTAAAAAAACTATACAATCATTTGTATTTTAGGAGAAAGAAGCTCTTCAATATCACCACAACATGGAAATGCAGTCTGACAATTGCTAAATATCCTGTGTTTCCCACTAAGATTTAGGGAGGATTTCAGGCCTCAAACCTTTAGCTCTTAAAAAGAAATCAAGTGATTTATCGTAAACAAAAATCACTTTGTAAAATAGAAGTGAAGAACTTGCTATTCATTGTAATGCACACTGATATATTGTTTAGCAGCACCATTGTTTCATTCCAAATAATCACAGGTCAGCAACTGACAAATTTACTGTTATCTATCAATTGATTCTGTTACAATGTCCCTGAGATTTATAACTCCCACACTGGATCTTTACCCCTTCCCTAATGTTAAACTATTATCCTCTGTCCCCCTTTATCTTCTTTGATTTTAAAATTAAAAAATTTTTTTTTTTTTTTTAGGCCCATGTACTTTCAGCATTTCAAAAGGCTGAATATTTATTTTGGAACTGTTAGCTGCTACTGAGTTGTTTGCATGACAGAATCATGGTCCAACATGAAAATTTTGTGTTATAAAGCATATTAAGGAGCCATCCAAAAATCAACAGGAATGGTTATTCTAAAATCTTTTTCTCATTTGATGCAAACAGATTGTTTCAAAAATTCACATCTTCTTTTCTGTGCACAAACTGCCTAAAAAATGGTGGTGGCAGTTGGATTGTTTTCAAAGCACATACAACTCTAACCTTTCTTAATCTAATTTACATTTTAAAATATTTGCTGTTTCAATTCAATTAATGCTGCTCCTGCCATGGATAAGTGGGAGGACAATGTTTACAATAATAGTAATTCTTTCCTCTTTCAGACAGGCAAGCATAGAAAAGTTCAGAGTAGGCTGAGAGAAGAAAGAAAACACACCTGGATTTCACTTTGGTTAAAGTAGTGTCACATACAGAGTCAGTATATCCACAGCAGAAGTTTTGGAACAAGCACACATGGCCTGATAAATAAAGGAAAGAAAAGTAGTGACAGAAAATCAAGCTACTTCTAAGTTGCAGAACGTAGCTGCAGAGGGAGGAGATGAAGAGACAGAGCCACTACTACTGGAACAGAGACTTGTTGCCATGGGAGCAGGGATAAGGAAAGCTGGTACCCTGGAGGCAGTGACTGGGGACAAGAACAAAAAGGAGAGGGATAAGAACCTGGAACACTGCACATACAGGAAACAGACTCATGCACACATCCCCCTGTATTTTAGGAAGCCCAAGCTGCCTTATTTCCGACCCACATAATCACATGCATGATGGGGCCAAGGCCAGAAAGGCAAAATTTTGCAAAGAGAATATTAAGTACCTGTTGCAGAAGTAGTTTGCTTTTTTCTGACCAGTCTGGTAGTTCTCTCTTCCCTTTGAGCTCATTTTAATATACTCATGGTATTGACATACAAGGTGAATATCCATGCTCACAGCCTCATATCTTCTGGATCACTAAGGGAAAGACAAAGACATTTATCCATGGAAACAGAAGAGTTACAGTTTCTTCCCCTATTAAGTTATACATTTTCTCATAGGAGTGCTATGACAATTCTAATACTGTGACAGTTTGGCTTACACAGAAAGATAATTTTTAAAAACCTCGCTAAATATCTCTACTGACATTTTTCAGTAAAATATAGCACAAAAATTCAAGCAATATTCTCATGTCATGGGACATTACCATGCTCCAACAGGGCTAAAATTGCTATAGAATTTGACTATGGTATTTTTAGTTTTGAAGTAAGTTATTTTAAATTAGGTTGTCATTTCCTGTCTAAAAATCATGTATTTCAATTTCCATTTTCTCAAACAGCAGTCATTTTATATGGAAAAGATCAGCAAAGAAACTTTTCTCTTTTGCCTTTTCCAGGCATAGAGGGTAAAAATGGTTAATTCTTTTTTTCACATGCTTACATATCAAACTTTAAACCCTGCGCCCCACAGTTTACCTGCATGATTTTATTCTCTTTCCTCCCAAGTCTGCCTTGTACTCATGGTCTTTTATTCTACAGTATGAGCTGATTGTTCAAACTCTGTGACCAAACCACCTCACTTTGTAACCTTTTTTGAAAGTGTACAGTAATAAAAACAAGCAGGAATTGTCAGTGCAGCAAAAAAATAAAACCGCCTGTTATATGCAAAGTACATCTTTAATGATGTTTTAAAAGTAGCTAAACATCTCTATGGGAATTCTTAAAACACTTATCTCTTAGGCCCTTATTTAGTTTTGCAAGTCTTTGTTGTTTAACAAGCAGGAGAAATGGGTCATCTAATGTTATATTAATCAGTAAATTAATATTTTAATTTGATTTTCTTTATAGTTGAGATGCTTGCGGCAACTCCAGTGTTTTCTCTCTCTGTACAGTGATGTTAAGCAGTATCATTATCATACTGTACCTTGGGGTTGTGAGATAACGGGGTCCAGTGACAGCTCTATTCTTAGGAGAGTGGGAGGTTTATGATGACACGTATACATTTTAAATGGCACATGGAGGCTCTCGTGCAATGAAATCTCTTACAGCTGAGTCATAGGCTTTTCTACATTGGGCTTTTCAGTTCATATACTTGAAATCACTCACTTTCATGTCTGAGCAGGTGATACATTTTGCCAATTTTTTGATAAGATCTTTAGAGTGTGATGGAGGAAAAATCTCAATGATTCAGTTTTTTGTAACTAGTCTTATTTTGAAAATTTTTGATAAGTTGCAAGAGATATGACTATCAATGGATGAAAAGGGGAGAAAATGACAAGTAACTCTTTTTATTTAAAGATTAATTTCCAGTCAAATCTATTTTTTTCAAATATTCAGTCAGTCAAATACAGCAGGCTTGTTGACACAAGAAGAGACACAAACTTTTATTTAACATTATCAGCTCTAATTATCCTTCTGAAATGTGCTTGGAAATTCAAAATTTTGATTAGATCAGGCAAGACTGTCCCTGTCCCTTGCGCATCTTTACAAGAGCTGACAAAGAAAGCTTTCTCCTTTCTGCTCTCTTATGCATGACCTTTAAACAGGTCAAAATAGTGCTAAGATGGAAATGGTTCACAGGTTACTGTTAGGTGAGTACAAAGGAAGAAACAGTCTTTGTTCCTTTTCCCTCCTTAGTCACAATCTGACCTTCTCACCTTCTCCTTTCCCTCCAGACTCTGTAATTGAGAATATTTACTACATCAAAGTTCCCATGCTTAGTTCAGACCCCCTCCCTCTGTTACAAATACACAAATCACACATCCTAGTGCATGCTCGCTCTGGTCCAATGGTAAGTTACATGTCTGAGTGAAAATATATGCTTGGTGATACCCTCACATACCAAGGTCAAAGCAAATCACATTCGCACATTCCATATCACACTTGGTTTGCTGGCCATACCTCAGCAGATGCACCATAACCATATATGACTGTAAACCAGCCAATACTTTATTGTTTCTTGAGCTTCACTGGCTTTGTAACATAGTCATTCACAAAAATGCATCCAAATGCAGGTTCCACTTATGCTTGCAATTGGGCAAGTGCAAAATTGGCTCAGGAGGAATGTAGGCATGGTGCCAGTTTCCTTCTCTTCCTCTCTTTTTTTTTTTTCTTTTTATGTTTTCTTTTATTTTTCAAATAACTTATTAATGTGAAATGACATTTTAAACACTGCATAGCACAGGATTCTGGGTTTGGGGACTGAGTCATGTCTGGCAACCCTTACTCTCAGTCAGAAGCTTTTTTTTCCTGTCTCAGAATAGTGGTACCAGCTTTTCAAAAGATAAATCTGCCTGGATTGAGTCAGCCTTGAGGCCAGAAATGTTGTGTGGGCCGTTGGCTGGATGACTGCACCAGAATGTTTTGAAGTTAAAATAAATGGAAGACTCTAAATGAACGTGCTTATTATTTTAGCATAATAATAGAGTTAATGCATAATCTTACATTATGAGATCCATGAAAATTTTTGTGATAGATCATTGAAAACTTGCAGGAATATTCACACTGCTTTTGATTGGTACTGGCTTTCTTTGAGGAAAGTACTCACTCAATTTTTACAAAAGCTTATAAATAGAATAACAAACGCCTGAATTAGTTTTGAATTAGAATGAAGCTCTGTGTCTTATTCAATGTCAAAACCCTTTTGAATTCAAAGTAGGCTTACCTCAGTTTTCATATGAAGGACTTTTCTAAAAGTATGAAACTGCAGAGGTGTTTGGCTTCATTGTGAACATTTCACACATCTCTAGCTATCATGTTGTTAAAGTCAGCAATTGCCAGTGTCAACAGGATGAGTTTGTTACACATCACTGAATGTTCAGGGACAAGTTTGACGCCCTGTATGATTTTGAAGTCTCATTTTTTGGAGCCTTCACACAAAACAAATAATATCTACCTTCAAAAAGAGTTTTTTTCAGCTCCAGAAGCAGGAAGGCAATGGACTACATAAGCAGGAGCAGCAGAGGTGTCTTAAAAAGGTGGGTGCTCCAGAAGTGAGTATGCATTGAAAAAAGAGACAGTCTGCTTAAATTAAATCAAGTAACCTAAGGGATCTGGCTACTCTCCCATTTTTATAACACATGCAAAAAATAAGTTAGGAAGAAGTTTCTTCCTTTAGCAACTTAAAAAATAGATTGAAATTCCAATTCTTCTGTCCCAAAAGCACAGCAATATTTTCTCTCTCTATTGATTATCAGTCCACTTCAGTTGAAAACAGTCCTGACTAAGATCAAAATTGCTTTGTAAAGATGACTTTAAACCTGATAAAGTACCAACACCACTGCACTATGCTATCAGATGGGTATTTTTGGAAAATGAAAGTAAATCAATATTAATAATATAAACCAGAAATTGATTGATTTTGCCATTAAAATATGTAATGGTGAAAGAGCCCATATCTAATTATTTCTGTTAAAGTCTGTAAGTAACATATTAATTAAACTGGATACATGAAAATATCTGAAGACATTTGTAAGACTTACTTGGGTCAACCAATTTTTAAAAGCAAAAGTTCTGCCATTAATATTCTGCAGAAAGATCAGAGCTGTTAAGCAATGAGGATGAAAGTCACATGAAAGGATGACTATGAGAAATTTGAAAAAAAAAAGAATTTGCAGTCTCCATCATTCTCTGTCTCTTACACTCTAATAAGTTAACTTGTACTGACTGGTAAGAGAGGCAATAAAAACTGATAATTCTTTAAATGACACTAATTCCAGGATGTATGCAAAGCCTTACCAATGCTTTAGCATCTATCAAGGACATATTAAATAACTCAAGATAGTGGATTAATATCGTGTAACCATCTTCAGAAATACTAAACCATCCATTCCAACATCCTTACTAGCATTGATCATGAACCATTGAATCAGTGCTTTATGTTCATTTCCTTTCATTTGCTTTATTTTACACTGGGGAATATTTGCATTTGTACTACATTCCTGTTTCACATCAAACACACCCGAAAGTTCTTACTTGCCTTAATGCAATAGTAACTTTGGTAGCCAGTTATTGTCCTTGATAACTGTGCTCATACCCCACTCCACCCAATAGAGAGACTGAAATAGCAAAAAAAAAGGGAAAAATGAAAAGGAAAATAAAGACCCAAAAGGCCAGTGATCTGATAACAAAACCAACATAGTAATAACAAATTGGTAAATTTGGAAATTAACATCTAATGTATGTCAATATAGCTCTAGTAATGGCTTAAAAAAAAGTTAACAAAAGCACCACCAACAAAATGAGGAATTAGAAAGCACATTAGAGCAATCAGTAAATCATTTTGAAAAATAATCAAAATCACTATACAGAACTGAAAACCACTAAGTCAATCCTTATTGTCAAGCCTAATGTGATCCAATGTACTGTAGTGAGGGAATAGGAAGGAAGTGTCTACACCACATGTTGAATTAAAGGGAATCAACCAGCCATTTACTTTCATTTATTTAGTAACCTTCGTGATGAGATCATCAAATATATTGTCTCCTCAGGAATCATAGAAGGCTGGTATCTTGCTCTCTTTCTTCTATCCCCCCCTTTACAACCTGATTTTTCCGTCAGAATACTTGACCACTTAAATGCATGGGATTTTTTGGGGGAAAGTTTTTTTGCTTCTTACCAGAAGGAAAACATACTGAGATATTATGCTGACAGATTAATTTTAAGTCACTCTGAAGCATTCACTAATGGAATTCTGAAGATTACAGTATCATATTCTTATGGAGCAGTGCTCACAACAGGCTATGCTAACTGAGACCAATAGGAAATAATTTGACTGCAAATGGTAAGTAAAAGGAAAAATGTTTCCTCTTCCACAAAAGCAAAATCAAACAAGAAAAACACATTGATGGCAACACATTACCTATAAATCTAGAGATCACTGTATTAAACAGAGAGGACTTCCCTTGTCTCTTGCTTTAGTAGGCAAGTCATCTGCTGTTGGAGTAATTTGTTGTCAAAGGTGGTTCACATGAACTGTTCTCCTGTTTCTTGTATCTCACTTCCATGATGGGAACCTGAAACAGCCCTACCTGTAGATATTTATTCTGTAGAACACCCAAAGGAAGGTGAAAACGATCGCACAATGGGTAAGACTCATATTTCCAAAGGCAGTCAGTATAACCAAAAATCCATCTGAGTGACTCCATGGCTCACTGTTCACTGGCTTACAGGATCCCTTATCCACACCATCTATAAATGACTTGGTAAATTTGCAAGAGCATGCAGAAATCCTTTCTTTGGTCACTGTAGCCCCTTATACAGTTCTCTGTCTAGGCAACACTGCCTCATTCTGGCTAGTTACAGATTAATTTGAATATTGCTATAGAGCTTTGTAATGAGCCATATTTATATTTTGAAATCAACAAATGAAGTAAGTGCTTTTTGCTTTGGAATTTCCTTCACCTACCTCAAATCTGCTGGAGTTCATATGTATTTAAAAGCCTACAATTTTTTTCCCCAGCTGTAGATGCTGGTCCAGTAGTAGATACTACCACACTACAAATCTTGACTCAACTATATCAGTATATTGTGGTAGAAATATTACTACTGAGACAGTTTCCCTGCTTGGGTGTACACATAGTGTAAAAGTAAATTTGCACTTCATGTTGCTTCTAATACTCATGCTCCGACATAGTTTGAGATTATATATTCATAGAAATATGAAAGAGATATCCCAAACAAGAGATTTTCTTTGAAGAAGTATGGTTACACTGTCTCTTTTCATAGAATTAAACTGGTTCACTACCTGCTTCCATGATAACAATAATTAAGTCTCAAATGAAAGTTATAGATTATAAAAACATAATGAATATACTACTGGATATAATAATAATTATAATAATAATAATACCACCGCTTAAAAATGCACCATAAAATTATTGAAAGGTTGCACCAAACAATCTGAAAAGGAAGGAAGCCACAGGTTTAATTCTTTGTTGTTTCTTGGAATAATTCTAGCAGTTTATTTTTCATACTTGAATAGCTTCTGCACAATTTATTGTCATTTTACTCAGTAGTAGTGCTGATTATGTATCTCCACAGAGTCGAATTTGGAAAAATAAGCTGTTTATAATTTCAATCTTTTCTCAAAAAAAGTCAAAATATTATTAAGTGTAAAATTTCCAATTAGTGATAGCTGAGGCATACATTATCAGTAGCACTATATTACTTTTTTCTGCTCCAATTTGTCTGGTAAAGATTTTGAGTCCCTATGAATTTATTTCTTGTTTTCATTGTATATGTAAACAGTATATGTACCAAATTTCAGTACATGGGGAGATCTGCTGACAATTTATTTTGACAATTCACAATTTGTAGAGCATAACTACTTGCTAAATCATGTGGGTTTGCTCTTGCTCTCTAACAAATTCATATTTTTTTAATGTGGAAAGAACAGATAATGTTTAGCCAGTAAAAATTAAAAAAACTTAAAACTCTTTAGATGATTTGTGATTCCCTTCTTCCTCTCATATTCATGCAAGAAAAGCTGTTTGAGTAAACATTCAAAATACTAAAATGGAAAAGCATAGGCAGACAGGAAGAATGGCTTTTCAATTGGTTACTTAAAAGTCTTCCATTAGGTGTCAGCTGCTTACATTTCCAAACATTATATCCCACAATAATGAATAAAAGACTTCCTAATAAAAGGAAGGCTTTTTAGTATGAACATTATGAGTGCCTACTCAAGACTAAGGTTAATTTTGTGCCTTGCACGAGCACTTTGGCTTGCAGATAGAGAGCTTGATTTAGGAATGGGTCACACTCCACAGACGTGAAATATCCATCTGTTGTGTGAACAGTCATACTCTAGAGTGAATGGAATTTCTCAGATCAGAAGAGAGTAACTGAGTATTTTGTGATACCCGATCCCACCTGTGGAAATCTATTGAAGCAGCTCTACTTATAAGGCATTTGTCAGAATGTTAATTGGAAAAATGACTTCATTGTGTGAGTCATACTGTCACCTCTGTGGACCTCATTAGGTTTAAATGAGCAGACCGAAGGCCAGAGCAATCATTCTGAGCACAGCCATATGTTGGTGAAGAAACTCTCTCAGAAATAGGCTTGTGGCCAACTCTGGGGACTTAAAAATTACTAGATAGGAGATGGAGGTCTTGGTGGCAGGAAACACATTGGAAGCACTGACATATGTAGCATGTTCCCTTTCACAACAAAGGACAATTAAAAATAAAAAAAATATTTTAAAATAGCAGATTCACTAACTGGTAGGTTTTTAAATAGCTTACAACCTTTGAGTTGGGACAATGATATTTTTAGGTGGCTGTAGGACATGCTTGTGTATAGCTGTGGGCTTCTTTGCAGGACACTCCATAGCTCTGGTTTGAAGCCCTTTGGAACACAAAACATTTTGGTGGGAAATGAAGTCATTCCAGCCTCACTTCAAAAATTAGCAAGGACAATCAAAGTGAACAACTTGTTGAGTCTGTGACTTTCTGTGAGAATATAAGCTATATTTCTGGAGCTGTTTTTTACCTACATTGGAGAATAAATTAAATCTGGATGAGAGTTTAGTAGAAAATTAAAACAACTCTGTCCCTCTCAGCAGCTGAGAAGTAATCTCCAGCAGCAGATGTAGTACAAAGAGAGTGACATGTTCTACCATTCATTTAATTTTTTTAACCTGAAAGTTTCTGCTATTAGGATATCCAGGCTCAAAAGTGCCGAGAAAAACATTATTGGAGGATATCTCATTGTAAGAAATCTTATCAGAACAAGTAAATGGAAGGAACTTGGGATAGCTATCTTCTTCTTATGTCATCTAAATATAATATATATTTGCAATGGGGCTTAAGGTCACTTACAAAGCTTGATTAGCAAACAGAGAATTAAAGTCCATATACTTTTTCAGAGGACAAGAGTAATTACTATAGTCATTAATATCTATTGCATAGCCTCCCCCAAAACAAAACTATTGAAATACAAGACTTCTGTGATTACAGATATGTCTTAGCTTAAATATATCTATTTTGAAGCTATAGAATAAAGTACTTCTGGGGGTGTGAAACTCTCGATAGTCTGACCTTTATGAAATTTATGTCAACTACTCATATATGTCTGGACTTCTGAGAAGTGCACATATTGCTTCCTTTTCTCAGTTGTGCACAGTCCTTTTTCTATTTGACCTCAAAATAAACAAGAATGAAAAAAACATTTTTTAAAACTGACAGCTCACTACAACTAAGCAGAAATAAAACAAGAAGCTTTTAAAACCCAACAAACTCCCAAAAAGAGGACTGAAAATCTTGACATTGTCATCATCGCTTGAGAAATTTTATCGACTCAACTCCACCTTCTCACGTGATGAAAGATAAATCTAAAACATGGCCTTGAGGTATCAAGCTCTCCAAAACTCTGCCCACGCAAGTTATGTTCTTCCAACAGGTATATTTTTATTTTTATTACTGTCTTAATTGGAAACACAGAGATGAACAGCATTTCACAAAAAAATGGCTGTAAAATCGTATGCTCCCATAAAAAAAGCAACCAAGTAACAACTTGTTTGTAGCAAAACAAGAGGATAAAAACTAGGAATTAAAACACATTGGCCACTGTGAAAGCTCTCACATCCAAGAAACACATGGTCCTTTTCCCATGTACTCACCCAAGAGACAAAAAATATGGCCCTAAAGCACAGAACTTTGTTTATAAACAGGCAGTAAGCTGGGTATCTGCACCAAAACACCTAAAATTTAGAGGTTCCTACTCTGGATTCATTAATAGATTTGGGATTCATAAAGGCTCACCTAGTCTTTATTTCATTAAAGTTCTAGTCAGAAATTTTAAGCATCTATGAATTTACATATCACTTTTAAGGATATTTCCTATTCCTGTGGTTGGATGTAAATGTAGATACTGCTGTGTCACCAATATGACTAACCATTATTACCCAGCCAGGTGCATCTTTCTAGTCATATTCATCTTTAAAGAAGTATCACAACCAAATCTTCAAAGCAAAAATTTGTCATCTGAAAACTCTTTCTCCCTTTCTTTGAAGTCCCTTTGCACTCAGAGGTGCTGTCTATGGAATATAATCTGGCATGCACAGCTGCTTTCATGCTGAATGTTTCCAATTCTGAGCTTTTTCTAGAAAGCCAAGCAAGGAACAAACAGCACTGAAGTTTATGTGAACCAATTATTCCCTGTGTCAGTACTGCAATGTTACGATGGTATAATTCACTTAACCTCAGCCTATGCAATCCTTGTGGATAAACAAACTCTTTGTCCTTGGTGTAAATTCCTTGTTCCTCCTCCCAGTGCCTAACTTCATGTCCATCCTTAAATTATTAACTCCCAGAGCAATGTCTTCTTCTTTGAAAATTATAAAACTATCTGCCAATTGTTGTTACCATGTAAAAATTAATTTTTCATAATCACATTAAAGAAAAATGTAAATATCTACATGGTAAAATTCTGCTATTATTAATTAAAGACTTTGATTCAAAACCAGCACTGTCTTCTCTAGAAATGAATATCCATATTTAATTTTAATATTTAACAATTCTTTTCAGTAATCAGCAGAATTCATGGGAAAAAACTTGCTTGATTGTCTACACACAATTGATCACTGGCATGGATTGTAGTTTATTTAGTTCCATAAAGTGGAACTGTGGTTTGAGCATTTTAAAACACAGGTTCATGTGCGTTCAATATTTTGTTCAGTTACACTATTTGCCAATATTTCCTCCAATTACAATAACACATTCCAACTGCCTTTTCATAAAAGCCACCTTTATCATTTATCTTTTTTGTCCACTGGGCAAGAAATATCCATAATGATGACTCTTTTCCTAACCTCGTAGTATCAGACAGGATAAAAAGCAACATCAAACACCTTGCTTCTCTGAGCTACGGCCTAAAGTTATTTGTTCCTCAGCCTGTGTCACAGATGACAATGCAGCAGGTCCTTTTTAGTTTATTGATTCGACTGCTGGGAAGTTTGCATTTTTCTGAATCAGCCTCTGCTCAGTGCCCTGCCTGTGTGCTTCCAGCTGTCTACACTTCCAACGCTCCATTCCAGTTTGAACACTCCGTTGTTCAAAACTCTTGAACTAAATGAAAGCTTCCATTCCATGGAGGAATAAGGCTTCCCACAAAGTGGTTCAACTGTTAGACACCAGCCTTTACAAATATTTGGGCAAGTCTTGCACTGCATCAGATACAGAGAACAATACACATACGCAAGAGTAAACTCTTGTCTCTGATTGGAGGTTTTTTCCAGCCTGATCGCTGTTTCTAACAAATTTAAACAAATAAGGAAATGGAATGTAAGAAGCTAGAAAGACACACACCATGGAGAAAATGAAACAGTTCTTCCTGAATTGCTATTTTTTTTTCATTTAATATGAGCTATTTTCATTCATTATTAGTTACACTGTTAAATTAACTGGAAATATATAATTACTCTTTAATAACTCTATTGTGAGTGCAAAGTACATCCTTAACTGGGAACTTACAAAAGATGCTTACAGAATGCAATACTGACCAAGGTTATAGACTTCTTGTGTATTTCAAGGATTTGTAACATTTATAAATATCTGCAAATTAAGAATTGATAAAATAAGACTATGATAAATAAAATGCTATTATTTTTTATGTTTCACAGATCATGCTATATGCCAAATAAGGTTCTTCTACATAACCTTGGCCACATGCTTTCAAGCTTAATAGAGTTAATCTTCCCCACTCAATAACTATTTTGAGTCCCGTAGTGCAACCTACTTCACTAATGGTGAATCTCTTCCTGGCACACAAATGCTACTACTAGTACTGATGTATATTTTTTCTTCTTCTCTGCCTGTTGCCTACAGAAGAGCCATACAGGACACGTGCAAATAAATCCTTGGGAGATAATCACAGTCCTTCAGTTCACCCATTTTGACATCAGGAAAGAAGGAAGTTCAGTACTGAAAGCTCTGTAGCTCTAGGGCTTACAGACCATTGCCACAAAACATATTTTTCTGCATGTATTGTTTAACTGTTATTTTGGACTAATTTTTTAGTTAAATTTAATTACATAATAGTTGTATTTACATATCAATATAAATTTCAAAACTCCTGGAAAACACTTGCTGCACTTACAAAAAAGTGTTTTGGAACATTCCCTTTCTCTATTCTATTGTTTCCACATTACAGGAGTGCACCAAATCCCCATCCATTCCTTTGCTAGTGTCAGCTGGTGCACATCCAGGCCTGCGGTGGAAGCGGTTTGGTCTCATTCCCCAACTGGCTGCTAAAACTTGCTCCTTGCAGCTCCTGTCCCCACAGCTCACTGCTTCTCCTGGCTGCTGTGCTCTTCCTGAGCGCTGCAGTGGCAATTCCCAGCTCTGGGCATATCTTTTCAGCCAAGCCAAGCCAGCACCCAGGCCTGGCCCTGGTGCAGTGCACGGGCCCCCCATCATCACCCCCAAAGGAAGCTGTCAGTGTTTCCTTGGCAGAGCAAGGCTTGGCGAGCTCTGTGCTCTGGAGCTGCAGCACGGGGCTGTGGCTGGCCTTATCAGCCTGTGAAATTCCACTGAAACCAAGGGGATTTCTGCTGTCAAGAGGAAAGCATGCAGAAGGGCTGTCAGGACTGGGATCTTACATATTACTTACGAGTGGAAGAAGGAAAATGGAAATCTTTTCAATGAGCCTCCTTACTTTGTTATATAAAACCATGTAATGAAAGAACATTCACATCATTGTAATTTTCTCATGTTTTATACTTCAGTCATATTTTTCATAGCAGTTCCTCAGATTTATACATTTCAATTTTTTATGTTATTTCTTTTTTTTGGTCGTTGTTGTTGCCTGTTTATTATTGGCATATATTTTTAGTATTTTTCCTTTGGATTTTTTTTAATTGACAGGATTTCATCTCTGTTTGTTAAAGAGAACCAGCTGTTTTCTTCAAAGATAATTTTCTGAAGCTGTTGTGTGCCATAATTACACTGCAATTACACAGCAATATCCATAAAAGCAGATGAGGATTCTATGTGTCCTTCTGACTCATTAGAAGTTGCAAAAATGATGGATGCAGTCTTTCCTAGCTTGACTATTGCCCTCTGTTGGCAAACCCAAGTCCTGTCCTATCAAGAAAGAACTAAGGCAAGGAATAACACAACCTTTGAAAGGAGATCAGTTTCAGTTTTGGTAACAGGAACACTGAGATAATGCTGAAGCTGGGAAGTATTTTCTAGGTGCTTTTTATGGAGAACACTTTGAGTGATTTTTATGTTTGCAATAAATCAGTGTTATATACATTTTGCACAATTTCTGATAAATTATTTCTTTTCTCATAGAGTTAAATTACTTGAGCAATTACTCTCTTTGCAGTTCAGTCTCACATCCATGCAATTTCCTTGCAAAATCCTTCAAAAATTTCTTGTTTTTAAAAATATGGTCAAATTCTATTCAGTTTTGTTTGTTCAGATGGTCTGACATGAATAAGTTGAAAGAAGTCAAAATATGCTCATATGGCTTTGGAATATCTTAGATCTTCATGTTCTGACTGCAGAGAAGAAAAAAATCAGAGAGCTGCTATTTTAACTCAAATCAAAGCAGACCAAACCTGATTCCTTCTGAATCAACAGATGAAAAATATTTTCATTCTGGAATGAGTTCTCAAATAATTAAGATGACAAAAGAGAGCAATTAAGATGGGAAAGGTGAGATTTGGATGGTGAGATTTTGGGAGGTGTGGGAGGAGAAGGGGTGACTTGGTTGTTTTTGAATTAAATATTGAATCAGATCATCTACTTAGTTTTGTTCATTTCTGCTTAGGATTTAGCATGGTCACTTCTAAAGGTCCTTCATGATGAGCCTAAGCTAAGCTAAAGGGTCAGTGGGCTGCTGGCACTGATTTTCAATGGGTTCTTGTCCACTCTTGTCAGAGCAGCCACTGAAGTCTTGATTTGCAAAAGACTGCTGCTAGGGCAGAACTTCAGAAAACAAATTCATGTCATTAAAATCCTGCAAAGTTTAATGAGAGCTGAAAATCAGGAGAAACCTATCAGCACATGGATTTCTCCTGATGCAGTTTCAAAACATTTACTTTGGTATGGGCAATAGGGAGTATTCTGGTTCTGAAGTCAACTGCTCCACTAAAGCATACAAGGTGATTATTAGTCCTCTAGTGACTTTCAGCAAACAGACCGTGTTTAAACAGCAGAGTTAAACAAAACTCAGTTTAGAGAGTCTATTCTGGAGAAAAATGGCAGTGGGAAATGAACAGGTTTTATTTTCTTTTTATTTTATGTCTTTCTAGCTGTCATATCATCTATAATGTATATCTCAGCTTGCAGAATTTTTAGATGCTCAGAATTCGAGTGTTTCCTTTAATGCCAAACAAGGGTGAGATTTTAAGGCTAACACAAAGACAAGAATACATTTTCTAATGCTCACATTTTTTCAGTACTGATAGCTAAGGCAACTTGAGTGAAGCTTCATAGGTCAGTGACTTCTTGTTTATCATCACTGACTTGACCAAAAATTATTTTATATTGTCTTTTTCCTCTCTTTACAGTAACAATTCATTAGTATGTCCAAGATTTTTTTCTCCATGAAATTAGACTTGCACACCAAGACACTATGAATGTAATAAAAACCTACACCAGGGAAAATGGAAATATGCAAAGGCACCATTTGCAAAATGAGGAACTAGCTGTCTGTCCACTGCAAATTCACTATCAATTTTGAGTTTCTGTGTAGGACAGCAGTTCTTTCAATAAATAAGACAATTGCATAATTGCAAGACTTCCAGCTTTCTCTCCATCCAGTGATTGCTGACTGAACTGTGTTGATTAGCTTTCAGTACAAGACTTGACAGTGGCTCTGCAATCATTCTGCACAGCTCATACCAAGCAGTATTTTAATTTGTTACAAGAAATACCTGCTGAAGTGTGTTGTTGAAGTCACAGTTTTTGTTCTGCTGGTCTTGTAGAAGACACCATTTTGATGCCAAGCACATATTTTTCACAGCTCCTTTGTATTTTTCTTCCACTATCACTTTTCGTTCAAGATTTAGAGAATTTTTTAAAAACCTCAATTATTTACAGCAATAAGATAAAAATCCCCACCACAATTACCCCTGTTTTGTTAAATTGTGAAACAGTATATTTAGCAATCCTGTCAAATCCCTAGTAGTGAAAATCAGCTCTTTCCCAGCTTAGTTTATACATTTTGCTACTATATATACTTAAAATATCAGTAGATAGGAAATTAGAATTCAGCTACCAAATAAATTTTTTTAAATATTGCAGAGACTACAAGCATAAAACCCACAAAAAAGTAGTATTTTTGCATATATAACTAAGACAAGATATGCAGCAGTTAAAGCTCATACTTTTCACTTTTCTCCACATGTACAGATCCTCTACATTTTTTGAAGCATAAAATTCTGATGTTGAGATTGTGACTGCATGAACTGCATAGAATTAAAATATTATTTTTATCTATCTAGATTCATTAAAACGTAGAGAGGAAGAGGTAGACCCTAAAGTTCAATTAATCATCAGTGTCTGAAAATTATGGTGTTATAGTTCAATACACTCATTAAAAAAAAATCTGAACTGTGTTTACTGGCTTCTAAATTTTCCTAAATGCTCACTTTATTTGTGTTGTCAAATCAAAGATTGCATATGTCTCACTGCAGGAAATATATGAAAAATTGACTGGGAGATAAATACTCTGGGTACTGCACGCAGGAATTGCAAAGATGTTTGCTTTAGGCATATCAGGACATACTGTCCTGCTGTAAATATCATGGTTATCAGGGAGTGAAAATTTAGGTTCACTGCCACTGTAAGAGACAGCTTTTTTTTCCTCCTTTGGTGGTTGTTCTGAGATTAATACTCAAGCAGTGCAATATTTCTGAAAAAAAAATATGTTCTTTAGCCTCTCTTAGAAGATTGTTTTAGTGAACTTGGCAATGGCACTTTCAGAGGTACAACAATCTGATGATTGCCATTCAACAGTTCAAGCTATTCTGTTTTAAATATTTCACATTTCTCTTTGAAAGCATATAACTCATATCATATCTTTTATTAAACTCTGCTGTCAGGTTATTTTTGGTTTATTTTTGAACTTTCATGCTGGTGTTATGTACTCAATGATGTGATATGTATGTACAGTACATTTCTCACAAATACTATTAGCTTCATTATTTGTGATTTAGGATTAAGATTTGTCTTTCAAATCCACAGTTTCTGTCAACTGCAATCATTTTCTGCTTGCCTTTACACATAAGATCAATGTTCTTAGAGTTCAGGTTTCTGTGACTGTCACCCTGAAGTTGATGGTATTTCTGGTTCTTTATTGCCTTCTGACATATCAGTACACTTAAGTGCAATTTTTCTCCAGTGCCTGAGGCTGAGTTGAATGAAGTGGTCCTTCAGTCGCATTCTGTCATCTGTGTGTTGACCACGACCTTCATGGTTTATTTATGATTAGGAGGTTATGTCTTTCCTTACTCTAGCAATGGTATTTTAGCAAAGTTCTTCACCAATTTCTTAGTTCTGCAAATATCTTGCAATTTTGCAGGCTTGCTCTCTGCAATATTCTTCAATAAATAATAGGAAGCTAGCCTGCACTTTTAGAGAAATTTTCCTCTGTATATTTCCAGTGCCAGTTTAGATTGCTTCTTACATTGTCAGTGGTCCTGCAGAGCTGGACAAACAATGAATGACCTTTGCCATCTTTGGATTGTACCACTGTGAGTTGTTAGATGACATTTTACTGTGAACTAATGATCTGGTAAGGAATCTGCTTGATTATGTATCATCTACCTGGGAGTGAATGTGTCTGGCAGCCACTGAAAAGGATTAAACATGAACAGTTTACGGCAGGATGAGATCTTCAAGAGCTTTGAATATCAACAGTTGATAAAATATGATCTAGACATCATTAGTGCTTCAGACTATGTATAGTGTTAATTGAATTTTGGATTTCAGTTGGGATTATTGCTACTATTTAAATTTACACTATAAATTGAGGAATGATACTTTCTGGTGCAAAGCCCCTCAGTGAAATTAATGACATTATGCATGTGAGTAAACACCAGAAGATGACCTTAATTTCTATGTTATTAATCAGAACAGTTCTACCGATACCAAAGAAAAAAGGATGTAGGTATTGCATCAATGAAATTTAAGACTTGCATCAAAAAATTGTTTGCACAAATAAATTAGTATCTTTGCACACGTACATTTTCAAAAGAGACATATGGATTAGGAAGAAAATAAATTAAAAATTCCATGTTGCTGTACTAGGAACAGTGGTTTCCTCCCACATAATGTTTATATTGTGTTGTAAATCTGGTGGATAATATCTTTCTTAAAATCACCTAAAATGTCTTAAATTTCACTGCCTTTAGGCAGCTAACACTCGTGCCAAGATCTTCACCTAGGCATTTTTCACATGCAGGGATTTGTTGTCCCAATATCCTTTATGCCATACTTCTTGTGAATTCTCTGGATTTCCTCCAGACCTTTCACCAGCCTTGCTGCCCCCTTCTCTGGACATGTTTGAGCATCTCAACATCCTTCCTGAACTGGGGACTCCAGAAGTGGACACAGTACTCAAGGTGCAGCCTAACCAGGGCTGAGTATGTGCTGTAGAAGTGCTGCTCATAGTTTCAAATACTTTGTTGCAGACTTTAGCACACATTTTGGTATTATGTAAGAACTAGCATTCATAGCCATAAAGCCAACACTTCTGAGCAATTTTCAGAAGCCTTCTCTTCTTTAAGGCAAAGGTACACATTGGGACCCTTGTCTAGCCTTTAACTTATCAAAGCATATAAATCCATTATTTATTCTAATATAGAAAGTATTATTAAATTATTAAGCACTTTGTTAAAGAAAAAAAAAAGGTATGGTCACACTTTTTAATTAAGCCAGAAAAATGAAAGTTGCAAATGAAAATACTATGTAGAAGAAACACACCATCACCCCCATTGTAAATTTTGGAAAGAATATTTGCACTCTTTTTTTGTTGTAAATTATTTTATCTTCACCTCTTTTTCCTCCTTCTTCCCCCTTTACACCTCACCAGTAAGCAGAAGAATCACTTCCACTTTGTGTATGTGAATACAGTTTTCTGAGCATGACTTTTTTTGAGAATCAACTTCCTCACAACATAGGTGCTCTTACAAGAATCTCAGACACACAAATATTTACTCATAGGTTTTACACTACATCAGAATAAACTCATCATTGGTCAAGTGTCTGGAATCAGTACTAAGAAAGATCTGATCTATTTGATGGATGTGATTAGTAATTCTGACTTAACCTCTTGGATTGTACACACTGAAGATAGAAAAAAAAAGCCAAACAACCCAACAAAAGTGCAGAATCAGTTGATCTTCACACATTAGTCACAGACAAATGGAAATGGCAGGACACAAGTCCAGTAATGAGTGTCATAGTCCAAAGTACAAAATCACAGCTAATTTGTAAAACTGTTAACACACATAACATTTACCCTTCTATTTAAAAATCTGCATTATTCAGAAGGCTTAAGGGTAGAGAAGCCAATAATACTTGATGATTCATTAGTTTGAAAGGCATACATGCTCTTGTTAAGACAATTAAGGCTTTGGTCACAAATCCTTTGGTTTTATTGATTTGGCAGAAATCATAACCCTGGCTCATTTTATACTTAACACTGAAGAGCTCTGAACAAGGGGAAGATAGGTTAAGCAATTATTCTGTGATATTTGCATTGAACTGATCCTGCAGTTTAAAAACACCAATCATTGACCAAATGCTGTATTATGATGTAATGTGGCTACAGCAAGTGCCATTCATCCTGCACAAAAGGAAAATAGAAGGCTTCTGTATTAGTATACTGAAAATTTGATAGAATAAAATGTCAAATAACGTTTTGCAAGCTCCTCAGAGAAAAGTCTTATATGTATTCTGATATATTATCCATCTAAATAGTACCCTTTCATAGATGGAACTGCTGCTTACAGAGGGTGCAGCTTTACTTTCTTTCTAAACACCCTTTCAAATACACTGTTGAAATCTGCCTGGCAATCAGTAGATTTTCCTTATAAAAGAGTTCTGTATTTTAACTTCTTTAAGTCCTCTCTTTTGTTTTGGGTACCTGAAAACCTTTTATTGGAGGTGTTCCGCTCAGAAGAGAGAGATTTCAGAACAATCATGGACAGATGTCTATAAGCATCAGCTCAAAGTCCAACAGATGCCAAAAAGAAAAAGCTACAATAAAATGCTGGGCATCATCAAGAATATAGCTGAGGATGAAGATAAAATATAATGTCACTATCAACTGCAGCATTCTCCATACCTGCAGGACATAGAAGAGTCAGAAAAAGCAAGAGAAGAACAAATAAAATTACTAAGACCATGGTGCAGCTGTCTTGAAAGAGAGACAGAATAACTACCTAAACACAGATTTACCTGCTGAAATTAATTTCAACTTGGATTAAAACAAGAAAATTCTTCTTTATTCAAAGGGCATTGATTGTGTAACTTCCTGCCAAAGACAGAGTTGGAGGAAACAACATGTTCAAGAAGAGATTAAACAAAACAATGAGCAACCATATCCAAAAGCAGATACTGAGGGAGACAGGTGGAGATGCACCCTCTGTTGTCTTTTATCTGTTAGTTGTGGATGTTAGGGCAGGAAACCAGCTAGTGATCAGGCTTGAGGCCTTCTTCTACTGCAAGTGCTGGACAGGGAGCGAGATGGACTTACAGATGAGATCTGTTCAAAAAACATGATTCTTTAAGCTGCTTTACAATAAGGGAGTGAACACGTTACTGCCATGAATAGTCTTTCTAATGATGGAAATTTTATATATGTGTGTGTGTGTGTATATATATATGTGTTTTCTGTTCAAAAATCATACATACACTTCAGGAGTAAAGAAGTGTTTAAGCAGACTTTGAAGATGCTTTGGGGTTTTTCCTGCCATTAAAATGACAAATAAATTAATGAATAGTGAAATATATATAAAAAAATATTGCAAAAAATCTAATGTATCATCTTTGTCAACTTATATTGTCCTTTAATATTGATTTTCCATCTTTGATGTTTACAATATGTTAAATATTACTGTCAACATAAAATGCTTAAAAAAACCATCATGGATTATTTCAGGAAGTTTATCTGAAATTCATAATTTCAATATTTTCTCTAGAAGCCTACTTTTAAAGGTTATGTTCAGAGCACCAAAAAATAGTTTTGTCAAATCAAGAAAATCTGAATGTCTTAATTTTAAATGTTTTTAAACAATCCAAATTATTTTTTATTTGCAGAAAATATTTGGATAAAAGCAGAAAACAATAGCCAGGACAAAGATGCTGTTCAAAAGCAGTAAACATTATCACTGTATCCCCCAATTTATTTGTCATGGATTATGAAACTAGTTCTAAACTTCTTATATTAAAAGAGTTCTGAATAAAAGAAACTGGCACTGTTCAAAATGTTTGTCACTAGATGTAGGACCTTGTTAATTTTACTTCACAACTAAAAATACTCCTCACACAAGTTAGGATCTTTATTAACTGAAGAACTAAACTTCCATTTTACCTAAAACTTTCTCTATTATTCAGCTCCAACATTTTAAAACAGTAACATATGGCAAGCGGCTTGTCAGAAAAAGGGGGATACTGAAAAATTTAAAACAAAATGTAAAGAAAAAGGCTTCTCTTGCTTACTTTTCTGTAATGTCACTGTAAATCTATCTCACTTTGAGATAATTTAATTCTTGCTGCAGGACGCACAAATCATTTGATGCCCTCAAATAATCCTAGTTTGTGAGACTAGGTGGAACCCTTGTAGAAATGTCCACAGAAAGAGCCTTGACTTAGTAATTAGCCTAATGTTTGATGTGTTAGCATCTCATGAGATGTCACAGTGATGAGTAATAGGTTCACACTAACCCACAGCTTCATTCATGTTCTGCAGGAAAATATGAAACTGTGTGCTTGTAAGGTTCACAGAAAACAATAATTTGTGAAGACTGGATCATGCCCAGTACCACAGAAATTGTATCAAGTTTCCATATCTTTTAGAGAAGTGATTAAAAACAAAATATTAGAGAGACTGGCAGTATTTTGATCATAGCGCTATTCAAGTTGAGTATTGTGTTAGAGTTTCACTCAGGATCAAATTTTCTTCTAAACACACATCCTGCAGAAGCAGTTCCACAGGCATCAGCTGATGTGTGACAAACTGGGGAGCAATTGGGAAATGTGCCTGCAGCTGAAAGTATTAGACTTTATGGCTGATGGAACTTTGGGGTTTATTTTTCCTATGCTGCACAAGGATGAAGCCGTAACCATTCTGAACTTTCCCATACATACATAAAGCATTTGCAAACAGCCTGAAATCCCAGATTTTCCAGTCATCAAGACCAAATCACTGAGAATCAAGAGCCTCTCCATCTTCTGATAGAGATCTGCATGACAAGGTTTTCTGGTGATGGTAGTCAGGCCACTACTGGTCTTTCAAATGTTACAAGAAACATGAAATCACTTGGCTGGAGAAGACGTTATCCTCTAGGCCTCAAATACATAACAGGTGCAACTGAGAGAGTCTCAGAATAGCTATCTGTCAAGATACTTTCCTTTTGGAATTCAAAAACACAAGTTAGACTTGGTCAGTGCAAGAACTTGTTATATTTATGTACATGTTGTTCCCATTGCCGGCTAATTATAGCTGTCAGAAAGAGAGAAACTTATAATATCAGCAACATTTTCCAGACCAAAATTTTTTAAAACTGTCTGGCTTTTGAAACCAGCTCTAAACACCCTACTATAGGAAGAGATATGCAAAATGCCCATGTCTGGTATTATTTACAGCAAGAATAATGTAGAATTATTTGGCAAAATCAGGAAAAAGTGTTATAGAAATAATATAATAATAAAATTAATATAGAAATAAAAATATTATAGAAAAGTGAATAGAAATAATACATCAAGGTAAGCAGGTAGTATGCACACAAGAGGCATTTGAGGAGGTACTTTTAATAAGGGGGGTTGTGTGCACTCTGGAGGAAGCAGTATCACTCATTAAAATGTACACTTTAGGTTAGTCTTCTCTTAGGAGTTAATAGGGAATTAATCATCTGTACACCAGGGAAGAGTGGTTTGATCAATACTGAAACTATAACCTTCACTGAGGCAACGTATCTAGTAAGTACATCTTGAATAAAATTCCTTCATGCACTGAGTCATTTTTCTTAAAACGTGAAACCGATAAGCATTAGACTCTTTTTGGAGTGAGGGTGATCTCAGCAACACTTCTGACTGGTCTAACCAAAGTGTACCCATCTATACATCCACAGATAGGCAATAAGCACATCTAATACATTATTAACACTGAGTAAAATAATAATGGATCAAGAATTAAACTTTCATGAGCAATATGAAGGTCTGGTGTTGTGGCTATAAAAGAAAAAATAAGCCTAAATCCCAAATTTATCTAAATTAACACAAAGTTAGAGATTTCCTCCTCAAGCAAATAACTAGGGTGAAAAAAATCTCTATACAAATTGAAGCTTTTCACTGTGAGAGTAAATGCAGTAAAGAGTGCTGAATAGCTTTGATTTTTACAGAATTATATTAATTGAAGCATTCTAAGAGAAGTATTAGATTGAAAAATTACAATATAAGCTCTAAGTTCTATTTTGATTCATTCTACCTTTTGCATTTTTTCTTTGATTTTTAATGGCTGCACAGGGTGCCAAGTTGGACTAAAAGACTGGCAGGAAAAAAACATGCTATATTTAGTATATCCAGATAAACTTTACAAATGTATAGGTAAATTATTCCCCAAGTTATCTGTCCAGTAGTCAGAGGATCTAACCTATTGATTTACTTACTGCGGGACCTGCAACTTCCTCTAATAAACCTTCTGATACATCTATTATGTAATGAGCAGGGAAAAAGAGAGAAGTTTAGAGGTGGAAAGTTAATTTGCAAATCAGATACACAATAAAGCTGTGAGATTTTTAAGCAATTCCCCCACTTTCACACCTTTGCAAAACTATTTTATCTAATGCATGTTTCTTTGGTGGGACTGATGTAGTGCGGGCAGCTTATTTGCTCTATATTTTTTAAAGGAATAAGTAGAGGAACAGAGATAACCAAGAAGTGATGCTTATCCCAATTCAAAAGAAGCATTTGATATCTACTTGTTTTATTGCACCAATGATGCAGTTTAGAAATACTGCTTTTGCTACATTTAATTAAAAAGCTCACTATTTTTGTCAGACCTCTGGCACCAACCACCAGCCAACTATTTCCAAGTGCTTACCAAGAAAACCACTGCTGGGAATAATGACTTTGGGACAACTGCACTTCTTGCTTCTGTCTGATCACCCTGTGTCTTGTGCAAGGACAGCTGAAGTGCTCTTTTGACAGCAAAACAGCAGAAATTGAGACCTGTATCTTAAATCAATGAACATGTTAGTTGAACTGAATTGTAAATTGTGGTGATTTATCTGCTTCTATATTAACAGATAAAACAAGGCAGGAAAATAGTGTAGAGTGGACAATCAATGAAAGGAATCACTCTGAGTTTCTGAAAAATAAAGTTGTTCATAGTCATAGTGCCTTTAGGGAATGGAGATAAAGACTTTGCCCTCACACCACCTCTCAGGCAACTCAGATTTACTATAAAAACCAAAAGAGTATTATGTCAGAGAAAAGAATATCTGGAGAATGTGTGAGGAAGGGGGAAAGAAAGTACTATTGTGGTCTAAAGAAGATATACTTTTATCAAAGCATAATGGGTAAAAGTGGACTTGAAACCCAAATCGCTGAGTCACAGTTTACCATTTCAGAGAAATACATACATCAGAACCATATTACTTCCATGTCTTATTTTACTGACATTTTTATTACATGATTTTTAGAGGATCTCTGTGGTAGTGCTGTTTGGGGAAGGGTTGAACAGCAATTTTAAAAAGACACAGAATTTGTAAAAACTAAGATGACTACTGCAAGCATCCATTCCTTGGATGGGTGATTTGTTCTCATGAGACAAATGTCAGTAGACAATATGGGCTCCAGTTCTTCAAACATTTATATTCATGATTTAAACATTTATATTCATCCTTCTGCAGTAGTTCTTAAATGTCCAGTTAACCCAAAGTGGTTTCTTTAATGCACTCTTGAGAAGGAGCAGAGCTCAGTGCACAGGTGGGAGATGCCCAGACAGCAAGACAAGTCAGCTGCAACTCATGAGCAATTCAGATCAGTTTTAATCATAGAATGGTTTGGGACTAGAAGGGAAATCTTCAGCTACATCAAGTTCCTCAGACTCCTGTCCAACCTGACCTTGGATGTTTCCAGGCAGGGGGCATCTACCACCTGGGAAATATGTTCCAGTATTTTGCCTCCCTCATATAAACAAAAGAAAAAAAAAATCTTTATAACTAATCTAAGTCCTGGGGCTATGTTACAGGATAGGCAAAGGAGTGGTGCTGCAATAGCAGATGCTGCCTAAACTGATCAGCCAGGAAGAAAGGGGCTCTCACTGGTTCTTTCAGGTAAGCAGACACATGGCAGGGCTCACAGGCCTGGGAAAATGAGAGCTTCCTACAAGGAAGAGAGCTGAACTGAGCCGTGTTAATCTATTATGTAAGTAGGAACAGTAGAAAGTAAAAAATTAAATGAGGGAAAAAATGAACGGTCGCCAAAATTAATTTATTTTTAAATATTTGAGCTGAAACTAGTAATAAAGTAGAAAACTAAATGTCAAAAGATTATTATCCTGACAGTGCCTCATCTGATAGGGTTTTCAAGTCCATGATGAGCTTCAGTACCTTGTGTTGTGAAGAGCTTGGCTTGCAAGTTGCAAGGTTAGGAAGTGCAGTAAGAGATACAATGCCCTAACTGCTCCTGTTTTCTCAGCAAACAGATGATACAGAGTAATTATCATTCACTGATAACGGAGTGTCTCTCTTTTTAGATCTTGTATTCTCCATAAACTGATTTTGTACTTAGAATAGAATTTTCAAGAAATCAGTCTGTCAACATAATATGGTCTTGTTATTGCAATACTTTAGCTTGTAAACAACTTCTTTACTTTTTCCCTGTTTTAGATTGACTGAATTATGTACATAATGTCACAATTTATGATTAACAGTGAGCTATTTACCCAGGGACTTAACCTCTGTTGAAAAGCTACAGACACTTAAAATTCAAAATCACTTTTAGAAAGCTACAGAAACTCCTATGTCTTCTAAAAGTGGGACTGAAGTAATTTATCAACTGTAATACAATGAAAGCAAGAAAAAAAATTAAAAACCACCTGCAAATCATTATTTCAGTATTTACTGAATAGGTTCAATTTAGTATTTAAAAATAGAAAATCCTGATATCTGGGGATTTAATTTCATTTTGGCTTTATCAAGGGCAAATCAGAAGTCAGAAGTCACTCGGAAATTGGAAGAAAGCAACAGAGGAGAGGATGAAGATTTTCAATAACTGCCAGCAGCATGTGCTTTACAGGAGAGATCAGGGTCCTGACCAAGTGTTCACTGTATATTCAATTCTCAGCAGTTTTGAGAATACTTGGACCACGTTTCTCTCCTCCACTTGAGGAATGAACTAAATACCCTCTACTCCTTAGAAGGGTAAGAGTGTGGAAAAATGTATTCATTTGCACTCAAAAAGTGTACTTTTTCTTTCTTTTTCTCATCCCCAAGTCCAAAAACTTCTCTTTCTTTCAACTGCTTTTTTAAAGCTTTGAAGCTTGGAAAAGAGATCAGTGCACTTAAACAAAACACTAAAATGTTGAATCTGCTGTTTCAAAGAGGGCCATTTTGATTCTGATTAGAATTTCTTTAAATGCAAGTCCAAAACCTGTGGAAAATTAGTCAACATTATGCACTGGCAGAAAGCAATTGGAGATCACTCATTGCCAGCTTCACAATCTTCTTAATTTATTTCAATCATGATATTTAATAAGATATCTCAAGAAATCTGTTTGAAACTTGCCCTCCTCATTTTGCAAAATCTGTATGCCTGAACACATAGAAGCCATGCATTAAACACAATCAAAAGCCCATTCCAGAGATATATGCTTTCACCAAGAAAATATGAGGGTGGAATAAAAGTACACTCCCCATCCCCTTCAAAACTCCCCTTAATAAAGGGCTAGCATTTAATCTCAGTTTACACTTGGATCTGAACATTCCTAAGCAGTGCAGTTCCACACAACTTAGAAGAGTTGCTTAGAACACAGTCTGGTTACAGAGCTTGAAGTAAAAAAACCTCCTTTGCTCACAGAGATTTAACCCTGTGTGTGCCAGCTATTCTACTCTCTGACAGCCTATGAGCCAGCTTGTTCACCTTGTAGGTGTTCACCATCCTTCCTGCCTTCACTGTGCTACTGTGAAGAATGAAAGGAGCAGTGGTACCCAACACTGATTTATGGGGGATAACTTTTATGCCTTTTATCCAATGACAAGATGATGTGAAAGACTAAAATATAACTTTGGCAATGGGCTCAATGCTTCTTTAAGCCAAATTCCCTGACTACTGGGTTATGGAAGCACGTATATTTTTAGTCCATCCTGTGGCCTAATAGATCATTGATTACCTTCTGCAGAGAATGGATTTAAGCATATGATCTAATCTCTAGGATTTTCTCTAAAAAAGGAACGGCATCATTGTGTTAGCAATGCCTGATTGAAAGAAAGGTACGAGTTTTACTTCATTACTTTATTTTCAAGAGCAAAGCACAGATAGTCCCTTTCAAGGAAAGGTTTTTGATGCTTTTGGTCCTTGGTTACCATTGCCTTAGAAAGGCAGAATTTGACATACAACACTGTCAAATTGCCATACAACTTTAATCTTAATACCCCCCTACCTATCCCTCTACTGCACCCCCCTTCCTCCAACAAATACATGGGGCCCCAGATAGCAAATTCCTTATTCTCAGGGCCAGGTGGCATTGCAGTAGCTGGTGCAGCTCATGTCTCATTCACAGAGTAGTGTGACATGGCAATAACAGTCAGGTATAAACTGACACATGTATGCATAAAACTTCCAAAAAGGTTTCACTGGCTCACCTTCGTTCAGTTCACCCATTTTGAGTCAGCTCTGTCCTTACAGGTGATCCTTCCAGAACCATGTAAATCCTGAGATTTAGAGGCAGCAGTTTCTGTCTTTGTCCATTATTACTGTATTATTTTACAGTATAAAAATCAGAGCCTGGCTTTATTAGATTCTACCCTTTGCCTCTCATCTCTCTTTCAGAGTGGAAGTGAGAAAGGGAAAGACAGTAATTAAAAAAAAACAACCCCTGGAAATCAAAAGTGTAACATTTCCCACTGTTAACTTCATGAATTTAGATTTTGCCAAGCAGAAAAATACGTATTGAAACACAGCCAACATCTATAATCTTAACTCTTGTTCTAACTTAATTTTGCTTTAAAGTTCTAACTGCAGGTGTTTCGGGTTTTTTTTTCCCCTCAGCAGTTTAAGACTGCATGCTTGTTGCATCAGACCAAGTTTGCTGAGCTACTGAGTTCCATTACATACACACACAAAAGTACAGTATCACCTCATAAAACACTTCCAGGCTTCATCATCTGAGTAAAGATATGACAAGGCTGTTTATCAGTAGGTAATAAGACAGATAATTTAACTGTACAAGCTCTAATTGGTCTAATTCACTAACTGACCTCTCACCACTTGATTCACTAGTACAATTGAGCTCTGATAAAGCCTTTAATTGTAAATTGCACACAGCTGTGAGCTGCTTCTCACGCTGGCACAAAAACACTATCATCGACTGTTTCATCTCTGCGACCTGCTAATTTGGAGCATATGTAACTGTTTTTAATGCTGAAGGCTTGACATACCACAAACAGCAGATGTTGCAGCTGCCCCTGAGACGCTTTATTTAATTCAATTACGTCTTTTGGAGATATGTAAAAAAGCTAGGCGAGATGAGAGAGGGCAGGAGAATGTTAAAAATGGAGCCCCTGGTTGAGGCCCAGGTGGCTCGATAGGCAAATGATTGGGTGAATGTCTAAATGATCTTTTTAATTGAGTAGACTGACGGCTAATCAGGGTCATGAAGTGTTATCACACTGATGAGCTGAGTGGAGCCCTGGGCTGCTCTGCAATTAATGCTGCTTTTGTGAAAGGAGAAAAAAGGAAGATAATGTATACCATCTGGCAATTGTTTATGATAAAAGCAGCAGTTTGCTACAAATTCAAGTTAAATGCTATTCATAACATTATTTCTTCTGCTGCTGTGGAGGGCAAGGACATAGAGCCCAGGCCTTTGTCTGACTTTCTCATTCTCTTTCAACAAGCAAAACATTCATTTGCTTCCACGTGTGTTATTATTAATTACTTGCCTGCTTGCTAATGTATGGCCCAAATGATGCTCTCTTTGAAATGCCATGAATAAGTCCAGCAATCTAGATTTTGGATGCTTCATGCCAAAGCATCCAATGAGATAAAAAAGAAGCTAAGGTCTGAACTTGAAGCTAAAAGCCAGAGAAAACAAGTTAGTTGCTTTTTCAGTGTGGGTACTCATACCCCTGCCCCCTTCTCCTGCCCTGTTTCATTTTGAGGAGATTGAATCTTTAAAGGACACACTTAAATGTTCAGAAAAAAAAATGGTTTTGATAAGGAGGGAAAAAACTGAAGCTGATGAATTTCTGTGTGAAGGTGTTTCACTAGGCCTAAGAAGGTTTGGCTTTACAAAAGAAAAAAACAGTTCACCAGCAAGTCGGGGGTGTTTTGGGCATGTGGCTTCCTAGCAAGGTAAGGAGAAGCAGACAGGTACTGGTGACAGCATAACACTGAGCTAGAAGCTCATCCCTGTAAGTAGAATATTATTCTACTACTAGGTAGAAGGACATGACAAGTGGGAAAAGAATAATCCTGCCAATTCTTCTTAGGTTTTAAACCAGCTGGGAGCTGAAAATAACACTGCTGGGGCCCTCCTTAAAGAGGACAACCAGCAGTCAAGTTAGGGAAAATTTAACAATATATAGTGTCACTTCTGACAAGAAGACGAAGCCTTGGCTTAAAACTTAGATATTAAGAGCTTATTTATTGCTTACAGATTAGTTCTGAAAATCAGGTCGTTCCAATTCCAGGCTGTGTCACAAATATATCGCACATCCTTAAGAGAGTCACTTCACTTGTATGTGCTTTGTCTGACAGAGAATCTAACCCAGTACTTTTTTAAACCAACACTCAAGTCAAAGTTGATCAAAATTAACAAATATCTGTTTTAACTCCTCCTTAAAGCTTAAAAGGCTAGAAACAGAGACTGTCTCTCATCCAGAAAAGTTGGAAAGAACTGGACTTTTTAAAGTTTCTTTAATTCTTGGGGTGCTGGGAGCACGTTTTGTGCATCAGTTCTTTTATTGTGTTTTATACATTTTTACCTTATGACTGGACTTAAGCATCACATATATCTTCAAAGCAAGATATTGCTGAACAGTACTCTAGTAAAAGGCAAAGCACCAGCCTCAAGCTTAGATCTTAGAAGTTTTTGTCTTAACCCCTTGGTAGTTTCAGTTCTGTGGACTACAGATGAATACACCAGTTATTACTTGTGATCACTTGTTATTTTCTGTCCCTGCTAATCACTGTGTACCGAAGATGAAATATCAGTTATGTTTATAGAGACCATCTGTTTGCAACCTGGAGAAGAGAAGGATATGCTGCTTTAAGGATTTCACTCAGCAGTTCTCATGCTTAAACCATGCTTTGAGTCAAACTTCTAGCTATGATTAACAAACCCATGCTATAAATATACACTGCAGGCTCCTTAGCAATTTCTTACCTTCTCCCTGCTCTTCCAGGTACTGCAGCATTCAGAAGTCTGGGAGACTGTTTTCTCTTCCAGGGGAAGTTTTCTTTAAGTTTAGGGGAAGATTCTTTAAGTTTTCTTACTCTAAACCAGGAGAAAAGCAAGAACAAACAGAATGCAACAAAACAGACAAAAAAACCCCAGTAAGAACTCAAAAAAGGAGAGTGAGAGGAAGGGAAAAGGAAAAGAAAGGAAAAGGAAAAGGAAAAGGAAAAGGAAAGGAAAGGAAAGGAAAATCAACAGGAATGCATAGTCTGCAGGAGGACTTTATCTGAAGAAGCTGGGAGCTGCTCAGCCCTAGCTGACCTGGCTGATGTGGTGCTCAGCACAGTGACACGACCCCAAAGCAGTGTAGGCAGGAAGGAGCAGCCCTGCTGGCATCACAGGACAGTCCCAGCACAGGTGAACCATGTTGGTCCAGCAGCAGGCTGACACAGCCACACTGCTTTGAGATCCTGCTTAGTCCATGCTGCTTTCTAGGCTGGCAGTGCTGTGCTCCACTCTACTTGTAGATATGTAAAAGACCTCCCTGAGCCATCCATTTAACTCTGAATTACGAATACCAGTTGAAATGGTTCTACAATACCTCATGAAATAAAGGCACATCAAATGTTGATCTGTTCCCAGACTCAGCTCTTGGATTTAATACCCTAAATGAGCCAGATGAATAGTGGGGTCAGTTCTTCTATGGCTGATCAGAAATCCTTGCCTTATTAAACCAGGTACATACCATCTTGGAAAAAAAATGTTTCCATTTCAAGGAACAAGTGTATTCTGAGAAAAACATTCTTAAGAAATTTCCCAGCTGTATCTCTTCAACAACAGCTGTTCACCAGGCTACTGTTTCATCATGGTAGTGAGAGATTCAAAAGGATTTTTTTACTGAACAATTGAGGTAGAATATTACCCTACATAATGTTTTAATAAGGGCAGAAAAACAAAATACTAGGGAAGAATGCTGCAATAAGAGTACCTTGTGAGTTGTGTTGAGAAGAAGTGCCTGCTGAGGGTGTTTTGAGAGTGCAGGAAGTTATCAGATATTGTAGCAGGCAGCAGCTCTTGGTAAAACTATGGAGTTAGACAGAAATGTTGCTACTAACACCATGCTTAAGAAGACAGCTTAAGATAATACTCAAGATAGTCTTTGTGGCATTTTGAAATCATGGTATTAAGCTCTGAATTATGGATGAATGCTGCTTTATTTTAGTTTAATAAAGGTATCCTGCTTTTTCTCTCAGACTAGTATTAGACACAATAAAAAAGAAACATTCTTTCCAAGATTTAATATGCTGTTTGAGTTCTCTTCTGTGATCAGAGTTTCCTATTCTCTTTCTGATTTTTTAGCTACAAATGAATGTAAAATCTTCACACATAAAAAAGAATTTGCAGTGGCACTTCTACTTATTTCTGGAAGAGTTTAGGACTCCTATATTTTATGCACTTATAATGAGACAGCATATGAATTCTATTGTTTTAATTTCATTATGGTGTGACAGAATTTTTTTCAGGATGACTGGGACTACATGAACAGCTGAACTTTCATTTTGATGACTGGACCTAAAAACAATGTCCTTTTTAGTGAACTAGGTAATTTGTTTCAGCTCAAAAAAAAAGAAAGAAAACATAAAGTAACTCTATGTTGGCAGTCTGAGAAGTCCTTTGGAAGTGTAAACCTGAATTAAAGGCCTGAATCCAGGAATATTTGAATACTTTGTAGGACTATTCCAACAGAAGAGTTTAAAGGAGAACTATCTAAAAATATACTCTCCCAAATATTTGGTTCACAGTCCTATCTCCATGCAAATAAAGAGAAGGAAGAAATCCTCCTTCCTTTGTCTCAGCTCTGTGACAAATATTTGGACAATTTGACCCTAAAAACTTTTACCATAAAAAAAAAACTTCCTTTTACTAGGAACAATATGACATTTTTATCTTAAAAGTGAGCTTAAGATGTTGTTCTGCCATATAGACTCACCTTTACCACACTACAGGTATGTTGGAGAGGAGTTGCAGAAACCTCTGGGCAATTAAATCTGGGCAATTAAATCACTATGCATTTTAGCAGTAAAATTATGAATACAGATTTTAGCATTTCATTGAAACATCCATAAACATTCAAGTACCACTTAATGTCCTTTCTTTGAAGTACCTTAAACTTTTATAAAAAACACAGGTTGGCATAATGACTTTGAAGTAAAATGGATCTGAAAAGTAATGCTGCTTTGCCTTCAGTTCAGAATTCAATATAGAGTCCATTCTGCTCCTTCCACAGAACTCCCATACATTTTATATGGCATGGGGAGAGATCAGGATATAATTTAAAACTCACAGAACTGTCCCATGTGTTGATAAAATCCACTGTTGCTGCCCAAGGATGGGAGAAAAAAAAATCTTTTGTGAATGATTGTTCTTTCAGTGCCAGTGTTACCAGCAGCCACATGACCTTCCTGAGCAGTGGTTTAGCCAGAATTTGAATCCTAAAGCTACTCCTCCATTACTAGTCCTGCATTAAGCCATAGGCAGTGCCAGAGCATTGCATGAGCAAGGCATTTCAGCTCCATCGTAGTTTTACCCAGGGGACTGAATTCCAGAGGCACAGCAATACATGTGCAAAAACTTGCTAAATACAGTATCTTAGATAAAACCACAGGCAGAGAAACATAAGGTGGACTTACACTGCTACCCCTCTGAACATAATAAGATTTTTGCAGTGTTTCCTTCCAAATTTACCTTGAAATAAGATTATTCAAAGTGAATAGCTATGCTAAATGGTGAGGAAATCTTTATGCAAAGTGTTTTCATGCATCTAACTTCCATGAATAATATTCTGGAAATGCCTCTGTCCCTCTGTTTAGTGTAAACACCTAACTTTAGCCTACCTTAGGTTTCTAACAAGGATGTTATTCAGAACAACTGCATTAGATTACATGAATATTTCCCATGGGGTCAAAATCCAAAAGACAACTTTAAAAAACGTTGGTTGCTAAGACTGTATATTCATCAAATGAATTTTAATTAGGTGGAGTAAGGCAAATTATGTTTTGCAATGCAGTGTACAATCCTAAAATAAATCAGTGAATGAAAATATCCAAATGCAAACACAGGTTGATATAACTCAGAACATCCTAATTGCTCTTGGAAACAGGAGTCTCATAAAGTAGATGTAAACTGTGTCATCTTGACAAAGAGCACCCCGGATCCTGGAGTTTTCTACTGAGTTTGTTTTATGTTTATACTAAAATAAAAAGGAACTATTTTTAAAGGGCACAACAGACAGTTACATGTCTAACTCCAGGCAAAGTCAACACCTGAGACAGTATATTACACTAAAATCTTGGGAAGATTTCCAAAGCCTCTAAAAAGAGATAGGCAGAATTCAAGCACTGATAGCTAAGTGCAGTTTTGTAACCCATGTAAGACATTCAAGATTGTTCTTCTGCTACTTCTGAATTCCCACCACCTCATGACCATATATTTTTTTGTATCTTTCTTGAACTGGAATGACAAAACCACAAAGTTTTTACCTTTTTTTGTAGGATTATTTTTCTCTTTGTCTCAGGTAAAGAAAAGAATGAGTATGTGGAGGAAGTCAGGGGCATTGTAACATTAAATTACTTGTAAAACTGAAGGGAGCAAACAGAAGGTGCAAATTGTAGTGACAGCTTACATTTAGAGATCAAAATTCATAAGCCTCTTCAGCCTAGTTCTCTCTTCGGAGGTACTATTAAGTATATGTTAGGTATACAAATTAGATACTAAGCAAACATAATATCTATTAGATATACTTGAAGCTTTCTAGCTATTTTAAGACAATACAGACACAGCTATGCAAATACTTGGAATTTAATCCTTAGAAATCCATGTTCTCAAAGCTGACATATGACATTTGCTAAAATTCAAAGCAAATGTGTTTTCCAAATCACTTAGACCCAAAACAATGGAGAAAAACAAAAAAACCACCCCACAGTTGTCAAAAATTTCCTTTTGTTTTTTTTACCCTATTCTGCAAGGCATGACAATACTCAGATGTAGTACCTTATAAGACATCTCTCTCACAATAATATAAATTAAGTTGAAAAGTATGCCCTCATTATTTTCAAAACAAGCATATTAACTTTCAGTTCAAAATGTCCTAATTTTTTTTCTTTCCATAATATTTTTAAAGGCATATTTCAAAGGGAGAAAAACAACAAAAATGCCAAAGAAATGTAAATAAATAGTTTTTTTTTAAATCCAAGCAACATTTTTGCCCCCCCCACACCTTTCATTCAAAACTGCATGTTCACCAGACCAAAAGAACAACCTCTTTTCCCACAAAAATTCAGCCTAAGGATATGTGCATAGATTACAGTATTTCAAACAATGAGCCACAGTTCAGCTAGTTCAGTGACAGACTGAGAAAATTAGGACTGTTCAGCCTGGAGAACAGAAGGTTGCACAGAGACCTCACAGCAACCTCCCAGTATCTGAAGGGGAAGCCAGAAAAGGACTCTTCTCCAGGAACTGGAGTGGTAGGACAAGGAGTAATGGGTACAAACTGAAAGAGGGAAAATTTAGGTATTTAGGAATATTTTACAGACATTATGAATAATTTAGCTATTAGGAAGAAATTCTTTCAAGAGAGGCACTAGAAAAGGTTGCCCAGAGAGGTTGTGGATGCTCCAAGCCTGGCAGTGTTCAAAGCCAGGATGAATAAGGCCATGAGCAGCCTGGTCTAGTGGGAGGTGTCCCTGCCCAGGCAGGGGGGCATTGGGACTAGATGACCTTTAGGTGCCTTAGCATTCTACGAATCTACAATTCTATGATTCTAAAAATGCAACCAAACTTTATGGAGTTTTCTTTATAAAATAAATGGTCACTTCCCTGAAGAAAGTGTGTAGGTTTAAAGTGATTGCTGTTTCAAGTGCCTCCATTCTGCCTAATTTTAAACCTAAAACTCCATTTCACATACCTTAGATGAAGCTCAGCTAAAGATAACTTTCTTAAAATTTACTAGACAGCCTAGGAAATTTTTATTAATAATGACTAGGAATTAACTTTTAATGTTAAAACCATTACAGTGTATAAATAGAGTGTATTCCCTGCTAACAAAATTGCAATGTAGCTCTTATAAGCAACTTATATTTTCAGAAAGAAGTGGGAAGAAAGTTTAAAAAAGTCTTGTTTCTAGTTTATTGTGGTGAAACAGATCCCCAGTGATATCTGTTATCTTTTCAGAAAGGCAGACACTGGATTACCGCAACGGAGCAGAATCAACCCAATCTGATGCTCCTTGAAAAATGAGTATAATAAGAACCTCTGGGAATACAGTTTTCATGAGTCACTTCCAGAAGGGACACTGCTGAAGGTGAGGTTCAGCAGCATCCACTGTGCATGCACCAATATTTTCAGGGGGGGAATCAATCCCAGAGCCTGTTCTTGTACTGTGGTATTTCTTGACCAGAAGAAACCACATAATACCCAGACTCACATATGGTTTTGTTTCCAGACCACAGAAGTTTAAATAACATTTAAAAAATACTTTGAAAGAAAACAAGTGAATTTCTAATGATAAACAACTTCTGTGAGAATCTCTATATTTACACTACTCAGTTTCATGTGGAGCTAACAACAAAGGGCTTGAACAGTGTTCCACAGTCTACCACCCTGCAAAGGTCACAGTGGGAGCCCAGCTCTGCTCTGTGCCTCCACCAAGAAGTTAGAAAGGTTTTGGCTGGCCTCCCTCCCTCTGCCCTTAGTCACCCTGCAGTCTGGGAATGCATGATCTGGATGGAGAGAGATTGAGCTCATGCTAATGAACCCCCCTTGTCATGCAACCCTTATGCCTAATTCATCAGGCACTTTGGACAGCCATCAACTCATCAGCAGCTACACCATGAATGTTTTAGCTCAAGGCTGGTCTATGCTCTCTTTTGGTGCACCACTGTGGTTAAAGAGACTGAATAGATAAGTATGTGTTGATAGATGAAATGTTACCAACACCTCTCCTTACCTACTCACTGCTTACTGGACTCTTTTTCCAATATTAGCAAAATAAAGCAAAACAAAGTCAGAACAAAAAAAAAAAAATCAAACATAAACAACAAAGAGGAGATTTGAAGTCATTCCATGTCCTGAGCAGAATATTTTAGAAAAAAAATATTATCTGCCTATTTATTTCAATGCATTTAAGAGAACACGAGATATCCTGAACCCTTTCTTACTTTTCTGAAAGGTTTTGAGTCCTCTATCATTGTGACTGCATATGCAGATATCCAATGCTTTCTACCTAGCCTATTCTTCTATCTACCCAGTACCTGCCAGTTTGCTGTCTGCTATGCCTTCCTCTGGGTTTCTCTGTAAAGAGACTCTCACCATCAGCAGCAGGCTGAAGGTGCTGCCAAACACAGATACACATGTGCACATAGACACAGAAAGAGAACAAATTTTCCTGCAGTTCTTCTTCACTTACTGACTTTAGACCTTGCACAGCACTATAGTATAGTAGCCCTTGAATGTGCACATTCAAGTTTGTAGGTTTAAACTCCTCATTTGGGGATTCAGTTTCTTTCCTCTCAGGAATAGAAAACTTTAGTAAGTGTTCATTGGAAAAATAAAAGATGTTAAGGCACGAATGGACAATCTAATCTGACTGGTAGTGAAAACAATCTCTGCCTAGAAAGAGAAATTAAAATTATACCAGTTGTATGTCTTTCAGATTCTCCAATGACTCTTTGAACTACTACTCTTTGCATCAGGAAACTGGATTTACATTTGGCTTTTGCAGTTCAACAAAAGTCTCATAAAAAAAGTGAGCAAAACCAGGCAAAAGTTCATAAAATAATATCCCTGTCCTGCAAGAAAAAGAACCGTCCACAGCCCTCACAATGCAACATGAACTTCACCTGTATGAATTGCATTACGTGCTTGATTCTTTACTTTTTCTTGAAATGGTCATATTCTTTAGTAGACTAATATATCCTTTGTTGCTGTTTTGACTTTCTAGCACAGTATGACCACAGCTTTTCTGGGGAGAAACTTAAGGATGCATGCTTCTGGCAGGGTGCAGAGCAACCTCTGATGTTCATACTTTAGCTGTTTAGCACTGATGGACAAGGGAAGACTCAAGGTCAAAAACACTCCTACCTTGCTGTCCCTCCTCTGTAGGAAAATGGATTGTTAAAGTGCTTATCCTCAGAGAGACAGGTTTTTTTGAACCTGCCAGTCCTGTTTGGGTATGTAAGGTAGTTACACGTAACCATGTACAAGTATGTATGATTTATGATTTCCTGTGTGAAAATATTTTAATGCCTTTCTGGCTGTGCAAAAATGTCAAGATTTTAGTTTGTTAAAGCACCCTTAGACCAACCTTACAGAGAATCAGATCCCACTGCTGAGCCATGATCCAACTTGGGTTTCTAAAGACGGATGACATGAACAGGGATGTTCACTGTCCTTACAGAACTTCACTCAGGCTACTTTGGGGTCTTGGTATCCAACCAGACCGGACTATTTTTTCCACTTATTGAGCAGTGCCTGACCTTTCACTGTGTCTGAAATCTACTGGGGAGGCATGCAGATTTGATTGATAGCTTAGCAAATTTTCCCTGAAGTCAAAGGAACCAGACCCTCTGGTTAGCTCTAGATGCCTGAAATAAAAACCAAAAAATAAATACTCATAGTCCTTTAAAAATGGAAGATTCATAGTTCAGTTTTCATTTTGAAGGGTTCTGGATTTAGGCACTAAAAACCCAAGTGATTCCCAAACCACTATGTGTGCAAAATTAAATAACTGTTTTCTGATGAATTTTAATTGGAATCCTTTTTATTGTTCAGCAGGATCTAATAACTACTGCTGTATAAGAATTTTGTTTGTTGTTTTTGTTTGATTCACTGCAAAGTTTACATTATGCTGTTTTGTCTCTGTAGTTTAAAAACCTTGATCACAACTATAAATACAGGAATATTCAGGAAGGCGTTTCTGAAGAAGTACAAGAATATAAGGGCCTAAAGAGAAAATCTTTTACTACATTTATATCTCATAGGCCTCTCTCAATATGGTCTTTAAAACCTGAAATAACTTCATATAAATTTCTCTGCAGAACATCCAAGCAGAAGAACAACTGTTTGCAAAAGTTGAGGAAAAGCATTTAAGTCTACTTGGCATCATTTCAGCTCTTTACAAATCTATTACATGAAAAAATCTTAGCTCCAGGGAGCTACACTATTGTACCTGAACTGGAAGGTCTGACCTAGATATGGATTGTACCTATTATGTAGAGACCATCAATTGACAAACATTTGAAAGTGTTCAGAGTACTAACACAAATAATATAAAAAAGAAATCCATTGGCAAGAAAACATATCATGAAACACCTGAGATATAACAAAGAAGCTAGTGCTTGTTCATTGTGAACAGACATTTTCAAGTGGTTTACAGTTTTTACTTTGTTTTATAACAAGTTTAGTAGAATTAAAAAAACCTCAAAAAACACCTGGATTTCAGAAAAATGCTTCTTTTAAACAAAATCTGAAAAGTTATGCAATGATTTTGGGCATGCGATCTGGAATTCAAGTATCCACAGCACTCACCAGAATTTGGGAGAGAGGAACAGGGTTTCTTTATTCTTTTTGAGTTGTAAGTGATTCAGCTTCAGTGGGTTTCAGACAATAATGCCCAATGAAAACCAGATCTACAAGAAAATTGGACAGAGTGTCAGGGAGTTCTTGGAGTTGTGGGCTAAGGAGGAAGAACCAATGTTTTCTTCTTTGACAATCAGATTTGGAAAATGAAGTTCAACTTGCAAGTGAAGTTGATTGATTTTTTTTAACATGTGTAAACAAGAAATTCGCATCATTACCAGAATCCACATACTCTGATTCCCATACCAAAATAAACCAGGTGATCTGCTTCATACATGGACCTATTGTTAGTGCTCCAGTCCTTGTGCCTACTTTGAACTTTGTGCATCAGCCAGGGTCATACTAAAATGAAACATTCTTCTTCATTTCTTCAATTCAGGATGGAGCTAAATGAATCAAGAGTTTATCCATTGATTTCTGTACGATTGTGTTTAACACCTAAAACACCCCAGATCTTTTCTTGTGGTGTATAAAGCAACTCAAGGTAAAAAAAAAAAAAAAAAAAAAAAAAAAAAAAAAAAACCACAACACCTTTTTGATGATACTGGAGCCATTCTTAAAAATAATAGAAGAAAATTAAATTTCAGGAACAAAATACCTCTGAATTTCCCCCTGTGTAGCATCCTTGGCTGCAGTCTGGAGCAGAGCAAGAGCTGTGTGCTTTCTATGTGAGTGCAATATCAAGCCCTACAAATGTTCAGCTTAGAACTGTCAAGCCACACATAAAATATTGATACCTCACATTGGCAGGGTTAATACAGTGTTATTTTAATTGCAAACACACTGTGGGTGATTAGTCAAACTTGGTGTGTCTTGAATTCTAGAGATAAAAATGCCTTCTGGCTGGACCTCCTATGCAATTAGCACTATGACCCTCATGTGCTCTTCTCTGTTATTAATATGATTGGTCTAATATGAGTATTAGACATCATTCATTAACCTGTTGTGAACCATCTTAAAAACCATCTCTGAATAATAGACTACATTCCTTTTTCTAAATCCATTTACAAGTAAGGAAAGTGAAAAGGATGAAGACAAGCTTTCCCCATTACATTGACTGGTACAGTGTTAAGCAACATGTACTGTATGAAATTATGAAAGAGCAAATTAAATAACAGGGCATATCTGGCTTATTAGTAATGGATGATCAGGTTCTCATTCTGTTGAATTTCCACCCTGTTCAGAAGATGAATGCACATGCCAGAACAGAAATATTTTAACTGACCCTGTCTGAATATAAACTAAATCACATCTGGAAGTTCACTGTTTTGCCAGCTTACTTTATGCTGGGCACATTTATTTATTTATTTTTCTTTTCCTCTATTTTTTCTATTTCCTTTCTCCTTTCCTTTCCTTTCCTTTCCTTTCCTTTCCTTTCCTTTCCTTTCCTTTCCTTTCCTTTCCTTTCCTTTCCTTTCCTTTCCTTTCCTTTCCTTTCCTTTCCTTTCCTTTCCTTTCCTTTCCTTTCCTTTAATATTTATTAAAAAAATTGAGATTATTATTAGCAGTAAATGAAAGAAAAAGAAAGAAAAGTATTTTGGAACTTAAGTGCTCTCTTCTCTGTGGACAGGTATTCAGTTAAGAGAAATCAAGTACTCCACTGGCTTCAATGCAGTTATATATTTTACATTAGCTGAGGAAAAAAAAACAGTAAAAGAACATTATCTACAATAAGCAAGATTGGATTGTTAACAGGAAATGATTATACATTAGAAAGGTTTCCTGGATCACTATTTTACCTAATAATATCTGAACTAAGTATTGCTGTTTTGTTCCTATGTGAAAGCTTGGCCATTTCCAATTTTTTAACCATCTCATATGCTTGCTCCTGTCAGTGTTCCTGACTCATGATGTGTGAGGCATCCCTTCTCTGGTCTGCAGAAAAGGTCACACCTGTGGCAAGATATCTGCCTAAGAAGGGTGTTGAGATTTACTTTATCTGGTGGGTAAGGCAAGCCCCATCCTAGAGGAAAAGATTTAAAGCACTGCAAGAAGCAGAGGGTAAGATGAAGGATCTTGTCTGGTCTCTACACTTCGCTAGGAAGCACACCTGGTTTTGTAAAACTCCACGTGCTCCCTTCTACTTGATGGGCAAGGGCTCAGCTCTGCTCTCTCTGCTGGTGTGGTCACTACTAGGGCCTGGGAGCTGGGATTCTGCCCTGCAAATGTGTGAGGTGTAGGAAGGACAGAAGCAGAAGGATTCTCTTAGAGGCTCAGCTCATAGTGCCTGAGACTTGGCAGGATGTACAAGTGAAATAATCTTCCTTTAAAGAAGTCAGTGTCCATGTTTCATACCCTTTATTGTTTGGGGTTGGATTCTGAGGAGTCCCCACTAACACAGGACTGAATTTTATATGTTTATAATAGGATTAAACCTTCCTCAGTGAGCATATAATTATTCTAGATATTCCTATTGGCATAATATTCCTATAAGATGCAGAAGATTGCTGATTTTTCTCCCTGATATCTAGCATGCTATTTCATTAAGGTATCATCTTTTCAATCAAACTCCTGAATTTCTTGAAGAAGTGTAGTTCAGTGATTGCTTTTGACAGGTGGGCATGAAATACTCGTTAAAGAGCTGTGTGTTCTTATCTTAGTATTGTCCTGTTTTCACTGAGATTTCCAGGGCCTCTTAGAAAGCCACACCTAATGCTTAAATTAAACATTGAATCATATCACTTCAGCAGAAGTCACCTACTAATAACATAATTCTTACTGATCTGCTAACAACCTGGAGATCAGTTCAATTGTTAGGAATTCTAGCAGTACCAAAATTACCACTGTGTTGAATTATTAATGGTTTGTATCAAAGAATGAGCTTAAATTGCTTTGGTCTTGTGTAAAAATTCCTCTGATCTTTGGCAATCATTATTTATTTACAGCTCCCATACGTTCTCCCTCTTTCACAAAGAAATAGGGTTTCTTAAGTATGGCCAGGAGGCACTGAATTTTCATATGTAGTACTGTCTCTCAGTTAGAAAGACAGGGAAGAACTGCTGGCTTGAAGGTTCAGCAGGCAGCTTTTCCGTGTGAAAGGCAGGTTATCTAAACATTTTTTTCCCCTGAGAGAGATATTCATAATATTTATTCTAAAATACAAATATTAGGGCTCTTTGCTACATGTGAATTATCCTTAGGTATAGTAAATACAGTTCAGGTTAAAATAAAATCAGGGCATAGCAACAGCTAGTGTTTACATTTATAAAAAGTACATGTGGAGATTATTGCAGGAAAGTGTTCCTGAATTTATTAAAAAGCCCCCTTTTTAGTTGGATAAAGAACATTTTAACATTTAGACTTGAACCCAAGTTGGCTGTAACTGTAAATGTGGCTTCTATAGAGGATCTCTCTGTTTAATGTGGACATCTTCCCCTAAGTTGGTTCATTTTGCAGAAGGCAGATTAATACCAAATGTCCTGATTTATAAATTACACAGGACTGGATATTTAATTTTTTTTTCTTTAAATTCAGCTTCGATCTATCAACTAGCGTCTTGACAATCCTTTAGAGTCAAAGAGAGATAGGATCACCCATTTGTCACTATTACTTGTCTGTGTCAGACATATAATTACTTGAAACATCTGGTCAGATACAATGAAAATGGAACAGAGAAATAAAGGACATTTTTGAGCTAACATTGCAGTTTGTATTTAAAACTTAAAACTGCAACTAAATTTCAAATGGTGCATGACACTGCTTTAAAGAGAAAGTTATACAGAATAAATCCCTAAATTTTTGTTTATGAAAATAATTGATGCCATTTGTTGCTTTGAACTGTTCTTCTGTTGATAATCTGTTAACTTTCACAACATATACATAGAATTGATTTTCTTCAGAAACAGGATATAGCAAATGTTCCAAAAGAAACGCCTTTCAAATTTTCATACAGCAGTTCTTATTTCTATCAGCTTTTATTTAAAACTGCTTCTACATGAGCAAATTAAAGGAATATGGTTTTTAATTGCTATTCCTTTTACTCTCTAGAAATCAAACTAGCTGCGAGTGGACTACACATTCTCAAATTGTGCTTACTCGTTTTATAAGGTTTAACTGAAGATGCACTCAGATTGTTAGCAGGGTTTGATAGGTCCAGCACCATGAAAGGGAGAAGCATTAGGAGGCTCACTAGCTAGTTAGTTAGTGTATGCCACTATCAGACCTGAGCAATATAAAGCAGCACCAGACTCATTCCTTTTCCTAAAATGCTTGTTCCTATATTAAAGTTCTGCTTTCCCTCTCTGGTAGATAAATATTCCTACTGAGTTCCACTCATACAGGACGGCTGGTTTTAATTACAACCTGTCTAGCAATGTCCCTGGCCTGCTAATTCTTATTCTATAGAACTCTTTGGGAATAGATATCAAATATAAACACAGTTTGCTCTCTCTCTGAAGCAATCTTGCCTAAGTCAGCCCTGAAAGGGTTCACCTGCTTCTTGGAGCAGAAATCCACTTCTCCAAATACATGTTCCACTGAATCACCAAATCCTGGCACAGACATGCAGGAAAGGCACGTCATTAACAGCAAAAGGCACTGCCTGCTGATAACTCCAGATAACCCATAGCACACATCTCTATAACCTACTCTAACAGTGAAGTTCTTTCCAAAATACTCAGTGCTAACCCAGTGTTATTACAACTGAAATAGCAGCAATTAAATTTCCATTGCAAAGAAAATATGAACAAAGCTGAACACTCTTGTAAAAAACCACACCGTTCAGATGGGGAAAGCAGCTTTGAATAGCTGAGAACTCTGTCAAATCAACATCAGTTCTCATCAGAACACTCCAAGGTACTTCTCTTTGCAATAACATAATGCATTTCAATTTCTGTCACTATCACTTTTCCATGCTTAGACAAACAATGCTACATGATTACTTTATATCTCTAAAGACAGTGATTTTTCCCTCAAACTGCCACAAATAAAATCTAGCGACACTAAATGTATATAATAGCAAAATTAAAACAAAGTATTAAACAGAAAGTAAATGGCAAAGATATAGAGAGATTACATCCAAAACCGTCTCTAAGAGTTCAGAATGTTGAGTGAAAACTCAAGGTTAGAATGGAAGCACTTTTGAAATGTTACCTGCAATGGTTATTGCACTGGTTCTACCACTCTCAATTGCAAACTCTCATATACAACTCCTTATATTCAAGTTGCCATATATCTAGATGTACGTACATATATATATACAAATATATTAATTAATTAATTAATTAAAATTATTTTGTTCATATATGCAAGAGGTAAAAAAGGTTTTGTTTTTCTTTTAAATCCTTACAGGAGTATGACCTTCATAAAGGTAGCTTCCACAGATGCTGAAAGAAAATATTTCTATTTCTTAAAATAAGCAGATACGTTCAGAGATTTTTTTACTTTGTTCCCAAGAAATACAATTCTTAATATATGCTGTTATATGATTCCATGCAAAGAAGCATATTTTATTTTACAATATGCAAATTGCATATTGTATCAATGCATTTATCAAAAGCAATCCTCATCAAGTTTTCTTTCTTTTGGGAAAATTAAAACATATTTTGCAGCTAACTGTGCAATAATATTGCATCTAATATGATTTTAGGTGAGGGAAACCAATGAATACAAGTTTAGGTGAAATATTTTGAAAAATGCCTCCGCTCATATTTAGTACAACACTTTATTTAGCAATTGAGGAAAGTACTCCTTTTAACTGAGAATGAAATAAAATCTTCTCTGTCTCTTCAATTAGGATTACCCTGCTCACAGTTTTTATTTAAACAGCCCACAAATTTGAGGTATTGGATCAATTTCATACATGATGAAATATTAGATGTCTGTAAATCACTACAACTCACAAAACCCCCTCTAACTGGCATTATGGGAAAAGTAATCATGATGCAACTCACCACTCACCCAAAAAAATATAATATAATCTTTAACAGTTTCTCAGACATCACTTGTACAATCAATCTCTTGTAGGATGCCTTGCCCTTGGATGGTGGTGAATTGTAGTGGACTGTCATTTCTATCTGAAGTAAAAATTAATTGTCATTCTTTCTGAAACTCAGAAATTTTTTTTTGTTGTTTTTTATATGCATACACCAATATTTGACTATAAAATAACATATTCACATTGGCATACAAGAGACTATGTGAAGTTAGTCAAGCATCCATGATAGCAAAGGAACTGGCATGCAGATTATGGTGAGGAAATACTTTTTATCTTAAATCTCAGTTCTGTGAGCCAGCCATCTTAATTTCTGCCAGTCTGAGAGCAAATATTTCAAAACTGGTTCACAGTATGTGCTTTAGTCTGACTTCAATTATGACCAGTTTATACCAGGCTGGTGGGAAAACTTTGCACTACATCTTTTTTAACCTTACCATTTGAGGATATTCTTCAAGGTTATCTTTGCATCATGGTGCGTTTGCCATCGCTGTATTACTGTCATCCCATTTGGCTGAAACCAGATTAGTTATCTGATGAGGTATCAATAAGTACAGTCTAGTATTCTTAGACTCTTTCTCTGGAGTGTAGGAACTGAGAGCAGTTTTATTATTTTTCCTTAAACTGGCCTAAGCAGAGTACAATCAGCATTAAAATCTTATCACTTAGGAAAATCAGCAAATAAAATTTCCAATTTTTTTATTAATAGATTAAGAACACAGCAAGATGAGTCCTGGAAGTTCACCAAACACAAAGAAGTCTTATTTTTCCCCCAGATGTCTTTCTCCAGTGAAGTTTTTTGTGCTTTAGTTCATAACTGCCCAGGAGTGCACTTGGATGCCATCAAACAGAGATTCAGTAGTCACTGGTTATTTCTGATATGTAATAATCTCAACAAAGAATCAGAGTGTCAAATGGCTTCTGCATTAGAAGGCTCACAGTTGTCAGAATTTATCAAAGACCAATTGCAGGAATGGATGTTGTCAAAGTCTGCTGCATATGGTCTTACAAACTTTTCCTGCTATTGTAATTTCAATGGAAAAGTTTTATTCATCCATTAAATTAAACAAGCACGAAGGAAGTTCAAAAAAACAGTCTATAACAGGACTTGTAAAATTAATAAGAAATTCCAGGAACCAAAACAAAATGATAAAAAACAACCTAAGTAAAAAAAAATTAATCCAAGCTTTTGATCATTCTTCAGCCATTCCTCTTGGGACTTGGCTTTACCAACACATCTCTCCAGAAGTTATACTGCAAGGCAATGTAGAATTACATTTATGATGACAAAGTAAATTATTCAATAAAGAAATTCAGGTTTCAGTAATGCCTTTTTTCCTCCTAAATTTATGTAGCAGCATAAATTTGCACATTGCTATTTATCAGTCTAGTGAGTTTTTTTAGTATATGAGTGCCTCCTAATGAAAAAATTACCAAAATCACACTAAGTTGATGGTATGTCTTTCCTTCTACTTAACAGTTGATTTTAGCCTTCTCTTCCCTCATTCTGCATCTACCCAACAATTCTTTTTTGCCACTCTCTTTCTAAATGAATTCACTTATACATTCTTCTTACCCCCTTATTCTTAATTTTAGTTACTTTCCAGAGAACTGTAAAAAAGAAACCAGAAATAGCATTTTTCTTTCATTTTAAAAGCAGTCATGTTCATGATGGCAAAAATTTTGCATACCAATAGGCTTCTTGGACTGTTGCTGCTCTCCTCACAACTTAGACTTTACATTTCACTGAAATAGATGAATATTCAGCTGTTCAAATGGAAACCAGAATCTAATGATCACAGAACCCAAAAATGGAGAAGAATCAGTCTAAAACTAATGACTTGTCTCTTTTTTGGCAAGGTTTAAAACAATAATGCAAAGATCTGTAAATTTAAATGAGAAAAACAACAATAAAATTTTTCTTTATTTTGTTATAATTTTATTTCATAAAACCCAAATCTTTCTTTTACCCCTCCTTAAATTTCAAGCTCTGGTCCTTGTTTTTATTTAACCTCCCAGGAGAAAGGGAGTGATGAAATCTCCTTTTTCTTACCTGTTTCTCATTAGTATATAGAGATCCTAAAGCAAAAATGTAAAGGAAATAAAATTTCTTTTAATCAGAAATGTTTTACTTAAAATATGACATAAATTTTATTTGGAAATCAAAGAATGACTAATCTTATTTCTTGTGATTTATTTTTAATAAAAGTTCACTTTTTTTCCCCCAGTTGTTCTACTGAATAAAAAAACATTACATTACAGGAAAGGGCCTTAAAAGTCTTTTGGGTTCAGAAATGGCTTATTGCTAAGACTTATAGTGCAAGATAATAAACCTTTTTTTTTTTTAAATTTCAGCTCTTACCAGGCTGTAAAGCAGACAGATATATTCTTACTGAGACAGGTGATAACTAGAAATACCTTGGTTTCTTGACTCAGTATACAAGCTGAAGTCATAAAAGCATTATTTTAAAAATCACTTCTTGTTTTTCAGTGGTGTTGTCATTGGAGATAGAATGGTGGTAATCCAGGTTGAAGTTCATCCCCAAAAAAAATGATTAGTTTGAAGTAATGAGTCCAAAAGTTATGTAATTTCATTTGCTATAATTACTATGCAGAATTGTAACTCACCCTTGTTTTCTGCAGAAGACAAGAAAGAATATCCTGCTTTTCTGGGTGTCAAGGGATGTATGTAATCTATGCATTCACCTACTGAGTTTTTTTCTAATCACCTCTTGTTTCCCAAATTCAGATGTTCCTTTTATGACCTTAAGATCTTGAGGACATATTCATAAAAAAGCAACTCCCTACTTTTTCTTGTTTTTTCTGTTTCAATATTTTAGAAAATATCAAAACTCAGTCATGCTGTTAGTGTTAAGTAATTTCTTAACCTGCAAATAGACAAGAAATCCACTGGCTGAAAATAGTCAGAGTCTCTACAAAAAACAGCTGGAACCATTAGAAGACCCAACGAGTTGAGAAGCTTAGGCAGCAGAACTTGTAAGAAAATCTTTGTATATCAATTATTTGTTCTGTATTATATATTTTCTAAAAAAAAATAATTCCATCTATCACATTATTCTAAATGATGAAGTCAAATGGTTTACAGCCCAAGAAAAACACCTTTAGTTCTGAAACTTCTATTGTTTTAAACTTCCATTTTGTATGAATTCACATCCCAAAATGCATTATTGACTTAAAAAGAAGGCTCACAATGTTAAATGGCAAAGAAAAAAATGTGAGAGTGTGGGGAGATGAGAGATATTATTTGTGTTTTAGTGCTATGTGTGAATGATCAGTTCTGTCTTGCTTCTTCTAAAGAAGCAAAAGGAACATTTACAGTGTGAAAAACATGAATGACAATAACACTAAATAATCATACATGTGCTTTTGGATGCTTTTTACAGCAGCACCATACTACATTCTTATCAGGGAATGGTCTAGGTGGCTGTTAATTTTTAATTTTTTAAAATTTCCTGAGATTTATTTTTCTAGTCTTAATTTTATTCTGATACAAGCTTTTGAACATCACCTTAGTTTAAAATTCAAGTATATGCTGTTGAGTGAAAAAAAAAAAAGACATAAATGCACAGGATAAATCCCACTTTAAAATAGTTTTTCAGCTTATCCAAAAGACTTCCTCACTGACATGTTCCCTGCACTGTGGGGAAGCAGATACCTGACAGAGTTTGGGCTTTTTAAACATTTTATTATGATTTTGCCATTAATTTAGACACTTTCCTTATTGATTGGCAGCATTGCTTGTGATGGAGAGTGTAATTTCTGCACTGTTAGATTCTGGGAAACTTCCATTTACCTCAGCAGAGCAGTCCGGAACATTGACGCAGCTACATGGTACCTGGCAGAGTTCATCTAGGAGGTCTGGAGGAAAATCACTACTTGGAATCATATTTTCTTATCCACCAATATGTAGCAAAAGATCAACATTTCAAACATATGCTCGTGACATAACTTAGTTTAGGTAGATAAAAAGATGTAGACATTTTAGATGAGTTGTTTACTCAGAAAAGATAATTTGCTTACAGGAATTAACTTTGCTAGTAAGAATTTAAGAGTTTCATTTTTTAATATAAATATTTGGCTAATAGATAGAAAAGGTATTTATTTTCCCTTCAGTTGGCTTTCTTTCCTAGGATTAGTATAGCATGACAGATGGCTGATGTCATCTTTACTTGGAAGAACTCAGCTGGCAATAATAGCATGGTACATTTCTGGGGATTTGCGGTACTGTATGTCATGAAGCCGTTTTCAACCAAAAAGAGTCCAAAAGGGAATTCCCAGAAGTAAATATCTGCCTATGATATCCTACTGTGTCTTGTTGATGCATCACAAGCAGAAGGAATCATAGAGTCTTTATAAAACTCCATAAATATTTACAATATTGTTGAAAATACATTGGAAATGCTACAGATTGCAAATGGTATGGCCCCCCTTGGCACTGTAACTTTGATTTTGCTGTTGAGTGAGAATAACAAAAACTGGTGATTTATATATATCAAAATCTGTTATGTATATATTTGAAGTTCAGTGATTTTTGTCACATTTGACATTCATGTGTGATAGAGTGAAAGCATTAATATTAGTAGAATGTAGATACGCTGGTTGATTGTTTTTCATTTTGCTAATGATTGCTGTGATGAGTAGAATAATGTCAGGGTCGGGGGGTTAAAGTTAATGAGAGCTTTCCATTGCACCATTGATTAATGGTGGATACCACAGTGAGAGATTTTCAGATTCCTCCCATATAAAAACAATAAAGGTAAAATGATGCCAATTTAAACACTTTGACTACCTACCAAAATGTTTCTAAACCTGTCATAATAACATCTAGGCCTGACAAAAACTGTGACAAATCATATAAAAATATCTAAATTGTATCAGATGCTTGTAATTATATAAATTAAAGCTTGCTTTCAAAATCCACACTTTATCTGCATTAAGTTAAACCATAAGAGATTTTAAATTCCTCTCCAAAATGCATGTTGAAGAGTACACTTTCCAAAGGCAGAATAATAGAATATATTGTAAAATAATATATGTTTTAATATTATAATATGATTCTTTCAATGGCTGACTTAATAATTAGGGTTTAAATATGTTGACTCCAGTTGCTATCTGTTCCCTTCTAATCCAAGAACAGACTTTACTGACTGTATTTCAAAGACAGAGGGCTACTTCCATAAAGCTCCTGCTCTTCTTGCAGAACAGAGATAGAAATGCAAGAAAGCAGATCAATGTCCATAAGAGACTAAGAAAATATATTTGATAATTATTTTCCATTTCATTGCTTTTTACTACTCTGTATCACAGTGAGAAAGAAAAGAGAGACTGCAAGGCAATGGAAAAAAGCATCTTAAAAACCAAAAAGTACAACCCACCCTCAGCCCCAAAATGTAACTTCACTTTCAAAATGTCATCTTGTCAAACAAAATATACTTTTTTTTAAATTCTGCTAAGAGCTTTCCAACGTATATACTTTTTTAGCAAAGAATATTTAGCAAATCATATCATATCATATCATATCATATCATATCATATCATATCATATCATATCATATATCGGTAATGTATGAGAGAATTTAATGACTTAAGACAAATGTCTCTGCTTGTCATATTAACCTATCTTTATATACTTAAGAAATGCACAAATAAAATATGACCATGACATTTATATGAGAATTTTTATTCTTTTCCTGTTTTTTATTAGGAAATAAAATTAAATGGCTGCATGTATCACGGTTAAGAGAAGTTAAATCTTGAAATCTTGATCCACCACCTGAACATTATGGACAATGAATGCTAATTGTCCTACGGTACCTATGAGTACCAATGTAAGCTTTACCCAATATATGAACAAATTTGAAAAAGGCTGGCCTTATAATAAAGCAGTTTATGTTCCACTGCAGCTATATTGATGGTGCACTGAAGAGACCATCATATGCTGCAGCGTGGAAAATAGTAGGCTGGTAGGATTTTTAATGCTTTTCTTTTGTAGTACAGTGTACTTCTTTCCTAAGTATGATTAAATAATCATAAGAACTCCTCTAAGGGCTAATCTGCGTTATTTCCCAGATTTTCACCTTGGGGACATATTGTCCCTTGTCACTGAAACCTCGGGGACAGAAGGGTACGCTACAGGGTGGCACAGCAGGAAGCTGAGATACTGATGAAACAGTGTTCGGTTAATGAAGGCATGGCCCATGGCTTCTGCTGGTATGCCATATGTTTGAAGAAATGCTAATGACTACAATTCAAATACCTTTTTCATCTTAACTATATGTAAATGTGTTTATAAATGCTCTCTTATAAATATACTATCACATTTTTAAAAGCTAAGTGCTAATGTTGCTTTCAACATCTATAATACACAATAATTAAAACTTTGGCAATTCTGCTTAATTATACCTTATGGGAAACTGTACAGTAATTTATAGAAATTAAGCAGAAAAACAAAGATCAACAGAAATAAAACAGCAGTCTAAGAACTGAATAATAAATCATTTAGATCATTATTTTGCAAAAAACAAGATCATTGTGAATAGACAACTTAGGGCCCAGTTCTCAAACAGCTGAAATTTGCAATGGAAAGATCAGTTTATAAACTCATGACATTCTATTAAAAAACTCCTTCAGCAAGTTGAACCAATTGTGACTTTTTTGTGCAGTCAGATCATTTAACAAAACTCAAAAACTAGAACTACCGATTTAAGATCAAAAACTGGGGAGATCTTAATTGGGCCGCGGCTTTTTTCTCTTTGCTTTACCTTTGTGAAAACCCTGTAACACTGCGGGTGATCATTAGCCACAAATGGCATTTTGCAGTGAATCATCTTCTCCCCAAGTGGCCAAAACAACATCTCCATTGCAACAGCAGACGTGGCATTCAGGAAGAGCAGTTGGTGACCAGGTTAGCCTACATGGGACACTACTATTTTTGCTGCAAGACAGGACACCCTGTTGCAGTCATAACTGTTCCAAAGAAACTCCCTCAAGATCCAGGTTAAGGCACAATGGTATTGCTAATCTGGGAATCCAGTACTCACCTTTTTTTCCCCCTCTTAACATAACTGACTCACTCATATACAAATTTTGCTAATATCTACTACAGAATTTAATAAACTTGAAATGAAGAGCTAAATATTTTTAAATCTCAGAGAAAGCCTACTGAAATTGCATCTCACACAGGCAATGCCATGAAAAAGCCACCAGTTAGCTCAATTTTCATTCAAAAATCCAGTCCAAGCAAGGAAACTAAAATATAAAATGTGACAGCTGCCTAAGCGTTCTTTAGGACACTATGAGTATTAAGGTAAAAACCTGTACCAAGCTACTTTTACTGATTCCTTTCTTTCATTTGATCCTTAAGAATTAGGACAGAAGGAATTGTGTGAATGAGCTTTACTTGTCCAGTTTCAGACAGAATTGTCCAACACAAGTGCTACACTTTCAGTGGAAGACTCTTTCTGCTTCACTCTCACCAAAAAGGGTCACAAATCTGACCTTAAGGAATTAAGAGGAGAACTGGGAAACTATTATATCTAGTGATCCTCTTACTTAAAAATTAGGCAATTGTTAGAGAAAAATAACTTCTGATTAACCATATACTGTGGAGCACTCTGTGGGAACCCAAACCAGGCTTGTGTGTGTAGTTTACATGACGAAACATTGGAATCGATTTTATAGTCAAGGCAATCAAGGCTTTAAATTCCATTAGAGAGAATGTGAAAGTATGCTGCACAGAGGAGGATATCTTGAAAGAAAAAAAAAAAATAAAAGAAAATCACAGCTTCTCAATATCTTAATGGAAGGTCCTCCAGACTGGGTAAAAAGCCTCTTTATCAACTCTGCCATCTCTTCAAGCAGAATTCATCTTTGCCTGCCTCAGCCAAAAGCACCTCTCTGCCCTGTGTGCCCTCTTCAGCCAGGCAAGACTGACAGTCAGGGTCAAGAATTTTGCCCTACATATTTGACACATAGGCTCTGAATGTCTCGTTTTTTAACCATTAACACTGACTGGTCTGTTGAGGTGTCACTCTCTTCTGGAAAGCTGGTGAGGCATGGGCCTTTTGTTGGCCTTTCATACAGAAGAAAATTTCACACTCTGACTGTACATTATTTTTTATTGACAAAAATGTAAAATATGGAGGACTATGGAGGTAATGGGTAATGGACTAGAACGTGTGTCCTTCAGTTTAGCAAGTCAGTTCCAGCTTGGAAAGTAGAGAATTATTTTTGCACTTAGCACTTGCTTACTGACCTCTGTGAAGAATATGAGTAAAATGATTTTAGGTACCCTCAATTACCACAGTTAACAAATTTCAGCTAAAAAAAATAATGAAAAGGTGTCATTTTATTCCTCTTTTGCACATAAAGATGTAAGGTAGAAAATGTAAATTTGCATTTCTGAGAAGTAGAGGTGATCAGCCCAGTGATTTTGACAGGAATTGGGAAATTTTCAATAGCTGATACCCTGAGGTTCAGGCCCAGTAGATATTTAAATATCAAAAATGGGATTTATGTACAGTTGTTTTGGTTGGTTTTTTTATCAAATGAATATATTATTTATGTAGGCTAGAGAAATGTAGAAAGGGAATAGCAGTGACAGATAAAGACTTCTGGAATGTAGTTCTCATTAATGGTATTATCTCACTCCTACAAAACATGGAGACAGTTTTGAGGGAAAAGGCTTGATACCAGATCTTCCACTTTACAAGCTGGTGTTCATCTACAGAGTTAAAATTCATCTTGTCTTTCTTTCATACTCAGAAAAATTTTGGTTGTCTTCTGCAGAACATTTGAGCGTTAATGAGTAATATTTGAGTAATATTTAAAAGTGCTCTGAAGATCCTGGTTAAGAATATCAACCTAGGACCTGGGTAAGCTGAACTTGAAAGTCTCAGGCAGGTCCTCTGTTCACAATTTAATTCACTATTTGCTTGAGAAGTACACCTACATGGGGCAATGCTGCTCTTTCCCTCTTGCTGCATTTTACAGGCATAAGTGAGCACATATCAGGTATCTGAAAATATGCTTTATATTATCTGTATGAGGGAATTTTGAGCCTCAGAAGAAGTCAGGAAGCTCTGTAGACTCTGGTGATGTGTCCTGTCCATTCATTGATTCCTCAGCTGTAGGCAGCCTCACACACCTTACACCTGATGTCAGTGTCTGGGGTGTCTCACTCCTGCTGTACCCTGTGGAAGGAACCTGACTGCCCATCCAGGGATTCTTCCATGAGGAGGTAAATTTGGCTTTGCACTTGCTTTATAGTTGTTTGTAGGCAGGGGAAAATTTTGAAAAGTTGCATTCCTTGCTACAACAGAGTGGTCCTTGGAATGCCTGTAGGATCCTCAGTCAAGCATCTGGATATTAACAAAAAAATTCCTTTCTGTTTACTTGTTTTGGAAAACTAGGCTATTCACAAGAGTATTATGTCTCTCCAGGTAAGAAACTGATCAGTTCCTCTCATGGTATGTCTTGAACTTTCAATGCTTTTTGGACCTGTCTATATGTCTTCATTTTTTCCTCACTAGACCTTCAGAAACCCAACAAAGCTCCTTTTGAGCAATGGTGGCCAATAAAGCTAAAGATTGAATCAGATGGGCAATACAATCCCTGGAAAAGATAACTACATAGAAATCCACCAAACTGGTGGGAGCTGCTCAGTTTGATCACTATGGTTAAAGATATGTGCAGGCTTACAGCTTTGTACAATCAGTGTAGCTGGACCAACTGTTTATATTTCAGAAAAAAATATTAAGAGAATTTATTAAATCTAGAATTTCATTTAAAAATCACCTTTCAGAAAAACATTCCACTACGTAGAATCAAAATAAAATTTGAAGGTTCTTACAAAACTCTTTTTTGGTGGGAGTGAATGCATTTAAATTTCAATAGAAATAAGGTCAAAATGTTTCAAATATACTTCAATTCTTGGGTATAAATTACATCATAGTTACAAGTGAACCTCAAAATGAAAAATAATTTTGAAACAAACAGCAATGTTATATTCCAATAAATGTAGAGAAAGCTGTTAGCCTATTGAAATGTTTTGTTTCAAATTAGAAAACACCTTTCAAGCAAATTTAATCAAAATTGATACTTTCTTTTAACAAGTTCAATTTTGTCAAAATCCTGTTTCCTGACAGCTGCAGTTATGACTTATATTTAGAAGCTTCCAAAACATTTTAATTTTGAGGTTATTATACAGATACTTCCAGTGCTAAAAGAGAATATTGTAAACACTGAAGGCTTAGAATAGCCTTTTCAAAGCAGGATCAAAAGCTTTAAAATGTTGCGCATGGATATGGCTGGGGAATTATTTCAAGAGACAAAAAACATTTGGAGAATGTTTGGAAAACATTGCTTTCCATAAATCTATACAAAGAATTGAAGTCTCAAGCTTTTGCTAAGGAAAAATATCATATCACATCCTCCTGATTATTCAATTGTGATGTATTTTGTCTGTTTACTCACCCCTAGCATATGAGACATGAACTGTGGGACAGAGGTGAGCAGATTTCAGTAAGGGAGGCTGGTGCCTGCTGAACACCCTTTATTTACACCAGAAGAGCTGCCAAAAAAGGAAAGAACGTAAAAGATAGGGAGCAAAAGCAATCCTGATAGCTAGAAATAAATAAAATAGGAGTTATTTATCTCTCTCCTTCATTTTGCTTTATTTTTTAATGTAGAAGACACTTAGGCTATTTTTAAAAGCATTTTGATGCCACCCTTCCTTGGAGTAGTAGAACACATAGTACCCACCATTGCTAAGGCAGAGTTCATTTCACTGAAGGTATCCAGAAAGCTAATTATCTCCTGAGATATTGCTATAGTTTTAAGGTTATGCAAAAGATGTTAACTAATCACACAGCTCCCAGATATTTGTAACATGCAGTGTGACTCTGAGGTTGCATTTAAATGAGAGACAGGCATGACTACTGATGTGTTGTTTGTTAGTGCTGCACAGCAAGCAAAATGCTACATTACACAGTGCCAAATTCACAATACTTCATCGGTTATGCTTCAGAGATAACAGAAAGCATACAACACTTAATCAGTGTTCAGTGTTCCACAGGCTATATTAAATAATGATAATAATAATAAACTGAGAAGTACTCCAGGAAAAAATAGACTACAAAATTAATTACAAATTGCAAATATGGTGCAATGCAAATGAAGGCGAACAAGAAAAACAAAATGTTCATTTTTTTTACCAAATACTGCCCCAGTTTGGAGAACTCGGGCTTCCTGATAAATTAAAAGTCACAGGTCAGGCCTTATATTACCTGTATTGGTTAAAAATTACAAAAATTTGAGAATGTTCAAATAGGAAGTATAGAACTCAGAACATAGTCTCAATTTATAATTGTTGCTTTTTAATATATGCTGAAACCAAAACTGCTGCAGACAAGTATCAGACATTCTGCATAGTTTCAGAAGTGGGTGGACAAAGAAAATAGTGGTTATTGAATCTGAAAACAATAGTGTTGACTTCTTTGGAAACAATGCTATTGAGTGTTTTTCCCCTTTGAATAGCTGTAAATGCAATCAGCTAGTTATTTTATAACAAAACCTTTCAAAAGTTGTAATTTAATGCAATCAATCAATAGCCAACATGAAAATATATGTAATATATATGCTTATGTCTATTTATAAAATATATAAAGACAAAAGCAAATAATTAGAAAATAATATTATATCTCTCCTGCAAGAGTATATATTTATGCCTTGTCTTTCATAATTTGAGCAAAATTACAACAGATAAGAATGAAGGATAACTGTTATCATTAAACATCTGACATTTGAATTATTTAATTAATTGTTCCCATTTTCTGCTACAGCACTAAGCGTATTGGAGTAGGCCCATACATATTTCAATAGGTGCCTGTTTTAAATTTTGGGCTATGTCTTCATAAGACTAAATTAGAGACTAGATAATTAATATTTAACTTCTATTAAAGCATCTTAAAATGTATGGTCTTAACCACCACCTTTCACTTAAGACAGCCACAGGAATATCTATTTGTAAATTTCCTCTTAATTTTCAAGCAAATGAAACCCAAATACAGCTTCAGAGGGAACATAAATGGCAAAAATCAAAAGAATCTAGGGTTTAGCAACCCAGAAAAAGCATGTTTCAGAATTTATATCATTCTGATCAGAGAGTTGAGGGGAAAAAGAGGGAACCTCAGATGAACTAAAAAAAATCTACAGAGGTTGATATACAGGGCATATCTAAAAACTGATGTGGATTTCCAGTTTAAGCTTAGTGGAAATAAGGGGGGGGGGGGGGGGGTGGGGAAGGCAAAAACATTGAATCTGTGGTATTTGCCATAGAAATTGAATCTTGCTTTGAAGCTAGAAGCAGCTGTTACTGAGAAATAGGGAAATAATTTACCATAAGAGACAAGGATAGAAAATAGATTATAATCTGGTTCATAATATTACTGAATTATTATTTTAAAAGTCTGAAAAACTAAATGAGCAAAACTGCAAGCTATCAGAGATAAATGCTGACACTATGGGAAATTAACATTAGAAGATCACTTAGTTAACTAGAAGGCCAGAGTGCAGAGTCTCAGGTGTTCAGTGAAACCTGCCTTCCAGCTCAGAGGGAGTCTTGTTTAAAATAGAGAAAGGAAAGTCACAGACATGAAGAATGAAAAAGCTGTTTACACTTAAATATAAAACTATGGACCAGAAATGCTGAAGAGCCTAAAAAGTCTAGAACCAAAACCGGAATCCCATAATTAGCTATTCCTATTTAGGAATTGTGCCTACTTAACCCAGATTTCTAATCTGTCTTTGAAAAGTGAACTGGAGAAGCTCAGGTAGCCAAAATAAAAACAAATAAAATTAGCCAATCAGTGGCTTTTATTTCATTGTGGACAAGAGGTTCATCCCATCCCAGGAAAAGGACTTTAACTTCCAATGTCTTAGACACTAGACCAAAAAAAAAAAAGAAAATCCACAGAAATAAAGCCTTACTCAATGGCAAAATTTTTGCCAGCACTAGTACTCAGTTGGAAAAAGTCATTTGGGGGAATAATTAACTTTAAACCCGCCTCTCCCCAAAACAGAGATTTCAGTATGTTATTTAAAGTCTACAGGCCAAATTGTCTATCAATTAACTGTGACTTCAGAGAATCAGCAAAAATGCAGCTGCAAACAGCAGAGCTTTGCTAGGATGAAAATGTCTTTCCAGCTATGTAGTTTTGAAAAAGCCTAGCCTTTCAAGGTCCCATTCTTGAGAAAAGGCAACAATTAACTGCATTTCCGCTACTTAACCAGTCTACACTACTTTGATCCTTAAGTAATTGCTAAAACTAACTTATATCACTGAGATTAAACTACAGTTAAATAATTACATGAATAAATATGCATACAATCGATTTTTAAATATTTTTGTTCTAATGACTTCACAATCCAGCTTCTTTTACACATGAACAGCCTTTCAGTTAAAAAGAAAAAAAATACTAAACAAACCAAAACAGCAATACTTGCCTAATACTTCTGTTTCTAAGTAACCCTGTAATTTTTTCTTCCACAGAACTTTTTCCTGACCATTTTCAGAAATTTAATCTAGGTCATCATATCATGACTGAGCCTTCCTGAATCATAATTTGCCTGAAAACCTTTGGTTTGTGATGTCTTCAGTTCCGGATTATATCCTTTTATTTCTGTGTTCCTTTTGATATTTCATCTCAGCTTGCTGTATATATTAAAATTACAGCCAGTGCACATATGAATTAGAATGCCATATTAAAGTGAGTATAGAAAATGTAGTTAAACAGAGATTAATAATGTATGTGCAAGAGATGAGATTGGAAAGGTTCAGTGGGACAGTTCAGTGTGTGAAAGATGCTCAGAATTTTAGATGATTACCTAAATTTTATTCTAAAAACATTTAGATCTCATTTTCAAAAAGAGCTGAAGCTCAGCGAGACCCCTAATTGTATTATCACTTCCTAATTCCCTCAAAAAATTTAGAGCTGTGTTAAAATTAAACTGTGGGTGACTATGAACTGTGGGTTCAAAGATGTAATTTTCATTTGGGATGTCTACAGAAATTTAATTAGATGATCACACTAGTGATCACTCAAAGGCTTAACTGGTATCTTATGAAGTAAAGTTCCTGTCCACTAAGAAACTCTGTTATAGTATTGGGAGAGGAAGCTTAAAATGGCAAAAAACCAGAGCAACTGACTGACAAAGGCTATCCACATTTGTTAGATTCCTGAAAAGAATGATAGGGACTAATAAAGAACATCAAGAAAAAAAAATATGACAAGGTTGAGTGACATTCCACATTTGGGTGGCTAAAGAACAAAGCTGTAAGGAAAACAAAGTGCCTGGAGTGCAAAGATCCTGTCAACACAAAAACAAGTTAAACAAACAATTTTATTCTTTTAATTCATATTGAAGACTGTGTCACTGTGATGTAACTGAACTCTTTAAAATCAAATCAATCAATCTCTGTAGCACTTTGTGGAAGAGCAAGAAGCAGAAAATAGAAACCTGACAGCCCAATGTACCTTTGCCCTGATGTTAACTTGTCAACACTTATAACCCCAGAAGGAGAAATCAGACAATAGACAATATATAAATTATTCTTAACAGCAGTGACAGCTACTGTCCTTTTCCTCTCAATGCATGCAAAACTCACTGGCTTCGTTTCATTATTTTTTATTGCTAGCATTATTATTATTACCACCACTATTATATCTACCTTTTCCTATCTTAATCTTTGTGAGATGGATAAAACTGCTGTAAATCCAAACCAAAAACAACTACTGTTTTGAATCTTTCATTCCACCACCAGCAGGTAAACAAAAATCTTCTCATTAGGAAAAATGGCTGGGAATGGAAGCAAAATCCCACTTTGCTGGGTCCCAAATCTTCCCAGAACTGTGATTACAGCTGCACAGAAATTATATCCAATGCACTGAACTGACACCCCAAGCCTTCTGTACTATGGAAACTTCAGAAGAACCTCAAAAACAAAGATAAAGCACTCTGCTATTCAAGGTAGGAGCAATGCTGCAGGAGCTCTGCTTCAGAAGTGATGTCCTTGCCAGGCACTGCTCATTGGAAGAGACATGAAACAAATTAAACTGTTCTTTGTTCCCTTTTCAGAAGTCATCAAACACTGAACAAGAAATGTAAAAAGTTCCCTTATTTTGATAAAACAAAATGTTTCTCTAACCCTCGTTGAGTTCTGCTGTGTTGAGAAGTCAGGAATTTACCAGAAAAGCTGACAAACACTGCTTGGCCCACTAGAGTATGAACGAAGGATGGAGCTGAGTGCCTTACTCTCCCACAGGTCTTCCAGCATTGTTGGATTAGTAGGCTGAAGCCTGAAAAGAAATAAATTTGATCAATTCCCATAAGAGACTAGGGCCTTTCAAATCTCCTAGGACCTTACAAGTTCTCTGGGAGCTCAGTAAAACCTGAAATATTTGCTTAACTTCTCTTCCTGAAAGATTGCAGTTGTGGGTGGGAAGGTTCGGGGCACTTCATGCTGCCTTGTGGGTTTGTTTTCATTTTGGTGAGCTGCTGCTGTGAGCAAAAGATTTACAGTTTGGCCAGTGGTATATGTAAAGGGTTCTTTTTTTTCGAACCTCAGAAAAAAATTATGAATTAGACTATTATAGTTTTATGGGTGAAAAGAGCTAAAGTAATTGAAGGAGAGGGAATCTAGGCATGTTAAAGAACAGTATCGCTTGGAAGCAGGACCAGCATTTTACAATGTCTAAACAATTTGTTGAGGAGTCTGGTAAATACTGTGAAAAGAGACAAATTTGGAAGGATAATTACGGAGGATCAAGATGATATACTAGCTGTCAGGAAGCAGAAAGTATTTTAAACTAGTGCTAGCAGATGCCTCAAGTATTACTGTGCACAGACAAAAGAAAAATGTATGTGGAGATAACCCCAACTTATGAGACTAAGAAAGGGATAGAGTGATAGGGAATATAAAATACACTGATTATTGATGCAGTTCTTTCCTTCTCTCTTTGCAGAAGGCAGTAATGAAAGCTGTATGAGTCTTTGCAGGTAAAATGTTATGTAATTATCCAAACATACCTGAATTCCTGGCCTAGGAAATGCACTGAATGTCTAATCTAGGAATTGTCATCTGGTTTTTTCAGTAGGAGGACAATGTATTTCCTTAGTGGTAGTTAGTTTCTTAGTGACTGTTTCCCCTTCTGCACCCTGTACCTTTCAATTAAATCCCAGGTGGTGTTAAGTAAACGGAGGTAAAATGAAACAGGAGTCATTCAATAGCTAGAAACAGTATGTTTGCCTTTATCTGCACACACTAAATGGGCAAAAACATATCATAAAGGCTCTTGCATCACATTGTTCTCATAGCATGGGACAAACAGAAGGCAGCACAAGAGATGGGCCAGACCAGGTGGATCTGAGGGCACACACAGCAGACAGCTTTGCTGTCTGGAGCTGCCACTGTTTCAGTCTCCTACTCCAACTCACCATTTTCTGTAACGCACGTGTAATGCTTCTGTTTCTTTCATTCTTTCAAAGGTAAGAGGCTATCTGAAAGAATATTTGGGGGGAAAATAGCAAACATGAACATCTGCATTCCAAATGGTCACAATATTCTGAAGGGAAATATTGGTGAATTCCTTGCATTGCTTACTTTCAAACAACAGGAAGCAGTCCAGTAGGAAATATTTGACAAAGCAATGAAAAAAACAAATTCACAAAAATTCTTGATATAGGAACAGGCAAATGAAAATATGCAAATGCTTGTGATTCATTTTCCAGGGCAAAACACTTCTGTATGATGTCTGGTATAATTAAGACTGTGAAAACTTGAGGATCTTTCATATACTTTATACACTTTACACATTTGCAGCTAATCAGAACTGTTTCTTTATTGGCTATTTTATGTGAGTGCTGAATAGCAGTCCCTTTTTGTAGCTTTTTTCCCTACAGCAACTACTGAAGCCTTCATTTACACTGCACAAATTATCCTTAGCAGCAGGTAGGAAGCAATCAGCAAGGTGTAGCTGGCAATAGGTCTATTTTCATTACAAGATGGAGAGAGCCAGGGGACATGACATTTGTCCAACATAGTCAGGGAGGACTCTATTAGGAAAATCAGCTCTGGAGAATTGTAGTCTTGCTGAGGAGAAATTGAAAAGGAGAATGTGGGAAAGAGTGTGGTTGTTTTGTTTGGCTTTTTCTTACTTTTCTCATTAAGGTAAGAAAAAGACAGAAGTAAGAAAAAATTCAAAACCTTTAAAAACTTCCTACAATGCCATAAAATGCATATAATTCTCCTGCTCTTGAGTAGACTGAGCATTTCAGAGTACGTCTGTGAAATGATTTCACAGTGACTCATTAGTGGAACTGTTAGCAACAAATTTGGAGGAGGAGAGTGTGAGGATTTTGGAGATAAAAGAGAGTCACAGCTAATGCTGTTATATCACACTGGATAAATTTTTCAAACAATAGTAGAATAAAACAGAGGTGGGAGGGAAATTGGCAAAATCATAATGGCTTAATTTTACATACCTAATTGAGACGGCCAAATTGAGAAACTGAATATCCCAGAGTGTCCCTTGAAGGTGATTTCAGTCCCCCAAAGTTCTTAATTATCTTTTGAAGGTGACTATTTTCTCTTGAACTAGAGTGGCAGGAATTTTCCCCATTATATGTTATTATTTCTGGTTCCCCTTTGTGTAATCTCTCCGTTGCCTCTCTTCAGTAAGCAGGAACGTTGTATGCTTTTAAGTATTTACTGGATGTTTTACAAGGAAATATTTTTTCTAGAACTGTAAATACAAAGAACTCCTCTAAGCAAATGAATGCCCAGCAGGCTGTATTTTCTTTCCTTTTTAAATAATACATCTGTTTGCTACTGGCCTTGGAACTGAACTTCCTCCTTTACCATAACATAGGAATAAATGTATCTTGTTAAGTTCCAGGGTATTTTTTTTTTTCATACATAGTCAAGGAAAACTCCTAATATAGGGAAAACTGTCAACTCAGGCTTGAATAAAAGCTACAGTTTTTGGCTAAACTATTAAATATAGAGGCATCTTGATAAATTCTTACATAAGTATAGATTAAATGTAATCTTCTTAAGAACATTAATATTTGCATTCGTTTACCTGAATAAAATCCCTAGAATACAGATGAAATTATGCCTTTGTCAGAGATGGTGAAATGAAATATCACAATGCTTGCTCCAGAAGTCTGTAGCACAGCAGGACGTTGAACCCTTCTCTTGTGAGTCCTAGGTTAGCATTTGAACCACAGGTGGAGAAACCCACCTCCATCTTAAGGGGATTATACCTGTAAGGAAAATGAAAAGGAAAACACACTAATCCTCATCTCTTCACTCATCTTTCACCTCTCAGAACCTGAGGAAAAAGACACTGTCAAGTTTTCTCAAGGAAATTGTCTCTTGTGATTTTTTGGTAGGATTTAGAATCCCAGGTCTTTCCCAAGTACCTAACAGTTAGCTCAGGCATATGAAGAAAATCAACATTGGATAGGCAAGTTGAGTTGTAGCAAAATAATTTTTCTGAGGATTTTAATCTAATTTTAAAGTCTAAAGGTGAGGAAATGTAATGGCTAGATCTTAAACAAATGTATAAAATATGCATTTGAGGCACAGTATACATACATTCTCTATGGAGTAAGAGACTTGGAGAATGTTGCAAATGTGGGTGGGGGCAGAGGGAAGAAAACAGAGAATAGAGCCAATGCCTGTCTTACCTTCGTGGAAAATCTCCAAGTTGCTCAGAAGTGTTGGTCTGAAATGATGGTTCACCTCTGATTTTAGAAAACTATCCTCAGATAATGTTTTTAGTTGTTTGGTATTGGATAGCACACCTTGTAGAGTGAATACTCTTTCAAATGCCCTCTAACACTAACTCCCCACTGCAAAAATTCATGCTCTTCAGCATTGGACAATTAAAACTCAAAAAATGAAACAGGTTTCAGTCTCACTGTCTCCATGTGAATTCTGAACAACTGAAAGGACTCAAGTTCTAGTTTCACCTTTTTTTAGTTGCTCATTTATCCATACAGTTTCCTTAAATTTTCCTGCATAACAATTAATCTCACTGCCTGAGGTTTTGCATGGTATTTTAAGAACAACCAAGTATCACTCAGCTCACTTTGCAAAGAAGATTAAACAAGGATAGTGCACTACTAACCCTTGATTCTTAGTCTGGTCATATCTACACTCTCTCTTTATGGCTCTATAGAGATACTTCATCAGCACAAAATTGTTACAAAATAAAGCTCCTTGCTATAAATGTACATTCCTTCACAGGTTCCATAAAAACAGTTGGCATTTCACAGGCTAAATTTGTCAAATCTAGAAATATCAATCAAAATCCTTGGAAATAAAGATATTAATCATGGATGTTTGAAATTAGGTGTTGCAATATTGCTGCAGTCATAGGCAGAGATTATGGTAGGAAACTTCAGCAGCTTCATCCACTGAAGAATGTTTGCTCTGATCTGGAATCTCTAGCCCAACCTCAAGTACTCATTAATACTGGGTATGCGCTCTCTTCTGTGCTCTCTTTCTCACACAAAACAGGGAGCATGTAAGAACAAAACAACATAAAAGAGTGTAAAGAAAAAAAACATATTGAGCTGAACACTGAACTTTCCAGTTAATAATTTTCTTGTAGCACTGTATTAACTTAGTTCTATGAAACAAACTAATTGCAGAAAACATAGCTACAGCTAAACCTCTTAACTTGAATTTCTATTTAATTTCCAGGAGAAAAGAATTTTAATCTCACTCCTTGTCAACTGACTCAGGTTTAAAGCTTCTTCATATACTTGAGTTGGTGCAGCAAATTCAACTATTTGCTTTCATATTTGTTGTGAGGTACATCTCTGTTGCACTGCAATATGCCCTTTGTTGTGCCAGTTTAAATATCATCCATACATGAAAGGCAGTGAAATTCTATCAGCGAGTTTTTTCTGAAAGCAAGCAGTGTTGGAACAAAACCAAAGCAGCAAACCAACCCATCCTGCTCCTCTCCAGCTTTCTAAAACTTTCTCAAGTTGTGGGATATGGGAGAGAGATGCAATTAAAACAATTCTCTAAGTGCTTTATTTGCCACCTGCCATTCATTGAATACCTGCTGATAAAAGTGAGTTTTTTTACTTGCAGATTTGTCCTGATAGACTGGAATTATGAAAGTTCGCGAGTGCTCCAGGAGCCACATGAGGATAAATATAGATTCAATCAAATCAAATCAAGTTTGGCAATGAAGATGTAAAAAGTGAATTACTTTCAGCTTGCCCCAAGTTGTTTAACAGAACCAGGACAGTTTAGGAAGGCAGTTTTGTTTAAAAAATGTATATAACCCTGTACTGTTCTATTCGTCTCTTACTCTGTTAGCTATACAATTCCCAAGCTGTTACAATTTTCAAAAGGTATTTTATCCAAAACTTATCATCTGTTCAGAGGTGCTTACAGAGGTGCAATGTTATTTTAATTAAACATTTAACTGTCACTTTTTATGCTACAATGTATTTGTGACATAACTGTACATTAACTATTCCTATCCTTTGACTAACATACTCACTGGTCATTTTCAGTGAAGGTGTGTGTCTATATTAGTGTTTTGTGTTAGATCTTCCCTGCACTTCTGAGGTGAATGTCCCAGCTGTTCGTCCTTACACTGCTGTGAGATCTGCTTGTGAAGAGTCATTTTGGACAATAGTGATGTGATGTGAGTGTGCAAACCCAAGGTAGCTGGGAATGCAAGATTTGAACACTGAGTCCAGCTGTAATTTTTAGTACCAGTAATTACATTTTGCATCAATATTTTCTTTCTTTTTACATATAACTTTTTCCTCCTTGCTGTTTGCCTCTCAGTGTAACTGTAGAGAAAAAAAAATGTACTCAAACTGTGAGTATTTGCCTGTAAATTAGAGACCTTTCATAACTAATTCTCACACTGTTTACTAGAATGCACCTCGTCCTACTGATTAAAGATGTTGGAAGACCTGTTACCTACAGCATGTCTCTATGTCATAAATCCATATGATCAGAGAGGGTAGACCAGCAATGTCCTGCTAATGCTGAAGTTCATGTATAACTGACAGAGACTATTCATCTGACCTTATATGTTAGATCATGGAATTGATTCAAATTCAGGAGTCAAATACATAGTGTAAGTTTGAGAATGTAATGTAGTCACAGCTTCAAAGTTTAGTTATATCAAAAAAAGGCAATTCAATTTGAGTAGTCAATTTTCATTGCTATTGGAACTGGTTTCTTGCAGATTTGTGAGAGAAAAACTAAAGCTACAGACATTTCCTGTACTACTGCATGAGCAGAAGGTTTGTGTGTACACTTATGAAACCACAGGCCTCCATTGTCTTTTGAGGATATTAAACACAGGCATCATGTGCAGGCAGTCATACTGACTCTGATTTTAGTTTGAAGTTCACCTGAATACCTTCCAATTTTAAGACAACAAAGACCTGAGGCTGAAACTAGTGACAACTCATTGTTAGCACCATTGACAAACTGTTATAGTTCATAAAAAAGTCAGAATTTTTTCACTTCAAATGAAGTTTATAAAGGGACTTATATTAGTGTCCTTATGTACCAATTTACTCAGATTATAATGCCAGCATTTACAACATCAATAAAAATAGGGCTTTATACTACAACAATGGGCAGAGTTTCATTTTAGGGAATCATTCAAATCAGGGAGGTATGGCATTTTCTTTTTAGACAGCTATTCTCAAACCAAGGTCACTATAACAAAATTCTTTGAACAGACACATGGGAGGGAAATCTAAAATGACCATTCAAGGGTTTTAACTGGCATGTGGTAAAGACATAGTTAGGTTCTCAAGTACAATAATTTTGAGTGAAACTGAAAAGTAGGAATTTTTCTAGTTAAATGCTTCAGGTCTGTGATTGGCTAAGTTTCATATTCTTACATAATGGATGTTAAAAAAACTAAAATAAAGACAGAATTGTTGTTAGTCCACTAATATGATGCTAATTGCTTTTACATGGACCACGCCAAGGATATTAAATTTAAAAAAATAAAAAAGGAAAATAATTAATGCTAAAAGTTTATTTTAAACTAAAAAGAATCTACCAAACCTATGTAAAAAGTTGGTGATTTTTCCCTCTAATGAAATGAGCTCTTTACATATAAATTATATTGTAATAACAGAGCTCCCTGGTGGAAAAGAGTTCCTTCTCCTGCTGGCAAAAATTAAGATAATCACAGATGGCTAATGATCAAAAATACTGACTGACAGCTCTGAAGTACAAGGCATAGATAATATTCTCAGAGCTACAGTTTATTTATACTCAGAACTGGCTTTAGGCACCCACAAAATGTGCATTTGTGATGTCCTATTATAATGGAAATTTTTAAGCCACCAGTTCCTGTTACCAAGGTTTTTCCTTAAGACTAAACAGATCACCATGATTTTTTCACCAAAATACTTATGTTTCAGCATATCAGTTATTTGAAACAATCTGTAACTAGCTAAATTTTCTTAAACATATAGACCATTATTTTTAGCAGCATTATAATTAAAATGTGTATTTTGAGTTCTTATAAATACTCTATTATATACTTCAGGGTTTATATACTACAGAAGTCAGTGAGGGCAAAGAAATGGTACTGAAACTCATTTGTTTCTTGTATTTGGAAGATGGTGTACAAAGTGACTGGTTTCTTTAGGAGTGTTCAAAAATCTATAAGGAGTTTGGTCTTGCTCCTAGTTATGTTAGAAGAAATGTTTACCTGATTCAGCCAGGAGGTGGGTGACCTTATAGGTAATTCTAATTTTCTCAAATGTTTCTTAATTTTCACTTTATGGCTCCCTTAAAAACTTTGCTAAACATTTTGTGGAGTAGAAATCTATCTTTAATTTCAAAGCACTGACTGTGTTTTAGGCTTGTGATTGTTATAACCCTTCAGTATACATCCAACATGCAGCATCAAATGTTTTCTAATAGAATATCTGCCTTATTGAAGTAGAATTTCTAGTTCCTGTAATGTAGATGAAAACCTGGAAAGATATTCCAGACCCATTTAAAAGGTTTGCTAATAAGAATGCCAATTTTAAGTACACCCAAAATATTACCAAATTTGTATTAGCAACATTTCCCATGAAATATTATGTAGCAAGGGATATCTGAAAAAAGTTTCTACACCTGTATCCATTTAACTTTCAGGTACATATTGAGAAAATGGCACAAAAAAGAGCAAAGTTCATTGAACTTTGATTTTTTTCAACTTCAGCAATTGGGAGAGAGGGAGAGAGGGAGAGAGGGAGAGAGAGAGGTGCTACTTATGGAAAAGCTACACAACATTACACATCACTGGACACCAGTGAATATAGAAGGATATTTTCAAAATCCAAAACTGTAGGAAAACCTACAGTCATAATTTGCACTTGCTTAGACTCTGCAGTTCATCTTCACAAGCAGCATAAACAAGGCTTCATTAATCACAGAGCTCCCGGAAATACTTGCTTAATAAACCTTTTGGTTTTCAGCTAAGTGTGATTTTTGGACATAGGCTAAGGATTCTTGTGCTGACAGCAATAACCTTGCTGTATTGCATAGTCTCAGACTTTAATACAGGCTCACACTCTTTTCATTCAAGTGTCTGACTGGACCCCTGCTACCCGAGCTGGAAGCTCCATATATCAAGGCAGCTCCTGTTACGCCAGAACAGTGTAAATTTTACAATGGCAGGCTTGTAGCTGGAGTAATAAGTAATACAAACTTTCCCCATGTAGACTGTATTTTTGTAGCTATGCTGAGCTTCATCCCAACTGAAATGATTTCAGCAAGTTATTTCATCTAAACACATGCGCAATTTATGAGTAAGTCTGTGACTTACTAGCATTCTAGCAGCAACAAATGTATCACAAATGACTTCTCAGGGTAAAACCTGGTATACAGTGTTACATTAACAACTCAGAAGTCATTAACAAAAAAAAAAAAAAAAAAAAAGAAAAAAAAAAGAGAGGGAAAGAGAGTGAGAGATTGAGAGAATTTTTTTTTTTTTTTTTTTTTTTAAAGAGGTGTTAGGAGCTACAGGGGCTTCACAAACCAGCACTTTTTAAGAGCATGTATTCATTCTATCTCTTTTGAAACCCAGTTACAGCTAAGTGAACTATAACAACTAAACTATTTCACTGAACTGAACGGAACAACAATAAACCAAAACGAGTAGAAGTACTAAAAGCATGCCTGAGGCAACAGAAACTTTTGTGTTAATTTCCATCTCTTTCAAGTGCGTTTGATGAATGATGTGACAAAAGAATCCTAATTAAAGTTGAAATCCTGAATACTAAATAAATTAGAAGTGCCACTACATTCATCTTCTACAATGATAATACTGCTACTTCTACTCCTTCTCTGTGCCCCTTTGCTTACATCTGTGGCAGTAACTCAGCAAAGGGCACTGCCAGCACAGATGGGGAAATGGATACTCTTCCCCAAATAGCGAGATAATTGGACAGGCTGCTTTGTTTCCCTTCACTGCCTTCAATTTACACAAAGAAAGCCTACCAGGAGCATTCAAAGTATTTTTAGGTATATATTTTTCCTCTCAAATGATTTAAAACTTGACAAGTGACACTACACTATCTGGTCTTTAGTAGCCCTAGAAAAGTTGCTGTGTTTATGGCCATTAAATTTTTATTTCTTTTATTACTGGAGAATCATTAAGTATATATATACTTGGAGTAATATATAATCCTAATGGGTTGGAAAGCAACACTGAAGGGATGAAATTCTATGGCTTGTGTCACACAAGCCAGGCAAGACAATCATAAATGACCTTAAAATCTATGAATCTTTCAAGGAGCTGCCCCATTCAATAAGCAGACTGGAACATGAAATATGACTCCCAACAGACATCCTTTCCTTGCTCCCCTTTTGTTCCAGGGAGCAACTCTGAAATACTTCAGGAGAAGTTTATATCCCCAGTGTGCCCAAGCAGTAGACTTGTCTTTTTCCGTTCTCTTTCTACTCCTCAGAGAAAGAGGGCTGTCAAGGGAGGAGGCCATTCTATTCCCACCACAACTACACTCAAAATCTGCCAATGCAAACAAAAGTGGTGCTTCAGTGTCTCCAAATCCCAATTGTACTGTCTGAGGCCTGTGACAAGAGAGGACTTAAAAGGCTGTAGTCAATCAGGGACTCAAAGGGGTGCCTGTAGTCCACTCTCTCAACTGTGTCAGCGACTAATAGTGCCTGCCTGGCAGAAAAAAATGTAAAAACATAATAAACATTTAATGATACATCTCCAAATTTTTCTCCCATCCCATAGTAATTTATAGCAGATTCTGATTCAGAGTTCATACATTTGTGTTTCATGTTTCATGATGTACTGCACATGCACAGAACACACATATCTTGACTGACATGGTTAAACATTTCAACACTGCAACTGCATAGGTCACACAACACCAAGTGTTTTCTTTAATGTTCTTGCAGTGATATCACACTTCTTGGCTCCTTTTAAACTATGTGGTTTTCTTTGTATTTTCTGAATTTCAAAAAAAACAACTTTAATTTGAAGTTTTACAGAAGTTTTCTGATTTGTTATGTGAAATTCTTTTTTTTTTAGAGGAAATGAAAGGGAGAATTATCTTAATGAAAAAGATAGATTGCTTGCTTGTATGTGAAAGATTTTAAGACCTGATTTTACACCTAATCTAGCTCATGACATTCTAATGGACTACATTTTTTAAAGTACTGTAAATAGTGATCATTTCAGTGATCAGAGTGGATTGTTGGGCTAATTATTCTATATAGGTTTCTATATATAGGTTTAATAAATTGCCTAAATAGGAGAGACATGCTGAGATACATATTATGTGATATTATTTATGGAAGTGCCTATCTTGCACATGAACAATTGAATATTTGCAGCACCAGCTCTTGAATTTTAACTTTGCATTCTGCTACTAGCAGTAAAATATTCTGTTTCCAATATAACTCAAGGTTAAGACAATTTTCAACCCATCTTTAAAAATGCACAGGATAGCTAATTATCTTACTAATTCTCTCTCACACAAACACTTTGTGATACAAGTATGCAACTTGGATTTTCTTCTATGCTTAGAAACCCCAGTTTGACAGGTAAATATCAAACTTCCATTTTTCCCCGGGTTTTTGAATGACTTCATATGTATGTCTTAGGGTGCTGGTCAAGGATAAAGAAGACAAGCAAGAGATATTTGAAAAATAAATGGTTGGAACTTGAGAGCTTAGTAATTGACATATCTGCTTTGCACCAAAAATGTGAACTGGAGCAGGATGGACTTCTCTAAACTAAGGCAAGAAATTAACTTGGAAATTTAACTTGTCTTTTATCATGTGTATTGCTACAGAGTTTAACAAAGTCACTGCAAGCTTTCCTTTCTTAGGGATAGATTAGATTGTATTTGGCCTTCACCACCACTTTGACTTCATTATCACTGACCTTGATCCCTTCTGCCACTGTCTGCTGTGATCCTTGGGGATTAACTGCTCAAAGGTTATTGACTTACATGCATGTATATGAGTTGGCATCTCTGGATTCTTAATAATTGATTGTCAAAGCACTTTTGCACCATGCACCTTGCTTTTTTGGCAGAACAAGTGCCCTTTCTTAGCTCAATGTTCAGCTACTCTTCTTTGGGGTATGTGAGTGCCAACTGACGTGATAAAGCATGAAAATACAAGCTTGCCAGTAATGACCCAGTTAGTAGCTGTCAAAACACTTGGCTAAAAAGTCAGAGAAAGCTTTTCAAATTCTTGTGCTGGTTTTATGTGGTGTTTTTTGGATTGTTTTTTTTTTCCCTGGCACAATCAAAAATTGCATCAGAAAACATTTTCATCAAGAGAAGTCTAGATTTGACTGAGGTATTCAAAGGAAAGTATCCCTTTCAAGAACTAGAGAAGAAAAAGTTATTCTGTTCAATATTTCCAAACATGCAAATGAACTGAAATGAGTTGTAAAACTACAGATGAGGAAAAAAAAAAAAAAAAGAAAAAGAAAAATTTGTGTCTAGTCAAGATTTATGTTTCCCATGAACATATAAGTTACAGGGTTTTTTTTAAGTTTGTGTATTTAAAAATTTTGTTAATGTTGAAGGTTAGAAAGTTTTGTCAGGCTGGCATGTCTGACAAGGCCTCAGCCAAAATTATCGTTAGATTTGTTGGCTGGGTTTGGGAAGTTTTTTTTCTTTTTCTTTTTTAATTTTTAAACTGCCCTACCTTTATGGTTTTATTGAAGGATTGTGCTACTGAAGATGAGATTACTTAAAACTAGTGGCCTTGGATGTTGATTAAGCTTAGAAAGCAAGGTTAACTGAACACAATAATTTGTTATATTTGTTGCACTCACCAGAAAGTAAACTGGTTTCTTAACTCTAGTGGTTTTTTTCAAGGGGCTCTGAGACATAGAGCATCTTTTTGTTACCAGACAATGTTTTCTGGAGCTGTAGTGTGCTATTGTCACCGTAAGATAAATCTGTAATGTATTGAACAGAGTAAACTGTTTCTGTTGTAAAATGCTTCCCTATCTCTCTAAAGGCTTGGAACATCTTTTATCACAACAGGGGGAAATTTGGATCTTTTATCAACTAGTTCAAAAAAAGCATTCAATTTAAATAATGTGTCTGGAACTGTAGTCTATGGAGATAATCAGTAGCTTATTAACCTTAATCATAACAACACATTATCACTATTGGGTATCATGTTGACTAATTTGCAGAACAATGTGGAAGAGCACACTCAGCACATGCGACTGTTCCTAGTTCTTGGCACTGCATAAATACAGTGACCCTCACTTGAAATGTCACAGACTTAAGAAAAAGCTGTATCATATGATGAAGGAAGAGAGTCGGGGAAAAGAGGATCATGTAATCAGAGAGTTAGTTAAAAAGTAAACACTTGTTAAACCTCTGGACAAAGTGAGACCATCATCAAACAGATACCAAGAGCACAGAATAAAGGTCAGTTACCTTTTATCATGTTTGTGTAGCTTCAGTTAAACTAACAAGCAGCAGCATGTGCTTAGGGTCATAGTTAAACACTTTTGCCTTGATAAATGAGCTGTGTATTAGGTGCTTCCCTTTCAAGAGCATGGACATATTGGAACTCTGATCTACAAAAAAAAAGACATCAGAAAAGGAAGCAATTTACCTGGGGCCAGAAATCAGTAGTTTCAGTTGGTAGAAGGAAATAAGGAAATAGTAACATGTCAAATAATAAAATAATAATAAGTCAAAACAACTAAAATGAACCAGAGAAACCCTAAAACTAAAACAGATCACTTCAATTTTGGGGAGTGAAATTGCAAATTTTTTTGTTTCTGGATTTATCAAAATCACCAAAAATGCTTTGTGTTGAACTATTTCAGTGTTAAAGGTAAATTTCCTCATAACTGCACACTTCTTGTGAAAATTCTTGATCCTGATAATTTTAGTATTTTGTATGAACTACATATAAACCTGCTACTGAGGGAGAAATATAACCATACAAGAGACTTAGATCTCTCCATCCTCAGAGGAGAGACATCTTCTAAGATCATGCTATATAATATGGTGTATAGATCATGGTATATAATAGTTTCACTGAGTTCATTCAAAAAAGGAATTTTTAGGGGTATTAATTTCTTAGATGCTATAGGACTACACTATTTTCAGTGGGGAAAAATGCTAGAACTGCAATGTACATCTTATTAACATTACAACAAAAGAAGTTCAAGAAGTTTTAGGTTCTGTATTATGAAAATAACTTCCCTAAAATTTTTTACAAAAAAAAAATTAGGTGACAACACCCCAAAATTCATTAGAACCAGTTCTACTACATTAAACCAGGAGAAACAAGAAAATCTTCTGCCTTTTTATTGAATTAGGCTACGCCACTGTACCTCTTTAAATGTATACTGCAGCTTAATAATTACTGTGTCACAGTATAGCAACAGTGTCCTTTCATGATTTGCACTTCAGTGCAAACTCCAACTGGCCAGAGCATTCACACAGAGTAGGATTCTACTACAGGCTAAACTTTTTAATGGTCATAGAATCAAAGAATGTCTCAGGTTGGAATGGACCTTAAAGATCATGAATTCTGACCTTCCTGCCATGGGCAGCAACATATTCCACTAGACCAGGTTGCTCAAAATCCCACGTAGCCCAGCTTTGAACACTTCCAGGGGTGGCCATCCACCTCTTCTCTGGGCAACCTGCTCTGATGCTTCACCATCCTCATAGTGAAGAATTTATTCCTCATATCTAATCTAAACCTGCCCTTTTTCAATTTAAAGCCATTACCCCTTGTCCTATAAGTGACGCAATAAATACCTCTCCAGCTTTCTCATAGGCCCCTTTAGGCACTGGAAGGTGCCAGACCGTTCTCTTCACCAGACCGAACACTCCAACTCTCAGTCTGTCTTCATAGAAGAGTTGCTTCAGTCCTCTCATCATCTTCATGGCCCTCCTGTGGGCTCACTTCATCAGATCAGCATCCTTCTAGTGTGGGACCTTGTCTCCACACCTGGATAATGCTTGGTTGTACCTGTTTCAATGACAGAGAGAATGGTACCAATAGGTTTATGCTTTGATAAGAATCCAAAAATTGTTCGCTGTAAATCACAGTAGGATATCACAGTGGCAGTGGTGCTGTAGCCATGAATGTTAAAGGGTCATAAAACTTTTTTTTAGTAGATCCGTTTGTAAAGTTGAAAAATAATATAGACCAATGCTTCCTCAGGTGTCATACAGAAACAGAAAGTCATAATATATTCCAAAGTCTCTACAAAAATGAAAAGAAGCACTTGTTCTTCCTTCAGAATAAATTTGTTTTAGTTAACTTCTCTATGTTCAACTAGAATAGTAAACCAGGAAAATTTCTCAAAATATCAAATCAGTTTGAAAATCTATAGTCCATGTTCTGATATTAGAAGAGTTGAATTTATAATGGAGAGTATTTCACCAAGAGTTTATTTGGCACAGTGCATAATAATTTTCTAATGGATTTTTTAACAAAGAAAGAAGTAAAAGAGGATGAGAGAGGTAAGCATACAGCAAAACTAAGTACAGTGACTAACCCTGATGAAGAAGGCGGAGTCTGAGAATGCTTTCAGCTATAAAGTTGAAATGAAGCTTCAGCTGGTCATTCTTGACCAAAATCATAATAATGAGGTTTGAGAGAGACTGAGAATGAATTCAGCAAGTCTTCATTATCAGTGATACAGACTCACAGTGCTGTAAATGAAACTGTTTTTGCCTTTTTGTCTCATAAACGGTGCAGTCAACAAAGGCTCTAAACCTCAAAACTTCTCCACATTTTCCTTCTATCTGTATAGCTCTCTGAGCTAACAGGATAACTGTGTTTATTTCCAACATGCCATTGCCCTAGACCTCAGTTTTGTGGTAAAGTATCTGATAAGGATCTGCAGTGATTTGGGTTCTAAATCTGCGGGGCACTAGACAGTAAGAAACCCCAGTAATTCACGCAGGCTGTGGGATAGGATTGAGAGAGAAATCTCTCACATGTACTGTATATGAAAGGACTGTGATTCCCCCCCCCCCCCCCCCCAAAAAAAAAAATTGAGCTTATCCCGTATAAACAACAGCTTGCAGATTTGGGACACTAGAAGCAAACTTCTACATATTTTTCTATGTAAAAAACATATATATGTTTTTATATTCAAAATATTTATATATTTCATTTATATTGCTTATGAACAATCAAAGACTTACATCTAAAACCATATCCTACTTTCACAGTAATGATTAAGTTTATAAATTATTTTATAAAACTGGGGCTTACACATTCTAGAATTGCAATTTTACTGAAAAGAAGCATGCTGAGAAGAGATTTAACTTTTAATGTAAGTATACTGGTCCACTCTGAAATAATACAGAAGGTGTATCTGATTTTTGCATTACTCTAAGTACATATTGCCTATAAAATTCAATAACTATTGAGACTCTACCTTAGTGGCAAACAGTAAGTATAAAAACTGGAAATAGCTTTCTGTGTGTTGTTTGGTATCTTATGATAAACTATGGAAACACTTCAGTGTGAAAACAAAAGCTGATCTCTTATCCTACTTAGTCTTTTATTGCACATTTTTTAAGGTAGCTGAACAACATCAGTTCACAAGATAAGATGCAACTTGTCTTCACTAAAAGTATTTTTATTCAGCATTTATGTTGATATTTTAAGTATCATGCACATTGATAAGTAGTCACAAGATCAAATGCACTATGGCTTAGTTTCCATATAAAAATTAGAAGATGTTAATTTTATTACCACTCTGGCAATATATTTGAAAGCATATTAATGTGTATTAATGTCATATGCTTAGCCAAAATAATTCCTGAAGTCAGAGCACTATTTTATCTGCTTTAAAGCTTTAGTAATAAGGAGTTGAATATGTATTTTGATAAGTATTTTATATCTTGTTAGCCAATAGTCGGATACAATTGAAAAATCTCCTAATGTGTACACAGAAATTATGCTGTATTTTGGTAGAGCGGTATAGCCAATGAAAAAAGTGACTGAATTCCAATAGAATCTATCAAAGAGATCCAGACAAACACAGAAATATTATATAGCTGAAGAATTTTCCAGCTGTCAGGATAAACATTCTGGAGGTTTTATTTGGTTTATTTTAAGAAATTCCAGCCAGTCTGGATAATTATTACATGGAAATCACTATGAAACTATTTAGGTTTCCTTTGACAAAATATTTCACATTTTTTCCTTGCAATTTTTCAGTCCCCTAAGAGACTGAATTCATCAAGGAATTAGATGAGAAATGGAAGTTTCTGTTTTAGAAAACAGAATGGCAGCTAGACAACAAAAAACAGATGCCAGTTATTTGCCAGTGTCTGTGGTAGAACAAAACATTTCATGACATTTACTTTGCCTTAGCAAAGCTGCCATTGATGTCAGTCAGCAGGTTCTGAAAAGAGAGTCCATATGATCTAGGATTGAACAAAAATTCGTACACTTAGGTAAAGATGACAAGATGAAAAATACATGGTACTTTTTATAGAGTCAGCTATAATAGCACAATCTGGAATAATACTCTCTTGCACTGTAAGATCAGAGTTGAATAATAAATTAACTAAAAACAGAATTTGCACTTCTTGGACTTAAAAGCCACAAAACAGGATTTCTTTTGTCACATATTGAACAGGAAACAGTTCAAGCTGTGCAATAGAATATGACATCTTTTGTCAGCACATTAGCTATTTTTATTTGCCCTGAGCATGCATTTGTAAGATGGGCTAGTCTCCATTATGTGCCATACAAGGAACACAGGAATTATTGACATGCTGCTTACCTGTAACACATAAAATCATGGTATATATTAATGATAACAAGTCAGGCCAGCAGTAAATAATTCTGTTGAGCTAGGACGACAGCCAAAATTTTCAGTTTGGATCTGTAACATTTTTTATGTAGCAAACACCCTAATTAGATGGTTACACTGACAAAACATTGTATACTCTTTGTGGTTTACCTTTTATAGCAACATGAACTGTACAGATAAAATGCAGTCTGGAGATAAAAACTGTACTCCTATGAGGAACCTATGTCCACATCTTTCTTCCAGGCAGATCTTTCTTAGATTAGAGTCTTAGATAAAAGGCCAAGAATGTCCACCCAAAAGAGTGCCTTGCAGAACTATGCTGGCAATGGAAGATAATGCAGCTGGACGGTTACTTTTTCTGCAGGGTTATGTATACAACACAAAAGTGCATGAGAATCCACAAAGGGGAAAAATGCCACATTTGTTTACTCCTGGTCTTTAAAATAATTACAGAACATAATGCCTGTATTTCATATGGGAGCATCTGCTACCTGTAATATCTGTAGTATCTCAATGTGTTCGCCAACTGAAGGGCTCAGTGTAACAGTGCAACCAGTGGAGGTCCAAGCACGTTTAGTGATGGGGAAGCAGTTACACATGACCTACCAAACAGCTTCCTTCCCATCAGTCCTCCTGGCCTGACTCAAGAAAGAGATGTCTGTAAAGGCCCTCCTAACCACACTGTCTATGTCTTCAGTTCAGCTTGTACTTTTGGACTCTTTCTTTACTGTGGGCCTACCACCACTCTGTCAGTCACAGCCTCACTCCATTTGCATTGTCTTTACATTCCTGGCCCTGAAATACCGATAACTTTAAAATTTAATGACATCAACCACCTCTCTAAGTGAATACCAGATGATAAGAATAAAGTCTCATTCAAAAAACTGTTAGCACAAAATTCTGGCACTCACATAAATACAAAACATAAGTACTTACTGGTTTGGTGGCTGTGCTTCTGAGAGATTGAGTGGAGATAATTGCCTGTGAGATTTTAGCAAGGTTTTCTCAGGGTCAATATATATTATCAAATGAGTCACAACACAGAGAACAAAATAGGTGAACAATGCAGCTCCAGGATGACATCATTGAAGCACAGGGCCCAAATTATGTTTGTAGCTATTTCACACAGTCAACATTTTCTGCAGTTTTAATTCACTGTTTAATTTTTTACATGGCTACGGAAGCCTGCAAAACATACTTACTTTCTGGAGTTTTTTTCTCTGAATGCACCTGCTTTCCCATAATAAATTTTATTATTGTTATTATTGTTATCATTATTAATACTACTACTGCTACTACTACTACTACTACTACTAATAATAATAATTTTCACAGGCATTCTCATTAATATTTTCTGGAAATGGAATTTATAAACTCAATAATATTGACTTTTCTGGCAAAAAAAATCACCTCAGCATGTGAAGAACGTTGAGCTATGACTTTACTTAGAACAGAGCTTTCTGTTAAGAAAAAAAAGGTGGCTTTTCTATTAGTCAAGAATTCCCACTATAAAGAATCAACCTTCGCTTAGCACATTTCTCTCAAATTAAGCAAGGGCTAAGCAAGACTGACTCATCCTCCCCAGATGATGAGCCAGCATGCTGAGGAAGTGGGGTTGAGAGGTGGTGAAGGACTTAATGATGTCATGGGGAACACACTGCTGAGGCCCAACAGTGCATCTTTTACTGCTGTGAATAGTCCCAGTGATTTCAGGTGGATAGTCCTGCAGGATTAAGGCACTGATTCGTAAATGTTTCAAAACAAGGCCTCGGCCTCGGTCATATTTTAAGTCTCAAAGACAGGGTAGTTTCTATCTAACCTAATAGATCAGAACCTCCACTTGCTCATTAGCTGAGGACCTCTGCCCTTCTTATTAGGCCCAATTTTCTCAGATGAACGGTCAGATGGAATCTGCTGCAAGTGTACACAGGACAAATTCCATGTCATTAATGGAACAGGTGTTTAATGATTTTGGATGCATCAAGTTTACCCAGCTTCATAAAAGACCTCTTCTCATGTATAATAGTGGCTGCAACACCAGGGATCACTTTCTGAAAAGGTTGGCACCTCCCAGTCTATCAAACCATGAGCTTTATGTGTTTGCCTGGTGAATTTATATTAAATAATAGATTTTAAAATCCTAAAATCCTAAAGTTGGGGAACTAAACAGTGTTTAGGATTCCTATTGCTAGCACTTCTGAGGCAGTACTTCAGCCTCCACTGAAATCAGTAGGATCTTCAACAATGTAAGGCCACAAAGAACTTAGGATTCAATAACTGCAATATTAAAATTTCACACAAGAAAGGTTATATTTACTTTAGAAGTTTTCTTTTAAACAAAAGTTCATAAGTCAAAAATGCTTTAAACTGTGGATATCTATAACTAACATTTTTTTTGTCTATACAAATATGAACAGATGTGAAATCAAGCTTTTATCACAGTGAAAACCATGCATTTGACTGAAGTTACTTAAGACAGACTGGACAGTGGACTTTAGCACAGTTTATTCCCTGATTTTATCCCAGCCATGGTGGAATGAAAGAGTTTAACAGAATGAACATGTCAAGTTACATGACACCCTCCCAGAAAGGAACAGGAACATGAATGAAAGGTTCCTCCACCAGGATGGGAAAGACTTATTTTGAAAAAAACTTCTGCATGAAAACCTAGATAAAGAGAATAAGCGATTTTTCTAAGCAAAATTAGGTCAACTGCATTTTAAACACTAAATCTCACTCAAGAATGAAGAGTTGTCATGTTTCTGTTACAGCTACTAATCTCTAATTTTATTCAGGTTTTTGTATTAGTGTGAAGGATCTTTGCTGTCAAGAGCAAGTGGATCCATTTTAGGAATCCCAGCAAATTTAGATCAAAAGAAAAACTTTCTCTTTTTGATGGAGACTTTTTGTATTCTAATATTCTGTAAAGTTCAAATTATAATTCATTCAGAATAATATTAAACAGATGCTCTCTGTGCAAAGAAAATTTTGACTGATGTGTCCTTTTTAACAGGACACCATCCAGGTACAGATAGAAGTCCTGAAGGAAGATAATAAGGCTGCATTCCAGTAAAGAGCACTGCACATCCATTCAACAGCTTCTTGAAAACCTTGCTTCTTAACACAAGCTGCTAATGATCTATTAGCCAAGTGACTTTGGCCATGAGCAATTGAGGTGTCCCAGCTGTTTTCTGATGTACCAGATTGCCTACGGGGGCAGCCAGAGATGGCAAGTATTTTAGCCATTATAGCTGAAGTCTTTGATACTTGCTTGCCAACAACGAATCAGTTAATCCAAGAAAGCACTTTACTGCATTTCTAATTAGGTTAGCCTTCATTAAATAAGGAGGCTAAATAACACTTTAGACAATCTAGGACTTTTGATACTTGCCCACTATAATGGCAAGTTCTAACATGAGAGTGAAATAAAATGGAACTGTAAGCCTATGTTTAAGTATCCTAAATCTCTATTTCTGCACCAGGCAAGATGACAGAGTAGGTGGGAATCTAGTGGGCTTGGTGGTAGATATATCCTCGGGCATCAAGTTCTACCAATGAGTTATACATCTTCTCAGACCTCACAATGAAAGAATTGTTTTAATAGTAAGACAGCAATCACTCTTGCTCATAATGCATCTCTTTGCTTAATAAACTTAACATGACTATATGGCCCCACAATGTAGGACTTGACAGTCTTTTCTCCTCTCAAAAATGTTTAGTCTGGATACTTGACTTCTGCCTTTGATTTTCTGGTAGAGGGTCTGTATAAAGAACTCTTTCAGATAGCTGGAGTTTGTAGGTGAAATAGTTGATATAGGATAGTATACTGTATAATCATTCTTTTTCTTTGAGCTTCCTAACATCACCAGTGGTGAAGGAATTGGGAATATCTGAGTAAACTAATTAGAAGTCAGTATTATAAAATATTTTAAGACTCTTTGCCACCCACAAGCAGTTCTGCATAGCTGCAACCTCCTGCTGCAATCCTAGCTCATCAGGATTGGGAATCCCTTGCAGCAAAAGCAATGCATCTGCAAGAGGCAGCTACACTATGTGGATTCTGAACCTTAGTAGGCATGAGAAGGTCATGATTAATAATCTTCACATTTAGAAGATCCGGCAAAGTGGTGGCAACTAGATCCCACATATTCCCACACATCAGCTCCTCTGACATCCTAATAGAAACTGTGAGACTGTATATCTAAATTTTCAGTGTGGAAAAATAGTGCCCTATGTTGACCCCATCTGAGTTTGGCAAGGTCTGGGCGCAGCCAGACACTTTTGTGGGAGGCAGCCCCAAAGCTGAGCTGACAATGAAGCAGAAGCTGTCAGTTCCCATATGGATTTTGGGAGCTAGTTCTCTCCTCAAAGGTAACATTCTGCCTCAAAGAAGCTCCCACAAAGTTCTGAATGCAGATACTGGTCTTTTTACGAAGCCTAGACCCTTGCTACACTGGCATATTGAATTGTCTGATAGGAGTAGTTGTTTCTTCCCTGCAAATCAAGAACTTGCCTCTGTGAAAGGCAGTTGTTTCCAGCCTTCCTCACCCTACCATGAAGGCAGCACTGAAGTCACAGAACAACCTGTGACAGGCAGAGGACCACCTTCTGTATGAACTCCACGGAATCTCAGAGATCTTTCCTGTTTAAAAGCAGTATTCAACTTGCCTCCTCACAGAGCAAAGGGCTGCTTTGAAACCATTCTCTAACATTGTCATTACTGTTGGGGTTTTTTTTTCCTTGCTTATAGAGAAACAGGAGACAGGTTTCTTGCGCTGATACTAATTACATCAGTGTGAAAAAGATTCCTACCCACAGCAGAGTACTTTTGAATATGGCAAAAATAAAATATATTTTTGTCAAATACAGATGGTCAGCTCATGTTGTCCTTTTTCACCCTGATCTTTTCCATCCTCACTCAGAGAAGAATATTCTTAGCCCATTTTTCATACAGATCATAGCCATCCTCACTGAAATTTTCCTTTAAAGAACTAAGGACATTGTTCTTTCCTTTCTTAGTTTTCCAGATCTCAAAACTAAACCTTGTTTCTCCAAATGCATTGGGCTACAGTTTGGCAGCTGCAATATTTTTGATTTCAGGACTCAGTAAATTTTAAAAAGTTTATATTTCACATTTACCTTTCTAAATCAAATTTTCTCATTTCTTTCTTAGACAAGAACACATTAGCCCAGAATTTTCCTTTGTCAGATGAAATATCAGTGATTATAATTGTAGGCCAACCACAGGTTTTCACAAACTGTCTCATGAATTAGGGTAGAAAAGCAACACCTCATAAGTTTGTCATGGTGCTTGATCTCTGGTTGAAACACGAAACCTTTCCCAAAATATCTCTTAATAAGAGGTCAGCATCATCTCTCTGGCATCTTTCATGAGCAGTAAGTTCTATGTGAAGGAGGATAAAAAAGAAGCCTCAGCTGAAAGGAATAACTCTGAACAATCCCATCTGTAATTTTCCCAGGACTACTATTAGTATTTACCAGTCTAGGGGCTGGAGGAAATGCAGCAGTTGCTTCCTCATCCCTTCTAGTATGGCACGGAACAGACTTTTCTTTTAACTATGGCACCGATATTAAGAAACAAGTGGAGAGATCCCTTTTGTCATATTCCCTCGATGCCAGTGTTTTATTTATAGTTGTCTTCTATGCCAGTATTTTATTTATGGTATTAAATATATAAAGAGATTATAATGCAGCAAAAAAGGCTGTTATGGAAAAACAGATGCTGTTTTGTCCAAGAGCCATGCTTATGAACAAGGCCACCTGGCTTTACATGCACTGACTTTGAACCACATACAGAACAGAGACCTTTACTTTTTCATTATTCAATCAGCTATTTTATCTGTCTCTTACAATGGTGCATAAAATACAGGACATTTCTTTCTAAGAATTAACATGAATCAAATCTTATCTTTTAGGAGAGAACAGTGTTCTGAGTTTTGTTTTGATATCAGGCCAGTGAATATTTTTGCTGCCTGGAAGTACATTAGTATCAAACAAAGCATTTATCCCACAAGTTATTATGTAACCATTGTAAATAATGTATAAATACTTCAACTTTATCTTAGCTTAGCACTACTTTTAGTACTGAACTCATTTTATTAGTGTTTTTAATTGGAATTGTTAGTAAATCAATCCCTACCTTCTCTTCAAGGCAGTCAGCCCCTCCTAGTGGCTGCTCCCGACCTGCCGCAAAACACTCCAGGTTTTCCTGCCATTTGTCCTTGGTCTTCGCTGAGCAGAGCAGCAAAGGTGGAGCTGTGAATTACTTTTCCTTCTTAAAATATAGAAGAGAACAGGGAAATATTTTGTCATTTAAAGTTATTGATGGAAAAAATAAACTGACATAAATGTTTGCATTATTCCTTGCATTTAATCTTGTTCTACTTTTCATAGCCTGAATACTATGAGTCATACAAATGTGAGCTGTAAGAGTCTATATTGCTCGATTACTCATATTCCTCCCTCTGCTACATCAATACTTTTGGAAGTGTTTTGTAAAGCTGAGCAGTAAAAGCCAAACTATTCCATAGACCAAAGGCTGAAAGCCTAAAAAATGCTTGTGGTAATATCCTTCCTTTTTAAATCTTTCCTTCCCTTAATTTCAGCAATGCTGCTCACACAAGTAGTTAAGTGCATGTTTGTGTGCTTGTTGGAAAGGGTCTCTGTCAGTCAGCCAGGAACACATTTCTGACAATCTGCCTGGTTTTCCTTCCTCAGTTTTACTGCCTGACTGGTTATTTCTGCCATGACGTTTCACCTGTTGAAACTGCCCAGGGATGCTTTTGAACAGCACCTCATGTTGTCACTGGACTTGTGACTTCCCCTTTCTTATATATGAACATTATCAAAAAACACAGAAAAATAAGAAAAATGTTTCTCTCTCCTCCTCTCTCCACTTGTATCTTCATTGCAGACATGGGGAATGTAAAAAAAGGTTTATCTGCTGACTGTAAGTTATCGGTGCAATAGAAAAACAGCTCACATAGTGATACTTATGTATTGAATTTATTACATAGGACCCTGTGCAAAACTTAGTGATCCCTTGATATGTGAATTTTTCTGAAAAAAAGTTTAAAACCATTTGAGGAAAAGAACGTAGGAAGTTTCAGCAAAATCCACTGGCAGCAAGCTATCAGTTGCATGTCAGGGTGTTATCCACCCAGTTTTCAGCAAAGGGCAGAACATCTACTCCCTTTGCTCAAGTTACTGCATGTCATCAGCAATTTCCAGATCTTAGGTCTTTGTGTTAAGGCAGTGCTCCCAGTGAGCCAGTAACTGTGCTTCTGGTGGCCATCTAAAAGTACCAGCAAAAGTCCCAATTTTCAGAAGTAGGTATTTATTGCTTTGTGAGAGTAAGGCATCATGCCAGGCACCTACAGAGAGAGCCAACCCAAATCAATAGCTGGGATCTTAGCAGGAGGTTAAGAACCCATGCACAGCACAGCAAGCAGACAAGACAAGCTTCACTTTTGATATAAATACACAATGCACCCAAGAAAGCCTACCGGCACTGAATCTTTTAGGATCAGTATAATTAGCTTACTCAAGTACTTTGATATTGAAAGATACAGCCTTGTGTGCCAAAGCACATAGGCAACAACTAGCAAGAAAATTTCTGTCTCTAGCCCCTGGGAGGGAGAAAATTTTAGTTACTGTGTTTAATATCAATAAAAGAACATGTAAAGGATTTTTGAGCAACCTACTTATTATTTTAGGGGGAAAATGGGGGGATATCTTTTGGCCTGAAGCAGGTTCCTATAGCTCTTAAGTCCATAGATAGACATAGATTCATGGTTTCCACCACAACATCCTAGAGGTCTCCATGGACTGGGGTTTTATTGTTAAACAAATTTCCAAGACTGGGATTTTAATTGGTGTTGTACTTATGAAAGTCATCTGACCAATAAATATTTCTGTAGTTGACTGCTGAAGATGGCTTCAAGCCAATGCTGAAGAATGTTCACCTGAAAGTAACCCCTTCATGTTCCTCTAACAGCTTACTTTTGCTTTAATAATGAATAGTTATTATATTGGCTCTTTAATCTAAACTGAGATCAGGAACTTGCTACACTAGATATTACCTATAAAAACACTAAGGAACAGTGATTAAATATAACTCATATAGGCAAGATAGATTCAAAATAAAATACCTCCCACTTCCTATCAGAAACTGAGGCTCAGAAAACAAGCTGAATGAAAATCTTTAATTTTTCTTCATCAAAAGATTTTCCATCTATTACAGATTATTGATTCTATCTCTAGAGATACTTGAAACAAGGACAACTTGCATTATTCAATGTTTGAAGATTATAAAATATGAAAGAAGATTATTCAGTGTTTTAGAAAGAATGTTCCATATTTGAATGAAAATATGAAATTTTGTAGTTTCCCAGAACGTTGACAACCTGCCTGAATTTTGACTCAGGATTATCAAATAAAGCAACTCTAGTGTCATTGAGGAAAAATAATTGAACAAACATATTTACGCTTTAAGAAAATACAGAACATATTAAGACCATGCATATGGATAATTCTAGAAACTGGATGCATTCACTTTTAGCTTCTTAAGCTACTGAAATTTTTTTTTAATTCCAATGTGGGCTCTGAAGCCAGCTTTTGGTCCCATGCTGCCTAGATTGTTCAGTTTTTATTTGCTGGGAAGCTAAATGAAACTAAAACAAAATAATTTAAAAAACCCCCACAAACTAATAAAGACCAAACTAAGAAAAATCAATTCTGTAGCTGTCAGGAAAGCCTATAATATATTCTACTCTATCCTGGAATCAGAACAGTTTCTAAAACAGCAAAACTACAACTGACTCAGAACCTAAAGCTACCCAAATTCAATAGAAATTCTTTCAGTGAGTCTAATGGGCTTTGGGTCATGGCCTCATGCATTAAACTAATTTATACAGAAAAAAAATCTATTTCCTTTTACTTTCAATTAATCAGGGAACTGGATATGACCTATTGGTGGAATAGTAAATAATAGAGAGAACAGGTCAGTTGTACAGGGTGACTTGGACTGCTTGCAGAGGTCAGTTCAGATCTAAACATAGGTTTTATTGCAGCCAAGTGCAAGGACTTCTATCTAGAAACAAGGACTATTTGTAAGATGTGAAAAGGTATTGTAAAGAGCAATGATTCTGTCTCCATATTGATAACAAATGACTATAATGGTAGATGAGCAGTTGAACCTGATTTCCTTCAGTGAGCTAACATGATCCTTAATTGATTTGCAAGCAAGGGAACATGATAAAAGTGGTAAGGAAGCATTAATGGCACCATTAGTGGAATTCTGTGTCCAGAATTAATATCTGTAATTCTAAAAGTATTCCAAGGAATTGAAAAGGGTTCTGGAAAGATGTAATGGTGCAATGTTCAAAATATTCTTCACTGTGTGAAAGACAGAAAAAACACAGCCTATTAGGTTGATTTGACAAATGACCTGGAGACAACATGCTCATTATATGTAAAATAATATTTCTGATAATTAGTTGAAGTTTCATCTAACAGGAAAAGCTTAACATGAACAGAAGTGAATCCAAAAAAACTTTGACTAGAAAAAAGGGAGGATTTGAAACACTGAGGAGAACTAAGTTTTGCAAAAAAAAAGATATTACAATTACAATTGCTACAATCGTATAATTCACATGAAATTATTTTTGTTGCCCTCTTTTACCCCAAAAGAATTGTGGTTGATTTAATAAATTGTTAGATGACATTTGTTGATTTGTAGTATGTTGGCCTTGATATGCGAGCCAGAAATACACAGGAGCAAGTTGTGCTATGAGTTGAGAGGGAATCAATGGTTTGAAGCTAGTGCATATGGAGTCTTACATGCAGTGGTGATCACCCCTGAGGAGTACAACTCATAGATAACCTGGTATAGATAACCTGCACTGGCAGTAAGTATGTCTAGAAATGAGATGCTGAATTGACCTGAGTCTGTTTAGGACTTGTGTTTGAGTACTGCCATGTTTGGCAGAGATGGTTATGAATTTTATTCCATTGGAGTGGTTGAAGTACAGGTATTGGTCTATTCTGTTGGTCATTAAACTATCAAACCTCTGGAAGTAGGCTGTGGTTAAGAAGAGTATGTCCATCTACATATCAATGGGTATTGTACATGTTTAGAATGTATTACCTGGAGTAATGTAATGGGGATGTGTTGAGGCTGAAAATGACTATAGATGGCTATAATGTTCTTTTCACTTAAAAATCTATGACTTTACAACATTAGAAAAATTAATACACGATAGTTTGCTGAACCACATGCAGGATCTTTTCCAGGTTGAGTTTTGTAGATGGTTTATCTGCCTGTTATCACATTGTTAAACATGTCATTAGGTCTGGAATTCACCATGGATATTGCAACCTCTTATGTGGGGAACTTTATATATGCAATGTCACTAATGAATGCCAGGCCTTATTCTCCAATTGCAGACACATCCCACCTTGAGTCCTTCCAGCTTGAGCAGCCAGGTAGCAAGACACTAATAGAGATGTAGCAGATGCAGAGGACTGAACAACCTCAAGTATTTGTGTGAAGTTGCTCTGCTTTCACAGGAAGCCAAAGGTTTATTAGGTGTGAACTAGAATGACAGAATTAATTATTCACTTGGGCACCAGGTAGGCTAGGATCCCAGGAGGAGCTTGTGTCTAGAGGAGCCTCACAAGGTCTATGCCCTGAGACAGCAACCAACACAGTACAGAAACAAGCTCACCTCAGGCGACCACTGGATAGTGTTCACCTGTCCACAGCAACTGTGCATCAAAAAACTACAATGAATCCTGCCCTGAGCACTCAGGGCAGCAGGTGTGCTGCATCATGTCTGGCAGGTGGTGGGGGAGACCATTCCCCACCCCAAGACTTACCACAGTGCCCAGATAGTTGCTGGTATTTGCCACTGACACTGGAATTTTTGCCATTAGGGTGATGTAGGGGGACCAGCAGCATTTTCATATGCCTAAGATATAGCCACTGCTTTGCTGCCAAGTGCACAGACCAAATATCTCAACAGGGGAAGGGTAACTACAAGCAGTCAACAGCACTACTAGAACAGTTATACATTTATTTTTACTAGTAGGGATATCAAACCAGCTAGGAAATGAGAGTTGTAGTTATTACAACCATCGTCAGACATTTTTGTTCTGCTTTACTGATCTTTTTCATAGTAATCAGGATGAATTAGACTGTGATGAGCAAATAAAAAGCTAAAACCACTAAAAACACAAGGAACTCTAAAGGGCACTTAATAAAACTCCTTGATTTGCTATTTCAACTTTTAATACAGTCTATCATAATTAATTTTGATGATCTTAAGCTAAATTAAAAGCAACGGGTAGCACTGCATGGGAGGAAAAGTATAAGGACACCTTAATGGAGCCACCCAATATAGTGCCCTGTAGGCAACCATAACTTAATTTAAAAGCACACTTGATATGCAGAAATACACCCAAGTAAAATGGCAGGTGATCCTCTAAACAGAATAAGAAGTAGCTGTTGTATCCAACCTCAGCCACAGTAAATTTGTATGAACATGGTGCTTTTCATTAAGCAATCAATAATATATTTTATTAGGTCCAGAACACTGCATACAACCCACTAGAAGCAATCTCACTCCACAGTTTTGAGTGTGAATACCACAATTAAATCAAGAAAAGATAAATTAGTTTTTCTGAAATCTAGAGGTTTTTGAGTTGTAAAAGTCCAATTACAAATTAGCAAGCTGTGAATAATCAGATTAAAAAAAAAAACCAAAACAACAAAAAAAACCCACAAAAAACCAAACCAAAACCGTTTCAAAGCTGCATGAGCTTTACTTGCAAAATCCTCAAAGATTTATGAAGTTAAATAATTGGTGACAAATGAGGCCACTGATGATAGCTAATTGGAATCATGGTTTTTCACCTGTAGTTTTGGATGTAATACTGGGCCTTTTGAGAGCACCACAATCTTTCTGCAAAACAGAGGTTTGAAACATACACAAATTAAAGGGGTCTGTGCTATTCCAGGGATCTAACAAATACACCTGCGTTTAAAATCATCTGATCTCCCATTCACCTTCTAGTATGTAGTGAACTACGTTTCCAAATGAGTTCATCCACCTGCCTCCATTAAGGGGGGAGGATATCAACTCTTAAAAATACTATGTCATTATAACACTAGACAGGATAACCATGTCTTGAAAATCATCAAGACTTAGATGCTGAGGATTTCTGGAAATCTTCTTGGCTTCTTGTTGGCATACTAGTAGTATTAACTAGCACATACATGCTTCATTTGGATCAGATGCATCTCTTCATCGTGTCTGTAATTCAATCTTGACATGGTAATTTTTAAGTTCAAAGAAGATAATTTTGTACTTCACTCTGCTTTTAGTATGTGAGAATGCAAAAATCAAATACAGTCAATTTTTCATTCAGTTGAAAACTCTCAGTAAAGTGAATGACCCTTTAAAAAAATGTTAGGAAGCTAGGACACTCAGAATATCAGAAGCACATTTCAATCTGGTTGCATCGGAAATACTCGAGAGCAAGAGTGAATAGTGAGGAATGTATTTTCAGGCTTAGAGAGCACCTGTATTCTCAGGGATGAGCTGAAATAGTTAGAAAATCTACCCAATAAATTTAAAGCATAAAAATAAGAAGGAAAAAAAAAAAACGTGTCCCAAGGACTTCACAGGCTATTCATTGAATCCTGTTAAAAGCTGTTCAGACAAAACCCTACACACGCATTGACTAAGACATGATTATTCAGACACTTGATTAATTTCAAAAGTAAATGATAGAAGATTTAGAACTATAAAAACACAGAAAACCTCCTGTATGCAATCACAAGCAAAAGAAAGAATGGCCCGCAGATAGGATATTTTTCAAAGATTTAGAAGACTCAGGTGTAAAACCTTATTCATTCATATGCTCAACAATTTACTTAAGGTACAGAACCTACTGGTTAATAACATAATACAGATAAACTCTTTTTCACAACTATTATACAAACTGTTAACTAGAGTCTTCAGTCCAACTATCTCCCAAACCATTCTTGACAATGACAGTATTAGATAATCTAGTTGAAAGCTGTGCCAAGGAGAATGCTAATAATAGTTAAACTTTCTGGGTACTGCCTAATCCTGTATCCCATCTCTGTTTAATACACTGCTGTACTTAAATCCATTGCAAATCTGTAAAAGGGCAAGAAAGAGCAGTCTCTATTGTGCAATACTCTAGTGTTCTGGGAAAGAATGTTCTGTGAAAACAGTAAATCTGTTCTATAAAATAATGAAAATAATGATGCTGTTATGCACCTCTGAAGTACAAGAACTTCTAGATTTCACTTTTCCATTCAGAAATTCTACCTTTAAAGCATAAGACATTTGTATGACATTTATATGAGATTTTCAGTACAGATAGACAGATGTGAACCTGATGTTGATGCCTGTGTACTGTACTCCAAAGCATGGAAGTCTGCTTTTCTAAAGTGCATAGTCATTCCCAGGCTGGTGGAGTTTGTGGTCCTCCAGCAAAAACACAGTTCAGACAAATACAATGTCACACCAGATCAGCCAAAGCCTTCATAAGCTTGTCTTCAACCTAGGGTTTGTTTCAAGAACCACAAAGCAAATCTCATTCACTAGGACTGAGAGGAGTTCAATCTCTTGGGAAGTTTACCAGACCAAAGATTTTTGCAATAACATTTTAGGACCAACTTCTTGAATGGGATTCTTGTGTCATAATTTTTAGCAGAGATATAAAAGCAGCAAGCAGTCACAAACAATGTTTCTGAAAAAAAAACATGTTGGTCACTTGATTTAGGAATTTAACATATAAAATTAGCATATAAGAGCTATTAGGGCGTACACTGGTGTAACGTTTAAGTAAATTGTCATAACTCTAATCCATAGAGATCTGCCAGTATAGAATGAAGATATGGTTGTGTGAAATTGTTTGAACATTGCTGTTTTTGCCACTAGTTTTCTCTGCAAACTTAGCTGATATTGCAGACAGAATCCATGCAGTGCAAATTATCCTCTATTTCAAAGATACTAGCTTCAAAATGAAGTTCATTTTCTTGCATAAATAGGATGCAGTATAAACAGAGGTTCTCAGACAACTCAACATCGAGACTGAAAAATACTTTCAATCTGTGCTAGTTAGCAGCAAACAACATTATGTTTCCCCGAATGGCTATACTAAACATTTAACAAAAAAAAAAGTCTACATTTAGAAGCCATAATTTGACTGGTTTCAGTTGCAAAGCCTTCTGATTACTACTATTAAAAAACTTACCATGATTCATGCCCATTTCTGAAGAAAAAAGTTGTCTGGGAACAAAAACCAGCAACAATATCTTGCATATTTTTCATTAAATTATGTTTTTTCTATGGTTTTGAAGGATTTTAAATGCTTTTAAAATAGATGGTATTTTTAATTTCAATTTCATTCCCACTGTGCGGGCTATTAATTTTATTTAACCAGCAAAATGGAGGGAAAAAGAAGAAAATTAAAATCAGGGTTAAAGCATGAAGAAAAAAAGGCTGAATATTGAAGGATCTTTATTAAATAAATATATTTTAGGTCTATTTTTCAATAATAAAATAATTTTAAATGTATGATTCTACAATTAAAATGAAAATTCTTTGGCAAAAAAAGTGTAATTGTGTAAAATTTTGGATAAAAATCTACTTTCTTGCTAATTTCTGGGGGGGGGGGGGAGGGGGGGGGGAAGAAGAAAAAATTAATCAAAAATTCACAAATACCTCCTTTTCCGGCTCTGCTCCTACCCCAAACTGAACCAATACAAAAAGACAAGACTGCTTTGCATCTCTAGATGTCAAAATTTATTACCTCTATTTTCCTTGCATGCAAGAGAAAAGTTTTGGGCTGGGGGAGCAACATGTCTAATAGGTGAGTAAAACATTTCCAAGAAAACAGCTTGGAAAGGAACCATGTCAATCTCACTGTTTACACAGTACATTTACCTGTCTGAAGCTTGTAAATTATATGATCTTCATCTGCCATTTTGAAATTAGGTCTAATAGGTATAATAGCATTTTGTATCAAGAGCTGATTTATTCTCTGTGGACCTGTTAGAGAGACAAAGTTGTAATTTTCAAATTATGGTTACTCCATAAATAGAGATATGGGAAAAAAACAATTACTTTTATGACAAGGTTAGACTTAATCAGTTTTATCATATTGTTGTATTCCTGGGATTATCATTTTAGGTATGCACATATATGTATGTATATATACATATACATATATGTGATATTCATCCCAGCTCAACAACTGCTTAACAAAAGATTCATGATGAGAAGTACTGTAAGTGTCACTTCTCAGGTAGTTACAAGGGTATTAATATTAAAGTTAATATCCCTATTATCAAATTATCAGCCCTTATAAAAAAAGAAAACAAAGTATGGATTATATTTCCTGGCAATATGAACAGTTCAGGAAATGAAAAGCGTTTCGATCATATAAAATATATGGCATTGTTAGTGCAGAAGCCCTGTATCAACTCCAGTGACCCATTTACAGGCTATTCTTTCATTGTTTTAAAGGTATTATGAATTAGAGCTCTGCAGTTTCAATAGCATCAAACACATGAAATAGAACCCGTGTGCCTCAGTTAACCTTAAACAAGTATCTGAAAGCAAGAGAGACAGATTTAATGGATGTGATGTCATTACACTATATCATACATGCCAGAAAGAAAGAACAGAATATAATAGAATATCAGGCAACATAGGAAAGCCATTTTTTAGCTATTTAAAGCTTCAGAAAAATGAGCCAAACCTGTGAGGAAGAGGCTGAAGTGCATGTAGTAATACATCCTAAAATATCATGACACTTAAGTTTTTCCATCCTCTTTAGCACTCTGTATTCAAAATCTGATGCTGTGCCAACAATCTCCAGAAAAAGTACTTTTAATTCTTGCTGCAACCTGACACTGCTGTAAAGTTCACAGAGAAATCTCCATTTATTTCACTACATTGTTCTGCTCCCCTTTCTAACTGGGTTCAATAGAAATAGGCCTTCACTTGCACCAATCTTTGCAAATTTTTTTTCCATTGTCAACAGTTCCTTCCTGCCCTTTTGGAAATGTCTATGGCCCTAGGTTTAACTCAAACTGCAAACACAGAAATGACTATATGATTCATATGGACTCTGTACAATTTCTATGTAGCCAAAGGGAGACTTTCATTGATTTCAATGGGAGGTTACCTGACAAAGCTGGGGGTGCATGAACTTTGACTGGACACTTTTAAATCCAGTGGTTATTTTTCCCTTTTTTGATCTCATTCTTAAGCATACAGATTCAAAATCATTATGTGTCAGAGTCCACCATATGGCATCAGGGGCATGCTCTTTTGTAGAGAAATCTACATGTTATCAAGTTTTAATTTATTTACCTTCTTCATGAAAATAAGACAGATTGATAAAGGCCTCTGAGCAGATAAAATAATCAAGTCTAACATCTGAAAAGTCCTGTCAGTGTTTCAGCAGAGCACCCAGGAAAAGGCCAACTGTTTTTTGAGAACAAGAGCAGAAAGTTTGAAAGCAGAAACCGAGGACTCTGCTGAGGCCACTGAAAATAATGCTTTTGTTTTGCCAGATGAGTCCACCTTTGCTTTCATTGTCATTTCCATTATCGAATGATCTCCTTTCTGAAAAGGGATAACTAGTTATTGATTCAAATGTCAGCAGCTTAAATGCTATTAGCCAGGAGCAGCACCAAAAAGGAAGGCCACTGCATCAACAATATTGTACACTCTTATTCTGCAGGACTGCATCTCCTATGGCTCAGCATAACTGTGGCTCTTATAATCATTCATATATTTGTTCTCACAAAATCCCTGCTATTCCTCTTACACTTATTTTAGAAGCAGGCAGTACATGTCCAGGGCACAGACTGCACTGGACCATAGAATTCCCTGAGCTAGCTCTTTCTATCACATTAGGACCATGAGCAGCAGCGTAGCCACAGCATTATGGAGGTTGGTGCAGGTCAGTACTCCAAAAGATGTTTCAAGTGCTTGAATTAACCCTTGCAAAGCTAATTCAAGTGTATCCTAAGTGCCTGACAAAATCACAATGGATCTAGAAATTAACTGAAGCTTCTAAGTCAAATGATTTGTTTCATTTTATTTCATGCTGAGATTAGCTTGAGATATCTACACGGAGATTGTTATGGATTGTTTCTTTCTGTCCCAGGGCTAGCTGATAGTGAAGCCTGGACACAAAAGTAGGCACCAAGGAAGCAGTGAGAACATACACAGGCTCCCCTCTAAACAGCTTAGAGTGTAATATCACAAAGCAATATACGTGTCTAACAAATGAGCAGGTTGATTATGAGAAAACATAGTAACAAATATCCTTCATGCGTAAGGTTTTGAGGATTGCTAAGAGCTAGCCCTCTTTTTTTTGGCCTCCAGAAGTTTTCTAAATCTCTAAATAGCAATCTGAATTCCTTAGACATCCACACACACGATCCAGAGCTTGAGCTCTCCACAAATCTCCTGTTTCATCTCTAATTCAAAAGATCACTTCCTGGAAGCTCTGAAGGGAAAACAGTGAGGCATTTCTTTCCTTTCCTCTTTGAACCACCTCCTATGCATTGCACCAGTGAAAGGCCTAGTTAGTCTAGACCTAATTTCCTGGGGAAGAACGTATATTCTTTACTAGAAAGAACTGATCTACACTTTCTTGCACAATTTAGCCCTAACAAAAAGAGACAATAAAAACTGGCAGATTTATGCTTCAAAAAATATTAGAGCGTTTCTGTTAGAACAAAATTGTTTTTCTCATATAACAGTGAGAAGGGTTAAAGGTAAAAATTTCTCGTCTCTTTTTTGTCACTTATTCCATCTCCTGAATAAGGGCTTCTTTCGAGCTCCTGAGCACAAAAGTGCATCTGGAAAATGTCAACTAATGTATTTCAAAGTTATTATGTGAAAATAAAACCACTGAACATATTTTTTTATGAACTCTTCCAAGAAAATTCACTTCCGAGACCTGGCTTGAGAATGAGCAGGAGATATTTTTCAGCCCAAAATAATTTTATGAGAAAGGTTTAAATGTTTGGAAAATATGTTGGAACTGTAATTTATCCCTTAACCAACAGCCTCAGTGATGGATTACATGACCAATAGAATGAATCTGTGTGTATACACATGTGCACACATCATTTCTTTTGTTTACCTTTGGATCAAAAATAGAATGTTACAACATTTGTTTTATCATTTTCGACCCCCTTAAGGCATTGTGACATTTGGTACATTTATTTTTCCTGTTAAGAGATGATTCCTTAATTGTTCGAAGCAGGTGGAGGAAATATTTAGCAGAATGTTTACACTGTGACAACCATATATCGGGGAGGGAAAGGGAGAACGTGTTTGAACATGTACAGAAAGACAGGAGTTGATTACATTTCTTTCTTCTGCACAGTCCAATACACAAGCTGGAAAAAAAATCATTCCACAGTGAAGCTAATAACAATATACAGATTTAAAAGGGGCCACAGGTCTCTTGTCGTTAGCTTTGGTTCAGCACCCAAGTCAGGCGTGAGTACTTGTAAATATGGGCAGCCTTCTTACTGCCCAGCCTGGAACACTAAGCTTGATATTCTTCCTCATAGTTTTCCACAGAAAAAGGTAAATTCCTCCAAAATTTATTTTGGGGGACCATTAGTGAAAGTTCTCCCTGCATCCTCCCTCCCTACTTCCACTTACTTCTTACTTCTGTAAGTCAGGAAACTTAAAATAATGCCTTGTGCATGAAAGGCAGGATGTGCTAACTTAAGTTCAGCAAGGAAAACATGGGAATATCAACTTTTGTTCTCTTAGTGGGATTAAAGGGATGTGGTAGAATACTTAAACTCATGAGTCTCAGCCACACAGCTATGGCTCAATGCAGACCTATTCTCTTTAATTCTGTAATGAAAGTTTATGACCACTTTTTCTGCATTTTTAGCAGGCAGAACCTCTCTATAATTGCATAACTTAAACTCCTAGGGAATATATTGGGATGACAGTGGGAAGAGACTTATTTCTAGCTTGCTTCTCCAAGACAGCCCTCATCTACTAACAGTTTTTAGCAGACCCCAGTTTCTTGGGGAAACTCCAAATTTAAATCCACTTGGTGGAAGACAGAGCTCTAAATGCCCTATCAGGAGTTTTCCTGAGCTATTCTAATTCATAGGGCAATGAAAGGACAACAGCTCTCCTGAGGCTCAGACCAGTATTCTGGCCACTGGATATTAAATATATATATTTTATACTAGGAACAGAGAATATTTAAGTGTCTGTTTGGGAACTTTAACACCATTCATATGAGAGAATGCCATATTACATGAGTGAATACAGCACAGCACAGAGGATACTTCTCTCAGAATAAAAGAAGAATTTGGGTCTCAAGCTTCTGGGAAAATTAGTTTAATCTCCCTGGACTGTTAGGTAAAAGGGCAACATTATTTCCACCAGTAATACATCATATCTGTAACTATGTTTTTCTCTTTGGTTATCCTAATACAAATACCATGGTTAGCACAACATGAAATAATTTAGTTTCTGGTTTGAATGAGCAAAAACAGAGACGCCTTTATTTGATCTGAACCAATTAGGATTTTTTGTTGGTTTATTCAGACACAAAATAGTTTGAATATTCAGTCTATTTGCTATTTACACAAACTCCTTTTTAGAATAATCATTAGGAACAGGAACTTTGTCCAGCAAGATGGGTAGCAAGTAAATGGTAAATTGGGTAGTGCTGTTTTTGGAGCATACACATATACAAGGATGTCAAGAGATATTGCTTAGGCAGCCACACGAAGCCAGTTCATGTTATCCATAAAGAATGATGAAATTTGCTGCTCTTCAAACTCCATTCAAAGATTTTTGCCACTACTCTTACCACGATCATATTTTTTTTCTATAGTACTTTGCTTGTGTTTATAAATGAAATTATTTACAACAGAAGTTACTGCTAAATGGAAGTAAAGATGGTGCAATCCATCCCAGAATAATTTCTATCTTTCTAAATCAAGGTACATAAATAGCAATATCTGAATATTATTAATAATTTTGTCTGTTCAATGATATTGGGGTTTTTGTGACAAAAAAAAAATTGTGATAGAAATATACAGGAGATAATTTTAACTAAAATCCAGAGAGCTTCGCTTCACCTATTTTAAAAGTAGTAATTTTCAAGCTATCTAGTTCTTATCCCTGGAACTGTTCCAGGCCAGGAAGGATGGGGCTTTGAGCAACCTGATCTAGTGAAACTTGACCCTGCTCACGGCAGAGGGGTGGGGAGCTAGAGGATGCATAGGGTCACTTACAATCCAAACCAGTCTATGATTCTATAAAGAAGACAGGACCAAAACTCAGAAACCTGGATCCTGTCCTTAGCTTTGTCTCTTACTAGCTCTGCGATTTTGGACCACTCTGCTTTGGTCTTTGGCCTTCCAAATAATGGTTCCTTTCATCTACTTAAACACAAAATCCACTGGGAAGGTACAGTCTTCTGCTGGAGACAAGAGCAGAGTGTTTAGCATAGTGGGGCTCTGATCTCATCTGATTCCTTTAGACAAGACAGTACTACAAATAAATCATTGTAATAATATTCTTATTTGCAGTTGAGATTAAACCTAAAGTTACCTTATTGGAGTGTCATCCTGGTTCCTGTGATATTTGTCTGAAACTTTCTTCTTACAGCATAACAAATGTGCTTCAACTCCATTGGTCAGCTTCTTCCTCTAATGCAGACAGCTTAATGGATTTTTCTTAAGCCCAGTACAGCTTGTTTCTGAGTATTAATTTCAACTTCAGGTTATTGTGCAAATTATGTCCTAGCTGGAAATTGAACCACGTTGACCACTGAAAAAGAAGAGCCTAATATATGACCTGTATTAGACAAATTTGCCCAGCCAGCAAAGTAAAGTTGGATTGATTTTCACTCTGTCATAATGAGACATTTTGTTAGACAAGTTCTCCACCCAGTGGCTGCAAATGTTCTTGGGAGCAAGGATATAATCTCCAGTATGATGCTATAGGAATGCTGGAGATCCAAAGCCTGCATATATGGCTCAGTTGATTCAAAGGAAGACAGGAAAAAGGATGTTTCTTTTATTTGGACCTAAGAAATCTGTATAACACAGTGTTTGAGTCATGCAAGACAAGAAAAAATACACTAAACAAATACAGTGGATGTAACATTTTACCCCTCCCTTCCTAAACCTGAAAACTTACAGTTATATTCTCTAAATTCTCCACATTTTAGAATAATTTATCAATATTTAAACATTGTTTTTAAAAATTTCTTTCTAAGATATAGTAGAACTGAGGGGATTCAGAGCTGTGGGGAGTATTTTGTTTGCTCATTTGTTTTCAGCACAGAAATGCACAAGACAGAATTCCACTTCCAATCTGCCATGAACAATATGAAGTTTTCCTGAAAATTATACCCAGTGGAATTTAGCACTTGAGAAAAATTTCTTTACACTTATAAAATGTACAGACACCAATGTAGACAGGTGGTCATCTGTAAAACATATGAGTGTCTTTTCACCATAACACACAAGTGTCAGTCAGATTTAAGATCATTTCACTTAGATATGCCCAGGCAAATTTGGGAAGCAGCATTAGATGGGAAGGTTGGTTTTGGGAAGAGATGCCTGACACATGCAAAGACTGTGGTATTTTGCCTGATTTTTATCCAAATCTTATCCAAATCACTTTGGTTGAATTTAAGTCAGGGCTAGACAGCTTTCCATATAATAAAGTCTGACAGCCCTTACAGCTGTCTCCCACAGCAGTAAGACCAGAAAGCCTTTGCTGCATTTATTCTTTAAGCTGACAGCAGCAGCAGTGAAATGTATTAATGTCTCTGTGTTTTTGATAGAAAACTACTTCAAAAATTAAAAAGATAAATTAAAAATAAAATCACACTGTGTATTTATATAATATAATGAGCTTCAACACAGTTCATTTCCTTCTTAGTAGAGATCACAGAATCACAGAATCATTTAGGTTGGAAAAGACCTCCAACAGCATCAAGTCCAACTATTGACCAATAAACACCTTGTCAACCAGACCATAACACATAGTGCTTTTCCCAGCTCATGCTTTCCCTTTCTCTCCCAATAGTTTACATGTTTTGAGTTTGGTTTTGCCACTTTCTCTGATATTTTTTTATTCTTTTCAGTCAGCTTTATATCTAGTCGGAGAGTATATTATTGAATTTGAATATTACTGTATTTTAAATAAATAAAAATCCCTGTAAAATCTCTGTAAATCCCTGTTTATTGATGATGTACTTTTTTGGCCAATAAAAACTCCAAAACCCAACAATGTGGTTTTTTTTTTCTTTTTGATTCACTTTCTACATCTATGAAACACAAGCTGAGCAAGTAAACAAAAGCACCCAGAACACATTGACACACCTCTTCCCTCGATGCTCACAGCACTTTGCACATTAGATGCCAATGTGCTGTTCTCTGACAGAGAACTGCAGTTTGGCTTTGAAAACAAGTTGTAGCTTTTTCCCTTGAGATGGGAAAAAGCACTATACATATGTATAGTGGCATGAATTAAGTAAGATGGGAGAGGAAATTAAAGTTTGCAATTAGGATTTTGTCCTGTGAGTTTGACAAATAAGTACTATATCTTAGAAGGAAATTTTTAAAAACAATGTATTCCCAAAATACAGATGCTTTGCTATATTGTTGTTTTCCTTGCAAGGTTCTTATGTTTTATAAGATTATTCCTTCAGGCAGAAATAAAATTTGTCATTTTATGTTTTGTGCCACTGTCTGCCCATTCATACAAATATTTATATTAGCAGAACATATTTCTGGCTATTAGCCAACACATTTATGACATTCCAGCTCACTTGAAAAACCAAACTTGAATTTTCAAAATTTTTCCTATTAAACAGTGTTACATTTTCCCAAATTTTGTTCTAAGTGTAGTTAAGTATCTACGTGTAGATACTCATTATAGTTATAATTTAAAATGAAAATAAATATTTATTTCATTAAGTATGGGGGATCATTTTTGGGAATGTGAAATGGAAATGTGGTGTCTAAATGTCTTTTTGATAAATAAAAGAGTAAAGATGGATGGAGGTAATGAGGATGAAGGGAATAATTGAAGGTTTGGTTGTCTCTAAAATTTATACAGATCAGACATTTTAGATGAGGCATCTAGCATTTAGTTTTGTGTGTAGAATTATCCCACTCTACTTGTGTATTGGTAATTTTTTCATGAAAGAAAATATGGACAGGAATCATACAGTAGAGCTCTTAAATGTAAGAGAGATTTCACTGGAAGAGAAAAGTAATCTTACTTCAAATCTCCTTCTCATTTTTTACTAGAATCTAAATTGTGATTAATTTCATGCAAGAAGTTTAAAATCTCTCAACTCATCAGGAAAAAGGGCAGAACTAGCTTGAAGCTGGAGTAACTTTGTGCAGCTTAAGCCCACTCAAGCAGCCGGTTCACACGGGGCTCCTGTGCAGAGTGGGCTTAAACTTTGGGCAGAACCAGCCCCACGCCCGCGGATCCCTTTCCCGCTCACCTGGGCATGGATCCTGGAACTCCCCACGCAGGGAAAAGCACACAACTTTCCAAACTGTTAGCCGACCTCCCCACCTAGTGGCAATGCAGTGGAAGGGTTCAGGCTAGCGCTTGGAATTAAATCCCTGGGTTAAATTGATATGAAGCACAAATGCTCTGAAATAATGCTGTGCTGGAATAATTGCACAGTCTGCACTTTAGCGCAGGTAACCTTCCAAAAACGTACCACGTTTCAGTGAAATCAGAGTTTTTCCTACAGAAACCAGCAAAACTACTGGACATTCAGTTGTAATCCCTAATTTAACTCCAGGTGATAGAGCCGTTTCAATTTACCCTTCCAAAAGAATGGAGTCATAATGCCTAAAAATGCTTTGCAGTGAGCAACACCAAATACATCACATTTTTACAAAACAGTATTCAAAGACACAACCAAGTCATTATGGAGAAAGTACTCTAAACCCTGAATCACACATTAATCAAAGCAGGATTTGGTCCATCACACCAATATTTGGCTTTACCACTATTTATAACCTCCACCCACCAAGAACAAGCTGTAATACTAATACATACATTTTTTACTTCTCTTGCTAATTTGCTTCATTGAGATAAAGCTTCATGACCTGAAATTCATATTTCCATCTTCCCTGCTGCTTAAGCACTAAGAATCACTGCCCAGATTATCACTGATCATGACACAGTTAGATTGACTTGATATTAAAGAAAATATCATAGCCTCACACTTATGATTCTAAACAAAGAAATTCAGGATGATTTCCTATATTTTGGTTGTGTTCAAGCCTAAATTTAACAGGAGGTGTAAAATTTCCCCTAAGTTCCAAAGGTTTCTATCCATCTCACAAATGTGTACACTTCATTTCCTATTCTCTTTTTCTTGATTGATGTTGCTGCTTCAGTCTTCAAGGGGTCCAGAGAGTTGTCTAGTTGCCTCTACAAATGCCATGTATTTTCTATGAGGCTGACTTTGCATAGTGTGCACCACAGAGCCATGTGCTCTGTAATCTTTTTTCCAAAACTCACTTGTAGTGATACAGAACTCAGATTTCATAATAGTTTCAAACTGATCTCTCCAGCTTTTGCAAGGGGAACAGCTGAAACAATGGATCAACAGATGTGCTAAAAGTTAGCCAGTTGCAGCACATCTTAACAAACAGGAGAAAAAAAACGCTGGAAGTGAGGAGAATCACCTCTCTGTAATATTTTATTATTTGGAATTTCATACATGCACCTTTCCTTTGTTTGAATGGATCCTCATATTTATTCCTGCAAAGATTTTTCTGCTAATACCTTTGCACTTTATTGTGACTATCAAAGGAAAGTCTTCATTCTCAGGATTGTGTGGTATGCAGGGTTAGCTGAAATCCTGAAATCTCCAAGAACAAGAGGATATCTATCATGAAAATAGAACATTAAAAAAAAATCTGCAATGAAAGAGGACATTTCAGGGGCGGGGGGGGGGGGGGGGCAGGGGAGGGTTTATGTCCATTTTTTGTTTACTGATTGAACTTTAAAAATAGCTTTTCTGAGATGTTTTAACACTTCTGTGTTCATCCACCTACCTTTGACCAGTAATGCTGATAACCTCCTGGTGTCAGTATGGCTCTACTGCAGTTCTACTCCTTTGCAAAACGCTGAATAGAGATAAAAAACTCCATGTTTGAATATGACAGCCAAATACACTGGTTAGAAGCTGGGATGTCAGTATGCTAGAGGAGCTACTTAGCAGCATAAAGCAGATTTCTTCCTTACATGCAGATCCTTTGCAAAAATTCTTATTCTAGCTATATTGTACTAATGCCACAGTTCTGCTTATGAAAGGGATACCTTGATAACATTGTCTGTACAATATAACCAGTAGTAGGCATGTAGTTATTGTAGTAAAAAATATGTTATTTGCCACTGCATTTATTTCACTTACTGTACAAAAATGAAAATAATGGTAAAACAAATCTTTGCACACACCCCAGGCCGGCTATGGCTGTTCATTCTCCTTCACCCCTGAGCTCGTTAGTCAAAAGCAGCAGCTGATTCAAGTTGTCCTGAGGTACCACTTTTCTTTCACTCAAACAGAAGCAACATCCATTAAATGATGAGTCTCAGTCATCAGTCACTTCCTAAACTGTGATTAATTTATGCCCAAACATCAATCCAGCAGTACAGAGAAGACAGGAGGGCATGGCAGCTTTTGCTTATGTGTACAAAAGCTGATTTTAATTCTCCTGTAATCTGCCACATAACCAGATCTCTACTTAACCTCTTAGCAAGGGAATATGCCAGAGTGCTCTCTCTTCTGTTTTTTTATCTTGTCCCTTCTCTCTAATAAAATGATAGACAGAAAAGAGAATTGGCAGGTTGTTCTTGCACATTAATTGGAAGAGGTGACAACAAATATTGCTGCGCAAAAAAGGAGATATTTAAGGAAAATAAAGAGGAATAATGAATCCTGAGAAGAAATTATTCTAATAATTGAGGGAAAGAATAAAATTTCTCTTCCTTGAAACCCTGAAGCCACCCTCAACCCAGAGCTCCCACTAGATTTCCCAGGTCTTTTTTTCCTTTATCCTCTTCCTCCAAAATATTACAACACCAAATTTACTAAATTTACCAGTACTAAGGTACATTAAATAAGTTTTGGGACAACCAATTGGAATGGGAACATCTTGTGCTTATGATTCATTGACATAAATTAATATTAAGACAAAAATTGTTCTTACAAGGGCTGTACTGGTTTCAGCTAGAGTAGAGGTTAAGTCTCAGACATTCCATACAATGGATCAGACTGTAAAGAACTTTAAGCTTCTTTTAAGATAGGAGCATAGCAGGCAAGGCTTAGTCAAACTTTTGTGGTAATGAGTCTACTACTTCTGGATATTAACAAGTCCCTCTTTCTCATACTGCAGTATGAATGTGCCAACACTAATACTTTCTGAGGTGTTTCTACACTGCTCTCTGTGAAACAATGGCTTAAAATCCTCTTTGCATAACTCTCAGGATCTACTTATCAAAATTCCATGGAAATAAAGTATTAATCCTGAATAGCAACTCCTAGGCTGAAGTGTCCTGTTTCATGAGGAGGAACAGTGGATAGCACTGGGAAAAAAAATAAGATGTCTTTTGTCTTTAAAACAAGCTTAGGACCTGAAAACAAAATGGATAATGTTTTTGTTTTCAGGAGAGCTGTGTACAAATAAGTCTTGTTCTAAGTTTAGTTGTACCTCATTATTTTTAACTGTTGTAGCTATAAAATTATTTAAATTGATTCCTAAGCATGTTATAGAGAACAGTTCTGGGTTGGATTCTTAGTTTTATTATCAAGAAAACAGATGACATTTTGACATTTAACAAGCCACCCAGAGACTTTTGCTGGTATAGCCCATTTATGGCTTTATTGCATGGATCATGATATACTAAGATGGACTTCTGCAACAAAATTCTGTTTCCAATAGATCAATTTTCCAAAGAGACTGTAATAATAGGTTTGGCAATACAGTCGTACAGCAGGATGTTGTTAGACTATCAGAAAATCCAGAGTTTGGAATTTTTTTTTTGTCTCCTTTGAAGTAAAATGATAGTAGATGGTTCACTGAAGCATTAAAATATTCTTAGAAGCTACATAAAAATCTTGACTAAAACTATAGAATAGTTGGTACTTCCAAGAGGAAGATGATGAAAGTTTCATGAAGGTACAGTCACAGTTCATTTGGACTTCAAAACAAGTAAAATCTGTTCATCTCAAGTAATCTTACATGATTATATGGAATTTTTATTCCTACATAACTCAGTTAATCTGCTGGGATTTCTGTCAAAACTGCTGAAGTTGATGTTACATAAAACATACCTTATATAGTAAAGTTCATGCTCACAAGTATAAGGAAACTGAAGGAAAACATTGCATTACTTATGGATAAGTGACAAGTGGCTGGTGTAAGAGAAGTGATTTAAAGTGATAGAAATTGGAAAAGGTGTTGCTAAGAACAGTGGGATAGGCATAATTGAGGTTAGAAAGAATGTAGGCCTCTCTTGATTTTACACTGAAATTATAGAAACTCAGCTCTTCTGAAATTTTTGCAATACGAATTATATTTTCTTCTCATATTCACTGTAACCTATGCTTGTAGTTCTGGAAGGTCATCCACAAGTCCAGGACTGCTTTTAGTTTACCTAAGGTACCCCATTATCATTCAATATAAAGAGAGATTCAAACATGAGCAAAGTAAAATTTATTTTTCATTTCCAACTAAAAAAATGATTCGATCTAATGGTCCAGCCACAATTCAGCTGGAACCTCCAAATTTTTATTGTCAAGGTTCATGCTGATTTTTGAAATGAGTAGTCTAAGAAATATGAACCTATTCTGTGTACAACCACTCTACCAGCTTCTAAATTCTTCTAAATGAAATAGAGATTGTCAGAAATTCTGGCATAACCATTCATTCAGGGTCACCTTTAGAATATTGTGTTGCCACCTCACATTTTTCACCTCAGTATTTCCAGTTGTGAAAATCTGCTTTATGATACCCTTTAAGTTCATTAGTAGAAAACCCAGTTTCAGTAGATAGAGTCTTTAGTACAATCTCACTCCAATCATCTCTTGCTCTTAAATCTCAGAAAAGTCAATTTTCTTACATGGAGTCCATTGATAGGGATAAAATCTATAGATATTTAGGAATCAAAAGTGTTTTGTCACTTTAATATAATGGTTTATGTTAACAAAATGGTTCACTTGTCAATCAAGGGTTCAATGTCCCTACTAGATCCCTGGTCCTGAAATCTGATAGCTATCTCATGAGTGTTAGCCTGGATAGAATAAATAGATCCAATGAATATAGAGCGAAAATGCATTTATATTAATAGAAGTTCTGTCTACAGAGATATTTTAAAAATCAATTTCCTATTAAATTTTTCTTTTTTTTTTGGTTTGTTTGTTTGTTTTTGTTTTAGCTAATCTTGATGTTTAGCTTTGTAGGGTTCTTATGAAGAAGTCCCATGTGAGACTTTAAACAGTTACTTCAATTTCAGAGAGTTTGGGATAAACTACATGCTTGTTGTAAAGTCATTTATTTCCTCTCAGGAAAATAAGAAAAAAAAAAGAAATTTTGCTAATTAGAAGAAAAGAAGATTCAAACACTATGAAGGTATTCTCTGGTGTCAGTGACCTGGTGTGGCATGTAGCCTCTGGCCTCCAAGAGAACTCACTGCTGGAGGGCCAGAACAGCACAGCCATGCTCATAAATAACAAATATGCACTAATGTGAAGGTTGCTTTGACCCTCACTTGGCACTGCTCCCTGTCAAAGATGCTGTTTTTGTTAACCTAGACCCTATGGTTAAACAGAGAAACCATGCACCCACCCATCATTAAAAAAAAAAATCAAGAAACAGTGTGAGAATAAAGACACCATCATGTCAAGTATGGCATAGCTCTCATATATCAGCTGTTCTTCAATTTTTTCCTACTTTAACTGGAAAGGTTTATCACCTGGTTCCTAATTCCAGCTTGATGGTAGTCATCCACAGTTGAGTGAGACAAGAACCCAAGGAGCTATATGGTCCAAGAGATTGCAGAGGAATTAACCTTTCCAAACCAAAACTAAAGTCATGGCAGAAGAGAATTTAAAAGATGGGAAAATAGAGTAGTTTGTTCTGATACTTCTTTAAATCTTATTTCCAGCATGCTACTTTTGGTCTATTCAGTTCAAGTTCCATGCTCCCCTTATCTATTTGAAGCAGTTCCATTCATGGACTACACTAATAAAGTAGTACATTAGTTTGAACAAGCTCTGCTTTTTGTCTTGAACTTTTGCTGAGTTGCATAAACAACATAGAAAACAGGCTAAGATGGACTGCTCCTGGATTGGATATTAGGAGCACAGACCCAAGCCATAAAGACAAGGAGCCTCCATGTGAGCCTGCAGAGCTACCAGTCCTGTTTATAAGTACACTTGAGTCTGATGCAATTCCCAACAACTTCACCAGATTGGGGATGATTTATGAATGCTCAAGAATGCCACTGTTCTCTAAAGTATGTTTCAGAAAGCTCAGACCTTTTTATTTTCAGGTATTTTGTTCAAAGTAAAAATGTCTCTAATACTTTTTAAAAGGGGTATTTCCAGATTTCAAAGTTGAGGGCTATGAAGACAAAAGCTAAGTGCATTTTTATTCTTCCTATGATGTTCATCTATTTTAAACATCAAAGCTGTAATGTAGCTGAAGGAAAAGTACATCCTACAGTAAAAATATTGGCTCTCAAAATGTGCAGTAGCTCTTCTCTCTCCTCTATAGACAGGATTGCTATAAATAAAACATCTTTTGCCACTGCAGCATTTCTTCCAGTGTAAAGAACATTCACATGAAATTTTTACTGCATCTTGGATAGTGCAAAGCCCTGGCATAGTGTTCCAAATGAGTAATTTCATTCTAATTAATCCACGAGGGATGTGCTTACTCCAGAACTGCTGGCCTTTTGATCTCAAAGAATGTAACACCATTGTATTATGGATGCCTCAAAGGCCACAGTGTTTAAATAATACAGACCTTATGTCTACTGCCTCTTTAAAATCTAAGGATTTGAAAGGTCAGGATTGCAAAGTATTGGAATCCATAAAAATAACTTAAATATTATCTAATATTAAAGGGAATTTTATAATTATGTGCTAAAAATATATACATGTGGGAATATATGAACTGATTTAAGGTTTTATTATTTAAATAAAAACATATTAGATATTTTGTAAAAATGTGCACCTCCTCTTTGCAACCATGAAAAAGTATTTTATTTGAAGAAGCTACACAGAAAGCTGTAGTTATTGATTTGACATTAATGTATGTATGTATGTAATCTTATAAGTGTGGCTAATAGCTCCTTTAGAAATCTGGCCATAAAGCATATTACAGCAAATAGAATCACTGCTTCTAAGGCAGACAGCTCTGAAATTCAAGATTAGTAGATGGAAAAACATACAGGCTGACTTAGCTGCTTAAAATTACTAAAATATTTTAGAATTCTAACAGGCTACAAAAAAAACCCCAAAAAATGAACAAAAACCCCTCAACAACAACAAGGAAAACCCACACCAAAAAAAAAAAAAACAAAACAACCCTCCATAGGTTGTATCTTTCTGGAGAAAAGATGAGCAAATAAAATCCAAAGTTATTATCTCCAATAAAAGGAGAGATACTAAGTATCAGAGTGCTTAAAAGTCTCCTAGCCTCCAAGTTTTTCAGAAGTGTATGCAAGGATTCAGCTTTTGAATATGTTATGTTCTTTGGGGAACATCTGGATTTTATTATTATATTTATTTATTTTATGGTTGTTGATGAATATGTTAAAGGGAACAAATGCTACTAGTCTCTAGCATACTGTAGACTCTTAAACACTAATGCACTATTGAACACTAATGCAATATTAGTGATGCTTTCTGGTTTTGATAAATTGTCATACTTCATCATGCTTTTTAAGATAAATAAACTGCAGTGAACTGATACTACTTAAGTAAACAGGAATACCAGAAGGTAACAATATTTCTAGTTTTAAAAATTGTATTGTATCCCTTTTATTAAGAGTCAGAAATAACTGTTACCAAAACTTTTTATTTTTTGGCCCCCACTTGGAGGAAAACATGTTAAACGTTTTATCTGGCAAAAGAACAGCACCAAGAAGAGATTGTTTGCCTCCCCCTTTATCCTTGAAACACTGGGCAGTTTCTGAAATGGGTTGGGAGAAGCATCACTGAGGGGACACTCTAAACATCTGCCCTGAGACAGGAGGTATTTTGCCTCCCTGAGCTGAGGCATGGATTGCTCTGTGTACCATATGTGCCTTTTTCCATACTGCCTGTATCTGCTTTCCCCTGGTTGCTCTTGCCCATATGCTAAAGACATACATCACACTCAGCACTGCAAAAGCAATTTAAATGCTTGGTATTCCCTTTGCCTCAGGTTTGGTACTTTGGTGCCAAGGGTTTGACTTGCACCCCACCTCTGCTCATCTATCTTCCAAGAGTGCTCTCAGTAGTTTAAAATTCAATCTATCTTGAATTATTCATGCTCAGTGCATCAGTGACTACTATATAATTCACCAGTCTAGTCAAACAATGTTGCTTGAGAGCAGTAGGCAAAGGAGGTCAGCCTTGCACACAGCTCCAGCTGCTCTGTACTCTGGAGCACAGGGGCAGCACACACCTTAGGACAGTACATCACACACTGCTGTGTGCATCCAGAGAATAGGATGGGATATTCTATTGCTCCTCTCCCAAAAGGTCTCTGTGTTTGGCTGTGCAGTGTCCCAAAAAGGCCAGTCTGGTACAAATGGTATTGGACTGACAGTCTGTCATAAGAAACGCCTTTTCAGGAAAAAAGTGAACAAATAGACTCACTTGAGGGACAGAGTGCATGCAGCAGGACTGCAAATATCTCCCTTATGGCCTGCCCATTTGTCACTATACTAGATTGTAGAAATTGTCTCCAGTATTCAAAGAATAGCTTCAACTCCCAGCACATTAATCCTCAATGAAATTAGAGAAACCATTAAAGGTTACTGTGTTATTATCTAATTAAGCACACACCTTTAGCGTAAAAGGGCCTTTCAGGTAGCTCAAATAAAAATTTAGTGAATGCAAGCACTCTCTGGCACCCCAGCCTTTCTTTTTTTCCCCTCAAATGAGTATATTATTGTAGGAAATTTACAAGTCCTTCCAAAATGAGGATTGTAGTATACCTGTGGGAATAATTTTATCTGCTGCTACAAGAACTCCAGTCTTAAAAAACTCGGTACCTACACCTTTAAGATTCATTTATTATATAAGAACTCCTTGTAATATTGCTTACAGTAAAAGAAGCAGGATGTAAAATTCCTCCTAAAAGGCTCAATCTGGTACAATACTCAAAATAAATACTAAAGACATGGCCTGGGAGTGGAAAAGATCCAATTTTCACTAATGAGGTCTGTTTTCTGGTTACTCTTTATTAGGGGTAACTACAAGGCTCAATAGGAGAGCAAAAACTAAGCATCCTGCTAGAAGTATATAAAAATCCTTTCTTCATCTTGTTAAGCCTATAGCAGACAGACCCCAGGTAATTTGCCTATATCCCTACCATATCAAACAAATTAATTTATTCTCTGGTTTAAGATTTGAATTATGTAAGCCTTCCTAGTAGTTTACCTCAAAACCAGACACAGCTGAAATTTGCCTCCCACAAGAACAAAGTTGTTATTTTGTCACTGCCAACTGTATTCACTGGCTTAGAAAACCAAAGGCATTGTTGGTTCATGAGGTCTCAGAAACAAAAATTTGGGGCAGTTTGTGATCTCAGCACAAGCCTGAAGAAACATGGGTCTGGACCTGCTGATGTCAGCCGTTTGCTGTCAGCAGCCAGGATCCTGCTTTAAGTGATCCTCAGCAAACCTTACTTGTCCTCCTCCCTGCTCCTCTCTCACGTTTGCTGAGCATCCCCTCCCTTGTACTCAATCCTCCCACTCAGTGCTTCAGGGCACATGATTTTCCATCAGATTCCTGATCTCTCCATTGCCATGGTGACTGATGAGACACTCCTGATGCTTTCTTCCACTTTTTACTCCCTCCTAAGGTGTCATCTGCCCTCTCAATTGCTGACCTGTAATCTATAATTCCTGTTTCCTTCCTGTCTGCATTTTGAAAATTTTCCTACAGAAATTCTGACATCAGGACAATTTCTCTAACAAAATTTGCTCTCTTTGTCCTTATGCTACCCTCTCAGCTAAAGAATTTGACTATTCCCATTTACCCTGCATCTGCAGCTTCAGTAGGAGACATGTTCTCCCACCAAAACTCTCTCCTGGTAATGGTACTTTTATCTCTGCCACAAATCTCTTAAATTTCTATTAAAAATATAGGATCAGGTGAAAGAATGCAAGGTTCCTTTGTCATCATTTTCTCCTTCTCACAGAAAAAAAAAAGATTTTTAAAATTTATTATTTTATGTTTTTCTTCTAATTCTATCTCTTCCAACTTTCCTTATGCTCACAGATGGTTTCCTACATACAACACTATCTTTTTGTGCTTGTTCTAATTCTAAATCTAAGAAATATAAAACCTACAAAACATCTGGGCAATAAAGGATCACCTCTCGATGTCTTTAATCTTTCATCCATGTATTCCAAACCCAAAAGAATGCAATACCTTTAGTGATGACAGAAAATAAGCCTTATATGACATAGCCACTATTCACATGCCCTCTTCTGCCAAGAAGGACAGGATCTGATGTGAAAGCTCCTAAGGGAGTAACAGAGTTGGAAAAAATGGGACATTTATTTATTTATTTACATGGATTTGAAGGACCTGTTAATTAAGTGACTGTTCCATTTTACCCACTCCTGTATATGATTTGTATCACTTAGAGGCATATCTGTTCCATATCAGGTGAACTTCTCCAGCTTAGCAGTTTTACCACTTTGACATTTATTTCCATGATGTAATTCCATAATCACAGGATATATATTACCAATTCTTCAGAAAAAACCTCTAGTTAATACAATGCAAAGTGGTGTGAATGTGTAGCTAATAGTACATGCAGAAAAAAACACCATTGCAACCTGAAATGAAGTAACCATTTGAATGGACATAATGAATAAACTCATGGATTTCAGCTGGAAAATGAAAATACATACTTGAATAAAATCCCGTGTCTGTCCTTTTAATCTGAGTATATCATCTTTTTAGAAATCATAGGTGACACCTTTAAGAGATTTAATTGGTGATTTCATTTCTAGGCTGACTATAGTAAATCAAATAAGGCCAAGATCCAGCTCCTCAAGCTGATTATTTCAATATAAATGTAATCAGCAGGGCTAATTAATTGAAACAAAATGTTTTGACTTAACTAAACAGAGGTATGAAAATTATTTTCATACCATTTCTTGTGTTATCAGGCTCTAATTTAAGACCAGAAGTGGGGAAGAAAAAAATAGGTGTTATAAAGCTGCAATTTTGATGATGCGTTACATTTTAAAGGTATTTAGAAATAGTCGTACTCTTCATTGAGGAAAAGCAACATTTAAACTCACTTTTCAGGAAGGTGCTCCAAGACAAGGGGAGTCAAAGCTGATATTCCAAGATCCATTCTTGCATTTTCTTCATGCATTGTCTTAATAATATTTTCTCTTCCTGAAGGAATGTTGTGGCACCAAAAAAAAAGTTGTTTTGAAGCAGCATTAGCAGAATGTCCTGGGTGTATCAAGTGAAGTCAAAAAAATGAACCAACATTGCTTTAAAGAAAAGCTTATCTTCATAATATGAAAATATTTCATTAATTTATTCCAGTTTCATCATACATTTCCACCAAAAATTACTTTTTTCCAGACTAAACCAGACTAGTTTAACATTTTAAAGACATTTCCTTTGCTTTTTATGTAGCTATGCTATATTATGAATGAACTGCCTAATGCTTTAATAAATGTGACAGAAGAAATGTCAAATTGCTTTTAATTTGATGCAATATAACATTGAAAACTCGCTGATATGGCTTATATCCATATTAAGGCCCACAACCCTGCTTAGTTTCCTGAAGAATTTTTTTTCCCAGCACAATGTATTTCCAATCTGTAACAGACACACTTCGTTATTGAACAAACCTCTCCCCTTCTCATTTTTCCTACAGCAGTTCCACTCATCCATGTTTTCTCATGTACTTCACCCCACACTCAAAGCAGTTACACTATCGGTGTCCTCTTCTAACACTTCTAAAACAGTGACTTGGCATTTGCTCAGCTAAGTCAACAGCAAATTTTAGCCAAAATCTTTGATGCTGGGTCCACACATGTAAGATAGTTGGATCCAAATAACGGCATCATGTTCCCCAAACAAACTGACAGCACAAATCTTTACATGGCATATATTTTAAAGGAGTAAGAAAAGGTCTTATTATCCTCATTGAGGAAAAGTAAAATTCAAAATCACTTGCATTAAGTTTTTGCAGTGCACCAGAAGATGAGACTGTATCCTCCATGCAATTATACTAATTTCCTCATGTTATTTATAAAGAAAGTATATTAAAATCACAGATAATAGAAGACTTCATATTAGTGGGTTTAAGATTAATTATTTTAGAAAAGAGAGACCACAAACATTGATAAAAGTCCTTACAGAGTTTGAGGAATTTGAGAGGGTTTGGAGTACTAAGAGACAAAAGCGACATGATATTTTATTAACTGAAAAATTGATGAGAGAAAGAGTTGTTTGAACAGTCATGGATTTTTTTTTTATTCATTTTGGCAAGAATTACCAAGAATGAAGCAAAAAAAGCATATTAAATAGAATGTTAGGCAACAATTTAAAAATTACTGTGCATGGGTATGACTGAATAATACTGAAAGCACAGTCATGATTTCCAACTGGATTGTACATTTTTTTTCAAACAGTTAAATAGCAGAAGTCTATGCCATGTTTACAGAGTTACATGTTTACATTAAAAATGCAAGCTATTCTCAAATATACTGTTCTAGAGATATCCCAATTATATGTAGACAAAATCTCTTCCTTAAATTCAGAATTAGAAGGGGAAAGAGAAAATATCTGCCAATTTAGAAGAGTCATTCAGTGCAATGCCTCTATATATCTCTTTGGAAGAGGGATCTGTAAGTCCTTCATAAGAGACAGACTGCTCCCATTTCTGACCCCTGTGCCACCACAGGCAGGGCCTCTCTGGTTGGATCAGCTGCACCATTTCACTCTAGCTGTGTTACTAACTGAGGGGACCAGTCAGCAAATGCTCCATACACTAAACCTTTTAGGGCATGAGAAGGTTGGTTAGGGGTATATGAGCTCCACCATTAAGTCTGTATATTTGTTCTTCCCTTTGCTAGGACATACATGGCTGCTCTGAGCACAAGCACAACTGTTCCACTGGGGTAATTGCAAAGCCAGGCAATACCACTGGTCACTGGTCACCAATCAATGCCACTGCTTAAGCATGGGATGGAGGCCAGATTACCCTAAAATGCAGGCAACCAGCTTCTCACATTGCAAACCCTTCTGTCTCTGCTGACTGTTGAATACTCACACTTCTGTAAAACGTACAAATCCATCTTCCTTTCTGACTCGTGCTCTGCATTCAAAAACTGACCGCAGCAAAAATCAGTGCCAATCTATTGAAGGCTGAATCTGAAATTATTTGGGAACTGTCACAGAAAAAAAAAATTGTCCTTTTAGGCAACTGCTTGCCATTGAAAACCATCACAGGCACAATGTTCTTCCTTTCATTTAAGCACTGCAGCTATATTATGGGCATCTTCTGATTCTCAAAATGTCAGCAATACATTTGGACCCATATTCATTCTCAGTCAGTAGAAATAAAAGATGAGAATCTGCTGCAGCAGTATTTTGTTCTCTGATCTTAGAAACATTAACAATAAATGTGGTTTCATATATATACTGCCAATATACTGGTTTTCCAAGTAAAAAAAGTCTTGTAAGAGTTAATATAAATTATGAAAAATTTAAATGAGAAAAATCTATGGGCAGACTTAATATATTTGTTTTCTTAATGGTCTTTGTTCCCAAGAAGTACAATAAATAGACAAAAATTTCTCAGTGGGTTATGCAGGAGACTTCAGCCTTTTAAATTAGGCAAAATGCATAATTCAATGCTGGGATATTATAAACACATGTATTTGCACAGAATATATTGTTCATAATAGTTAACTCACACATGCAAGCCCCATTCAGGTTTATTTATGTGCACTGACTGATCCTTACTGTGGAAGCAATGAAGGAAATATGGATATACTTATCTGAATTGCTGGTTCTGAAATTGACAATTATGAGGAAGATGAAAATTCATCCCCTGATTAGCAGAAATAACGCTAACAGGCAGAATTTCAAATATGCATCTCTGGACACTGTGAATGCCAAGAGAGAGTTGTAAACATTAAGATACTACAAGGTTAATAAAAGAGGCAGGTTACTACACCGTATGACTGAGAACAAAATCCTAATTTACTTGCACGATACATATTGATGCAGGAGCTTATCCTCTCAGTTGTCATGAAGGAGGTCTGGCGTTCAGGTTTGTCAGAAGTCACGTGATGGATTTTACAAGGACAGATTTTCATGCTCACTGACTATAATACAGATATCAGAGGCATTTTATGCTCATTAGTGCTAATTTTGTCCAATGTTTTGAATGTTATGATGGCCACTGCAGTTGGAAGTCCCTTCCGACAACCACCAGTAACCATTGACAAATCTTCCAAATCACAGCATTTTGCTGTCCTGGCATTTACATTGCCCACTTGTCTTCAGAGGAGTTTGATTTTGTATCTGAGAAACCATAGAGCAGTCTATTTTTTGAGAGTAAGGGGACATGTAATAACCCACATGAGAAAACTGCCTGCTTGGTTTGTGCCCACAATTAGACATATGTAATATGACTAAAGTCTAGTAATTCAAATATTTTAACTATTTCAAAGACTCTTGTGACAGCATGTAGAAAGTAATACAGTTCTTCCCATCTTCCGTGCAATTTCCATTTGAAGTAATCGAAGCAAAGTATGCTTTTAAAGAAATGAAACATGTTCTTAAAGCCATTTTTCTCACAATACCATTTACACATACTAACTGTGAGTCCTTGATAAATAGGAATGGATAATGTGTAGAAAAGCAGACACTTATCTTTTACCTGTTTTTTAAGGAAATCCATTATTCTCCAATAAAATTAAAATAACAATGAATGCTCCTCTCCCTGAAATCTTCCTATGATCTCTGCCAAATACAGTGCAAAAATCTGGTGATGGTCAACCCTCTGGCACTGGCAATACTCTTCCAGTAGAAAACCAAGCGCAAAGCATTTTCAAACCCTATTAAAACTCTGACATACATACTTTGCAATAGAACATGGCTACATGTGATTAAACTTTCATTAACAAATCACAAGACATATCAGTTAAAAGACACCATGGATGTGGAAATTCATTACAGGTCTGCAGGGAATTACAACTCAGGTTTGTAAATCGGAAATGCAGTTCTGTCACTCCAACCACATTGCTCACAATGGTAATGCTGTCAAAGGGCAAAAGCCAGTGAATACTGTGGGAAAAAACTGATCTGGAGGTGGAAGTGTTACTTCTTTTACTATAAACACTGAAAAATTAAGGCTCTTTAATGTAAGCATATTTGTTCAAATTAAGAATACAACAGCATGGATCAGTGAAACCACACTTCAAGCTGACCATGGAGATGAGAATGGATGGAAGGCAGGAGACATGGAGTCAGGGTCATGCATGGATCTTCAAAAGTATGTCATATTTTTACCCAAGCATTTTAAGTAATCCCTTCTCCCTGTTCACACTCAGACTGTCACAACAATCATGTTTGCCTTCAAGCTCTTTTCAGCTCAACACTGTGCATATCATATTTACTTCAAGCACTGCTGCAAATTGTTATACTTATTATGATGCTTTCAATTAATGCTTTCACTTCCACATCATGCTAAGCAACCCTTCACAACCAAGAACCAGTAATTAACAGAGATGCAAAGAGAAAAGAAAAGACAGATGTGCAGCAAACTAATTTCACTTTGAAATAAAGTGATCAGGTAGATTTCAGGGGAATTCATACTCATAAAAAAAAGTAAATTTAATAAGATACTAATAGAAAATTCTACACCAAAAATAAGTTGTGAACTGATGCTGGATGATAAATTTAATTCTCTATTAAATTATTTCTATGAAACATTCCTGAAAGGCCATGGACTCTTCCACAGTGTTTTCACTATTTACTAAGTTCTACATAGAAGTTAAAAACAGAGAAGTCTTCTGATACATTCTATATGGCTTGTAAAAGAAAGAAAAAAATACGCCTCATGAGATTCAGGGGCTTATTGACTGTATAAATAGTGTTGTGACTGCATTATTTTCTGGATGTAAACCAGGTCTGCGGTTTCTCCCAGTTTAATCCTTTCCCAGTTGAAATCACTATGGAGCAACAATATGAAAACAAAATATTTTGTACTGAAAATGTGAAAATGTATCAACTAAAGGAATACCAAAACAAATACAGACCAAAGCAAACAAAGAAAACACCCCTCTCCCCTGAAAGATACAGTAGTGGTTAGGAAGTTGTAAGTAAGAGTATGAACTATTGGGAAGAAAACAAGTATTCTGGAGATGAGAAGGCTCTAGTGAGACTTATAGCAGCCTTCCAGTACTTGAAGGGAGCATACAAGAGACCTGGAGAGGGGTATTTTACAAGAGCATGCAGTGATAGGGTAAAGGAAATGGCTTCAAACTGAAAGAGGGTAGATTTAGATTAGACATTAGGAAGAAATTCTTTACGGTGAGGGGGGGTGAGGCACTGGAACAGACACTGACCAGAGAAGTTGTGGATGTCCCATCCCTACAAGTGTTCTAGGCTACACTGGATTGAGGCATTGAGCAATCTGGTCCAGTGGAAGGTGTCCCTGACCATGGTGGGTGGTTTGGAATACGATGGTCTTTGAGGTCCCGTCCAACCCAAACCATTCTATGATTCTGCAGTCACCTAAGAGGTTGAATTCACTCATTGATCCCACTGAAAATAAAACCCTTTTTTCCTGATGAAGAGGTACTCTTCTATCCTACTGCACACAATGGCTTGAACCAATGCATGGGGAGCAGCTACATCATGCACCTGATGCAGCCCTCTAAGTAAGGGTTACAATATTAGTTCTGCTTTAATTTATGGTGAAACCACATGTTAAACTATAGAAAAGCATCTTGTGGTCTGAGACATTCTCTTTTACTCTTACGAAATACAAACAGGCTGGTTTTGCCACTGCTGGAAATCAGTAATTCTGCATTAAAATAATGCATTTCTCTATTTATTTTTTGTTTGTGCCTTTTTATTAGGCTGTCTCAGAGCACTTTAGGAATCAAACCTGTAAATGTCTCTTATTCTAAAATAAACAGCACTCAGCATGACACAAATGACATTTTGTGAGGCTCCAGGAGGGAGTAAAGTAGCATTGCCACAGAGTTCCTTCTTCCTCTCTAAATGTCATTACTCTGTTTGATATACTAACATAAATCACTTATCCAGTTGGACAGCACAGCAGGTCACTCTAGAAGGGATTTCAGATAATGAAATACATTTCACACACATAAACACAAAGTACAAAGCAATGCCAAATGGTTCCTAATACTTTACTTACTCAGCACTCCATTTGCCAGGTTTATTGTTCATGTACATAATAAACTTGATTGCATGCTGCAGTAGCCTTGTTTATTGGTTCAACCATTTGAGTTCATTCCATATTCATTCTGGTGTTCATCACATTTGTCCACATGTACAGAATCCAAACAGTTGAGACAATGTTGTGTGCATATTTGGTGGAGTACATATGAGGAATATGCTGAGGTTATTTCCCTGTACCTGATTAAGGGCAAATAAAAAATTATGTTAAACATGCAGTCCTACAGTTTTCTATGAGATTTATGAGTTCTGTTCAATCTTTTGTCAGATAAATCAGAAATACAAAAGCATCTATGGATGCATATACACATCAATCAGTCTGGAACAGACACTGAACAGAGAATTTTTATCTTTAGATACAGGTCAGTTATATCAATCTCTTTTGTCAGGCAAACTGTCATAATCCAGAAATGCCAGACAACAAACCAAAGCAATTTCCACCATTAGAATTCAATGAAGAATTTGAATTTAAAAAAAACCCAAACAAACCAAAAATCAACAGCAACAAAACCAAAAACCCAACCCCCCCAAATACTTCAACAGAAAAAACATGTGATGTGCTATTCATGGCCTATGTGGCTGCCCATTTTATCCACTTTGATTTTAAAATCCCTCGTTTTTAGTCCTAGGCAGTATAATGAGAAAGAAGAAAATATAGCAAAACATTTTCAGTAAGTTTTAGGGGAAAAGGAAATGGTTGAAGAGTAATCTGAAGAAATAAAAAACTAGATACTTCATTCCCTCTTGTCTGAGAAAAAAGAAGTATGGTAGATTTTCCCATCTCTTATTGCATTCAGCAAGCTTTTGTTTTAAATTATCAGATCAAAGGACTTCTCCTGTCTTCATAGAAGAAGTGTTCCAAAACATCTGCAAAAGGATGCAAGAAAACCCTTTGCATCCTACTTAGTCACCCCAAAATTTCACATTTCTTGACTGCTACCAAACATTTGATGGCTAAGCAGTTAGAATGACATTACTGCTTAAGACATCATCTGGAGCTCTCTTCTGCATTCCTGACATTTTCAGTTCTGTTTTTGCATTCCTTCTAGGCTTGCACAGGGAACATGAATACTTTTAGGCCATCATTTCTTACTGAATGCATTGCTGTATTTTGGAGACCAAGCCCTGACTTGCCTTTTACTGCTATCACACTTATGTTCTATGAACACTGTTCCCTCTATCTTCTGTTAGAGGAAAAGCCCCAAATGTGTAAAGAAGTTGGCATTATTTTCTTTCTTTAAACTTCTTTGAACCAAGGAAAAGTTTAAAGCAATATCAAAACCACATTATCTGACAAGATGAATATATTTGTGAAGTATTAATAAATTCAACAAAATATTTAATGTAGATGTTATTAATTTAATTTTATAGTTGGGCAAGTGCAACCAGAAAGGGCATAAGAATTGCATTCTAAGAATTATAAAGCTGGCAGCTGCCACATGATCATAAGGATGGGTGCAATTCCATAGGCTAATGTATGGTGTTAGGCTGCTTCTCTGTCCCAGGCATTCTCCCTCCTCCTATTTCTTCTGCTACTTTCAGCACATTTAAACATATTATTTGCCACCTTTAAGTTCTGGCCATCTCCTCACATTACAGGAGAAAATGAAATAGCTGCAATTGAGTTGCTTCCAGAATGAGGATCTGCACTGATTTACTAGGATTTCCCTACACTTAAATTCATTTTGCATGATGAGAGGCAGAGCTAATACTTTTATTAGAGAAGCACATGCTACAGTGCTAATGTCATCCTTTGGCTTTTGGTACACGGTGTCTCTGTGTGAAGTGGCATTGTGTAAGCTCTCAGACATCAGTAAGGCCCTGGTTTTGGCTGCTTGTGTTATGAGGTAAGATTATGGTTTATTAAAACACTGTTTACAGTAGACTGGAACACTGAGATATCATAAAAGTATAATGGAGAAAAGGAAAAGAGTGAAAGATGCCCTCCTCCCTCTGAAAAAATATAGAAAAAGGAATTCTAGTGAAATATCAATAATAATAGCACACAACACACTTTAGAGTTTTCTGCTTTCAGCATTTAAACTTAAAAAATACTGTAGCATCTATCTGTGAAACAAAAATTTTAGGCACTATAGTTACAAAGCACTTGACGCCTTCATATATTTCTAATCAATCCATATAAATACCTTTGTTGTACTCTGAATTAGTAAACTCTTTGGAACATTTGCAGTACTATAAATCATTAATGTCTTATTTGTCTAAATGATCAATATATTTACTTCATACTTGCATAAAACCATCCTGGCCAGTTTTTATGGCCAAGAATTTATGACCATAGCAACGATAATTTCCACATTTGTTATGTCTTTGCCCTATTGTTTTGAAAATAATTTTACAAGCTTAAACCCTTAGTAACATCAACTAATTTCCACATTTGTTATGTCTTTGCCCTATTGTTTTAAAAATAATTTTACAAGCTTAAACCCTTAGTAATATCAACTTTAGACATCTGAATTTCCCCTTTTCCAGTACTAGAGTGCTTTGAGATTAATGGTACATTTGTTTTTCCGAATGATGATTTTGCATAATTTATATTTCTGTTTTGTCCTGTTCACTACAGGACAGAATATTTTATTTACATGATTTCAGGTAACTCACTTTCTCATGTTGAAGATGGCATTTCCAACCATGTTCAATTTTAATGGCAACTTTTAAAGGTAACAATTACCACTACTTTCAGCTTTGCTAATTTTTGCTACAGAGAAATTATTGTCTTCTAACCAACTTGAAGAATTGTCACCTGGGAAACAGAGTGGCAATGCTGTTGTCACACTTTCTTCCCTGTAACTAATGCAGAAAAAGGAAAATGAAAAAGAAAAGGCTTATATTTATGTAGTAAACCTAAAAGTTCAGATAAAATACAGCAACTACCAGGAACATAGATTATTTTCTGTATTGTGTGCAATGATTGGTATACAGCTTTCCTTTAACTAATGAAAAAAAATCATAGAATTCAGAAAGGCATTTACCCCACATTACTTATTTTACAAGATTTCCATTCCTCTTACCACTGAGCACATCTGAAGATGCTGACAGATGGAGAAAAATAATGTGCAGAGTAGAGCCACTCTATATATATATATATCTGTTGAAAATTCTATCTTGCTGAGAAGAGTTAAATACGAACTGTTTAACAAAAAAAAAAGTTGTAACTTCTGCCTTTTGTAATCTCTTTCTCATCTTTCTCACCCAATCACACTGTACTTGTTTCCTATGGATGCACTGGCTGCAGCAATCTTCCTTGCAAGCACTTTATGCAGAACCTTCCAGAAATCCTTGGCATTGCTACCTTTTACATAAAGACAACAGAGGGCCTAAATTGCTTAGGCTGTAATTTCTTCCATCTCCTAAAAGTTCAGTTCTTGCTTTCGTGACAAGGGGGATGTTGACGTTTCCTCTGGTACACCAGCACTGACTCTTTTTCTGAACGTCTATTGCAATTGCAATTCTTTTACTACTGAGGTGAAACATTAGAAAGTTGCTATAAGCTTTTTCTTTTATACTATAAGACAGGAAAGACCTAAAACAGTGCTGTGAGCTTCCTGCGCTGAGTTTTCTCTCCTGCTAATTCTTATCCAATTTCTCAGTGATAAAGTGGGATCAAATTTTCAATGTGCAAGGATATAAATGGAGATTTACACGAAGATAATAAATGCAAGATTGTGAAAACAAGGTCAGGCCAGCATGTGGAGATAGATGTGAGATTAAACAAGTGTTGACAGACATGTAAGTTCTCAGTAATGGTTACACACATGGTTTCTCCTGAATTCAGAGCTGGGTGGCCATTTGCTAAAAGTAATCTTCAGCCTGCACCAGAGATGGCATCACAATTCAAAGGAATGAAGTCGCTCATCAAGCTTTAAGACTAAGAGGGCATATTAACAGGGAAAATTCACTTTCTGGTTCTCACAGCATGACAGCATCTGCTATGGAGATTTTTAGAGTGCAGGCTGATACTCTGATGGAGAGTTGGCAAATAAAATAAAATACGCATTAACTCTTTGAAAATCGATAGGATGATTGAGACTAACCTGGTGGATACCACACTCTAACTGCTGAAACAGCAAACCTGCTCAATTCTAATGGCCACTGTTGACCCATATCTTCCTTTCAGACCCTCAGACTTCCTTTCAGTGGCCTGGAATCCCAGAGTTGGTATTGTGGTTTGAAGTTTGCACTGCATAAACAGAATACAGAAACTCAAACACTCATCTTCAGTTATGTCTCCAAAATGCCAACAACTGCAGTGACTGAGTAGAGTGTGAAGCTCTGGCACAGTTGCATCTTTTTGTGTGGGTTAAATCCCATAACTAGAAGTGCGACTAGCTCCTATCTGAAAATCACCAAAGAGTGCAAATCTCTGGATGAAAACTGAGCCTGTAAAGATCAACATTTCATAAGTAACTGCATTAACTTGATAATTTCTATTTGAATTAAGTTAAAACTTTACAGTAGTAGTAGCCTTACTTTACAGTGTAATTATTTTCTCTTGCTGCTGGTTCAAAGGAAGCCTAGCCAGACACTAATAGCTGGATTCTATTTTTTTATCACCAATAATAGTAAGGTATTGTTTTCTCTTAGTTCATTAATTGCCAAGATAAAAACAGTGTTCATTTAGCTTACAGAAGATAATTGTCTTTGGGAACTGCAAGTCAACTTCAGTATGGTAGCCATGTCTTCAAAACACCCCTTTCCACTTAGAAGGAGCCATTTCATCAACTGGAACAGTTTGGACATCAGGTCATAATTTTGGAATACACCTGTGGAAATAATACTCCAAAATGTTAAATGTCTTAAGTTTAAGCTGCCAAAGACAGGTCTCCATTGAAGCCATAATTGCCAAGGAAGCCATTTTCAACCAAATATTTGAGAGTGTGTAATTGCATGTTAATTGTAAGAACTATAAACAAAGATGCATTCCAGCTCCTTTAAGTTCAGCTTGAAATGGAATGATCATCAGAGATGGCAGCCAAGAAACCTACTTAGGTTAATTCATCTGATGGATCTTGGAAGAGCTCTGTATCAAGCACAAAATGAGCACTTTTTAATGTACCTCTCAGAGAAATAACTTTTTTGTCCTGGCTTAAATTTTAAACAAGGGAGTCTTTAATGACTATATGTAAGTCTTAAGCCTTTCTATTACATATATATCTATATATATATTAAAAGTTGATCAAAATATGCAATTTTTTCTGACGTCTCACCCAACAAAGGACATAAGAAATTTCATCTAAATTATTTTATTTAGCAAATTGTTGTAAATCAAGAAACTTTTTTACAAGAACTGGAATTTAATGTAATTAAGAAAACTAAATTATCAACCACATTATTAATTCAATTCATTGTGTTTGTATGTGTACACATACTCTAGATGACATCAGTCATGCACAGAACATAGAATCTTTAAGAGGACAGCCAACTGTATCTGCAGCAGGCTCCTGCAGCAAGTCAGTACCTACCACAAGTCACTATTGTAGAATCTATCTTAATTATTACTTTAAAATATTGTGAGACCCACATTTTGTCATTCTAGTCTTTACAAACATTTGGTAGTATTTTATATTTCAGTGTCTGATATTTAAAAACATTAGGCACATAGAAGTCTTAATGTTGTCTCTAACTCTTTTCAGTGCCTGCTATTCTATCAGTGTGGAAGTCAAGGCAACACAAAAACCCCCATAGCTATATGTTGAAATAACATGCAGATAATTATTTTATTAGTAAATAAAAAAGTTAAGATGTCCTAATTTCAAGAGGCTGAAATTGCTATATGAAATTTCTACAAGGTTTTAATGTACAAATTAAGTAGGGCTGACAATATAAATCCACGGATTGTTTCCTCCTTATTCAAGCAATTATAATTTATTTAATTTTGCTCCTTTTATATCCTTCTTATTATGACTCCAATGCTAACTATTGCTTTTTGCTTTCTAAACAAACACATTTTGGAACTATGAAAACTTACAGCTGAGAATAATTACACAGATTTATCGCCCAAACAGAGTTATTGAAGTGCAATACACCAGACTGTAGGCCTCACAGAAAAGGACTAAGCAAAAAGAACCCCCTTGAACCTTGCTTAGCAAAGTCCCCAGGTATACATTTTATTATAATTCTGTTCTCAGATCCCACTCACTTCAAGGAGATGAACATGCACTCAACTGCTTTGGTGCACAATTGTAGGACTCAAGTTCTTGAAATAAAGCATGATCTTCCAGGCCATATATAACATGAGTTATGGTTTACCTTAGGATGTCTGATTGCAAATTGTGGGAGCTCAGAAGAAACTCAATGAGCTGTGCAAGTGACGGCAGGGCAGAAAATGGTAACTTGGCCAAGTTTTGCAGCGTAAATTGTTCCAGCTCATGAGTCCAAGCAATTAAAATACCTGTGTGCTTCTTCGCTTGGACTGAAATTCCTTAGGTAGCTGCAACTGCTCCTACACATGCTGCACAAACTGCCAATGTCCGAACAGGTTGAGAGCGGTCTTGCTTAAGCCTTATTAAATCCAGGGGCTCAGGAAAACAGTGCTGAAGTCTTGTAGAAGTCTCAGTCAAAAGTCCTTCAAAGGCATCCTACTATAGCTCACACAATTTCTAGGGGTTCCTTTTTAAGGCTAAGAGGTTGTTCACAGTGATATTTTTATCCGCTCCTTTAAAGGAATTAGTGGCAAAACCTGAAAAAAAAGAGGCTTCTCTATAAATTCATGCAGCCTTCCAGACCTCTTGGGGATGAGACTCTGGCATCTGATTAAAGAGGCTCAGCTGTGTCAGAGGAACACCTGCATATGCTCATGAGCATAACCACAGGTGTCTGGAAGTATGTGCAGCATCTTGGGAGCTAAGTGGCAGCTCAAGGTGACTCCAGACCTTTTTTTTTTTAGTGTTTTGTTTTGTTTAGGGGCTTGTTTTTGAGATAGGGGGCATTACAAGAATAAATAGTGTCATAATAATTCTGCATGTGTAAATGTGAGTAGCAGCATTTCATTGTCTTTCATAGATGGTTCACTGAAACATTGCAGAAAAAAGCCAGAGTTACTGTCAATTCCTATTGTCATCAAGTAGGTTTTACAGCAATGTAACAAATCAGAAGAAAAGTAGACAAGGCCATTGATATAATAAGATCAATTAATAGAATTTCAACTTCAATTTTCAGGCATGCATTCACATAGCCAAAATACAACTTGTGGGCTGTTGCATTGCCTTTTCATTACATTGTTTAGCACAAGTTTTCTGTGCTTTAAGAATCAGAGGCATTAAGAAAAATACTGTCACATTAAATTTCTTCTAAAAAGCCTAATCAATTTGAGTATCTAAATGAACAATCAAGATCAGGACAATAACTGTATTTTTCATAACTTTTCTACAAAGTTTGTATGTATAAGCTACTGCGATTCCACAGGTTTCCTTCCTTCCTACTTCATCTAATAAACCATCCTCCAAAATTTTCCTGTTGCCATGTTAGCTTATATTGATTTCTGATATGACTATCAAAACAGAATTCTGAGTCTACTTTTAACTATATAGCCACTTGTACTTCCTTGAATTTTTTCCATATGGCCAAAGAAAAATTTTAATTTATTTTTGTGTTTTAATATAGAATTGGATTAATCAGATATGCTTATGCAAAGACTTAGATCCATTTTTAAACTGATGACCTGTTAATATATTTATCTAAGGCCAGCTGGTAAGGTATAATCAAAATATTTTCAAGTATTCTCAGAAGAAAAGTTACAATATCTTGCATGCCATATTTCCAAAACCAGTAAATATCTTACAATTAAAAGTTATGAGAGAAAATTTTACTCTTTATTTCCAGAAATTCTTATCCTTCTCATTTATAATGGTCTTTGTTAGTCTTTCATGCAAATAATCTTTCCCACAAAATATGTGCTTTCAATTTTTATTCCTCACTAGATACAATTACATTATCCCCAAGAAACAGTAAGTTTTCAAATTAAAAGCATGCACAGGATGAAAACATAACCCACATCAAATATTCTCCTAGAGTTCAGAACCCTAAAAAGTCTAATAAGACTCAATGGTTTCTTGTTCTTGGTCAGCCATGGATAGCTCCTGTAATGCACTCAGTCTGCTGGTTACTTTGCTCATTACAGCCTACTTTCTGTGTCCTTGCTCTCTAGTTCATACAGCTGCATTTGCATTTTGGCACAGCTTCACAGAGGAACTCAGGAGCTGTGGTTAAGTCTGCCCATGACTTTTTTTTTTTTTTCTGCTCTTGGAAGCACATCATTTGTCTTTCAGCTACCCTGAACAGCCTGAGGTAAAAGACACCTCAAAAGAGGATGAAAACTCATCACCCTGCTGAGGGAGTCAGCAGCAAGCTCTGCAGATGGGCTGACACCATCCTGACTGAATGCATTCTTAAATCTTTTTGTGAAGTCACCCTGGCACACCCATCCAGCCTAGTAGGGAATGATTAGTGAAAGTCAGGAGATTCTATGTTGTGACAGGTAAACAAACACACCTGTGGATTTTCATGTAGGCTTCATATGTTCTTATTACAAAAAAGATCATAACCACTGTGTGTGTCCTCTAGTAGGTAAATTATGAGCATACCACCCAACTATGCCTTCTCTCCTTCTCCTAGCAAAAATAAATGGATAAACATCTCATCTATGAATTGCAGTATGTAGAGCTCAAGGGTTTTCCCAATTTCTTAGGCAAGTTCTAAGCTCATCATGTCTGTAGCTAAGGTGTGATATGACTGTGATGGCATTCTCTCTCCTTTGGAAGCACTCCTCTAGCACTTTATCTGATCTTGTTCCAGATTTCAAAGTCTGCAGTGCTGCAGTACTGAAAGGATATCTATAGGGACATAAAGGAAACTGGAGGCAAAAGAGGAGAACTTTGGTACATTAGTAATTGCCAAATAGAAACTTGCACCACCTCCCCTGTCTGTCGTAACACCCAGACTGGAAATTTGTACAGTGTAGCGAATAGTGGAGGGGAAAGTTGTGCCAACTGAAATGCTTACCCTACATCAGTGGATGCTTTCTGGGTTTCTAATGGAGTCATAAGTCCTTAATAGTTTCTAAAAAAGTCCACACACAATTTTATTCTTGTTAGATAATTAAAAGCTGCACACTTAATATTTTCATTTAGACTGCAGTGTAATCTTGAGCCAAATGCATCACTGGTGTAGTTTCACTCACTTCATTTAATTACCGAGCCTGAAGCTGGCCTTTTATAATTGTTTCCTGACAAGAGTTTTAGAAGACTAAACTATAAAGCAATATTTTTAAAGATCACTGCAAGTGCAGATTCGAAATTACTGTATTGAGTTAAAAGCTAGAGGCCTCTGGTTGAGCAATCAAATCTCCTTGTTCCAAGCATAATTATTTGAGTCTGACTCAGTTTGTTCTATTTAAAGGCAAACTGAAGACTTGCAATATTGAGGTTACTTCAATAAGCTGGTATCATACTTTCCATTTATCAAACAGAAAATGCTACTAAGCTTCATTTGCAATTTGTAGTGCTAGGAAATTATTTTGTTAGTTGTTAAGAGTCGTATTTAATTTCACAACTCAAATCCTGACACAGATTTTTCTCTTCATGGAAATATGTCTTTGCATTATTTTATTCCTTCTCTGCATCTTTAAAGATAGATAGAAAAGCCATCACCCTTCCCCCAGCTTCTATGAAGGACCAAGTGCAAGCAAGCACCTGAAAGCTCCTGTGTGTTTTGGGAACCAACACTATAGTTAAGTTTAAACCATAGTAAAAAGGATGAAAGAAATAGGTCAGGCTATCCAAAAAACAAAAACCATCAGGATATGCACTTAGCCCACCTGTTTCCTTGCTCAGTTTCCTCTATTAATAAAAATTTTTAAAACAGTAGAGAGAGCAGAGAAATTAGCACCACAGAAGGCTAACAGTGTTGTATTGAAATCACCACCATAACACAGCTTCTTCAACCTCAGATTAGGCAGCAAAATGATCAAAAATGGACACAAAAGCAAACCAAACAATAATATACATTGTTAGAAAATTAATAGATAATGAAACAAAACATTGTGCCACAGTACAAAATTTGTGCTATTAGAGCACCTCAGAAAACACAGGTCTGGTCTCCGCCTCAAAATGATCCACAGAGGGCAATGACCCTTATCAAAGATATGAAATTAGAATGAGGAATAACCAAGCTTATTAGAGGCATTCAGCTTGGAAAACAAAAAACCCTTACCTCTTTGCCTATGTCCTACATTTCTTTCTAGAAAACACCTTTTTGTCACTGTCTGAGATAGGCACTGAACTACCCAGGTATTTTTCCTTTTTATAAGCTTTGCTCATTCCTACAGTGCAGCATTTTGTGCTCCTCCTCTCTCCCCAAGGACTGACTCTGCTTCTCAAGCGTGTCTGCATTCTGTGGCTTGCAGCTACTTTGCTGAGGCAGCTGCAGCTTAAGCAAGCAAGTTTAAAGACTGGTCTTACAGCGCAGCTGAATCACATTGCAGATGCTTGACACAGTGGGAATGAAGCAGTTTTAGTGCTGAAAATTGCCAGCTTAGTTTGAAGAATGCACATATTTGACAATAATTTTCCTGTCGTGATCTCCAGAGTGTTATGTCATAATGCAACAAAGGCAACCCACTGATGCACTGCTGACCATTTCCACATTCAGTGCTTTTGGAGTCTTTGCTGCAATGCTTCTTAGTAGCTGGCCCTCTTTGATGTCCTGAAAACATTCCACAAAGCTGTTATTGTGGTTTAACCCTTGTCAGCCACTAAGCCCCAGTGGGCTTGATCACTGCTCCCCAGTGAGGTGAGGGAGGTAACCAGAAGGGTAAAAGTGAGAAAACCCTTTTGCTGAGGTAAAGAGAGTTCAACACAGGAAACAAAAACTACATGCACAAACAAAGCAAAAACAGGAATTAATTCACCACTTTCCATGGACATGTGAGTATTCAGCCATCCCCAGGAATATGAGGCATAGCCCCATACTAACTACTGTGAAGAAAATTAATTCTATCCTAGCCAAAACCATCACAACAGTGATAGTGGCCATTCCTGGAGTCATGTGAAGATTGTCCATTAAGATACAATTTGCCCATCACATTTATCTCATGTGCTCAGTATCACCAAGTGGCACCAGCACCCAGTGCCTTCCTTTGAGATTTAAAGATACACAAGGCCACAGCATTCTCAAAATATGTTTAGAATTCCTCCTGTGCAAAAGATGAAAAAAGCTCAATTAAATTTAAAAAATTAAAATAAAGAAATCTTTTCTTACACTTTGGAGAATTGTCTCTGTAATGAACTACAAGACTATGAAACAGGCTGAGCTGCAACATCAAAACTCCCAACACTTTTTCCTGATACCCACCCCCTGTCACATAGATTGCAACAGTTTCAGGAAAGCTGTAGAAAGAATTAAATTGCTGGGGCAGGCTTTGCCTTCTAAATGTGGAATTAAAAGAGTTTCACTGGTTAGGTGCTCCAAAAGTGCTTTGAAATTGCAAACACTCATCAGCTTTCAGCATGAGAAAAGCTTTAAAGGTACAGTAGTCATTTCAATACTATCTCAAATATCCTTCTCTTATTCCAGAGGGCAACAGTGGAGGAGGAAGCATTTGCTTTTTTCGTTAGTAAATCATACATCTGTGACAGATGGAGTGACTTGAAGGCCAGCAGTGCTCCCCAGCTGCATAACTGCATACACCCTGAGGAGCATTTACCTACCTTCCAGATGCTCATTCTGTTTTTTACAGAACAAAAAACTTGACCATTCTACCATCAGTCCCTTTATGCTTTATAACCAAATAAGTCAAACTGTACAGTTTGTGATTTTGCAAAAACAAAAACAAAAAAAACCAAAACCAACCAACCAACCAAAAAAAACAATTAAAAAAAAAAAGGGTAACGATGTCAGGGAAGTCAGCAGGAAAGGTATAACAATATCAAAATGAGACACAAACCTTCAGGTCAATTATCTAAGGCTTGATCTTGACAATGCTAAGTTCAGTGGCTCTTCCTTCTGGGTAGACAAATGCTCTCAGCTGGGTTGCCCTTGTTCAAAGTCGTTAAGAATCAAGCTACTATTTTCAGAAATTATTCCGAATCTTGAAGGCCACTGATGTCAGCATTTCTCTACAGAAGAGAAAAAGATTACTGACATAAAATCTTTCCTACAAACCTCATTTAGCAGCAAGATTATGGCTGTAGGAGGGCACTACAATGAAAATGAGATATATATTATCTACACCACTTTGAGAGAGGTTTCTATGTGGAGGTTTCCCAAAGAAAGGTGCACAGAGTCCAAGAAAGGTGAAAATCATGGTCATTCACATACTAATATTGCAGGAGTGCTGACTATATACTTGTATAATTCACCAGCCACTATCATAAGGGCAACTGGATGGAGGGACTTTGAGACTCTGAGGTAGTTAGTCCACCCCCTCTCAAACCTCACAGATTAGGAGGTTTATGCCACAGAATCCTATTTCCCCATCAACAAATCAGTCCTTTCTTTCTGTCTCCCTGTCTGTCGTCACACATACCATCCACAGCTGGTCAAGCAGCTGTCTGGCATGCCATACCCCAGAGAGTGAGGGAGAGGATGGGATGCAACACTAGTGCTGAGGGATATTTCAGCTGGTAGGGCGCAGCTCCTTGTTGGTACTTCGGTGCCGCTTCTGTATCCCTTCAGTCACACACTCTGATATGCTGTCACTTTAGGCAGATACTTCAAGGATCTGCAAATACTGTTAGCAACATTCTCCTTCAGAGACTATTCCATATCTTCTGCCCCTGCTGTTCTGTCACTCCCTGTGCAACTTGACAAGCTGCAGACAGCAGCCGTGAACATTAGATAGTCCATGCAAACTCACAGGGAAATGATACCGAAGAACTGGTAAAAAATTTTGAGTTATTTTAACACTTAATTCAACGCAGCATTTAAGCTGCCCTGGAGACCTGACCATTGGAGGGTGACATGACCACCAACAAAGACTTGTTTGTTGACATGAACATGAACTTTCTCTGTAAGTCATCTGAGCAGCAGGACGCAGCCCAGGGTTACAACAAGCAATCACACAGGTCTCTGCACATGGTTAGACAACTGCTCCACTGAGATTTTCACCTTTTTCTAAATATGTGGAATTGTTGTTTTTGGATGGGAAAGTGGAAAAGTACTGATATCTTGCTATGTAACATAGTCAAATTTATACATTTTGCAGTCTGACAGTACAACCACAGAACTGTATAATGTTCATGCAGGCTAGGTTTTTATTTCTTTGTTTCTCAGACACAAAGATGAAGCACAGTAAAAAATGGACCAAACACTTGTTTGAATAATTAAACCTGTGAAAGTAAAACTAAACCTAAGAACATTTCAAATAAAATGTCAAAAGATTCCTTCAAGGGAATGATGTCCCAGTCACAGATTCTTTCGAGGGATAGAAGTTCCAATCCTGCACCTAATGTAAGTTGAACAGTGAGGACATATAAACTATGCCTTTATGATATTATAATTATTTGACATTAAGATTATCCTAAAATTATAGAATCATGTGTGTTAGAAGGGATCCTGAAAGGTCATCTAGTTCAACCTCGCAGCAGTGAGCAGGGACATCTTCAACTTCATCAGGTTGCTCAGTGCCCCATCCAACATGACCTTGAATGTTTCCAGGAATGGGGCATTCACCACCTCTATGGAAAATCTGTTCAGTGTTTAATCTGCCTTCTTTAGTTTAAAGCCATTACCCCCTGTCCTATTGCAAAAGCCCCTGCTAAAAAGCTTATCCCCATCTTTCTTATAACTTATAACCCATTTAACTACTGACAGGCTGCAATAAGGTCACCCCAGAGTCTTCTCTTCTACAGGCTGAACAACCCCAGCTCTTTCAGCCTTTCTCCACTGGAGATATGTTCCAGTCCTCTGATAATTTTTGTGGCCCTCTCCTGGACCCATGGCAACAGGTCCCTGTCCTTCCTGTGCTGGGGACCCCAGATCTGGATGCAGCCCTGTGGGTGGAGCAGAACAGAGGGGCAGAATCCCCTCCCCTTCCCCTGCTGGCCACGCTGCTTTGGATGCAGCCCAGGGTATGTTTGGCCTTTGGGGCCATGAGTGCACATGGCTGGGTCATGTCCTAGCTCTGATCGCCAGGACCCCCAGGTCCTTCTCAGAAGGGCTGCTCTCAATCCCTTCATTCTACAGCCTGTGTTGATACTGGGAGTTGTTGAATTTCACAAGATTTCGATGGCCCCCCTTCTCAAGCTTGTTCAGGTCCCTCTGGATGGCATCCAGTCGCTCAGATGTGTCAATATTGATATTTTGGAAAAGGTTTTGTGTCACTGGACAATAACAGAGATGAGCAAATGCCTGAAATGAGTAGCAGTAAGTAGTAAAAATTTTAGGTAAGAGGCTCTAACCTCATGATGCAAAATTGTGACATTCAGTAAGAGACTGCCCTCCATAGAAGATCCATATGCTATAATCAACTATTCATATTGCATATATACTTCACAGTGGTTACTCAGAAAAGTTTATGGAATGAGAACCAATGAATGGAATCAGTTACTTAGCTTTTCTAGAATTGCTGATATGTTGTTAGAAGTGATACACAGTCTTCAAAGTTTCTGATAATGAAGAAGAAGCATTTACCATTATGCTGGCAATTGCTTTTTGATAAAACATATGATGGTCTATAGGTGGGTCTGGAAAGCCTATTAAGCTGATATCAAAGTAATTCTTGCAAGTATTAATGCTGAATATCACAGATACTGATGAATATCATGACCTTATTTTTCACTCTGCTTTTATACGTGCAGAGGAGTAGAAAATCAATCAAGAATGTCAGTCAGATTTTAATCACTCTAATAATTAAATAAAGGCATTGTCCCAGCTCTCTGATACACTATTCATAAGTACACACTGCACTTCTGTTAAGAAAGATGATAACTCTGGTAGATCATTTACATTTGACTAGTATTTCCCAAGGGATAAAGCTCTTGGCAGAGAACAGAAATCAAAATTTAGAACTTATGTGAAAAAGTAGTAGTAGCAGAATAAACATGATTTTTATAGTACTGGTTGCAAGTACCATGGTAAGATGGAACTAAAATTCTTTTTTAATGAATAAAATGTAAAGTCAGTGACAAGGAATAAACTGTAACTATTTCAACTTAACTTCAAAGTTTTGCATTTGGGGACCATATGGCTCATTGCCCTAAATCTGCCGTGAACATCAGTGGGAGTTCCACGAATGATTTTACACCATCATGTGGCCCCATTCCAGCAACAAGCTCACACAGATGGATTCCCTGCATAGACAGCCTTAGATGTGTCACTGGCACTCTACGTGGTCATCTACCTGTAGAGAAATCATTGCAGAACCAGGGTCTGTACAGTTAAACCCCCATTAGATTGTACATATTGTTGGCAATATGTGTTCCCTGCTCAAAAAAGTCTGAAAAGGTAGCACTATGAATGATACACTGTCATGCAGAGACTTTAATATTACCTGAATACTTCATTTACTGTGTCATTTGCAGCTTCAGGATTCTGGGACTTCATCAGCTCTGTACCTCAGAAATCAGACAGGAAAAATGGTGGATCTTTGTCTTGCTGAAAACCAGGCATCCAGAGTTTGTCAACTAAAAGAGATGGAATAGAGCTTATCTAATTTTTGAGGGAGTTGCACTCACATAAATCTTTCTATAATGACTCTTATCTACAGCAAACTGTATGAAGTATTCCTAGAATATAAAATAAGGAGACTACTTCAAAAGACACACAGTAATTCTGCGGGTAAGAAATATAGATTATGATCTCCATCAAATAAAATTAGTCAGGATGACATTTGCAAGATAACTTGAGTGAATGTTTTTAACAAGAGGTACTGACAATATTTAACAAGATTAATGACTGTTAAAATAAATGCAAGATATTTAGAAAAAAATGGGTCATATTTATTAAATGTAACAGTTTCAAACATTCTAAGTAGCCTAAAATCTATTTGATCATGTTGCAATTTTAAAATCACATTTTCCAAGTGCTGGGTTCACTTTGTCTCCAATGTGTTTAAACTCCAGAATGAACGAACAAATCAGAACAACCTAGAGCCCAGTCCTGAAACTGATGTATCAGATAGACTGATTTCAGTTGATCAAAGTTATCATCTGTGGCACCTTTCATAGTTTCATCATAGTCCAGATCTGAGCAAGAGTTTGGACTAAAGTGTTTACTCCAGCCTACAGACTTTTGTGTTTGAATTAATGGTCAGCTCCAAAACAGTCTCCTGACATAGTTTCCTGAAACTCTTAACAGGCTTTGTACAGAACAAAAAAGTATTTCTAAAAGGAAAAACATTTCACTGAGGACCAACCTTAGAATGAAACAATATGGCAAGAAGAAACAGGACACATTGGAGCCATGAAATCCACAACTAGGGAAGTGTTTAGCTTATTTGCCTGGTGCACAGTCTACTAAGCCTTAACTACCCATTCCCAAATAAGACAGGCCATCTTGGGCATCTTGAGAATGGTTAGTCAACATTTTTGTTTTCAGGATTTATAAAGACATATCAAGCCTGCATCTATTTCTTCGCCCAGTAAAGTAGCATCCACTATTTAGTGCCAAAACTTTACAGCTGATAATCAAGAGAGCAAGATGTTGTGCTGGTACATCAACTACAACCTAAGTTCTGTGTCTGCAGAGAAATGTTTTGCAAGCAGAGTACACAAATTATTCAAGGATTGTTCTGCTGTAACCAACAGACATCTCAGAGAAAAGTGGTCTGTACATGATTCCTGTACCATTCTTCTTGGACTGTCAAAACTGGTCATATTTCCTGTTACTGTGAAAAATATAGTTTTAGTGATTACACTTTAAACCTAGGCCCACAGCCATTTCCAAGCAGTGACTGAATTACTGCTTCTAAAGGAAGCTCACTCAATATAAAGAATCATGCTGTAAGTTTAGAGATGGCCTATAGGGACCAGAATTCAGGGATGATATCTGGAAATGCAGAGTAGGTGCTACAGCTTCTCATGCCATTTGGTGCGGTGTGTCACATCTCTGACCTGCAGAAGAACAGCCCAGGGGCAAGAGGAGGGGAGCACCCACCAGAGGATGACCACAACTAACTGACCTTTGTTTAGCAACAATTTGGGTTGTGAGCCAGATAAGTGAAAATGCTGATGAGAAGCAGATCCTTCAGGTGGGATAATGCTTTTTAAACATACCAATGTCCTCCTTCCCGATAAGGCCCAGGTGTTAAACTATCCCTCTTATCCCAACAGGGGAGGTATTGCAACATTCACATGTAATCTTGACAGTGTTCATCCCTTCTGATAAAGTACAACTGGCACAACTACACAGGTGTGAGAAACAGCTGTAATGTCTCTGATGGTCATGAACCATCAAAGATGCCCGAAACACCTCCAGATTCATTTCTGGGGCCTTCCACCTGAGGACTGTGCATAATCCACTGTGTTGCATCAGTGTAGAACTCCCCCCAGGGGAGGTACCTGAGTATTCCCAGCACACACACTGACACAAACACACACACATGTACACACTGGTCATTCGGTGGCATTTTACTCCAATCTGTCCCAAGATTTTTTGACAGAAACCTCAGTTACACCACCTCAGTGGCAGGTCATAACAGCTGTCAGGGTGTGTCTTGAGTTTTACACATTTTAAGGGGAAAAAAGGATGATAGCATTCAGCTGTAAAAGAAGTCTTCCCCCTTGTCACTGACACAGAAGGTAAGCCATATGGCATCAAACCTCATCTGCGTAATTCCTAGCAAACCTTAAACCCCTTATTTGGATCAATACAAAGTATTCATTAAGAGTGCTTTGGCCAAATTGTTGAACTAGGTCAGATGTTTACAAGCTTACGCATCATCACAGGTTTACTTCTCTTACACTTTCTGCACTCTTATTCTAGCATGACAAAGTTGAAAATACTAGGAAATGAAACCTGTCCTATTGCACTAGTGAACCCATGGTGAATACTTTTTTTAGCAATATGAGTTAGGCTTTTTCTCTTTTGCTTTCCCAGCATCAGATGCAACAGTGTTGGTTCTCTAACCCAAGACCATATAAAAGGGGCAGAGAGTATGAGGAAAACACAGAACAAAAAAATAGTAAGTCCAGCTATGTCTGCTGACATATTTCTCTGTCCTAGTGAAACCATCCTAGAGGATTTCTCTATGGGTCACAAGCCAGCAGTCCCATCTGGCATTCTGACATTGATGGGGCAACCCAGTGAATGAAAATTAATTAGTACTGAGCTTGTTATAGAAAAAGCACATTGTTCCTGAAGACAATGTGGCATGATGCGAGGGTTGTGGGGGTTGGAAATGCCTTTGCAGTAATATCTTGACAGGTATCTTACCTATGGATTGTCACAGGGTAGAGTTGCAGTGCAATCACTGGGACACAAATGACTGTTGCTGAATTATGAGCTTCCTTGTCCTCTCTCTAGAATATTACCATATATTCTGTACTTAATTTTCAGCAATAATATGTATCATACCAAATAAATAGTATTCTTGGTGTCTTTTTACTGGTATGCTCATAGAAACCAATTTTCAGACAGCACATTCAAAGACATTGCATACTTTAGTGAATGGACAGTAGCCAAGACAAAAAAATTAATTGGAAAGAAAAATAAACCAGTGATAGATATAATATTAGAATGGCTGAATGTGTCCGAGGACTTTTGAAAAAGCAATTGTGTCCAGACACTCTTCAGAATTCAATGTCTTCCAGCAAAGTGTCTTTCAAAGAAAAAAATTAATGAAACCCCCTAGAAAATAACACTTGATTTTTGAGAGAGTGCACAGTGGAAAAAAATACATGGAATCATTAGGCACTGCCTATCACTATTATCAAGAGGAGCAACTGACAAGGCTTTTTTTCCCAATGAGACCAGCCTCACAACATGTGAGGTCAGGGTCAGGGCATACTGCTCCATTCCCAAAAAGATTAAGTTAGTCCTGCAATTATTTAAAACCCCATGATGAAATTCACAACAAAAATATTAAAAGATATATTCATTTGAGAGGACTAAAACTGCTATCATGAGAAACTCCATAAATAAGATTAGGTGAGTTCTTTGTTTTCTTCCATTAAACCATACTTTTTTAAACCATCTGGTGAAGAGCAACTATAAATACTAGGATAATCTGCTTGGTTAAATCCATTAAGCTTGAACACATCCTTAAGGGACTATTGATTATCTCTTAGCCTCTCTTTCAAAGCAGATCATTAAATTTGTTACCCAGGAAATGCATCCCACTTAACACATTGGCCTCATGGAGGCTTTTGAGCACCCTAAAGTCATTCAATTAGAACTAGTTAAAACAAACAGGCTTTTAAAGAAAAAAAGCCATAGAGGATTATGTGGCCCAAATTCTAATCCTATTACTTTAGTTTCTTCATAAAATAGGTTTATTCTTACAATCTTAGCAAAAATCCATTGATAAAGCATTTTCTTCTGAAAAAAACACATAAAAACAAATTGCTTTGCTGGCCCACCTAGAATTAAAGCCTGAGAAATCAATATTCCTGTGTTTTATGTCTGTTATATGTAGCCTGATAGCCATTTTTCTTTAATGCTATTGAACTTTGAAAGGGTTTTTTAACTATTAGCCCAGAGAAACAAGCCTTTAACTTCTGATATTGTCCAAGGAACCTCATTTCCTTCAGATTTAATATGTTAATTTGAAAAACACATAGAGTCCTATTAAAAGAAAATTAATGCAATAAAAATTTGTCAGTGTTCTACCTAGACTTACTTGTGAAGAGAAAACATCTTTTAGAAAGTGAGTTTTAAATGGGGTATTATAATGGGTAAAGAGTAAGATCACTTTCAATGCTGAATGTGAACAGAACAGACAAGGACTTCCTGTTCTTCTTTAAATTGATTTGAAGAAGTTTTTTTGTCTGTGGCATCTATGTGTGAACATGACTCAAGTTCACTTAACATTGATTTTATGTTGATACATCTCAGTGTGTTTTCAGAGTGTCCAGGTTATTTCTTTAGCCATAAACCTACTATCAAACTCCTAACCTTTCCTGCACAGGTTTCCATCTAAGAGCATACTGCCACCAGTCTAAAAGGCATTTGAGTTCAATGGCTGTATCAGAAGCTATACAAGACTCAGAGTGGCACACTTCATGCTGGTTGGGGCTCAAAAAACAGGGGAATGGGGGGAAAGAATGGAAGTGATGAAGAAATTGTTAGCTATCATGTTGATGCTTATTACCCACCCACTTTACTGCTGATCATCTTAGGTGCACAAAAAACCTTAGCTTCCAACCACAAGATAGACTTTTTTTTTTTTTTTTAAAGAGCACAATGCCTTTATGAAAATTTTTCTTTCTTTAATAAGACAGACTCTCATGAATCACACAACCCAGTTTCCATTTAGTCAGCCAGGGTATTTCTCAGGTGAGAAAGAGCTGAGTACCTTTCAGTTCCAGAGTTTTAAAAGAGAAGATTATCCCTACATGAAATTGAAAGAGCATATATAATAAATAAAAGAATAAGAGGCTTTTAAAACTGTACATTTCCACTTCAGAAAAATAGCAACAGTGCAATTCTAACCTCAGGTTCTGTTTATTCAAACACTATCTAAAGAACAATTGCATGGAGGTTAGAAAAGCTACAGATCCAAGCTTTACTACAACTCTTATAGGAAATTTGTCTGAATTTGTTTCCATTTACACAGCAGGTCTCATGAGATATTTTCACATTTTCTAGAGGAGTTTTTCTTCTTTCTACCACGCACTTCACTGGACATCATTGTAGGTCAAGTTCTTTCAATCCTTAAATTAATTTAATTAATTAATTCTCTGAATTTATTTATCTGAATTAACATATAGGTATCATCTCCAATTGTGACAGAATCCCAAACCTAAACTGAATGCCCTGTGTCACAACTTGCTTAGGTCATAGGCCAAATCCTCATCAATTGGTTGAAAATTAAATCTTGCTTTCATTTGTTTCTCTTAAGTTCACTGTTATTGGTGATTTTCTCATATAAAACCATCTTCATTATTTTAATCAATACAAAGTAGAACTAGTAGAAAAAAATGAAATGTGGAGTTTTAAAAGCTTGTTGACAGCTCCAAGCTCAATCTCCAAATGATGAGAAATCATGTCACTTTTAACTTCTTAAAGTTATATGTGCATCTTGATGTTCAAAGACATGTAAGCATTTTTTTTCCCTAGCAAAGGCAAGTAAGTAATACTACTATTTCAATTTTTAATTTATTCTTAGATTGGCCCACAAAAAGTAGGTCAGTAGAAACTTACTACATATGGTTGATTTTCCTTAATATAATATGCTTTTAAAATACTTGGTTAAAAGCACTTTTATTGTTAAATGGTAGTAAAACCGTGAGGCTTGGTAGAAAGTTATCAAGAAAACTTGTGAGTAAATACAAAAATAGTTAGGAAATTTTCCTGTATTTACATAAGCCTCAAAGAAATTACATTTTATAACTAGTGGTATGATTTGGACTAGAAGCTTGTAGAAAACAAAAGGAGAGAAGTTTAATATTAAATATTATAATTCAGAATGGTGAGACACTGCCACATTTCACTTAGATGGAATAAATGGACACTGTGGAAATTTTCAAATTATCTAAATATGTTAAAAGGTTGAAAAATCATAGAGTATCTTAAACTGCTGAGTCCAACTGGCTGAGAGGTATAATTCAGTAGACAGAAATAGAAAAATGCTATGGTTTTGAACAGAATTATGTGCATGCTGATTTGAAAAGTACAAAAAAATTATGCTTTTTAACCACATAAACACAACAAACCCAGAGAACACCACACATAATGTTTCTTTATGGTAGTGATAGCTAATTTAATAGCTAACTTTTCCCCATCTATTGCATGAATATGCAGCTATAGTAGCAAAGTGTTTGCCTCTCAAATTATTGCACAAATATCAGCATGTTGCTGAATTTTATTTCAAGAATATATAGTGCCTTAAAATGATGCCCAGAAAATAGAAATACTAATGACTATATGATAAGAGCAAAGAAGGAGATTCTGTAAATCTAGCTGAGAGTTTTTTAATTGGTTTTGCTTAATACACCATATGTTCCTTAAGGGATAACAACAATGTTCTGGTTTAAATTATAAGATGGTATTTGTGAACTGTAGCACAATTGGGCATTGCTGTATTCTTGTTCTCCTAAACCATTGTGTTTTAATACAGTTGGAAAATATTTGCAAAATTTCTGTGACAAGTACATAGTATGAGAACTTTAAACTTGGCTTCTAATATAAAAGCTTTAGTATTATGTAGTAGTTTGACTCAGAAACAAGATTTCTGAGATGCTGTAGTTAGAGCTAATAAGTGTTCAGATTTTAACATTAGCAATTAGTTTGACTACTGAAATTTGAGTCTGCTTCTGAGAACACACAGGAGTTAAAAACTAGAACTGCTCTTCTAAAAAGTTTTTCTTAAGATTTCGTTGAGGGATGCAAGTCAGACCTCCCCTGCCCAGCTGTCTACTGCTGGGTGGGGGAGGGGAGAAAAGCCATGCGGCTTAAGAAAAGTAGGCTTGGCTTCTTTGAGGGTGGAACCAAAAAGTAAAGAAGTACTGAAAAGCAACGGGCAGCTCATCTCTCTCTTTTGGAGACAGACAGAGAGAGAGTGCAGCCTGTGCTTGCAGCTCTGTTACCTTGAAATTTGGTAAACATGTGCTGGCAGCAGGCAGCACGGCTGAGAAAAAGAAGATGGGGGGGGAGTGCAGCCAGGAGTCTAGCCACTTAGAGAAGTTTTTAACCCTTCTTAAACAATGAAAACTTTACAGAACATTAACCCTTCCTAAAAGAGAGATAAAAGTAAAAGATGAAGAAAGAAATAAGCAAGTAATGAAAGTCTAGACCAGAGAGAGAGAGAGAGATGTTAGAAGAATAGAGAAGATAGAGTAACATTTTATGCTGGACTCTTTTGTGTAGCCATGGACAGAGCCATGTTCCCTTGTGATGCAGAAACTGAGTCCAAAGAAAGAAATGTCCCAGACCCAAGAAGATTCAGTGTGGGTACCCCTTGGCTCCAGGGGGTGTAGAAAATATAGGGGGGCAGATGTCCCAAAGGTGAGACTGTGCCTTTTTGGAGTGGGACGAGGCATCCTTAAAAGGACGACCCTGGAAGCAGCCCTGGTCCTTGTTCGGGTGGTGAGAGCACCTGGACAAGATGAAAAAGGCCATCATGACACATAGAAAGACTCCCTCTCCTCTTGAGGAACTGAAAGTTGAGCATTCTAAAAAGTGGTGCTAAACCCAGAATTAGTGATTTAGAAGATGTAAAGTATTGAAAATTTGGGGGGGAAGAGGAGAGTGTTTTTGTGAAGTTTTCATTTTCCTTGTGTTTTTTTTCTTTTGTGTGTAGTTTAGTTATTGTTTTGTAATTTAGTTAATAAAGTGGGTTTTTTCCTAAACAAGAGCCTGCTTTACTTATTCCTAGTCACATCTCACAGCAGCCACCAAAGAAAGTGTATTTTCATAGGAGCACTGGCATTGTGCCAGTGTCAAACCATAACATATTATCATTGGATTATACTAGATTCATTACTAGTTTGCTAGTGCTAGATTCATTTTCCAGTTCTTCTACTTTGTAGGACTTCAAATAGCCTAGGTATCTCATAGGTACCACTGAAGGGCCACTTATTCCCTATTCTTGATAAATTAATATAAGGCCTTAAATCTTCTGTCTTCTGCGCTGTGTATGTTCCATTAGTTCCATGTTTGACATTTACTTTTTAAAATGTCACAATGCACTTTTGCAGTTAGGACTCTTTGGCCTAGTCACACATCAAAAGGTCAGTGTTTAATCTATCAGGGTGGGACTTGCACTTGCTAAGTATAAACAGCCCCTGGAAGGATGGCATGGACACAGCACCTGAGGAGGAATCCACAGGGGGAAAAAACAGACCTTGCAAAGAAACACTGGAGCAGGTTACGTGAGGTAAGCACAGAAGTGGGGAAAATACACTTTTTCTTTTTCCCTGGGCATTTTGAAGAGCTTTGTGGCCCAGTGCAGCTTTGGTCAAAGATACCCAAATAAGCCACACAGTCAGTGCATCACTCCACCTAGTTCTGTGACATACAGAGAAAGGGTTACCTCAAACACTTCTGCATGGCATTTTATGATGCTGGATCATACCAGCTGAGCAGATATAATATCATGTATGCAGCTAAAACATGAGGCTTTATGTAGACACATCATTACATTTTCACTATAGAAGAAAAATGGTTGCTTGTAATACATCTGAAACACTACATAAAAGGAAAGGTTAGGGAGAAAGTTGGATCATCAGGGCCCTCTCACACCTCTCACATCAAGAGTTGTTAGCAGCCTGCTTTCCTCCATTGCCCTGGCCTGTCTCAACAAGCTTTCCCTCTGGACAAAGCCCAGGCACAGCTGAACCTGCATATGTTAAAAACAGTTCCCACTAGTCAGCACAGAAGAGGAAAGACCAAGTGAGAGCTCTTTCTCTCTCAGTAATCCTCCAGCAGTACTCCAATAGGGTTTAATACCTTAAACATCCCCATATGCCTACATGCCACATCCCACGGCATATGGCACATATTCTGAGTTTCAGAGTTTGCACATTGTTTCATGCTACTGACTCGATGGAATGAACCCCTCCACCAAAATGGACATGCCATTGTGCAGGGAATGTTTTATTAGAAGCACAGAAATAGTGCCAGATACCAGTGTTCAGCAATTATTTGCTTTTTTTATGTGATACCATTTATAAGTATAACAGTATAATATGTGTAGGTCAGCCAGACCATCTTTTATAGTCCTTTGTGAGGTCAGTCACAGGGTCAGAATAAGGAAATTACTAAGAGGCTTTTGAAAAAAATTTAAGAATTACTGAAATATCTTTTTCTACTATAGAAAGAATAGTTCTCCGTCCTCTCTCTGATCTTTTGCTGGCATACATATATCACTAGCAGAAAAAGAAAATGATCTCTAAGTATTTTTGAAATAATTTTGTCTTGAAACATCACAGAGAGTCTGGTACGCAGGAATGCGTTTGCTTTGATGGGATAGAACAGCTGTAGGACTGCATACAGCTGTATGCTGTTTATGCTGAGGAACTTAAAATGGTTCAGCAAACTTTTGCTTCAGAATATGCACTGTGGCATGCAACAGATCAGGGCCTCACATGGGCTTGAGGAAAACGGGGTAAATCTGAAGTCTAGGGCTTATGTCCATAAGCATCCCAGAACCCAAGGACATCACACCATATGTGTTTCAGTGAGCTACATGATAGCAGTGACAGCACATCATGACACCCTCCCTGTAAAGCTGAAATCAGTGGTAATGAAAATGCCTGTACAGGACTATAGTTCATCAACCCAACTACTAGACAAAAGTCTGATAGTACGGTACTTGACACAAATTCTGATGGCTTATTACTGTTTTTTTTCACAGACATCTTTTTGTGAAAATCCTTTTATTTAGGATCTTCCCTTCTGAGAAGCTGAGGCCTCAGAAACAGAATGTAAACAATGGTTATCTGCTGCTGTGGAATGCATCAGGTGGATTTTTGATTGGGCCATCTTGAATGTTTACAATTAATGGCCAACCACAGACCAGATAGCTTGGACTCTCTGTCCAAGCCACAGACCTTTGTTATTCATTCTTTTCTTTTCTATTCTTAGCTAGCCTTCTGAGGAAACCTTTCCCTCTATTTCTTTTTAGTATAGTTATAATGTAATATATATATCATAAAATAATAAATCAAGCCTTCTGAACATGGAGTCAACATTCTTGTCTCTTCCCTCATCCAAGAACCCTTGTGACCACTGTCACAGTTTTAACAATAAAAAGCACACAAAGAGTGAGTGAGGGCACCAGCTGTGTATGCAAGCTGACAGAACATCCTCTTTGTGAGAGTGTTTTGGAAATCCTGTGGGTTTTCACAGGACTGCTCATGTCATTTTGGTTAAGGAGAAAATCCTGTGTAAAGCCAGAGGAGAAGTGAGACCATGACCATAAAATATCATTCTTAATTTCCAGATCACTCATTGAGGATAAAGATTACTTAAACCTTAGCTTTCCACACACTCAGAGAGTGCTTTATATTTTATATTCCTCCATAATGGTGTTCTCTCTGTGACTCCTGTTTGTATCCACTGTATTTTTCCAGAAGTAATATCAAAAGACATTTCCTTCAGTAGGTCAAATACTAGTAACATACAGTCAGTACCTCAAATTATTCCTTTAAAACAAATCTAATGCAAAGCACAACATAGACCAAGAATATTTGAGAGCTCACACACATTTGTGGAGTGGCAGCACTGTCACCCACACAATCCACAGTTTCTTATTTCTGGAGCCTGAGGTTGAGCTTATTGCTTTCAGCAGGCTTCACTGAACACCTTTGTCCTCCTGCTGATACTCAGGCCCTGAGTTCACAGTCTCTAGCCTGAACTAAATACTGCAAAAGAACTTAATGTATGTTTTGTATCAAGCCAGTAACATGCAAGTTTTTACAGAAAGGGTGAAAAAGTGCTGGAATAATCTGCCTGGGGAGGTGGTGGAGTCACTATCCTTGGATGTGTTTAAAAAAAAGATTGGATGTGGAACTCAGTGCCATGGTTTTAGATGTTAGGGCATGGTTTGGACTGTATGATCTTAAAGGCTCTTCCAACCTAGTGATTCTGTGAATTCATTTGGCATATAGTAGAAAGACATTCAATAATTGAATGGATAAAGAACTATAATCTGCTATCCATCTTTTATCTTACTATTTCTAAATTCAACCAAGCCACTGATAAACTTTTGAATTTTTTTAATTCACTATGGCACAGTATCAAATTTCTGATAGCCTAAAGCCAAACCAAAATAAAATTAGTCCCTGCAGAGAAACAGATTGTCAAATTTAAATGCGCCATATTTTAAATAAAAAGTAATAGATCAATAACAACTTTTCCATAAATTTGACACACTTGTTAACTACAGAATAAACCAATTGCCAATATTTGATTATTTTTGTAGCCAAAATTCAAACCCATTTCAAGTTCTGAATAACTCTCTTCTTTGCTAAAAATGTAATCTATTCATACATAATAATATTACCTAACTCTGTCACCAGGATGGCTGAACAGTCCATTTCATGACCAAGGTGACCTTGCCAGCAGCCTGTTTATAGAGACAGGTGGTAGCTACATACTCCCAAGGCCTGCCTCTCCCTTCCACATTTTGTGGCTGGAAGCATTTTGGACTTGATAACACTCTTCTCTCTCAGATTTGATATTAACAAGGTTATATTAAAAATTCACTGCTGCATCCACACAGCCCACATTTTTAATGACCTTCCCAATATTCAGCAGAGTGAAATCAGAATCTCTTAAAGGCAGAAGCTGATCAGAGTGAAAATACAGACCTAATTTATACTCTCTGAAACATAACTTATTGAAACACATTATCTGAAATAGTTAGATGTGCTTGTAGCCACACCAACATTGTCACAAGAATAGCTGCAGTGCTGCGCTTCTGTGAATCGGAAGCAATTTGTCTTGTTTTGACTTGTCATAAATTCATTTAATAGGAAACTAAATAGCTCACAGAGCTTAGCATAATTTTAGGCAGCTCAGCTGTTTGTGGTCACAGCAATGTACCTTTTTTCTGAGACAATGCCTTCTAGGCACTCCACTTACTCACTCTTTGGTATGCTTTGATCTCCCTTCTGGGGTGTTTTCAGTCATGTCTTATTCCCCCAAATCTTGAAGGAGCAGGAACCCAATTTCTAAAATTAAAATGTAAAATGTTTTGGAATTGCTTTAATTGATTTTTCTCTAAGATCTAACAGATGGACATACAAAACATATACAACCATCGAAGACTTGAAGTTGACCAACTGAAAGACCTTGGGAATGGAGTAAAAGACTTCATGATTATTTATTTCTACAAGTTTCCTGAAGAAATAGAGATGGTATCAATCCAGACAATCAAAAACAGCAATGGAAGACGCAGAAATCACATAATGATTTTCTATTTACAAGAAAAATACAGCAGAAAACCATCATTTAAAAGGAAAGGTTCTTGGAAGTTATCTTGTTCTCAGTCTGACAGATTGTGTGGATATGAATATACCTGTCATTTAATCCCTCTTAAGCAGAAGTCTTGGTGCTCTACCCTGACAGTCTAAGAGTTCTGTAAATGGACAGTATCAATTTAACCCTATGAAAATTGCAGATCAGATAAAGACCACTACTGTTTTTTTCAATCTTATATTCTCATCCATGCCTGTTTTTCCTTATCATCTGAAATACTAAAAAAAGAATAATTCTGTACCTGTCCATCCCATTACTATCCTCTATGTTAAGGACATCAGTAAAGAATCCAGTGTAACTTGATACAGCAAGCCCCTTGAGCAGTCCAGTTACTTCTTGTAACATTTTCATGTGCTATTTTTAAAAGCATTATGTCAAGAAATCAGGAAAAGAGTAGAAGTTTTTTCCCAGGTAAACCTTGACTAACATTACAGAAACCAAACCTCAGAAAAAATGATACGACTAACATTTGTCAAGCACAAGCTAGATCTGTACTGGTAAATTGAACACAACATGGGCATGTGCTCAAGATGCTAATAGGTCATTGCTCATGGGATTAAAGTTTTGGAACAGCCTTTGGCATATGTATGATTCTCAACTACAGTTTTCCAAACAATGCCCAGATGGCACTTCTAAGACACACTTTTCTCTCCGGGCATAGTCCCTGGGTATTATGCCACCAGGGGTCACACCTGCACACTCTCATGCCAGCTCCCCACCAATGCAGAAAGAATGGCATTGTGATATTTAAAAATGTCCCCCACACTCTTTTTTGCATCCTCCTTCTTGGGTCTGCTCTATGACCTCCTGGTCAGGAACTCCTGACAAGCTTTGACTGAACCAGAGTCCTGAAAGGTCCCTTTACCAATTCAGTGGTGAAGCATCCCTGACCATACCAGGCACTCTTGTATGTAGGAACAACAATGGCTGTAATAGCCATCAACCTCCTTGTCAAGGTGGTGAAAGGACATTCAGTCCCCCCAACAGCCTTGGAACATTTCCAGCTGCACTGTAGCCCAAGCGGAACAGTACCATTATTGCTAGGGATTTTGAAATAATTGCCAAATGTTTTGGAAGCTCCAGAAGCTAACAAGATGGGATATTTCCAGGATGAAAATTTTGCAAATGTGTAAAGCCAATCGTCTTGCAACCTTCTAAAGGGTGATCCTAAGGAAGGCCCCTTGGCGCTCTCCTGGACCACAGCAGAGTGCGCAAGCACCTCTCTCTAAGTAGGAAGCCTCTTGGAACTCATGAACTGTCAAGTTTTCAACAGACTTTGGCTGATGATGAAGCCAAAGTTGATATACACAGTCCTCAAGGTGTAACCCACACCTGTTGAGAAAAACTGAGAGATTTGATGTATTTCCATGAACCTGAGGGAAATTTTGATGTACAAGGATATAGATAGAGATAAATACATCTCTTTTTAATGTGTGTATACATATGAATTGATGATGATATAAATGTTATAAAATTATAATTATGTCAGTATCCAAACTGTAGTAAATACTATCAAATCATTATAATAATAATAATAAATTAGTCAATTAAGTTCAGCTAAACCCATTTGGACTCTTATCTTTTGTACCCTTTTTATCTTTACTTTTTTGCAATCCTGGTCTCTGTGTAACTATTCTAAACTGATTCTGATTTTTCTATATATGCTTCATCAATGTAATAAATATGTAGAGTGAACCTAGCCATCAAACTCCGTTAAAGTTGCATTTTCACAAATTCACATTAAAACCTGGTTTTGGCCAGTACTTCAGATGGTAATTCTCCAAGCAGCCTAACCATTCATTCATAACAAAGATGACTTCACTCAGACAGTGAGGACCAAGATGACTCACCCAGGAAAAAGGTGTGAGGAGAGATGGGAGAAGGCTCTGACCCTGACTGGATCATCTCCACTACCTGCACTGAGCTTGTGGCTGGAGACTACCACACAGCCATTACCATACCCAGGGGTAAATTTAAAAGTTAAAGCTGTCTTACTCTGAGCATAAGATACAGACAAAGGATCCAAGTGTTTTTCCCTCCTCTGCAGAAGGACCCCCAAGAAAAATGGAAATATTATTTTTTATGAGCTGCCTCTCAACTGGTCTCTGAAGAGATGGGGCAGTACAGGAAGAGCAATGGGCTTCAGACACCATCCCAATACACACACTTGACAGATCTTTTCAGTCCATTAGTCTTTTTAGCCCTTTTTAGAGCAACCAGAATCTTCAAATGTGAGCCAAGTTTTGCACACTTTGGAGGGAGAATATGGCCACAGCCCTCTGATAAACTTCACAGAAAGACAGAAAGAAAGGAAGTGAGAGAAACAGCATAAGCACATTCCAGGAGTTACAGAATAAAGTAGACATTGTACCACAGGCTTCAAGAAATAATTGAGTGTAACAGAGTGCCAGCAGCACCCTCTCAAAGTATGGCCTCTCATGGTTACACATGGTGGGTTTGAACCACTCCATAAACAAGTACAGTGAACATCTTCACAAGATGCAGCACAAAGAAAGAGAACCTAGCTAAACAAAAGCATTTTCTTTATTTTCCATTTTCCCATTCAATACTTATCTTTTCTTGGTCTCACTTCTGATCATCCTTTCACCATATCTACTCTTCAGTGATGAATATCAGCAAAGCAATCCAATTTTCTTACAATCATATTTCCAAGTAAATCTCAGGGGAATCAAATTCTTTTAGTTTTGTGTATTGTTGAGTGCAATAGCCATCTCTATTTGTATTATACCACAGGGCAGATGGCCTTTTTCCAAATCAGCCCATATGCATTAGACAAATCATGAGGACATTCTTCACATACCAGGAAAAGTAAGGGCTTAGCATATCAAGTACAACTTTTCATTTATTTTACAGAGTAAAATGGTTTACCCTTCAGTCTTTTAGATTCTCATCTGTTTTCTATAAATAGAAATTTATGCTACTGCTCAGAACATTTGGATTTTAATCTAGGACAACAATTGTTACTGGAATGCTATCTAATCAGTAGTGCTATTTATACAGTGGTCTGTACTTATTCAGTGCAAAAAATAGCAAGCAAAGAAGAAAGAGCAGCCTAGAAAAATACTCAATATGAAATGATATATGACCTTATAGAATTTAATGATAGGACAGAAGGTCAACAAAGTGATAATCTATGGCAATGAAAGATAAACCCCATTGATATTACAAAAATATGAAGTTTCTGTCAACCATATCTAATGATTATAAGTGTGTCCAATAATTTCCCCCACACAAAACAAGACAGAGCTATCTTGGTCTGCTGAAGTACGTAATGTAGCTATTTCCAGTAAAACAGGAATCATGCTACTAAAGGCAAATGTTGAATGAGACGTGAAAATCTGGCTGTGGTTCTTGGCTTGGATAGAAGCTGAATGGCAGCATGTTTGGCTGTGGTTTCTGAAAAATATGCCAGATTTTGGACTATAATATTGTCATGCACTCCCCAGAACAGATTCAGGTCAGGTTTGAAGGGAAAAGGATTGTACAGATGCACAGCAGCTCAATGTCGTATGACAACATATGGCATCCCAGTGTAATGATCTTTATAACTATTCTGCACTGGCCTTCACTTTCTGAACTGAATTTCACAGAACCAACAAGAGCACATTAGTGGAGGACAAGTTGCTTATCCAAATAAAAAACTGAAGTCAGAGGCTAACCAAAAAGATTTTCGAAATTTTCTTGGATTAATTGAACTGTTAACTAAATGGCTTCTAGATAAATATATTTAAAATTTTTGCCCTGAGACACATTTCAACTACTATTTATAGAAATCTTAAGGAAATAAAACTAAAATGAACTCAAAGAAAAATTTATTTTCCAGTCTAAGTAAAAGAAAATTTTTCCTGTATCTATTTTCTCATCTATCCTCTCTTAGATATTATGATAAAAATTGTATCCTGTAATGCCTATTTCCCTCTGTTGACTAAATCAAAAGATCAGATATTTTTACCTCTATTTTTTGAAATTAATTTCTCTCTCTCTGACTTAAAAACATAGATCATTTACAAAAAATAAAAACAAAGCAAAAAGATGCAAACACACTAGTTAAGCGTAAGGAAGTAGTTTAAGTAGTCTTTTCTTGATGTAGAAATTATTAGTGAGGTTTTAGGCTTTTTCTGTTTAGAAAAGAAATGTCTCAGTAGACCTCTGGACACGTATATAGCAAATATAAACACACTAATAAAACACTATTCCTCAGTAAACTTTTACAAACCTCTGGTATGGTGCTATCTAATGCACCATAGAAAGAAAACTGATGTGTTAGAAAAAAGGAAAAGTCATATCAAAACTATATCAAAATTAAATATACAACAGAGTTCAAGAAGCATAATTTTGTATATTATTTGCTCAAAATATTGAGGTACATTTGGAATAAGCTTTCAATGTCTGATTACACTGTGAATTTGTTTCCATATGTGCAAGAGGCAAATAATGAATTGTAGCATCAATGTGCTACTAAAAATAGTGGGTCAGAATGTAAGTGTAGGCACTCAATAGTATTTGAAGTAAAAACACACCACTATGGAAAATCGACCAAGTTCAATAAACCAAGCACAAAAATTACTACTGCTTCTCTGGTGCAGCATCAAATTTACAATCTCTTGTAAAATGTAAATCAAATGAATGAAAAGACCAACAACAAAACAAAGAAGGAAGAGATAATCTTTCACATGGTATTTAAGAGTGCCCTGTTCTGTATACATTTGCAGTAAATCCAGGGATATATTCTGATAGCCTCTCACATGTTGAATGGCAGCTGGAGAGCTCCCAAATGACCTTAGTGTATTACTGCACTACTCTGTGAGAATGAACAGAGTAATCTCATTCCCTGGACTCAGGGAAAGCAACAAAATTCTTTGATAACACATTAATATGAGTATTATGTCTACTTATTTCCTGAAACACACTTGTAAAGCATTACGTTTCTATATTTACATAAAGATATGGCTGAGAAATTCTGACAAACCCTGAGCTTGTTGCAAATGACCTGAGAGTGCTATGAAGAATCCAGCACAAATCCCTGCACAAACGCTTCACAAGGACTCAAAGAACAGGGAAAAAAATCTTATGGAAAATACTTATGCTGTGAACCTTTTCCCTTGGTGCCCTGGAATGCATCTTGGATGCTCCACATATTTTAAATTCCTCTGTTAGACAAGCAAACTAGAGGCCTAAAGCTAAAGAGCATGGATCCTCTTCCTCCTCACCTGCTACAAATACCACTGGTTCATTTTTTTTTCTAGCCAGGATTATCTAACGTTGAAGAAGGGGCAAAAACTATAAAAAATATATAGCACATATTTTTACATATTATGTGTATTAGACATCATAACTTGCAATGTTTAGACACCTCATAGCAGAAATAATGATGGAATTCCAGACACCATGGATGAGTTCAAGGTACAAGTGTTCATTCTTTCCTATGCCAGCTCCCTGTATATAATCATATTAACATATCACCAAACATAAACTAACATATACTGCTTTTTTTTTCACTGAATTAGCTCAGGGGCAGCTCCACAGTAACACTGTGGAACTTGACTTTGTCCATCTCAGTTTCAAGTCTAGATAAAGCAAAACAAGACTGTTCCCATCTGTGCACATCTTCTCTGGGGCTTATAATAACATATATTATACTTAAATAGCTAAAAAAAAAAAATTGATTTCTTATCTCTGGTACTCTTCATTTGTGTAAAATATCACTCAAAACTAATAACCCTGGTAGTGTTTCATATTAACCTCTTCAAGGACATGATATTTGTAACAGTTTTTACTTCTATATTTTTGTCCAGAAACACTGACAGTTTTAAATAATAATAATGAAAAAAAATGAAAAGGATAAAATCCTTGACTGAAGGAGAAAGAAATTAAAAGTTAATGTGCTTTAAGAGTTATTGGTGCTTTTCTTACCAAACCTAGAGGAAAAATATTTCAATAATATTTTTGGCTGAATTACCTGGGTTTGATTTTCTCTTTGTCAACATGTTTTTATATTTCTTCAGTGCATCAAAGTATTTTACAGCTGCTAATGCATCTCTGTGTTTGTCTGTGCAGATATGCTGTGATTTTATGTATGTAATTTTTTACATTTTTGTGTAGTCAACTTACAACTTTAAAAAAGTTTAAATTTCCTTACATTAAATATATGATTTCTAAAGTTACTGAGCATCAGGAGATCCTTTGCCTTCATGGCATCTTATAAATTGGCACTGGCTTTAGAGTGAATTATGCCCAATTCACAGCAGCAGCCGGAAAAAGAAAAATTCTTTAAGAATGTTCAAGCACATGAAAAGAAAGAACAGAAGGGATAACTGAAGCTTTCTCCTCAGTGCCTGGATATGAGGTGGGAAATGTCTAGCATAGGTACATAGGCAAAAGGTGTTTGATGGGGTACCTTGCAAGAGACCATTCACAGCAATCAGAAATACTATTTGAATATAAATTCTTGCTCAGTTTTACCCACACATGTAATTTTATAAAGTTATATAATTTATATACTGTGATCTGCACACTGGATGTACTTCCAGATTCAGAGGACAGGATATAGCTGCAAATAAATTGCTAGTGACCATACTTTACCTTTCAAGACAAGGACAGTAAAAACTAAAGCTCCTGACTCTGGAAAACCTTGAGTAAGATATCAAGTTATTACCAGACTTTTTTGGTTTTTTCTTATTTTTAATAGGGAGAACCCAAATGCATTCCCTCATTCCCTTTGCTTTTCTTCATGTCAAAGAGCCATAAAAAATGAAGCATTTCAAGGTAAATTTTTCACATAGCAAATGCCATATATGGGAAAATGTAATCCAAATGTATACTTTTTAACAGCAGAAACAGCAGAAAACAGCATATTCTAACAGGAAAATTGCAAGTAAATAACATGCATGCAAAGCTCAACCTACATCTGCAGTCATCCAAAGAAAAAATTACTCCCATGTGTATCATGGAGTCTTCTATTAGAAGATTGTATACTGAACAACAAATCAAATTAAGCTTGAATATAATGATAGCTCATAATCTCAGAAAGATCAGTGGAAAGATCTGATAAGTATGAATCAGTCATCTTCCTCTGTGTGGAAGTCAATTTACAGTACAGAAGTTTGTTTCAGCCCTGTAGTTCTGCTTTTAAGGGGAAAAGCTTGTCACTTGCTTGCAAATATAAAAAGCTATTTGCTTTTCCTGGCAATATATGTTAAAGAAATACATGCTGGCTGACTCAAATCACTTCCCTGTCCTCCATGTGCCCCAGCAGAGATTCCAAGAGGATCTGTCCCATGAGCTTCCCAGGCACAAATGTGAGGCTGACAGCTCAGTAGTTCCTAGGGTCCTCCATTCTGCCCTTTTGAAAGATGAGCACAAATTTTCCCTTTTTCCAGACTCCTGGGATTTCATTTGACTGCCATTACATTTCAAATATCATGGACTGGCTTGGTAACTAAGCTCCAAAGTAAACTCAGGCTGTGCAGGTAAGATAGAGTAGGCATCTATGCGGAAGCTTGGTATGGATCTCTAAATCAAGAAAATCCTCCAATGGGATTTATGGAAATATAATCCAAAAGCACTCAGTTATAATGCCCAACGTGAGTCTGCTATACATTGGTTTTGGTGTGTACAAGCTTTAAAACCATTTCAGAGAGCAATCAGGTCCCTCTCTTGCCTTTCCAGCCTTTGTCTCTCTCCCTATACTCATTCCACGATGAAAGAAGACAGAAAGACTTATAATTTTCCTTTGAAAGAACCAATTATTTTATGAAATTCACATACTCCTCAAATTTTACTGTTGTTTCTTATCATTATGATGTCAGAATAGCAAGTCCCACTTCAAATCTTAGGTCAAAAATTATTAAAGAGGACCAACATCACATTCTAAGATGAGGAGATTTAATGACTTCATTCCTTCAGGAAATGAGACAGCATGATTTTTTACTGAATTCCTATAATGTTCCTGTGGTACCTAAAATCCACAGGCAAAGGCAGCAAGGAACCTTTACTGATATGTGTGTGTGTGTGTATATATATATATATATATATATATATAGATATATATTTGCACTAAAATTGCACAAGACAAAAGTGAAGTCCTTTACTTCTAATGTCTCAGAGAATTGATTATTCCAGCATACTGAACAATTTGAGTAAATTTGCTTTTTAGTTCCACTATGGGACTTGGAGGAAGATGAGATATTAATATCTTATAGAGTTCAAGTCTAACACTGTTTAAGTAGGACAATTCACCCCTCTCCCCACATCAATTCCTCCCTGCAATTGAAAGTTATCAAGTCTCTGTTTCTGCCTCTCAAATTGTAGATAGGGACAACCATTAAAGGGATATTGACACTATAAATAGTTAATCCTCTGGTGTTTAGAGGGAGAAACCTCTTAACTCATGACTTCAAAGTGAAGAAATGAACTGAGCAGCAAATCCTTTGTGTTCCTGCTAATCATTGTCCTTAAAAGAATTTTTGTTCTAGCACATCTGACAAAGGTGTCAGAGGCTTGTAATCAATTCATCTTTTGGCTATAAATCTAAGCTTGCAGCCATAGGACAGCTTTTCTTATTCCCTGCTGATAGATCTGGAATAAAGTTACAATAGACACTGAAAAGATGCAGAGATGCTGTCATAATACAGTAAGCTCAGTACCTAATATATCTATATTACATAATACTTAATATCTCTATATACATTATATTTTAAAACAACTTCAGTTCTTCAACATCAGAAAAAACTCAAAAGTGATGGAGATGCACAGAAGTGATAAAAAATTTTACAGAATTATCTCATAAATTCATGATGCTCTGAGTTTAGAATAAATTGCAAATTTTTCTCAGTCTACTTTTTCAAAATCATCAAAGTGAAGAATTTGTCTCTAGGTGGCTTCTGTGAAATGTGTTTAAAACTGCCATATCCAGTTGAACCAATTGCCAACCATCTTTTGCAAGCACAATACTGCTGGACACGATTACTGAATGTGCCTGCTGAATGTGTGCTGAGAGTTTGCATTTTCTGGTTAAGTAACATTTTTAGATCTTATAACACATTTTTTTTTTAAACTTGTGCAGAGGCAAAACCAACATAAATTCAGGAAAGATCATTATCATTAGAAAGGTACATTTTAGACTGTAACCAGTAAAAAACAAGAGTTCTGTATCATCATCTTGCTACACATATAAAATGTGTTCCTTCAGAAACAAGATGGAAAAGCTTTATTTCAACATTTATTAAACACCATACCTCATGAACTTGTCATGATGCATTTTACTCCCAATATTGCACAATTAAATTCTAGAGAGGGAATGGAGGGAGGTGTTTTACATTGCATTATAATACATAAAGTGGTAGTGTGAGAAACTTAATACTGCAGTTTGATTTCTTTTTTTATAAGCTATAGAGCCCTTATTTCAAATCAGGTATCTAAATTCAAGATTAAATGTCCTTTAGAGAACATTAAATGAGACACAGTTATCTGAGGCCATGGACTGGATTTTTTCCCATTCAGAATTTCTTTCCTCATGTATACCTTTTGAATACTGCTTATATTAAAGCAGTATTTAACCTTACATTAAACGCTTGCATACTGGGTAAGTGATGTAAATATTACCATTTGTACATGATAACAAACAGTGATCCCTGATAGTTTCACAAACCCTTCCAAGGCTTTTTATAAACATTTGTTCTTCAGGCAGATTTTTTTACACTTTTAACTTCTCAAAATGGAGCCACTCTTCTCAGGGTATTCTAAAAATGTTATCATTGTTGACATTAGGAAGTGAGGGGAAGAAGAAAAGATGGGGACACAGGAGCCTAACTGCTGAAAATTTTTATCTGCAACATGAGCATTTGGTGTCAGATCCACTTAGGATCATCACCTATTTCTTTCCAATAGTGTAATGCACAGATGAGAACATAAATAATTTTTCAGCAGGTAGCTTGTGAGTCACATCACAACTGTACTGTCACTTTGAACAATGGGAAAATAGAGAGTAAGACTTCAGAACTTCTTTTTATTTTATAATATAGATGTCAGTGTAGAGTTACAAAAGAAAAGGAATAAATTTCAATGAGAGGCTTGAGTAAAAACATAAATAAATGGAAGTTTATCTGACAATTACCTAAATCTACATAGATATCTGGAATTTATGAAATAAGACAAACAATTGGATGAGTATCTCTGCAAGGTATTCTTTCAACAGAAGCTAAAGAAGGAGATCGACTCCCATCTATTGAATAGGGGTAGGCTTCTCATGTCCCTTTGTCACATCCATTCTAATCACAAACGTAGCTTGATTATAAAAATTACAGAAAAGTAGGACATTATTAAAGAACTCCTTCCATCCTGCACTATGAGAACTCCTTCCATCCTGCACTGCAAATCTGAGACTACGGAAGTTTTCTGACAAAATCTAGGAAAATCCTAGCCTAGAGTAAGTGACTGCATTAACTTAAGTGAAGCTTCTTTTTCCACACTGCTTTATTCAGGCCAGGAGTTCAATAGCTCCTAACATCAACTCTTTTCCTCATTGCTGCTGAGTTGCTCTCAGGCAAATTCTTCTCTGGACTTGAACAGAAATTGTATTTTTAATATGAGACAGCTTTCAGGCAATTACTGAAACCACCACATTTAAATGAAAATTCAAAGTAGAATCGATTTTTTGGCAAAAATCTTCACAATGCAATGTGATGGGCTTAGGACCAGATGCAAGGAATATAACATGTCTACTGTTTCACAGGAGCTACCAGTTCTTTTCTTTTTTCCTGCTATCTCTGTGGCACAGAACTTCTGCCATCTGCTCCAGTCAATTGTGCAAAGATTACACAACTGAATAACATGTTCAGATTACACAACTGAACCAACACGTTCAGTTACTATGTTCTTTTTCACCTTTTGAAATAAACTGTAATCATCTTTAAAATGATGATTGAAATGAAAATGCTGAAAGTCTTCATCTTGCCTTCTCTTACGGCCATCTGATTAGAGCATTGACCAAGACAAAATTCAGGCATTGTCACAAGTGCACTTCCCCCTGAATCCTCTCAGACATAACTTGCATGTTTGACATTAGATTTCCCAGACACTATCTGGGAACACTCATACTGTCCTCTTCCTATCCCAGATGATTTCCCTTACCTCACATCCCCCTCCACCTTTTCATCTATCCACAGCTCTGACTGGCAGCTCTATGACACTACATTGAACCATCAGGCTTCTCCCAGCCTTTGCTCGTGCCAAGCAGACAGGAATGCTTTTGCATGCTCTAACTAATCTTCTTCTGTCTGGCTTTTGAACAATATGATTTCCCTCCATCTTCTTCCTCAGCACATTTATTTTATCTGCTATTTTTGAGTCACAGGAATGATGGACCTGCATGACAAGAGCAAACATCCAGCCAACTCCTAAATATTAATGCTCTGAAATAATTTTTAGTCAACAATGCAAGAAATTTCTATAGTTCTTGAGAGTCCTGAATCATCTGAACATATCAGTTGTTGCCACAGCCAAAGTAAAAAGGATCTTGGAAATTCCTGGTAATTTTTACAGCACCACTTACTCTGAATATAGAAAAGCCAGAGAACAAGTTTGAATTCAAGAGATTGATATAGAGATCTTATTCAAGTAATGTTATATGGGAAAGCCTGAATTTGTTTGCAATAAAGCTTTGACATTCATATATTATCTAAAGAGAGTTGTTTACTTCTCGGAGACCCCCTACAGACGAATAGCACTTTTTTCCATTCTGCTTTTCTTTGCAGAAGAAAACCAAATTGCAATGAAAAAGCTAGTTATGCATACAGAGAACAAAGATTGTTTTGCAGAGCCTGTCTGCTAAGAAATACTGAATTTCCTCCAATATTCCCATTCTGCCCCAACTAAAGACTAACAAGGAGGTTATTAATTTTTTTTTAGGATACTCGGAATTACTTTGGAATTTGTTTCCTTTATCAAATCTATTGGAGTGTAAAGATGAATGCAACTCTGTTTTTAATGTGTAAGTGCTACAATTCTTACGCAGGTATTATAATAATATTACAGTATGATAGCATCCTTCTCTTCTATCTTAGATCTTTCAGGTTTTTCTCATAGAACCCTTTAAAATTTATCTACAGAGTCTTCTAATTTAGGTTAACGCAAATTAATTCTTCATTGGCTCTCCACCCTTATTTATCTTGATTTTCAAACACATAGGCTCTTTCAAGAGTCAGTCCTCTTTAACTATTTCAGGAATGTGATTCTAAAACTCGACTCTTTTCCATTTTGTCTGTCAGTGATGGCAGTTTCAACTGCCTATTTTCTTCCTCCAGAATTATCTCAAGTCTTGCATGCAATCTGTACATGTAAAAACCCTAATCAAAGAAAAACACACCCCATGCAATTAAAATTAGCAAAGTCTTAAACTTGTCTAAAATTATCCTTTCCTGGGATTTTAGAAATAATTTTTAGATGTTAGAAAAATTAACTCTTTCATAATAACTAAACAGCAAAGAACTTAGATGTTGTCTTGAGTGCTAATATAAGCATGTGATGTGTTGCTGCAACTTCAGATTCTGCAACAGATACTGCCTTATGATATCATTCCTGTTACTGGGCACAGCTGAAGCCTTTGCTGTCAAAAAAAGCATCATTACATTTTATACTTACAGTGATGTCTCACATTTGTTCTTCTTTTTGATTATGAGAATAAAATCAGCATGACAAAACCGATCATCAAAAAAATTGTCTCACTTTTTTCCAAATTACAAGTGAGATTTTAAAATGTGTAGACCAAAAATTAAACTGGCAGAGAAGCCACAGAAATGCAGGTCATGCAAGAGTTGGAGGTATATTGTGATACAATGTTTAATGGCAGCAGCATGTGAGTACTCTAGGGGCTTTTTTCCTATGTGCTGTTCAAATCCTTCTGATCCCCCTGAGCCTGAATTTATGGCTATTAATGAGAATCCAACAGCACTGATATAATAGGGGTGCTATCCAGAGATCTGGTCCCATCTATTTTGGAATATAAAATGTATTACACAAATTCAGGACATGTAAAAGGAGGTATTCTTATTTGAATTTCTCTTTGGATATAATTTCTTCTCAATCCTAGAACTATTTGATATTATCTTTAAAGGTACATTTCTAACAAGATAATTTGAAATTTCAGCACATACTCTTTGTGAAACCAGAACACTGTACTTTGCTAGATTAAGTATCATATTAAAGACTGGTCAGGGAAAGGACAAATGCACAGTGTGGCCAAAAGTAAAAAAGGAAGGGAAGGGAAGGGAAGGGAAGGGAAGGGAAAGGGAAGGGAAGGGAAGGGAAGGGAAGGGAAGGGAAGGGAAGGGAAGGGAAGGGAAGGGAAGGGAAGGGAAGGGAAGGGAAGGGAAGGGAAGGGAAGGGAAGGGAAGGGAAGGGAAGGGAAGGGAAGGGAAGGGAAGGGAAGGGAAGGGAAGGGAAGGGAAGGGAAGGGAAGGGAAGGGAAGGGAAGGGAAGGGAAGGGAAGGGAAGGGAAGGGAAGGGGAAGGGAAAAGGGAAGGGGAGGGGAAGGGAAGAGGGAAGGGAAGGGGAAGGGAAGAGGGGAGGGGAGGGAAGAGGGGAGGGGAGGGGAGGGAAGGGGAAGGGAAGAGGGGAGGGGAGGGGAGGGGAGGGGAGGGGGAGGAGAGGAGAGGAGAGGAGAGGAGAGGAGAGGAGAGGAGAGGAGAGGAGAGGAGAGGAGAGGAGAGGAGAGGAGAGGAGAGGAGAGGAGAGGAGAGGAGAGGAGAGGAGAGGAGAGGAGAGGAGAGGAGAGGAGAGGAGAGGAGAGGAGAGGAGAGGAGAGGAGAGGAGAGGAGAGGAGAGGAGAGGAGAGGAGAGGAGAGGAGAGGAGAGGAGAGGAGAGGAGAGGAGAGGAGAGGAGAGGAGAGGAGAGGAGAGGAGAGGAGAGGAGAGGAGAGGAGAGGAGAGGAGAGGAGAGGAGAGGAGAGGAGAGGAGAGGAGAGGAGAGGAGAGGAGAGGAGAGGAGAGGAGAGGAGAGGAGAGGAGAGGAGAGGAGAGGACGAGGAGAGAAAAAACCCTCTAACTACAACAAACTGTTTTCAGTTTTCAAAGACTTTTACGTGAAATACTGGTGTAAAAGTTCCTGTGGGTTTTTCGTGTGTCATTCAGACAAATATGATGCAATTTGTAGAAATCAAATCAGTTGTTAGATGCATTTCTACCATCAGCAATTTCTCACCAGTTTAACTGCCTGCATCCAACATGGAGCTATGTCATGCTACTTCAAAGATGCAGAAATTGCTGCAATAGTTATTTGGGGTATTATTCATGTGGGCACTCCCACGTATTATGTAACCCAAGATGAAATTCCCTGCCTAAGGTTGTAGCAAATTCTTTGCTGTTTTCACAAAGTCAAACAAACATTTCTGAGGCACTGCTTGTGCTTATATTTGAACAAAACAAGCTCATGAACATTTCTCCTGAGCTGAGCCATCATTCTAATAATCCTCTTCCCTCTGGTTACATCCAAAGTAGACTTACATTTTAACATGATTTCGTTTGTTCTTATGTTGTGAGGAGAAATGCCAGGTTCAGTCTGGAAAGTGGATGGAATCAAAATTTGCTTGGATTTCTGCTTCTCTGATAGTTTAACCTTTCCACAGCTAAAATTTTTTTCCAGGTATAATTTGAGGATTTGTATCATTTTGTAGAGATCTAAGCACATCTTCATGGTTACAAAAGGGCCAAATCCCAGGACAAGTGTCTTCCCAACAAATTGTCAGCTCCCCCCACAAAGTGACAGCCATTGACTGAGCCAGAAGAGCAGAGATCAGTGTACAGTTCAATGTGTTCTGACTGAATTTGCCAAGAGTCCACAGTAGTTCCAGCCTTTCCTGGATGCTACTTCTGACGCACTGCTCACCAGGCCAGCAGAGACAGTTCTCAAGAGATCACAGACAAATGTCAAAGGTACATGCTGCAAAATTCCCTGGTATTTAAAGGCAATACTCTTAAGATATACCCCTTATCTAAAAATACATTCTTTAGAGAGATGTTCTCCAGATGGGATTATGGTTTCCCTAGCAGCAAAATTCTTGAATTTTGCCTTGTGCATGGAGTTCAGATAACACTCCCCATTCACATCTTTTCAGACATCTGTCCTGTTGATCATACCGCCCCAGTGGCACAAGGACAATCCAAACTAGGCAGAGTTTAAACACTCAAAATTTAGGCAATATACAATTTATCTACACCTCACTGCCAAGATCTTTGATTCCTTCCAACCCAAACCGTCCTATGATTCTACACTTTTACCTACTATTTCATTTAATATATTGCACTGTTAAGAACATTATTCCTGGTAGGAAGAGAATTATTGTCTTTATCTACAACAGCAATTTAGTGTTCTAAATTCTTCCCAAGAAGCAAAAGAATCCATATGAATCTCTAAGAATCATAAGCATGATATTGTTGACGTGAGTCAGATACAGATTAGGCAATTTGTGTTAGTCAAACATAGCTTGGATATGAGCTTTCTGAATTATGGCATGAGCATTTCCGTGCAGTTACCTGCTACATTTATGCCACATAAACATCCATGTTAGGGTTGATTGGGTTCCACTGAGCAGTCCAAATACCGGCAATAAAAGGAGGCACATTAGCAAGACAGTTTGCTGAGACAAACCTTGTGGGCTGTGGTCAGAAGGTGCTGCACACACTGCCCATCTGTGATGCCTCTGGGATGTCCTAACAATGGGATTGTCCTTGTGTGAATGTCCAGCTGTGGCCATCACTGCCTGGTATGCTAATACCAGAGTTGCTGTTTTCTGAGATATGTAACTTATCTTTTCTGAGTATGGCTTTCAAAAAATGTTCATGTGTGGCCATCAGAGAAAGTCTGGCTTCATCTGAATAATATATATAAATATGATGACAGGTTGCTTGAGGTGATACTAGATTTTATGTTTAGAAAACTCTTAACAGATAGCACAAAGCACACATACCCATACCCCTGCTGCTATTACTACTACAATCATTATTATTTCAGTGTTTTCCCCTCAGCAGTTTGATTTGTGATAAAACTACAATAGAAATCACAAAATATGATAAAGAAAACCAATCCCTGGTTCCAACTGGAAACCTTGCCACAACCAAATTGCACAAGTGTGTCTTTGCCAGGGATTGGTTGGAAATTCCACCCTGATTATTAACAGTCATATCTGGAATGTCATTTCTTTCCAGAATTGCTGCCTGTATTGGAGCACAAGTAGATGCAGACAAAGACCACACAGAAAGCATCTTGCTTTCTATTGAACCATAGGAAAAAAAGATGGCACTGTGTTCAATTCCATTAAGCAAGCCCCTTGTTCAGTTTCACAGCAGATGTGTCTTTACATGCTTTAACATTACCTACTCCATACTCATTCTTAGGGACAGTTATCAGAGAACAAATTAATTATTTAATATTTACTGTTTCTGCCCAAAACCTATGAATGTGCAAAAAGCTGAATATAAGACTATGTTACAGTGAGAGGTACAGTAATTCAGAAAACCTCAGAAGAAGAATACAACTGAATCTTCCTAAAGCAAACAGCTTTCACTTAGAAGAAAACACCTGACGAATTAAATTAATATAATATTAAATAAGGATAAGTGACAATAGCACTTTTCATCAGTAGAACCCAAAATCTGTTTCAAAGGAGATGGGATCACTAATGCTCATATTGATTGAGGTCAGGGAGATTCCCTTAACTCACCCAGAAGGCCAGCGTGCAAGCCAAGAACAGAGTTCAGCTCTACTGGGACACAGTCCAATGACTCCATCATTAGTAAAGCCTCCTTGGTTTTGTGTTAGCAAATTATGATTTTTTGCAACCTTACTCACAAAAAAGTTTCTCCCAGAATGACACCTTTCAGCCACATTTCAAGCAGGACTTAATGCCAGTATATGTTCTAGCTTCAACCTAATCTGAACATACTTTTAAAAATGGCTTTTCTTTTTTTCCCCAAAAATCTAATAATTACACAATTTCCCAAGTAAACTACTTGGGAAGTAATAGTTGAATGCAATTTTTAGTCCTAAAGCTTTTACAATGATTTCTATTTTTTAATCCATTTAATGAAAAACTCTTTAATCAAACCAGACTGTGACGAAGACAGGCATTTTCAGTCACATGAAGTCATTTTTTTCCACAGAACATTTCCCAGTCTGCTGTGGATTTGCCTAACCTTAGATGTTTGTGATAAGAAATGTCAAAGCATATTGCTGTTTCTTAAATCAGAAAATGTTTAAATAAAATGAAAGCTCTGAAAAATGGTGAACATTAATTTTAAATTCCCAAACAGAACTTACTTTCACTGAGGATCTGAGAAAGATAAGCAGTGTACATAAATGCACAGATTAATGTTGAGAGATAACAAAAATGGTCTTATCATAGCTGATTTTAAAAATGAAGGTTTTTTCATAAAAATGATTCATCTTCATGTGGGGTCATACTGCACTAATAGCACTCTACCTAGTGAGTTAACCAGTTTCTGATCTCAGCTATTCAATGGCAAGGAATAAACTCTAGGATATATTGCAGATATGAGAAAGCAATCTGTTCTCTTCAAAGCATGTGAAAGCCACTGAGAAGCAGACAGAAGATTGTTCCATATGACAGGGAGATAATTTCTACCAGGTAGAAAATTTGCTTAAATCACTGAAGTTAGTATGCCAGACTATTTGCATTTACATGACCTTAGCCTAAAACTGGATCTGCAACAGGGCATGGATCTCTCTGTTCACCAATACTTCTATGTCTTTATTAAAATTTGACGTAACGTGTATTTTAAAGGAAGGGTAGGTATGATATTAGTTGTGCCAATGAAGAACATCAAAACTTTCCATAAAGTACCACAGAATGAAGCCCTGTGTAAATATAAACCCCATTCCTGTGGCCTCCCCAAGACACTGGGATGAACATTTGAGCCAGGATTTTACTCTACTCATCAAAGGCCCTGTAGGATTCAGGGGTATGCCTGTGGCAGGGTACAGTCTGCTTCTGTTCTGAACTTTCAAAAATGTTTTCCCAGCTCTTATCTGATCAATACCTCTTCTTTGCAGAGCCATGCTAGCAGGTCACTTTTCTCTTGTAGACTATTTCATAATATCTGCAACACAGATAAAATTTCTCCTGAGCTTCCCTCTCTCTTCCTAAGGCTTCCATTTGTTCTTAAAAATTCTTAGACCTTGTGCTTGAAAGTGATTTCTTCTGAAATAGCAACCAAAGCTGTTTCCTCATAGCCATCCTTCCCCTTTTCCAGATATGACAAAAATTTTCGATTCATTTGCACAATAAATTAATTAGCTTAGTAAGGTCTGAGTCTTACACCTCTACAATGTTATTTCATCTGACTACTAAATTTCAACCTTGGTCCTTTCAAGCAATAACATTTATAAAATATATTTTGCCTTTTTAACATTCATAATAAAATCGAAGAAAAATGTGTGGAACAGGAGAACTGTACTCAGTTCTCCTGTTCCACACATTTTTTGTTTGGTTTATTACATTTGTTCATATTTTCTTGTTAACAACACAAACTCATAGCCTTCTACAGAATTTAGGGGATTCTATGGAGAGGGAAGAAAAATTTAAAATACATGTGAAAAAATATATAAAGAAAAAATATTTTCTTTTTATTTTTTATCACCATTAAAATTACTCAACTTTCCAGCTTAATTATTTTTTCTATTGATCCAGACTTTCAGGCTGAAATAACCAACAATTACAGATCAAAATGCTTACAACAGGAAATTTTACAAACATGTACTTTTGTTTCTATTTGGGGGGAAAATCAAAAAAAGGAATCCCAGCATTAAGAATTTTCCATAGGGTAGAAATTTCATTTTCCAGTCTTTTTTCTTGTTGGATGCATTTAAGCTATTTTTAGAGCCATTAAAAGTTTATTTGATTTGTTAAAATACTTGAAAGTGTTTTTTTTTTTTTTTCCCTACCACTTATGCAGAAGCAACTTTGCTTATTTAAATAGCTGGTTTTTTTTAATGGCATTTGTTGGGGTCTGCCTGGAAATGAGCAATTCCCCCATTTGGGGGTAAATGCATGAAAGAATCTGAGCTTAGAAAGGGGTTACAAATGAATTCCAATTTCTTTTATTTGATTGGTGGAACATAAATCATGAAGTTTTCTATTATTTCCTGAAAGCTTTTACAACAGAAGCCCGCCAGATGAGGGAAAGAACAGCAATTCAGCAGAGGTACAATTCTTGCAGATGGTGCAAATGATAAGGCTGATTTGAAAACCATAAGATTAAAGTAAGCAAAATAGTCTAAGGAGGGCAAAGAACTAAAAAAACTTCTCAAGCAGCTCCTATAATTTTCAAAACACTGTATTCTTCACCTCTAACTTGGCCCACAATCACATGCATTTGACTGTTATGTCAACTTCATCAAGGAATGTTAATTTGGAGACACTGGATGCTACTGTCCAGGCCTGAAAGGCATCCTCAGAAGCCACTCAGGAAGCATAGCTAGGATACTAATGTAAAGAGAAACATGCCAGGCATCTAAAAAATAAAGAAATAAATGAATAAACCAGAAGAAATAGAACATCTCTTTAAAGGCAGCACAAGGGTATCAGATTTAGTGAACAACTGTACCAGTCAGACAACAATTCCAGGAAAGCACAGTTCAGACTCTATTTCCTATTATGCAAGAACAGGTGCAATTATAATACATAGCACTTTTTCCCATAATGATTAATACATTTGTTTTTCTATCATAAAGCTAAAAAAAACCCATTTCTAATGCAGTATGTAGGTATGACTTTACAGTGCTAATAAAATTGTAGTTTCTTTTTAAGATCACAAATGTAAGACACAAGAGATGCAAATCTCACTGATTTATCAAAAATACTTTGAGCTACAAGTGTTGAGGAAAATCAAGGTTTTTTTTTTTCACAGCTTTTAGTGGCAGTGGTGTCTTGTGTATGCAGCTGGTCGAACAATGAACTATACTTATGAATAATTACACTATCATTGATTTGGTTTTGGGGTTTTTTGCAGAACCAGCCGCCCAAATTCTCTTCCTATAATGATTTCCAATTCAGCTTTAAATAGAAAAAGGAATGTGAATTATTTTCCAGATGGAACGTGAGGATATTTTTATGGATTAGTGATGAAAGAACCCAAAATGTCTTAACATATGCTTGTAAGACAGATGCTCTTACCCTGTGAGAAACTGAAAAATAGCTTGAGAAAATAGGGAATTTTTGTACAGATGGAAACACTCAGGCAAATTTTAAATTGCCCCATTCTTCCCTCCAAAGCAATTCAATGCAATTTACTCCTGGACAAAACCAATGCATTTATGCCTTAAAGTAAAGAAAGTACCTCAAAGAAGATGTGCAGGTAGTTTCTGCAATAGCTTAACTCTACTAACTTTTCTGCTGCTCAGTTCTTTATCCTATAGGTAATGCTGATGCCTAAAGATTTGTAGCTTTTTTACATATTTTTAGCTTTGCAGATTTTATATATATATATATATATATAGCTGTATATTTTCTAGCACCTTCTCACTTTAGAACAGTAGTTCCCTTTCTCACATATTCTGTTTAGTCTTATTTTCAAGGAAAAGCATTTCTAACAAGGACATCCTGTTTTGACCAGCACCTGGGAGACAAAACAAGATATAAGGCAAGAACCCTTGGAGGGACTCCAAGGGGCAGGCCCAAGGGTGGATTACCAAGGCAACCAGTCTCCTATTGCATGTACCTGCTCGATATAATAATTAGTAAAGCTTCAAAAAATTGTGGCAATTCAGCGCTGTGCATGTGCACAGGGTCTATCTGTGCACCTGAAAGCTGTCATTAAAAGGCTGCTCTTTCTGTTATCAGTTCTAGTATTCTTCATATATCTCTGGATTGTGCAAACCATTAAAGCCAATGTCAGTAAATACCTATTGTATACAAGGGATAAGGATTTGTGCCTTAGAGTTTTTCTTATTCTATGCTGAGCAGCAACAAACATATCTAGATTTCTCTTTTCATAATCCTGTAATTCATGTCTCATGTCTACATTTTAGAAAATTATTATAAAGGAAACATCAGCTTGGTCTGATGTTCAACATCTTCTTGGTCTGAAGTAGATCTTAGCTCAGGTGAAGCCCCAAATATCTGTGCCTAGTTTTACATATCCAAACTAATTTCCTGACACAGGATAGTAAAAGGTAATGCAATGACAACTAGAGCATACAGGTAAGTCCATGTTAAATCCAAACACTCTTCAAAAGGAGTGACACGGAGGTCCTCCCATACCCTCCAAAGCATTTCTAGCCCTGGTAGCACAATTCAGAAATATTTAAGCTGCTAAATTAAACCTCATAGGACTTGCTAAGATTCAGCTTTATGCTGTGCAATACCACATAAAGTGGATTTCTGGTCCTGGAAAAATGTAGATCTTTCTATGAAGTACTACCTCTAAATGAATAAGGTGGCCCAAACTTAAACCAACTCTGCCTGGAGCCAGCATGGCTTTTTTTGCTCTTATAATCTATACCTAATTTAAGCAGCTCATGGATAATGGAGATTATATGGTATGTACTGTAGTATATTAGATGAGGATTTCTAGACACTAAGCAATTTGCACTGTGTGGGTTTTTACACAACCTAGGAAATTTTGTTCAAATGCCATTTTACTGTACTGGGATTCAAGTGGATGACAAGTCCACTTCTGTCATGGTGTTACAATAGAAAAAGTGAAACACTTAGTAAAACATGTTACATTTAGCTGGTATTTTCTGAGTGATAGAATTGCTCTACTTCACAGTTCACAGTTCCTTACATAGAAATCCTTTGCCTAGTCTGACTCTCTTTGGGACACAGCCTCTCATTATGTGTATGCAAAAATTTTTGTCTTGTAGCATACTGCAGAAAAGAACCATTTCTCCACTCCTATATGTTAGTACTAATATATGTTAGTACACTCAGACAGAATGCTGAGAAACACTGAAAGGAAAAGATTACTACTTTATACTAGACTTAGCAGTGCTGTTTCTTTCGGCTCATTTATTATTCAGAATGAATAATAAATGTTTATCTTTAAACAGTTTGTGATCTCAAGTCATCAGTTAAGTGTACAGTCACAAGGCCATCTGAAGTACCTGGGCAGTGCGCACATATGTTTTCCTCAGAATTCAGGTCATTTATTCCTTTTCCAGTTCTGTCTTTTGCTGAAAACTGAGTTTGAAAATTTATCCCTAACAACAGCAACTGACCTTGCCCTGCTTTCTGTGACCTTCCTTTTCAGTATGAAAACAAAAATCAGAGAAATATTTCAGACTTTCTTTTCTCTCCAAAAGATCATTTGGCTCACCTGGCCAAAGCAGTTTATATAACGAGCCTTTGTGTATACGACAGTGACTTATTTTCTTTGGAATGAAGATACGAAAAAGTATTTTTGAAAAGAGCCAAGGTTAAGATCTTATTCAAGTAAATATTGAACACATTCCTAAGAATAGCCCTTCAGATCTGGAATAGGTTCAAGAACAGTTACTTAACAGTCTAAAGAAAAAATAACTTGAAGTTTTGGTTTTGTAATAAAAATGTCAAGAGGTAGACTGGACCCCAATCATATGATAGGAAACGTTTTGAAGTTTTTTGGTTCTAGTGTTTTCTGGTGAAGGGAGAAAGTTATGCAGTGAAGAAGAATACTTAGCAGAAATCAAATAAAATCAGAAGTGATACCACTTGCACAGGTGCTCTTATTTGGTTGTGATTCTATTTTAAAAAATTAATCAAAGAGGAGTCCAAATGAAAATAATTGTTTAATGAAGAGACAAAGGAACATCAGATCCTGAGATTCTGAGTGGAATTCAGAGACCATAATTCTAATGAATGTAGGTGAGGTTTTGTATCAGAATTCTTTTGCTCTTTACTTTCAGACAAATGCAACCCTTGAATGAAACGTCATTGCCGCCTGAAAAATGTGGGCAGCCTATTGAATGCTAGGCAGAGTACTGGACTCAGATTCCAGGTCCACAGTCCAGTTCTGTCTTTAAATCAATTGAGGCAAACCAAATATACATACACACACACCTGTGCAAAATTTTATGTTCATTCAAGAGAATAAAGTATACTTCCACAAAACCAAAATATTTTGCATGTTTTGCATTTCCATTTTTCCCCCACCTGTACGTTCTCCAACCTTTTATTTTTTTTTTTGGCCTCCCTTAGCACCAAAAGCTCTTCAATTTCTTCTGTATCAAGTACACACAGTCAACAAGACCTAGACAGCACTAAGCATTATCTGCTGAATACTATGGTGTGTGCTGGCATTATTCAGCATGCAAACCCAAAGACATCTCACCAAATATACCTGTTTGTAAGTGCCTTTCTATTGGCCAAAGAATTTAGATGGTTAGTGCTAAGATCACTTCTACTGCTCATGGAAACCTTTATTCCAGCCACAGCCAAAATGGAATACCTGAAACAAAGCATACAGTCAAGCTCTCACTACTCTTTAGTCAGTACTGCTACTCTTCAGCTCTAGTCCATGCTGCTCTTTCTGTCAGTATCAGAGAGGGAAAACTGAGAGAGCTCAAGTCAGATTGCGCAGATTGAGTTTTCCATCATGTTCCAAGCCAGTAAACAGGTGCTTTCCAAGCTTCTGGAAGAAATGGAGAACTACCTTTCCACAGCCTTTTCTGCAGCCTTTTCAGCCTCCTCACTTACAAGTCTCCTGTGCACTTGAGTGCCTGACGCAAGGGATGTGAGTTTGGCAAAACAAAATGTCTTTTTAAATATAGTTGTGGCTGGAATTAATAAATTAGCTCTCCTGTAAAATCTGTCTTTGGCCAGAGGAAGATGTTGCCCTGCCTGTCTCCACAGTCATCAGGCTCTACTAGAGTGGGATAAGAGGCATACAAGTCAAGTGAGTGTAAAGTGTCTGGGACACCTTCAATCAGAATGATTAACAAGTGCTCCAAACATGATTTTTTCTGGAAGAAAAGCACATGACTATTATGATACTTCTAGAAACAACATGGCAGCAACAGAACTAAGAGATCTTGGGAGCAGAAAAGGTCTTTTCAGTACTTTAGGTGTCAAAACCAAGTGTATTTATTTGTGGTTAGTTTAATTCAAAAATATATAATAGAAAAAGCCTTGATTTGTGTGTTTTATGATCTTGAAATAAAACTGTGATTCATTAATGTGATTTGAAATTGAAGATACAAAAACTGGCAAACAAAACACACAAAAATTTTATCAAGTGAACTGTAATCTGAAGCAAGCAAGAAGTCTTCTACCACTTCATTGCTCACAAAGAGGGCCCAAAGATCAGTTCTAATCACATCAGTCCTAAACCAAATACTTCTCTTATAGTCCTCAAATCCATATCTGAGCAGAGAAGAAAAAAAGGATACAAATAATGTAAAAATTTCTCTTCAGATTTTACATGAGGCCTAGTATCCTTGAAATGTTTTATCATAGACACGTATGTCTGTAGATGATGAATGAATTCAATACATTCAGCTGTCAATTATTCTCTTATTATTCATTAACACAACTTGAAGAACAGCCCAGCTAGTCTCTTGAAAGTCTTTCAATGCAGTGCTATTTCTTTGCAAAGCAGTTTTGTGAAAGCACAATGGTGATGGACCCAAATCTAAATTATGATATTGAACATCTAGCTGGTCCAATTACTCTTGGGCTTCTACTGTTTTCCAAATCCCCAGAAATATTCAAGCACACCTCCACGTCTGGTATCTCTCATCCCCAAAACTCTAGGTTGGAGCAGAGCAAATAAATCCCACTGTAAGAAAAGAACAGGTTCAAGACCACCCCATGAAATTGAATGGGCACAGGTCTATGGGCCTGATGACAGGCATCCCAGGGTCCTAAAGGAACTGGTTGATTGTAGGCACTCTCCATCATATTTGAAAAGTCATAGCAGTCAGGTAATGTTCCCAGTGACTTTTCAGGGAAAACAGAAATGTAACCTCTTGTGAGGTCCATTAAACCCAAGTGCAAAGTCCTGCACGTGGGTCAGGGCAATCTCAGACATGAGAACAGACTGGGAGAAGAGCAGAATGAGAACAGCCCTGGGGAGGAGGGGTTCTGATGGACAAAAGGTAGACATGAGTCAAGAGCATGTGCTCCCAGCCCAGAATGCCAACCTCATCTTGGACTGCACCAAGAGCAGCACGGTCAGCATGACACCAGCCCTTCTACTCTGCCCTTGTGAGAGCTCACCTGCAGTGCTGCATCCACCTGCAGGGTCCCCAGCATAAAAAAAGATGTGGATCTGCTGGAGTGAGTCTAGAGGAGTGCCACAGAGATGATTAGAGGGATGGAGCACTTCTGCAATGGGGACAGTCTGAGAGAATTGTAGTTCTTCAACCTCAGAATAGGAGGCTCCCAGGAGACCTTGTTGAGGCCTTTCAGTACTTAAAGGGCATTTACAAGGGAGAAAAAGAATGAGATTTTACACAGGAATATTTCAGCAGGACAAGGGGAGTTAAAAAAGGAGGGATTTTGGTGCATTAGGAGAGATTGAGATATTAGTATGAAATTATTTACTGAGATCATAGTGAGGCACAGAAACAGATTGCCCAGAAAAGTTGTGGATGTCCCGTTCCTGGAAATGTTCAAGGCCAGGCTGGATGGGGCTTTGAGCAACCTGGTCTAGTTGAAGGTGTCCTTGCAACGGCAGGGGAATTGGAACTAGATGATTGTTAAGGTCCCTTCCAGCCCAAACCATTCTATGACCCTATGAGTCACACATTCTTAGTCTCCTGACTGGCTGAGGAAATGCCCTATTAAAGTAACAATATCTTCTCCGTTCAATTCAGTGACTTCAATAAGACCATACAGAAAATGACCAATCCAGTTCTTGTGGATGTGGTTTAAAAGGTCAGGGCACAGCAAAAGACAAGATGCTCTAAGCAGATAAAAACGGATAAAAGAAAGAAGATTGAGTAAAATTTATGGGAAAATCTAGAAATAATATAATTCCTTGTTAAATGGAAATTTCAAAGGGTGAAGGAAATGTTTTGGTATAAATCAATTAGATTAAATCATAGAATATTCTGAAGTGAAACAAAACCGCTTACTCTCTGATGACACCATACTTAACATACTGTCAGTATTTTCTTTGCTAAAAAGCTCAGATCCAGCTTTGTTTATTTCCTTCCATCCATTCAGAAGGGCTGGATCATCAGCTGGGCTAATTACTATAGGGATGCAGCTGTCAACAGAGCTAGGTGAGCTGAAGCTCTGGCCTACCAACTACCCATTTCCTACAGAAATTGTAGACAGAATGACAGGAGCTCCTTCTTATTCCCAAATTCAGAAATGCAAGCTTTGAAAGCATGTGTTTTCTAAAAGTACATTATGCACCCCACTCCAACAAGCTAAATTATCTAAAATTCTAGCATAACTACTACTGCTATTAAAAAAAAATCAAAAAATGGAAAGAAAATTTGTAAGCTTGCTTACAAACAAATAGCTACTACAAAGCACTAGCTACTTTCATATGGTGCTGAGACACATAAGCACACTTTATACCTGCAACAGCATTTACCATGGGAATAATGAAACATAAAATTCTATTTATTATGCAAATGTAATTCTGTAATATTAATTATAATATATATAACATATAAATTAAATAATACATAATGCCAAATTTTAACACAAGTAATTTCTTTTGAAATCTCAAACATTTAAACATTATTAAACTGGGTAATAAAGAAAATTGGATCTGCATTAAAATAAAATGTTTTATTTACATGACCATAAGTTATTTCAGGGTCTGCCTTATTTATTATGTAGGTGAAGTGTATTTATCTGGGCAGCTATCCAGTATTTTGTTTGGTTTGGGAAGGTCAGTTTATACCCTCTATTCAAACACTCTCATGAAGTCAGAGCTATTAATTTCAGTGAGGATTTTCCATTGTTACAATGGGATTACATCACAGGGAAGATAAGGGGATATTATATTCATGAAATTAATAACAACAACAGCAACAAATATTCTTACTGGCAACTGTGTGCAAAAGCACTAGCACTTAGGATAATTCAGGATTCCCACTGTAATGTGTTTGTAGCTTGATTTTTCAGAGAATGCATTTTGTGATCTGTATAATGAAAATTCTAACAAACCAAGCAAAGTGAAACTCATTTCCTTGCTTCAAAGCAAAGGAGCATAATTTCTCAACAAATCAGTATTTTAAAATAAAATTGGCCAAAAGCCTGTTAGCAAACCAAAATTATTCACATTTATTTTTTCCTGAAATAGAAAAGTTGCACACTTTAAAGCACACTTTAAACCTCAGGACTATCTATGTTTTAATTGAATAAGAGATTCTTGCAGTAGAAAATGCCAAAAATGCTTTAAATGTGGGAACTGCACTGCTCTAAATATGGTCATCTGTGCTGTTTATAATGATGGAAAATATGCAGGTACTCTTTGGATTAAGCATTAGAGCAGTTTTGAGTGCGTTTATGATAATCCACTGAGAAAGTATGGGTTTCCCACTGGCATGAGAAATAAATGCAGACCACAATCTTTTCATTGAGGAACAAAGCATCAGTTTGTATAATATTTAGGTTAAAAATATCCCGGAAATAGCTACAGTCACAAGAAGCAAGTCAGCTGAAAGAAATTTTGTCGTTTTTCCAGTCACAGGAATATAAAGTAACATTTCTGAAGCAGAAAAAAACCTTAGCAGAAAAAAAAACCCTTATCATAGTATTGCTATGCCATATGAAAATATAAGGAAATGCTGGCAGGAGTCTAGTCCCTTTTTGGAGTAAATGATACTTGAGATTTTTATCAGAATACTTCATCAGTTAGCACTTTATTTCATACAGCTGTTTATACTATGAGTTAATATATTAACAGGAACATTTAAACTATTTCATTTCAAGGGTGAGACAGGTTCTCTGGCATTCTTTCATACACTCAGAGGTGTGTTAGCTCTCTCCAACAAACTTCACTTTTTGGTTTTTAACTGCTTTCAAGACATAATAATCATAAAATAAATTAGATGGATAAGGAAGAACTGGATAAAATAGGTGAATTTGATATTTGAATGAAAAACAGCGATTGAGCAAGGGTGCTAATTTGACATTAAAATTGCTTATTAAGGAAGGCAAAAATTCCACACAGATTTCACCACTATCACAATTTAGACTTCAAATTTGTGTGTTTTCTTACAGACATTACTCTTGTTGAATCTCCTAAATTTTAAATTCCAGCCCAAACTTCTGTCTTTCTTTTTTTAAAAAAACAGGGTTACTCTTTTTTTTCTCCTCTTGTAGTTCTGCAAATTTTCCATGCCAAGGGGACTTTTATTATTCAATGGTTTTGCAGTAAAATGAAAAAAATACTACAGTTTTTAAGGCTTTACAGTTTTTGAAAAACTACAGTTTTTCAAAAAGTTCTGTTATCATACTATAATTTCTATCTTCTGGCAGAAGTTTATTTTAACATTGAGGATGTTAGGTGGTGTAGGAGACCCCTGTTCCCTCAATCAAACATTTTAGTGAGGTATATTTATTTTATATTTTCCTATCACAGGAATTCAAGGAAACCATCCACACAAATACTTTCTATAGGTTGAATCTCCTTAAGTGAAATCGATGATTTGAAGGATACTTATGCTTTTATTCTTTAAAACAATTAGAGATAGCACAGAAAAAATTCTGTGCTGAATTTCAAGCATCTGACCTATCATTTGAGAGAAATTATAGAGAGTGCTGACTCTAACCCCCACTCTATAAATTGTATCAATTTCGTGCATGCAGGAATGATGAAATAAAAAAAATGAACTTCAGGAGGACATTAATTCAAACATAATCAAGAGGGATGCTTTTATCTGTGGGCTTCATAGCTTTAAAAGTCTAATGGTTTTCTATGAAAGTTTCTATCTAAATAAAATATGTTCAGTATTGCCTAGGTAGATATTGATTGAGAACTAAAGCTCGGCTAGCCAACCAGATAACTCAAGATCTGATCTTCTCCTAAGGAATAATATAACAGCATAGTTATTCACTAGATTTGTGTGGAATATCTAACAAAAAACGAAGGCAGTATTGTTTGATTCAGACTGCGCACTCGCTCTTTCAGAGCTTCACAAACCCTTTTTAACTTTAAAATGCTCTAACATATGGCAAGTGTGTGTAACAGAATCTACTCAGAGAGTGTCTGGCCTCTTATAATTCTCCATGACTCCTGTGTGTGTCCAGTGTGCAGAATCAACAGATTTCATCCAGCAGAGTACTGCAAAGGAAGCAACAACACTATGGGTGAATCCCAGATGTGCACAAAGCTGTGGTTTAGGACTCAGAGGTTATGTTTCTACTCTGTGAAAAATCTTAAATCCATGTTTACATAGACAGAAATATAGAATTATACGGAAAAAGGAAAGGGAAATTTGCAAAAAAAGTTTGTCTTTTTCTTTCTCTACAGAGTAACAGAATGGGAAGCTTTGATCCTTTCTAGAGATCATAGTAAAGCACTCAAAATAGCTCAAGATCATCAGCAAAATGCAGAAAATGAAGTCCACTGTGTATTCTTTCTCACAGAATTAAACTCTCACTAGGTACACCATCAGGAGAAGGGTGTCTTACTCTTTCTATTGATACAGGGTGAAAAAGAGTCCACGTCATTAGGGATCTGAACTGCAATTAGATGCTAATCAGAACAGAGCCAGCTAGTTATACAGATCATGCAATTTATGCTTTTAGGTATTAAATTTCATTGCAAGGCAAAGGACTATTCCCATTATTATCTTAGTATTGTTTTTCTGTGGAATAATATGCTGTAATTGCCACAAACTTCAGTTTGAAGACATGTAAAATGGCAGGAATTTGAAGTAGTTTAACTTAGTACTGTTATGATGGTAAAAATATACGTTACTTTCAAAAAAACATCAAGATGAGATTTGTATGGGGCATAAAGTTACAGCAACTTGATGCAATTTCTAGGTCCTATAAACATAAATGTATGGAATATTAACATAGCTGAGTATTCATTGTATATTCATATTAAAAACATATTCATATTCTAGTATATTTGTATTTTTCACAAATACTTTCAGAATGAAGACCCTGCATTGAGATAGAAGTCTTCTTGACAGACATTTTAATATCTAAAATTTCATAATATTATCAGATAACACACAACCCAATAGGTAATATAACCACAGTAAGAACAAAGGTTGTCATCATCCTTCTGAAATTCCTTTATGTTTAGTTTTTTTCATTTACTGGACTCTCAAAAATAACTGCACTTCAAAATTTAAGTCTCCCTGTTGAACTATTTTGTACCTGCTGCTGATTTTCACATTTAATGAGAATATTAATGCTCCTCTGATCTTTTTATTGAGGATATCAGCTACATTCAGCAGAAGACAGCTCAAAAGCTGGCCACTAGCTCAGCATGACTCCCCATTCCATCAAATCCTCTGTTCCACAGGGAGGAATTGAGAGAGCTTTTGGAGGCAGTATGGAATAGACAAAGTGCAACGTACCAGTTGCCTACCTAGAAGCAAGGCTGATCTCTGGAGGGAAAAGAGTAGGTGTTTTGTGACCCCAGGATACATTTACAACTGTTCAACACTATAGAAATGTCTCTCTAGAAAACAGACCTTGGCTCTTCCATACAGAGAAATTCCTTGTACTATATAAAAGCACATGATGACTGAGTTCACACAAATGCACACTGAAGTTCAATGCTTGGCCATCCACATATTTGGAAACACATACATGCAAGTGTTCATGTGGATGAATGGATGGATGGATGGATGGTTCAGGAGAGAAAAAGAGAGAGACAGATGGTATTTATATTTAAACATAGACTTTTACACTTGCACCACTCTCAGACATACTTTGAATTCTTCTTATAGGAATTCAGCATATAAGAAGATGGTTTGGGATTCTGAATAAGATTCTATGCATACCCAGAATAAGAATTCACCTGTTCAGAATTATTTTTCTTCCGCTATAAATCTGGTCTTGTTCACACCCACAAGACTTCCTACATAACTGGTAAATAAAAATGTCTTAATCTATCTCTAGGTGCCAAATGTGTTGCTATCTTTTACTGTGTTGAATAATGCAAATGCTATTGAGCAGGACTTTGTAACATTTGATGTGAGTTTTTAATTCACTTTTTAATGTAAAAAAATTTTTTAAATCTTACGATCTATAAAGAGAAACAAGGAGAATTCTCCTTTAAGAGCTGTTCTAAAATGGATTTTTTAATTTCTTTTGGGAGAGGGGGGTGAATTCAGACTATATTTGTGTGAGGCTTCTTCTTTATCCTTCTTTCCTTTTATGGATTTATAAATAAAACCAATGAAACAGCTACTGATTTTAGAAGCTGATTGTTTCAAAGTAACCATTCCCATCTGCTGAAAATGGATTGACTTCCTTTGCTTTCACATAAATATGCATGGCATAGTAAGAAGGGAAAGCTAGTTCAGGGAATTTACTCTGAAACCTGCAAGATGCCATGTGTAATCACAATTTCTGAGTTGTCCTTAATAGACAAGTTTAGACCAGCCCCAGTAATAATCATGGGAAGTTTTCTGCTACCTGCAAAAAGTTATTGTATTCATATGGTTTTCCACACATAGAATTTATATATATATATATATATGGCAATTTGTAGAGTTACTCAAATTTTTGGGGTTTATCGTTAATTTCATCTGATTGAGCAAAGGAAACTCTTAATGCCCAAATGCATTCCACCATTGAAGTTAAATTATGAGGCAAAGGAAGGGAAAAAATTTCCCTTTCCTGCAAAGGGAGGAAAAAATTTTCTCACCATTTACCACATGGGATGAAAACAAAATATATTACAAGTCATACTTTCATGTCGCAAGGCACAAATTCATTAAATTAACACATGTTAAAGCATATGAAGTATCTACTTTCTCCACAAACTTACTTTTAGCCTATATATATATATATATATGTATACACATATACATCCCATAGAGGTATTGTTATCAACTGTGATATTCATATTTAAGGATTCATATTAATTTCGGATTCATTCTTTCAATATCAAAGCTTCGCTTTTTCTATCTAGACACATATATTTACAACTTGATGGTCATTATGGGTCCTTCAAAACTCAAGATATTCTATGATTTTTGGCAGCTAAAACAAGTAAACCTGTAGGCCTACACATCCTCAAAGCAGCATGCCTGGACACCAAGAGTCAGAACATTTCAGGAAATTATCAGGGAAATAGAAAGGAAATCTAGTGTAATGAAGCATGAAAAAGGTGCCAATTATGGCGTAAGCTAGGAAGAAATGTAGGAAGCAGTAAACAGAAAACACAAAAACGTTTTGAACTGTGGAGGCAGAAAGTTAAAAAGAGATCTCCTTGGCTGAAGAAAATGGGTGAATTGTTACTCTTCAGAATACAGGGGATAAAAGAAAAGGTATATCCTTTCATGAATGGAATTTTAAAATTGAATTAATTATACTCATATCTGGGATATGAAAGACAAGGACTGGGAGATTGAATAAAAAGAAAAATCAGGTCAGGTAAAGGTGTGATCTATTATTTCTACAGTTCCAATTTATAAGCCATGGCTTGGGAGGACCTTCATGGCTGCCATTTCTGAAGGGGGTAAAGGTCCAATTGAGGAGTGGTTTTTTTGGAACATACTTAATCAACCCACCAGACACCTAAATATTTTAAAACTAAGTACATAAGAGATAAACATCATAACATTTACATTGCATAATATTAAGAAATAAAGACCATAAGCAAGTGGATGACATGATTATAGAATGTATCAGCTGAATCAGAGATGAAGTTTTCCAGTTTCAGGAGCCCAAAGGTGGAGTAGACTATAAAAAGTTCTGAATCAGCTTTGTTTATATTGAGATCTAAATGCCAGCCTCAGATCTTCAAACAGGAAGGCAAAGAGAGAAAAATGCACAACCTAACTCCAGAATCCAACCACAGCTCAAAGGAGAAGATGACAAGAGATTGCTGTTTGGAAACATATTCTTCTTACAAAGCTTCAAAGATGTAAAGATCAGGCATCAAGTTTAAACCACAATATTACAGACAAGGAAGACTGGCAATACCTAACACACACGAGTGGGTGCACCTCCTGTGTGTGCCCCAACCCTTCATCAGGATAAGGCCTGTGTCTGTGCCCTGTTTCCAGAGAAAGCACACCCAAGAGGGGGAAGAAAAGGAAGAGACAGCATGTTCTGACTGGATCACCTGTTTAGACAAACAAGAGTTAAGGAGCCCAGCCTACTTCAGAACAATATTGATCTCTCTATAGATGCTTCTACCACTGACTCAAACTGACAATATAGACCATCTTTATGTGGATAGCCCCCCTGTGCAGGTTTCTTCTACATCAAAAGAGGAAGCCTACATTACTAACTTTCATTCAAATTCTAACATTTAGGTATGTAAAATTTGATAGACTTTAGTTTTATTAGGGTCTGTATGGAGTAGATTTAATTAGTACTTGTAGTCCAGTTAGGTGTTTGAACTATAGATGTCTATATTACATGGATGGGAAACATCACCCCAAAAACCCTACAGGCAGAAATAAATTCCTGACTCAGCTATATGTATTTGAATTAGCAGCGTCCCTTCATCTCTTTCTAAACTTTATATATAATATCATGCAAGCAACTCAGAGTATCCACTGTGGACACAAGATTTCTGTCAAAATAAGACAAGCTGTACCTAACACAGGCAATGCCAGCTGTTTATCACTGTGCCTAGATTTACAGATTTACCCTGCGGAGATCAGAGTTTATGCCATCCTCATTCTCAAAAGATGGCACTTAATGCAGGCTACACAGTGACCCTCTGTAAATTACAGGTTATTGAATGCTGATATTTTCTGATAGAGACACATGAAATAATAAATCTAGACTTGAAGTTTGGATTAATACCAATTAGAAATTAATCAAAACATAAACAACCCTGAATTTGGAAAAAAATCCACAGGGTTTTGGTTTGAGTAGCCATTTGCAATTGGTGAATTCTTTTCGCCAAGAGTCTATGACTGGAAGTCTTTATGTACTTTACTGCAACATTAGCAACTTTCACTGTAAGTTATCATAAATAATAGTTGTATTCTGTGATGAATTCCTGTGTTAAAGACTATTGTGGATTGTTCTAACTAGGTGGTGAGACACTATTTAAAACCCCAGGACTTCTGGAAGAACTGGCTGATAAAGTTTGGCTTTCAAAAAGCCACATACCAAAATTAGGCTGCAGTACTCTGTTTTCCACAGAAGTTAAAACAAACAAAATACTTTATTTTCTCAGCAGACCTCTCTGCTAGTCTAACTTGCTTTGCATTTCACAAGATGAAAATATTTAACAGCTTGGAAAACTTCAAAGGCAGTGCAACTTAAGAGAACAAAACTGATTGCTATAATATCCTCTATATCAATTTCTCAGGCACATTTACAAAACAGATATTAAAGAATCCTAAAACATCTTCAAGGAAATAGAAAAATACAAACCTAATGCTCTAACACATACCTATTTTGTACTAACAGAGGGATAAAAAGAACAGTCTAAAACTGATCGAGAGATCAGTCTGAAACTGAGCAGTGTTTTATATGTCTTCTCATTGCAATGTTTAACCCTGTGTGTAGTAGTAATGGCTCTTCTATATTTTATTATTCACTTCAAGTCATTATTAACAATTCCTCTGTAAAGCAAAGGCATTGGAATAACTGTCATGGAATGTCGAAAAAAATTTCCAGTGTTGGGTTCAAGTCCTGCCACTGATTTTAACCTAAATTAGTTTTTTCATGAACAAGCAAATATAATGATACATACAGACAACTTCTAATTGTGCCTGCTCCTAGTCTACCATCAACTGTTAGAAAAAAAAGTACTTCAAGAAATTAAATTACCATTATTTATAGTCCCATAAAAGTATCTTTAGAAAAAATAATGCATCTGCCAAATGATTTTGAGAAGTCAGGAATCTTAGTCTTATTGCAAAAAGCAGAACTTCAAGAAGCTTTATTTTGCCACTGCTCAAAAGTATTACTTTCCTACCCCCATCATGTATCCAGACACTCCTTGTTTGTCCTGAAGTGTGTTTATGAAGCTGGTCTGGGTATCAGGAAATAGCAGTGTATTACACAGCAGTGATTTAAGGTACTAATCTGTGATCTGTGGAGTTGTTTGATGCAGCATTGAAGACATCAAAATGAATGAGGCAGGTAAGCAGCCTTATCACTCAAAGATCCACAGTGCAACTAAATTACTCACCCGGTGAGACTGTTTATCCATGAAACAGGAGACAAGCAGCACACCCTCTGGCCAATATTTGAACTCATTTCACACTCAGCCAACATTTCTCTGTTCACACACTTTGTCAACCTACTCTAACAATGAAGGGAAGACATTTGAAGTAAATTGAAATTGAAATAAAGTAATGACATCACACTTTTAAGTAGCTGATAGATGCCTTTGGAGAGACCAAAGATTCTTAGGGAAGATCAAGATCCCTATGCATTGCAACTATATAAAAACGAAATAGCTTTCCTTTTTTTCCCTCTAAAATACAGAAAATCCCCATAGTTACCCTTTATTATGACCTAGTATCTTGAAATTAAATCCAATGCTAAAACAGTGATTGTGTCTTGGCCTATGACAATTAATATTTGTGGGCAAGATATGACATTTTTACTTCCAATGCATTGGCTCAAATTAATACCGTAGAAATACTTGGATCAGTCTCAGCAAAGAAGTATCTAGCTAGTTCTTTCCACTTTGATTCTGGGCCTTTGTGATTTTAATCCAGTTCTACTTATTATAAAATAGCTGATTATTTTTCTTCAGTTCTTATATTGGTGACAACTTCCCTATCAAAAGTCATCTTCTGCTATGATTTCTATGAATTTTCAGCCTTGCAATTTACTATCATACAAAAAAATAGGTGAAAATTTTCACCATTTGTAGGTGCATCTGTACTGTTAAAAAAAGAACAAAAAATAGAAAAAACATTACGATTCCAGATAAATGTTATTTATCACTCTGAAAGACTCACAGCAGCTTATTTGTACTGCCTTTAGCAGCTGTGCTCATGCTCATATCTAAGTCTGCAAAGCCAGTTGCATCCACATTGCCAGGGGAGACAGAGCTTGAAAAGGAGTTATCCTTCCTCCCTTCACCCCTACCCTCCTTTTCTGTGACTGAAGTTCCTTGCTAGGAATGCCAATACACTTCAGACTACACCCACCACACAGGAAAAATTAAGAATAAAGTCATGATGTAGCATGACTTTCTAGCTTGTTGCTGAAAACAGGCACACAGATCAAACGTGTCTGAAGAAAAGATGAGGAGTGATCACAACAAAGTTGGAATGCATAGCTGCTTGCTATTCTACTACAGTATTACCTGTATTTTTGGGGTAAGTTTAATGCACTCTCTCAGGGAGTTTAAAATACAAGCCTCCCAAAGATGTCACTGTTAGAAGAACACAAGATTCTGAACGCTGGCGTGCTGATCTGCACACTTTGCTCCCTGTTATGAGGGTATGCCCGATGAATCAATGCAGGTGTTGCAGTTGCAGCTGCTTCCCTTCTCTTATCTCTTTTGCCAAGATTAAATGCTTAAAAAAAGCATTCCTGCCTCTGTTGGATTTAAAGGCTCTGTTCAACATATCCATTTTGTTTGCTTTACAGTGAAAGTTTTGAGGTCCAGAGATCATAACTGGACAGTACCACGAGGATTCTGAAATACCAGCTGCCTTTCATTTCCTTAGGTATTTCAGAAGGACAAAGAATGGATGGAAATAATGGGCATTCATTAACAAGTTACAAAATTCTTTGCATGAATTGTATAAATATATATATTTTTAATATATATCAGAACCATAGAGTTTCTTGGTTTAAATGTTTAAAAGTCGTCAATACTGTACCTGACATTTAGTAGATCTAAGTCAATGTAGATTAATTGAAGTCAGTGGTCATGCTTTGATTTTCACTGAAGCCCTGGTCCAAATTGCAATAGCATGTGTGAGGAGTTAGATCTATAATAGGATAAGTGGGCCATCACAAAAATTGCTTAGATAGCTGTAACTTCTGTTTCTGTAAGATCATTTGGCATGCCAGTAAGAAGAAGAGCTTTAGGCCAATTCCATCATAGTAATTTATTTTATCAAACTCTCTGAGTCAGCATGTGCAAACAGTAATTAGGTTAGATTCTTTGCCCAAGACTAATAAAAAAAAAGACCTAATGATAGAGAAGAATTTCTTAACCATAATAAATAAATAGGAAACAGAGTGGCAGAGTAATTTAAGCATCTCCAAAAAGCTCCCAAATTATTGTTAAGATTCTTGAGCAGCCTTGCAGTCACCAGTTAACCCAGCAGAAAATCAGTACTCATGCTCAAGCAGAGATCCAAAGGCTCCTCCCAGGATGATATCAGAGAGCTGACTCTCACAGTTAGACTTCAACCCACCTTTGAATTCCACCTGCTCAGCAACTCATCCTCTCTGATTTTTATTTTTTTTCCATTCACTAAGGATGTTTATCCTAGAGCTTCTGAGTAGGTATCAATAAGATTGAAGTCTTTAGATCTTGATCATAATTTTGCATGTAAGCTGCTCCATTGCATACAATGGAACTTTCAATGTATTTGAAATGTTTTGGGTATTTTTAACTTCTTGCATATCCTGGATCAGAATTTAACCAATAAAAATCATTAAAAATTCAACAGTACAGAGCCAGTTTAGGCAAACTAAAGATCTGATGGGTAGCACTTTGGGAGCTAGGCAAAAATTGTGAAACATGAGAATTCTGGGCTTCTTTGAACATTTATACTACTCTATGAGCTCTTATATGCAGTTCAGACTTGTCCTGTAATTTTCAAGTAGGAAGTGACAATGGACATTTTCTTGTCAGCAAATAACTATCATTATCACAACCAAATGTTGTTAAACTCAGGTGTTTTTGTGTTTTATCCTTTGTGAATGCTGGGAGCTTTGAGGAACAAAACTCTGAAAAGTTACATAGACTTATGCTGTACTAGGCTACACTACAGTGCAAAGTAAGACAAAGAAATGCACTGTTGAAAACAACCTCGTGATCACAACATTTGGCATTCACTTCATACAAGTGCAAAGGCTTTCTAAGATACAGTACAATAAAAAGGCAGAATTCATGGAATTTAATAGCTAAATGACATACTAGGATACTACATGAGCTTCTGTCAACTTTATAAACTCTAAGGTTTTTTTAATAGAGTCCTTTTCCATAGCATCAACACTCAGATTGCATATAACAGGCCTTAATTATATTAGTTTAATGAGATCAGTGATAAGATTTGATATAGCTGATAGCAGAGGTACCTATAGAGTGCAACAGAAATTACACCTTCAGATCTTGAGCAAAACCAGAAAAAAAAAAAGGCAACTCAAAAGTTTAAAAGAGTAAACAATATTTCAGGCATTATCTGATCAGATAAAAATCAGGTATGAGAATTCAAATTACTTCAGGGCTAGATGTAACAAAACAGGAACTATTTTGTGTTGCTCCAGCAAAGTAAAAGGGGCAAAGATGGGAAGAAAAAAAGATCTCAATGCAAACTTTTTTTTAGCCATCCCCTCTTTCTGGTCAAATAACAAATTTTGTCAACTTTGTAAGACGTTACTTTTCACAATAGATATTAAGAGAGAAAAATAATGTTAAAAAATCTCACTGTTAGGGCCCCTTTTCTCCATGTTTGTACTTGTATTAGGGAGACCTAATAGTTAACCTTCAGAAGTTGCTGTGAGCTTGTTACATGCTAAGCAAGAGAGGTGCATTGTGAAAGAGCTCTTTGATCTTACTGCCAGGAGTTCAGAATCATTCTGTTGAGCAAAATGTATGTATGAAGAAAAAAAAGCCATTATTTTCAACTGATGACTCCAAGCTGAAGTGAATATCCTGGAAAACAGGCAAATTACAAAACATGGCTGGGGAGTGAGGAATGGGGAGAAACTCCAAAACACAGACTGAAATACAATAGTCCTAGATGTTATGTTAAAAACCAGCAGGACTTTGCACTTGCCCACCTACAAGAGCCTCAAAACTATTTGTTCTGGATAAATTTAGCTAAAGAAAGATAAGAATGATTTTTCTCTCTCTCTCTAAAAATGTAGAAACTAATCTTGTTTCAGGAGACAGCACTAATTTTTTTTTTCCTTTCTCTATTGCATGATTTGCAACTGTACAAGGAAAATGTTTTTGTGAAAAATAAAGCATGATGAATGCAGTAAGAAACATATATTGTTTGACAGGGCATTTCTAGCAGACATTTGGTACTTCACCAGTTCTAGGTTTTTAGATAATAAAATACTCTGTCAGCCTTTAGAATTAAAAGTAATTGAAAGCCTTCATTAACCTGTTTTTATTTCAATCAGACTAGGCCTTATGGTTTTTCAGCTTGGCAACACAAAGCATGTATTTGTTTTAATGCTTACCAACATATTTAAAAATAAGATTACATTTCATATGTTTCGTGTACATATAAGGCCAAGGAAATTCCCACAAAACAGTACCAATGTTTCTGGTTTTGATGTGCCAGAGGGAGCCTTATTGCTAAAATTCTGGCAGTAAACTGCAGTGAGAAATCTGATTTTCCTCCTCTTTACAGAAGTCAACCTTCTGGCTGCTGCTGAAAGAGCTCTGACTTCATTGATTCATCCCTGAGGAGGTAGGAAACATAATCTTACCATTCTGAAATAATGTTTTTCTTTCTGAAACAGCATAAGCATCTCATATCTCTGAAGAGATTCTACAGAGTTTTTCAAACAATACCCTCTTAAGCACTATTTTGTCCTTGTCTTTTTTCAGGATACTTTTCAAAAAGCTTATGCATTTCTGGCAAACATTAGCTTTACATTTTTGAGTCCCCTAAGGTGAAGACCTTTCTCTTGGATACAGTTATGAGTAGGGTTTGTATATGCAGAAACCTACTCTCTCAATTTCATTTTCTCAGACTAAAAGTATAATTTAGTACATTCTTAAATTAATTCCCTGGAAAAAGAAATATCTGCATTCTAATAAAGCAAAATGCAAATCTTCAGCCTTTTCTCTTACCTTGCACTCTAGTAAGACAAGTGTTTACATAGCTTATAAACTACTTTTTCTTTTTCTCTTCTTAAAGAAATGCAAATGTAGTATTTCACTTTAAAACACAAACAATTCACATAAGTTCAAACTTACATCTGTCCAAACTGTATGTATGCAGTTCAAACCAGGCACTGAGCCTTCCTCTAGACATAGGAGTAAGAAAAATACTATCTTTGTGGTTTGTACAAGTGTCTCTAGCTCCCCAGGTGATCCTAATCAGAGTAGTGAATCTTTTCTCTGCCTAAATATCATGAAGAAATTTAACACAACTGTGAAAGCTCATCCATGCAAATCTCAGATACAAATTAGATCACTTCTCACACTGTCATGTTTACCAGCTTTCCCTTAAGGCTTCTTTCTAACATTTTCTTTACAGGTTTCTTCTTGTTTTTTTGAGTCCTCCCTTGCTTTCAGCAATAGCTTCCTTTTAAGTGTCTACCAAGATTGCCTCTCTGCACATAATGCAATTGCTATGGTTCCTGACCTATCTGAACACTTACAAATTTATAGGAATGGGCTCTCATCCTATTTCAGAGCAGGATATGAACAACCCCTCACCATTCTCAGTATTCACCCTCACTTGCATAATTGCAATACACAAGCTCAGGAAAATTACATAGGATCCACTCTAAGGAAGGGTATTTCAATCTATTGTGTCAGGCATCTGAAAGATAATTTGGTCATGGTGACCTCTTGCATGGCTCTTTTCCCTAGGCCTGTCTTCAGTTTTTCTGAGTTTTCCCATTTCAAAATCAGGGAAGCATATTGAAAAAAATATATTTTCTAATCAACAGGACTATTAAATGTTGCAAATCATTTCTGCTCAGTTTATACAGGAGGATCCCACAGTTTTATTCAATTTGCTAGTAGGAAGTAGGCAGAAAATAACCACAAAGCAATCTTCATTTCCAATCCGTTTTTATATTCTGAACTCTGGGCCTCATAAGATTTTGTTACCAAAGTATAAGCAGTTTTTCTGGAGACCAATATGAAATATGAGAATAGCCTCTAGGAATGACAAGAAAAGCTTAATAAGAGACAAGCCAGTAAAGCTTAACAAGAAAAACCATTATTTCTCTTTTATGATCAGTTTAAAAATGGGTTTTATTTCTAATAGTCATGCCTAGCTCATTTCCTTCAATTATTAATTGTAGAAACTTCAGCTGGAAACTTTAAAAAATCATATTCCAAAGCAATTTAATAATTGTTATTGCCACTTAGGTCTTTCATGTATGCAATTATACAAATTCACCCAGCACAGTTTTGATTGTATATCCTTTGATTGATTGAAATAACTGTTAGAGGAACTAATTTATGTGTTGGCATCTGTTTCTCCTGTTATTTGTGTTTTTAACCTGAAAAGTGCACCAGGTATCTTGTACAACATTTCACTGTTCCTGATTCCACATGGTTTGCTGACAACACTAAACTGGGAGGAGCTGATGATTTCCTGGAAGGCAGGAAGGTCCTGCAGGGAGATCTTGACAAATTAGAAAGATGGGCAACTGTACCAACTGTACAAAGTTTAACAAGGGAAAATTTTGGATTCTGCACCTGGGACAGGGCAACCCTGGATGTACAGACAGACTGGGCAATGAGATGCTGGAAAGCAGTATCATGGAAGGGGAGCTGGGTGTCCTGGTTGACAGAAAGTCAAGTCAGCAGTGATTGCCCTGGCAGCCAGGAGGGCCAACCCTGTCCTGGGGGGCATCAGGCACAGCATCACCATCCAGGCAAGGGAGGGGATTGTCCTGAGCTGGGGTGACCTCACCTCAAGAGCTGGGGGCAGTTTTGGGTGCCACAATGTAAGAAAATCATTAAACAATTACAGATTGTCCAAATGAGGGCAATAATGATGGTGAAGAGCCTTGAGGGGAAGCCATATGAGGAGTACCTGAGGTCACTTGCTCTGCTTAGGCTGGAGAAGAGGAGAATGAGGAGAGACCTCACTGCTTTGGCAACTTCTTCATGAGAGGGAGCAGAGGGGCAGACACTGATCTCTTCACTCTCATGACCAGCGACAGGATTAAAGGAAATGGCATGAGGCTGAGTCAGGAGAGGTTTAGGTTGGCCATTAGGAAAAAAGTTTTCACCGAGAGGGTGGTTGGGCACTGGCACAGGCTCCCCAGAGGAGTAGTCACAGCACCAATCCTGTCTGAGTTCAAGAAGCTTTTGGACAACACTTTCAGGCACTCTTGGAGTGTCCTGTGCCAGGCCAGGAGTTGAACTTAATGATTCTGGTGGGTCCCTTCCAACTCAACACATTCTATGACGAGTTTCTGTGACTCAACTTTTTTCTCAACCCTTAGCTAAGGATGCAAATTGAGGACTGAGAATGAGCAAGGAATCAAGAATACAGACTAGGATATTTGCTAGTACTGGTCTCATTTATAAGACATGATTTTTGAAAAAAAGTTTTCTACCTTAAATTTTCCTTCTCAGTTTTAAAGGGAAGAAATCACCTTTGCTTTTGGAGGTTGTCAACTCTTTCTGAATTCTGTGATATGTGACCATTTCTAGAGATACCTGACTTAATCTCCAAAGTCTGCTTCGTGTGACAAATTAAAATTAGATAAAGAAGTTGAAGCTCAGTATTGCAATTGCTGACGTATTTTTGTGAACACTTTTTCTCACCATTTTCACTTGTCACAGAGTACAGAATCTAAAGTAGGGAGAGAGTATAATGGGAAAAGTATACAGCCTTTGAATAGCACATTTGCAAATAAATTAATTGAAAATAACAGATATTTCCTATAAACATTTTGTGCTCTTTTTCTGTTAAGTGCTCTAAAATGACACATCTTGCCATGATGCAAGATTCTTGCATTTGCAAGGATATTAATGCAAGAAATATACTGTAGGTGTTTATTTCTACTTTTAGCTTACATTTGGGAACTGAGAACAAAAAGGCTGGGCTAGACATGTATTTCTCTGGAGTCCATAAATTTCAAGCTTTTCTGTGTCTGTAAGTAGTTTGAAAATCAAGATTCCTGAAACACCAAGCTGATAACTCTCTGTCCTCTTGTGTTTTGCTTTTAAGCCATACAACTAAAATATCATGTTTCTACTTCAAACAGAAAATGCTTGCATGGGTAGCCAAGGTAATAACCTCCTGAATATTCCTTACTGGTTTTGTACCTTCTGTAAGAGTTCTAACCCAGTATTTACTGGCAATAATGGTGGTTGTAGTACTGGTTTATAATGGCAATGGTCACTACCCACAGTATGAGAGCTGGTGAATAAATCTCAGTTACCACATAAAACTCAGGCCAAGGATTTTGTGTTCATTACACAAAGTAAATAATGTTTATTGCTGAAAAACTCCAACCTCAAGTCAAGTATGCTGTGTTATCATGTATTGCCTTATAACTTGCAATATTAGACTATGCTCAATACATTCATCTGATCACTGGAGGAAACAGGAGAGTTTGTGTTTGAATTAAGATGGTTGTTGGGGAGGAATTTGAAGCAAGAATTTCAGTTTAAATAGGCTAGGATGGTGCATGATCCAACACTTTTCCTCCATAGAAGACAGGTGTCTTATCCTATTTCCACCACAACTGAATTATCAGAGACAGCAGTGCCCACTGGGACTCTGCCAGGGTAGAATTCTTTGGTATCCAGCTATCAGAAGGAGTGAGGAGAAAGCAGAACTATTGGAATGGAAGGAGATGCTTAAGCATAACAGCCACAGGTAACAGTACACACATGCAGAACACCCAAACAAGGAGTGGTCCTTGGGAAATATAGTAAGTAATACAAGGGAATGGCCTACCTTTTTTGGTGTTTGACTTGGGACTTCTTTTTACATAAGAGTAGTAGTCCACTTTCCATATAAACAAGTAAACCTCAAGGTTTTTTTTATTTTGTCCTGTGTTTCTTTATCACCATGCAGTTACCTTTAGCACCCCCGACCATGATCTCATGCTAGTACAGGTATTTGTGCATAACAGGAAGAAGTGTTAGCAGAGAAAACAAGCAGGAGTCTAAGTGGTCTATTTTTGTTTCTGAAATATTTTATTTTCTGGAACAGCCACAAATCCTATTAAAATTATTTGGCAGCCTTTCACTCCCTATAATAATCTGACTGGCTAACAGGTGACTTTGTGGTAGCTGCTACTTGTCTTCCAGACCATACTAGTAACAGTACTTAACACAGCAGGAAATACAAATATTTCTACAAAGCAAATAATAATTGCAAGGCAACTGCACTCTTTGACCAGAGTAAATAATGACTCCCAATACCTGTACAAGTTTTTATTCTTCAGCACTGAAAAAGAGAATATGAGAAATGTCTTTCAAAGCCTATTTGTTTCTGTTTAGCATCTGTTCGAGAACTGGATATTAATAAGAAACATCTAAGGAGAACTAAGGAGAGATCAATATTTTCTTCCATGGATATTCTGTATTCATAGGGATGAGCTCTGATTGATTGATTTGCTGGGAAAATGAGATAAAAACAACTTCAATTGGAAAAAAAAAAAAGGCCTAATGAGGGCTAAAGTCTATAGGAAGGAAGAATGTGAGACTAATACCAAATCAAAAACCAGTTCGCTATCATCTCTGACTTTGTAGTCATAAAGTTTTATGATAAAGTTTTGTGTGCATGGAGAAGTACAGTGGAAAGAAAATGGCTTCTTCCCCGAAGCTGACTCCCCAGTGTAAAATAATCACATTAAAACACAATAATTATGGGAGGATAAAAGGGGAACTGTTTGGCTGAAATATAATGAGAGCATCATTTGTCCTTCTCTGGTTTGCAGCTGGAGTAAACAGCTTTACTCTTATTTCTTCTTGCTCATAAGAGTGTTGCAGAGCTGATCACAAGAATCTACACAGCAGTACTGGGACAATGCAAGAACAAGCAGTAACAGCAAGCCAATCTTGCACCTGATGCCCTCAGAATATTGTCCCTCCAAAAATATATATTTTTCATAATCATTGAAACACATACAGAATGCTTCTTTCCTACTTCACATCAAATTCCATATGCTTCTCAGCCACAGGTACTCATCTCAACAAATGTTAAACAGAGAACCTACACCTGAAAGAAGCATTTTCCTATTCACAAAGGCATAGAAGAATGAATCTTAACTATGGTATGAGAGATGAATTAGACTAATTAAATAAATTCTACTCAGTGCCATGCTCCATGCTAAAAGCTAATTACAGGTTCACACTGGGAAATATTTTGATGCATATACTCTAATCAGTCAGTGCTATGCATCCTTTGTCTGTACTACAGACACTGATCTAGTGGTTCTAGGGTGTAGAAGGGGCAGGGAATGAGCAACAAAGATCCTCAGTGTAAGATCTTGGGGTCTTAAAACTCTAATCAAGGAAAGTAAATTTCACCCATGCAACTAGTTCAAAGATTTTTTTCAAGATGCATACAGTTCACTGAAATCCAAATGCAGGTCTAGAGTTTTACTTGTTGTCACTGCTTTTTAAAGGAAAACTGAATCAACTGTATTTAAATTCAGATCATGTGAGCTCTGCAGTAGGCTGTCCTGAAAAGTGCAGCAGCTATTCTTGTCCAGTATAGATAGAGCCAGTGTATAAAAGTCATGAACAGAATGAGAACTGAATGTATAGCTGTGCATGTAGGCTCAAGTGCTCTTGGCAGCAAAGAACCAAGATGTAACACTTGGGCTTAGCACCAAATTACTTCTTCTTGTCTTTTATCTCTTGGAGGTGGTGAAGGGGCAGAACCAGTTACAATGCAAAGTGCTGCCTTCCAGCCACACAGGCTTACTCTCCCTCTTCCATGAATTTTCAGCTGTGTGCTCTCTAGCATCACATATATTTTCCCAATATATGACAGAAATTCCAGAGAAACCAAGCCACTCATAAGGGTTCATCCCTTACCATCGAGCCCATCACAGTAATTCATTCAGATCTCCCTTGCTCATAACTGCTAGAAAATACAGCAAATTCTGAAGAACACCTAAATTAGACCATCACCTGAAATCACTGCCATAATACAGAGTAGAAAGTGTGCTTTAAAGAGTATCTGTTTCTGTGATTCACTTTTCCTCAAAGCTTTGTACTTAGGTAAATGTTCTTTTCTTCATGAAAGTTAGTACATCTCAGTGAAACATCCCAGTCTGCAGCTCACTCTCTGTAACTCACCTCTCTAATAAAAATGTTACTATTAATGACCCAGTAAGCATTGCAATCACTCATTGACATAAAATCGCTCATTGACACAAAACCACATTGGCCCCACAGGGTACAGAAAAGGCACTTTCTCGTGCCACAGAATGAAACATTAAGAAAAATGGAAGAAATATTTCAAGATTCAAATCCTTTGTTGATTATTCTCATAGCAAAATTGTATACTGACATTGTATACTGACAAGAGACAGCTCTTTTTGCTCACTGATGCCCTCCTTGGCTGATGAACACCCACAAGACTTTATGAAGGACACAAGGCACAATACATCCTGAAATGTGAACTTCCTATCCTGCCTGGAGAGTGTGGCATCATTAGTCTCAACAATTCGGTCAACTCAGCTGAGGATACATCTGGTCGTGACTTCTAGGTAAACCCTAGGAGGCCAATTCCCACCTTTGGCAGTGCAATTTATTTACATATAGATGATGAAAAATCAGCTCAAAAATTCCATAGAAGGCAATAAATCATATAAACAGATATAGCAATCTGCCACAAATAAAAACACCCCAAGAAAAATCAGTGCAATACATTTTAAACAGAAATTACCTGAAAAGCACAGGATCCAATCACTTAAGCTAAACTCTGCTCTCACATACCAGAATTTATATCCTTATTTTGAGTGCCAGTCAGTAGAGATGGAGAGGATTACAAATATTTGTTCTGCTCTCAGAATTAAGGCCCAAAGTTCTGTTTCTGTCTGTCTTTAGAGAAACATTCTGGATGGTTCACACATTGGCTGCATTGCAACTGTCTCTGCAGTTTGGTGGGGAAAATGTAGGGGTTTCCGTTTTATTTTATTCATTGATTTTACAGGAGTCTTTTGGAGGCCAGATAATTCATCTGAGTAGGGTGCTAAGTGCTAAAGCTACTTGTTGTCTTGTCTTGCTACATCATGCTTTGGTTTCTTCATATTTCAGAGGAAAATATCTTGATATTTGGGGATAACCTGGGATATTTTCCCCTTATACAAGAACTGAAGGAAGTTAAAATAACTGTTATTTCTAAAATATTCCCCTGAATACTGCTGACTAAAACCAGATTTCTGAATAGATGGAGAAGGATTAACAGAAAAAAAAAAGAAGAGGCTATTGCTGCATTTGCCATTAAACATAAACAATGTCCTCAGTCATAAAACAAGAGAGAGACATATACAGTCTTTATTTCCCATCCTGGGAGACCATCAGCCACAGAATTCTCCCAGGCCTGTCCCCAGTAATGACCAATTTGTCATAGAGCTTCCACCTAGAAGAAGATTATGTTATGTCCCAGGATAGAAGGAACCTCAAAACATAATTCAGCCTTTCCTGAGAAATGGAGTTTAAATCAGAATCTAGCATTCTGTCCAAATGCACTTTGAAAATACCAAGGGAGGGAACTCTACTACCTCCCTGAAAAGGTTGTTCCAGCTTATGACTGTTCTTACTGTAAAAAATGTCTTGTGAAAATATCTTATGTCAGGATGAAATCCCTTCCAATGCAATTTGTACTCATTTCTCCTTGCCCTCCCCATGTGGCTTTTTTAAAAAACTACTCTGTATCTTCTAATGCCCATGCTGATATTTAGAACCATGCAAGTTAAAGCTCTGAAAAGTTAGATATTTTCATTTGTGCTCAAATGGAACCTGAACTTTAAACAAAACATGTCTCCAAATCTCCCCAAAGCAGCAACAACAGGAACTTTAACCATTAAAATCCACATTCCATGAATTATAAAATACTAACGGTAGAGGAAATCCAGCAAAGTCATGGAAAATTTCAACTTAAGGTGCTTACTTTTTTACAGCACCTTCCTGTACATATCAACAATACAGTTTCTTTCTAAAGCACCAAGAAGATCTTTATAAATTTATCAATGAAGCCTGTGTGAGTTCTGTTTTACTTTCTTTTCCAGCCTTTCACTCTAAACACAAAACCATGTTTAAAGGAAGAAAATGGAGGTAATGGAATCAGGCATAATGCAGCATCAGCCTGAAATGTAAGCGGGCAAACAGAAGTATTTAAACCTTTCTTCTAGCTCTTGATAGATTACATAAGCATCTTTGCATGGAACACTCTTCATGTTATTTTAAATATTGAATACATGTCCCATAATGCTTTTGCGTAAAATCCCTCCCTGCATGTATAGCAATTAATCTTATCACATTGCAGCTGGTGATGCACTGTTCCATAAGCATGCTATGTTCTCAATTGCACAGTCCTTTTTTATTTTTTCTTTCATTTGTCACCTCACCACTGGAAAGAATGTTTCTAGAATTTATTTCATTTCACATCTAACAATACCAAGCCTTCATTCAATACATTACCATAAAAAATTAAGTATAAACAATTGCATTTACATTAAGTCAGTGAACAAGTACAGAGATGGAAAGCCTAAAGGAGTCATTGTACCTTCTGCTACAAGGTTGTAAGAGAATTCTTGATGAGAATAGGAAAGCACAAAACTAACAATAAGGAGGAAATAACTCCATTTTTTTAATGCGCAGATATTTTTCATATAATTTAATTATTATTTGGGTAAATAAATTTGAAATGAGTATGTCCTCTTTGTAATCTGTCTTCTCACAAAAGAGCACAATGTTAGCCTCTTTTTGTTCTGCTGTAAGTCAGCCACTTTGAGATGAAGCACTGATGGATTTTATTTTTGAGGAATTTTCCTCTTTAATTCTGAATTACTACATTCCAATCAATATCTACATTCACAACATGCCAATCTAATCAAACATTTTAAATAGTCACTGCGAACATAGGATAATATTTATGTAATGCACGTTTGAAAAAAAAGAGGAAAACTACTTGTGAAAGAATTTGCAAAGGAGGAAAGATACTTGTGAAACCAGTATAAAGCAGAAAGGCTGAGTATCATTTTCAGGACTGAAAAACTCTTCACAATACTAATGGATAATCTGTAAATATTTAACTTTGCTATAAGGAAAGGAATTAGCAGAACAGTGTTCTTTGATTAATATTTGCAGTATTGTGTATAATTTCCAATGAGCTTGAATAGCATAATGCTATGTGTTGACTAAAATATGCCACACATCATTGAAGCTTAATATAAAGAGTCATGAAAAACTTACTTGATCAGGAGGAAGACAATCATCTGATCTTAGTCTGATCAATCATTTCTTGTATTGCAGTAGCACTTGATACTTCCCTTAGTCATTATTTTCTGGAAGCTTTCCAAACCGTGGACAAATTCAGTCCCTGAAATCAGGAGGTTAAAGTTATTAAATAAATTAAGATGACATTAAAGAAACAGGACAAATGTAAGTATGAGCACTGAGAAAGTAAAAAGTCCAAAAATGTTTGGGTTCATAGATTAATAAGGTTTTCAGTTCATCATTCTGAATAGGAACCATTTTGCTTTCATCTTTCTAGCTTATAAAACTAATAAGAAAGAGTTCTTGTAGCTTTTATCCCAGTTTCATTTCATACTTTGCCATGGATGCCCAAAAGGGACAACGAATGCAAACGGAGAAGCCTCAGAGAAGTCAGCACTGGTTGTGACATCCAGGAACATCCAAACAGACCAATGCTCTGCCAACATCAGGAAACTAGCAAGCACTATTTGGGAAACATCAACCTGTGTACTGAATTCTGGTCTTTTAAATTTCACATTCTTTCAGAAGCTGAAAGGAACAGCTGAAAGAAAGCTGCCTTGAAACAAATATTGTTCCCATCTTTCATGCAAAACCCTTCTGCATATCTGGTTCCGAGAGAAAAGCACTTTGGTTCCAAGAGAAAATGAGTTCACATCACATAGATTTCTAGTGCTAAAATCTTTCCGAGATATATTGTTGCAGTAAGCCTCCTCCTCAACTCATTACCCTTTCTGTTGCAACATCTTACAAAGTCCAGAAATGTGGACCTGCACAGCAGCAATATGGACTCTGGATTCAGAGTATGAGTATCTTTTTTCTTGGTGTTGAACATGGATGAAATCATCCCATGACAGAAGCACCTGAACACTCCTCTCCCTTGCAATGGAAGAGACAGGGCAGGGACTTCCACTGCAGATAAGCCCAGTTCCCTCTAGACCCACAATCTTCCAGGGCAGAGTTTATTTCCCAGAGTACATCCCCTACAGCAGATGCTGGATCATAGCCTAGCAAAGAGGAGTTTTACAGGTAACTTGTAAATAAAAATTTGCATAAAGTGTATTTCAACTCTAGTATGTAACAAGTAAAAGGTTTAGTCAAGTAGCACTGTATTTCACATTTAAGTTCACATATCCTTCAACTCCTATGAGGTTTTTAAATTATATATGTCAAAAACTTACTGTGAATGTCCAAGGAAAGCAAGTACACAAAACTACATACATTCTTACATAAATTGTCACTTATTCTTCAAGAATGAATCAGTAAAATATTTCCTTAAATTATCATAATTTCTTTTCAAATGTAGACCTCCTTTTTCTCTTGAAGTATTCTGAATTATCTTATATTAATAAACCTTTCTTATGATTGACCAAGAGTTATGATAATGTTTCATGATTGTTTTTAATGATCTGATCCCCCATTGTTACTAACTTTAATCAGGAATCACACATAATCCTAATAATCGATGAGGGATTTTAGAGATTAAATTTCAACAGAGCAACTGAAATAAGAATTCTGGCAGATCTCAGATGCACTGAGATCTTGCTGATGCAGACAGACCTCAGATCTGAAATGTCATTCACAATTACCCCAGAGACCTTGGCTCTGAATCTCCAAATAACTCCAGCATTATACAAGCTCCATCTTCCTGCTGACAGGTTTCAGGAGTTGATTTCAAGGGAATATAAAATTCATCCTTCAGAAGTATTGGGTAGATAAGAGTACCAATTTAACATGGTGGGGGGAAAAAATAAAGCCCCACTGTCTATTCTCACAAATTAAGCACCAGCATGCAAACAACTAGGAAAAAAACAGAAACAGAATGCTTCCCTATGCAGGCTAACTAAAGATTTCCCGACTATTTTTTATTCAGTACATTGTCTAAGACCTCAGGATAAAACGTTCCTCTTACTGACAATAGAGATGCCTGAGAGCCAGATTGGTAGTCTTTTCCATTTTTTATATAAAGGACTTTATGAACCATGTTTCTTCCTATCCTCAGCTGCTATTCATCTTCTAATATGTAGTTACATTTGCAATTGCACACAAGTAAAGTTCTTTTGTGTTTCATTCTTTTCAGAGATCTTGGTTGTGTTATAACCACTATAACCTCAGTGGTCTCTTACACCCATCTGTCACTGGTTACTAGCCATCTTTAAGTTTTTGTGTGATTAAATTGGAACTTGACTCCTGTTCCCCTGAAGTGAAACATGGAAAAGTCACTTCTATATACTTTGCATGCAGGCATAACTGTTTGTACTCTGAATTCCACACCTATGTGTCCAATGGGTACACAAAGACAAATAATATTTACAATACAATTCTTAATGGATTATGATGGATATTAAATTTAAAAATTACTCTTGTTTATCAATTTCTATTAAACTGGCATAAAAATTCTGCATGAGTTTTCACAGTATGGAAAAACATATCAAAAGTAGAAGCAGAAATATAGATAGGAAGAGATTGCTGGTTTCTGCTCAGTAAAGCATAAACCCTGGATCTTTTATATTCATAAAGTGCTGTCACTAAGGAACAGGGAAAAGAAAAAGAAAAGTCAAAAATAATATCTCTATGGCATCATTTCCCAGGGAGCCAGAAAGCATATTCAATAGCATAGGTTACAATTTTGTTTGTCAAGATGGATATTCATAACATTGACTCATTAACTGCTCTTTGGTAGAATGACTTAAATAAATCAAATAGGTTTTATCGTTTCTCCTCTCCAAAGAACTTTGTCCCAGATCATTATACATGAAGATAAAACAACATTTTACAGGAAGATTTAATATCTCCCAATTTCATGATCTAAAATTTGGAAAACCAAAATTAGTTTATTGGAAAATATTAATTAGGATGGTAAGTGAGAATGCATGTAAACACAAACATATCGCCATTGTTTTGATCTGGTATAAATTTTCTCATAGGATAAAAGATAATACATGCTTTCCAATAAAGACAGGCTTATCCACTGTGTAGAGTGATCATACCCCACGCCACTTACATGTCTCCATGGCCATGTTTTTTTTGCTTGCTCCTGACCTATCATATTTTTGATAGTTGTCTGGCTTAATTCTGACCAGGTGGTTTCAGGAAAAGACAATTTGCATAGGTTAAAAATTACACCTATGTCCGTTTCTAATTTTTAAATTGTTTTATATTGCTTATTTACTTCGTATTTCCCTTACAAAAAGCATAAAATCAGCACAGCATTACTGTGACTCAGATTGAAATCCCTCCCCCCCAAAAATTTTTGTGCATCTGAAAAATATTCCATCTGCTAATTTTTTTTCTTCTGGTACACAATTATCATCAGCAAGAAGCTGCAAATTCCATTTGATTATTGAATCGGATTTAGGTAAATCTTTCAGACTATAGGACAGCTAGTGTATGCACTTAGTCTGAACACCTGTCATGGGCAAAGGAGTTTTAACTAGAGGAGTTTTTGCTTAATTTATTCATTGCCAGTTACATCAACTTCTGATTAATAATTCAGGTACTGGGAAAAAAACCTCAACATAAAATTATAGAATACAATAAATACTTGGAGCTGGAAGTGTTAAGGTCACCTACCCCCACCTCCAGCAGTGAGAAGGGTTGTCTCATCAGGTTGCTCAGAGCCCTGTCCAATCTGACCTTAAATGTTTCCAGGCATGGAGCATCTACCACCCTTTTGGACATCCTGTTCCAGTGTCTCATCACCCTCAGCATAAAGAAATCTTCCTTTTATCCAGTCTAAATCTGCCCCCCTTGCCCTATCACAGCCGACCTTGCTAAAACTTGTCCAAACCTTTCTTAAATGACCTGTTTAAGTACTGAAAGTCTTCAATAAGGTCACCCCAGAACCTTCTGTTCCCCAAACTGAATAACCCCAACTCTCTCAGCCTTTCTTCATAGGAGACTTATTCCAGCCCCCTGATAATTCCTGTGGTTCTCTGCTGGACCCATTCCAACACATCCATGTCTTTCCTGAGCTGCAGACCCCAGAGCTGGAACACTACTCCTAGTGAAGTCACATCGAAACAGAGTAGAGGGGAAAAATCACCTCCCTCGACCTGCTGGCCACATGGCTTTCAATACAGCCCAGGAGAGGGTTGGTCCTCTGGGCTGGCATACGTGTAAAAAACCTTATTGATGTTTTTTGTGTTCCTTGCCAAGTTCAGCTCCATCTGTGCCGTGGCCTTCCTGACCGCTTCTACACAACCAGGGAGTGTCCCTACAGTCTCACAGGATACCTGTCCCTCATTCCACTGCCTGTGAATTTTTTTCTTGCCCTTTACTTTGTCCAACATGTCAGTCTTGCCCTCCATTCCTGATTTCTTACTCCTGGGGATGGAGAACCCTTGCACTCTGTGGAAAGCATCCTTAAAGACCTACAAGCCCTGGTGTGCTCCCTTATCCCTGAGGGCAGTTTCTCAGGGTGTTCTATTGACTAATTCCTTCAACAGTGGGGATTTTGCTTTCTGTCTGCAGGACCTCAACACCTTCCCCTGGGGACAGTGGTCCTGCAAGGGCCTGCTTGTCACAGTGACAGCCATTAAGGCAGCCTGGGGGAGAAAATTCATCAAAGACTTACTTAATCTAATTGAGCCTGGAAAAACAGTTTGAATATTGATTTATAGCCCCTTGACCTTTTAGAAATAACATAATTGGCCCTGAGGAAGGAAAAGCTACACACTGCTGATATAAATAAAGATATTTATTAGGTCTTGACAGAATATGTTCAATCTTCTCCTAGTTCTACAAATTAATTTTCATGGCAAGGAGTATACAGATTATCCTCAGAGTTATTAAGCAAACTTATTAAATGTATATTCAATTCAGACAAGCAAAATATAAATATTTTAAAAACTCAAATGTATGTTCAAGTGTGCACATCTGAAATCTTTCTCAGATACTTCTACTAGAGAACATAAAATTTTAAAAACATTCTTAAAAGATAATTTTAGACCTGCTATGTAAATTGAGGTAAAAGAAAAATCAAGTTGTTAATGTTACTAAATGTAATTTACCATTAGCAAAAAACTGATAAGGGGTACATCTGATTACTTATTTTGTCATGCTTGCACTATTAGATAATGCCCAAACAGTAGCAGTGTTTAGAAGAATTAATTTCATAACAATAAAATTATAATAATAATTATTATAACAATAAAATAATAATTCCATAATAATATAATCATCTTCCTTACAGAAAAAAATATATTCTAATCTGTTATTTATATTTGATAACTTCTGATCAAGTGTCAGTTAGTGGATTTCCTGCCTCCATGCCAGGCATCTGTGGCAACACCATATTCTATCTCCTCAGAAGGCAGAGCCACGAGTGATATGGACTTGTACCTTCCTTGAAATGAATGTAATACTTCTCATTCATTCCAGTTTCCAATCTCATTCAATAAAAGTCTAGTCATAAACTTGCCATATAACAAGATTTCTCCAGAGAAACTACTTTAAATCAGCAGCTCCCTGATACATCAAATGATAGTCACATCATATTTTCTTTTCCCCATTCGGTCATTGAGATATTACTCTGAGGAAAGAAAATATGATAAAGATTTATTTATTTAAAACTTTGTCATATCTGAAGAAAAGTCATTCATCCTCCAAAAAAAGCCATCTTGCTGCAGCTAGAACATAAATAGCTTTATTCATTTGGAAAAAATAATATCACTTTACCTTACAATCATCCATATCAACAACATAATAATTACTGTACATTTCTCTTCAGTTGAGAACCATCTAGAAGCAGATTCAGACCTCAGAACCCAGACAAGAAGAGTTCAAAATGAATTACCTGAAGACTTAATCAGGACTTATACATGGCAAGAAGTGATGCTCATAATGGCAGCACCAAGATTTTGGCCTGTTGGCTACTTTAGTCCCATAAATAATTTGGAAAAATTTGCCCTGAGGAGGGAACAAAGGTATTTGATATAATCATTAAAGATTAGAGGACTGAAAAATATTCTTAGTAGTGCAGCTGCACAGCTTTTACACCCTTAAGAAGCAGGTGGATACCATGACTTTCCTAGATAACAACACCAAAAATATAGCTACAGTTCAGGCTATAAGCAGCAATAATTGCAGTCACCAAAAATCAATCCTGTTGTGGCAAGGGGTTTTGTTACAAGGAAGCATTTAACTATTGATTGCACTGATCACTCAAGGTATTTTGCTGGTTACTACATTAAAACAATAGGGGAATCTTTATTCAAGGCCACATGTTTATTCTCAAGGGGAAAAAATGATCCAAGGCATTACTAGAGACTTGATTTACATTATTAGGCTCAAGACACATTTTCACTTCTTTTTTGTATTTTCAGATGTTGCTTCTATAATTCAATCAGTTATCTCAATCATGTCTTAGCAAAAACCTCAGGGTTTATCCTACCCCAAAGATGACTGAATTTGTTTGTGGCAAAGCACTGTCACCCAACAGCTAAACAAGACTTCAAGGTTTTCAGAGCCTGTTCCTTAGGAAAATAGTTTCCAGGATTACACTTATCTGATAGGTGAGAGCAGCACTATTGCTTAGACCTCTCCATCAGGTGTCAGACAAAGAGAAGTCTACACAAGCCCCACCTGAGGGGATACAAATGTCAGAACATCCAGTGCCAACACAGTGCAGCAAACAACCTGCTACTGACAGCCTTACAGACATCTGCTTTTCCCCTGGGACACAACATAACTGCTCTCAGATCTAAGAAAATGTACAATTCCTATCCACTTCTTCCAATGGAAAAATAAATAGAGCCATGAAGATTTCTAGTCATTACTCCAGGCATGTTCAGAGGTTAAGGAGACCGTGGCCCAAATTCTGTCATATATATGTACATCCATTTCAGCATGAACATTGTACCTGCTTTTGACAGCAAAAAGAGTTTATTTACATAAAGTTTAGGAAATTACTTATAATTAGACAAATTTTGCTCTGAGTTTACAGTGCTAACAGATGGATAATTGTTTACAAATGGTTTATAAATAGTCAGAAAGTACGTTTTGAATATTTCACTTCTTTGCAAAGAACTTCCTATAGGTACACCATAATATTGAGAAGAGATTAATCTAAATTGTATGGTAGGTGACTAATTTCAGATTCAGAATGGGGAAGAGGGGCAGCAAAGGCCTTGTCAACTGCCCACAAATGGAAATGCTACATAAGGCAAATGAATGAAGGGAACAGCTCTGCTCCATTTCTAAAATAGAGTCTGCAGGCTCAAACAGAGCAAAGAATGGAATCACATTCTGGGTAATCTCAGAATTTTAAAATGTGTGAAGGGATTTGGAGCTGAAAAAAGCTGCACAAAAAGCTGAAAGAGCTTTGTTAGCTGCTATTATTGTACATTCAGCAGTATGGGCTGGGGCCAAATTCACCACCATTTATTAGTAGATGGAAATTAAATTTTAAGAATCATTGGGATCTATTCAATGTAAAATTCAATCCAAAGTATTTTGGGATATTTATACCATAACAAGTTTTTCAAAACATTTCTCATTTCCTAGTTACTAGAACTAATATTAGCTGCACATGAATATCAAATGTAATTCCATTTCAAGTTTTTTTTTCTTAATACAATATCCCAAATTCAATCTGCCCTATAAATGGTTCTGTTAAAGGCAGTTGTTTCAAATACCAGCATACCAAACCACATCTCTATTGCAGAGGAGACAGAAAAGAAGTATGAAGAGAGAATTTAAAAGTTCCAAATATAGATTGGCTATCCCCTCCTCATTCTTCCATTGTATGCTATTCATTTAAATATTTGCTTTATAATTCTATCCTCAGTATCCTCCCCACAAGTATTTTTATACAAATTTAGAATAAAAGTGCTTAGGATTGCATTTGTCTATTCAAATTCAGACAGAATTAAAAAGTTAGTACCACTTAGTTCAGATTATATGAGCCAGATTTTATTGCAGTTTTAAAATGCTACAGAAGGAGTACAGTTGGACTATAGAGAGAAACTGAAAAATATCTGCCAGAGGTACAAATGGTGACAGGTTTTTTGGCTGTGGCACCTATGTCTCTCCAGTAGTAGTCTATCTGTCGCATGTGTTGGAGGAGAATGGTGTGTATTAGAGTGAGAAAAGAGTCTCCCCTAATCTGGCTTTTCTAGGGATGTCACATGAGTGCAGAAATTTAGAGCAGCACAGATACTGATCTATGTCAGTGAATTCACCACATTTGAAAACAGCACATCCGCAAGGACACCTATTATAACAAGACCCTGTGTAGTCCCTTGGTTTTTTGACTTAATGGAATATCAGTGCAGCAACTAAAAGAGAAATTTCTCAGAGAATCTGTTAAATCTTTTCTACAGGTGTACTATAGAGTAGAAGAACTTTCCTAATAAGGGAAAAGGTAAAATTAAAAAGGAATGAAAGCTTGCCTGTGAGCAAGTGACACTAAGAAAACACAGTGATTTTTTTCTTTTTAAAATCATCCTATATATTGCAGTATTGAGAATCAGTCCATTACAGATCCTTGCCATTGAGAAGCATTAAAAATGCTTCATCTGGACTTCTTTTCAGTAAATCTTTGGCTTCCACATCGTTGCCTTACATCTGTGATTTCCCAATCATTCTACTATTGCCAACCTATTGTACACATTTCAGGATGACAGCCAAATTCTAATAATGGCATCATTAAGAGAGTGATATTCCAATGGTAAATGCTGTATTACTTAGCTCATTTTGGCAATCAGTGATGTCAGTAATATCCTGTTCCTTAGGAGGCCTAATTAAATTCTTTCATTGAAATAATCAACATTCGTGTTCCCAACCACTTTGCAACTACAGTAATTCTTTGTCTGCCAGCTGTGAGAGTTTCCTATCCTACCCTCTCACATCAGTAAACCAAAGGAAAAAAGTTCATTTCACACTTATATAGTCATGATTGAGGTAGGTAACAGACATTGCTTGTAATAATAAAGCTTACGTTACAAACTAAGTTTGAAATAGACTCTAGTCAAAAAAATCATGTATCAAATTTACTCCTAACAAAGTATTTTCAGACACCACTACCTTTTAATGAGTAGATCAAACAGCTAATCCAGTCCCTGATGCAGGAAGAATATGATTAATCTTCATTTGGATCTAAAGCAACCAAAACCAGCAAACAGTGGAATTTAATTGTATCAAAAGTCATTTGCAGAAGATTTACTGTGAGTAGGACGCTGGATCACGAATTCTAAAATATGAAACTGGCCCTAAACCATGTCAGAAAAATATATTAAAAACAAAGACACCTACTATCTGGAAAATAAACTAGAGGGAAAGGTACTGCTGTGCACTTTTGACTCTCTTTCTACCAGTGTTACACAGCATAATGGCTTGAATCTAGAGCAAATAATTATCTCCTCCATAAGGCAGAGCCTCATGTCTGAACTTTAATCTGAATCCAGTGCCAAGGAGAGCCATTTGCAGTTTCTAATTAGTAGCACAGCTGGGAGAAGATAGATATGTCTCCTTCTTCAAAGCCCCACACAGGAAAGGTTTGAAGCCCCACAGGAGGATAATTGAAGCCACCTTGGATCCCATCAACTTATGTTTTGGTACTGAGGAGAAAAGAATGCAGGATTCCACATGCAGGAAAAAACCCAGAATCATAAAAATTTTAAATTGCAAAGACCTCTGGAGGCAGTGTAGTTCAACCTCCTGTTCAAAAAAACCTAATGTAATTTCTGAGAAACTTAACCTAACTTCATATTCACTCAGGGCTTTGCCCAGACAAGTTTTGAAGATGTCCAGGGCTGGAGATTCCACAGCCTATTATGCTGCTTGATCATCCACAGTGAGCAGTATTTTCTTTTTTTATGTCCAGTTCTTTAGTAATGTTTCTTGTCCCTTCATTACAGACCTCTGAGAAGAGTCTAATTTTATCTTGTCTATAACTGCCCATTAGCTATTGGAAGACTCAATTTGAAGAGCTTAAGGCTATGTGTCCTATTTAGAAAAGTATTCAAAGCTCAGCTCAACATTATTTTGGATACACAGGGGAAAGAGAAATGCGCAGCTCAACACAGGTCAAAATTGGTCGAAATTTTTGCAAGCACTATAAAGGATTTTTTTTTTAAGTTTTTACTTCTCTTTGATTCACAAAGCAGTAAAAATATCTTTGTTTCTTTTTGTAGGGTTTCTTACCAATCGGAAGGCATTTCATAAATAGCTAATTGGAGAATGTCATATTTGTAATTGGAACAGTCTGAGCTGGATTTGCTGACAACATGATAAATCATGCCAAAGCTGGGAAACTTGGAATAATATTGCTGGCATGGGCAAGTAATAAAAATTTTAAATTTGGTTTTCACATTTTAGAGTATCTAAAATTATTAGTTCATGGGATTCACTAGCAAAAAAATTCATGAAGCAAGTAAAACCATTCAACATTTTGCATATTTGTGGAAAGGCTGTGTAGCATTCAGCTGCTGTTAGCAGTTCTAAATCCTGTAAATTGCAGGCTTTGGAGTAGGCTAGTTAATTGAAAGATGGAAACAACTTCAGCAATTTCTTCAAATTCAGAAAGATGATTCAGTACAGAAACCATTTTTTCCTGGTTATTCCCCATTACCTGAAAAATTATCTGTGTACAAACATTTGACTGAAAAACAGTTTAGTAATTAAGCCTTAAAGAAATCTTAAGGCCTATATGTCATGTTTTCATAAGCTGATAGTGAAATTTCTACAAATTCTTCATGGAGCCACTGTGTTCAATACATCAGCTCTTTGTGACAGATTGCATTATGGTACATACTACATCTGGAGTTAAAGGCTTCCTCTTGAGTCAAACCTGTCCGACTTTGATTAAAGGTGTGATTTCTACTCCACAAGACCAGAAATGTGACATCCTTGCCTTCTCTAATTTAATTCCCACTTCTCTGGCATTTTTTAGGTAATTTTCATCTCAGGTAAAATCACTATACATCAAGATTGTACTGAGTGAAACCCCATGGGTGGACTAACTCAAGTTTTAACCATCTGAAACTACACTGGTAAAAATTCAATGTGTTACACACTAACAGGGCTGGTAGCTGGAGAAAAAAAAAAAGACACTATCTGGCCCTTAAATTACATAGCCAACTGTGAAATTCTGTACATCTAAAGAAGAGGTTGGGGAGAAGGTAGCAAAAAACCAGATCAGCATTGCCTAAATAGCATAACAAAGATTTCCAGCTTGTACCATCTGAACCTTATTTTCATTGAACTCCTTGAACCTACTTTCACTGTTCTATTTTTCATTCTACAGGCTGTGTCAAATCTTAAACCTATTAATCCACCTACTCTTTGGTATTACACAGTTTTCATAGCTAAAGTGCTTAATTAGGCTTTGATTTGCAGTTTCTAATTAGTAGCGGAGGCAACAAGCTGTAGTAACTAGCTGTAGTACAGAACTGCCAGATTTAAGGAGGCAAGAGGCATAATAATTTAAATTACTCATACATATTTTTGGATCCTAGAAACATAAGAAAAAGATAATCACTTAAGAAAAAGGTATGACCATATTCTAAGCAACTCACCTAAAAGAAAAATGGTATAATGCAACTGAAGTTTTAAAAATGAAGCTTAAAAATTCTTGTTTAAGAATCCAGACTTTGAAATAATTTTTAAAATCTGTATTACAAAAACCTGAGAAAACAGGCATAATTTCTTCAAATGTTTTGTTCTATCTCATAACAGATATAGCAGATGCAAAAGCAGGGTTGGGATGAGCAGATAGATTATTACACTAGATATTGAGAGTATTAACTAAATTGAAGATTTTTGAGACATTACAAGTGTGTGCACATTGTCACAATAAGTATTTCTTCAATTTCCATACCAAGGATCAAGGTGTTCTGGATCTGGCCTGAGATTGTCTCAAACACTGAGGAATGGGGATAGGGATAATTTTTCCTTGTTGAAGTCTCCAGTTACTGGAGCAGGATCAACTCCTCACTTACAAAGATTTTCATTCATTGTAATATATTTTTGTTATTGCTACTTATTTCAATAGTCTTGTTCAGTTCCTGCTTAAACTGCTAAATCTATTGATTTAAGGAGTCAACACTGCCAGTGCAAGAGTTACTTTTGCTCTGTGTCATAAGAAAACATAAAAGAGACAATCTGAATTACAAAATTCCTCAACTATTGAGTTCACTTCTATTTGCAGCCAAGTAAGCATAGCCAGATTTCAAACTGCCTTTGGGTAAAAGTGTTACTCCCTGTACCACTTCTTGTCACCTCTATCTGACCTCTCCACAGTCCTTCAATATCTTTCCTGAGACTGAGTAAGAATCACAATTTCATTGCTGAGATCAGCCTGTTGATTTATTGGTGTAGCAGCACTACAATGTATTCCTTACTATTCCCCATCCAATACTTTATTACCAGAACATCTTGTTTTGATTTTGTACAACTGCTGCTCATTAAACCAGACTCTTCATCCAGCTATACTCCAAAAGAGACAAGCGTACTTTCTGAGTTATTACAGGTAATTTGGAATCCTGGATGGCAACTAAAAGGTCCATATAACAGTTCTGGATACATTTAAAGACACTTCTCTGCTCTAGAACTACAGGAAATAAATATTGCTTTCAGATGTCCTACAGGCCATAAATATCAAGCCAAATACGCCATCCAGAAAATGATTCAAAGCATAAAGAAAATATAAGAGATGGATTTACTGGGAATGAAGTGCTCTGACCTGGCCACCAGGACAAAAAATTATATGAACTTTTCCTTTCAAATAATTTAGTTCATGCAGAGATGAAGCCACATTGGGGAAAAAGCAAACATCAGTTTTATTTCAGGTCTTTATGAGTAGAAGAATGTTTAGCTAGGTTGCAGAAACCAGAAAAGTAGGCAGCTGAAGCTTGATGTAGCACAGCCACCAAGGTGCCATCTCATTTCAGCCAGTGTTAGCAATAGATTTGGATTTCATAGCAGTGTATCTAATGTTCTGACATGACCCGTGGCTCTGTGAGCTTGGGCTTTCTAGAGTTTTGAATCTCCAAGTCAGAAGGGATGTAGAAAAACTTGGAGATCAAAAAGCTGCCAAAATTGCCTGTTCAAGATTTTGTGAAGGTGGGAGAGAGGCAAATGAGGGCAATCTAACTGTGATGTAGGTGGGAAGCAGATGAGTACTTCCAACAACCTGAAAACAAACTGTTCTGGGTGGTGTCAAACAGTGCAACAAGAAAGAGTGTTTGCAAACCACAGCTTGGGAAATTCAGATTGGACACAAGTAAAGATTTTCATTGGAAGGATGAAACCCTGGGGAATGGTGTCTATACATCTTGTGAAACATCTGTTCTTGGAGGCTCGGAAAAATCAGCTCAACAAAGCTGATAGGTTGAGAGATGTCCCTGTGCATAGCAGGGGGTTTGGACTGTGTGTCTTTACAAGTCCCTTCCAACATTTCTGTGTTTCTATGAATCCAGATCTGTTTTTTCCTCACTCAGAAAAAAGTCCTAAATTTATTCTTTCCTGTCCTTACTCATTTAGAAACACCTTTCTTACAGAGTCCAAATTGAAGCCAATAATCTTTGTAATGCAAGAAAAGGGATTGAAATGTCTTCCCACAGTCCTCTGCAGAACTGCACGATTTCTGCAGACAAAACTCATACAAGTTAACATTTCCTTATTAGCTCAGACACCAGCAATGGCATTATTGCAACAAGGGAAGAGCTCAGGCACACTTTGCAGCCACCTTTGTGAAGATGTAACTATATTCTCAACAGAACCTAACACAACTAGGTTAAAGTAGACAGGATTTGTCTACAGCAAGTTGGAAATAATTCCTTCTAGCAAGTTTGAAATAGATGCACTCACTGTTAAATGAGGTAAAGTGACAGCAAAAATCAGTTCCTGCTTTAGACATGAATGCAGCTCCCTGGGCAGTATATTTCTCATAATACTCTCTGGTTAGAATTAACTGCCTTTAGATTCTGTCAAAACTGGCTCAACTATAGCCACCAAAGTTTTTCATCCTTCCCCTACTTTCATGCATTTGACATCACATTATGTTAATGCCTCTTACAAGCAAGCTTATTTCTGAATTATTTTCAAACAGAAAGATTTGTCCATTTACCCCCAAGGACAGCATGTTCATCAGAGGAAGAGGCACATCATATGGATGTCACAGTGCTCCCATGCAGTTTACTGCCTGAATGCAGGCAGGAGTCTGCATTCAATCTGTGTCAATCTGTGCTACACTGAGAAATCCTTGAGAAAACACAGGCTTTCTCACTATTGTGAACCTATTTCTGTCATTATTTTTTAATTTTATCACTCTTACTAATTCTGGTGAGGACATTTGGGACGCACAGAGTGGAGGAAGATGATGTGTTATTAGAAAAACGAGTGCTGCCCTGCCTTATTAGTGCACCTGAAGGAAGTAACACTAACATGCAGGGCAATCAGAGACAGACTGTGCCAGTGATGAGCTCCAACTGAATGCTTTATGGTTACTCAGCAACCGAATTACTGAGAACTCTCTGCCCAGAATAATGACCCAATTCCTCATAATATCATTATATGAATGTTTAGCTCTCCCTTTGCTGTCTCAGGCAAGATGCCACAAAAAGGGAAATAAATAAAAGATTATGTAACCAGGTAACCGTGTAATACTGTATTGCCATTGCTAACAGACCATATGCTTCATGCAGAATTACAAGGCTTCAGGACTCAGGCTTGTCAGGCTTGCTCTGCCTGAACTTCTCTTGACCTGCCTCTGGTTTTGTTTTACCTAGTTTAGATGTGACAGCAATAATTTCTTGCATTGACCACAAGTCTATGGCTGATTTACTTTTGTTTATCTTAGTAGAGCGCAACTTTATATCCTTTCATTTACAAATCAATAACAAGCAGTTATCCTATGGAAAATGGAATATTTACAACTCTAACATGATCACATGGTGCAGAGAATAACAGGCCTTGAGTGTTGAACACAAGATGCAGTGAAGAGAGCCACAAGCAACGGATGCTGAAGGAGAGGGCACAGGCTGGCACTGGAGGTCCCTTTACTATAAAAAACTTATCCACAGTCAGTTAAAGATATGTAGACCTGGAGCTGGACAGAACTCATTTTAGGGAATAAAAAATACAAGAGTCTAACATAAGGAAAATCACCATATATTGTAAATTTAGATGTAACAGAGAACTACATACCAATGAAAAATGAGAGGCATAAAAGTATGTTAGAAAATGTATAAAAATCACTCCTGATCAATCCAAGAACAAGCAAGAAGAAACCATCTACACAAACATATTCCTCATACCCTGTCAAGATGCTGACAGTTCAGTGTAATGCCCCACCAAGAGCATCAGCAGGAAATCATCAAGCTCAGCAGCCAGACCATCAGTAGAGACATGAGGCTAACACATGAAATGGTGTGGAACCAGGAATTGTGCATGTAACAAGTTTAGCTGTGTTATTGGTATTACTTTCTTTTTCTAGAACTACACATAGAATTTCCTGAATTAAACTGCTAAATTTTCACTTATGATAACAATAAATTCTTGTCTATAAATGGAGATGTTTCTCCTATGGGCCTATAAACAAGAATTTGAGTGTAGTGAGTGTAGCAATGAGCAAAAAAAAAAAAAAAAAACAGTTCTGTAGGCACTAAAAATGTAAAAAACCCCACCTTTCAGGAGTAGGAGTACTCTAATTTCCGTCAGCAGTTGAATATACACAGATTACCTCAGCCAGCTAATTTAAAACACAGATGATATTAGTACTCACAATTAGGATGAGCTATGATAGCAGCACTTAAAATGTAGCATGATACAGACAGAAGGCAGGTCAGAAAGTTCTGTTTACATTTTGATAGAACCCAACAACTTGGAAGGATTCAGTGATATCAAAGCATATTACATTTAAGTCTGGCTACTAAAATAATTGTATGTTGTACATAAATAACATTGCTGTGATAGATGTAGGATCGCTTAATAAGATTCTAAGAAAGTGCTGAAGGTTTAAAACAATAAGCGCATCTTAAGAAGGATAAAATGGACTGAAAACAAAGATTGTATTCCTCCTGCCAAATGGCAGATTCTCATCTGAAACAAAGTGGCACAGAGCCATTTCCATCAGGGGGTGATCTGTTACAGGCACAGCAACTCACATGTTGCAGGGCACAAAGCAATCTCTAGTGGCATTTAAGGACAATCCCCATTTCTGTTATTCTCTACTTTAGTTGTTTGCTTGCCTGTTCCTCACTGTTCAAGACATTACTCTAAACTACAGAGAAAACTTGTCTGATTCCACAGAGCAGTGAGTGCTCTATCCTGAAGATCTAGAAGAAATTGGTTCTGATTTTTAAAACCACAGTAGATCAGTGACATCCAGTACATATGTTCTTGCACTACAAAAGTACTTACTCCTCTTCTAAAATTTGAGTTACCACATGACTCATTGTCCTTTTCATATTGAAAAACTGCCTCAGGAAAAATAATAATTTGGCTCATAACCATTGACAGAAAAAGGTATTTAAAGAAGGTGTTACTGAAAAGAGAGAAATTCATGCAAGCTTTACCTGAGCCTAAATACATTTATTGTAGTTTTATGTTTGATGAATTTAGGATTATCTTATTAAGAAAATAATTTCCTTCATCCAATTATTACTACTTGGCTAGTTAGATGTCTGAAATCCTTTTAGTGTTCATTCAAACTACACTTGATAACAAGGAGAGGAACACAGAAAGGTAAGTGGCCTTTCTGATATCAGTTAGAAGAACCAGTTTGTATATAAGCAAGCTGCAGATGACAGAAATAAGATTTTTATATAAATCTGCTAATGCACAGAGCTCAGGCTGTCAGAGTCAGTGAGAAAAAATTATCCGTATCCTGTAATTAAACCAGATGCACGATATATAAATTGTGGTCAAAAGTACAGTATGGTGTCTGTCCTCAGCTATATAATATTTTTTTTCTGGTAAAACATTGGAAATTAACCAAGCAGAAGGTGTCCTTCAGCATAGGGAGACAAGAATTTATTTTTCATAAAATTTCTCTGGGCCAAACATGCTTCAACTTTCAGAAGTCAACTACCTGGCTTTCCAGATACAGATTTTCCACTTGTGTTATTTCTATGCCAGAAATTCGGGTCCAGAGATGATCCAATACTACTTCTGAAATAAAGGGAATGGAGATGTCAAGTTTCTGAAGATTTGATAGTTCTGAAAAAAAGAAAGCACGTTTCCACTACTTGCTACTCAGTTTCATAAAAGAAAAATTAATGGACCACACACAGAACCCTAGAAAAACGCAGCAGTTTGTCATGATGCTCTTTCAATAATGGGTGAATATTTTTGCCTTTAAGTTGCCAACTCCTCCTTGCTGACTGCAAAGCAAAGCTTTCTGTAACCTCTTGGTCTAATTTAATTACAGCTCAAAGACAGGCACTTAACCAAGCACTTGGTAACCTAAAATGCTATTTTCATACTCAGGACAGCAGCTCAGGAAAACTCTCTGAACTTGTTTAGACATTGAAGACACCTTGGGAATCTAGTTTCAGGCTTTTACAAAGCATCAATAGGAGAAAATAATGGTGTTCCATCAAGGTAAGAGTAAGATTGCTTGTCTGTCATTTTGCAAAAGTGTTTGTTCAAGCACTTTGGCAGCAAGGTGGGGATGGTGTTGCTGGCATTCCCCTGAAGCTCATGCTGGTCCTCCCTCAGCCGCCACAGCTGCCTCCTCTGCTGCCTCCCTGCATTTTCCACTGCTCACTCAAATCTTCTATTTATAACAGAACAAGGCATATGATTTTGTATTGAATCTTAAGATAAGCCAGTTTTGTGGCCAAATAACATTAATAATAACACAATCCTGAGTTAAAGCCATCATCTTCTATTTATTCACAACCTCAAATTCATTCAGGGGTACTGAATTCATCCCCAGCTGTTGACAGAACTGGCAACAAAGTCAATTAAGGTTTTCTACACAGAAACGAAGGCAGAATCTGACGCTTAGCTTTCCAAGCTTCATTTCTAAAACTCTGCCTTCCCTCCACAAAGGAGCAATTTGAGTAAGTGGCTTCTCTGTAGGCAGTCTTCAATAGCCTTGTCAGGAAGCAAAAACAAAACAAACAAATGAAGCAAACAATACAATGAGAAATAATGGCTAATAAACAGGGAAGTGCAGCAATCTAATCATATTATAATTTTCTATTTTTATACACTTGGGACAAAATCCAGAAGTGATGTGAATCACTCAAGACTGAAATTGGTCCTAATTCTTGCTGTCTAAATCTCTCAGTGAATCAGAGTCAGCTGGAACAGGTGGGGGAATCTATCTAGTTGAATATTCATCTCCCAGCCCTTATTTTTATATAGTTGGGTTTCTGACATGCAAATTCTAGAACATTTTTTAAAAATTCTAAATGTGCACGTAGATAGATTTGTATAAATATATATAGGTTCATATCAACATATATATTTATACATACACACACAATACAACACATTTGTTTCAAAGGCCAGGTTATTGTTTTACAGTCCCTAATCATTGGAATACCAAATATACACAATCAGTATATAGTCAAGGAAGAAATAAGTGATGTTGAGCATGTAGCACAGCAACAGGGGCATTGTTTTTTGCAATGCACACAGAGAAAAACAGCAGAATTAAGGTGCTCCCCAAACTTTGTCTGGCCTGCACTTAAATAATTTGCCCGTTGTGGGGTCAGCTGTTGTAATATAACCAGATTTAGGTTACTGAGGCTTTGCTCATAGAATTGTCTAGAAGATAAATAATGTGGCATTCCCTATATTTCCTTATCAACAAGATGAAGAGTTTTATATCTTCTGTTTCCACAATTGTGAACAATCAACTTACTTCAGCAGACACATAGAGAAATACTGCAGAGAGCAGAGATGTGCACCACCACCAGCTTTCTGGGAGTGCATGTCAGCGTCAGTTCTGGTGTTAGATTTTTGCCAGTGCAGTTCTGCTTATATGCCATTACTGCTTTACCTTCCTTTCTTATTTCATTCTTGTCACATGCTGGACAATATTTGGTATAGGGTTTTTTTATAGTTCTCTTTCCTACCTCCTTAATAAAAAACCAAAATATTTAAGCAATAAGAATATTGTATTCTTCTTCATTGTAACTCTAATGGCTGTTGGCAATTCTTTGTTTGATGAAGATTTGCCAAGCATTTGATAAATTTGGCCCCACTAATGAATAAAATGTTTCACTTCTTTTTACCTACACCAAGCTGGGTGTAGGTAATACTGAAAGAATAAAGATTCCTTTTGTCCTTTTTGATTTCTGCTTTGTTATCTTTCCCAATAGGTCATATTTCCCATGAATTCTTCCCATTTAATGTGGCTAGGAGGTGGACTTGGTGCTCTGAATAGTAACCACAATTCTCTCCAAACTGGACAACCTCTTAAATTTCTGTCATGACACAATACACAATATCCTGTCACTGAATTGCTCTAGACTTTGTAGGAAAACAGGCCATGATTAGATGATGCTCTTGAAAATGCAGCTAGACTTAACAGAAACTAGATTATGAATAATAGGGCCAAACCATGAGGATTTCTTCCTGTAGGAACAAAAAAAATATGTGAGTATCTCCTCTAGAAATCAATCTGTATAAAAGTATCACTCTTACTTTGCCTTGCTTACTGTACAATGATAGTTCCTATATATAATTGTCTCAGATTACTGTAACATTGGAAACATTTCCAATGGTCAAAAAAATTGTAAGGTCTTAATATCTCTGTAATGGCCTTTGACACAAAATGTTGTCTGTTAGCAGAACACAGCATGCTCTGAATCAAATTATGTGCTCGAGAGGGGGGTGATATCTGTGTCCAGATTTCTCATATTCTGGTGGGGTAAAGACTCCTGTAAGTTCTGGTAACCAGTTATAAGTCTATCCTTACATATATGTCAATACTCAGAGTCAGTCTCATTAGTGAATTCTTTTGCTGAATTGACTCAGTAATGGAAGAATTCATTTTAACTACCTCTTTAAATATTTCCGACAATTATGCATCATTTCTCTGTTGTATGGATGTTCTTTCACTCTCTCATACTTACAATCAGGGAAAAGAGATATTGATCTCTCTCTAATGAGACCAGTGTGACAGGCAGATAGGTCTTACTCTTTAGTACTTTTTTCTAATCTCAAACTACAAATTGCATAGCTGGGTCAGCTATTGAATAACATGCACTCATTCAATGACTTCTAATTGATTTTCTGAGTGTCACTTAAAGCATTCAGTCATAATAATTTCATAAAATTCTCATTAGCTATACCACAGTCACTCTCACTTTAAAATTAACCTAAGATATGTGGGAGGGAGACATTTTTCTCTCATAAATTTGTTTATGAGTATTGTTATTAATTTCAGCCAGCAAAGAAGCCTTAACCCAAAGGTTCCTACTCACAGCTCTATTGAACTCAAGAAACCCAAGTTATGATTTCAATAAGTGCTTCCTCTCATTAACACGACTTAAATAACTGTCTCAAAAATGCAATCTGATATAGGGTTCTTCTGTTAGCTTCACTTCAGTCTTTCTACACATGGGTGCTTCTCATAAGCCTTTTGCATGTTTAATTAGTAGTGAGGAACGTTTCTTAGATCTACCAATGTAAAATCATCTATTGGGAGGAAAGTGGCTTTAAACAGACAGAGGACAGATTTAGAGTAGATATGAGGAAAAAATTCTTTACTGGAGAGGTGGTAAAACAGTGGAACAGATTGTCCAGAGAAGTTGTGGATGTCCCATCCTTGGAAGTGTTCAAGGCCATGTTGAATGGGGCTTTGAGAAACCTGGTCCAGTAGAAGCTGTCCCTGCACATGGCAGGGGGCTTAGAACTAGCTAATCTTTATATCTTTTTCAAATCAAACTATTCTACAAATCCCTATTCAGGCTTTTACATAAAATTGGCTTATATTTTGATACTGTTTAACATCCATTACTCCTACATACATTAGAAAGATTTTCAGAAAGGATATGCTACTTTCATTGAGACACCATATGTCATGGGATTTATTCAAGGTCTGTACACAATAGCAATATAGAACATTTTACACCTCAACATTAAATATTAAAATAATACTACAGTTTTTAGGGATTATTATACAAATGAAGGTACTCCAAGTGTAGGAGCGACGGGTGGTCAGCACGGTCGGGATGGACGGAGACGAGAGATCTCCGAAGCCAGGTTGTGGAACTTGCAGTTTATTGCAAAGGGCCTGGGTGCAGGGCCCTGCTGAGAGCTGCCAGCCACAGCTCAGAGCAGGCCCCAGAGAAGAGAGGGGCAGAGCGTAAGAGAGTAAACGGCAAGAGCTAAGAGCAGAGGGCATGGAAAAGTAAGCAAGTAGAAAAAAGGAGGTGAAGAAAAAGTGAAGAGAAGAGAAGAAGTTCCCATTACAATACAATAAATCATCTTCTGTGTTGAATATTCTGCTTCTCATGAACCAATCTAATACAGCATGCAAATCCTATAGCATTTCCATACAACCTATAAGAATCACTGCATTACCATACTGTGCTACATTTTAAACCCTAAAATCTACTCTTTGGACCCCTTCTGCCAAGCTGGCAGGGTCTGCTGGACCCTTGGACCTGCCTGCTTGCAGAGGGAATTGTTTCATCAAGACGGGATTACCTGCAGTGGCCACACCATTATTTTTCTGTTGTTCAGTAACTCAGGGATCTCAAAGGTTGCTTTCATTTCAATCTCACCTATAGTGTCCATATTCTCAAAATCTTTTGCCAGGCAATCATATTTATAAGGCTTTCCTGTTTCATCCTCCCCAACATCCAAGGACAGAATATCAAAGATAACCAAAGCTGTAGCCACTCCTGCAGAAACCTCACCCACAAGCTAGGTGCAGGGGAGGCCACTTTGGTCTCTAACCCTCTGTTAATCAAAGTTTACCAAAATTAGGCCATATCTATCTATCTATCTATCTATCTATCTATCTATCTATCTATCTATCTATCTATCTATCTATCTATCATCTATCTAATCTCTGCTGTTATTTCCTTTTTCCAACCCGTCATTTTCTAAAAAATAGTTTTTCTTTATGCCTAAAACAAGCTATTTACACACCTTCACGATAGCTTACACTTCTTGTGTTTGAAAAATACTAATTCCCTTTCCAAAGAAATGAAAAATCAGACAGAAAGTAGTGCCATATCTGACAAGGCTCATACGTCCATGATTTGAAGTACTTGAACCAAGGTCCTCTCTAGAATGGAAAATTAAACCCTTCCTGTCCAATCCAGCTCATGAATTAAAAGATCTTTCTGATTCTATAGTCCTCATTATGAAACCTGTAACTGCAAAACTCTGTTTCTAATAGTGTTTCTGCTGCCTGTTACTGGTTGCCTTTTGGATAAAGGTTGAATTATATGTTCCTTTGAATGAGCAGCCACCTCCACTCAAATAGTCATCAGCATCCTTAAATAAAGTTATTTCTTTTTTGAATCAGGAGAACTGGAATCATTTGATGACAAATATAGGCAAACATGGGGTGAGGGTGTCCCTGTTAATTCAACCACAAATATCAGATACTTTCTATTTAACCTCTCACCCTTTCAGCTTCCTGGGGTGATATGAGCTAAGGAAAACAGGAACCATTACCTTTTCACCTTGCACTTATTATTATTATTAATAATAATAATACCTTATTGTTGCATATAAAACTGACAATTGGAATGTACGGTAGAATAACACTTATTCCATTAAAATAATACATGAGTGTCCTGGATGTGGTTGATACATATAATCAGAACCTTGAGAATACAAAGTTTAATTTTTTTTAAAATCCCTGGGATGTAAGTTATTGTTATTTTTGTCAATGGAGTTGAATTTTATGGTCATTTTCCTCTTGTTTTCAATCCAAATATTTCCTATTAATATGAGGGAATGCTAAGCCTTTTGTCAGATTTTGACACTTTCATCATGTTACACATTCATACATCTATTATGAACTTCTATAACCAGCCAGCCTGTGAAAGTAACATTTTGTCAAAAAATCTTGATTCTTAATAAGCCTGCCTTAACAGAGAGTATAGAGAGATCAACTTGGTGCAAGGATTTTGTCTTTAATTCAGTGGGAGAAGCAGCCTGCTGTTTTAATGAATAACCACTAACGACTGCTATACTAGCAGATATTAATTTCAGTGGGGCTACTTGTCTCCTAGGCTGACATTTAATATCTGTTAAAGGGAATCTCCTGCTGACTGACTTCAGCAAAAGCATTACATTAGGACTTCTGCCAAACTTGTTGGTATTAGCAATTCTCCTTGAAAATATCTTTCAATCAGCATTATGAAAAGCTAAAAGCAAGGCAAAGTTTGATTTGGCAAAATTAGAGTGAATAGCAGTAGAACACAGAAGAGGGGAAAAGCCTCAACAGTTAATTCTGATAGTTTTCTGCACTGCACATAACAAGTTAAGAGATCTCCAACAGAAAGCCTCCTACCCTGATAGGGTTGCAGATACACTCTGCACTCTCACGTCACTTGTTATGACTGTGTCAGTGTAGAGTCTCCTGTTCAGATAACAGCATAACAGAGAACAGGGATAACAACTGCCTTGTCCTGTAAGAAGAAAAGAACATGGATTCACAGCACAGCACAACACATGTCCTTGCTTTCCTCTGTTTAAAGCAAATGGGCAACTCTTGTCTACAGCAGTTTTCGTTCATCTTTCTATTACACTTAAAATATGACTCCAGTCTTAACAGGCATTTTTTTCCTTACTTTGCTAGTTTTCATTCAGCCTTACTTTAAATATTTCCTCTGCTCTGGCTACTAAGAAGATGCATTACATGTTTACATGTCTAAATCTAAAACTGAAAGTTTAAGATTTCAAACAGACGATATTTAATTTTTGTGATGTACGTAATTTCTTTCCTGCTTTTTGATGTAGTCAAAACTGCCCAACTCATTTAATGTAGAAGCTGGCATCAACTTTTCAATGGAGGCTATCCTGCACCTAGAACTGGATTTCTCCACCTTCAGAGTCTGATTCCCAGAATTTCTTTCCATCTGCCACAAAAAGGCTATCACAGTAAATTTCCCCGTTTCCGCCTTAGAACAAGGACAGTAAAAAAGAAAAGACTGCTATAGTCAGCATGAGGTAGCCCAGTACCTTGCAATGAAAGGATAAAAATTACCTGAATTATGAGAAGCTATGTTGAATGCCACTTTTTCTAGTTTGGTAGAAGGTGAAGGATACAGGGCTTCCAAATTTGAGGGAAGTAACTCAGTAATGATTGTTATGTTTAAGACATGAAAGACATAACAGCTGAATTCTCTCTTTAAATTTCTTTTGCTAGAAAGATTCAATTAGCCAGGGCTGTGAACTTTAGTGATGACTTTAATAGGATTTTCTTATTTTGAGGTATTCATTTGTTTGCTTTACCTTTTGTCCACTCATTATGCCTCTCTTCCCTAAAGGAGTGACGGGGTGAGATGAATTTCTGTGGAGCAGGGGTCAGGCACCTCTTCAGTTCTCATCTGCTCAAGCCTACCAGGCTGGCCAGAAAGGAGAGCCACAGCAAGGACTGTGTGCAGCTGGGTGCACACAGCAGAAGCCAAAGGCTACAGTGTGTAGTTTGCTGCCACCCAGAAAGCTGCAGAGCTGGCTGGAAATGAGAACCTTCCACAAAGGTGGGTAAAAAAAATGCTTCTATGATCCCTAATGCTGCTTTCCATGAGTTACTCTGAGTTTTCCACTTTAAACATTTCTCTTGCTAGTTTTCTTTGAATTGTGTTTCCAGTGAGTCTGTATAAGCATCAACATAAACCTTTTCCCCTGAAGTGTATTTTTTCATTGCTATGCCCTCGTGTAAAACTCATCTTTTGATTTTGTTCATGCTACCACAATGCTAATAGCATTTTAACCCACTTTGCACTATCATGAATGATGACAAAATAGCAAGCAGTGATAAAACATCTCAATAGATAGGTTTCCTAGGAAACTAAGATTGCATAAGTTTTAGAATCAAAATTTTAAATTAATATAAAAATACAAAGAAAATGGTTGCAAGACTTCTTTTCCATGATGGTTCTAATGGGATCTCCTCTGAGAATTAGCTCTTATCATTGGCCAGAAATCTGTACAAATGTCCTCTCCACATTACTGTGTATTGTAATAATCTCCTGCTCTTCTGTTCCGGATTAACAGGCAAATAGGAAAAGAAATAATATCTTTTATACAGAAATGTATATAACAAGTTTTCTTTTCTATCAAATTTTAAGAGGTGAATTACTTGGAATTTTGTCATAAAATTTTGCTAGCGAGTCTGCTTTTTATTTAGAAGAAATAAAACTATATATAAAAACCCCAGAGGAATACTGCAAGTGAAAGAGTAAATTCCATTTCTGGGACATGCTGTTTCTGATTTTAACTTCATTTCCCTAACAACAGTTGAAGAAGTTCTTAATGAGCTTGACATAAATACATTTTACTGAGTTAGAGCAGCAAATCAGACATAAATATTTTTTAAACTAATGTACCACAAAAGACTATTTTCTAAATTGGATTGAAGCAATGATGGCCATGATATCTTTTAGTATAACAGTAATTGTTTCAGTATAATTTTAAAAAAACATAGTGTGGTAGGGTTCTGTTTGATTGTTTCAAATATTTTAGGGCAAAAACTCTCATGCCTGAACTCTTCTCTAAGACAAACTCACAGAGCCTTATTACAGTACCAAGTTCAGCTTGATGATAACTGCATCCTTTAGAAAAACATCCAGCATTGGTGTTAAGTGTGCAAAAATGAAAAATTGTTCTCAATGATATAAGGATTTCTTACCAACACTTTTGAAAATATGAACCCTTTCCAGGATTTGACTGACTAGCTCTAAACCAGACCTTGCTGTACTGCTGTATTCATATACTGCTGGACTAAAAGCTGACAATTATCTATTTCCAGAAGCTTGATCCTGTGCTAACACTCCTCAAGTCATCGCTGAAAGATCCCTTGGAAAAATTAACAACATTCATTTTCCTGGGCCTCTCAAGGCAGGTGAGGCTCACCAGGTAGTGACCCTGGACCACCCAACTATTCCTTCAGGACACCTTTGACTTTGGAGAAAGGGCTGTTCCCACACAGGAATGAAAGGCAGAACTGGAAATACTCTGTGTATGAGGCCAGACTCCATCTTGTGCAAGGGCTAGTTCAGTGTTGTTTCACTGCTTTAAAAAGAAAAAGCATGTGGTGTGAGTTCTTATTCAGTGTGCTGTGATCACAAATATAACTAATTTGATTCATTTTCATGTGCTAACGTCAGAGTTTTTACTCTTTCTTCTTGTTCTTTTGGTTCTTGTAAATGATAAGATTGTGGTTTTTACAACAGATGAGGAAGAAAGCTATTTTTTCATTCCAACATTATGAGTAGGAGATAAGTGGAAAAAGGCAGATCATTTCTCAGGCAGATCATTAAATAGCAAAATAAAATATTTTTCTAAGTTTCATGAGCTGATAAAAGAGCAGGAACAAATAATGAATCTATATTTTCTGCAAAATCTAAATATCAGTCATTGGAAAGTTTCCCTAAATTTTACTGAATATTCCAGATTAATAGAGTTTTTTCTGTTTTAAAATACAATATAACAGAGTTAAAGCAAGTAGCACCTAACTAACAAATCTGCACAATGTACAAGAGAAACTCAATGTGAGAATGAATGACAACAGAAGAAGCACTTAGATATTTACCAGAAACAAATGCTCACATTAATGTTCACACATTTTTCTACAGCCCACTTCTCTGCTGAAGTACACTATCTGACAAGATTTCTCCTGTGCAATTCTTCCCAGCACTAGGATTTTGATCCAAAACCTGCCAAATCCAGTCCTAATCTATATATTCACTGATCAGATCTGCTTGTAGAAGATCAGGCCTTATACAAGCAGAAAAAGGCTTCTCAATTTCTTTTAACACTTGCATTGTAAAGGCATTCAATCTGTAGGACAAAGACCCCCAAAAGAGCCATCTATGATTTGCAGTTTCTAATAACTTGCTCTAGGAGAGCAGGAGAGCTCTGCGTCTCCATTTTTTTATATTTGTGTACTCTTCCCTTGAGAGCAGTTCCCAACATGAGCAACACTCCCCTATTTTCATAACATTTCAGAAATGTGCTGGCCTATTGCCCCTTCCACATCTCTGTCCTCAGGGCACTGTTCAGTTCAAATTGTACTGCTGAGAGTGAATTAGGCCCTGAGCACTTTGCTATCAGTGCATTAGCTAAGATCCACATGTTATAACTCAAGCATGGAAAGTCTCTATCCTGCAATGCTACTATGCCCCTGGGCTTGCAGCTAAGCACTTTGCCATCTCAAGCACTCCTTCCATTAGCCATGAAGCCTGGGCTGCTTTGGTGATTTTTTTTTTCCCTTTCCTGATGGTTTGTGCCTTTGTCTTGTTATTGTTTTCCTTTTCAGCTTCTGGCATCCTTCAGCAATGGAAAGATATAGATTTGTTTAAGTGCAATAAGGCTGCTGCTTCCAATGAATAGCTTGTAGTGCTGAAAATATGAGAGTCTCAAAATGCTCCATTAGTGAAACTTTTTACAGTCAGCTGCCACGTGGACCTGATACCACCAGCATTGCTTTTTATCTTTTTACCCTTTTTTCTCTGTATACTTTGAAAAGTGCTATAACTCTTCTCTCTTTCTTGAGTGTGCCTGGAAAAATTTCAAAAGTCTGGATCTTTCTCGGTTCAAAAGCTGGAATCTAGGAAGAGTGCACACCAAGATGACAATAGTTTGGTTGTATATTCAAAGTATATTTTAAGCAAGGGCTCTCTGCATGTTTTGCAAACATTAATTACTCATTCTGTGAGGCACACACACATCAGAGTCTAAATTACACAGCTGAGGAAACTGAGGTTCACCAAATATCAAGGCCTAGCATTTACAGAGGCTGGTTACCCACTGGTCCCAACAAATCAGAATTAAAAGCATTGAGTACTTGCAAATACCTTCCTACAGGGCTACCCAGTAGAAGCACTACAGATCTGGAAACAAACCAAGAGCCCTAATTCCAGCCTTATGTTCACTGTTTCTCCCATGATTAAAAGAAAATGACACTGGTCATGATGCTTGCCTCCATCCATTTAGGAGATCTTCAGTTACTGACCACGGCTAAATCACCTACTGCAACAGCTGTTTTAGCATAGACAAGTCAATGCTTATCAGGGACTGTAAAGTTTCTCTATTTTCAAGAAGAAGCATCAAGAGACTGATCTCCATGATTCAAGAATATAGAAAAGGCAAATCCTATGCAATGAAAACAAACAAACAAAGTTTTCCTAATCTCTCTGACAGTATTCCATGTTGGTGGCAAAATACTCTGCTTGAAGTTCTGCATCTAACAATATTTCAGGATAGGGGAATTTCAAGGGTAGTTTCTTCTTTTTAAGGTAAGACAATTCTACTTTGATCTTAAGCAATTTATGAAATAGGTAAAAGTCAGAGCAAAGTCTTCTCTTGCTGCCTAAACATAATGGTGTGATCTGCTTTAGTCTTTTCTGTGGTAAGAAGTATTTGCTTGGAATAAAGCCTGGAGTTTATTTGCTATTCACAGGATGGAAGAATCCTTTGTGTTTGTAACCATAAATATTGGGGCTCACAGCATCCTTTTACATCATTTTCTTACATTGTGTGTGGGGCTTTTTCCCAGATTTTACATTCTGATTTTCAAGCAGAACACATTAAAGATAGAAAGTAAACCCAAGGAGGAAAAAAAGGATAGGTATTTGTTCTTCATGCATACTTTTGAGACCCGAGGATGAAAGATTGTTTTTGTGATTCTTATCTAATCTGATAGTTTCATCTTTTGGATAAAAATTCTATTCCCTTTTTATCCAGCAGCAATACATTATGAAAGAAAACATCCCTCACAGAAGTGCAGGGATATATAATATTTGCAAGTTCTGGATCTATCCCTGCCACTGTGCTAGAGATGGAAAAAGCCATGAAGTTTATCTGAATACAATTATATGATTATAGGGATGTATGTTGCTTGAAATCTGAAGCCTTAGGAGTACATAAGGTTTCATTGAATGTGAAATAAATACAACTTCCAACTTTCATTGTTCACTATTTAAAACTTCTGTAGTAAAAAAAAAACTTCTGAAAACAGTTCATAGTTTCAGCTGCATCATTTTTTCCCTTGAACAGGAAGATACTCTGTTTTAAAAAGGGATGTGATGTAGTAAACTTTCTCACCTGTTTTACAGGGGTTTTTTTCTTTTTTTTTTTTAAGTGAGTGGTGGAGTTGTGATGTGGAACCGAGAAAGAAAGGATAAGGTTATACAGAATGGAAGACTTTATTAAAAGCCAGATACTATTCATCCATTCACTTCTCCAATCTGATATTTGCAACTAAACAGAGTTAGAATGTGGACATAGCTCTTTGCATGTGTGAATTCAAATGAATCCTTCTGCCATAGAGAACATTAGCTTAATTTTTTATCCTTAATTGAAAGGTCATCAATCCCTGGAGATGTTTACATTATGAACTCTTCAGGCTAGATAGCATGATATCTATGTCTTGCACAGCACTGAACACACTATCAGATTTAAGCAAATCATAAATAACAATAACAATAAATTGTATACACAATAAGCCATCATTTTCCTGGCTTTAATGTGTGCCTGGCAAAATTTCAAAGGTCTGGAACTTTTGTCTGAATACATGTGTTTAGTCAAAACAAAGCTCCCAAATCTTCCTTTTAAACAAATCCACTTGCCCAGACTGTTTCAAACCCAACTGTGAAATCCGGACTTCAGGATTCAGTACCTGGATATATGTGAGTTATTTCCATGTTTTCCATGTCTCAGCTCACTAAGAGAATACTGGAGCTGATGTCAGTGTTACAAATATATTTCCTACCATATTTTTAATAAGAAAAAGCATTGAATCTTGGGAATATATATATTGTTCTTGGTTGCTTCTATTGTGAGTCCACAGAAAGAAAACTGTAAAAAAGCAACAAGAAAAGCCCCAAACCAAAATAAACCTCAACAACAGGACTCTGGGTTTGTTTTTTTTTTTTTTTTCTCCTCATTCTCTGATTCAGAGACAAGAGCGTTCCCTGGAAACTAAATAGGACTAGACTTGGGGGGGGGGGGGGAGGGAAGACCATAAAAGGCAAAACTCAACTTTCAACATAGATTTTTTTTCATAAACTTTTAAATCATGGTTTTCATTACCACCTTCTACTGCTCTTCTAATCCCACAAGGCCTAACTTGACATACCCTCTAGGCACTGAAAAATCTTTTTTTATGACTAGCTGTCTAATGTTTGGCATACACTCGCTTCACAAAATTTCCTGATCCCTTCTGACAGACACCAACCTGTCCTCCAACTGTGCATTCCTTCTGATATCTCCACCAAATCACCCCCATCATCTCATCATCTCCTTCATCATTCTGTTCCAAAGGAACTCCAACCTAACACATACATCCTTGAAGTATCCTAAATTCTGCATTGTGTGTCAGTGACAAACAGAACTTCTGATAGTTCATTTGTTAAAAAGCATTAAGAGAAGAGCTAGCCTTTCCCCTGTGAATTAGTTATCATTCTTAATCTTATTTCTTAGTCAGATTATTGCATCAATGTAAAATTATAATGTAAATTTTTCCTCTGCTGATTCAATTTATTGTTCATGTGGAGTGTTCTGGATAAGACACTATTTTTAATTTCAGAAATAAAGCAAGAAAATACACTTTACCAGAGCTGACAGAGATCTTAATGAAAAACATACAAAGGGAACTATGGAAAATAATTAGACCCTCTTGCTGCCCAAACTCATTGTCAAGATCATTTCAAATCGTCAGCATGAGCTCTACCTAAAATAAAATTGCAAATCTGTATTTTACTTAACAGTGAGTTCAAACCGCACAATAACTAAATATATGAACAATATAAAACTAAAAGAATTAGTTTTAATGGGATTTGGATAACTAATTCAAAGCTCCTTTGAAAATCACAGCCTGAGCTGTGTTAATTCACACTCAAAAAAGAGAAAGGAGAGTGTATGCTAGTGCAAAAGTTAATTAAAAGGTGATTATACATTCCAGATCAATGCTATAATGTTCTGGGCTGGATTGGGTGGATACCAGGAATAAGTAACACATTTTCCCCTGCATTGAGGATCAAAGCAAAAGCAAAACATATCTCTGATCACGCATTCAGCTATCAAAACTTCTTTCCACAGGACACAATTTACACCTCAGGATTTTATATATACATATATATATATACACACGCATATAAGTTAAAACCCATCTAAACCCATTTAAAAATCTGTTTTGATAAGTCTTTTCAGTTGCTTTTTAAAATAAGATATTTGCATTTACTCTTTGCTCTTAGAGTAATACATTTTTCTTGAACTCTTTACTGTCCATATCACCAGTTCACAGTTTTCCACCACTGCAGTCTACAGCAGCGCCTCTGCTAAACTCTTCTAAATAAAATTCCTGGCATTTCACCCAAAGAAAGTTCTTCTTTTACAAAACAACAGTGATATTTTTAGAACATATGCAAATCTTTGAGAACACATGCAAAACAAATACACTAAGTATCGCTTATTTCTGGTTGCTTGGGTCACAGCATTCTAGAGCGCCCAACAAAGTATCTGAGTACCATATACTGTTTCCATGAGTGAAATCATCAATAAACTCAAGACAGACAAAAGACTTTTGCAAAGTCAACATTTGATCACTGTGACGAAATATAAACCCACGTTCCCCTTCAGAGACTCCTAGTAGGAAGACAAGAGCTGAGTAACTTGTTGATAATTTTCTGCTAGTGCTACATATATGATGGTTGCTTCCCATCTTTCTCCTTTGCTCCAAATACTGCACAGCAAAGAGCAGAAGACCCTTGGCAAGACAGAGGCCGCCTAACAGATGCTCAATTGACCAAATGATTTCAGGATCACAAGGCAATTCTGGCAGCTGTAGTGGAAAAAAATCCCTGAACTCAAATCATGTAAGTAGTGAGAAAATCAGCCTCAGGAATCCTTAAGGCTATCACACTGCATACTCCAACGATTTTAGAGATCACAAAACAAGAGACAAGTTATACAAAAACAAATTCTAATTCCTCATTGGCTCATTAGTATGCAGCAACATGGACAAGTTGTTCATAAATCTGTGGGAAATTGATGTGAGGAGTTGGGGGAATGTTCCAAGAGAAAGGACCAAATAAATTACCAAAAAACCTTTATATATCTGAGGCCAGGATATTATTTCAAGCAGTTCTTTGTGGTAGGATCATATTGTTCCTCACTAACCCAAGTGATACAAATCAGAATGGTGAAAATTACAGCTCCTTCTTCATGTACTCAACAGTTGCTGGTGGCCACAGGAACCCCTGCCTTTCCTTGTGATTTTCTGACATCAGGAGGGAGAAGCTGAAAGGACTGCAGCCTGCACGAAGGAAAAAGCTCTTTCTTCCTTTTTCCTCTCACATAACTGTGCAGAACCAAATGGCATAAAGCAGCACTTAAATAAATGATTTTATTATGCAGGATACAAGAATAGGAAAGGGCTGAGTAAACACATGGAAAGAATAAAATTCCAAAGCTTGGTGTCATTAAGAGGCCCAGACTCCCCACTTAACATGTCTGTATATCATTTCCTTTCCTACAGAGGCTAAAGTCAGTACTGTGACTGTCAGTGTAGGAAGCTGGAACAGTCACATTACTGGGCAATGGTTTGCAGCAGCAGAGCTGTGTCACAGAGGCAGAAGACTTCATGGAAGAAATCTCCCTGCACTTTTAAGAGTTTGCCAGCTGGATAACGCTGCAACATCGGGTTCATAGATTTCTGACTTTTTTTTTTTTAATAGGAACTGTATTTACATGCAGAAAGAAGGAAGGTTTTATAGTACAGGATTAAGGTGTGTTTATTTCGTGCCTGATTTCTACCATACAAAGGACTTTGTGTTACTTGTGCAGTCATACAATAGTCTGGAGGGTAATAGAAAACTCCTGAATAGAAGGAAAGAGAATGGTTTGAAACAGGAAGACAATCACCAATTCAAGTGAAATACAAAGGAAGCACTGTGAAGGCCTGGTCCATAACCTTGAAAAAGTTTTACATCATCTATATTTGATTCGACTTCATGATTTATCTGTCCTTTGAAATTAAATAGTTTAAGTAATGTTACTTTGAAAAAGGAAGGGTATAAGAAAGGGGAGGGGTGTTCCAAAGCGGTGGTACAATATGCCGCTTCTTTTGTCTTTGTACAGTGTGCGGGCTACAAAGATACAGAAAGTGCCTCTGGGTTTCCTGTTTTGAAGAGGGAAATGTGATCGTACAAGAATTGTCCATTGAGCATCTTAAACCTGATTCAAAACCACACGGACATTAACACATAAGTTCACTTTCAAAATTGCAGAATACAACAATTCAACAGAATCAATCCAAGAGAAAATTCATCTAATAAAGTTCTTTTGTATATTCACAGGGCAATAATAATAGAGGCAGCTTTATACTGTAGCACCACTTCCTCTGAACATGCATTTTCTGAAGCCACAGCTAGTAAGCCAGAGAGGAAGGTGAGCTGTGCAGTGGAAAGCAAAAACAAGTTCAGTTAAACTTCCCTTTTATAATGTTTCTGTCACACAGGGATTGTTAGAGTTCCCACATTTAAAATTTCTAAAATAATTTATTATCTTCTAATTATTAATATGCTGCACTCTGAATTAATGATAAAAATATAATTTTAACACATTAACTCTTGTTTCTAGACAGAGTGTAAGCACACATAAGTGCTACAGGGTTCCCAGCAGAAAGGTTGACACTCTGTGTGCAGAGGATCTATGATTTCCTGACTGCTGAAGTCTGACCTTAATTCTTCTAGGCTTATGGTTTATAATTAGGAAGCTGGCAGTCAATTTGGAGGAGGTGAATTGGAGATGGAAAAGTTGGTTCTGGGCTAAAATGATCTTCTAGATCAATTAAACATGCTGTGTAACAGTGTGAGGATTTTGTTCCATCTGTTGTAAATATGAACACCTACAGAGCTCCTCTCAAAGCTAGGATTTCAAAAGCAACTGGCCGAGTCCATTTGAAGAGATGGGATAGAAGCCCTGTTTTCTTAGTTCAGCAAGAGCGATTGTGCAGTGATGATGCAAGCAGGACTCATGTCTTGCTGCCTCTTCTGTGACTCTGAGCCTCACTCTCTGCTGCCCTGCTGTGGAACACCTCCCAGAAAGAGTACAAGCCTTTGTCTTGGAGCTCTTTTGGATTTAAAGCCACTGCAAAAGCATTAGGGAGATCTGCTCCTCCATTTGTCTTGTTCATGGAAAAATACCATTTCCTTTGGTTTACTCCTATGGGTGACTGTGGGTTTGGCTTTTGTGCTTCAGTGAATATCTAGCCTGAATCTGTCTCATCTGCTGAGTATTTCAAGCTCAAAGTAAACCCCTGGCAGGACATGCTGTGCAGGATTTCTGTGTTCACTCTGCAGAATCAAATCCCTCTTGTTAAGACAAGATTTGCTGAAGAATCAGAGCTTGAAATGCTTGTACTTTTCTACTATCAAGTGATAACATGCAGATGCTAGCATGTTCCTACCTGGAAGCACTGACTACTAGAAAAATTGATCTAAAACTTATGCCAACTTTTGCACTGCAAAATCTTATGAAGAAAGGAAGGACAAGAAGATGGATACAAAAGGCTTGTTTATCCCAAAGACATATTCTGCAACTCATATTCTCTGAATTCACATTATAGAGTAAGGAACATCTAGGGCATGAAAAAAGTGTCTTTTGCCCATGTCTGAATTGTCTTTGTGGAAAGCAGGGCACAAAAAAAGCAATGACAGTCTTGTTCCAGCATGAAGCTGATCCACATCCAGATTCAAGAGCTACAGTCTTGAAATATTTGGGTGTAAAATCCTTCCTAATCAAGGAAAATCCAGTGATGACATCTCTTCTGAATCCAGTACCAGATGCTTTTGAAAGGAAGAGTCATTTGAGGAAAAGACAACTCAAGACTGATATGGTTTCATTCACATTTCATAATATATTAATCGTTTGCAGAAAACCTTGTTATTTACATCTATTTGTGGAAATGCACAGATGCAAACACCATGATTTATTTCTTACTTTGGATAGGATTAATCAAGTCTATAGTGCAGAAAGCAATGGCTATAGTATAGCAATGGCTATACAAACGCAGTCTGTTTTCTGGGATGTTGTCTTATAGATAAGAAGCTACAAACTAAGATTTTGTATTTAGATCAGAAATCAAAATTCCTAAAAATTTACAGAAGCAGGGTTTTTTCCCTCTGGTTTCATTCCAAGAGTCTGGGACGTGTTCACTGAAGCACGCAGCTGCAGTGGCTGAAGATATTACCACACCCACGGCTGTCTCATCTCTCCGCTCGAGACTGCTAAAGGCAAAATTATCTGCCCACAGTTCAGCCACTCTGTTTCATGGTTTTCACACAAATTGACCTCTGTGAGTAGTTTAAGCTCATGTGTGAACAGCAGCAGCAGAGATCTGAGCATTATCCTGCTGCTGCTTCTCAAGGGCAGACGTGCAAGGAAATGAGCTGCGACAGCGATAGCTGCAGGCTCTGCAGCAGGGCACAGTGTGACAGTGAGGGACCACGGGGAAAAGAGCTGCCACCCCGGCTGTGCACTGTCATTGAGACCACGGGGAAAGAGATGTGCAGTCATTGCTCTGCCACCCCGGCTGTGCAGTCATTGCTCGGCAGAGCTGCTGCAGAACTGCCCGTGTGGGGCCCAGGAGCTGCCTTTGGCTCCAGAGAACAAAGGTTACCCACTACCTAATATTTAAACAGTTTGAGCTTAGACATAAGTTGTTAAGTCAAGTGGCTTAAGGTGAACTTGTAGAAGGGCCTTTCTGAGAGACAGAAAAGAGGAGTCCTGAGAAGAAGGGCAGTTCTACAAAAGGGTGTCTATTCACACAGCACTAAACCTCAGAGGGAACAAGTTCCAGTAGAATGAAAGTAATGTGGCTACCAGCACCTTTGGTCATGCAAAGCACTGCACTTTTGCAGTGTCACTGTGAGCTAGCAGACATTTTTATTAAATAAGAACTATGGGAAAGGAAAATCCTATGACAAACAGACTATTAAAAATTCAGAACAGGTCAGCAAAGAAGAAACAAGTTTTCAAATATTTATATATTCTTACACTTTACATTTTTTACACTTTCTAATTTTTTACACTTGAAAAAAAATTTTTACACTTAGAAAAAATTGAATTAGGTTGAATGTTCATAAACTCCTGGAATAGTTTAGTCTGGATGAAAGCTCTGCAGCAGCCCCACACTCAGAGCATAGACAAAGCCAAATTTAAAGTTGGACTCAGCTTGTAGATTAGGTCTGGTTGCTCAGATATTAACAGTGACTAACCAACCTGAAAATTTTTAAACAGCTGTTTGAAGGGGTAGCTTTCTCATCCTTTAAATAAATATTCACTGTGAATCTTATTTTATGTCACAGCAGAAGGAAGAGCCCAGACTTTGTTCAGCAGACTATCGTGAGTTTGACATCACAAGAGTCCTGGAAAAGCCGTGCTGAGAGAGAATGTGCACACCCACCCTGGCTTTAAAACACAGTGACTATAAAGACTTGCTGAGGTAAACGGCAGCGTGCAGCCTGCCTGGGACAGACCTCAGCAAGCATCTCTCACAGCACAGCTAAAGCACCTCCTCAAGGGATGACTCACAGCATTGGGCAAACTGGCGTAAAAATACAGCTTCTTTAGCATTTAATTACAGGTCTTAAAAAGAAAGCCATGTTATAGAAAAATGTTTTAAATTAAAAAAACACAGTCTTATACCACAGAGAGAAGCAAGAAGAGACCTGCCTCAACGGCTTTGGCTGCATCTGCACTGTTTTCTCTGAAATCACTATGCAAATAGAAACTCATTCTATGCAGTTCATGCTCTCAGTTACCAGGTCAAAAAGTCAATAGAAAAAAAAGCCTATTATGAAAATCTTATGTTTGACTACAAACTCAATTGAGAATTCACTGAGGTTCTTAGGAGAATAACACTATTCAGTGTAGTACAGACGATGGACACACCTGCCCCAGTGTGGAGAAAAAAAAAGTTTGAGAAGTCACTCTTCCATGGCCTACTGAAGACAAACAAAAGAGTGTACAGTGAGATTTCCAGCCTCAATACATCAATGTAGATTTGGCACTGTTGTGGGATCTTATTTTTGGGCCAACATTTCAATCTCAGAAATAAAACCTCTTCTTTTTAGTAGGCCAGTGTTTGAAAAAAAATCAAATATAAAATATGCTTAAACATATCTGTGCAAAATTAATTGTATAGCTGGATTCAACCCTTCTCATTTATTTATTTATTATTCAGCCAAAATTATTTAGTAACAAGCTCTAGCTCTTTTAATCTCTCTACCTCTCTGATAGTTGCTGATAATGGACAATATTTCTGGCTCTCCAGCGGCAATTAAGTGTTATTCTTCCCAAAAGAAAGGGAAACATCTGTGTTTGCATCATGCTATGTTAACCACCTAGCACCTGGATCACAGTTCTAGGAACATGGCCTGGCAACTCTAAAGAACTCTAGAGAATTAGAGCCCAGAGATCATATAGTAGTGACAAGAATTTGGTACAGAGCCATATCAATTTGTTTTGAAAAAAATCCAGCTTTTCATAGGTGATGGTTTTTTCCTTTTTTTTTTTCTTAAGTGTAGGTAAATTTAAGTTAAGAGCAAATAATTATTTAACTCCTTTCTCCAACAGAGTTCTTAGTTGTCTGGACAGACAAGTTCTGACAAATCTTCCTGGGAGGGTTTAAGGAGAATTCAGTTAACCCTGAATGCTACCCATCCCACCCCTTGGAAGGAAACATTTGCTGGCCATGGAAAGAAGTATTTAGGCCAGCAACCCTCAGCCCAGGGGAGGTAACAGCTTAAATTGGCAGCTCTTTTCTTCAGGGCACATGGTTTGGAAACTGAAGGTTTACAAAGACCACACCTACTCCAGCCAAGACAACATCGCAGATTATCTTTACCAGAAACTTCATGCTTTGGTAGTCTTGAATGAGTCTGGTTTGATGGCTCATAAGTTAGAGTATGAGCACTGATGATTATACTGATGCTTTGATGTTTTCTGCCTTATGTCTGTATGGTTCACTAGGCCCTTGAAAAATAGCTTGGTACTTAAACTGCTCATGATTAAGCTCTCTGATGTTTCATTTCCTGTAACTGTGACCTTAACGGCTACTTTTAACTTATTTCAATAATTTTCACTCCTGAATTACTACCGTCTATCTCAGTTTTGACAGAATTCTTGTAAAGCTATTTCTGAAGAAATATACACATTTTAATGGCCTTAAATGAAACTTTGGTTCAGAATAATACCCAGGAGCTTGCTGGCACAGTGTACTGTTCCAAATTAAATAACAGAAATTTGATGGTTTTTTATTTAATCATTGACTGAGCAAGTCCTGAAAATTTCTTAAGGAAGATCTGCAGAATAACCTGTATAATGTCATTTTGTATTAAAGTAACTTTCAATTTAAAGAAGGAATCCCTCTGCCCACTCACTGGAAGCACATTCAGAACACAGATCTCCTCTCTGTAACTTCAAAGCCCTTATCCTAAAAGCAGTTTATTCCCTCCTGAGCAAGCAGGTACCAGGCACACAGCTCTGCCTGTCCTGCAGAAGGATTTATGGTGTAAATAGATGTCAATGGCTCTGTCAGATACTCAGCTGGAGAGATCCTGCCTGCACACCAGAGAGCATGAGGGTGTCCAGGCTCAATGTAGGACTGTGGGAATGCCTGAAAGAATGGGATATGTCAAAGTAGTGACTGCATATGAAATTAAATCCTTACTTTTTGTAAAGCTGCAGGGAACAAATAGTTTCAACGCCAGTTTAAAAGGGAAGGCATTTCAAGGCAATACTTCTGAATTTTTTTTATCTTTCTTTTTCTCCATAATTAATGATTAGACTGAACCAAAGCACCACAAATCTCTTTCCTATCACTTCCTCCTCTTGTAAACTAAAAAGAGAAAAATGTTTATAGGTCTGCCAACCACCGAAAGCTGTATATTTATTTTGTTCACTGGGAATTTTACGCACTACTACAACACAGAATTGTGCAAGGCTTAGTAGGAAACACTGCTATTATTTCTAAAACATACATTGAGATATTATTAGAAAGGGTTATAGGCCATGTTTTTGCTTTGATGCTAAAAATAAATTAGACTAAAAATAATTTCTGCTGTGAATAATTTCTCTGATTATCTGTACATTCAAGCACTTCTTAATTTTGTTTCCACTATAAAAAAAATTATATTATCCACCATCATTTAGGCTGGAATGCAGATATTCAATACATATTGCTCCTTTCCTAGCACAGCTAACTTGCAGGCAGTATGTGAGGTAGGTCAGCTCAGGCATATCCATTTACTTCTCCATTGGAATGTCCCACAGGGCCAGGCAGTGCACAAAGGAAAGTAGTTTCTGGGTGTGATGTAATATTTGTAAACCAAATGCACTCATCTGTCTGCATTGCACTCATGTTTTAAATGCTTTTATGTGTGTTGCAGCAACACTCAGCAGCCCCAGACACATGGCAGAACTAAGTGCTACACCTGTACACACCAACCAGCCACCCTGGTTTCAAATATTAAGCCTGGAGCTTGTCTTCTAGGTAAACATTTGATTTCTTTCCTTCCTCCCCACACACAGTGACATTAAGTCTCACTAGTTGCAGCTAACAGTTCCAGGGAGCTCCATTTTCAGGATACCTCCTCAGCCTAGAGGTAGGAGTTGACCTTATTGTTCCCAAAGGCTGTCTAACATCAGATCAAATCAACACACAGCTCTGTGACAATTGATTTAGTTTCATAAAAATAGCCAATACAGTACAAAAAAAATACTATTTCTAGCAGCAATTCCTCACAATGCAATTGCACAGCCAGTGGATACTCACAAAATGCCCCAAATATTCAAGGAGTTAGCTGTCATGAATGTCAAGAAAGAAACTTAGCCATGTGCTCCAGGGAAGATAGTCAAAGAGACCAGCTTATTTGACATAAAGATGCTTTCAAGCACTTCAGAAAATTATAGGGTCACTATATAGGGTCATGAAGAAGATTAACATTTTCCAACACCTTGGCCATTTTTTCAATTGTAACATGCCCAAATGTGGAACTGTTGCAGTGCTGCCATCCAAAATCCATTTCACAGCCTGCCTACCTGCTCTGTTGGGCTTTTTCATGGAGTAAAAACAAAAGTAACTTTTCCCCCATGCCTAGAAGGTATCACTGTCTAGGCTCCAGGCCAGATGGTGTCATATGCTGCAAATGCTCTTGGTCACATGGACAACTGCCTGCTGACATTCAAATCCACTCTTCTAGCCCTTCCTATCTGTGTTATTCTCCTGGGTCTGTGCCTACACAGATGTCATTCAAGACCAGATCACATAGTTATGATAAGCAGGGAACTTCAGTCCAGTCTGGTAGCTGAACTTTTGACACCATTTCTGAACTTAAACACTTAGCAAAGGAGATGAAGGCACGGCTGGAACTCACTGGGTACTCTTTGACACAAAGAGACAATATCAAGAGTGGACAATACCTAAAGCCATGTGTAGAAATTTCAGAGGCTTGTTTTCCAGATTGTCATTTTGACCACATATTAAATCTTCTACTTGCCAGGCACAAAATCTCCACTGCCTTCCAAAGTCAAACCCACCTACTGCGTCTCTATCCAAGACTGACCTGAAACTGTGCAGCTCCTGACAATACAGGTCTTCCATACTTCCAGGTTCCTTTGAAATAGCCCTCCCCTTTCCATGGTGAAGTAGGAACTGCAGATTCAGAGAGGTTTGGGCTTGGGTTGTTGGGTTTTCCGTAGAGGAATGTTTGTTTGTTTGGGTTTTTTTCAGAAAATTTGTTCATAGTATTGACATTGAAAATACCTATTTTATAAATGTGATTCTAACCCTTCCCTAACCACTATAATTAATTAAATAAATGTCAGAAGGATAAATTACAGTTTGATTGGAACATCTATATATGGACACATCTCATATAATTCAAACACAATCATCTGCTTAAAAAGTAGAATTTAATAGATATATATTAAGCATATTGTAAACCACTAAGAGCTTAATCAAGTGCTGATAAGGATGAGATTTCCAGTATGGACACCCAGTCCATGAAACATCTATTTTTCTTAGCATACATATATATGAAATAATAGGAACATGACAAACACACTGACACATCTCTTTCTGTGTGTGCTTTAAAATGAGCAAAATACCACATTTTTTCCTGTCAGTGAAGATTTGATTAGGATTTTGCTTGGGTCTCTGGTTACTTTTCAGTGTCTTTTCTAAGCAATTCTGTCATTCTGCACTCAGGGCAAGAATATCATGTACATTATATACTTTATATGAACAGAAGGACCTGCACCTGAAATATACATTTACAGGCACAAAGATGGCATATTGCCCACCAAACCTGCAGAATATCTTTTGCTTCCTGTTTTGTAAATGGAAAAACTTGACCAGTTTAAAAGAAGTTCCACTCTCCTGTGATATGGCATGCATTCCTTACAGAGTCTGCAGAATACCCATAAACTGCTCTTTACTATCTAATCTTTTCCACTTTAAAATAATGGAAATAAAATCCATATATATATTTGGAAGCCTCTTGGCATGCATTTAAAAATGTATATATCCTGCCTTATTTATGGGTGCACAAGCTTTACAGGATATCATAATCAACACCAGATTCAAGAAACTTTTCAAATTAATAAACAACAGACAATTTATTGTTCACTAATATTTAATTGAAAAGTGTATTATTGTTGCTGCATTTAATGCTGTGAAATTTTCATAGTAAGCTATATAGAGCTGATTGGAACCATATTGTATAAATATGTGGCGATAATCTGCATGAATTATTCTTTTAATTTCTCAAAGGCTACTTTGAGAAAAAAGATATATCTCACTGCAAGTTATGTTTTTTAGGATTGATTTGGGAAAACTAGAGCTATAGAGAACTTGTGGGCCTAAGAATATTTTTCAGAATACAGAACTACTAAGTGAGAGGATAGCTATTAATTAAATATACTGGAACTCACACTGTAATTTTCATAGCTACACAGTAATAACTAAAACACAACTATTAAGATAGCAATTCAAAGCCAAATATTTTTCCATTTTTCAAAATTACTAAAATAGTTTCAACCTCAATAGGAATTTTCCATGCACTTCCAACAGGTTAAGTACTACTTATTACCCAAACAAACTTATGAGTTTAAAATTACTTTGGTTAAGCCTAGCAAACATTTGTGAAAGCAAAAATAAATAAGCTTTCAACTCCTTTTATTAAACAAGATTGCTGAAAATCAAAGAAAAAAAAAAAGAAAGCCAAACAAACAGCATAACTCAGAGCACAGGCAGACTGAGCATGCACTTAAAGCATGTGCACAAAACTTTAAGTAAGTGTCTCTTGTGGCTGACTTACAGAATTTGTCTATTTTCCTAGAAACCTGCTTTTCCAAAACTTTGAAGGACCTACATTATATCTGAGAACTCAACAGCCTCATTTTCAAAGCATATGAAATCAACACTCAAAACTGACTTGAGATCGCCCACACACAGCGTGAATTTTTAACATATCTTTCTTTGACCTTATAAACTTAGTAAGGCTGGAGTTTTTCTGGCTTCAGAAAAATACTCTAAAATGTGTAGGATAAGGTGAAATTTTGCAAGAGGATTAAAAAAGAACCTTTCTTTTTTGATTTCACACAATTTCTGGAGACAAATTTTTCTCACACTGGCCATGAACAGTTTTGCAATCGAATCACTCTCTTCCTTCTGTCCTATCATATTCAATTTTCCACCCTGTGTAGCATATCTATTTCAGACAGGTACTTTCTTTTCCTCTCTTTGCCAGTACAGTGTTTAGCTCACTAGGAGTAAACATGTGAATGAGTTTTCCAGCATTACCACAATAGTTCTTTGCACTTTCTGATTTTGTCTACTCTGAACACAGACAAGAAGCAATTAAGCCAAATAAATTGACCGGAAGTCATTCTTCCCTTGTTGAACCATACACAGTCTTTGGCTACAAAGCACGTGATATCCAAGCCTTCACTTTATTTTTTTCTGACTTTGTGGCAGCAGACAGCTTTGGTACAGTTAACTATAAAGTAATATGCTAAATATGCAAGACCTGTCATCTTTGCCATCCAAGCTATTCTGCAGCCACACAAGCAACCCAAAATATCAACAAACACATAGGCAATGGCTAGCTAATTTAGGAAATACCCTATCTTTCTCAAAGTGCAGAGAGTCGAGTAACATCCCCCTTTTGCTCTGGAAAGAATGCTCCTCTGGCCAGCAGACTCCAAACCACAGCAGATGGGCCCACAGCAGCTGCTGCTGCTGCTGCTGCAAGGCCCTCATGGGCAAAATTCCCCCAAAACCCTTCCCACCATGTTTCTGGATGTGCCAAGAAGTTCAGTACCACAGTCTTGATTATCCTGGGCCAAAAATCCCCAAGCCTGCTTTGTTTATTTTTTAATATGTATTTCTTATCTTCAGTAACTGGAGAATTAAAAGAAAAAAAAATCATTTTCAACAAGATTTTTTTTAGAATGAGTTACTGATAAATTTCTGCTTTCTTTTTTCTTTTTTTTTTCCTTAAAAAGCTCCAAACCTTAAAATAAACCAAATAAATGATTCTCAATACAGATTATAAATTGCTTACTTGAGCCCAGACTGAACCTGAATTTTGAGGTTTGGAAGGATTGCAAGGAGTACAAGGAGAGGAAAATAATTAGAACTTTGTCAACTCCACAAGGAAATCAATGACAAGCTGGAAAAATTACCTGCCTTCTGCAAAGAAATCTATCGAGCATACTTTCCCTGAAGCTGTTGCATGTATAAAGTCCATATTTTCTGAATTCAAAAGTTTTTGTGGGGGAAAAAAAATAATTTCAGCTGTCTAGTCTGTGGTCTGTCCACACACACACACCCTCAAATGCCAACAAATGAACAACAAGGACACTATAATGGGTGCCCTAAATTGATCGCCTAACCTAAAAATTTTGACTAAAGATGCAGTAGAAAATTTGAGATCTTTTATAGAAGAATAGTTACACATTATCCAATCTAAGAGAAATATAGACTGAACCAAAAGAAGTCTTTTTATAGAACCCATAGGCAATCAGACTTAGAGTCTTCCTTAACAGGAAGATTTTTGGGTTTTATGGTTTTTTTTAAAGCAGCATTCACTGTTTTGAGACATGCTTTTCTCTAGCATATTTTAATTCATATCAATAATGATTTCATGTATAAATTCCATTTGGTCATGAAGTAGCAGCTACTTCATCTCTAGAGACACAAACAGCCTTACTGGGCATAGTTTTGATATTGATATTGATGATGACATTGATGGCTGGTGCAGAGCTTAGCATAATACTGATCTCAGGTGACTTCATGTCAGGAAAAATGCATTGATTAGAGGCCTCAAATACAAAGAACTAAAGGCATAGCAGTAAGAAGGCATTACTGTCATTGATGCATGGTTTCTGGGCAAAACCCCAATGAACAGGGTATTTAACTATAATGTTTGCATGCCTTTTGTCTCTTTATTCTGCTTATGAATGCTGAGAAAAACTGCAAAAAAATCCTGTGGGTTTTTTCCTTATATAGAAAAAACCCACAGGAATTGCTCAAAGCAAGAGTACAATAATTACTGGTCTCTCTGACAGCAGCAATATGTGTGAGACAAACCTAAAACTCCTCTCCTGTTCTAGCCAGTAGGAGAGAACATTTCTACTCTTGGCATTTCACCTATTTCTTGACTTTGCTTGTTTCTGCTGTGCCCTGGACAAAGACATTGACTTTTGTAAGTAATTCTCGCTTTTCTATCCCCTAGAAATAAAATAAAATAAAATAAAATAAAATAAAATAAAATAAAATAAAATAAAATAAAATAAAATAAAATAAAATAAAATAAAATAACAGTGAAATCAAGCAAGTTCTAGTTGGTAGGCATACAATTATTTATCCTGTTATCTAAAAGGCTGGTCTTTGGCATATAAACAAGTTAAGAACACAGGTGACAGAATTCCTGCAATAACTAATAGCTGTTATGACTGATACAGTGAAGCCTTCACTCCTCTGTACTTGCAATTAACAGTGGTCATCCATAGCTATGATGATATAATGGTCATCCATTAGTATAACATAGGTTTTCCAAAGTAATCTGTAATTCATAATCAGTTCCTTTCTAAATGCATGATTTTCAATATAGAGAAGCTACATTTTGAAGATGTGTAAGTGATCCTGTGACTCAAAAAATGAGTGATCTAATCAGATGAGAGATATCTGAGGATAGATGCCACCTTCAACAAGGGCAGCCTGGAAATAGGATGTCAGGTTTCTGCTCCCTGCCATTCTGCACCACCTTGATCAGTCACTTGAATCAAGTGTAGAGAGTGCTCTGTGTCTATTATGAGCTCTTGGATAGTAACACGCCAGCATTTGCTGCGATTTCTAGCCCTGTCCCACAAAAGTCAGCTACTGAGTTCTGTTAGAGCAGAGGCAGAACCCACATGCCAGAGAGCACATTCTGCAAGGGCAGCTCTAACCAGCAGCAAGTTTATTTTGAAGCTACATAGAAGGTTTTAGTAAGGACAGATGACAGCTCAGTGCCTAAAAAAGCCTACACAATTCTGTGATGATCTTATTGAACAATACACTCAAAGGTGCCTGTGCCATAAACACGGTGATTTGTTCCCTCCCCTCTTTAAACATTCATAGAGTTGGGCACTTACAAATGCACACATGTAGATGCAAAAAGGCTGGGGTTTGGTCTCTTGTAATGAGATTGTAAGAGCAGTATTGCAGTATGTTCCCTGGGACCTGGGCACCTGAACCAGCAGGTACTTCTGATCAGCACAGGGAATCACTGGAAGTTGGAAGGAATCACAGTGGGTCACCAACCTCCCTGCTAGGGCACATGGCACAAGACTGCATCCAGATGGTTCTAGAAGTCCCTCCTGAGCAACTGCACACTTTGTAACAGCATAAAGCAGTTACAGCCCTTGTTTTTATAATTAAAACCTAACCTCCAGGTGAGTCTTCATGGAAATATTTCTGTAGCAGTTACTTCTGGATTTTCCGGAGTAGCAAATAGCATAACTCCTACCCCATCCAGTTAATAAATTTAGTAAGCAAATTGCAGTGCAGTGCAGATGCAATTTGCAAAGTTCACTGCTCCTCAGTATGAAAGGAAATATGATTGCCTTTAAAAAGGAAAAAAAAGTGTTCCTAGGATTGATACTGTATAAGCAAGAACATCAAACACTGTGCTAGGGCCAAGGTTTGTTATGTGCTGTAATCTTGAGAAACTGTGTATATATAGCCATATATGTGATTATTCTTTGCACCTACAGTCTGTTGAGAGCATGGCCTCTTTTGGACTGTTACTTATTAACTGCAGTCTCTGCCCAACACAGATAAACACAGCCAAAGTACTTTTAAACACATAGGTCCTCACAGCACAGCACTCACCCTGCAAAGAGCATTCAGCTCTATACAAGCACAGCAAGTTCCCAAGTGCTTTTGCTAAGGCCACACAGAACTGCACTGAGCAGAGCTCGATGCTGAACCTGTCCTACACAAACAGTTCATTACTCACATTTCACTGTCCTGTGCTTGCAGCAGCAGGCAAGATGAGACAGCAATGAGAAATGAGAAATCAGGCAAGAACTCTGCACTCAGAACACATTAAATCTGTGTAAAGACTGAAAGTGCTGCTGTACAGTTGCCACTGTTCCACCCTGCACAAATGGGCTAAGATGTTTATAGGCTCTTAGCTTTTTCCACAAGGCAGATAACAAAACAAGTTATGCTATTCATATATTTATATCCTAGGCATGTGCTTCTTTTTGTGTTTCAGCTTTGGGAACCAACAAGCAGCTGTAGTAGCCTTCAGGAAGAAGTTTGCTGAATTCCAGTCATACTCATTTCACAGCTGTGCTTCCAAACCCTGTGTTACTCTCACAGCTTTACTTACACTGCTGCAAATGACAGCCCTTCCAATGGACAGCTCTCACTGCTGAGGCACAGCTTTTCTCTTTGGATCACTGTCCTACCTTGCAGCTGTAAGAGTGTGTGAAAGACTAAGCAAGAGAAAAATCAGCAGAACAGTACAGACTTCATTTAAGTCATTAGGAAATTGTGCAATTTCTTCAACAGAAGCATGAATTTTGTACATTTAACACCACAATTTCCTCAGAGAATGGATTCATTATCAGATCAAGGATAGATATTCATGCTTTTTATAAAAGTACATAGAATTAATGAGAAACAGTAGTGCTAACACCCTGTTACTATATAAATTACTGGAAGTCTAAGCTCATTGCAGGCACAGAATCCTATACCCTGTGACATGCTGGAAACTGCAGAGATATTTAAAGAAACTGATGAGTTTGCCATTTTCCCTATCCCAAAGAACTGAATTGCATAGCAAGTTGAACAAACTGTTATCCCTAATTAAATTCTTCCATTGAAGACACATTGAATTTATGTCAGTCCATTCCACAAAATGTATAAAATAATCAACGTAGAATAACTTTGATGTTGTTTCTATCCACTGCAACTCTTTGACTAAAATTAAAATAACATTATAATTTGTTATGTAAGAAAACACAAGCCTGTTTACAGTACAACAGCATCCTGGTCAAGCCCTGGAGAAACACTACCACCATCATATACTGCAGGAAGAAAACCGCCTAGCAGTAAAAAACTCCCAGTCTCACAACTCTGAGAGGGGAAAATTTTCAGAAACTACTGAAAATCCTGGGCTAATTACTATTCATTAACAAGAAAAACAAAAGTTGAATTGGGATCAATGTTGGGTATGTACTATATTTTAAAAACTGCTGGCTAAAAAAATTGTGAAGTATCTAATGATGCTGAACGTTCTTAAGAATATTTTATTACTTCTTTTCTTGAATGGTATTTTCCAGTCCCCATGCATAGGTGTGGATTTTAAAAATTTATATATAGCTTTGATTTGCAAATACAGTCATTACCCTGTAGTCACCAAAAAACAGACTCATAAATATGCAAGTAATGTAAATAATGGTATATTGATAGAAGTAGAGAATGTTTACCTCTCCAGAGGAGTATGCTGAGCTTCCCAGAAAAGTCTGCTTGAAATGTCCTAGGAAAAGAACATAGTTAAAGACTAGTTAAAGTTAAGTGATTATACAACTCCAGAGAATATTTAAATTATGGATGGGGTCTGGATTGGTTTCTTTGATCACTTTGATCTTTACATAATTAATTTATTTGGATCTAAAATGTAACTGTTAATGTCATCAATGAATTTCATGACAGTATAAAACTAAATTCTCAACACAAAACATTCTTTCCAAAGAAAAACTAGTGAAAAGATCACTAATTTCCTAGAAAAAAATCCTAAGCATGAAACTATTGTGAAAGAATTTTTTTTTTCAATATTCCAGCGCCTTTGCACAAATCCTGACAGACTTCACTTCAGTTTGTACATTTTGGTGCGGCTCCCAAGCCCATGGAGATGGGGGCCTGGCCACCATTATCTTAGGTGGAAACATGGCTGTCATGGCAAATGATGGCCAGTCTGCCCAGTGATCACTGCTGTACTTCAGCCAGATGGTCAAGCTAAGATTAATATTTTTCCAAGACAGAAGGGAGAAGAGATGAATCCAGTAGCAGGAAAGGGAAGTCTATACAGAAACAAGGCTTCATGTCCTGGGAAGGAAAGGTCTTAAGGGGGCAGTAGAAGAAAAAACTAAATACATAGATTTTTCTCTCATGTGGAGTAAAATCCTGCTAGTACTTAATAGAGTTCTCATTACTAGAGCTGTTTATAACTAAAAAAAGAGAGCAAGCCAAGCCTTGCTAAGACATTCCAGTGCAGCAGGGTTCTACAGCACACTACAGCTTTTCAAGCATTCTTCAATACCTCACTCCAAACTCCTTTAGAACAGACTCAAACAAATCCCAAGGGTTTATCCAGCACCCCAGTGTAGGCAGCAGCTCAGTCTGGGATGAGTTCTGCCCTGCTGTGAGGGCAGGTGCTGCCCTCCCTCCGTGCCCAGACACAGGCTGTCACCACCCCACATTGACTGAGCTGTCCCAGGAACGCAAACCATCACTTCTAGGAAAACATGTTGGAGTTGAAACCATCTCAGGTACAGCTCCCCAGTGTGGTTCACTGCAGAGCCACTGCAGATTGCTGTACTGGCATGAGGAAGGACAAAATAAACCACCAGGAAGAGGAAAGAATAGAACCATCTCTTTCAGCAGACAAACTATTGTCTGAATTTTGTTAGCCATTTGCTTATTTCCTCTGAATTTTAGTTGAAAAATAATAGCATAATATGATACAGTGACATTACAGCATTATATGCAATATTTAAATCAGGTTCACCCCCTGCTATTTTTGAAGGGCATATTACAAAACACTATGAGGTTCAATTCTAAATATGAGGAGAAATGGAATGACTTATCTATGATCCCATACAAAATGAAAGCACATTAAAACAGTGTCACTTTAAAGCTCCTGCAAAAGAGTGTTTTACTACAGCTCGGTTGCAAAAAATGTCAAAATAACAAAGAATATACTGCATAAACAGAGGGTTTTTTCCTCAATTTTCACATCACTATAGTAGCACTTCCACAAGAGTTCAAGTTAGATTTGGTTTGAGATATTTTAATACTGTTTCTGATCAGATGGAAAAAACAGAGAAGTTCATACATTTTGCAAACACCTACCACATTACCAGTAAGGAGGAGCACACTGACTTGGTTGCCTTGGGAACATTTACTGGCTGCGACACTTTTGAGGAATATTTGTTTGTTTGCTTTATATTTATTTGCTGCCTAACCACCACTTTGAAAGTTTTGTGCAATTCAGGAATGGTCAGGCATTTTTTTCAAGAATATGCTCCTGAGGTAGTCACACGCATGGGCTGGTGAGGGGGAAAGGCAGGGTGGTGTTTCTGCCAGTAACACAGTACTGAGGCTGAGGTTATTTCCTTATGAACTTTACATTTCAAACAGCATGACATGTTCTTTCTTTGGGTAAATTTCCTAGAAATAACACCTTCTCAACTGTGAGCTGTACATTTTGTATATCTCAGTACTACTACTCATGCGATGACTCTTAAAAATTTACATTTTGTGTTTTTCCCACATATTGATTCCTGGGAGAATTCACAGTAGATTCAACTTTTATGAGATATCTGGGGAAAAAATATGTTATGTCCACAGTTTTATTAAGGGTCCACAACTATAGAAAACAATGCTTCTATTAAATTGTTGCATGAATATGTACAAAAGCTAAATAAATGCCCATGTAAATTCTTGGTTCCTCTGAAGCTAAAACACTTACAACAGTTTCTGAAATATGAGAATCTAAACCATAAGTTTCAAGTATTTTTTCTAATGGCAGTGAGACAGAGTGTCAAAGTTTTGAATTCAAAGAACATAGTACAAAGGCCATGGGACTCAACTTATTTTAGTTGGGCATACACATGTTTATGCAAAAAAATTATGGATTATTAGGTTTCTAAAGTATTATGAAATAGGAATTGACTTCAAGCTGGAAATTTGCATTTCTCAACAGTGTTCATCAGTTTCTTTGGAATGCATCTAGAACAAATTTAATCATTATAAATTTGCCCCATTGAGCTAACCTTTTCTTTTTTTCCACCAATGAAACCCTAGGCTCATTCAACCAAAGCAAACAGCATTATCAAGGTGTACACCTGTGTAAGCATAATTCAGCTCTGCCTGCTCCCATACCAAGGTTTTTCTGCTGTAATGATTGACTGACAATTTTGTTTCTTTCCAGCTACTCCAAAGTCTGTTGTAAAATGTAATTCTGAAGCAAGTGTCAGCACTGACTGTGTCTGGGGATTGACCACTAGCATGGTAGACTTAATTACTTCTAGTGAATTGAAAGGAAACAATAGAATATAATTGAAATTTAAGAACAAAGGATGCTAAAATCCCAATTTTCTATTATGTGTGTGCCTTTATAAATCTAGATTTCACAACATGATTAAAGACAACCTAAATTATGAGGGAGTACAGCTTATTATACATGTATATTTTGTCTGTACTTGAACTAAATGGAAGCCTTTGATTCTGCTTAATGACAAATCACTTTTAACTGAGAACAAAGAAGTCTAACGATAATTACCACTTGGACATTGGTGATTTGTTTTAGTAGCACCTGTGAAAGACAAAAAAATAAATGGAGCACCTACAGCCTGTTGCAAGGTGCTTATGTCACCTTTTTAAAAGTCATTTCAGGTACTGCAAGTAAATGTCCCTTTTCTGATTCTTAAAAAATAGCAGGAAGGTCTGTATAAAAATTATTTATGAACCAGCAGGTTTAATCAATGCTGAACATTCAGCTATTCTTTACAACCAGTTAAAGCAAACAAATCAAGATTTTTACTGAATAAAAACTGTATGTTTATTTTCCTTATACCTTTTAGAGTTTGGGAATACATGATATAAAATGCAGCCCCCTGACTCAGGGGCCATGAGGGAAGTTGACTTTATAATAGACTTCTTTTGGACAACTGAAGAATGACAAGGATGGATATCAAAGTGAATCTAAACTTCCTTAACTTTGCTGATAAAACCCTATAGGATATTGTGAAGTCAAGAGAGCTGCTTTTCAGCTTTCTTCTCCAGAAGAAAAAACATGAACTTTTAAGCAAACTGGCCTTGTTGTCTCAAAGAATTACTATAATTTGGGGTACTTTTAAGGGTTTCCAAATGAGTACGCTGAATTTCAAGGGAGAAAAATCAACACATTGTGCCTGCTAGAATAAATATTGCACAATATATGCAGATGAATAAAAAAATCTAGGAAAACATCTCAGCTATTTGTAGACTTTCTGCCATGCAGTCATACTAAGGTGCTATACAAAGCAGTTTTATTATATCAACCTTTAATATCTCAGTTCTCTGTCAGACAGCCAGTCATGCAGATTTTTCTCTTCCTTGTACGTCTTTGAACCTTGACTGATGAGTGAAGTAAATCCAAGTTTCCTGGTTTTCCCATTTTCCTGAGCCAAAATACATTTCTCTCAGAAAACTACAAAAGCCTTCTGATTTTTATTCTCCTCAAATCTGGTACTTTCATTTTAGTCTTTCCCATGACAAATATACAGCAGAAAAACAGAGACAGTTCTACTGAAGTCTATTAAAAGAAATACCCCAAACACAAAATTCGTTCCATGGAATCCTTCTAAGAAGTAGCACCACTGCTATCTTGTGGAGAACACGAAGTTTATGAAAGATCAGGATGTCACATTCCCTGAACACATTTGAGTAAATTATTTTACAAGCAGAATTTACTTCTTATCTAGTGTCAGCAGCACCCTTAGAGAAATGGAAAAAAAGAACTGATGAATCAAAGGGCTGTGTTCCTCTTGCCTAGTGTTTATGGTGTAGAAGATTGTCACCTAGTCTGTGCTGCTCACATCATCTCCCTTTTTATCAGTGGAAGCAAATATATCTCTAAATATATCCCTGTTTAAGACTACTGTAGAATGAAGTCCTCTCTTTACTGTAGAATAAATGCTCTCTTTTCAATGCTTTTACTGTCCACTAGCAAGATAAAACATCTGATCCCCAAAAACCAGGATGTGTTTCTTAGGGGGGACATTGGGGTTATTTTGAATGAATCCTACTCAAAATCCACAAAGCTCCTGAGGGTCTATACCTGTCCCTGAAATTTCAGGACTAGGACATGGACTTGGATAATATTATCCGCCAGTCCTTTTTGTTTATTTGCTCTACTCACTTGTTTGCCAAAACATTCACCTTGCATCAAAATAAAAACCTCTAGGCAGAACACCAGGTAATTTTGGCAGGTTGTTCAGCAAGCTGATGCATTGGGTTTTCCTCACGTAGAGCTCTGGGCTCAGAACATTTCCTTCAGCTGAGAAGAATCCAGTACTCATTTTTGTGTCCCTGTCTTAATTTTTTTAAGAAGGGACCTTGTGGCTGCTGTAAGAAATTTCAGGGGCAATGCAATTCCCCAACATCACTTCCCAATCTTTCAAACAGCTTTTGCTCATTGTTTCTTAAGGATCAAATTCCTGCTCCACTCTCAGATCACTGATTCCCATGGACATGTAACACTGGTAGCAAAAATGTCCATGTTTGATAAAAGTGCTCATAATTTCCCCATCCTTTAATTAGCACCGTAAATATCAGCATCAGAGAAAAATGCCAATATTCTTTTCCTGGCCTCCTCCTCTTTCTTGAGAGCTCTCAGTGGCCATGTCAGAATCCCTCAAGATCCTCCAGGATCTTCCATTGTATCCACTTACTTGCCTTCAGCTTTCTGTCTAAAACTGTGAATTTCTTTCTTTGTCTCCCACTTGACAAGCTGAAAGCTGCTTCATTCTTTTTATGGACACTGCTAACTGATCTTGTTGACCAAGTAAGTCAGCACTATGTAGTGATGAATCTGTTAAAGCATTTCCAATATATCTTTCCATCTTCCATGTATGGAGAAGACAAATAACTGGAAATAGGAATACTGGCCTGTGTAGATAAAATATTGTAAAAGACAACAGTGTAATTTTCTTCAAAATTTAAAACAAACAGTAGCATATGGCAATGTGCATTGGTTATCTTGGATATTAATCCTTGGATCTATTGGATTTCATGGGTCTGGAAAGAAAAATGAGAAAAAACACAGAAAAAGAGATAGATGTAAAGAAGTGAAATCCAACAAAAGTCTGTCCTTAGAAGAAGACTTGGAATCACATGCTTTCAAAGGACACCCTCTGGAATCACACATAATGTATCCCTTTCTCTTTTTTCTTTCTCTACAGAATCAGTGGCATCACTTCCATTTCTCAGTCTTGTCTGTGGCATGCAGACTTCCCTGAGCACTACTGAAGGTGTCCAGTTTGTTTCCAAAACACAGAGGATCTCTGACTACTTACTGCATGCCCTCCCCTTCCATGCAGAAAGCCTGACAATTTGAAAGAATTCCAAGCTCCAGGTTACAGAAAAGTAGGGCAATGTTTTCTAAATTAGATGCCAGAGTTAGCAGAAGGCTTTTCTACATGCAAAAGGCACAGCATGAGCTGAGCTACTTTCAGAAATCTGCCCCTCTTTCAGCTTTACAGCATTGTGTGTGCAGTGTCTGTTCCACTTTGGGAAGCCTCTGTGCTGCCATGTGCAAGCTGACAATGAAGCAGAGGATTCATTCAAGACTCCAGGTAATCATTCACATGTGCATTTACTTCCACTCTCCTAGAGAATACCTCTGTTACACATTCCATATGGGAGTAGTGAGGTGATGGACATGCTCTCCTAATATTTCAGCTGTTCTCTGTACCTTAGGTCAAGTGAGGCATCCCATCATTTGGACATTTACTCAGTCTGCTCCCACTGCTGTAGAATCAAGCAGCTTCAGGACCTAATGCCTGCTCTAATCCTGCTCATTGTCGCTATTCAAACAGCTTGAAAGAGGCAGGAAAGGGAGGTTTCTTGAGCAGTTCTTCCTAAGCATCTCAGAGCAACCTGCTTGAGTTTTAAAGAACAAATCCAAAGCAGGCACTCAGAAGTATAAAAGAAGATCATTGCCCACACTTTCCTGCCCTATGTAAGCACATGGCAAAAATCTTGGCTCTCCAGCACTACCCATCTGTCACAACAGCTCATTCTATGCAGCTGAGCCAATCAATCTGAAAATTTGGGTGTATCAGTCTCCAAAACACTACTAATCATCTGTTCCCAAGGGAGAGACAAGTATCAGACTACGTCAAAATTTTGACTTTGTTGTGGGAGTGCAACCTAATTCTGTAATATTCTCATCTAAAGTTCAAGTGAGTTTTAAGAAAATGGTGAAGAGCTATATTTTGGGTTTTTTTTCTCAACTATCCTGCTTAATTAGATGAGATTATAAAAAAATGTAGTCTGTTAAATCTGACTGTGCTTTTATGATAGTGTGGTTAAACCCTAGAACAAGCCTTCAAAAGTAAGTGGAGATAGGATGGCAGCTGTAAATTCACATAAATCAACAAGTATTGCAAGCATCTATCCCATCATTAGCTTTATAGGTGTTGTGCACATGTGTCTCTCCTATCCACTACTTTCTACAATAAATACATTTCATATTAAATGTATTTCATATTAAAGCATTCTAATCCATGAGGAGAATCTACTTGCCTGAAGGTACAAGCAAGAGTGAGTAAGAGAGACTCAGTGCTGTCAAAACTTGTGCTAATACACAGGGAGAACCCAGCTGTCTCTTTCCCAATGACAAAGTTATGGATAGTCTCAAACTGCCTCTGGCAATAAATTTGCTACACACTGTACCACCACATAATAGAAAACTCGATTTCAGTTAAGAGGATGAAAATAAATTAGTTTTGAAACTTGATATATCCAAATATCATTCTTTCAAAATGTAGTTTAACAGTGCAAGTTGAAAACCAATGCAACACCAAGTTCTAAATTAAAAAACAACTGATCACATTATAAACTCAGCCTTGGTAAAAAAGTACTGATAATTACCAGGTGATTTTCACAGTCCAAACTATAGCTTCTGCACAGCATTGATTTTCAAACTAGGATAACCATTGTAAGAGATTTTTTTAAAAATAATCTGTATAAAACCAGGGAAGTACACATGCAGATGTGAACTCCTCCAAGGCAGTGCATATACTGCCATTGCTTTTACTGAAGTGTTCATTCCACTAAATGCTTTTTAATTCATCAAACCACACGTAGACAGATGCAATGCTTCTCAACTGCACCTTTTGGTTCGTGGTTATGAATGTAAATGATGCATATCCCTGCTGGGTCCATGGCACTCAGTAAAGCACAGCACATCACAGGGCTCCACCAAAGGACCTTCATCTGTTCTGATGAATGCCCAAAACCCACAGGTATTTGGAAGCACTGGTGACACCAGGCACCCTGAGGCTGCACTCAGTGATCATGAACAGCCTGTGGCTGGTGACTCCTTCATTTCACAAAATTCACAGTGCAGTTACGTGCATCCAGTGGCACTTTCCTCAGAATGAATTTCTTATTCTACTTCATATTAAAATGCATATTTTTTGAGAAAGATAACATGCTTATGTTTGATGGATAAAGTTTAGTAACACAACATAAATTAGCAGCGCAGACTCTGTCATGGAGCACACAGATTTTTACAATCTGAAATTATATATATATTCAGACTTCCACAATCTTTAAAAAGCACCTGCTTATCAGCACACACTCTGCAGCATACTGTAAGGGCTCTGATACAGCGCAATAGAGATAATTTTGTTATAGGAACTATTAATTATGAATTTGCAGTACCAGATTAAATCTGCAGGGGCAATTTGGAAATAAGATGCTTACTAAATGTGGTTAAGTTTTTTTAGTTTTCCCTGAAGACTTTACAGCTGAATGCATCTCTGTCACTCATTTCTGAGAGATTGAAAGATGAGCAGAAAATCCTGCTTTTCACTTTTTCAGAGCTACTATCATATGCACAGGTTGCACTTCTTCCATGTGAAAAAATGTCTTTTCAATGCAGGTATTTCTCATGCAAAATAATTAATTTGTGCAATATTCAGTTCTAGAGACCAAAAGAAGAGTGTTTCTGCACACTATGGGATAATTCAAACTTTGGGTCATAGCTACAAAAATGTGATGCTTTGCTTCCTTTTCATTTGCCACCATCTAATAATTTGTACGTGAAATTTAACAGAAGCATGGAAAACACAATAAGTGTACTCTTGGTGTTAAACACTTATATATATCTGCACTAAATATCTCACCATAAATATTTTAATGTACTGCACATATTCCTGTTGCCTTATTTTGAACATTGTTCTGAATTTTATGGGCAAAAACCAATGCTACACTTTTTGAAAGTCTGCCAATATTAGCTCTCAAATCATCTTCAGCTTAGAAGGTTCTCTACTACAAATTTTAGTCACTACTATGCAAAGTTAAAATAGCTTGTTTCTGGGATTCAATGCTTTAACACAAGCACACCAACAATAGTACACAGCCACACCAGCAAGTCTGTACAAGGTTTACTCCAGTACAAAGAATTACAAAGCAGTCAATTAACTCAAGAAATTTGAGAAGTGTACACAAAGCAAAAACAAAAGTTTATTCCCATTAAAAATACATTATTGCTCATCCACCTGGTTGTATTTTTCAGTAAATAGCCCCCATTCCCCAAAATAGTTCAAGAGGACTAAAAACTGCTGCCAGTTCCTTCGAAAGAATTTTTTTCAGTAAGATCCAGATTGTTCCAAATCACTAAACTGAAGCTAATGCACAAAACCCACAACAAAGTTTAACAATTTAATCCTGCATGAAGTATTTCTTTCTCAGAGTGGAAACCAAAATGTTGCCTTTTTATTGCTACATCTTTACACACGTGAGAATAAAATTCTACATCACAAGAGTGAATAAGGGCTGAATAATATCCAAAATCCAGATGCCATGTGAACAAAATAGTCATTACTGAAACATCACAGCATTTAGTTATTTATAGACTCTATTCAGACTCCACCACTAGCAAGACAGCACATGCTACAACATTCTTTTTGAATAGCCTTTCAGAGCACTTGAAAGATCTATTTTACAAGCCTTCCACCACCCAGAGAAGAGTCATGTATATTGGGTAGAAGTAAAACACAGCAGGCAAACACATGCTCTTGAAGGAATAAAGGACATCTAATCACTCTTCATGTATAAAGAGTGTTGAAATGTTTTTCTGTAATACTGACATTCACTCTGAGAGCTCTTCTCATAAAAGATCTATTACCCTTAGAGATGCAGCATTTTGGAAACATGTGCTGATATTTTCTGAGACCACTTGAAGAAAAAAAGAAAACTGCCTATCCCCAGCTGGCACAGCCAATCCATTGTATGTGTTTTTCTGTGAGTAAAGACTCCAAGACAAACTTCATCAAGAAGTATAACTTCCCCTTTTGACCCAACCAACTAATCTTTTCAGTGTGGTCCTGCCTGCAGGGCAACCTGGTGGAAAAATGTCTTTGCAAATAGGTAGATCTGTTCAAAAGTCAACGTATGAAATCCTGTTTCCATGGGCAAATGGAGGAATCAGGCAAGAGGGACTTACAAACAGTGATGTCCAAAATTTGCTTTTAGGCTGTTTTTGGTCTAAAACCTTCCCCTCTTGTTGCTTTATTCAAGGTGGAAGCAATGTCAGAGACTCAGAGGATTCACTTACTCAGAGGATTCATACCCAGTACAGAACTAGCCCCCTGGAAACACATCTGCCTGCACAGCTGGAGCATCCCACACCACACTGCACCATCAGTCCTCCTTTGCTCCTTGTGTTTCATACTGCCCTTTTTTTCCTTTCTCCCCCTGGTGCACACATATACTTGCCAATACAAGCCAGTGCCGGGGTCTACTATCCAAAAGGTAATTTGGACTCTCAAACTCACACTTTCATCTTCAGAGTTGCTGCTTTGATTCCCAGGTAGTGAGATGCTCACCTGACCAGCCAATGCAGAGGTCTCCTGCTCCAACTGGTCTGTGGGCAAGAGAGGCCCAGAGGGAAAGGGTCTGCAAAACTCTTTCTGATTGCAGTGGCGAGATGACTTTCTAAGATTTGTCCTGGATGGCACAATGCTTACCCAAAAGTAGAGAAGGAAGCAGTGGTACAGCAATTCTGGTCATGAGCCTAGAGCTGTGATGGCATTGTTACAATAAAGTGGTGGGGCAATGTGAAAAATGCCTTTGTCTGCCAGGCAGCTCTGCCATCCCTGTGCCATTAAGATGACATGGCCACCTGCCAGACCTAAATGTGCTCTGCTGCATAAACATGCCAGGCTCATGTGAAAGCAGTGCTTGATTTAATGGTTTTTCCACCTGCATTTTTACATGCAAAAAAATCATTACTTCCCCGTGACAGTATCACTTCTGTTGTCCACAATGAGTTAAATACAGAAACATCTGAAGACAGGAGCTGACACAGCAGCAATAGTTGATCTCTGTTCAGAAATGAAATGAGGACAGATGATAACCACTGGTGTTTGACTCCTCCCTGTTTTCCTGGGTTTGGGACAAAGCACCATATTGTATAAACAGACTCCTAAAAAATACAATATATGTACGAAACAGCAGTGGTGTAATGTTGATATGAGGGCTGTGAGTTCATTTTGTAAGAATGATGCTATGCCCTTCAGCTACCTAATTAATGAGTCAGAGGTGAAGAAGTTTATTAAGGTTCTCCCACTTCATTCTCTTTCACAGTTACATTTTTATACCTGTTGTTCTGCCACACTCACAGTCCTCCAATATCCATTACAGGATACATCTTGGCCAGTGAATGAAAACACTGGTAAAGGAGAGAGGGAAAAAATTTATTTGGCTTGGTTTTGTTGTTTTGTTTTTTTTTTTATCTTGTCAACACACTTTTAAGGAGTTTTTTAGTATCTGATCATGCTTTGACCTTTCACTTCCTTGGCTAATACTCAGATCAGTAACAGTATCTCATGCATAAATATATGCCATCAGGTCGAGCCTACCATTTGTCAGGGCAGAACTACTGATGAGATACTATTTAACCCCAAATTTCTCTCACTCTTGTTGGCCAGGCTGCCTTACTAGCGCTGTCCGTTTTTGTCCTCAAATTCAAATATTTCTTTGAGATTTGAATTTCATATCTGCACTTCATCATGTAATTTCCTTATGCCCCCACAAATGTTGGTGAATGGGGTTATCAGCTACAGGGAAGATTCAACGTTCCAGTGTTGCACAGGTTGAGTATATAAACCTTGAACAGTGTTGTCAAAACATAAGCTGAATGTATCAACTCTTGTGTGTGCATTTTTCCAATTCCTTTGCCCTCCTACAGTTAAAAAATTCCAAATTGGACATACTGCAGAGCATTTAAAGGCCAAGTCTTTGTCTTTCCAGTCATGAGATGTGTTTCTGAAATGACTGTAAAATTAGCTTTTCTATTAAAAAATGTATTATTTTCTATGCTGTCATTTTCAAAGGAAATATGTAGCAATATAAATTAAACATTAAATGCAAAGCTTTTCTATAAGGCTATTGAGTCAGAAACAGAAATGCAGCTAATTAATGAGAATATCTGGCCTTGCACATTCACTTCCCTCTCCAATAGAGACCATTAATCTTTAAATGGGTATGAAAAGTACACACATGTCAGCACACAAAGAGCATGTATTAAGGACACTAAATAAATTAAGGACACTTCACGTGACAGGGGAAAAAAATTACATTTCTAATAATTTCTCCAAGCCACTTTTGCAAAATCACCTTCCTGCTCCTGTTACATGGATAACCAGGAATTCCTGGGAAGAGGAACAGGGAGAATCCCAGGTCTTCTCCAAACTCTTTCAATTTTTTATCATTGATTATTTAGACATCTATTTTGGTTAACTTATAAAACATTTTATCTTATAGATAGATGCACTTAAATGTCACAAATGAGGAAAATCATAATTATAAATTGAGTCTTGTGGAGCCAACTTGTCTTGCTTCTGGCAGAAAAGTTCTTACAGTCTGTTCATTCCCACAGTCAAAATGTTTATAGTGAGGAGGAGACATACCTGTGCTTTGAAGCTAAACAAGGCTTTTTAACAAGACTAATTCTGATTGTAAAAATAAACAGTGAGATGAAGGAATGACAACACTTAAGTGTTCTAACTCCTTATCTGCCCCAAGATCTTCAAACACTTCAAAACCTGATACAGTCTGTTACACCTCAAAACATGTTCTCTGAGGACAATTTCCAAGCAACTTACTGGGATGGCTCATGGGTAGCTGGATTTTTGAAATTCCTTAGCTTTCTCCTGTGCCAAACAATCATTTTGCCAGGTAAACCATTTCAGGACTAAAAAATAAAAAAAAAAAGGCACCAAGCAAAAAAAAAAAAAAAAAAAAAAAAAAAACCAACCCTCAAAATAAAACACTCCCCTACCCAGGAAAACCCCAATACCAAAGAAATACCGAAATACCTCAAAGACAAAACTTTTTTCTGAGATTCGAGTCTTGATGCCTAATTACTATGAGCTCTGTCTCTTCACCAAAAGCTAGGCTGCATTTCACATTGTTGGAGTGAAATACCTCATTCTAATCTTTTGGTTCCTTGCAAAACACTCATCTGGATTTGGATGAACCCCATCTATATTTTTATTTGAGGCTGCAGTCAAGAGGTTCTGCACTGCAAAAACATCTCCTCAAGCTGCCACAATTTTGCACCTTAAAGGCCACATATATGGTCATTCCATCCTCTGGTTTTTCTCAACCACCTTATGGACTTCATGGGACCAGTTGCAGACTCTAGTGCCACTTGTTCTGCACAAGAGATTGTAGATAGCTCCATACTTAATTTTTTTATATATATATATCTAATTTCTCCAGTCTGAAAAGAAGAAATCTATATCCTGTCTGTGGCCTCAGGTCACACAACAGCCACATCTCACACACTGAGACTCTACTTCTGTGACTTATAGGTTAGAAATTGAGGTCAACTAAAGAAGTCTCAATTGCTTTTCAGTAAAACTTCTCAGTGTAGATAGAGGTTTTTACAAAAAAAGAAAAGTCTGATATTTGTGGTATTTTGTCTGAAATAGTCTAAGTTTAGAAGTTTTTCATTAATTTCAAGGTTTGCATTAAAATGTCATGAAAATCAGACAGTGGGTAGGGTTTTCTGGTTGAAAATACCACGTGAGAAGAATAATTTAAAAAAAGTCAACCTCACAGACAGATTAATTAATAAAAAAGGAAAATAGAGTAGAGCTGCAGAAAAGTCACTTTCAGACATTACCTTAATCATATGATCATCCCATTGTAACAATTTGGACATCCCAACAAACAAACATGCAATTTATCTGGCTAAAAATGCAGCAGTATTTGTTACCCTGAAAACAGAAAGGCATTTCACCCAAAACAGTAAAATTATGAGGATTTTCTGTACTCAATATTATATTAAGAAACTGTTTACTCAGATGTGTGTGAAAACAGTATCCATTTTTCAGAGATATCTTGTCTCCTTTGCAAAGAAAAAGTCAACATGGTTTCAGAGTGTTCTTACTTAGATCTATATTTCATGATAATGTGAAAGTAAGAAAGTTAGTGCTGCACATGGGTGGGAATTTTCTGAACAAAAATGGTGAAAATGGGAATAAAAATAACATCTTAAAGATCTTTTTTGGTGGAGGTTCATATCTCTTTATGTTAGCTCTCTAGGCCCTAAATAGAGTCCTGTTGGAGAATTATTTGGCCAAAAAAGCACATCATCATTCATCTTCTGACACTGTATTAAAAATATTCTGATCACTTACAGCTCCTACATGAAAGATTGGGAAATTAGATGTTCTTAATGCAGGCAAGGACTTCAACAAAATTATAAAAAGCAAAAATTATTGGGTTCTGGGATCCAAGCACACTACAGGAGTTCTTTAACTACAGGATGATTCCATTTCTGACAGCACTGGAGAGAATCTGCCTCATTTTATTTTGTTCTCCCTACATAAAAAGCTTCAAAAGAGCACAGCTTTCCTTTAGTTAATATTAAAAAGAGAAAAAAAGAATCTCTAAAAATTCCATGGGTATGAAAGCTGCTATCAAGAACTGCAAGTTCTTTAGGCAGTAGCTGCTGCCCAACAGCAAACACAGCTGTGAAGTTTCACCTCTCAGGACTGCAGACAGTAGCGTTTGCAGTCACTAACCAGCCCAAGTGCCCAGAAAGGAGCTCTGGCCTTTTGAGGATTGCACCAAGATCTGCATGGTACAAGCCAGTCCCCTGAGCTGTCCTTCAGTCATCACCTCCTGCCACCCAATTTCAGCAAAGACCATTCCAAAATGTGCAGCTCTAAAGGATTTGCCCTGATCAAGGAACAGTGGCTGGGCAAAGTGTTAGCTGGCAAGTGCCAGCCAAGTAGTGAAATTGCACATGCCAGTTCAGGCAATTTCAGTTTGCAGCCTTAAGAGGAAAGCTTCCCACCTCCAAAGCTTTCCCCACTTCTGCCTGCACACTTCCTCTTCTTCCTTCACATCTGCTTGGATGTTTCATGGGTCCCTTTTGTGAATTAAATCAATTTGCTAAGCTGGCAGAAAAGCAACCCAGCAAAAACAACTGGGTGGTTTCCTATGGAGCTGCTGAGTTAAACAGCTACACAAAGTAAGGTCCAGAGCCACCAGGGAGTTGGGCATAGGAGTCAGCCTAGAAGAAAAGGCCAGAGAAGAGGTGAAGCAGCACATCCCCTTCACAAAAGAAATGCAACTCTGACTCAGCTCAGTTTGCTCCTGAAACAGCAAACTATACCCAACCTAACTCGGCAAAAAAAATCAGGGTAATACTCATAATTCACATCAAGCTGGTTAAGGAATTCTTTTCTTATATGCTACGAGATCAATAAGTTTGAGAAATAAAGGTAGCTTTTTATGAGAGATCATATTTAACAGTTTCTAATTACCCCAAACTGATAGGCTCAAAGGTTACAACCCTTTGTAAGATTTGCATTTGCTTCAGTTAAAGTAGGATCAAAGTCTGGAACTTTTACGGTTCTATTACAATTACATTATCTTAGATGCACGCCTACAAATATAAAAATACTGCCAGCATCTGATATGGAGAAACATATTCACACAAAGTGCCGTTTTGATATGCATTGCTGGCACATTCCTATTTCTGTTGTTATTCTTGGTTCAATCATTATCCCTGGTGGGTCTGACCGAATGAAAGCAAAGACCACTTGCACTAGAACACTTACGGAGTCATTTTTGCATGCCACAGAATAATGAGTTAGAACATCCTGGGTTTGATGCTAGGTTCACATATTACAGAAAAGGGAAAACCTAATGTAAACTTTAATTTTAGGTGTATTTGTATGATCATTAAGTACAATACAGTCATGGAAAAAAGCCACGAGCTATGACAAGAATGCAATGGGAATACCACAGTATGTTTACAAATAATTTACATTACATTTACAATACCGAGTAGAGAGAAGAGTTCAGATCTGCAAAATAGCTACAGTTTTTTTCTTAGCTCAGTGAGATTCATGTTCACGCGACTGTTATAAAAATATTAGCAGAACTAAAGTTTTAATGTGCTCTCTAAGGTCAAGAAGATTAAGGGGTTTTTTTGGTAAAAGCTTCATCAAAACTAGGGAGGTTTTAGCAAACTTAAACTATTTCATCTTTCTACACTAACACGAATCACAGGTGTAGAATAAATCATATTGACAAAAAGAACAGAAAAATTCTGTAGTTTAAAAAACAGGTCATGCTTATTTCTTTTTCCCTTGGATTATCTCACTGAACAGTGCTACTGTGCCTACTGTACAAAAATACAATCTGTGCTTGTCTCTGGGCTTTGTTATATCTGAGTGCTTTCATAAGCCCACCTGCCACTGACATATCCCAGGTTTAAATACAGGCAAACTAGAAAAGTTTTACTTCAGAAGCCCACATGAACACGCTAAACTAGAAAATACTGTTTCATATTTCAAATGTATCTCAAAAAATGCATCAAATCAAATGAACAATGACTAACAGCCCATCTAAACTTCATCTAAATTGGAGTTCTCCAAACAAGATTGCTAACAAAGGGGAGTACTGGAGCTGCTGGATGGAAGTAATTTTTGTATTTTAGCACCACAATTGTTCATCATAGCTTTGCCATAAGTTTTGCTGATTAATGAGGAAATTCCTAAGATTCATCTTTATCATACCTAGTTATTTTCTCAGCATTTGCCAAATGCACCCACAACAGAGCACACATGGGAAGGCTGTGGAGCACCCTGGTCACAGCCAAAGCACAAGTTCTGACAGAACTCTTTTTCCTGCTCTGATGGGATATGCCCTCCTGCCCCTTCCATTAAATTAAGGGACCCTGAATATTCAAAGTAAATTATTTAAGCAATTAACGTTGCTGGAGGGGGGAAAAAAAAAAAAACAATCAGCAAGATCTCTGGGTCAATAGATAGCAGGTCATCAGTCACAGGAGAGTATGAGCAGGCTGGTCCTTTCCAGTGTCACCTTTCCATTAGATCTATTTAAGTTTAAGGTCACACGGCACAAGCAGTGTGGTTTCATTCAAGTTCTTTTTGCCTGGGTATGAAGCAGACCAGAGAGCCCTGGAAGCTGAGATGTGTGTGGGATTTTTGATTCATTTGACACTGAAGGCAGGTGTGCTGTGCATGGGGAAGGAAAGCAAAGTCTGATGGCTGGGGTGACTGACCTTCTCTAAACTCAGGTTCTGACCTCTTCATCTTGCTCATGTGTGATGAGAAAGAGGTCATGAAGGCAGCTTCTCAAATACAGTTACTAATTGTGTGCACCTCAGTTTTTGGCTGATAAGTGGAGCTGCCAAGTTGTTCAACAGAACATCCACCTAAAAATCCTAAACCAGTAAAACAGAACAGGATTTTCTCCACCAGTTTGTCTAGGTTCACAGCCTGCTATCAGCCCCTCGGCCTCTCATCCCACCAGCCAGGGCTCCCAGCTTGGACATCTCTCCCTACAACCATCTCACAGGTAGCTCTTGTGCCCTCAGCATCTCTCTGAGGTGGGGATGCTCCCATCTCACCCAGCACTGACACAAAATTATACCCTGCTGGACCTTTTGAACCAGAAACTGAAGGTCTGATTCACTGCCAGGCACTTGCAGACTTTTGACAGGATAATTTCTCAGACAGCCTTTGCACAAAAAGCAGTAACACAATCATGAATTATTCCTTCAGCCTTTCCTAAGTGATATTATACACCATCCAAGACACAGATGCTTCAGATACTCTCAATGTACCTGACAAAGTGTGCAAATACATCAATTTAGCCTTTCTGAGCCTCCTCTTGACCATTCTGCTGGAAAGAACATTTCTGAGCTCACAGTACGCTGATTATCCATACTAGGAGAAAGGGTGAATTATTCAGATACTCCATTTAATGCAGTAAGATCTTCAGTGGCCATTAACTGAAAAGTTTATTTCCTAGTTTATTTAGGAATATAGTTTTACCTTAAGGCATTGTCCATCCAAATATTCTGTGTATACTATTGCAAGTGTTCATAAATACATAGCAGAAAACATTCCCAGCACAAGTAATCAGGAGTAATGTAGCTGAACTTCTAATATAACTGAAGCCAACAACCCAGAAAAAGGAAAAGTCTATTCCCAGTTTTATTTGGAGCTGCATGACTGACACGTTCAACAGAAAAGGTTGTTCTCAGGCTGTGATGATTTACAATTCAGCACTGTCTTCTGATAAAGTACCAATTTTGCTTTAAAATTTACTAGGGTTTTTCAATATTTAATACCACTATTTTCCACTTTGAGCTTTTGTTTTAAATATACTCCTGCTCCAGTAAGTCATGCTGGTTATGCATATAAACCCATTACGAAAAGAAAGAAAAAATTACTAAAATTAATACATTGGGAAAGCCTAGAAACCTCTCTCCCCTCCCTTACCTTTACCATATCATTTCTGCAATGTGAAAAGATGCTATTTTAGACCTGAGTAGTTCTGGATTCAGGAGAAGTGGATCCTGGTTTAAAGCCAGGGTTCATTTTCTTTCCTGAGCTTCCAGGATGTTTGGTACACATATATATTTGAATATATTTGGGCCAAATAGATTTTAAGTCCTGTAATATGAAGTACTCTAGCAAATTCTTAGTGTAATATTTTAAATTAATTATGAAAATAGCTATATTTAGTCTGAAGCTCTAATGTTACATGGTGTCCTCACCATAGTAACAAAATCTTTTAAAGCAAGAGAGAAGAGGAAGGAGCTTGAATTCTTGCACTGCAGAGACTAAGGAAGTCGGGGGGAGAGGGAAAAATCCCACTTCACAAGCTTATAAATTTCAGACAGCAATAGAAAGGCAAAAAAAACCAAAAAAAAACAAAAAAACAGAAAACAAAACAAAAAGCAAAACAAAAAAAGAAAACCCAAACCTATAATTGTATTTATTCTTTGTATCCAAGACCTCATTATAATTTCTAGAAATATATAGAAAGAGTGAATATTCAGTAAAAAAAGAATTCCTCATTTTTTCCAGCCAAAATTTAGTAGGTGAATTATGGAAACATATTGCACAGTATTCCAACAGCAGTTAAGAAAGGTTGCTTTTTCAGTATTTTATGCTTCACAGACAGAAATTTACTTATTCTACAAATTGAAGCAGGAAAGAAAATAAAACAGATCTTCATTGTGTCATGGCCACTTGATGACAGACAGCTTGCAGACTATTAGGTGCTACAACAGAAGGATTCTGTTGGCAGAGTGAAGATATAATAATGAACAATAGATCCTTCACACCTGCCAAAATAAAAGTTGATGCTGGAAGGGTGATGAAGTCAGTGACCTTTCAGTGCTGTGATCAGGAAGCATAATTTATGATCTCCTGGATCTCACTGACAGATTTCACATTTAGTCAGACAAGATACAGGAAGGGGAATTTTGCAAGCTAGACTCAAAGTTAATATTTATACTGTATATTTAATGGTCAGCACACAGCATTTTGCCTACAGTGACTCTGCCTGGACACAAAGTTAAGACACAGGCTGCCTGCAGCACAGTGCACAATGTCCTTGCAGAACAAAGGCAACACCAGGGAACCCCCTCTGCCTTTCTACAGGCATCTGGCAGTGCTGCCAGGCAAGGGCATTGCTGCCCCTCCTCTCAGAAGGATGCCCAGGATACAGGAAGGTGCTCAGGCTGCTGCCAAGGTGGAACTCCCAGCTGTGTCCTGCTGTGCTCCAGTGCCTGCCCTAAGCCTGTACCTGAGTATGGGCCTATTGACATACCACGTGGATGCTAAGGGAAATCAGGGTCAGTTCAACTGCAGATACCTCCTGTGCAGTCATCGCAAACTCAGAGATAAAATCCATGCAGGACAATTTTAAACTTGTGTTTGAAATGCAGTATTGATCTAGCAGACAGCTTTCATTTAGTGGTATGACTTTAAAAGAAAATTAAAGTCAATTATCTTGTTCTTTAATATATTTCAAAATTTCAACTGCTAACTCCAGACTGGCTGCATACAGTTAGGAACAAACCAACAAAAAACGTAAACAAACAGAACCCACAAACAAACCTAGGAGAATCATTACACACATCATTAACTACTGCTTTGGAGGAATGTGGTAGAGCAGGCCAACCATGTTTAACGCTAGATCCACACTCTCAACTCAAGGCAGCATGACTCCATATAGCCTAAAAAGGGATTAGAGTGTCTTACAGCATTGTATGCTATTATTATAGGTTATATCATGAGTACATAAGAATTGGATCATGACCACACGCACGCCCACTCCTGATGATGCTTTGTTTTCCTGCAGATTATCTGCAGTTACCACCCCAAATTCTTTCCAATATATATCTGTATCCTTCATGCCCTTGTCTGTACAGTCCACATCTCTAATATCAATTGTAGTGGTAAGTAACATTGACAAGAGTGGGGAACTCAATATATCAGGTAATTCAGCTGTATAGATTACAATTATCTCAACATCTCTTTATTAACACTGCAGGATTAAAAATTACTTGCAGGGACAGAGCTTTTCCTCGTTGCAGTGTTATTGTCAGTAGGCAAAAGAAAATCATTGTGAGGGACCAGATGCTGAACAGTTGGTTAAAACTATGCAATAATGCATAGTTTGTGGTTTATTTTGTATGGGTTTTGTGGTTGAAAGGGAAATAGGACAATGAAACAGATTTAGAAGAGAAGAAAAACTCAGTAATGTATTCTTTACATTCTTGACCTTTCCTAAGGTATTAAGGACAGGTTCCTTATTTTTATGCACAACTCCTTTGAAAATAGGCCTACAAATGCTTTTCTTTTACTTTCAATTTCTCTGCTTAGTAAACAAATCCAAGCCTGAAAATACCAGGCATCAGAACAGCCTACCTAGGTGTTTAGACCTCTGTAGAATTGGTCTAATTAAAAATAAATAGATAAATAAAATAAATGCACCTCACAACAGTGCATATTTCTAGGAAAGAGATTTTGGTACTCTATCCCTCTCTCTTTGTTGCATACATCTGTGGAGAGGCAAGACTCTTCCTAGGCTTTCACAGATGTTGATTTTCCCTTTCTTCAGAATATGGTGTGAAGTCTGTTCCACTAATCCTATGTCCCTTATTCAGAGAGTGCAAAGGGTGTTTTAAAAAACAAAACAACCCTCTGAGCTGAAGTATGGCCATTTGCACAAGCTCATTACACAAGACTGTCTCTGCAGGAGTCTCACCATTCCAGTTTCTGCTCCAAGCAGCACACCTGTGGTTTGAGAACCTGAGCATGGTCTCCTGCCCTATTAGTCACAAAACTGTCACAAGGAGTTGGAACTGGTGTACAACACTTCCTGAGCAGCTGGGGCTCCTCCCTTGCTCAAATCTGACTTGAGAGTTAACTGATAGTCGCAAACCAAGTGAAAAATTCTTGATTAGGATTTTCTATTATAGCCGTGCGTGCTACAGGGTTTCTGGAGAATAAAGCTGTCACTGCTTACATATCCATTTAACATATTAAATGTTGTACAGATTCCGTCTTTTACAAATAAACTAACTGAATTGTGTATGTACTATACACCACAAATGTGCATATTCTATTGTTTCCAGGTAAAGTAAACAACAGAAAGCCATATAGGCATAAAAACTAATTTCATCGGTGTCCAAATAATTTAAATTACAAGGTCTACATTATCTTTAAAGAATAGTCATGTTCAGTGGCTGATTATTGTTTCCAAAATAATAAGTAAAATACTGTTTCTTTTAAATCTAAGCACTACTTCTAGAGACAAATTTCCAAAAATTAACTCTGATTGTCTTTCTTTGATAAATTATTTTACCTTAGATTTTGAGTTTTGCCATTCTGCTCTACAGATGTTTTACTACTCTTATTCCTGAGCAAGGCTGAACTCCTTGGGAATTAAATTTTATTTTCAAACACTACAAAATTTAACATTTGGGAAATCTTTACTCTTGTTCACTGAGCCACTATATCAGCTCTAGTTCTCAATTTTACTGAGAACAGCTGGCTTGAGAAACAATTCCTAAATTTAGACTACAAGTAGATTGCTTGAGAAATAATTAGGTATTGTTACATGATTACAAAAAAGAAACAGGCTGTCAAAGACTCATCCCACTCTTAGAGTCTTAGTAGGGGTGTGAATAATTATATACTCATTTCACAGTAACTTTGTTGAATCAGTCACTGCAATATTCAGCATCCTGGAACAAGATATCTGTTTCAAAGAAGAGCAATGGCAAAATAGCAAAATATCTCAGCATTTAAGATAACACTTCAACCATTGGAAGACTGGATTCAGTCTTCAGTATATCTTTATCTTATAAGCTGAATTTCCATTTCTCTCAAAGTTAAGCAGCTCAGGTCAATGTAGAATTATCATGGTTTTTCTCTTGTATTCACAGAATTAAACATGGATACATGGCCAGAGTAACACTGCAAGTCTGAGTTCTCTAAGACACATGGAAGGTTTTGCACACAAAGATCTGACACAAAGCAGAAATACAAATGCATTACAAAAAGCAGAATTACAAGTTCATTAAAAGAACATTGTGAAGCCTCCCTGTGTACAATCAATTGGTGTATTGGGATTTCTGTGTGGCTGTAGCTCTGACACGTAGCTAGAAATTCCAGCCAAATCACAAAATTCCTGACTCTAATAGAGTAAAAATTCCTAGCAGAGGATGAACAGAGTGCAAGGATGACTATGGTATATGGTTGTTCCTAAACTGACCAGACTATGAGCACATATTTTTATAATGAGGATTCATGGTTTGGTTTCTTATGGAGCTCACAATTATTTGGTTATGATGTTTAAAAATATTTAGTTTTGTTATTGCTTATGGCAGAATGCTCTAAATATTAATATGTTATGTGGATCAGCCTTGACATCTAAAAGCAATTTTATGAGAGTTATATCACAACATTTAGCAAGCCTGTGCAAAATTTTCCCATTTTTTTCTAATTTTTTTTTTATTTAATATAGATTTAAGTAGATGAGTTAATGTTCTCGAATTTTATAACAAGCATAAAAGAAGAACAGGACTCAATTTATCCTGGCAGGGAAAAATAAGAAGCTCATCTAGAGACGGCCACTTCTGCGAACCTATCTACTAGGAAAATATCACCTTTCACAGGCTGCAGAATCTGCATCAACTTGAAATATAATATGAAAATCATGAAAGAGAAATCAAATAAAGTTTTTGTACAAGGTCATAGCATTGTATCAAACATCAATATGTTTTTACACAATAGGTAGAATTTCTCTAAAATCCACAGCTGTATTTTTAAACAAACCCATCAATAGTGGTTTAAAAATTACAAGATCTCCATTCTAACCAGAATAAATCCAGAAAATACTGCAAGAAGAAAATTACCTCCTGTGCAAATTCTGACATTCTGCATCCATTTTCATTTAAGCACTTCCACATTCCCTGTCCTTATTGTCACCCATAAATTTTTCCTATAAAATTACTTTAATAGCTTTTAATAATTCCTATTAAATTAATAATTTTTAATAACATAAAATTTATGTATTGAAAAGCAGCTAGATTATTCAGATGCATATTCCTGCAAACTGCATAAGATTCATTTCATATTGGGACCATCAGATGGTAGGGAAATAAGAGATTTCCCAGAAAATGAGTCCATTTAAATATACACAGAGAAATGCTGCACTGTTACTGAAGGGCAGGCACGACCTCAGCCTGCTCCCATAATAGCAATTATACAGCCCTGGATGGAGCCTCTGGAAAGGGGAGCTGTATAAATTCATATCTGTTATTTCCTGGGTCACAAACCTAGCAAAATTCTCACTGACTTAAACAAAAGAAAATAATTGAATACATGCAGTTTTGTGAAGGAAGAAAACGGCAGAAGAAGACCAGAAAATTGAAATATTATTATGTAGGAATAATGAAGGTAATGACAGTAAACCTAATTCTAACACAGAACTCATTAAGTTTAATAGTAGTATTTCTCTTCATTTAAGTTAAACAAATCAGGTCAATATAGAATTGTCATGTTGTTTTTGCTTTTTTTTTTTTTCCAGAAAAACAAACATGCCATAGAATTAAACATGGATACATGTTCTGGATAGTATTGCAAGTCTGAGCTCTGAGGCACATAGAAACCTCTGGAAGAGACAGTTCTAGGAACTGTTCCTTTGGAGAGGGGTGGAGCAGCCTGCTCCCAAAATGCCATCCCCAGATGAGACTGCCTCCCTCTCCTCCCCATGCAGAAGCAATTCAGAGTTTCACTCATGTGGAAAGGAAAAGGTGGTAAGAGCAGGCAAAGCAGCAAGTCCAATGGGTCACCAGCTATCCAAAAAGAGATTGAAAGAATAAAAAGGTCAAAAGTGAGTGAAAAGGACATTTTTATCTGTTTCAATCAGTTTAAGTTAAATTGGGATTTTTTTCTGCAGGAGACGTGCCATATCATCTTGGGCAGATGGACCATTTAGTTTACCCTCCAACAACATGGGATTGTGATGCTAAATTCAAATTTGTACACAGCACTCTCAGATCTCAGTCCCATCAAGTATTCTAGTATTTGATTTAAAACAAATTTAAAATAATAAAGGAAAGCAATATGGTGGCAGGTGAGTTCAATGCCCCCAGTTGTAAAGCCTCTACAGCAGCTGTCAAAAAGAGTAAAGGAAAAACATGCAGCTAAATTTGATCAGCTGAGATGGGGGTAAGTGCTGCCACTGAGAGAACACGGTGTGAGAACGAGAATACTAATAAGCACAACAACAAGCAGAGGTCAAATGCAGAATGGATTTCTTTCCCCAAGTCGGAGAAATGGGGTTTTTTTGCCAGTGTTTAAAACATTTTAAATAATGTGAGAAGCTTGGGAGCCTCTAGAAAACCAGAAGTCTGAAGAGTGAGAAAATATTCCTTTTCTAAAAGAGAGACCTGCAGAGAGGTGAAGGGTAGGCCTTTAATCGAAATCTGGGAGTTGCTCAGCAATGATCTCAGGAGAGCCTAAGGCTGCTCCATTTCACTAAGCAGGCATGTTGGGTCAGATGTCTTACCTGTTTCTGAAATGTTACCTGCCCTTGTGTAACCTCTAATTATAAGTTTCAGTGAGAGCCTTTATAAACTACACTGCAGCTGGCCTTATTTAAGCATGGTAAGACTTGAAATGGTTCAGGACCTCTGATACACTTCCCTTTTTCTTTTGTGTCTATCATCCTTTTATCTTTCTCAACTGCCTCTTCCTGCCCCCACCTCAATTTCAATAGGATCAATTCTTACAAAACCATTTCTTTCTGTGGGATACTAAAACCAGGGGAAAAATAAGTTGGAGAATGTAAAAAGGTAAGTAATAAAAGGAATTAGAACTATACAAGTGATTAGAGTAAGGTAAACCTGGATGTCTCCTGCATGATAATAAGAAAAAATCCACTTCCTTAAAACTGCACATCCAATTCCTGACCATTTCCCTGAAGATGGATATGTCAGTTCATGTAAGTCTACTTCACCATGCAACAGTGTCACCTTGTTACTCAACCACACAACTCGAGAGCACTAGGATTTGATGCAAGACCTCTGTAACCTAGTTCAAAAGGACAAAGGTTGGTAGGGTTTCTCCACCTGACAGCCTCCCACACACAGCCAACAGAAGTTCTGTGCTGAGCTAGAAAAACATCATCAAATACACAACATTTTATATATTTTCAAGACAACACAGTTGCGGTTTTCACCCCAGAAAAAGCAAATTTTCATCCATGCAATGTAAACGTAGCATCTCATCATTCCAGCTGCTGAGTGCAAAATATTTTTAAATGCACAGAAAAAGAGTCTCAGAGTTTGCAAAATCCTGACCCTCAGCTCTTTTGCTGTTGAGACTAAAAGGCTTTGTTGGAACAAAGGATATTTCAAAACAACCTTCTGTAACTGCATATTCAAGTCTAATTTGAGGCTTCAAGTAACACTTGCATTTGGCTTGACACTTGTTTCTTACACATGATCCTCAGATGGAAGACTGCCAAAAAACACTTATTACTCCAATTATAAACAAATGGTTCTGCTTGGGGAACAATGGGTCTGACACTGGGAAGCTTCATGCACTCCCTGGTATTTGTACCATATCGGGAGTTCTTACACGCTCACTTCTTTCTGTGCTTTCCCTATGAAAAGCATTTAAACTAAAACAAAGCATGGCACACCCACTCTGCTTCAAGGTACTGCCTCACAGGTGGTGACACATGACAGTAATTAGAAGGGTTTTGGTAATGCTTTGATGGCCAGCCAAATTTGTATGTGTCCCTTCTAGTAACTCCAGTGAGAGCAAAACAAGTTCAAAGCATTCAATTTACTCTCCAGAAAAGTAAATACTGCAAACTACTGACTGAGCAAACTATTAACTGAGAATTACTGGGGGAGAGATTTAAATACACAAATATATGTGTATACATATTTGTGTGTTTACGTGTGTGTATCCACCTATAGAGACATACACACAAACACACATAACTTGTCCTTTCAAAGAACAAAAAGAAGACTGAGACCAAAAACTTGTGACCAAAGACAGTGGTTGGCAAATACACAAAAGGGATAATGAGGAGCATTCATTTCCACAGTCTCCTGTCCTGCAGGCACCTGTGGAATGCAGTGAATTAATCTAGAGGGTTTGCTAAATTCAAAATGAAGGCCTACAGAAAGGGTGTTGGCTACAGAAAAATAAGTGAGCTGTAGGAAAAAAAAATCCAAACAACAGAAACACACACTTTGGACTGGAAAAAAAGTGATAATGAGAAACAGGGAGAGTTCAATATCTAAGGAGAGGCAAAAACTAGAACAGGCCTAATATAAAAAATTACATTTAAATATGATGTACTTGGAAACTGGAGACTATCTTTAAATGAGAAAGAAAACACAGTTTTCCAGACACAGCTACCAATGCCAAAGGTGCTTCACACCAGCCCACTTTGTGAGGTACCTCATGGCTTTCAAACAGGCCACAGAAACAAAACACCTCTAGAGTTAAATTGTGGTGAAGAATACATGCTCATAAAAATAACCAGATGACACCCTATGTACCACTGATGAAATAATGGGAGTACTCATTCTCTCTCACACAAGGAAATCCAAGTACATCCATGCAAAAAAAGAAAAAAGTTAACACATATCTGGGAATTCAGTGGGGAATCCAAACTTTTCAAGTGTTCTGAGCAAAAGGCAAAATGGCACAAAACAAAACCAAGTAAAAAGGCCTTTCCCAGGGGAAAAAAACCAACCAACCAAAAAAAAAACCCTCAGCAGCTCAGCAGCTGAGAAACACCCTCATTTTGAGGCAGACAATTTTAAATTCTCAGTCTGCAGGTCAGGTCCTGGCATGCTAGCAGAGCATGCTCTCACCATTTGGCTATGGGCAGTACACTCTCTTTCCCTCTTTCCTACCCCAATTCCAAACAATATTTTGTCAGATTTTATCCCTTTCAACAAAAAAAAGAGTTGTGACAACATGTTTCAAAACCAGTACAATTTTAACCAGAGACATTCTAACAAACTCTTTCTCCTATGATGAAATAACCACCATGACAAAGATGAGAGAGAGATGAAGAAACTGAGCAAACTGCTAATAGCCCAACATCTATTACTCTGGTTAATTGCACATCTTTCCTTTGAAAATCTCACCTTTGGGGCATACTGCTTTTATGTTCTTCTTGCTTCCTTACTATTTTTCTGGCTTGTCTGGTCATTTTTATGTCTCAAATTGTTCTAAATTGCTCTTTTCAACTCTCATTAATATTCTCGTGTCTCCTTTCCTCTTTTCTTCTTCTCACCATCCTCGCCAAATTTTATTTGCACATTGCATGCTCTTAAGTTGTTTACTATATTTTCTTCCTACTCCCAGCTCTACATTTCTCTCCTATTTATTTCCTTCACTAGTTTGAATTTGGAGCATTGGAGCAGATCAACTATCCTAAATTATCTCTTAAAGAGACAGAGAAGTGTTATTGAGGAATAAGTAGCTTTCTATTTTTTATATTTTTCATGAAAAAAATAGCTGACATAGGAGTATAAGGAAATACAGATGGTGCAACATCCAGTTACATCCACAGTTAAACCATGCCTTTGATTACACTGCTAAATATCTGTGTTCTTTCTTGCTTTGTGTCTCTCTTTAAGTGATAGCCATTTATTTTCAGATTTAAAAATGCCAGTTTGGGTTGTTATATTTTTAAGATAAATCCATAAACTAAAACACATTAAAGACATTTCACTTCCCTTTTGTGGCAGGTTTCATTCACCTTCAAATATCAAAAGTGACAATCAAACCAGATTATTACATGGATGCAATTCAGGATATTAATAATTATTATAATTATAATTATAATTCCCAAATTTGGGTAGCCAAATCCACACTCAGACCCTTGGTGCCTTGTCCAAAGGTTTGTTTAGGTCTTACATGTGCAGCTAAAATAGAAGCCCAAGCACAGCACATTTCAGAGCTGGGTACAGCCAATACAGGTCATAGGTGCACACCTGCTGTGCAAGTGTGAGCTGGCTGTGCTGACGCTCAGCAGAAATGCACTGAGGGCACCAGACACAGGAAGAATCACACTCAATGATCCTACCAATTATTTTAGTTTACCTGTAGATTTAGGATTCCCTCGCCACTTCTATGTAGCAAGGCCTCTTCACATTTTTCTGATATTCAAAAATCTCAGCTTGCTGGTTCCCAGAAGCTTGGGCATGAATTGCCTAATTATTTTCAATTTGGTGCCAGACCAAAGAAGAGTGGCCAACCCTCTTCCAATGGGTTTCCAAGTAGTACTCACAGTAAGGAACTATGAGTAGGATTCTTGTTGAATCTGATGAATATTTCACCTTCCACAAGGGTTGATTTGGAAAGCAAAATGACACATTTCTTACCCTGAGATCTCTGAGGGGAAAGATCAGCTGAGTTATTCCCTACCATCATATAATTAGTCTGTCTAAAGGCCAGAAGGAGATGCATTAGGTTTCTAAATACTTTATATCCCACTGCTCTGCCACAAATGAAACTAAGTCCAGCAGATTGCCTGATTTAATTCCTGGAAGCTCTGCAGTGTCAGAGTTTTATAGAAGATGCTCTTCATCCCTTCACAGAAATGTTCTTTATTATATCACCTATAACTTGTTGCCCTACCCTTGCCCCTTGGTTCTTGTTTTGGCATTTAAATTTCTTATAGCAGAGCAAGGGAAAAGTCCAGCATAAATGTCATTAAAACAGATACTAACAAGTTTCTGATTTCTAGCACACAGTATTTACCATTAATCAACTCTAACAGATTGAATACACTAACAAAAACATAGTCACTATTCATCATCTTTTCTGTAGGAAGACCCTGAGACCTTTATTCAAGGAGGTGGTTTGTATTCCTAGCATTACCTGCTGTAAAAAGCCTGTCCTTTCTATAAATTTTTGATAGATGCATACCTGCTGCTAATTTCTAGTGTAATACCCCATTTACTCCTTTTGTATCTTTAGCAGTTTATGCACATGAATTTTCATATTGAACTTTTTTTTTGCCTTCCTACTGGAGAGATTTAGGGCAGAAAATGTTTTTAGGGGCTTTTTGTCAGAAAATGCAATAAATTATTGCAAAGTCAGTCATTCATTCTCCCACAAAACAAAATAAATCTGCAGAATAGCATCCCAAACCATAGATTTTAAATGGTGTGTTCCAAAGGACCTTCGTCCCAACAAATCACAAACCACAGCTTGTACTTTGAATACTTTTGGTTCAAATGAGAGAACCAGGAGCAAACATCTTAATTAAACAGATAAATGAATTTCCTAAATGATACAGCCCTGACACTCCAAAACATGAACAATTCAAAATTCGGACTGCACAATCTGCCAGCTTCATTTCTAACTGGCAATTTTGTTCCAATAGTCTGTTTGGAATTAATTTTTATGCTGCACAATACAGGTTTTTCTTTGGGTTGTTTTGTTTCATGATCTTGCTCTGCAGGAGAAACACAGGATCAGCAAAGCTTATCCATTGTTGTCTTTGATAACAGATTACTAACAATGATAGATTTATAATGATATGCCACAAAATGTATGAACCTGAGTGGTTATGATATAGCAACTGTCAAAAGAAACTGCTCTGAATGCTGCACATAGAAAGCATATGTTATGGCTCACTTCTACCACTGATGGTGTACATTTTACATTAGGAAATTCTTCCTTTCCCTACATGAGTGAGATCAAATGACCATTCAGAGGACTGTTACAATTTTTGATTTTTCAATTTGTGAGTAGTGAGCATATTTTAAGGAAGCTAGCAGAAACATCTTTTATTCCCCTAAAACTACAGCAATTAAGAAACATACAGATTTATAAGGCAAGTTGGTATGTATTATGAAGACAGTAAAACATGCACCACTATAGCAAGGAAAAAGTGGAAATTAATTTTTGTAAATAGATTATTTTGTGTATTTAATACACTGAAATTCCACAAAGTTTTTTGGTTTATTATAAATATAATACTAAAGTAGCTACAGACATGTTGCAACACTCTTTTATCCTTTAGAGTCAAAAAATAAAATGACAGATACAATACATTCTGGTCAACAATAAAGATTTCCCTCAGACATGAAAAACTGCACCAGCTGTCTCTTTATTCCAATTTTACACGTAGTTTCCATGCTGTCACAGAACTACCAGGCAACAGTCCAACACATGCCATGCTGGAACTGATTCACCTCTCAGGGCATGCGGCTCATGCCGTCGGCACACAGAGGGGACAGACGTGTTTCTCCACAATACGCTGAAAAACACTCCACAGGGCACCGCTTCCTGAAGCACCATCAATCACATTTCATGCCTCTAGAACTCTTTGCCCCACACATAAAGGAGTGCAGGAGGTAGAGGGGATGCTGATGTCTGGCACTGTTCCCACTACCGCCCTCAGCTGCCTCTCCTCACTCTCAGTGCACCATCTCTGGAACTCAAGCACTGCTCTCCAGACAAGGCAATACTGGAGTGGAGCGTGGAGGTGACTGTCTCTCTTACATGAGCTACAGCATTTCTCTACAGCAAGGATATCAATATAGTCCCAATTAACAGCTCGTTTGCAGCCTTGAAATCAGCAGTTAGGATTCCTTTAAATTATTCTGTACTTATACAATTCATCTCAGCTTAGAAAAGAGAGAAAGGTTCTCTCGGTCCAGTGCAAATGACAAAAATTTTACCTATTTATGTTAAGTATGTAGGTAGTATCATTCATATGCTGGTAGTTTAAATACAGAAAATTCAACATGATCTGCCAGTACATCTTTGAGCCATTCTTTTACACCTTTGGGAGCTGATCATCTTGATACAAGAACTGATCCACAGCACACTTCATGTCTGAAGTGAATGTCCTTGCCACTGAACATGCCTAATCAAGGACACTGGATGTTGCGACCATTGTCTGATTATCTCCACAGCACTACAGGAGATTTAGTCACATTAGAGCCGTTAAAATGAATGCAGCTAAGTGGCTTGCACTGCTTTAGAAAGCTCTATCAGAAGCAAATTAGCTGTTGACCTCTTAGGGCATATGTAATCTCTTCAAAGCTCTGCGTTCTATCAGGTAGTTCAGCTGCTCTCTTGTGAAGAGGCCTGTTTCTCACTGCAACTCCTAAGTGTCGAATTTAAAGAGTAAATACAATTTTCAGAGGTTTTAATTAAAAATATTTCAGAAGTGTGAGGGTGCACTTGAAACCTAACAAGCAAGATTTTAATCTCCTCACCTACAGTAATCACTTCACAGCACGGGTGCTAATGGAGGCAAAAGGAAGGGAGATACACTGATGAACCAATTGAAACCAAAGAAAAATACAAAATATTTTCTCTTAGACAGGGCTTACCCAGCAATGACAACTAGCAAGTAACCAAAGGTTAATTTGGTTATTTTGATATATCTCAAAGATGTGCAGAGTCAGTACTTAATAGCAATCTTGTAAAATTTCTTTGCTGTGTTGAGATTGATTGCAGGTTGTGCTGCTACAAACAGCTTTGCCAAAGAAAAACCCGGAGGCCCCAAATATATCAGTGAATTTGTCTGAGTGCACAAGTCTCATTAGCAAAAGAAATCATGGGATACTCTCACAGAACCATATATTTTCTGTTTAGTTTACCTGGATTCTCGTTCAAAATAATCTGAAATGTCATAACCTCAAAATAATCTGAAATGTCATATTTGTCTTATCAGTTCAGTCCAAGACCACGCAACAGAACTCTCTTAAAACAAACAACGAGATGCTTTCAGTCCCACTGCACAACACTACATTTTCTGCATTGCAACACAGAGAAGAAACTTCTGAGAAACACATAAACATGCACACACATTTAACATCTTGGTAGCCTGTGCTGTTTTGGGACTTTTGGATTGAAATTCCTCCTCCATAAATCCACAACCATTGCTATATTTCCTGAAAAAGGAGAAGTTGCCATTTTCTAAATCAATGGTGATATGTTTTAGAATATTCTTTCAGATCACCACCTGGACACCTGCTCTGAAAAGCAGATAGCAGCTCTTGAATCAAAAGGTATTAACTCTGAATAATCCTGCTTGAGAGCATGTGCATACACACCTCTTAATCTAGACATGCAGCAATTTTGATTGGCATCTACACAGTAGGAAAAAATAGGGACCACCAACCCTACTGGAGACCTCAGGAGATGGCACAGATGCAGAAGCTCATATACTCAAATACATGGCAAAGCACTTGAAAGCCAAGGCATAATTGCTTTTTGATTAAGGTTCTAGGCAGTGCTATTTAAATATTGCATGTATTTAAAAAATATATTTGGTGCTGCAACAGAAAACCTTATGAGTATCATCTCTTCTCTACTTGTACAGTACAAGAACCTTCCTGAAATGAAGTACCCATTAACATGTCAGAGAAACAGAGAAGATGATTGTTTTGCTTATTATTTGGGGAACACCTTAAACAGAACCGATCCAAAAACACATTAACTCCTAATTTTAACTGAGAGTTCAAATGCATCATGGAATTACAGAAGTGTTTGGATTGGAAGCGTCCTTAAAGGACACCTAGGTCCAAGGCCCCTGCAATGGGCAGGGACCCTTTCCATTCCTCATAGCCCCATCCAGCCTGGCCCTGAACATTTCCAGGAACAGGACATCCACAGCTTCTCTGGGCATTACATGTGGAGCATTCCCATCTCCTCTGAAGTACCCTTAACAGAAGGGTTCTCTGGCAAACTCTATAGTAAGCACAGACAAGAGCAAAAGCAAGAATGAGAAATAAAATTCCAAGCATAAAATCTTCAATACTTTTCCTCTAAAAGGGAGCAGTTAGTCCCATGAATTAACACTTCTGTTTATAGAGAAGGCCCTTAGGAACCAAACTGCTAAACAAATTGTCTTCAATGTTGGGTGTCATTAACACCAATTATTTAGTGAGGAAAAAAGCACCAACAAAACAGCAAAAAACAAATAACCAAGAACATCTAACAGTATTTAATTAACTTCCTTGTTGAATATGTTCAGCTCTGCATTTATTGATTCTCATACATAACAAGATAAAGAATCACCATTCTTTCCACATACAAAACATAAAGCAGGTCTGCATGTACTGAGAAAGATCAATACAAAGACAGGTAAAAATGGCATAACTCTCTCTGAAAGATCATCCAGAGAGAACTGATATCCTCTTCTGGTTCTATTTCATGATATATTCTTTAGGAGAAAACTTACATATAAATTTGATACTGGCTAAAGACATTCATTTCTTAATGAAATCTTCATGTTCATCAGTAATAGTAATACTATATTGTTATATATTATTATGGACTATTGACTACTTAATCATTATTATATATTAAATATTTAATATATGGCTAGCAAGTTAGGTCAATACTAACACTATTTCAATAGACACTAGATTTCAGTAACAAGTTTTACTGCAAGAAAGCTGAAATTACATTAGTATTTCATGTGAATCCCCTTTCCATTTTTATTTCTGCAAGTCTTTCTATAGCACTAGATGATTATAGGCAGAGTACTGGAACCAATTATCTTGCATCTTTACATCTGTATTTACTGAGATAATATTCTCCTAAAGCCAGCTGCTTTGTGCTGTTTTAGTTCTTAATTGTAAAGTAAAACTCAGAATTGCAACAAAAAAAGTGTTTGGTTCACAAAGTTCATTTATCAACATCACTAGCCTGCACTGAAAAGCTAAGCTAATATAGCATTTTTTGTTGAAATCGCCAAATTCACTCACTGGAACTAAAAGTTTTCTCAGGAGACCAAACTTTCTCAGAAGCAAATATGCTGTTAACAGTTTTCAGAGAGTCTCTCTCCCTTAACCTAGTTTCTCATGAAGACACTTAAAAGCTGCCAATCTCATCCTGGGTGGTGAAACAGGAAAAGTGTAATCATAAAGTGCTTTGTAGAATCAGAAACCGCTTCCTGCCCAGCTCCTTTGATGCATTTTGAATAGGGAAAATAAAAATATTTTTTAAATGAAAACAACCATTATCACATAGATCCATTTGCAGCATGAAGACAGAGCTAAGCAAGAGTGCAGATATATCCACAGTTATTACTCAAATCAGGACATCACTACAGATGCAGATTTCCCAGTAATGTCCATTTCCTGAATTCTCTTTTGTGTTGCAAAATCCATGAATTGGATTTCTTTCTGAAAAAATAGGCTGAGAAAGGCATCCAAATTTATTTGGACCTATCCTTCATCAGCAGTATGATAATTTTTTTTTAAATAACTTTAATATTTTTGTGAAGAAAAAAGACTCTAAAGTTCAGCATAGGAATATGGCCATGGTATTCCATGCTCAAATTTTACTATATTAGTTTGATGAGTAATGTGTGCCAAAATTAATGGTGTCATCTAAAGTTCAGCTCACTCAATCTGTACCAATTTGCTTGGCAAACACTTGTTCTCTGGACAAATAGCACCAGGTCTTCACCTTTAAAAATTAGGTCAGTGGCACAATGGTTCCCTAGATTATTGCCTGCTGAATGATGGCTTGGCATAATACACAGGTGCAGGTAATGAAAACGCTGTTAAATACACACACTTCCATGAGCACTAAGGTGCAAACAGAGAGGGACCTGGTCCACCAGTGCCTGGCATCTTGTAATGAGAGTAAGCAAAGCAGCATTTTGGAAGCACTCTAAAGTTCCTGAAGATCTTGAGTGAATTTGGAGCCAAGGAAGGCTGGTTCTTTTGGAGGACATCAGGCACTCTATATTTGCATCTCCCAGACATAAGATGTGGCCTTAGAAAAGGAAGTCTCCATCTAATGTGATTTCTTAAATTGGTGTTTCACCATTTTTAGATTTATTTTAAAAAGTGAATAAACAAAAATACCCTCTCATCTGCTACATTTGTTTTTATTTCTGAAATTATTCAAATAAAGTTTCTGGTACCTCTTCACAAGAAAATAACCTTACTAGTGTTATAGATATTTCAAAATACATTTTTAAGAGTTGCTTGCCTAAAAAAGAATAATAGAAATGTAGCTCTTAGGCACCTATAACTCTAAAAAATAAATGCTTTTGCTACTTCTGAGCAAGAAAATTAGCTGTTAAGGTGACAAGATTACTTTTATTTAGCTTATAAATAGCTCTACGGAACATCACTTTTGCTGGCAAAAACAATATGGTGTAAACTACATATTCCACAACAGGCATATTCATCCTTCTTCACTCAACATTGGAGTTTCAATAAGTCACCACTATTTCGGGATATGCTATGGTCAGAAATAGTCAGCAAGTTACCTTTAGGCAATAAACATTTTTTTATCATCCCCCTTGAAATGGGGATTTTGCTGGGGAGTCAACCCATTAGAATCAGCATGACAGCTTATAGGCCAGAATGATCTTGCTGGGCAGAATGATGATTAGCAAATTTTTCCTATTCAAAACCAAGAACAGTTTGCAGAATTCAACTGAAATTTTCTGGAAGATTGACATTTTTGGATAAGCCTTTCCTTTTATTTTCATGTTCCTGACAAGATAAAATACCAGAAACCACAGCAGGACACCAGCTCCTGTGAGATTTGTAATCAATTTTCAAAACAAAACTTTGGTTAGTTCACTTAAGATGAAGGTTATCAAGCTAAACTTTTGGTTGCTTAGCTGAAGAACAATGGATCATATATTTTGAGATTCCCTTCAAATTATTTCACTAACAGAAAACAGAAAAGGTAAAGATAGTTAATCTCCTACTGTAAATAGACAAGTTTGTTTATGGGCTTGACTTTCTTCCAGATATAACATCCCAAAGGACTTCTCAAACAACAATTAATAATGATATATTTGTTTTGTTTCTACACTGTTTTGATTAAAATTATGAAGTCAAGGGTTAACCAATGTGCACGGATACCATATTAATGTTGAAATGAATGCAAGGGTAAAAAAATCCAGCCTGGTCTGAAAGTGAACCTTAGACATAACACTGGGGTTTTTTGAGCAGAAGCTGAGAAAGATCTACAGGGCTTTCTCTGCAGAAATGTTTTTGGAGACATTAATGAGAATAAATCTATTAGAGTTATGGTTGACTTGGAAGAAAGACATTTTGACATACAGGAAAATTCACAGAAAAATAAAATAGTCCCTTTATTCATCAAATATAGAAAGGGAAGCATGTTAAAAAAAAGTAAGGAAAACATGCCTATTAACATCAACATTATGCCATTTATTGATGCTTTAGCTGCTGTAGATATGTCTCCCCATAAGGGATGATAAAATGCCAAAGTATGAGATCACACTGTGCAGTGTAACAGCTCAGACCACTGAAAGGTAGAGCTCTTCTAACCTCTTCCCACCTTTCTCTAACTTTCCATCAGCTCACCAGACAACCTGTGAGAATGAGGTTGAACTACATGGGAAAAAAATCAGAACAGCAACAGGGAAAAAAAAAACCAACAAAAAAACCAAAAAAAAACCCAAAAAAGCCAACAAGCAAGCGCACATTTTGCTACTCTTTAACTGAGTTAAGGCACATCAAAAAAGGATCTGGAAATCTTCAGAGAAGCAAACTAGTGAGACCAACAGAGCTGGGAATCAGGGAGAGGAACAAAAAAGAACACCACATAATAGGAAATATCTGGGAAAAAAAATAAGTTAGAATATCTAAGTAGCATATTCTGTATTATATGTCTCATGGAAGAAGTGAAGGTACATTAGTTTTATGGTATTACTTCAAATGATGCATAATCAGGATGAAAGCGTTCATAATGACTAGAATCAGTATAAGGATTTCTCAGAGGTTCACTCCTCCCTCATAGCTCAGCTAGCTTGTTGAAATAGCCACTACCTGTGTCTGGACAGAGTTTCTCATGAGATTTGCTTATTTATAATTTGTAAAAAGCATACATATAAAACATGGTGATTTCTAATATTTTGGCCAGAAATCCAAGGTAACTGAAGTATTCAAAATACTTTCAGATAAATTTAATCCAAATAGCAGGAAGTGGGAAGAGGAGGCAATTAAAATATGATTGCATAATTTAGGTCCAAATGCAGCAGTTTATCCCTGACACAAACAGGCCCAGGACCCTGTGTTTGAGGAGAGAACATTCAGTTGAATATTTGCTACTGATATAGCTCCTGATTCCTTATGAGACTAACTTTGGAGCATTTAGTGAAAAGGCCCACAGCTATTGATGCTAATTGCTGATCTTTGTTTCAGGAAATTACCCAAATTACTCCCTTTATGAGCATAGATATAGCTGCTCTTCTCCTCCTACAGGAGGAAGTTTTCCATGTCATTAAGATATTTTTTGCAGATACTCAGCTCAAGGCTTGAGCAAGATAAACATCTCCAAGACATTATATTTCAAGGATCATGACATCCCTAGGACCTCCTTTTTGATTTTATCTCCTATAATCATTTGGTATACTGTTTGGGGCTAACTATTAGTGTAATCTGGATGGGAAGTTTAAAAAATGGAAAGGCAAAGAAAAAACAAATTGAATTTTTGAATACAGCACTCTGAACATTACTTAATTGTCAAAAATAAACTAAAAATTACACTCAATATTAAACAGAACTTCCTGTGAACAGTTTGAATGTGTTTGTGTTTAAATGAAAATACCTCAAGAATAAAAACTGAAACTCATTATAGAAAAATGGCAACATCAAATATTGAAAATTTCAGCTGCACTTTTTGACTAGGGTGCCAGTTCCCAAGATGAGATTATATGTAAGCTCAAGTTTTTGTTTCTAAGAGATACACACTTGGTTACCTGACTGCAAAGACTTATAATTTGAACTAACAAAGGTTCTTACACTAGAAAGCATGTAAGAAGTCTGAAACTAAAAATAACAGCAAAACCATAAAATACAGAAATAAGACAGCTTCAACCTTGACAACTTCCTCAAGATTTTTTCATATGTAGCATCACTAATAATGAAGATGGCCATGTGACTTCCCTATCCCCTAAAAAAAAGCAAGTAAGGTTATGATTATATCTGTACAGAAGACAAAATAAAATACATAAAATATAATAGCACTGATAGTGGGGCCTGGGAAAATATTACTCCCACTCATACAATACATGACACTGATCAGCATCTGCACAGAACCCTAGCAAAACTCCCAGGTATTTACATGGGTCTATCCTAGCTGCAGAAGTATAAATACACACTGGAGAGGGGAAAAAAAAAGCCCTGCCTAAATCAAGATTAAATTGAAATGATCTCACAGTGAAAGATAGCAGAGGACCACCCTGTAATTTACCGTCTTCTGACATGATAGTTTCTTTCATGTTCTGTTGTGTGCCTTTAGAAACATTTGCATTATCAGCTTTTGCCAAATTTTATCATTTGATATTTAGGATCCAGACAGTTGCGCCAAAAAAGAATTGCCTGTAGTAAGGGTCAAGCTATACTGATCAGCACAAGCAATGCCACTGACCTGGCCAATAGCTCTTTGAGAGCCAAATTCTCCCAGAGAAATGCCAATGTTAATCCCTTTCGGATATTTTGTGGCATTATAACTCTGTTATAATCTCAACCATTTCATTTTCAGAGGATGTATACTCTCTTATTTATTATATCAATCAACCTATTGAACCAAATTATTTGGGATTAAGTAAATTATTCCATAGTGGTTATTCAGACAGAACAGAGTTTATTTCCACCATGTCCAGGCTATATCTCATCTCCTCGACTGGATATACTGAAGTTGCAATATAGAAAGCCAGGTTCTTAACCTCGATTTCCAGCTGTGGTTAGACTCAGGTGAACAATGTTACAGCACACAGCTTGCTATGACCAGACAATGCTGCTACCCCCACCCCTTCCCAAACACATCCAATCACAGAATAGAATTCCTGGATCACAGGCAAATAGCAGATTAGCAGGGATTATACACCCCAACTACTCGTTGAAATGGTATTTGTTTATTAGAGCATTATATTACAGCATTTCTTTCACTAAATATGGACACTCCACCACAGTTTGAAATCACTTGCACTAAGGCCTCCTTACACTGGAATTTTGCTTGTACCCCATAAAGACCACCTTCAAAATGCAGATTACAGTGGTTGCCTCAAGGTACAGATCACAAGTGATAGCATCCTGCCTTTGAGTAAACCAGGACATCACAAAGAAAAAGTAACACAAAGAAAAAGTTCAAGTAGACTGATTGTAACACATAAGAAATAACTACAAGACTAAGATGAACTGCTAAGACTCTGCAAACATCATACAAAATGGTTGACCTGGTAAAAATAGGCCTTACTCTTCTCTCACACAGCTGACTACACCAGAGTTACCCTACTTTACAGAGAAGTTTTAGGAGGCTAAAACTGATGCCAGTTAGATCTGAATCTGGCCAAATGCCTACAAATGGAGTAGCTTCAGATGCTGGCTTAAACTGAAATGGCAGATGTACTGTCACATGGCAATCAGGAAATTTGTTCTGCTTTCTTTCCCAAATTGCTACTGACCCCAGCCATATCCTTATGTCAATAAGGAAGTGTGAAAACAGGAATCTGAGGAAAGAGTAGACTTTTAAACAGCTTAGAAATCTGTTTTTAAAATTGTGGTTTTATCAGCAAGACTTAAATATCTAGTAGCCTTGTTTCGATACTATTTATGTCACTAAAAGCAGTTACTAAAAATTTTGAGCATTTTCCCCTGGCAGCTTCCTCTGTCTTTTACTTTAATCTCACAAAAACTAAATAAAAATCTTTTCAGGCACTAAAGAAGGCTGAATGCACTGTAAATAACTGACCCACTTCAGGCTTTCTCTTCCATTGTGCCTAATTCCATCTTCCAGGATAAATGGAGAAAAGACTGACTAATCAGAGAAGCTTTTACAGTTACAATGGACTTTTATGACAGTTGCCATTCACGGATGCTTTTGTAACAGCAGGGGCTTGGGCCAGCAGCAAAAGTACCTTACCACTTCCCCAGATGATCTAACTCATTGACCCCACTGGGGGAAGAGCTACAGCAAGGGACAGAACAACCTCTCAAATTTTCTCTTACTAACAAAGTGGCCCTTTGTTAGTAAGAGAAAATGCACAAGTCAGTGAAAGGAAGGGTTTATAAATCTTGACACCACAGAACCACTTTGCCAGTGATTTTGTTGTACAACTCCAAGAATTTCAGTATGAAAGCAGCTAATACCAGAAACCTGCAGCCTGGCTAAGGTTCCTCTGTGTGGTAACTAATCTTGCCTTTTCAAGGCTTCTATTTTTCAGCAAGAGAACACATCCTCAACAGTCATTTTGACAAAATAGTTTTATCTGCCCCAGGTTCTTTCACCTGAAGAAATCATCTTAGTCAGCAGTTTTGTTATTAAATATCCCTAACATTCCCATCTCCAGAAATCTTTGTTTTCTATAGCAAAGACAAGTCTTGAATGGTCCAAGGACATTACTGGCCTGCTAGTAAGCTACATAAACTGAAAATTTTTAAAGTGTTGTTTGTACCACAAAGACAAGACACACCTTGAAGTAGAGGCATGACCAGGTCTCAGCTGAAATAGACAAATCAAATAAAGGAGGTCAGCTGCACCTTGGCATGCTTTATGAAGAGGCAGTCCTAATAACCCCAAATTGAGCTTCTACTATGGGCTGAAGGGCAGTTACAGATGACAACACAGCCAAACTCCTGTGAGCAGTGGTAAGCAAGCTAAACATGGACCAGAGGCACAAGCTGAGCACTGAGACAGGCACACACACAAAACTCTCCACCAAAATGCACTACAATGAACAAATCTAAGAGGGACAGGCAGCACTGGGACAGGTTACCCAGGGCAGTCAGAGGGACTCCATCCTTGGCAGTTTCCAAAAGCGGAAAAAGTGGTGGCAATAATCCCTGTTTAAGGAAAAGTCTGGGCTTCAAGCCGACCCTTCTAGCCACCCTTGCTATGATTCTGGCAAAACAGTGGGCTAGGTAACCTGTTTAAAGATGTTTTAAAAGCTTTATTAACCTTTTGTCAGAGCCAGGCAAAGCAGGGAGGGGCAGGAGCTGGAGGCAGCCCCTCTGTCAGGCCAGGGAAAAGGAGACTGCAGGGAAGTGTCTTGTGATACTAGGGCACAGGAGTGTAATAAGAGAGTAGTGTCATTACTGGGACAAAGTAAAAATGACAGGTAGAAGGAATTAGATTAGTAAAATGATATGAATAAAGATTTTTTTCCAGGTCTTCTTGAAAAAGGAGTGAAACAGACAAACCTGTTACAGAAGAGAAGCACACTGACCAAAGCAAAAACTGCCAAACAAAATGGGTTCCAGGATAGAAGCTTTGTTGAGTACCATCTGAGGGAAATGTTGGCTAGAACAGCTACATGTGACAACTTCCTTTCCAGAGTTATGGCTTAAATAGACAAAGAATATCCCAAGACAATAGGTAAAAACCTTTTTATGGGCCTAATGTCACCACTGTAGTAGACGTGAGTCACATTCAGAGGGACTTTTTACACATTTAATATTGTAGGTTATAAACTACATTTATCAGAGAAAAAATGTATTTACTCTGTTCTTTCGTAAGATCTGTTTCAGACAATAAAATTAATGATAGACACCTAAAAAAGTAATTTTCTTTGAATAGCCAAGGCTTTCTGGAATAAGCCCTTTGTCCCTGTCTATCTGCATATCATGCAGATAGCATGCTTATGCTGTAATATCAGGAGCTAATTTCCTTCATTGTGAAACCTAGATCCTCTTCCTTGTTTCAATCAATTACACTGTATCACCCAGGCTGATTGATCCAAGACAAATGTGACAGGACCTTTGAGAGCCAGTCTAGCATCCAGTGATCTTCGGATGACTTGGAGTGGTCACATCAGTCCATTAGCTGTGATTTAGATGAGTGAATGCTCCATTAGGCTCTCCCTATTTCTTAATAATTTCTTCCAGACACACTGGCAACTGCCCTGCAAAGGACAGGGAGAGAAAAAACACCCTCCAGGACAATTGTGCTGGAAAATATGAGACCTCTCACTCAGCTTCAGTGATTGCAAACAAGAGACAGACGTCACTCCATCAAAAGTAGACTATTGTAAGGAACAGTGGAGTTGGATCCAAGCCAGGGTGCTTTACTGTCAATAGTACAAGCCAATCTTTTTGTCTCATACAAGTCTTACTAGTCTGTGACATATTAATCATTACTATTTAAGCAATTAAGTATTTCAGAAATTGTTTAAAAAATTAAAAATAAGCAGAAGCCCATCCTAAGAGAACGGGATGTACTGTGTTAAACTTCCTGCATGCAGGGAACGGGAAAGACGAAAAAAAGATGATTTCCAGCTAATTGTTTATGTCCTATTCTTTGGCAGCTATGCCAATAAAAGCACTGAATAATGATCCTGAAAGGACCAAAACAAGAGAAATTACATGTTCAGCAGTTCTTGTTATTTGAAATCCAGTAGTGTATTTTATTTGCTTTTCAGCTTTACTTTGGTGTGGCCTTCCAAAAGGAAATAATCCTGTGAACAAAATATCTGGCTGAGAGACAAAAGGGCTGCCAAGTCTGATCCACAGGTGATGAGTACTTGGCCAGCAACCAAACTTAGGCTAAATTAAATACAATTAAAACAGACAAAATTGTCCATCTGCTTGTACAGTTAATATAGACAGAGTGTAAAAAGGTGCTAATAATGACTAAAGAGAAAACCTTACACTACATGCTGAAGACCAAATGTCCAGCAAAAAATTTTGCTGTAAAAAACAAGCCAAAGCAAAAAGCCTGTACAAAGGAACTCTAGCAAAACACTAATATGAAATGTCTAATTTTTTCATGATTGGTAGCAATAAAGAATAGATAAATTTTTCAGCTCATCTGTGAATGGCAGAATTTGATTCTCAAATCTAACATCTTTTTCATTTTAACTGCAGTAGCTAAAGGGATATTTGGGAAAATCTTAAAAGTATGAATTAACCAGAAACTAGCATGTATACTGAAATAATGTGAGCATCTTTTGAGTCCTAAACATGCAGTGTGCTTAAATTTAAGTCCATAAAAAGAAGTCATGTATCAAGAAGGAAGAATATTAATGATAAAACACCATTTCCACTTCAGTTTTATATAACTGAGATTCAATCTCTGTCAAAAATCTAGTGCAGTTAAAACAATTTTTTCCCTAGTTTTCAGCCACATGTATACCAGCACATTCTTCAAATGACCCAATAGTACAGTAGCTGTGTTCTTTAACAGCAAGTGGGGCACCCAAATTGAATTCTTTGCTCTGACTCAAATCCACAGATTTTACTCAAATCCTCTCTGTCACATTTTAGTCTACAGCTAAATCTGTCATAGTTTTCCACTGCCCATAACTAATCCATGTGTCCCAAGCTGTGTGTTTATGCTCCCCGATTTCCCTGGACCATTAACACTCTGGTTTAGGAGATCAAAGCAAAAGACCATTCCTTTCCTTGCCAGTGTTAGGTGTCTTTGCTGGGTGAGATGCCTGTACACAGTTGAGCGCTAGTGCTGGAGCAAGGGAAGCAGCTGAGCACACAGCATACCAGGAATGAGCAGGGAACCAGGACTGCCTCTTTCAACAATAGCCTGTGGTTCTGCCTCCTCAGTGCTATCCTAAAACTATATCTTTAATTTCATAATTGCTTCAAATGAGACAGTTGTGGCTTGATGCCAAAAACAGGTTGATGCCTTGCTCACTCCTTTCCTCCTGCCAGCATTCAGGCAGCCATGCAATGAGCCACATTTGCAAAATCATGCTGGGTTTGGTTATGATTTTCTCCCATTAAAAACATATTTATAAAGACAGGAAGAACGGGAATACTTTTTTGATATTCAGGAGTTTTCACAAAGTGATATTATTGCTTTCTCTTTCAAAGAAGAGATGTACATTTTTAGCAAATACTCAGCGCCTCAATAGTGAATATTCATGGCTTAAAGCACATTTTAAACACTTTAAGAAAAGCGATTTTTTTGTGATTTAAAATATTTAATAGTTTATTATTTTCTTTCCTTCCTTCCCTCCTTAAAGAGAGGCACCAACTTGGGATGAAGCCAACACCATTGGATGACCACTAATAGGGACTGGAGAGTTTATTTTACAAAGTGCCCACAGATATATTAAATCACTCCTGAAATCAATGAACGTCCAAAACAGCCAACTTTGTGCATTAGCAGGACTCCTGCAACCTGAATCCAGCTGCAGAAAAAAAAAACCCAAAAGCAGTCACTGCCAGTGACAGTTTGGTTGCCACAGATTGGTTCTTATCTCATGAAACAGTTAAATGGAGATGAATTAGCCCCTCTAAGAAGGGACACCTTGTCTGGCATGTTTATTTTGGTGTCCCATGGTCACTGAGCAGACTGCCCAAGCTCCCTGCTTACTGAACTGAATACTGCTCTGGGCTGAATCACTCTCCATAGTGCAGAAGGAGCCAGACTCACCCTAACACTTCCAGAGCAGCAGCACCATGGGTTTAGGTAATCTAGGCCTATACTCAATAAAAGCAACTCTGACTTACAGGTCCTTTAGTTCCTGATCTTTATCAATTCTTCCTCTAACACTCAGAAAGGAATAGGCAGAAGAAGAAAGGAAAGGGGGAGATGACACTCATTCCTGAAGTAACCAGCCTAAACATAGTATTGTTTCATTAGAAAAGGACAACATTTTACACACATTTAGATAATTATGCCAGAACAGAGTAGCGAAGAATTCTTGCTGTGAATAGAAGCTAATTTATATTTCACAGATGTCAGTAATTTCACTAAGAAACATATAAGAGAAGAACAGCTAGTTCTTTTCTCTGTTTACATCCACAAGCAGTAGCTACTCATCAGAGATTAGGCAAGATTAGTTAAAGGAAAGTAGCAGGACAACATGAGTAAAGAGAGTTTTAGGAAGTTACTGTTTCTGGAAAATACATCATCTGAGTGCAAAGTTTAAATATGCTTCCTCCCATGCCCAGCCTTAGTAGAGACAGATTAATTTCTTGGATCATTTTTAAAAATTTGTACTGAATCTCTGGTAAATATTTCTGATAAGCCTTTCTACTTCATCAAGTGCTCTAACAAAACATGCACAGAAAGCAGCAAGTATACAGCATGAGTTCCTTTCTGAAAAAACAGACAACTTAGAATAGTACCCATAACTCAGGCTGGATATTAATCCTCATTTTTGAGAAGAGTAAAATTCTTATTAATTTTTTGAGAAGAGTAAGGTTCTTATCTGTGGTTTTGCTCCAAGGGGGAGGTGGGCAGGTTTGGCTGGGTTTTTTCTAAATGTGCCTATCTTCATGCACACAACTATCTTACCAGAGGGTTTAATGCATTCCCTTAACCTCCAAAGGTCTGGGCTTATGCAAAGCTCCTGAACTCTGTCATTCCAACTCCAAGCTGTTTATACCAGAGAAATTGCAGAGCAAACACACCAATCATATCCTTATCAGCCCCAGCCTCACAGCTCTGCATCACTCATTTTTATTAGTGAACAGTTTGGGCTTTTTTTTTTCTTATTATTCTTTTTAAGTCATGCTAATTAAAAGAATCCAATGAAGTATATTGTACAATTTCTCCAGCAGAACCCCAACGGCTACTATTTCAACTAGAAGGCAATCTTATAAGCAGAGTTATTATTGGTAGGGAGAGATTAGCTTGCCTCCAGTAGCACTGGAGTACTGATAGCCAGCGGTACACATACAGTGAGCACACCAGCATGGTATGAGAAACCAGCCAGGATTGCAAATAAAGCTGCTCTGCTAATGAGGAGCTGGAGGAATCAGAGCATGAGGAAGCACCAAATTAAGATGCCTTCCTGTCTCAGCCAGCGCTCACAACTGCCTCAAAGGTCCAAGTACCTTTAAGCACCCCCAGCATCAACAGCATTATACTTACTTCAGGTCTTACCCAGAACTTTATTCCCTCAAATCTCAGGTCACAACCTTTTATATTTTGCTCAATGGCTAAAAGAGAAGGTGCTTGCATTTTATATAAAAATGCTGTTAAAAAACAAGTGTACTACACTCGCAATATCTTCTTGTGACAAACAAAAGTGAGCTATGGAGTGACCCTCTCAATTGCCCACAAAATTAACACTACACATTAAGACAATAAAAATAATTCAATACTGGAATTAATCCAATATTTGAAACTTTCTTAACCTTTCTTCTCTACATAAGGCAGATGATTATCTGGAAAAAAAATGTTAACAGTAAAAATCAAATAGCATAAAAATTTAATCACACATGAGTTACTTATATCCTCTCCACTGCAGACCTTGCAAGAGCACAACCAGTGAAGGACAAAAACAGTGTTCTAAGAAGGAAAAGTAGCAAGTGTTTGCCTAAGGGCTGTCCAATTTATCAGTACTCGATGAGACTGTAACTCAAGTTGTTTCTTTTTTTTTTTTTGTTGAATTTGGGATCCTCAGAATTACTAATGCTTCTTGAAGCCTGTTCTGTTAGGCCTTTAATTGATAATTGTAACCTGAAATGATAACTAGAAGGGAAGAGGAACATGATGTTGAGTGGACTTTGACATTCTCCAGAGTGTATCCTTTGCTGAGGGGAGTAGGCAAAACAGGACACGTGCTTGGATCTCTGCTCACCATTTGTCATGTTGACACAAGGCTGCCTTTGCAGGCAGGGCACAGCCATCAGCCAGGCAGTGACCAGCAACACTGCAGGAGCCACACACACGCTTTCCTTCACCCCCTGCTAAACCCACCTGGGGGAAGGAGTAATGTCTTCCACTTCAACAGGTGAACACCCTTCAGAGACCAGCCCTCAGACACCCCTACTGAAATAATCACATTGTGTTATGAAGCAGTTGATGGAAAGACAGAAACTGTTAGAGATTAAGATAGGACTAACTAGTATTTATTACTTCTCTGTAGGCTTCAGGTGAAACCACACTGAAGGGAACTCCCTCCCCACCCTCCACAAGTTAATAGCGTCTAGCCTCAAACACGTCAGCTCACAAAGCTCCATGTCAATCTAAATTCTTTCATAACCAATATCTGGCCAAAGCTTTACCCTGCTTTTACTTTTGCAATGGGGACTGGGGGCAGCTAAATGGCCTGTGAGCAATCCCAGACACGCCTTTTCAGAGTGAGGGGAAAAAAGATTGTGCCAATTGACTATGAAACCCCAAAGACTGTGCTCAAACAGCCATAACTTGAAAGCCAGGATAGTCTGTGCAGTTAGGCAAGAGGCAGGCTACCTAAAATTGTTGAACAAGGCTTAAATCCAAACTTGTGTAAAGTACTTTCTTTTTCCTCATATTATATGAATTCTATGAACACACTTCTAATTGCTCCCATTAATTTGCTATTTACAAAACTGGCCAAATACCACTTGAATACATAATTTTGGAAAATGTTAATGAGTTGTACAATTTTTAGAACTACAGCTGAACAAATACTAGTCCTCAATGGAAAGGGAAGACATACAGTTGATGCAAACTGGTTTAACTCCCTTCAAACACTTGAAGTAGCACTGACTTATCCAAGCAAGGAATCTCTGTAGAGTTCAGACTTATTTACAGCCCTTCTGCTGTTTCTATCTTTTTCCTTTAGCCAGACTTTTAATAATGACAAACATGTTTCAGCTAGTAGATTGTCCACTGAATATTCAACACCAGTAATATTTCTTATGGTAGCTACTAAATGACCACAAGAGAGAAGCAGTTTTTGCTATTTCCAATGGGGTTGCTTTCAGGAATGGGACTAGAACAATTTTAGTCTAAACACTTGTACATGCAGAGGTTTGTGCAAATACTTGCATGCTGAGGTTGTACTGACAATAATTTTCACAACCAGTTTTATTGACAGAGCTTTATTAAATAACAAATTCTACTGAAAACTAATCTGATCACTATAATTACTCATAGAACAAATTTAATTTACATGGAATATATTTGCTAATGCTTTCTCCAGTAGCTACCAGATGCTATTTATACGGCAGAGGCTGAAATATAGACAGAAAAGAAATTAAACCCATGAAGCAAGAGATAATAGGTGATCCTTCTATGAGCCTCTCATTGTTTTCTGTCTAAAGATGAAACTAAGCATTAGTCAATTATTTTTGTCCTAGGGAATCATGTGGCTATTACACAATACTGGACTGAACAAGTCTAACATCTCAAAGCTGCAGAAAGATGGATGTCCTTCCTCCATATCTCCTTCCATTCACTCCTAGCTTCATGTTCCCTGCACTGACATAAATGCACCTAGCCTTACAATAAACTGCTTCAACTCACTAGTACAGTCAAAAAAATAATTTAAAAAAGCAAACCTAAATATGAATAGTTTTTTAAATAGCTTTTTTGTTGGGTGAGTGAATTTAATCACCAGCCATTCTGGCGACTCACAGAACAAGGACAACACAAAAGAAGAAGACAGATCCGTGAGGCTGGATGCAGGGGACAGGTAGAAAAAAAAGGGGAAGAAATAAGGACAACCTTTTAGTTACAGCAAATGAGCTGGCTTAATGCCAATGTTATCTTCCCCATTATGTCAGGAAGGAGTGCAGTCTTTTAGCTTATGCATACACCTGCAATGTATTCACCCTAGCAAATATTAAATAGATGCTCACTTACAAGACATTTCCAGGAAATAAGCTTCTAAAATATTTAGAGACACCCGTTTTCATCCAACAAAACCATTTTGTATGGTGTCCTGTTTGCATGACAGATAGAAAGGTAGAGTAGAAATTACACTGGAAATAAGGTTACCTCTTTCAGTTAAAATTAGTTCTGCTTCAGTGTTTCTAGTGCCACTTTGAGACACAAGTTCATGCAAGATCCATGTATATATCTTCTTCCATAATGCAGGCACTACCTAGACTAGCCAAGTATTTTCCCCATCTTCCCACTTTCATAGCCAAGAGAAATATTTGTCAAAGCATCATTGTTCTGCCTGTTTTCAAGGAGAACAGAACTAGATTCCCCTCACTCTGAGTCACATTTATTCAAAATCATTCTGTTGCACCTGAAGAGCCTTTTGAAATAAACATCACTAATGCTCAAATTGTCCAGAGGGCTTAAAATTAAGGACCAGATTGAGTGCACCATGGAAGACTCAAAGATACAATAGCAGATTGCATTTTTTTCTTTTCTAAAATTTGTCCTATTGTCGCCAAAATTGGTAGAAAAAAAATTTTAACATCTTAATGTGGCATTAAGAATCAGGCATTATTTATTCAGCACTGGATGTACAGGGGATATTTCCTCTTATGGTGCATTCTGAGTTCCTCTTCTCAGTTAATGTTTAACATTATTTTGAAAAATAACCACTGTATTTTCCATAAGTTAGGCAAATTGTTCATCTGGTGACACTATGAAGCATTGAATTGCCTGTAACAGAAGTAGCAGCCATCTGTAAAAGCTCAGCACATGCCATTGCTATAGGAAACAAACAGCCCAGAGGGATCAAATGAGAGGAGAGAGATCAATGAGTCAAACACTCAACAACCTACATTGCGCTGCCATTTTCAGCTTTGCCATACATTTTACCTCAGCTGAGACTCAAACATTACTGGCCTAAAGCGGTTTTGCATACAACACCAGGGTAAAATTAGTTATGACATCCCTAACCCAGCTGAAGCACGGAGTCACCCCTCTACTCCTCTCCCATCCTGTAACTACATCATTTCCAAACTCAGCCCTCTGGCAAACCACCCATGAAGTCATGATATATGCCAGGGAATGTTCATTGATCCACTACCAATTGCTCACAAAAGTATCTCACAACTTTCAGGTGATTTTGGAAAATTTAAGTGTCTTGGAGGATCTATTTTTCAATACCAAACAACCAGATTGCTGTTCAAATCTCTGACTCATCATTTTTACAGCTGTACAACATGAGTAAAATATTTTAGGAGTAATTGGCCTTTCTTGTTCTTTCTGAAGTAATCTTACTGATATGACAGTGCTTTCCACCAAGCTTCCATGCAATGAATTACCAGACAGGTTTCCTTTCCCTTATGGATTCTGATCCTCTGAGGGGCAGGGAGGAAGGGGACAAGGCAGTAATCTTCATTGTAGTTCCTGGGTATTACACCACTGGTTTTCTCCCAGTTGCATTAAAATAATCCCAAACTGTTCCAGCAAAACAGAGCTACCATTGATCCTGAAAGTACCAAAAGACTAATTCTTCACTTTCCATGGCTGCCCTCTCCCTGGAAATGTTCAAGAACAGGTTGGATGGGGCTCTGAGCAACCTGGTCTAGTGAAAGGTGTCCCTGTTCATGGCTGGGGCAGGGTGGGACTGAATGATCTTTAAGGCCCCTTCCAACCCAGGCCATTCTATGATTTTATGATCACATTAGAAGAGGTCTGTCTTTAATCACTTTATAATAATTCAGTGAAGTACTTTCTTATAATACAGTCCTTGGCTCTCCCTCCATGCAATGAGGAAGACAATTGTCTCCATTCATGCAAATGTTAAAGACAAGGCTCATAATTCTTCTACCATCAGCAACTGCTCATTGTTTTCTTCAGTATCTCAACAGTGTGGGGACGGGATGACTTGATGACAAAACATCTGACAGATGCCAGGTGAGGAGCCTGGAAGAAGGTCAGCCTGGGTTTGCTAATTAAAGGGATGTACCTCAGAACACATATCCTTGAAGTTTGGGGGTTTGTATTAGAGGATCTTTATGGTCAACTATTCTGCCTGTAAGTGCTTGTTATGTTTATCTAGAAGGTCTCATGCTGAAATTCTTTTGACAAACAAACTGCCACTACTTATCAGGTTATTCTTGTCACTGATGTGACAAAATAATTCATGAAGGGATTTTAAACTGTATCTGATTTCCCTCCAGCTAGCTGTAGTCTCTGGCACTTAAGGAATAGCTGTATGGAAGTACTTGAGGCAAAAAAATAAATGTAGCTTAATAACCTGAAGATTATTTTTAAAAACCTCCACCTTATAGTGAAGAGTATTTAAAATTAGTCTGTCAGCAGAAGAGCAGCATTCCTAGAGGAAATTTGGAAAATTTACAATTCTACTTGCATTAATCAAGAGAACTAGGAAAATTGGAATTTTGTTCATTTAAAAGAGTCAGGTAAAACATATTAACAGAATAAGAATAAAGGTTTAAAAAACAGCCTGAATTTTGAACTGAAAAATGTGAGAATTGCTTACAGCGTACTAAATTTATATTGGTTTAAATTTGTCTATACACACAGGTGTTGGCTTAATCTGAATAAATATTTCTTCAAAATAAGGAATTTTGGTGGAAAAAATCCTGAGCTTGAAACCAGACCATAAACCAACCCAGCCTCTGCATGACCTCACCAGGTGCAGAAGCACTCTGGGCTGAGCCACTGAGCACCAGGCTCCCACCTTGCATGCACAAGGGTCGACAACTCCTCTGCCTAAACTCCCAAAGCACCTGGCCCAGTAGGTAAACTAAGAGTGTGTTTATTTCTTTTTGACAGATAAGAGCTTCCCTTAAAAATAAAATAAAATAAAAAATTTTGAAAATCATCTTATAGATGTGAGGTTGGGTGGGGAATCTGCTCTAGTGGAAGGTGTCCCTGCCCATGGGAGGAGATTTGGAATGACATGATCTTTAAGGTCCCTTACAACCCCAATCTGTCAATGATTCCATGCTTTACTTAGGGAACTTTGGGGTTAGGTATTGCATGCCAACAGACAATCAGAGGAGCTAAGAGCCACATACATATTTCTTAGGAGAGTGCTTTTCTAACAACAGGAGCAGACTAATTGTGCAAATAGCCACTGGACATGCATGCAGAAAAAAGGAGGCTCCTGCTCAATATTTCTTTGTTCCTAAAAAGCATATTTGAGTTTTATACGGTTTTTGCAGTCATTGGCTAAAACAACTAAGCCATTTGTTTCCTAAATTTCAAGTCCAGATAAGGCAGAAGTGCATTTTTCTCTTGGATAATAACAGGAGGAAGAGTGAGGTGACTGGAGCCCCCTTAAGCCCCTACTCGTTTATTCCCAGCCACAAGACACAGTCATCATCATCCAGCCCTCATATAAGAAAGTTTAACGGCAAGAAATTAATTAATTAAAACAGTGCCAAACATACCTGTAAGATCTCTCAAACGTGGCAATCCATCCTGCACTGACCCTTGCAAGGCTGTTCAGCAACCCTTGATCACAAGTGTTTCCAACAAGGCAGAATGAGCTTACAGTTCTTACTTCTAAATATGATACATAAGGATACATATGATATTTATCAGGTCAACATTGTAATTGTTTCCATAGAATTACTTGAATTATTCAAACTTTCTTTTTCTCTTACTTGTGGGGAAAAAACCCAAAACTGAGATAGTATCTTTTTTCCTCCCATTGTTAATATTTTATGCTAGAAGTCTTAAATATTTATGCATGTTGGGAAAAGTTATTTTCTGTCAAAATGCTCTCCCTTTGGAAGAACAGCCTAGTCTTTTTTTAGTTACTTCTAAAACAAATGAATGATTGAGTGTTTTCTTTTTACTGCAGAATTTGCTCTTGGGCCTTATTTCCACTGGCAGATAAAAGACCACAGGGTTGAGAATATCATCTAACTCAAACCTTCAATTCAAACAGGTTTCCTAGGGATAAAATTTTGATTGCTCCTTTTTTAATCATTAAATCTATTTAGTCAGGTTTTGATGCAGAATTAAGTACTAAACAAAAGAACCAGACCATTAAAACAGAGAGGTAAAAAACCAGTGTCACTGGTTTTCTTAGTCTTGACCACAGAAACTCTTTCATTACAATGCATGCAAACCAAAGATTTTTCTGTAATATGTGTCTCAAACACATATTCCAGTTTTGTACATGTATTTTGCTAGATAGCACCAACCCATGCTGCTCTGGTGTGACTCTAAGTCTAATCATGCTACTTAGGGCAGCTGAGTGGATTACGCAGAAGGTAAGGCCTCACCCAAGGCCTTGAAGGAAAACAAAAACTCCAAATTGAAGGAGTTCAGCAGAATTAACATTATAGGATACCAGAACTGTACCTTAATACCTCTTACCCTGAGTAGGCATGTAGTTTTCTCTTCCTCAGCATTACATTAGTGAGTTTTAAGTAGTTCAGCACCAGTGACTCAAGACAACTGCCTGCTCCTCAGCCCTGGTATTTGTGGCCTTCTGAGACATTCAGAGGTGCCACAAACAAACACAATCTGCCCCTCGCTGCCACAGTTAAATTGCATGGCTCTTGCAAAGCCTATTTATCCTATACCTCCACACCACAGGCCCACATGGTCTGACAGAGCACACCTCCAGCTTCCTTTCTTAGGTAGGAACAGCTGGGGCAGCAACTGGGAGCATCTCCCATTGTCCCACACTTCCCCTACAATGGCTGCACCATTGTAACAGGGGCAGCCACAGAGGATGGGAATCCACACCTCAGCTGCCAGAGTTTGTAAATGTTAAGTGTAAAGTGTGACAGTCCAGAACCAACTAAGAGTCCTGTCCCTTCCCAACCTTTTTGTATGAGGACAGGGCAGGTCCTATTGGGCATCAGGAGCCAAATCTCCCTGCAAACATGAGACAGAGCCATTATGAGTCTAAACTGATATTCCAGATTATGATTTCAGGTAGTTTTGGTGTGGTTAGATTTTGCCTTTGCCAGCTCCCATGTGGACATCAGAAATTCCTACAGAAGATACAACTGCAGGTAGTAACTTCTTAAACTGCCACAGCACATTCTTCAAAGTCCTCTGTGGCACCCTTTGTCTCCCACAGATCAATCCCAGGCACATGATACATGATGCTTCAGATTGCATTCAGGAGAAGACACATTTAAATCTCAGTTGCTATAGCAGCAGAGAAATGGATTGCTTCTTTTCAACTTGATTGTAGAGCAGCACAGACCAGAATCCAGCATCATTAATGCTACTTGAGTTTGAATTTTTTTCTTGCCATGCCATGACAACTCTAACAGTTTGGGTTTGCACACACAAAGAGAAAAGTTGTAACTACACCCTGCACAGGCTTGTCTGAGTCAACTTGAAATCAGCTCAGGGCACTGTTGTTCTGATGCTTTAAGAGAATGCTACTGCAAGGGATGGCAAGCCACCCTCCCTGCTTTCAATCCAAACTCTGTGTCAGCAAGCAATTCAACTCAGCAGGCATCTGTGCAACTCTATTGCTGGCTCAAGAAAAAGGAGAGGACTAGCTTCAACTTCTCTTGGTGAGTCAATGGACCTCTGGATTTTGGCAGGAAATCACACCAACAAGCAACAGCAATGCTTCAGCTACAGCAGCTTTTATGTGGAAACAGATAAAAAGCCTTCTGGAGCTAAAGATGCTTTATGTTGCAAAATCTATATTTCTTAACTAGTTTGCCTAGCTCAGGTGTATGTGGACAAGCTGCAGCCCTCTTCTGACTACAGTGTGAGAAAAGACATGGTGACTAGATGGAGTTCAAATGCCACAACCCAAGTTAGAGACACTATGTCACCTATTGTATATTTTAAAGCAAAGAAAAAGAACAAGAAAGAAAAACCAAAAAACCACCAAAAACAAACCCCTGAAAAACAGTCCTTCTTGCAGACTTCAGGGTAGGTACTGAACCGCGGTAATTTTCATTCCCAAACAGTGTTTTTGTTCTTTTTATTTAGAGTATCTCAGCTTCTTTACAAATCTCTTCATTACACTCTGGCATTTCATACAAAATGAGATGGACATATTTTGTCAGTGTCCCATTAAAATTTTTACCAAGAATCAGGCAAGGACTGGAGATCAGAACTGACATTCCTCTCCAGTGAATCTGTTCCACATAACATGATGTTAAGTACATTCCATCCAACTTACATTTTCGTTTTCACCTTCAGTCATGGATCAGCTCTCAAGTATTCTTACCTTCCCAAGTTTCTTTGTTGGTTTGTTTTTTAACCATCCTAAACAGTATGCCTGGAGGGGATAGATAGATTGCAAATGCCATGGCATTTTCCCTTTCTATCAGAGGAAACATTCATTAGGTACAAACAGCCTGGGAACATTTTGGTATCTCTTCAGACCAGATCTAGAACTCTAGCCACATAGACACTGAACTCAATATCAAAATTTTGTATATCCCATCCTGAATTATAAGTTATCTGCATTTGAGGGAGCCAGAGTCCCAAGAGCTTGGAAAGCAGTCTTTGTACAGGCAAATTTCATTTGTTATTTTCTCCATAAAAAAAGTCCTGAATTCTACCCCCAAAAAGACAAAAAACAAGAAAACAAACAAGCAAATGCAACAAGAACAAAAAACTGGAAAAAATCACCAAAAAACCCTTTTTGAATGCTGGAGAGGGAGGGGAAGCATCTAAGACATGTAGGAGCTTCACTACTTCAGCTGCATGAGTTACTGTTTGCGTATGCTAAGAGATGTTTCTTTATATGCATTTCATTTCAGAGTTCTCCCTCTATGAATTTTAATGTTTTGGAGTTTTACTTTTAAATTTTGCATTAGACGAATTCTAAAAGATGGCTGTGATGATGAGAGGTGCAGGTCCAGATCTGAGTTTAAATTGTTACTGCACAAAACCTGATTGGAATGGAGCTGCACAAGAACCTTTTTGAATCAATTCTTCATAAAATAATAGTACATACAAAACATATATTCTAATAACAGACCTTACCCTTTGAGGCACCATATTTTGTTTTAGCTCAACAAGTAATTAATCCTATTCAGTGATCTATCTTTCAGCCATGAACTATTCTTACCAGAAAGCTTGTTTTTATAGTCATTTTCATAGAATTATTATTTTCAACTGCTTGAAAATGCATATCTTTAAAATAAAGGTATAGGTAGGTCTGCACAACCTTAAACAAGTGCATTTTCAGGTGAAATTTGACATAAGATGCCTGAGAGGTTTAGCTTCTCTTCACCATAAATTGCTGATAAATTCCCATTTTTGCTACAGGCTTTGCCAAGTGGGTAGTTTGGCATGTCTGAACACAAGAATCAGAATATAGAAAATCTTGGTATAAAGAAACAGTCTCTGGGATTTGCAATTCCCACAATGTCTCTTCTAATTGCATTTTCACCCCAACTGATTTGCCTTCAATTAACAGTTCTGCCTCCCCTCTCTTTGACACTGACTTAATTCCTCAAGAAGACAGATTATTGCAAAAATTGCTCTTGGCTGAAGGATAAAGACCTAAGCGCCCTCAAAAAAGGGCGGGGGAAGAATTCTTTCCTCTGGCTTTTTAGAAGAGTAATAATACATTTATGCTCATATCTTTACAGAAATGAAGGCCAGGGACTTCCATGGTGGGGAGCCTTTATCAGTCAGACACTATCATTTTCCCCCAGACTCCTCATCTCAGACCTGCATGGTTAACACCCCTTAGTCATTTAGTACAGCCTCATTTACATGGAGCACAATGAATTACATTGACTCCAAGGTCTTGACTATTCAAGAGCAAAACTAAACAAAGTCATGTAAATCATGGAGTTTGGCTGGCAAAGACTGCTTTAATAAAATAACTTTGGTTATTTCCAATTAGCAAAATTCAGCTTTCTACAACCCTTACTACACTGTTTTGATGCCAGGTGCAATTAGCCCATAACACAAGGGCACAACTGGCAAAAAAGAAAATTTAATAGCTGAGTCACAAGCAGCTTCATTCCCCTTTCTTCAAATTCAATAGAAATCATATAGCAAAGGCAGGTTAATTTCCTCCTACACTGAGTTATTCTGGATAGCATGCTGCAATGCATGTGATAGCAGAGCAGAAAAAAAGAAAAAAACCTAAATGCAACCCTTGACCAAGTAACTATTAGATAGTTCAGTCTTATCTTTTCCTTTGTCTCATTCTTAGTCAAGAAGTTCCTACTCAACACAAGAAAAGACAAATGTAACACCTCATTGTGTTTTGCATCTGATAATCATGATAAAACCCATACCATGGTCTCAGCTTGAAATCCTAATGGAAGAGATCCTCCAAGCCTCTCCAGTCCAGTTTGAAGTTTACCTTCAACCACAGTTCCCAAATTTAACCTTCTATCCCACCTCAGACAACAACCTGTGTTTGAGGATTGTTGTTTAAGAAAGGCTCCTAGAGAGCTACAGAAAGCAGAAAATCTTCCCATCTCCAAAGCAGAAGAGTGTGAGTTTGTAGAAGGTGAGCAAAGAATGACCATTTAGGAGTTCACAACAGGGCAGGTACAAAATCCAAACAGGATCAGAGGCAAATAGCAAAACCCCCTGTTGGCAAGAACAGGTCCCTAAGAATGGGGTAGCCTCACCTATCTCTGTTTCAACAATAAGAACAAGCTCTTGAATGCATAACTCAATTCCACAGTTTCCCTCTCCTCTAAAACTACATCCTCTATCTCTCCAAGCACCTGCTGTTGCTTTACTTGGAACACTTAGTTCTGCATTAAAAAATAATAAAAAGCAGTTTTGATAAGTGATCTCAAAGCCTACGCTATTTCTGCAGCACACAGGCATCAGGCAAGATTCAGGATTAATAACTAACCAGACCAGACACAGTGGGAGCCAGCCCTCCCTCCCACTCTGCAGCAGGCCAAAGACAGGAGGTACTCTTAAATAAGGTTGGCAGCATCTACTACAACAGGGTGGGGAAAATAGAATGGCTCATTGCATGCCAGCTTTAAAAGCAAATTCCCCAGGGTAAGCATCCAGACAAGGAGCCTCTTTCAGTTTTACGTGGTTCCTGATTTTGTTCCCAGGAGAGCCTGCTCCTCCCAAGCAGATCCATTTGCCTGCAGTGCCATGGGCACCCTGACCTCCCTCTCCTGCTGGCACTGAGGTGCTGGCAGGGCAGATGGACAATGGACACCTCCCAGCTACACCTGGCTGAAACAACCTTGTGTTCTTAGCAATCCCCATCACACTGCAATGAAGAGCATTAACTGTAACTCCTTATCACAGCACTGAGATCAGGAAAAAAGTTGCCCAGGAAAGATCTAATTATCTTGCCAGGCCCAGAGAACACATGCAGACAACAGGAGATGGAAAGCCCCTGTCTCAGGCTGAGACCTCAAGACACAGAAGTTCTGTTGCAATGCCTTTCTCCTCCCACACCAGGCTGAGAAGTGTCCTACACTCACTGACAGCCAGGCAGTTCAGGGGCACCTTGCCATGCAAGGATGCTGCTGAGGCATTCAGGAAAGCACTCCTCCTCCTCCTCATAGCCTTACAGCCCATGTTCTCACATGCCAGACACTGTCCCAAGTGCTGTCCTGCCACAGCTGGTAAAAGTGGGAGTGCAGCAGGGCACCCATCTGACCTCAGTGCTGGAATTGGAGGGGAAGCAGAGCCTGCGTGGGTCACTTGGCACCAGCCCACATCAGGAAAAGTGTCAGAGATTAATTGATCCAGGGAAACTCAGTGATACTCCCAGATACAGCCAGTTCATTAGGCTGAGATAGAACCACCACTGCCACGTCCAAGAAAGACATTTACTACCACTGTCACACCAGCCCTGACAGGCTCAGCATCTGAAGGGACAGACTTTTATCACCCTTTTCCACAGAGAGGAAAATGACCTTCCACAGCCTGATGTCACTCTTGGTGGTGTTCGTACAAAGGTCAACCTGTGAACTCACAGTGCTACATGGTGTGTGTATATTTGGAATAAAGCAGTCACTCTTTACCGCCTATTTTGCTGCCTAATCTACACAGCACATGCAGGACTGCTGAGTGGGGGAAACCCAACGTGTCTATATTTACAGGCATGAGGAACGACTCAGAAATCAGCTCTGCCTGCAGCGAGATGGGGAAACAGAGGTGGCAAATCTCCAGAGGAGCAGTCCTCAGCTGGAAAGGCTTCCTGGAGAGACAGGGTTCAGGCACCTCCTAGAGCCAGGCTGCTTCGGGAGCTGGATCATCCCCAGTGCACTGGTGGGGCTGGGGCAGGGTTGGTTTCCTTTGCAGTGCCTGTTATGGGGCTATGGTTTGGATTTGTGCTGAACACAGGGCTGGTAATATAGAGATGGTTTTGTTATTGCTGAGCCAATGCCTTTTCTGCTTTTCCAGCTGCCATGATGGCAAGGGGACTGGGGGTGCATGAGGGATTGGGAGGAGACACAGCTGGGAGAGCTGACCCAAAGTGACCAAAGGGATTTTCCACACCATGCGACATCATGCTCAGCAAATAAAGTAAGGGGAAGAAGGAGCAAAGGGGGATGTTTGAAGTGATGGTGTTTGTCTTCCTAAGTAACCATTATGTGTGATGGTGCCCTGTCTCCTGGACACCTGCTTGCCCACGGAAAGTTGTGAATTAATTCCTTCTTTTGCTTTGCTTGTGTGTGTGTGTTTTGATTTCCCTATTAAAGAATCTTTATCTCTACCCATGAGAGTTCCATCTTTTACCCTTCCAATTCTCTCCCCATTTTTGTTTTTGGGGGAGTGAGTGAGTGTCCCTGTGGGGTTTGGTGGCTGACTGGGGTTGAACCATGACACACAGCCTCAGCCCACAGCAGTGGAGATGCTCAACCAATTGATAGCTACCCTCTGGTCAAGGCCACCAAGGCTGCCCCTGACCTCGGGGTCATGCAAAACTGAAACTCTGCAGCCTCTCCCCATCTCACCCCTGCAGCCAGGCAGTGGGAAGAGGCTGAAGAGTGGAACAATAATATTTTCTTAAATTAAGGGATTTCCCATAAGTTGGGTACACTGGAGTACTCAGAAAGCAAAGGTCAGAACAAATGTCTGAAGTGAAAATCTATAAAGAAGGTAAGTTTAAAAGAACCACTGAAGGTGACTTTCGCATTTTCTATCCAACACCATTTTTCCCCTCCACACAGTCCTGCTTCTTTCAAGACCAAAAGCAGAAATGTCACAGTGCCGTCAGACCACTGTATTATCACTTATAGCACCTTTTTATTTAAACATCTTTCACTCTCTGCCTCTGAAAATCCTTTTCTCTTTCTCTGAAAATCCATGTTTTACTGCCTCAAGAGTGCTATATCCAAGTTCAGTTGCAAAAGTATTTGGAATCTGGAAATAAAACAGCAAGGACCCAAAATTACACAGCCACCCCAAAGGAAAATTCATATTACTTTCTTTACACTTCCCTTATGAATGTAACTGAGTAGTTCAAAACATAACTAGATGTTGAAAAGGAAAAAAAAAATTTGTTATGTTGTACTTGTGGGGTTAATAAATGAAGTATTCTTAGTTAAAATTAGGTCTGTTCTGACTTGAAAAATGCAGAGTTAGTTTCAGGATTCCTCAGTTCATTCTAGTGAACATCAGTGCAGTCAAACATCTTATGTTAAGACCAAAAAATAGTGCTTCACAAGGGCTCTTTGCAGGAAAGGATACTGAAGTGATAAATTTCTGGATTTTTGCTTTATTAAGAATCTGGAAACCAATACACATGTTATCACACTACTGAGCCTTTTACAGGGACTGGAAGACAGCTCAGGTTAAAAACCAGACAAGATTAAGGTCTACATCACTACTACAGTTAGTAAATGACCTGCCCCAGGCTGACAATCATTTATGAACTCCATGACCTCTTTGGAGGTTTTAGATGGGACCAACAGGGCACTCGACCTGGTATTAACATTAAAACTTTAAAGGGAACAAAGAAAACAACCTAAATTATCATCCTTTTTATATGTAAACTATGGTAAATTGGGAGATAGCAAAAGCATCCCAGTCTGAATTGTTTTTCTTCTTTGAATGCTGGCTTGCTGCTCAGTACAGAATGTTCCATCTTCCACTTTTTTTTTAAGAAGACACATAGGAACTTCAGAAAAACAGCACATGCTCACAGAGAAAAAAAAATCTGGCAGATACTTGTGATCTCTGAGCAGCAGTGGGGTTTTCTAACTACAAATTGTTCAGATGTTGTGGGCTTGACAGAATCTATTCCAAGCTTGTTGTTTCCCTGCTCTCTTTCACAGATTTAGAGTCGCTGATGAATGCTATGTGTACCAGCCCAGATGCTCTGTTCTAGCTATAAAACAGTTTTAGTCAGCTAACTGGATAAGAGAGCCCAAAATAGTGCAGCTCTTTACTCTTTATCAGCTTAACATTTTCCACTACAAGCCACTAGACTCTCAGAAGTACAAACCAGCCTGGTTATAATTGACATACATATTCTGGGGTATTGTTTAATGTTGCCTTAATACTGGATTGAAAGTAACTAGGATTTAACTCTTTGTCTTGTCATTCTAAATTGTGCCCAAATATCACAGCTAATTGAGCATTTAACCATTACAGCAATTACTTGCAAATTAACAGACTATTTGAAAGGATTTGATCTTTCTTTCTGTTTTAGAAAAGACCTTTAGGGGATTTGTGTCTTGTGTCCGCAATCCAGTTCTGTTTTCTAGACTCTCTAGGCACTAGAAAGAGCCTTATTGATTTTATTGGTTTTTTAATTATTACTATGACCATTTCTCCAGACCCCTAAGATCAGAAGCAGAAATCTAAAACTTCTCCAGTTCTAATCACTGCAGAACCAAGTATCAAATTTTAAGACCAAAATCATTTTGACACGTTGAATCTCTCAAATCCCTAGTGGCACCATGCCTTTTGGCAAAGCTTGAGACACTAGTCATGCCAATAAAGCAGTTTGAATTGAGCTGCCTTTTTGCCCAATCCCACTAAAACCATAGTAATTGGTTCAGACAAAGAGGCTCAGCTGTTTCAATGAGGACTAAAGCTACCAGTCAATCTTGACAATGGCTTTTTTTCAAGCCTGGCAGATGAAATGTAATGCAAATGTTCCTATTCTTGTTACTGGCCTGGAACATTTACATCTTTCCAAGCTGTCTGATTTTTCACGTGTGTTCACATTCCAGGACATGTTGACCAGTTTCAACCAAATGTACCAGAAGGTGAAAAGTTCCACACATTTCAGAGAACAGAAAAGAAAACCTCATTATAATAAAGAAATCCTTATAGGAAGAAGATGAACGCCTCAAAACCAGAAAAAGAGTCCCTCAAACTCAAACCACTTTAATCAGAAAATTCATTAAGAGACACAAACCTTAAGAAGGCACAACATAACAGCCAGACCTTTTGTCTCATGGAACTATTTGACTTAGCAATAGTTGAATGGTTTTTCCTCCTTATAAAATAAATTTTCCAGCTCTAGGAGGGACTGGATACTGCTGTGCTGCTTGACTTATAAAAGTAGCAACATCATCCACATTCACCTTGGGCACGCAGAAAATACTCCCTATCAGAAGTGTTATATCAGAACCTGCTGTTTTGTGGCTCACTCAACACATCTGTCTAGATATGGCTGTCATTTTTATCAAAACCAAATATAAACACAACAATAATTGCTCCCTACGTGAGTTTCAAGTGTTATGTAAAAATATGACACCTTCTTCAGGATTTTCATTATCTTGTATTATCACACAACAAGCCACATCAACACCAAGGACATAAACATGCAGTACCAGGGACAAAACCTTGGTAATATTTTAATATTGAAACAGTGATAGTATTTTGGCTGCCATGTATGATCCCTAGGAGAGTTTCAAATGCAATTTGTTTTCACCAGTCTTTCCCAGCAGCAATTTGATGTTTCAAGGAAATTATGAAATAAGTTTTATTCTACATTTTGAAGTGAATTATTTGATTCTATGAAGAACATCTAAGGAGATAACTAAGGCAAAATGCCAAAGTGGGATTTTCTGTCCAGACAACTCAGAATTGCTTTGTTATTAATCTTGTTTATAAAGAAGATTGGGGATATCTTTAATTGGAAATTCCGTCCTGATCACCCTCTCTTCTTCTAGTAGGACTGTTCTAATCCACTTGGGAGCAGCAATCATACAGAAAAGCACCAAACTGATAAAGTTTTCTTTCCCATCATTCTTTCTTCCTTTTGCTGACCCAGCACCTCTCACATCTGAGTCTTTTGCCTGCAATGTAAATGAGCAATTAATTCAATCTAATCTAGCATCCTGATGAAATATTCTTTTCCCTTGCTGAATTCGTATCCTATGGGATTTATTCTCCAGTTCTGCAGTAATCTCTTCCAGGATAGACAATCCACATCTAAAAGAAACATTACAAAACAATAAAGCACTTAAAAACAAATTAATCTGTAAGTTTGTTACATACTAGAAAGGAACAAGAGAGCTATGCATTCAGAAGAGGTATGAAACATTCTCCACTTTTGCAGACTGTTTTGACTCTATTCTAAACACAGGGAAAAGAATCTTCCAGTTCCCCCTTATTTGGAGCTGCTCTGTAATTTATTTCTTACAGAAACTTCTGAAGCGTTGCAGACTCCAGGAATTCTGCAGGTGCCTTGAACTGCAGTGCTGCACATCTCTAAGTACAGAAGAACATTTGGTTGTGCTACCAAAATCTTTTCTCCCTTATGTCTGCATCAATAAGATTCAACAGCTTTTTTGCAACTGAAGAGTTTCTAATGCAGCTCAGATCTCTCAGAAGTGGCAGACATACGGATTTCCCCTGGCAAAACTCCTAATGACGAACAAGTCTTACGGTAACCAGACAGGAAGGTGCTAATTTCCCTTACTCTGACAGTGAGGTGCAGCACATGGCACAACCTGGCTTCTGCTCTCCTCTGCATCTCAAGCATCCACTAACTGTGACAAGCCTGCTGTAATGTAGGATAATGCTTGAAGGTGCCTCAAACTGCAGCAAAATAAAGTTCTGCATCAAAACAAAGGCAGCTTCACCGTGAAGAACTATAAATCTCTTTTTGTATAAATATGGAAAAAGCAAGTAGTTGTGCTGTATTCACAAATACTTATATTCCAGTCAGATACATGGTATTCGTGACAGTAGAAGTAGTCTGAAAGCTGGCTACTACCAGAGTCATAAACAACAGTCAAACACTGCTGCCATGCTCCAGTAGCCTCTTGGTTTCTGGCATGCATCCTAACTGGCTGACCTGAACAAAAAAGGAAAATCAAACCAAAACAACAACAGAAAAGGCAAAAAATATTACACACCCCCAAACAAAAAACTTGATTTCAGATGAACAACTTTGAAAAAGCTTGTCTAGCCTCTCTCAAAACCCTTAGCAGAAGTTCCTGAGTTACCTCTGGCATGCAAAGAGGGCTCTCTTTGTGCAAAGGGGAACTGTATTATCAGGATTCAGTGAAACCATGCAAAGATCAGTCAATTTTTCTGTGGTTTTAAGCATTTTTCCTCAGATTTGTCAAAAACATGTATGCAGTTACACATGGTTTCATACTTCCTATTTTACAGAACCCTGTTCTTTTAGGCACCACACCTCAGGCTTAGGGAGCAGGGAGGCACAAGAAGATAGAAAAGTCCTTTACTGAAAGGGCATTTCTTGTTAAATTCTCACCCTCTAGAAGAATGATTCTCTTAGAAGAACATAAAATATTCGGTAAGCGAAAGGGGGAACCTGTTGAAAATCCTTATTTTAACACCTGCAGGTAAAAAACCAAAACCACTAGTCCTAGGGAGTGTAAACCAGCACCCAGAATCTGAACTTCTGCTTCCCATGTGAAGGACAGTCAAGTTCCCTTTTGTTAAGAACATACACATTGAAAATTAAAAAAAGGGGAGGGGAAAATGAAAATAGGAAGCCAGGCTACAGCTACTCACTTGACAGCAACTGCAAGGGCCAAAGAAATATCTCTCTGTGAAGAACAGACTTAGGTTCTTTGCAGGGTTTTTTGGCCTTCTTCAGAGCTTCAACACAATATGCTCTGATACCAAAGCACAATGTAGTCTGAGATTTATTGCAATTGGGGCATATAAGGCTTTGTAAATAGAATTAGTGGTGGCACTAATGGGTCTGTCCTCCATCACCTGACAAAGAACAGTAAGACCAAAAGGAAATAACAAGAGGACCAGTTCAAAATTGGAAAGACATAACTGAAGCCCAGGATACAATGAGCCTTGGGAAGGTAGAAAAGACTTTTGCTTCTTCCTACTAGAGTGCTAACTTTATCTATTCTAAGAACACTTAGGGACTTCCTCACAGCACACTTCCAGCTAGAAGTGCAGCAGAGATGACCAATGCCTGAGATGTGGTACAGAAGCAGCTGCAAAATCTCTTTGCATGTATTAGGTAAAGGCTGAAAGTCAAATCTGTAAAGGAAACCTGAAGTGGTTTGAAAAATCATGTTATGGCAAGATATGCAGAGCACAGAATAGGAAAGTGGATTTATTCTCTTTCTTCCTCCATTGAAACCTCGTTCCTGTTTGTAACAGATGGCACATCAAGCATGTGCTGGGTGATCTTTGCTAAAACATTTCACATTTTGGAAACTGGCTTCCTTTAATCTGGCTGTTCAGGGAGGTACATGTGACAGTGTAGTGTGTAAAAGCTGCAGGGTTGCATTTCTGGGCTGCTCCTTGCTTATAAAGAAAACACTCTCCCAGTGAGGAAGGGTTAGGAGGGAATTGAGAATGAGGGAGACAGGGATGGAAGCTAATACAGTAGTTTGGTAGTTGGCTCAAAAGCTTTAGGGGAAAAGCCCCAACAGCCAATGAAACAGAATAACTCCTTGGAAAACCTGTATAAAGAAACCTATAGAGCTTACAGGCTGCAAAAACTCATGTACAGGGAAACTTTTTCAGGGAGGCTAAAGCCTTTGGTTAGAACAAAGGGAGACCCCTCCACACTTCCAGAGGATTATCTAATCATGGTAAAAAAAAAAATAAAAACAATATGAAAAGCACTTTTTTCTATTAAAAAGTACTGTTTCCTTATAATAACTAGAGATCCTAGAGAGGTTCTTACAAAGCAGGGATATGAGTCTAAGGCAAGAATAGTACAGATACTTAGCTTTCCTTTCCATGCTTTTCTTAGCAGATACTGACCATTTCTGAGCTGTCTACAGTTTTAGAGGGAAGAAGGAAAGGATAACAGGGGGAGCTCAGTACTCCATTAGTTGAAGCTGAGCAGGGGGAGCAGCCAGAATTATGACACTATAAAGTTGGACTGGATTAGATCAGCTAATATGAACCTGTCTCTTACTGCTTGCTAAAACAAGAGTGAAAACTTGATGCTGTGCATCAGAAACAGGCTTCAAACTTCACAGCTTCATTAAAGTGAAGTGTTTGGTTAAATATCTTTCTTTTAAATATTTTTATTTTAATTTTATGCATCTATTATTTAAATGTAAGATATAAAAGACAAAAAGTCCTGCATTAAATTACAGTTTATTCCTTTCAGTGGAGATTTTGCATTATGTAAATGGTACCTTTTGACGTTGGAATAGAAATTGCCACAAGGCCCTCCTGGGATCTGTTCTGATTTCCCAAGTATTTGTTCTATTTCTATACACAGCTGATGGAATTGCACTGAAATAAGGGTTTCTTTGTTGCTATCACTGCAAAAGGGAGAAGAATGGCAAGCAACAAATGAGCGATGCAACAAAAACCTCTAAATTAGGCACTTCAAAGACTATGGGGTGAATTCAAATTACTTACTTCAGCACTGCAAAGGTATACAGACCAACAGGGTGACTCCATGAACTTATGCTAGGAATTTATGTTTCCCCTACAGTCTATAGAAAGGACTGGATTCCAAAGCATATAACAAAGGTAGCTTTGGCTCCAAACTCAACCATTTCACAGGGAATCAGAGTAGCCTGAAATGTACATTGAGTAATTAAAACACAGGCACACATCAAAACCTGGTGTACAGGCATGGAGCAACACCTATATTCTCCAGTGGATATCCCAAAAACAAAGCACACACAGTTATGAGAAAAGGTGCTACATCATTCTCTTGACTTGGTGTCATCACCACGAGGAGCAGCTGACACAGCTGGAGGCTGAGGACTTGTCCACACTGCAGAGCTGAATGCTTGTGAGGATGTCAAAAATCTGACACAAGGGTACTCCTCATGGATGCACAGCACTGAGGGGTAGGTGTTTCAAAAGTACTATCACATCCCCACAGCCCTGCAGGAGTGCATAATCCAAGACCAGGTGTGGCATCTCTCAGCTGCAATTTGAAAAGATGACCCCAAGGAAAGGTTGAAGCAAGCAGATCATGCCTAAGCTGTGGAAGTGTTTTCCTGATGGCAATAACACAACTTCCAAGAGGAGCATCTATGTCTGAGAGTTTCTCTGCTGCCAGGAGGAGTGGCTAGCTGAACAGCAATAGCTGCTCTGCTGGGGGTGCTGACCATTGACACAATTTAAAAAAACAGCTGTGTCTTGCAGTGTCGACAGGACTGATCCGCTGGTACTGATTTTCCTGAGCCCTTCTGACCTTCTAATGAGCAACTAATGAGACACAGCTCCAGCAAACCCCATTTGAACACTCTCAGGGGGCTGCTGCTTCGATTTGTACCAGTGCTCCAGGACAAGAGGCATGATAAGACCTTTGTCTTCAGAAGCAAATTAAGGAGGCTTTTTCCCCACTGTTTCCCTTCCATCCTCCTAGGAACAAGCATGAGACTGACATGGACGAGGAAACACAAGTGGCCCTGCCAGGGACAGAATAAGGGAGTGTGGAATCCTCATTCAAATACTGCTATTTCCATCTGATTACGTGACGGGCACAAAAACGGAATCAGCACCGCTCACAATGAGCCCAAGAAACTTGGCAGGTTTCTCTGACACGGCTGGGAAGCAGCCTGCTACCATAGTGATTCTGCTCCTCCCTCAAACACACTCTGCTGGGAGGGAAGAAAGATTTGGAAATATAAACAGAGATCAGGGACCATTTGCAAGTGGATTTAACAAAAATCTTCTCTTTAGGCAGACAAAACGTGATTGCTTTCAGTGGGAAAAAATAAGAAGAAAAATATCAAAGTCCTAGCTCTGTTTAAAACAGCTTAGGAATAGTAAATGCAGCATTGCTCTGTACTTGCTTCTGAAGGTCTATTTTTAAGGGTAGTTGGGGTGTAACCAGTATTTTTTTTTCTCCTGAAAAGATGCCAGCTGCTGCTACCTCGGGAACACCTCTGAGTCAAACAAGTGGGAGCATGTCAGGTGCCTGCTAGACTTTAATTCTGAGACTCATGTAAACATTTTTGGCTCATCTCCGCAAAGGTGAGAGTAAAGTGCCTCAGAGTGGATTGTGCTTGCACTAGTGGAGATGCATCAGTGCTGACAGCGAAAAAAACCTGATGTCTTGCAGCATGAATGCAAGGCAACCATCCTTTATATCCCCTTCCCAGTGTGAATCAAAGGGTGATGGGTAAGATAGGGAAATCAGAAGAGGTCTGGGAATAGTCAGATTGAGAACTCTATTCCTTTCACTGTAATCTTCTTTGTGTAATAATCTTTCAGTTAGGTTAAGGTTATTCTTTGGATTGAGATACAAGGTTTGAAAAGCACTATTTTTATGTCAACATGAAATATCACCACTAAGAGGGACTTCTACAGATGTCATATTTCATTTCTACATTAACAAAGTTTTAATTGGAGGAAATATTTTAAATTTTTGACATTCTATGGAACCTTGTGATAATTATCCTGATGCCAACACTTTAAAGGGGAAGGTCAAAAGTCAGAAGCCAGTCACATGTCATCAAGAATGTCCTCTAGAGACTTAGTCTGCTAAGAGTCTTAGCCTAATCCTTCCAAGGTATTCCTTAATGGTAACAAATCTTCACTGAACCCTCTGCAGGAAACTCCTGTGCAGAATGCAATGCCTGCTCAAATAGCTATTTATTGCAGAAAAGGCAGAATTGTAAAGAAATTGCTTCTTTCATACACTGAGATTTTAGCAATAGCTATGAGTATAATTCAGCTCTGGATTTCAGATTTTTCTTTTAGTCAGGTTTCAAATTGTACTGTTCCAATACAGAATGAAATAATATTTAGCCTATGACCTTTAGTCACAGAGACTCCTGGAACAGACAGCCTAATATCAGTGGTGTGCAGCAAGACTGAAGGACACAGGCTACACCACATGTGCAGCCCTTGAGAAATCTCCCCCACAGAATGAAGAAAGGAATGAAACCTTCTCCATGCCCCCTTGCACCACACACCCCCATTTTACTCTGGAACACCACATTTCAAATATATCTTTTGGAGGGGGGATTAATGTTCAAATAAGTCAACATGGGCTGTTTTCTTCCTGCACTTAGTGCAATGGTGAAATGTCATAGAAAGCCCCAAATACTAAACAGTTTAACACTTCTTTCCTCTGTGCCTTCTGCTTTTTCTTATACATTTTTAATTGGGCAAAGAGGACTAATGCAAATGAAATTAAATTATGACTAAACTGTGTCTCCTGGGGAGGGTTTTCAGCATGGTTAGCAGGGAATAAGGCAAACTTCTCCTTTAGCATTAATGAGAGCTTTGCTCCCGGTTCCTCTACAGTACAGTTCTGACAGCACCTGCTCCTTGACAAGCCCTTCAGCTTGCAGTGTGTTTGTGTGAATCAAGACTGGGCCTGTTAAGGACTGTGACACACACATATTGCTCATTTATAACTGCAGAGATAGGTAGAGGCCCAGGGAGATTACAGAAATTCAGAAGTGTCTTGTTAAAACAAGGAAGCAAGTGTACAAGAGCTGCAATTGTAGGTAATCTCGTAAAGCACAAACACAGAGCATGGCTCCTCTGTCCAAGAGGCTCTAGAAGACATCCTGACAGCCCAGACACCCCTGTGCTGCTGTTTAGGATATCCCCACCCTCCAGGCTAAGGGAGAGCAGAGCACAAAATGACCCCCCAGCGATGTTGGTGGTGGCATTGCTGAGCCCAGGCACATTCAAGGCCCCTGACAGTGCCAAGGCCACTCCCCACACCACACCCGGGTTACAGGGACATCACTACAGTGACAACATTCCTCACTTCAAAACAGTTTTCTCCTGTAGGACAGGGAGGAAAAGGTCATTGGGTTGCTCTCTTTGTTTGGGCTTTTTTCTGTTCAGTTGGTTTTGTACTACACACAATTCACTATGGAAGAAAAGCAGCTGCCAGAACTGCATTCTTGTTCCCTAGCTCCAACAATGGCAAGACCCTCAGCAAAAGGTTTTGATGGATGTTGGTTCTGCCCTTTTGACTCACTTTCCCTTCTTTCATTTTGACAGAACTAGAAAATAGGGAAATGAGAAATTGATATAGATTCCCTTTCCTTCAACTTAAAAAAGACACAAATTTTTTAGATATCATGGTCAAGCAAAACCATTTATGAAAGCACGCATGGTTTTCAGACATTCCATCGAACTTATTTGCCTTTCTGACAAGTCTTTTTACTACATACTATCTAAAGTTAGTTTAACTTTTAGTACTTAATGAGAGGAGTATCAGAAGAATTTCAGACAAAAATGGTTTTTTTTCCATATCAACTGAAAATACCCATAAAAAGGACATTTTCTATTGTTATAGAATTTCCTAGTCAGATAACACTCTGCTTTTTGAATCTATCAAAAAGTGTGCAAAAAATTAATATTTTTTCACATCTATAACATTTATCTGTAGGAAAATAAACCTACTTTTAAATTTTTATTTCAGCTTGTATACTGCAAAAATAAATAGTAGTTCAGAAACACATCCCTACAACCAGGCAAGAACAGAAGCAATATCTTGGTTTAACTTCACATACAATGCAGAAAGAATTGAACCTCAGAAGGAATAAAAAATAATTATAGAACTTGGAACCTAAAGACACAACCTGAGGCATTCAACTGTCTGCTTTGCCGGAAACTAGGAGCAAACGAATGAGCCTAACGCATGCTGGTTTTTACAGCTACCTCTTCATAAAGAACACATTCCTTCCAAAACCAGCCAGAAACAGAAACGAGTTGGCAAGAAGATGAAATCCCTTTACACAGAGTGTTTACATTGAAAACACAGGCAATAAAGAGAATGTCAACTGCAGCAGCTCCAACCTTGTTTGTCACTAGATTAACTGGAGAGCCAGCAAGGACAATGACTCCACCATTCATGCCTATTAGGCTTGCTGTGAAAGGCTCCATTCATCCACCAGCTGGCACGGTGGAAAGATATCTAAAGATGTGAACAAGGCAAGGGGCAGAGGCAGCCTGGCCCCGCTGCAATCTAAAACCAAAGCTGCAATTAATTATATATGGAATGCAGCCAGGCTCTCCTAGCATTGTAATCAAATGGGACCACACAGAGAAAAGAAAACCCTTTATCACATCACATGCACTCAGACAGACAGACAGAGCCCTCCCTATAGGAGATTTTGTTTTCCAATTCCTCATGACACTATTCTTGTTGACAGGCTATAGTGAGTTTATATCTTAAAACTTCAATTTTGCTGCTTTTCTTTTATTTCCAACAAAAGGCTTACATGCCTGTTTGTGTATTCTTTTACCACCAAAATCAGCCACTTAACAGAATTTTTCTTTGTTTCATATATGCTTTTTGCCCTTACACTCATAGCAATAATTTAATACTATTCCAGTGCTTGTACCCTAGAGATATTTAAATCTACAAGATTATCACTCAAACCACTTGCAAGTTATAAGCTAACCTGGGAAAATCCTGATAGTCCCAACCACACATTGGCACAGCCCACAGAATTCATGATGCTGTAGGCATGTTTTAGATGAGACCAGCTTCAGCTAATTTCCCCTTAGTGTAATTCTCTAGGACTGCACAAGCATTTTTCCTTTGGAAAAAAAAAACTATCACAAAAAGCAGGCCTCTAAACCAAATGAGGGAAAAAAGGCACCTACACATAGCCAGAATAATGGAATGCCATCAGCATCACCCATATCACAAAAGCAACAGCATTCCCAAATTTATCTGCTGTGTGTATTGCTAAACTTATATCTTCCTATCACAATCATCATTAAACACTATTACTGTACTATTTTGAGTATGTAACCAAATTAGGACCCCAGAATGTACTCCCTGGCATACACATCAACAGTAAGATACTCTAGCTGAAGAATTTGCAATCAGATAAAAACACAATCAACCCCCCACCCCCCCGCAAAAAAAAAAACAACCAAAAAAAAGGCCCATTTTACATTTCTTTTGCTTAAAAGGTGAGCACAAAGGCAGCTAACAGCATAAACAGGAAGCAAAGAAAGCTCATCCTAGGCAGCAATTTAACCCTATATGCATCCTCCTCTATATTAATTATCATTATTTCTGTCATTTGATTATTTTCTTGATTAATATAATTTCAATATACTTATTTAACCATGTAATTGCTATTCAAAGTTAGCAGCACTAAAATCAATGAGAAACATCACTTAGAGAGAAAGAAAATGAACTACAGTCTTTGCAGGATGGGGTACAAGTTATCTGAGGATGGGATATTACTTTAAGCTTATTTTTTACAGTGCAAACATATCTTGGATTTCAAGGTACAAAAATACTGAACAATAATATAACTGTTTTAATGATGACTAAAAAGTTGTGAAGGCAAAGATAGGTGTTTTAACAGCACAGATAGTGAAGGCCTGCATCTGCTTTGTTACAAATTACACAGAACTGACTCTAAAAACCTTTAAAAAAGGCAACACTGCAACAGCCATTTCTTATTATGAAGATATGTTATGCATTCACTGTGCAAAAACAAAATATGCCATCCTGTAAAAGGCTGAACCAGGCCCAGTTCAGTGCCTGCAGTGTAGCTCTTGTTTCACTGCCTGCTGTACTTCTTGTTGGCAGATGTTATTTTCACAAACTGTCTCCATGTATTATGACACAGAGGGAAAAGGGGCAGATTCAATGTGCATTCATGGATACAGATACTGCTAAAATATGCAGAGATCTAAATCCCCACATAATCCAGCACATAATAGAGCACCAGTTAGCATCTCTCAGGAACACTGGGCTTTTCAGGAGGAAAGCACAGGTCTAAGGATTTTGGGGGTTTTTTTGCTTCATTTGTCACTGGTTATTCAGGGTATTCATAAGACCACAGCACATCAAAAATTCAATCTGAAAAGGAGAAAGAGAAGTTTCAAGGACCAGGTCTGTCTGCAGCAGCACCTGTCCAAATGGAAGCAGAGACTGGCAGAGGAACCTGCTGATGATGTGCTGCAAATAAGAGTGCCTGAGTCCTTCTCCCCTGTGGATAGCCTCTGTGCAGGCATGTGGGAATATTATAGGCAGCAATGAGTGCAGGGAGGGGCAGAAGAAAAACACCCTTTTGAAGCCTGAACCCCCAAGCCCCCAAGCACAACTGGCTCAGTACTTGGAAAACCTACATGGGGAGGGGGAAGGAGACACACGAAAGGAGCTGTGGGCAGCAGTCTGATGTTGCATCATCACCAGTGCACTGTGAAATTTGAACTTCTCAAAGTTGGAAAAATAGAAACACCTCCACAGCACGACTGTATGGCCAAGGCAGGTGCCTCCCCCCACATGGGGAAAGAGACCCAGCACTCAAGCACAGCAGAAGGCACTAAAAGGAGGCCCAGTAAATTGATCTTTTGGTTGGTTTGCTGGTTTTTAACCTCATGCTGGGTGTTACTGGGGAAGAAAATGTTCCCCCAACTGTGAAAAATTCCTTCATTAAAGAAAGTATCATCATCCTTCATAGGTGTAAAATGGCTAAGGGCTATATTTTCAACATGATTTTAAAAGAGTAAATAAGCACCAAGTGGGATTTTCAAATGCTTGTAGGTACTTCAGGCTACTGAGGACTACAGAGAGAGAAAGAAGAGAAAATAGTACTCTGAATCCTGGATAACTAATACTTTGAGTCAGTTGTGGTAGACTTGAAGCACGTGGAAGGACTGGATCTACCAGCTGACCACTGCAGGGAAGCATCAGCAACATTTTGACCATGTAGGTATCTATGTGTACGAACAGAAATACACACACACCTCAGTCCTGTTAAACTGGAGAACCCACAATACAATGAGGAAAATATTTTGAGAGCAGTTGTCCAGTGATTTGGGAGATAAAGGAGGAGCACAAGAACCAAACAAAAAGAAGTCCCACATACAAAATAAGCACTTGATCTGTAAATATTGAAGAAACGGCACATTCAGCTGGACTGACCACTTGAGTAAAGGAAGCAGAAATTCTTGTGTTCTGCTTTAGGATTTAAACTTTCAATGAAGTCAAACATCAGATATGGATATCATGGGCAAGCGTAGCCCAATACAATCTCTTGCCATAATTGAAGAGGTTAGGAAACCCACAAGCAGCTCAACACATCAGTTGGGGATTTATCTGCTTGGTACCTCCTGAATTTATATCAAGGACCAAACTGTAAAAGGAACTGTGACTGTGCAAGGCAAATCTGACAGATATGGGGTCAAGGGGAAGAAGAAAGCCAAAATACTGGAACTAAACATCAAATCTCCAGTTTCTAGAAGGTGTAATTAACCATGGTGCCCAATAGTCCTGTTTGTCTCACTGGATGTAAGGCTGAATCCAAAGCCCTGCAGGCCAGGGCCATTTATACTGCTGGTATACAGCAGAAAGCCTCTCCAGGAAATTTCCCAATAATTTTAATTGCTTTTAATTCTCAGTTTTTTGATGGTTTCCATTATTCTAAGAAAAAGAACATGCAGAAGTCTGTGAATATTGAAAAAATATAGAAGGCTGTTCTACTTTGATAATTCTCTTTAAAGTATTCTTCCATCTCTCCTCTTAATAGTAAACCTACCCCTAATTTTCATAAAAAATGGTGCTTCTTTTGTAATCACAGTAAAAAAAGTCGGTGAGTACTTCACAGCAACCCTACTTACATAGGACTTTCTTTTCTTGTACTCCACAGAAATTATTTTGGGAGCACAGAGTTGTGAATACGTTGGGATACAAAGAACCCAGCAGCTCCAGTGGAGAGGGACTGTCCTCCCATCCAGCAGCAGCCTCCCATCTGCACACTGCTTCAGCATGACTTATTGGCATTTAGGAGGCCATTACAACCAACCCTGAATAATGTGTTTATAATATGTAAAGAAGAAGAAAAGAAGTGTTAATGCGAAATCAACTCATTGTCATCTAATTTTTTCCACATATTCAGTTATTTGTCATCTGCTTGTGTCTTCTGACTGACAACATCCATGCCAGCTGCTGGCTGAATGGAAGCCTTCCAGCATGCCTAAATAGACTGTTTGTCTTCATTAGGGCTTTGTACAAATTCATTCAGCAAGGACTTGCAGACTGTCATTAGGCAGGTCCAGTCTTTCAAGTTCTGCTGCCACAATCCAAGATATTTGCTTTAGCAGACTTTCCCCTGCTTTTGTTCCTTTGACAGAGGAGAACCAGTTTCTATTGCCCCAAGTTGTTGGGTTGTTTTGCTGTGTCCCACAGCTGTGGTTTCCAGGCATACTTCCACATTGCACTACAAGGGGAGAGGGGAAATGCACACACACACACTCTATAGTTTTAGGATAATAGATTTCATTGTATTGCATTTATTCGCTCCCCACCTTTCTTTCATAAAACAATTTAATAATGAGCCCATATCAACTAGATGACTGAACACCAAGAGAGAGAGAGAAACTTAGCCTGATCTTTGATTTTTTTGCATCAGGAGACAGATGAAATGAAACTGTATTAAGTGGATAAAAATGGCACATAACCTCAGTAGCTGAAGTTGAATAAAAGTTATTCTTAAAGTCAGGGCAAGATTATTGCTATATTTCAAAACAAACATTCTTGTCCTTCAGCATGCTTGAGAAAGGACATGCAAAGCTGGAGTCAAGCTTTAGAAGCCAGAGGATATTCACGAGAAGCAGCAGCTGGGTTTTTTTGGAATTATTAGAATCACAGTCTGAAAAAAAAAAAATCAACAACAATGGTAGATACTTCTCCTATTTATTCTCTTCTAAGAACTGGATCAGTTACTTACTTTTACCTATAAATGTGTCATGGTTTAAGCCCAGCCAGCCACCGAACCCCACGTGGTCACTCAGTCCCCCAAAAAGAGAATTGGGCAGAAAACTGGGAAGGTAAAAGATGGAGAAATCATGGGTTGAGATAAAGATAGGGAAATCAAAAGCCACACACACAAGCAATGCAAAACAAGGAATTAATTCACTGCTTTCCATGGGCAGGCAGGTTTTCAGCCACCTCCAGGAGAGCAGGGCCGCATCACATGCAATGGGTACTTGGGAAGACAAAAGCCATCATTTCAAACATTCCCCCTTGCTCCTTCCCCTCACTGACATGATGTCATATGGCCCAGAATATCCCTCTGGTCAATTGGTGTCACCTGTCCTGGCTGTGTCTCCTCCAGCCTCCCATGCACCCCCAGCATCCTTGCTAGCCTGGCAGTAGAAAAAGCAGAGGTGGCCTTGGCTCTGTGTAAGCCCTGCTCAGCAATAACAAAACCATCTCAAGATTACCAACCCTGGGTTCAGCACAAGTCCAAAACATAGCCCTGTCCTAGCCATGAGAAAAAAAATTACCCCACCCAAAACCAGCACAGCATGGTCCTGTGGCATGAAGTTCTGACTACAATTCACCACCCACCTTCTCAGACTATTCATCACAGGAAATAGATGCTAACCATAGGATGTATGTTATGCATTTCCCTTCCAGACTCTTCAAAAAGAGTCCAACTCCATCGCAGTCCCAAAGCAGTACCAAGAGAAAACAGTCCTTCAGGGGACATCCACAGTCTGCTATTCTGTTATATGTCTACACAAGGCACCAGAGGTTTGGAAGAAAACCACACAAGAGGTGCTGAAAGACTACTGCCAGCAATATTTAGGGAAAAAAATAAATGTAACGAACAATGCAACCTCTCATTTAAAAAGTAGGACTAGGTCATCATTGTGTCCATATAGATAGAACAAGCACCATCTTAAAGTTAAGTTTATCTATTTTGTTGCAGCATACTTATTTCAGGAATCTATTGGAAGAATTCTTTAGGGTAACTCACAGCTTGGATGTCAACTCACAATGACTCATTGAAATCACCCTTTAATATATTTTTGCTAACATTTTATTGCAAATCCTAAAACTTGAGTTTGCTGGGGAGTGAAATTTTGTTTTCAGAGTATCTACAAGAACACTTTAGCTTTGATTTAGTTTTATTTGAAAATAATTAGTTCTAGCTTTATGACTTTATGCTTGTAAAGAAAAGGCTGAAAGAGTGCTCAAAGGCACAGGTAAAGAGAAAAATATGTATTTTGTGACACTTGTTCAAGGAGTGTATGTGCAAATGACATTTTATTCAGAAAGAGAGTAATGGTTTAAATATTTCTGTGAATTACTTTAAAGGGCATAATATTCAGTAAAAATGACGGAGAACTTAAGAGGCTCAATAACAAAGAGAAAAAATACCAAGTGGTTCTCAAAGAGAAATCGTCAGATCATTCTTAATAAATTAAAACATTTACTAGCAAAGGTAGATTTTCCAGAGGAACGAAAGCATTTCAAGAGTTCGGACACAAAACCTTTAATTTTTCAATTTGTTTTAAAGGTTGAGAATATATTTTTTATTGGACTTTCAGAAAGCACAGCCTGGTTGTTAACCCTATTCACTCTCTTTAGTCTAGGACAGAGTATAGATATCAATGTATTTTATCCATCATCACAGTACATAAAATAACATGGACCGGGAATTGCTTCCTCCAATCACAAAGGAAGGCTATGCTTTCTGCCAGAAGAAATCCTGCACTTCACTGTCTCCTGAGCCTTTAGGAACAGTCAGACCCATCTCTTCTGGGAGAAAGCACAGACTCCCAAGAGGATCCTCGTGCAAAACAGGTTTTTCCAGTGAAAAAAAACTGGTTATTCACCAGGGAAATACAAAGCCTGAAAGTTTCTGAGTAGAATTAACTTTATTCAGTAATTGAGGTAGATTTTGATAAGTTAGATATAAAAAAACACCTGCATATTTATATTACACTTACAAAAATGTACATTTGGCCTTGGACTGTAAAATGGATGCACCACTTCTATCATACAACCTGAGGAATTAAAATCCTCTGTAAGAAAGATGCCAGGTACTACCTACAGCCCACAAAATACTCAACACTCAGTTGAGTGAGATCCTTTGGATTGTATGACTGAACTAGCAGTTGTTTTTGGGTTTTTTTTGTTTGGGTTTTTTTTTGTTTTGTTTTTTTTTTTTTTTTTTTTGTGGAAGTCTTTGATATTATAAATACCCTTTTTCCCCACAGGGAAGTTTAAAAAAATTAGGCTTTACCTTATTTTGTTATTAAAGTTCAGGAAAGAACATTCTCAAAGCAGAAAGCATAAAGATCCCTCATGATTTCCAATTGTCTTTTTATACCATCTAGGCATTGTCTTCAAGATTGATGTTATGTGGTAAGCTGTAGAATATGCACAAAACAAACAACCTCTTCTTTTACTTGTTCTCTCTCAATCCTTTAAACAAGACAAACAATAGTAAGGCACATTTCCAGTATTTTTAGAACAATATTGTCTTCTTTAAAGATGACCAGAAGGAAGATTATTTGTTGACTGTTAAAGAATATCAGGTTCTACCATTCATTGCTTATTCTCTCTCTTCATCTAGCTTGGTGTTTGAGGGGTTTTTCCCCTTTTTACCACAAACTTTACAATACAGAAATATTTCCTTGTTTAAAAAATTATAGAGAATTTATCTACTCTTCCATTATTTTCCTCCATAAATATAAGTCCTGAAAAGAATTTCAATAAGATATTCTAGTGACTGAGTCTTGATCGTTGAAATGCATTGTAAATTCATTCTATTATTTATCCAATTATATATTATATTTAGTATATATTCATTATATATTATATTTTTAAGATAAAAGCATATTTATTATTACTTCTAGAATTAACAGTTATAAAATTCACTGTTCCCTGTTGGCTAAAAAATTGTTTCTAAGCACAGAAACAAAATGCACACATGAATTTGAGACATGAAGTTTCCTTTTCAGGGAAAGGGATGCTAATTGACACAACTCAACACCCAGTAGGCCTTCCTGTCTCAAGTAGGATACAGCACTCATAGCCTGACAGACACTCAATTCCTTAAATTTCAAGAAGGCTGTGGGGCTGAGAGCAGGAAACACGGAAGAGAATTGTGAACTTGAAAAACTGTGGTGTTCTTGATACACAGTGGTTATTGCAGTCTGATTGTTATTTCTGAGGTGAACAGCAAGAGGGACTTGCATCACTGCAAACAACATAAGGTTTGACATCTACCTGCAAGTACAGAACAGCTTTAGAAGAGTTTGTTTAGGGAGGATGTGGAACTTGAACCCTCTGAGGATTCAAAGAACAGAAATAATAAACATGTGTCTGCAAAGACTTGAACAAAACTATAACTTTCACAGGTTGCTACTATCTTTGCATGCAAAAGTTGAAGCATCCTTAAGACAATAGTCTCTATTTTCCCAAGCCATGCCCAGAGCAGGCAAAACAAAAAATCAACAGTCAAAATTATTTATTTAAACCATAGGAAAAAAAAAAAAAACCCTTACGTGTGTGTTGTGATTTGTTTTATGGGGAAAAAAAGAGCTTAAAAATCAAAAACTTTATTACTAATTCAATATACTCAAATTATTATACTTTATTTTTCAGAAGTCCTACTTTTAGAAGAGTAGAACAGCTAGCCTCACCTTCCAGAGATGAGGAAAAAAACCCCCACAGGAAATCCACTCAACAATACTGAGGAAGTTGTTTCAGGAAAAGAATATTCTTCTTTTACAAGAAAACTACAAGGTTTTCCATGCTGAAAGTCATCAGTTAAGCTCTTACTTTCAGAGCCTAAGCTGACATGAATAAGCAATTTATCAAACATCTCCCAAATCACAGAAGCAAAATGCTTCTCTACAACCAGCACAAGAACTCTAGAAAAATCAGTTTGGTTGCTAATAAAGTTAAAATTCCCTCAAAATGTTTTTAAATAGGTGAGTTGGGAGAAAAAACAAATCCCCAATTATATCCACAAATAGATCTGACCAAAATTGTGTCATGAAAAGAAAAATCCATAGAAATCCTATCAGAAAAAAGGAGTCAGAAGAAAGTGGTCAACATCCAGAACATGGAAAAACTTCATATCAGAAGGTGCAGTGGTAGCAGCTCCATAGCCTCAAAATGTATGTATTTGCCTTTTTTCTCCCCACAGGTCTGTAATTGTACAGACTCCTCCAAGAGGAAACCAAGAACAAGTGCTTCTAGAAAAAGGAAATTGATCATTTTACCCCCTCTCTTTATCTATTCATCCTATTATCCTTTGCAGCCAGACAACAATGTTCTGGAGCATCCTCTCATCATCCTTCACACAATACCAAGTGAACACTTTGAAAAGCAAGTTTTGTTGACTTCCACCGCTCAACTGGAAAATGACCTGGAGTGCACTGCACTCACTAAATCTTCCAAGAACCCATTAACCCTATTATTAAAAGTGAAAAAAAAAAAAAAATACTGCTCCTAACTTCTTACTCTATGCTCTGTGTTGCACCATGCAATGTCTAGTAAGTTTGATAAGGGCAGTATATGAAACTACTAGCTCACAGATAGCTTCTTTGCTCCATGATATGGAATTATCCTGCTGATATAACACTACATATTGTCCCATTCAGCCTCTATGTATTATGTAACCACAAGTGCTTCAGCACAGGCAGAGTATTAATTATGTTGCACATTAATGAATCTAGAGACAATTTTCCAAACAGTATTTCCTACAATTTTCACAAGTCTTTCCCTCCCCACACTCCTTGTGTGAATGCCACTTTGCCTAACCTAATTCCAAGCTGTTCTTGTTGCCAGCAAGAGCTGCACTCACCACCCTCCTCTAAGTGAAAGCAGTTTTACAAATGCCACAATTTTGCTTTCTTTTTACTGTCTGTGGTGAAATGGTTACAGCAGACTGTGGGTGAAGCTCTACGTCTGCAGAAATAAGAGCTCTAAATCCCCAATGTTGTTTAGCATGACATTTTGTCATGTTACTCTTCTGAAAACCTGCACCTTCCCCACTGCAATATGCTGTGCTACCAACCAAGCCTCAGACAAGGTTTCTGGGGCCAAACTTTGGCTTAGCTGTCAGGTGATGTTATCTAATTTCCAAGACCTAACAAAACACCCACCTTAAGGACAAGAATGGACTCCAGTTAAGCAGTTGTGAGTGTCAGCAGAGATACAAGCTCAAAACCAGGGAAATGCAGAGGACTCCTGGGGGAATAGATAGGGGAGTATGAACCCTTTCTTAACTTAATGAGTGCAGTCAATAACCCCAGCAATTTGGTGGATGGTATCAGCACGTCAGGAAGTTGATCTTCATAGCTTCTGTGTGATCTGTTGCTCACCACCAGCATGGATTATCTGAGCAGTCAGAGCAAGAACTTTGCTCTGCCCTCTCCTTCAGTGTACAGTCATTTCCTTGCAGGCAGGCAGGATTATGTAGCTATTATGTGCAGCAAGATGATTGAAAGCCTAGGAGACCTACTTTTAGCAGGTCAGCCCCAGTGGTGCCAGAGGTGTCCATAGGGATTCACATGCAAATAGCCTTAGAAATGACTGATGGGGATGAAGCAGGGATTGCTGTTGACATGGCAAGGTCCCACATATCCATGAGAATAAAGACAGCATAAGAATTGTACACATTTAGACCTTAGCATTATTCATACCCATCACCTCTCCCTATTGTAGGGAAGCAAACCACAGTCAGTGATTCAGCAACACAGGCCCTGCATGCACAGCACTCCTGCTGAATGCAAATGCAACAAACAATGACTAATTTCTGTTCAGCTTTGTGCTCATTCTCCTTGGGAGAGAAACTGGCTGTTCCACTCACACAGCATAAGTGAAATATTTTCTTCTGTTCAACACTTAGGAGTGCGACAAAAATTTTTAAATTGTTCTGCTCTTGCTACAGCCACTGTTCACAGCTACAGGGATAAGCAAGCAAAGGATCCTGTTTTGAAGAGAGAGACACTTCACATTATTTCAGTCAATTTTCCTCCCTTATGACAGACATTCCTTGGAATGTCTTGAGGTGTATCATTTACAAATGTTAAGCCTTCATTATAAACCTTGACCACAGATATAGTGGGGGATTTCCTGGCTTTTTGGCTAATTTAATAAATACCTGTGGTGGAAAAAAAGCAAATGTTTACTGCCAAATGCTAATAAGGAGCACAGGATATTGGATTGAAAGGGAGTGCGAACTAGCTGAACGAAGGCAGGGACTGATCGGGAATCCCAAACTAGAAATAACATTTACACCATTTTTCTACAGTCTTATTTAATCAAGAAATCTACATGGGTATACTATGATATCATCTATGATTTGAAGCCTTTAGAAAGAGACATCTGGCATTAAGTTAAATATTCCTGCTCTATCTCAGCCATGAGAACCAAGATGCCTGTAGGAAATGCAGGGTGAAATTTTATAGATGATCCTAATGATCTGACTGGTATTCACACCTCTGAGCCCCTCCTGAATCCCACAGGAAAGGCTGGTGTACTTTTTTTGTTTATGCTTATGCAGGAGTCAAGAGGCTGCTAAGGCATTTTGTTTCCCTTTAGCATTTTGCAGGCTCTCCCTCTGCCTTCTTGATTGAGCAGCAGTTCTTGATAAATCAGAGGAACACTACAGTAAAATTCACCCTTGGGACAGATATAGGAAAACCAAGTGACAGCATGGAAGAGAGCTCTGGAAAGGACAGAGTGAATTGAAATACTATTTGGATATCTAGAATGGAAATCCAAAAATGGAAGCTGTAAGTATACTATAACTACAAGTGTATATCTTCAGTTTACAGCTCTAATAAAAACTCAGCAAAGTTGACCTGATCTGTACAATCCCATTTCTTCTGCAACAAAACTTCATATAGAAAATTCAGAGGCAAACAAAAGCAGTAAAAACCACCAAACAGCTGCCATATTTGATAGAAAAAAAAAAAATCATGCCGGAGGCAGATAAAATATCAGTTTCCAAATAAAATAAGACAGAAAGCAATTATTTTTCATAGCCACTAGGAACAGGAAAACAAAAATGCTAGCTTAATTTCCAATAAAATTAAATACTAGAGTGAATTCTGAAGGCACTGAGAAAGGGTTGAAACACAAAGTTAAAACTAGCTAGGGAGACTGGAAAAATCATTCCTGAAGGTTTTTCAAGAGCAGACACTAGCAGAATGTGTTTTAAGGAGGGCTGAGTACACTTGACCTCACACTAGCACAGGCACAGATTAATTGGTCCCTGGCATTCCCCCCAGCACACAGCTCCAGACTTTGTTGAAAAGACAGAATAGGAACTGTCTTATCTAAAGAACAAAGCAAGTTTCTGTTCTTCCTTTTTCTTCAAGGCACAAAATATGCCTACCTCTGCTATCAGGTTATCTTTTAAAGCAGTCAGCAAACTATGACTACTTTCAACGTTGCTGCTGAAGAAGGGAACAGAAATTTCTGCTGTAATTTGAAGTAATTTTATACCACATGCTCCTCCTCATTTATTAACAGCTTCAGTGCACACTCATACCATAAATTTCAACTCCTTTTTGCAAACTTTGTGGAGAAGCCTTGTATAACCCTCAAGTAGTTAGTCTTAAATAAGGTGTGGCTCTTTAGCAAGTTCAGCAAAAGAAATCATGAAAAAAGAATCAGGAAATTTCAGTTTTGCTCCATTGTACACTAGCATTGGCCCAACAAACTGCAGTGGGCCCAGGGACTGGAGCATCTTCTCTGACACGGATATGAAAGCTTAGTGGAGGAAGGACCACGCACACAAAAAAAAATTAAGTAGTTTTAGCTTTCTTTCATGAAGCTAATCACAAACCTACGGTTTATTAAAAAACAACAGCAATAATACTGTTTGTCCTGCAAGCAGCAAGGGAGGAGCAACAGAAATAGTTTATACTATCTTGATTAACTGTATTTGGGAGGGAAGTGTTCAGGCCCACAGTGAGGATAAACAACTCTATTCTAAGCTCATTATTTGTAAGCATAAAAAGGGATCTAAGTAATTCCTTTTCTGTCTCCTTTATACACTTTGAAGTAACACACACCCTTTGGCCTGTGTAGAGTGTTATCCTGCAGACCTCTTTGTATGTGCATGGCATTCCAAACCACTTCTCCATTACAAAATTCATTTTCTGTCTCATCCAAACCAGACCTTTCAAGTTATTCTTCCAAGAGGACTTAAGATATAACATGCCTGAAGTTATTCAGCAAAACTTGCACATTCCTTGCTGCATATATCAGGGTCACCAAGAACATTTGCTTTCCCTTTTTTCATGGTTGCTGCAAGCAGACTTCCCAGAACTTTCCTGAATAACAAGTGTTACCTGTTGATTTCATGCCTTTTCCTGCTGTTTTCCTTTTGCACTGACCTCCTACCCTGTCACTCACAGCTGGTATGCATTTCTTTTGGAGTTTCAGCTCTGTGCCAGCTCCTTTCCATATGTTAGGAGTCAGCCTCCCAAAAAGTCCTTCCTTCCCTTGCCTTCCACATCTTCATTTCAATCCCACATCTTTCCCACACTGGCACAAAGCATACCAAACATGTACAATACAAAAATCACAGCAACCCACTTGCATCTCTATATTAAATATGAGCTTTAAATATATTACAGAGGCAAACTATTATGATTTAACTAGTTTTTCTTGGTTTACAGTAATTTCAAAAGTTCTAGAGTAATTAATATTTTTTATAATCTTCTCTGCAATGAAAAAGAAAACCACACATATGAAAAAAATCCACCTACTTCCAAAGATTGCTAAATTCCAGTCTTTATGGTTTCAGAAATTTATTAACATTGGAGATTTTTCATATTTGAGTTAAATCACCAAAACTCACCATAATACTAAAACATCTGTTTTATAGGTTTATATGGTGAAACACCTGTGCCAAGCTAGGCTTCTACCCTGCTCTAAACATGGTCCTGCTAGGCAGCAGATCCACTCTGTGGTTTGTTTTCAGCTCAGTAAGCATCAGGGAAGTCATTACTCTGACTGGAACAACTCTAGTCTGATCCAAATGGCATCAATCTGTCCCGGCCTTAAAAAGTGGAGAGGTCAGTGACCTGGTAGAAAGAATGCTAAAACAAATGTCATGAATAATTAATTGATCAAGAAATTTATAGCAGGGGAGTAAAGGATGTCAAATTACATACTCAAAATATCCAGTTCCCTTGTGAAGGGGTACATGCAACACCTTAACTGCAAGTCCCCTTCAATACAGGCAAGTTTTAGCATGATGCATTCATATTTCTCATAAGTATCCTCAAAAATAAATTACCATTTATCCTTTGGAAATAGAAAAGAACTATTTTGTTTCTGCACACCTGTCTCTAGCATATATCTGTTGTCAACACACCAGATGTATAAGGTTTTTATTTTTAACCATAAGCCTAAGGTGGCAATGGATGCTTTCAGAATGATGGGCAAACAGCATTCCATCCCTAGGGGAGCAGCCACCTCTCCTAACAGGGCTCTGGATAATTCAATACCTGGCCCTGTAATTAATAGGGAAAAGAGGTGAAAGACTATCCTTTCCATCTGAGCCAGTCTAGGAACTGGTAACTCATGATGCCTGCATTGAGTGAGGGTTTCTGTTGACAGGTATTAGCCAAGAACTCTTTGGCATACAGGCATGAGCGCCAGGAGCATGCCTGAACTTGAAGAGAGGGTTGCCAATAGTAATTCAGGACTAATTTATTTACATCTACACCTCTCTGGAAGAAAATAAGACATTATCACTTAAATGATCCTGCTTCACTTGAAATCAACAAACCTGCTTTGGGCAAAGAGGCTTACAAAGCTTCAAAGTAAAAACAAAAGAAAGAATTCACATTCCTCTACTGTGCCAGCAATGAATACAAATAAAGGCAAAAAAAAAAAAAAAACCAAAACAGAATAAAGTTGGAAGATCATCTAAGTCTGAACTGCTGCCACACTACATTTTGAATTCATCATCAGTTTCACCCAGGAAGAGTGTATGAGTTTTGCTATGCACGCTAAACTCAATCTCACGTGTAGGTCTTACGGAGACTTAAGCTTCACGTTCCCTCATGTTTGACACTCCTAGCAGTGACCCAGAGGCCTGAACAAGCTAATATATATGGCCACTCTATTGCTCCTGCTCATTTAAAAGAAAATGCTTTAACAGAGCTGCCACCCAGAACAAGACTTAAACCCTGTGTCAGAAATGAAGCTCTGTTGCATTTCCAGCATGGGGTACAAGCTGTGGCCTTCTCCTTCAGTCTCAGCAGGGTGCTGCCATCATGCTGAGCAGGAGGCCATCCAGCACACCCTGCTGCACTTTGTGCAGGGCTGTTTACCCCCAGAATGCCAGCTCTGATAACTTTGCAGCAAGTTCGGGAACACACTATATTTTCCTTTAAGCCCCAGCTACTCTATGTGTTGGGTTAAAAACCCCCAGCGACCCTCTGACAGTGTATTTCAGGTTTACTGCATCATCCAGGTTAGGGAGACGCACTGAAATGGTGCAAAGCTCTTGGGTTACCAACAGTACAATTACAACACAAAAGACAAACGTTGCGCTAATTACATGTTCCCTGACTCGGGAAGTTGAAGCTTTAAGGACAAAACCCAAACAGCCAATGACTCAGCAGGACAAGCTTCCTGCCAGCACACAAGAGCTGCTTTTCCTTAGGACCCTGCGCTTTAAATGGTCCTGTCCCTTCACCTTCAACGCTGAAATGTTCAGCTCATGAACCACCAGGGAAAAGTTTAGCCTAAGCCAATCACATACAATTGAAAAGGCACATTTGTTTGCTAGGTAAATGGTATTTGCCTTGTGCTAGGCTGCTCATTCACTGGCTTTACAGGATCTTTTTCTTTGACTTAGAAAAAATGATTCCTGTTAGCAGAGAACAGCATCTAGCAAGGATGACAATGCTTCATAGAGGAGATAAGTAGATCTTCTGGCAGGCCAACTGACATGAAAACAAGTAATAAACTTGCTACAAAATTAAGTCCCTCCGGATGCAGTGCCTGAGCACATTTGCTTTGTAATTTATTTTGCTAATGCATACAGAATTATTCAAGCTTCAAGACTAAGAAGTGAGGTTATTTGTTTGTTATTCTCATTACACCTGTTTTGATATTCTTTTCATGAAACAAAGTTCCTCAGGTGTTGATGCATTAATTCTTACTCAAATATGTCATGGTAGCACTCTGGAGAGTATGGCCAGGTACAGAGTCCATGGATCCCATATCAGTGTTTGGAATGGGGGAAAGCACAGTGCAGCTCAGACTACACATTTGCATGAAATTCAAAACTCAGTTTTTCTGGTCACAAAGCAAAGAAAAATGATGTCTTCTGCCACAGTTCCTATATTCTTCCCTGTGTTTCTGAGATGCAGAGCAGAAAACAGAGGGGAAAATAAAATAAAATAAAAGTGCTCCAAGCTACTGCCTCAGCACCTTAATAAAAGGGAATAAAACAATAAAGGCAAAAAAAAAAGTAAACACACTTCAATAAAGTCTGCAAAAACTTTTCAGTTTGAGCCTCAGGGGTTTGTTTGCATGTATATTTTATAAATAGTTGGTAGAGTAAGTTTGCCAACGTGGACATTCAGAGTAAATTAAAAGCAAACACTGAAGATCATTTAGAAAAAGCAAATTTTGATGCAGTAATCCCAATATGTATGGGACTTCCCATAGTTACCTCACCCAAAACTGAAGTCTCAGACTACATGAACAGCCCTGCTGAAAGGGACAGTGAAAGGAAGTGAAGTGTTTTTCTGGAGTATTATCTAACACTGAACACTCTTGCCCAGCTACCCATGTGATTTATCTGTCTGATCATAACAGCTCAGCTTTCAAATATCAAAGATTTTCAAATCATTCTTAGGAAAGCAGCAGCAGCAGACCAAGGCCTTTTCTATAAAGTCAGAGAAAATACCATTGGGAATAAATGATTTTTCCCTGGAAGGCTGCTCAGAAACCATCCCAAAGAAGGAGCGCCATACTTTGAGGCAGCCTGGCTCTGTGCAGCCAGAAGCAGATCAAAACCAGCGACACCAAGGACTCTCATGGCAATCATTGTTGTTGTGTGGGGCCAGACCACCAACTGGAGCAGTTTTAAGGGCCAGGCGAGAGAGATGAAACACAGAAGCTGAATCCCAGTGCTGCAGCACAGCCCTGCTCAGGTGCTCCTGTCAGGATTTTCATCTGTGTATTCCTCCCCACCTCCTCCTCTATTTCCCTGTGTAAGAAAGGGACAGGAGGATTATGCAAGTGAGCTCTCTCCTGACTGCAGGGATGGCTGGAAGAGGTGTGCATCAGGCAGCTCCAGCACGGGAGCTCCTGGGGTCCATCAGCAGGTTCACACAAGTGCAGTGTCCAAACGTGCCCTACACAGGGCTCTTCAGTCACAGCAGCCCTTCTGACAGCCACGATTTCACCAGCACCATGCTTGGCTGGAACACAGGGAAAGGCTTTCAGCAAAACCCTGCTGGAGTGGCACTATCAGCAGTGGCCTCTCAAAGGGAGCACACTGACCTCCAAACTTGCAGTACTCTCATCCTGGCCCTATGGTCCTACTCAGATGAATTAACAAATGACCACCTTCAGGTGACTTCAAAAGAAAAAAAATGGGAGGTTTTTGGTAACTTTAAAAAAAATAAACAGCTTCCTACCAGTATTAAACTGAAAACATGTTTCTATGGCATGGGCTGCTTTAAAAAAAAAAAAAAAACACATGAATTCTTTATCAAAAGAAAACATTTTTCAGGCACGCCCGAAGATATTACAGAAAAAAACCCCTTACTTATCTACACAAATATAGCAGGAGGCCAGACTCGGGAGTAGAAAACACTGTTCTATGAAGAGAAAACCGTGGATTAGAGATACCTATAGCCCTTATAAATTGCAAGTATGTAAGAATATATTCAGCCTCCTGAGGTTTCCAGGTGGCAGAAAACAACTGAAGCTATGCAAATCATTTTGGAGCTGCCTTTGGTATACATTTGTCCTCGATGTAGGACTGCTATGTTTCAGTTTCCAATTCCATTCTGCTCTAATAATAAATTCTCTTCAGAAACGTTGACTTTCCATAGAAAATTAACCAAAATGTCATATATATTCACCTGGTGACACGTTTTCATACATGAGATAATGCATGCCAAGATCCTGCAAAATAAAAGAAACCAGGAAGTTTGGAAGTGCACCTGTTTCTGTGTTACAATCCTTTTGAGACAGACTTAGAATGAAGGCAAAAAAATTGCTACACTACAACTTTATACATCCACTGAATTGGAGTGTTTGGTCACTTTGCTCATCAAAATATCCCCTAAATCTGATCTTTCAGAGGGTGCAAGCACTGTCATTGACACCCATTAAAAAAGAAAAAAAAATAAGGGAACAGTCTCCATGTCACAAAAAAAAAAAAAAAAAAAACAAAACAAAACAAAAAAACCAAAACAAAACAAAACGAAAAAAAACTAGAAAGGGAAAAAAAAGGAAAGAAAAGTCAAAATCCTTCTCTAGGAAAATCCAGAGGAGTTAAATAAAAGGTTTCCAGTATAAGAGAAAGCTGTCAGGTATAGCTATGCCATGGTTTAACTGCAGCTGGCAACTCAGCACCCCACAGCTGCTTCCTCAATACCATCAGTGGGATGGAGGAAAGAGAAACTAGAAGGGTAAAAGTGAGAAAACTCATGGGTTTGCATAAGAACAGATTCATAACTGAAATAAAATAAAAAAAAACTATATTATAATAAAGTGAAAACAACAAAGAGAGACAAATAAAGCCCAAGAAATAAAAGAGATGCAAATGAAAACAATCACTCAGCACCAACACACCAATATCCAGCCAGTCCCTCAGCAGTAGCTCCCCAAACAACCTTCCCCCTAGTTTTATTGCAAAGCATGATGCTGTACAGAATGGGATACTCCTGTGGTCATTTGGGGTCAGCTATCCTGGCCGTGCCCCCTCCCAAATCCTTGTGCACCTCCAGCTGCTCAGTGCTGGGATGGGGAGCAGAAGCAGCCTTGGCTCAGGGTAGGCACTGCTCAGCAGGAACTGGAAGATCCCTGAATAATCACTCCATACTGACCTACAAATAGCTCCATACTAACCACTATGGGGGAAACTGACCCCAGCCAGAACCAGCACCTGCTATCCAATATTAACAACTACACCTCACAGACTCATTGTTGCACTTTTCATGAAACTGCCTCCCTCTGCATATACAAACACATTCAAACTATATCATCTGTCAAGAATTCGGCTATCTGCACTTCCCTCCATTTGACTTTTCTGGTAACTATAACAAGGATGCAGACACATAACCAAAAACAAACAGCCACTAAATCCCCTCTGACCTTCAAGCCATCCTTTGAATTTGACACTGAAGAACACGCTCTGAAAGCAGGTGGGGACTTTGGCTGACACACGCTTGCCCCAACTAGACCATCTTCAGTCATAAGGAACATCTGCATCACACCTGCATTAGGTGGGAGGCAGTGCCCTTGGGAAAGCAAATAGGGCAAGAGGGGAAAGTGAAAAATGAACTCATGAGCAGAGGTTTACATTAAAGCATTTTTTTTTCTTCCAGAGCTACAAGAAGTATTAGAAGAGTCTTTATATTTTCCCTGTGGTATCTGACATTGGCTACTGTCCATCTCAGAAATACGTAGGAGAGAAGCAAAGAGATATATCCTAATAAGTCCTCACCAAAACCAGAAAGAGAGCTTGGGAAAAAGTTACAGACAGAGAACAACAGACTGTGTGTGGGGTGGAAAGGCTGAAGGTCACAGAGGAGGTAGCTTCAGAAGAAGAAAAGAAAATAGGAAGAAAGAAGAAAATACCTGATCGTTATTCAGCAGCACTAAACAGCAGCTAACAGCTTCTGGAGGTACCTCTCTCTCAGAGAGCAGTGCTGCCCCAGGGCAATAGACACGGGAGCAGATCGGGCACTTATGCACTGATGGAGAAGCCTGGAGCCCCCTCCCTGCCTGCAAGCAATTAACAAAACAAAAAGGCTTTATGGCAAGAGCCTGCATCTGGAATGCTTTGCCTGATTGCCACCCCCAGCCCGTGGCTTTGGGCTGGAGGGAAGTCTTTGGGAGAAGAAGCGCGGATCCCTTCCCTTAGAAACATCCACTGCGGCTTCGTGGAGAAAGAGCCATCATTTCCTTGGGTTCTAGCCTTACCTCTACTCGTCACTCCAAGAAAACTGAGATCACTTCTATGTTATCCATAGCTCTATAGAAAACTTCTTTTGCAATACTCTAGCCTCTTTTTTAGCCAGATGCCTCACCACTGAACACCTATAACCCAGTGCTATTGAAGAGTACATTATCACAACAGACAAATACCCCCTTTGACCTATCCTTCTTATCCACTTACTGGAATGATTAAAAAAAAAAAAGAGATGGATAGCACACTCTTGTTGTTGCTTGGCTCACTCAAAGTACAGAATAGTATGATAAGGATTAGTACAGTCTACAAGAAGCTAATGTTGAATTTGTAACAGTATAATTAGCTGCAGCTTCAACCTTGTGAGGATAAGCAACCTAGTAGACATCATAACAGCTGCAGAGCTAGGAACCATCCTGCTCAAACTAAATCCTCCTCATGGAAAATTGAGTGTTACATTGAATGCAATCAGCTGTCTCTTGATACTGGTTTTAATGAAAAAATGGCAGCTGCTAATCCATAGAGTAAATCTTCACATTTCCAGCTTTCAAAGACACAAGACTTTGTCAAGCTTGAACTCACAGTCTTCCCTCCTTACCTTCACCCTCCACATCTTCCCCCAGCAGTGATAGGTTTGAGAATCTGTCTTTACAACTTCCCTGAATAACTAATAGCTAGCAGGGCTGAGCTCAAGAGCAGGGTATATTTTTGACCAAAGAGCCAAAACAGAGAGAAATACATGATTTTCTGTGCCTACACCTTCCACAGACACATCTTGCTATCATTTCAAGTTGGGTGTGTTCTTATTTTATTCAACGTTAACAGATAACAGTAAGATCCTTTGTTGGTTGTAATTGATATAGTTCTGAAGATACTGCACAAACTCTGTCAGGCTAAAATTGTTTAAAGGATCCCAACATAAAATAAGAGTAGATGTCAAGTCCAACCTCTGTTAAAGTCAGGGAAAGTCCCCTGCTCACATCGATAATTTTAGAAATAATTCCTACTGTGAAGACAGCAAGGAGACTAAGCAGAGTACAGTGAGGGAGTATTCAAGTGTAGGATCTAAGTTCAAGTGATTTTGAACACAAGTTTAAACGAGTTTACTTGTCATAAACACCACACATCAAACCCGCTGCTAAAGAACATCTGCCTGGATCCGCAGTTCTGTGATGCTGGAGCCCTGCTCTGGTCTGTGCAGCCCCGTGTTCTGTGGCCCTGTGCTTCCAGCTACGTGCTCTCAGACAGCTTTCCTGAGCACAGCTTACTGCTGCTGTCTTGCATAATACACTCCTGGAAGGGAATACTGCTGCAGCTTGATGGTGATTTTTATTAACACACAGATCTCAACTAAGAATTGAGTGACACAGGACTAACTCGTTACTGATTAAAACTTAGGAAACAAATTATGAGATCAAAGTAAGTCATTAAGAAATAAAACCCCACTAAACCTAATATCATATCCTAGACAGTTAGAAACTCTTAGCTGGAGATGCTGAAAAGTATCCAGCATTGAGAAAACAAACAAACAAAACATTTTCCACCTTTAAAGCCCTTATACCATTACTGAAGAGACTTTTCAGCTGCTCAAGCAGATAAGATGCTAGATAAACTTGTATTTTAGGAAATTGAAAAATTTTTACTCCACAGTTTTCACAGTACTGGACTAAAAGAGGAAATTAGTTCCCTTATGCTTTCTATTTTTCTTAGCATATCCAAGGCCTAAGGTTGTGTATTTAATCAGACATTATGAGACCTGCACCCTCCTAGAACAGCAGCTAGAGACAAAGCAGAAATCACTGGAGTGCCTTATGGTGTTTGAATTATCTTATGTCATTAGGCAAATGAATTGAGGACTTTCTGTCAAGATTATCTGATGAGGCAAAAAAATCCACAACAGAGCCTTATTTCTATAGGAGCTCCACAGCTCTCTGAAGTATATTCCTACAAAAGGGACTGTTTCCTGTTATACAGACTATTCTTACACAGCTGCTTTCAAGGATGTAGTCAGGATTTCTAGATTTATCAAGCCAATGCTCAAAAACCCGATGGGTACCAGGTGCTGAGGATACACTACAGTACATAGGGCCTCGTTGTGGTGAACTATTTGTTTTACCTCACTCATTGCTGTAGCCTCAGCCATTTTTTTAATACATCCTGTGTTGCTGGAGCTTGCCTGCAGTTTGGCATTGGTGAGAAAACAATACACACCCTCTGACAAACACGTACTGAATTAGTTAATATCGTGACTGTTTATACAAGGCTGTATTTGTGCTGGTGTATGTGCTAGCACTCAGACTGTGAATAACCCTAATCTGCTTCAAATTTAATTACTTAGAGACTTTGCAAAATGCTGCTTATCAGGCATTAATACTTCCCTATTCTTGCTTTACCACCTGCGTCACAGCTTAGAAAAGAGCAAGCTGAGCCAGAGAAAGTGAGAGTCACGTGGGCTTGCCAAAGTCCCAAGGGACTGCCTCTTAAGACTTCAGTCTCCATCCCAAATCCTGGTTTATTCAGCCTTAGGAGATCCCTCAAACATTTGAAATACCACAGGGGCTTTCCTAATTAACCCTTGGTTATATGATTATACATAATGAGCACCTGAAGGCTGCATTTCTCTTCATTCAGACACCTTCAGGGAGACCCAAATTCCATTTCTCTCTTCCCGGAGCTGCTGGCAGATACTAGATAATGTCTCCTCTCATCTAGCTCTTGTTGGACCTGCCAAGAGCAAACTGCTGCTTTGCAATCCAAACAGCTCTCTCACAAGGGCAGAACAGGCCCATGAGAGAAAAGAAAAAAGAGCTAGAAAGAACTATATATGAAGTCCTTTTGGTTGGGTGTTTGGTTTGGGTTTTTTTGGTGGGGGGGGGGAGTGGTGTTATTGGTTTAGGGTTTTTTTGGAAGAAGTAACATCTCCTTACCACTCCTGTGACTTTGCCTTTCTGAGAAGGGAATGCATAGGAAATAAGAAGTCCTAGAGCTATCTGTGCTGGACTAAACCAGCTAATTAAACCTTACAGACACTTAGAACTGCCCTAAACACACTGTTTGATAGGATTTTACTTATTGCACTTTCAGCAACCTTTCCTGGCCAAAAAAGAAAACAAAGATATTTTTAAAAGGATCATCAGAGGCAATTTGGAGACACTACTGATGGATCAATGGCCTCTACAACAAATTGCTATCCCCACACTCAGTGAACAGAGTCTCAATGAAACAAAACCAGCAGAAAAAAGAAACCTGATTGTTTCAGATACAAACAGCTCTGTTCCTTGCTAAGAAAATCTCCTAAAGAAAGACAAAGGCCCAGTTTTACTGGTAGTCAATCAAACAAATTCAGAATCAACTGTCAGAAGCAAAAGTTACTTCTCTTGTCAGGATTAGGAAAAGCATTAGTAAAATCAAGGTCATTCATTAGGGTGGTAAAACAGCAGCAGTATCATGAACTTGGGATATGACTGCTTGAAGAGCAGTCAAAACTCATTCTTCCCCACTGGAGTAATCCCTGAGAGGAAAAGAATTGAGTTGTATGTCAGCAGCATGAGCAGCTGGAAACTATGAGGTACATCCCTAACAGTTACATTTTACAACAATTAAACACCTTTCATGCAAGCCATCTTACAAAAGGATGAAAGAATTACCATTATTTTACAGAGAAGAACTGAGAAGAAGTGAGGAATGCAGACTTGGTGCATAACTCACTTGGATGGCAGACAGGGATCTGTTTGCACTGCATACTGCAGGCTTCTGCCAAGTAGATGAGAGTTTTTTCAGTTCATGTGCCATGCTGGAGAAGAAGGCCTGCATGAGCATGTTAGGACAGCACCAAGCCCAGCCCAGCAGAGAAAGCCTCTCACCATGACTTTGTAGCCTCAGGCATGGCCCTACCTCAGCTAACATGGTCACCTGGCCTTAAACCAGAAAGTAGAGGCAGGTTTGTGCTCATATCTGCCTTTGTGTCAGATGCTGGAGGAGGAAGGGAAAAAGAGATTTACAAGCTTGACTCCATAGAAATTAGAAATTAATGAGTGCTTGACTACTAAGTCAGTAAAAGCCAGATGTTCACCACAGCACTCACATTAAGAGCACCCAAAGTCACTTTGTGCTGTTACACGCAATGGGCAGAGACAAATTTCCCATTGCACAACCTCAGCCACACCAGAGCCCAAGAACAGCTTAGGTGTTAAGTCCTCTAGCATAAAAAATTGCAAGTGGCAAGGGTCCTTCTCAGTTTTGTTCCGGACTCAACAAATATGCACCTGCACTGTTATACCAGCAAGGCTCTCTTAATTTAGAAAGTTAACTGGAGCTCAAATGGACTGACCCACTTAGAATGCAAAAGGCACATCAAATTTATTGAGTAAACAACGTGCTGTAAGAAAAAAAAAGCTTTCTAGAGCTTTCTGAGAGAAACTCCTGGGTAATTATCAAGGGAGATGGATGTTCTGGTGCTCAGGAAGCTGAGCCCATTATAAAGGAAAAAAATGTCCACTAAACATAATAAAAGGCCATTGTTAAAAGTCGCTGTGTAAAAACAAAATGAAAGCATCAGGTCACAGGGTAGGAGGAGTGCCTCAAGCACCTGGTCCCTACTAGGAATGCTATTTCCTAAGAATTTGCAACGATATACTCAAAATGAAGACAGACGAACTTTCCTTTTCAGATAACGTTCTGTTATAGTCTGGATAATTCCAATTAATTTTTTCCTACAACTTCCTCCACATCATCAACTTTTTTTTTTTTTTTGTTACATTGAATTGTGTCACCAAAATATCTAATTTGAAAAAACCCACCGCCACTGGTCAAAGAATAGATGTGAGATTTTGGCATCAGTGCTTAATCTTGATTTGCACTGATACCAGGAAAGAGCTCAAAGCTGCTCTAATGCAATTTACAAACAAGAACTCCGTTGTGATTAACCCACTGTGTGAAAAGAGACTGCTGTCCTCAAAAGAATAATGTTATCTGAGAGAGGTATGGTGACACAGCCAAAAACTAACACAGACAGACATTGTTAATTGTATCAACTTTCAGCTAGACTGCAACAATCTGGAAAATATGTCCCTATTGGCCCAAATATTTTTGAGCCCTACTTAACTTCCCCCACTATGAACAGGAGCAAAAAGTATTTCTATCCCAATAAAGGGGGGAATTAGATTATTATTTGCTGACAGAATCTTTCATATCCCAAACTAGCTGCAGATCATAAAAATAAGCCCACATTTTCGGAAGGCAAAGACAAAACACACCACTGCTGCTATGTGTCCCTGCCAGGGAGAAGAGTGTTTGTGATTCTGATGGCAACAAAGCCTTTTTGTCTGAGCACCCTGAGCATTTTGCCACGTGTGCTATTTGGAACGACACGTTTCAGAGCAGTTCAGAGATGCCACGGTCCATCACATCATCCTGAGTCACCTTGACATTTCTGATTATGCATTGAGATGATAGCCTCAGGGCTATAAACCTGCTTTTTAATACATTATTAATGATAATGGCTGTTAGAGACTGCACAGTCCTAATGCCTTGCTTTCCTCTCCAAAATCTAACCAAAGTATTGCACACACATAACACAATGATATCCTTTATATTAGGTGCTTCAGAGACTCGAGTTTCTCAGCACTACCTGGTGCCTGCACAGCAAAGTGCGCTTCAGGTTCCCTGTTCCCCTTGCTCTATGAACCAAAGGACAAGGGAAATACAAAGGCACCAGGACTATATCATCTGATACAGATCTTGATGTGTTTGTTGCTTCAGTCAGCCCTGCAGTTGCAGAAATAATCTAGGCAATATACTTATTCAGCATCTAGAAAAATATGTTTGCTCATCTCTCAAATTGTACCCAGAATGGAAAAGTAATATTAATAGACAATAAGGAAGCTTAGCTAGGTTAAAAAAAAAATCAAAATCAAAAATACCCTGTCTGAAGATTGCCACCAAAGTCATGGGTGGTTTGCAAAGACAGAAGGCTGCGCTGGAGCTTCATTTTCTCTGCATGAACAGCAAGCTCTGAACTATCCTCTGATCTTTCCACTGACCTAAAGGATGTCCTTCTCAAGGGCTGCATCCACCCAAAAGAGCAGAAGGCTGCGTAGTTTATCCTAAAATTTTAGTGCACTGGTCCTACTCCCACCAGACATTGTCTGCACACCTCACCCTAATTCTATTGATGAAAAAAGCTTGAAAATAACCTTTCCCTGTAAGAAAATCAACAGTATTGCTGTTTAGCCTTCTGAGGCTTTTCTAGCCCACCACGTTTTCCTCAGCTTCCCTGTTGACGAGGAGGAGCAGGGAGGCAGTCCTGAGTGTGCTTTGCTTAGCTGAGGACAGCGATACACATCTGTTTGATGTGGAACTTCCTCTAATTACCGGCCTAATTCTGTACAGAAGCCTATGTACAGCTGAGTTTGGGTTGGTTCTGGTTGTCTTAAGAACTACACTAAATCAAAATGTCATATTACATCCCTTTCTCTCAGAACGTTAGTCCAGCCTACTTGTTACAAGCTGAAAGTCTGAAAGTCTTCCATTATCTCCTGGAAGCCGGTGCTATGTGAATATTACCAGCATTACACGGATATTCATCTCCTGCTCCGATAACATTGTTATCTCCCGAGCTCCTCGCTGCTCTGAAACAGGCGCTACGCTCCGGCTCAGCTTTGCACATCAAAGGCAAAGCGACAATAGCGCAGCTTTGAAGGAATGCCCGAGCTGGCCGAGGTTCAGAGCCGTGAGCGGACGGACAGACGGAGCGTTCTGTCCTTCTGTTTACCCGTGCGGGGCCGCTCTGACCCGGCGCGGTGGGAAAGGAAGCGCTGCCACCTCCGAGCCCGCCGAGGCCGCGCCGCCCTGCTCCGTGCTGCCGCAGCCCAGGAGGAAAGGGGCACTGCCAGCACGGAAAAAAAAAAAATAATAAAAAAAAATTTAGACAAGGTCAGGGAGGAGGAAGGGAAAAAAAAGCCACCTCAAACCACTCGTAAGGAAAACATTATATAGCATCAATGCACTTGACTCTTTCTTTGACCTCATGCTGACGCTCGTCTTGCACAACTGAGAGGAGCGGACGGAGGCGCACAGCGTCCCTCCCCCGGCAGGGAGCTCGCAGGGCCACAGGAACCCAGCCAGCCCCGGGGCACGCCCTGCCCTGAGCCCTGGGCAGCTGCAGCGAGCAGGGTTCGAGGGGAGGGCGGCCGCAGAGCGCCGCACATTCCCCCAAATACACGTGCGTGTGTGCGTGTGTTTGCATATGCACGTGTACACACCGTTATCTGAAAACTACCTTTGAAGACCTCTGGACACCACGAGTTCCTTCCTTCAGCGTGCTTTAAGCAGATGCCAGAGGTCAGGAATATGAAGATGAAAAATGAAGTTCTCCCATGTCATTTCAGAAAGTCTCATTTCACTTTTAGACAGGTTTTCAGATATTCGGCTATGTTTTCTTCACACTAAAGTACAGTATTTTTTAACGTATGTTATGCAAGCAGACACAGAGACATGACTTTGAAAGCAAGAAAAAAAATCCAAAACAAAATGGAAACATTAAATGAGAGCATAACCACACATTTCCTGCTGCCTGCATGTGTTTTACTGAGAACACCACTTCTCAGGTCCGGCTAATCAGCATTCATCAGTAAAACAAGATATCGGGGAGCAGTGAGAGCCCTAGAGGTGTTTATCTTCCTCTTCTCTGAACCATGAAGCTTTTCAGAGAGTATTTTCACAAGACAAGAGAATTGTTCATGAGTATCTTGTAGATCAGCAGTGTGATTTTGGAGCGACTGCCAAAAAGCACAAAGGACAACAGAAATGCTGCATCTCTCAGGATTCTCTAGCCTTTCCCTATCTGTCCACTTGAGATCATTGTGACTTGTTATTTTGTCCCATATCAAAAAAGAACGGCCTGTTAATAGGTAACAAGAATCTGGAAAGATTTTTGCAATGCTATAAATAGCCAGAGCCCTTCTCTGGCCAGCAAAAGCAGTCCTGTGTTTATACCCAGAGAATGTAGACAGAGGAAGATAATGGTTTGTTTTGTTTAAGGTGGAATGGCTTTGGCAGTGAGCAGTTGCATTGTTACTAATTTTACACAGTTAAATATGACAATAAAATCTTCAGAGTACATTTCAAGGGAGTTACAACACAGACTTGAACACATCTGAAATAGAGCTTGTATATGCAATCATCAACAACCACACATAGCCAGAGCCACAGTGATTAACACTGAGAGGGTGCTGCTTTTATTTGCTTGGTTCTGCTGGGGCACACCATGGAGTGGTGAGGCTCTGAACCTTGTGTTCATATAAGAATCTTGCAGAGCTGGGTTGGATTAGCACATTGCACATATTTACACTGGAGTAACGTTACCTGCTTGTAAGTCTGCTTCCGCATAATGCCCAGCTTCCTCTACTTCAAACCACTCTTGTTCTAGTCCATTCACCCCTCCATAAATGCTTGGCAGAGTTTCAGTTCTCCTCCCTCTCCCCTTTTTTTTCTTTTTAATAGGCTTTGTCAAGTCTGCTCCTAAATCTTTGTTTCATTTTGTTTCAGGGTCATAGCTGAGGTGGTTTAAATCAAACAAAAGAAAACCCAGGAGTTACAGGTCAGTTGCTTTTAGGTAAGACTCAGAAACAAGGAGTTGCAGCTCAGATAACAGCACACTTCACCATGTAAACTATGCCGGCTTCCTGAAAGGAAGGGGCCACACAGTACTCTCCCTGCAGCTCCAGCACTTCTTGCCATAGTCCCAGCTTTGACAAGCTCTCTCTCTCTCCCCAGAGATCCAAACTGGCCAGCTCTGCAGCGTGCAGCATGCCTAAGGCCTGTAAAAATGATTATATAATACTGCAGTACAATACTCTAGAGAAGGCAAGAAAAACACCACCAACCACACCAGAAGTCTGTTGCCAGAAACAGCCCATAATGAAATACCATTCAGAAATTTTCCCCCAGACTGCTACTGTTGGGAGACAGCCCCTGCTCTCTGGTGCAGTGCCTTGCCTGCCCCAGAGGGGCTGTGCAAGCCTCCTGTTTCCAGCCCAACCCAAGCACATGCTGTGGATCCAGACTTGACATCAGGAGCCCTCTATCCCCTCCTCACTTCCATCTGCCCAGCCACACACACTAATCTGCTACACAACCAGAATACAGTGGCATCAGACTAACATCATTTGGGGGTTAATCTAAAGCAATGTTACAGCTTAACATTTAAATTCAATTCTCTTAATCCATTTTATACATGAACATAAGCTATACCTTGCCTTGATATGTGTGTGTGTACTCACTCATCAGTGTGTGCAGCCCTTAAAATGTACATTCAGGAAGGTATATCCTGATTAGTTAGAGTACCCCTAGTTAGAAACCTCACTGGTTAACTTTGCAGGAACACATGCGCATTAGTTGAGGAGTAGTATCAGGTTAATGCAGCTACACAGTTTCTCCCCAGAGCTAACATGACCTGTGCTGCACCATGCGGACATCAGCCACCACACAGCTGAACAGGAATTCTGAGCTTCACTTCCAAGACTGGGCACACCCATGTGTTGGCAGGTTGATGAGGGCAAAGTACATGCAGATAAAAAGACTCTCCTACTGGGGGGTGTAAACTTCAAGGGCACTTGACAAAAATCAGTAAAATAAAGTCCTGTAACTAAAAAAAAAAAACAACCCTTTAACTCCATAAAGATTAGTGTTCATTAAATCTTGCTCTGGAACAGTTTAAGGCAGCCATTGCTTGTACATATGGCACCACATATTCAAATCCATTTCCCACAACTCAGAAGTACAGTGGTCAGAAGTACAGTAGACAAAAAACATCTTTTGCTTTTGTTAAACTGGCTGAGTGCCAGTATGAAAATAAAAAGGTAGGAAAAAGAATAATCAAAAATCACAGTTGGTGTCAGAAACTTAATTTAGGTTTTCAAATGAAGATCCAGAATATGACCTAGGATTGGAAAAAAAAAAAAGAAGGAAAAAAAGCTCTGGACAATATATTTTTTTGTTTGATGAATCCTTAATCAAGCATTTTTCTTTGGTTTTGATAGCGTTCAGAGGGCTCACAGTGTTGAGCCCCAAATTACCCCTTCACTAAGCATTACATCAACAGCAATTTGTACTCTTACTCTAAGATTTCTAGTTTGTTATCCTGCTAGGGATGACAAAGCCGGTCAGCAGGCATGACTAAGGGCAGCAGATACTAGACATAATACGCTCCTGGATAGAAACTGCCATAAATGCAACAGGCACACACCAATGTTTAATAAAAATGTTGCTTCAACACTGGAAAGTATAACACTAAACAAACATGACTTTCCAATAACAAAGCCATACACTGCAGACAGTGCCACCATAGCTCATATGACATGGCTAAAGTTCACATGAACTTTTTCAGTGGTTTCATCCATTCTGTGTTGAAGTAACATCTCTGTAAAAGCAGGTTAATTATAGCAGGATTTGACAAGATTTAAAAAAGGACAGAAGACAACTGTGTGGGCATAAAGCAATTTAAACCAAACACCACCCACCTACACACTGCAGGGAGACCTGTGCAGACAAGAACTCATGGAACCAGATCTCAAGTACCAGTCCAGGACAATAAGCCAGTTTAAAACAAATCTGACTCCATCCACTTATTTTAGCTGCAAACTGACATTGTGTGTGACCAGTTCATTACTGCAGGCTGGTTTTAGTTCACTGTTTTTCAGAATTAATGTGAAATGGAAAGATTCTCCCACAAGCCCAGTAGCCATCTGGTGCTATTGCTGTACTTCATGAAAAATTCATTGCCTTTTTATCATAGTCAGCTATTTCAGCGATTGTAGAGATTTATGTTTTTAAGCAGAATATTTTATTCACTATTGATGTTTGCAAATCTGCTTCAGCATCACAGTTCAACAGATTATGTTCTTTCTGGCTTCATCCTGGGGATTTCTAGCAGCCTTGAAGGCAGCAGAAGCTGTAAAAAAGTCAGTTTTAGTAATAGATTTATAAAATGGACGTCACAGTGTTGTCTGTTTTCCCAGGCTAAATAAAGCTAAACTCAGTGCCAGTGAAACATGCTCAAGCACTAAGAGCCTCATTACAGCTCCAAGCTCTCATTCAGCCATTCATCTCCAGCAGAGCTATCTGTCAAGAAACACACAACTGAGTTTGATATTCATTCCAGCTCAGAGAAATTTTATTTTTTTCCTTCATGCTCTACTTGCAGGAGATTCTGCAGCCAGAAGTGTTTCAGCTGGCTGTACAGAGACCAAAACCAAGTTAGTGGGTTAAGGAGTGCACAGGCTAAACCCCTTCTCCTGAGTGCTGAGAGAAGCATCCGCAGAGCAGTCATTGCTTCCTGGACTTGGAACCAGTCATGGGGAGCTTGGCTCTAACACCCTACCTTGATCCTGTACCACACCAGTAGGAGCTGCCTGTGCTGTGGCTTTTGAAGCCCTTAAAATTGGGCTTTTTCTTCCCTCCTCCTTCAGGCTAACAGGAATAAGGCCAAAAGAATTCAGATAATGTAGCCCAACAATTCCTTTAATCAGAACTAATGCTTGTGAGAGTTGGCAACACCTGAAGAGTGGGCGTAGAATACATCCCCAACAATTCAATGCACAACAGGCTGCAATAGGAAATAGCTACTAAAACTGAAAAGGAAGTGAGTGAATATTCATAAGTTCTCATCAAAAATAAGATTACCTTTAGCAGTCCCTTTACATACCCACAAATCCCACACAATACTTCTGTCTCAAGCACTGCAAGTTACCTCAGCCCTGGGTATTCATATATGCTGTCAGGGTACTATTTCTGAGTTTTAATCTTAAAAATATTTTTTTTGCTGAAGCAAAGTCCCAAGCAAGTATTTTTCTTTGTTAGCTTTGGAAAAAACTAAACTCATCCCTGAATGAGTCAATGAGATGTCACAAAAGCACACCAATAGCAGAACATTTAAGGAAACATGAACCATGCCAGTGTACATGGAGGGTCCTAGAGAAGCTGAAGCTGCCTCAGAGCCAAAATTAATTTAAAAAGTGTAAGAGGAAACAACAAGGTCTTCTCCTGGCACAGAGTCATAAAAAACAATTTTATAGAAAATGTGGTTCTGTTGCTGAGTGGGCTGGGGGAACTTGCTGCTAACAGAAGCAGAAAAGGCCTTGAAAGGCCAGAAAAGGTGAGGTTTGATCTCTGGCCTTTCTGGTTCCTCTGCCCAATGCAAGTGCCTGGGAGAGCAGACTGAAGATCTGTCTGGTCCTATGGGCTCATGTGACAATTGAGGCCAGTGAGGCCAGCACCACTGAGATGCCATCCTCAATTGCCTTTAAAGGCCACGGCACTTTCAGGAGGGCCCAATTACTTTAGAAATGCAAAAAGATCGGATTCCTCTTCAAGAAGGATTATATTGGGAAATCACAGACTTCATCACAGTCCCTGAAAGACTGTGAAGCAAGTCTTCAAAGCCATTTCTAAGCACAATAAAAAGGAGAAGATCATGGAGAACTGGCAGCTGGGGAGTTACCAAAAGGAAATGGTGCTCAACTGATATGATCTCTCTTTATGAGGAAAAAGGTGCCTTTGAACCAAGAGCAGTAGATACCTTTAGCTTGGCTCTCCCAAAGCTTTCCCAACAGTCTCCCTCAGTATTTACACCAGCCAGGTCAGACCTATGGGATGAATGGCTGGCATCTAAGAGAATTAGAGAACTGCAGGACCATTAACTGGGCTGAAAGAGTCATCAGAAGCCCTTGAGTCTCATGGGGAGGGTCAAAGAACGATGACCAAATACTAGCCCAGGGTGCCCTTTGTATTATCTCAATCTTTTGAGATTACAAAAGAGTTGGGATTAGAAGGGATGTCTGGAGATCATTTTGTCCAAATCCCCTGCCAAGGTAGGGTCATCTGGAGCAGGTTACAAGGGAATGCATCCAGGTGAGGCATGAATATCTCCAGAAAGGGAGACTCCATAACCTCCCTGGGCAGCCTTTTCCAGGGCTCTACCATCCTCTATGTAATGTAGCTCTTTCTTATGTTATGGTGGAACTTCTTGTGTTTCATTGGTTTCGTATTTTAGAGATATTCACAACTTGACCGGGCAAGGCTTTGAGTAGCTGTACCCAACTTCAGAGCTGGCTGTGCTTTTGGGAGCTGGACCATGCATCCTGCAAGAGTTTGATTCAAGGATCATGAATGCCAATATCCTGGTTTTTTTCATCCAAAGATCAAGAAGATACCCCAGCACAACCTCACATGAAGTTTCTTTCACCTAAAGAAGGGAAGAAATAACTTGAAGTAAGACTTTCAGAGGCACTCTGTTCTGCCTACTTCTCATTTACTTTTTGAGATAAACTCCAGTGTGTTGGAGAATTTAAGCAGAATCCACAAACATGCAGAAGAGATTATACTGCCAAGTTCAAAAGAGTAAACTATGCAAACTGCAGAACAGCTTGAACTTTTAGCTTTCCTGCACTACAGATGATTGCACAGCCAGGCTCTAGCTGCTCTGTTGAGCTGGCTTTGCAGGAAATACCTACACGCCTAAACAAACAGTAATAGTAGAGACGTAAGAGCTCTCCTGCCTGTCATTCCAACAAGATCACCTGACAATGCACTTACAGGCAAGCCAGTCAGCCAAACAAATCATTAACTTGAAGTTTCGAGTAGCACGGAAGAGATTTTCTGCTTTCAGCACAGATCTTTCCTGATCAGGGCAGAAAGAGCCCATGGCCTCTCTACACATACAGCAGCCTTCACACAATAACATTACTGCCAACTGCAATGGCATAAGGCAGGTGGCTGCTTTAGTTATTGCTTTAGGCTGCTGATAAATCATTTCCCAGGGGAGGGACTGCAGACACTGCACCTGCATGAATTCTCACAGACTACTAACACCTCTTTCCAAAGTCAAAAGCATTAGCACAGAAGTGAACATCAACAGAAGTTAATAAAATCTCCCATTTTCTTCCTGTACATCCTCTGGAACTGCCTTTCCCACTCCAGTCTCCAAGACAAAAACCTAAGAGTAAAGAGGCTTCAGCATGGTTGTCTAAGGCATTTTAATTTTGTGGCAAAAAAACCCCAAAAAAACAAAAGACCAATATAATATTCAAATCACTTTATTCCCATTAGGATGGATCTTATTTAGATGTCAGCAGTAGGAAACCTCAGAGGCGGAGTAGCCCCCACATTTTGTTTCATCACCAGTATGGTGTAGTTCCATCCCACTCCTGAAGAATGAGTCCATACAGCACACCAGCATCTGCGCACTGCTCTCTTCTTTCCATTTTCTATCATCCTGTATTCCTCTAATTCCTAGTCATCTCATTGAAATTACAAGGCTGAGTATTGACATATTGGTCTCTGTTTGCATAGCCCTTGCACAATTATATGCAGATCCCTAAATAGGTCTTAAGTACAATGTTCATACAAATTAGACCAGTTACATCAACTAACTGGGAGAGCATTGGTCCTGTTTCAAGTTCTAATATACTTGCTGTCTCAATTCTAAGAACAAAGACACCAGCGATTACATGAATTGCAATAAAATCATATTCCAACACTCTGCACCTGAATTTCTGTCTCATAAAAAAGGCAAATAGTCTGGCTTCAAAAAATGAAACGAAATACAGTCAGTGGCCAACCAAGGACAAAAGATTTCAGTCAAAAACCCCTCCAAAGGAAAACTGCTCCTAGCTCTCATGAGCCTGAGAGTCCTGTCTCCATCAGTGCCAACCATGGCTGCTCATTAGTATTCCCGGTGCTCGACAAGTTTGGTTAATAGCCTAAAGCCCCATCTGTGATAGGCAGTATTTACTTAACAAGGAGATAGCCCACAGGCTTCAGTGGATTGCTTATTTCTGCTCATGCTGTAGCAGGCCCACAGACTTAATACAGATGGAAGGAAGGAGATAGGATGTGGTTCTCCTTAGCTTACACAAGAGATTCTTTCTGCTAAGAGGGCATAGAATAGGAATCTGAGTCAACATTTGCTGAAAGTGGTGGAAAGGCTCCCATTCTTTTTTGCTCACTGTTTTTCTCCTTGTCTCCATTTCTAATTCAAGGCTTAGTGCAACCATATGCAAGTGAGCAAAAGATATATTTTTGGCTACTTACATTAAATCAGACCCAGAAGTTCAGTTTTGGCTTCTTCAGTTTAGTTCAATCTGTTATCATATTGCTGTGGTTGGGAAAATCAGTCAAATAGTTTTTTGCTTGCTGTAGGTAGATATTTCAGGCATCTAGCTCATTTTTAAAAAGAACATTTTTCAGAAAACACCCCCTCTGCACACACAATTTGTTCATAATATATTTCTAAGTTTGTCACAAGAAAGCATCTTCCAGTGCAATAAATTTAAACTTTCACTTTGAAAGAGTCTTAGCTAAATTGAGACTGTTCACAAAATGATAAATATAGGTTTTAAGATAAACACATTCCTACTAGAACATTCAGTCACAGTGTTACTGTAGTAACAGTCATACATACTTGCACCTCCTCACAGCTAAGGAAAAATAAGAGATGGATGACTGTCAGGCAAGTGCTGAAGCAGAGATCTCGGATCACATCCAAAAAGTGGTCACATCAGCTGAGGTGGCACTAACAAGTGTGACTGATATTTCAATAACTCACTTTGGTTTTCATTAAGCAAGGAATGCTGATTAACATAATTCAGCTGCCAGGTTTAGTGAGCTAAGCTACTCCAGAATCATTTCCTCAACCTAGAGCTGCCCCTGCACACAGTGCTGGACCCCATTGATAGCCATTTGCATCAGACAGAGCAAACAGGAGTCCAAGGCTCCTGCTACAAGGAGTCCAGAGCCTACTGCACTTTCAGATATAAAGAAAAGACAGATTTCCTCAGAATTTAATTTAATTTCAGCAACAAAGACTATATACTATTACCTGTCTGTCTGGAGCAAACTAACCAAAATTAACTATTTCAAGTACACTGACCAAAGAAGAGTGCAAAGCCTACAGTTTCCTAGAAGTCCAACTTCATTATTTAGTTTTGTTCAGGATCCTTACAGGCCCCATTTGCCTTTGAAACATGCAGTGCTTGGTCTGTGTAGAGCAGACCTGGGCTCTTAGAGCTGCCTGACCTGGTCCTGTGATACTGATGAAAGGACTTTGCCTCTGCTGTACCCCAGCATGTGTGATAACATACACTGTATGGGTGTAAAGTGGCCAGCAATTCCTCCCAGGTGTGCCAGAGTCACCCCAAGCACAATCCAGAGGGTGAAAACAGACTTGGGCAACAAATGAGTCCTGAGGCAAGTCCTAGGTCCACTGTACACAGCCAGGAAGGCCTGTGGTGGAGGTAGAGCAGTGACATCAAGACAGTAACACATCAAGGGAGCAAGTCTTTGTAGTCACCATGGCAGATGACAGGCTAAGGATGCTGGAAGGAAAGAGATAACTTTTTAGGCACTGACAAAGGCTCCTCCATACATGCAAGTGGCTATAGCAGTGCTAACAACTGCACCAGCATTGGCCCCATATGCCTCCACAAGCTTTGGAAGGAGACTTCCAGATAAACATCTAGTTTCAAGCATAAGTGACAATCTTCCCTTTGAAATTAATCTTTTCTAGCTGATTATCCCCATTAGGTTATATGATCAGATTCAGATTAGGTAGGATGAGAAAGACCCACTCAGATCACAGACATCCCCAAGATAGACTAGTAAAACTGGAAGATCCTTCCTTATCTGCAACTTCATGTTATGAGTAAAGGTTTTTTTATTGTGGTATAATGCTTTAACTTCACTTACCTCCCCAGCAAAATTATACCAGCACAAGCATTTTTGTCTGTTGTGATCACATCTACAACAGCAGCACACGTAAAAACAACGCCAAAGTGTCATTCTGCATCAATGCTTTGCCAGCTGAAATTTCAAAGACGGAAGCACAAAGTCCAGCATGCAAGAGATATAACTACATCCTTGTTGGATCTTCCTTTTTAATTCCCATTACCCCCATCAGAGAATGATTGCTGCAGAAAAGATTACAAAAAGAACAGGTGTATGAAATACTAACAGTGCAATGATAAGGCTACAGCTGGGGACAGCAAGTAGGCAAGTCTCCCACGAGAAGGAGAGAGGGAGATATTCCCAAAGGCACTACCGATTCCTTACATTTGATCTTATCCCCCACATCACAATCTACGCATTGTTTTTGGCAAGATGACAGGTAGATGGGGAACAATTTAACTTCTCTATCAGTGGGATGGTTTGGCATGGTACAAGAGGCACGTATCCTCACAACTACAAAGTTGGAGGGCTTAGCAGAACCACCCTGTTTGCTTAACAAAGTGACGTAAGCCGCACAACCACGCAAGCACAGCCTTTGTTCTTTCCTCCAGCTATCCCTGTTTTGCCTCAATGCCCTCCTACTAATTTCAAGTCTAGCCCAGTAGTCTGCAAACCTTAAAGCAGGTACTGCATCTTTTTAATGCCCAGGTGTGCTCTGACTAGGCACCAAGGGTAGCTAATCATAATAAACCTGAATTTAATTGTTGACAACTAGAATGTCCCTAGAAATGCCATGTGTAATATATATATATATATGGTTTACCATTAATAAATTCTGCTTTAGGAGGCTGAGCATGTTAAAGAAATGATCATGCCCTACAAACATCTCTTTATACCAAACCATTAACAGATGGCATTGTACTACCATAAGTTCAATTTCTAATGGAGATGGTTTATAGATAAAAGCAATGAAGGCTCCTATTGAAGCGCTGAAGACATGCTACTCTTGTAACAGGATTATGGCATCTATTAGTCAATTCCATTGAGGATAAATTCCTGATTTCTGAAGTATGACAGAAAAAAACATTGCCTCATACAAAACAGACTAAGCAGAACATAACAGATATTTACCTGTGCATCACAAAACACACAATTAAGGTAAGGAGAATCATTACAGTTCTTTTTTTTATTATTATTATATATCTCAGCAGGCTTGTTTTCAGAAATTTCAAGATCTTTTGTCATTCTGCTATCCAAACAGACACAGAAATCATTCTGCTATCCAAACAGACACAGAAATCACAACGAAGTCAGACAGATTTAAAGGCAAACCACATTCCTCAGCTAAGACTGTTTTCTCTTTAGATAATAGAGCAGAACATCACTATATATTCTTTTTTTGTCTAAATAAATTCAGAAAAGGCAAGACTGGGTGAAAGTCTATGAGAGACCACATATAAATTGTGATTGTTTTTATTTATAAGACAATGAATACATTACTACTGTTTTCTTGTATTAGCCCAGGTGTCTGGCCTGATGCAGGCAGCACCACAGAAGGCAAGTGGGTGAGCCCCAGGCTGACTGGGCAGGGCACAGAGGGATGCTATGAGTGGCAGACAATTCCCCTAGGGAATTCCTTAGCCAAGGGAGGCTAAGGAACATGGAGCATCCGATGGGGACAGCCCAAGCTCCTAATGCTGTCACAACAAGTTGTTAATTTAGAAGGGAATGAAGAAGCTGAAACTTCCTTAAGTACACACCCACACATCTTTAAACCCTAATAAATCCACAGAGAGGAAGTGAGCCGATGGTTTACCGCAACAGAGGGAGCTCCTCTGCGTCAGCCCCGGTTTACGCAGTCACCAGAGACAGGGAGGCCTCAACAGTGAGTCACCAGTTCCCATGGGTCAGATGTGACCAGCAGGACAGACAGATTCTCTCTGTCAGCCAGAGCACTTCCTCATGCTGGAGTGAGGGCACCCAAGGCACTCAAACCAGCCGGAGGTGGCACCTCACAGGCACTGTTTGACCTGCCCAGCAGCCCAGAGGCAGCAGCCTTGCGGGGCACGGCTCTTGTCCAGCCCCAGGAGCAGCCCCTGCTGCCTCATGGGCTGCCCCTCCAGCTGGGGAAGGAAGAGAATGGCAAAGCTCTGGTGCCAGGGGAGATCAATTGCACCCTCCTCTCCTGGATTACTAGGTGATCTAATTACTAATCAAAGAATTTGACAGAGGAACAGTAGCCAACACTGTCTTTACTGCATCTATTAAAGAGTTATTTATATCCATCTCAAAAGAAGCTACAGCTCACCTCCATCTGAAAGGAAAATAAACACCCATCTGAGCCAAACAAATAATGTCTCGCTTCAAACATTCAATTCAAAAACTTAAGGAAACTGGTAGTAAAAATGACATTTTTCTTTGTTATCACTGTAAGTTTTCATACACGTCCAAAATTCTCTAGCCAAGACCTGGGTTGAAGCTGCCAGTAGACAGTATCTACTAGATTCTACAAATATCACTTCAGATATTTGAATGTGAAACTTGAAAAAAAAAAATTCACATCAGAATTTAAACTGCAATATTCATTTTTCAGAAACTTTGAGTCTTTACTTTGAGAATGAAAAAAATGCCACCAGTACACTGCACAGCGATATAACAAAAAAAAAAAATCAAAACAATATTCATAAGAAACTTTTTTAGATTAAGGCAGACACTGTTAAGAACTAAGGTTCACCTCTTACTTCTGCTTAAAACAATTCCAGCTCATTACTTCCATGATGACAGCCAGTGAGACCAAGGATACCTGTGTAGCAAAGCTTTCAAGTCGGTAACATTTTTTTTCAGCTCTTGCAAACAAAGTACCATTTCATAGAATTATGTTTGCGCACATTGTTACTACTTTGCAAACATCAAGGCCCTGATTTCATGACCCAGAATCCTTCAGCAGCAACAGCACTAGTTTAAGTTACTCCCACTCTTCAGCTCTATCTTCTCCACATGACTCCCTCCCTCCAGTTGTGCTGGCATGGAGTCCAGCCAGCTGCAGTCTGAATTGAGAAACTGGAAGATAACCCAGGAATTTCACTGAAGCCAGATCAGCTCACTGTGAGGGCCACAATACAGCTGCACAGGTAACAGTGCCAGCACAGCTACAGCATGCAAATCAACATTTTTGTTGAATGCTTCATACCAAAGAGCCAAAGAACCCAGTTGTTTACATTTCTGAAAAACTTTTAAACTCTTCTGCTTCATCCTACACATATTCACAAGTCAGAGATTCCATTTACAAAATAAAATCTAGCCTTAATACTGAGCTTAAGAAATAAATGCACCATAATCCAAGGATTGAATAAACCTCCCGAGTTACTTTTAAAGACCATTAAAACCATTGATAAGGAAATGCTAATACCCTTAAAAGACAGCAAACTTTGGTTACAGGAAGGCCTTTATGAAGACAATATTCCCCGGGAGAAGCAGCCCTCCATTGGATTATATCCCTTTTGCTTTATCACAGGGAAGAAATTTAGAGACTGCTAATACTTGGAAGCCACAGACAAGTTTGTAAGAAGAGACACTGAAGTAGCTTGCCACAAAAAGACCATGCACATGTGACAAACCACAGAATTGGCGCTGTGTTGTGTTGGAGCACTAGGAAAAGGTGTCAAGTACACACTGCCCAGACCGGACCTCTCCACATGCCTTGGATAAGCAGTGAGTAAGAACAGATCCATCTCCTGCTCTTGCAGAGAATGCGGAGCTCGCAGATAAGATCTGTAAACGTTTCAGCCAGAAGCTGCAATAGGACCCGCTGTTCGGGCAAGGCTTGGCACTGCATTTCCAAAGGAAGCGCTTTGCTCCCATTGATTATCAGAAAGGCAAAGGGGGAGGGAGGGGGAAGGGCAGGCTGGCTTGCCCCTGCCAGATATCTCTGTCTGAACACCTTCCAAAGTGAGAACAGTTTATTGTCATTTGCAAACGCGCCCCATACAACAGAGTGCGATCCGCACGGGGCAGGTCTCCAGCCCTGCCTGCCGAGGAGCTGGGCAGAAGCACCACACCGAACACCCCGGCCCCGCTCCTTGCAGCGCCCCGAACGCCTCGGACTCCCGAGCCCTCCCGAGGCGCGGCCGCTCCACGGGAGCAGCGGACTCCGGACCGCGGCACTCCCGCAGCACGGGCTGCGCTCCAGGCACTGCCGGAGACCCGGGCCGTGCTGGGAAAGGCAGGACAGCCTGATGGTACCGGGTGCCAGAACCCAAGGCCTTCCTCCGACTGCCCCGCAGGACTCGAGACCCTGGCAGGGGGCTCAGAGACCTTGGCACAGAGTCAAAGACACCTGTGCCCTCGATTTTAACCCATGGCAACAATTACCACGAGCCACAAGGGTTTGAGTAGAATGATAGTGAATTTATCACAGGGTGAAAAAGTAGAGTTTTGGGTTTTTAGAATGGGGGTTCAGGAGGCAAGATGGAGGGATTTGGGCATGTCCTGTCCTTTCTCCTGCTTCTCCTTAGCCTCCATCTTCTGCTGTGATGGTGGCACTTTTGGATTGGTTTAGAGTAGAGACAAACTGTCTAACATGGGTGATAGGTATTGGAAAATTATTGTAAATAAAGTACACATAGTTTTTAGTATAAGAAGATCACACTGCCCTGAGGGTGGTCATTGTGCCACTAACCAACCTGCTGGACAGACCTCAGTGGGTCAGAAAAATAATGTAATAGATAAAGAAAAATAAACAACCTTGAAAAGCAGAACTGATGCATCTCAGCTTCTTCTTCAGTTGCCAGGCTGGGAAAAAAAGAGACTTTCTAATGCCTCAGGGTCATCTCAACCTCAGAGACCCCACCAACCTGGGATTTACCCTGGGAAAGGGCAGCACTGCCAGCCCTGTCACCCAGAGGGACTTCTTGAGGATCCCTACTCTCCCCATTTTCCCTGGAGGAAAGCATACACATCTTTTTGTAACCACAGCCTGCCCAAACACCTACCAGCCAAAGAGTCACCAGTGAAAGTATCCAAAATAAGGAACAGTCACAGCTTTATTCCATGTTAACTTCAGCAAAAATAGATAATTTCACCAAACCAACATAAACAGAGCACCATGGTGCCCAGAAGAGTCATAATCAGCTCAAATCACCAGCAGTGATGCCATCCTTCCAATAGTTCATGCCAGAGTGGCTCTAATCCCTTTGCCCAGGAGAAATTGTGAGCAGCATGGCACATTTTGGAGCTCACAGGTGGGATGAAGCCTCTGGGTGCTCAGTCAGAGAGGAACATTGCTCTGCAGGCCAGAGACACCCACACTGACAAGCTCTAGACACCCTGACAGCTGACCAAAGAAATGCAGCAAAAGGCTCTTTAAACACAGTAACAACAAATTAATCACTAAACTCCCTATCAAAATATTTCTCAAGAGATCCTACCCTGTTTTTCCATTCCTTATGGAAGAGTAGCAAGGTCACTGCAATACTCTCAGCATTCTCTTTGAGCTTTAAAAAGCAAGAAAGAGGGAGAAAATTCAGGGTTCTGCTCGGCTATGGGATTAGGGTTTAAATCGAGCTTGTCAGAGTTGCAGTACAGTACATGGATGGAAATGCATTAAGAGTCCAACACCATCCCTGCAGGGGACAGGAGTCTGAGACGTAAGGGGGAATACAAAATTGGATCCTCGCTCACAGGTGACCTGCTTCTGGCACTGAAAGAGCTCCTAATTGCTCAGAACACACTGTTTGGGGGAGTCCCACCACGGAGCTGGGTAAGGCAGGCTCACAGAACTCCAGCCATGCCAGAGTTTGTTAAAAGGAGGGTTTCTGGCTGCCAGCAACAAGCTCTGGCTTTGCAACAAAAGTAACCTAACACCTCCATCAGCTCAGCTGAAAAAAAGCAGCTCTCCTGTGCTTGCCACCAAGCTCACCGCCAGCCCTGTTCCAGACTGCATCCATGGAGCTTTACTGCTGAACTAAACGGCTTGATAGAAAGAGTACAACTGTAGTTCACTTTGAGCAAGGATCAAACCTCTACAAAGAAAAAAATAAAAAAACCACACAAAAAAACCACCCAAAACCAAACCAAAAAAAAAAAAAAAACCAAACCAAAAACCAAACCCAAACCAAAAAAACTTCACCAAAAATGCCCCAGCAAAACCCACACCCCTCACTCTACGAAATATTAGTATTACCAAACAAAACTTAGAGTCACTTGTTAGGTGAAGGTTTTTAGGGCTTTTAGGGTGTGCTTGGTGTGTTGTTTTTTTTTTTTTTTAATTGGTTGGCTTTGGGGTTTTTTTAATTTTTTTTTTAATTCACTTTCTTTTGGCAAGGGGGAGGGGGGGAGGGAAGGAGGGGAAAGGTTGTTGTTGCTTTGTTTTAACAATAACTCCCAAACATTTTCACATCTTTTTCAAGACTGTATTTTTTTTTTTTGACTGGGTTAAGTCTTTGCTCCCACATCTCTACTTTCATTTTGCAACAACTGAAACATGCTAAAAAAACCCCAAAAAACCAATGACCCAACAATCTCTATATTAGAAATGAAATGAATGCTTGCTGGGTTCCAATCCTAAGAAGAAAAAAACTCCTAACCACTCTACCCAAAACATCCAAGCACAGCCTTGATGGTCCTCTAGTTCTCTGCAGAGGTATAAGCCCTGCACCACTCTCCTCTTCTTCAGAACTGAAAACTCATTGAATGCCGGTGCAACCACTTACTAGGGCTGAATTTGCTATGCTATGCATTATTAATTCACTGCCCCGGGCCTGAGAAGCAATAGATAAAGGATTTCTAAGCACATCTGCAGTGGAAGAGAGAAGGAGAGCTAGCAGGAACAATGCAGGTTTCCAGCAGGAGTCTCAGTTCAGTTTCGATGTCTTCACAACCCAGCTTAATGCACACAATACACAGAGTGAACAGGATGCTTAGGGAAGCAGATAATATCTGCTTTGGAGACTATGTACAGTTATTTTCTCACTAGAGATAACTGATAGGGTGTCATAGCACCTGGTCTCACATCAGAGATAAGCCCCCAGGAGGTACACCCTCACAGTGCTTTCACATGATGATAGGATGATTTAGGGGATGCAGAAATCCCCATAAGCCTGCACAACAGCTTTCTTTTAAGATCAAGCAATCACTTCAACAAAACAAAGTCTCACGCCTTCCCCAAGCCTACAGGAATACACAATTTACTCCATTTAGTCGTTTGCTAAAGCTCATAACACCATACCCTAAAATCTCTACTTTCAAGGTATCCTTCTCCCTCTACCCCAGCTTCCAGCATTTCAGCTGAGTTTCCTAAAGAAGTGAGTTATGTGTAATTCCAGAGTATTATCTGTAGTGGATGTTGAACCTTTTAGACAACAAAAAGTTTGACCAATATGGATATTTAGAAAATATTAAACTAGCACAACTTTCACAACATAGGGACAAGGAAGCCCCCTTTTCATATCCCCTCCAAAGTTAGGGGTTTCTCACGAGAAAGGTTTTCAGTTACTCATACCTTATTAGACAGAAGGAACCTGGAGGCACCACAGCAGCTTATGGAGCTCTCTACTCAATTCCTGTTTCTGTGCTCGGGTCAGCCCTAAAGACCAGCTAACCAACTTTCAGCAACTCCCTCTCACCCTTTAATGATTTCAGGCTGATTGCCAGTAGCCTTTCTGTGGTCACACCAGAGCAATTCCAACTCCCAACACGTGCAGAAGCAGGTGCAGATGCTGCTAGACTCAATTACAGTATCAATGAGTAGGTGGGGATCTACTTGGATTTGCATTAAAAAAAAAAAAAAAACCCAAAAAAAAAGTTTAATACTTAAAAGTTTTTCTAGATGTTTTTCCAGACAACAGTTTTGTTGCACAATTGTACAGCTTTATCTCCCACCCGCTGAATTTGATGGAAAATCTACCTTTGCATGTACAAGTAGCTTTACTGAGACACTGTAAGAGGAAGTAATTTGGTTTATAATTTCTCTAACAAGAATATCTGGACTGTGAAATGTAGTGTTCATGGTAAATAAAATGTTTCACTGCACTTGTAAAACAGAAATTATTTAATATCCTGGTCTTTGTATTTTCTTCTACAAAGAGTGTTGCCGTTGTCCAACACCTAGAAGCACTGGGGTGGGTTTGCTAAGCTCAGCTGCCATAGATTGACACAGATTTCAAATGGCAGACACCTGCATTTTCCAGCAGAGGAGCTGGCACAGATTTGCGGCTATCATTTCAGATATAAATATAGACAGTTGGTGTAAAAGGCAGGTGTCTATATTTGAGTTAATCAGTTTATGGTCTCTGTAGAGCAGAGAGAGAAACAAGCTACAGCACAGGGTGATTTATCTGACCTCCCTCAGCACTCCTGAACTAATATGAATCACACCCTAGACAAACATGTTTCTTTCCATTAATTCTAAAAAGACCTAGAGATGCCTAAATTGAAAAAGAATACTTCATTTTTACAGCTCTAATATTAAGTGTGTTGAATCCTAACTGCTATGCCTGTGTTATACTAAAAACACACAGCATTTCTTCAGCAAGGATATTATAGATGTGGTAAGCTTCCCATAGGTAAATAAGTGACAGAAATCAGGTTGAGTGGAACAATACTCCAAAACTGACCCTAAGTGCTTGAAGTAAGGATTTTCCTACGCAAAGTTGATAATTATGGCCATCCCACTGAAAGTGGGATTTGAATGGAAGGAGAAAAATAAAAGTGGTTTGTTTGTTTTTGGGGTTTTTTTTTGTTTTGTTTGTTTTTTGGTTTTTTATAGCTCTACAGGTTTTGTACCCCTTATAAAATTGGCTGGGCAAAGAAAGGCTGAAGAGTATGTCTAGTTTTCTGAGCAGATCAATGCTCCGTGGTGAGGAAGAGTGCTTTGTGCAGGCATACACGTGCAGATGAAATGGATGCAGAGGAAGAATAAAGTGTTTCAGATTCAAACAGTTGGATCCTTTACCCCCTGTGCAGAGGCTTAAGTGAGTCCATAAGGAAAGAGCCGGAAGTGATTTAGGTCAGACTAAAGCTATCATCAATACAGGATTTCTGTACTAGTTCTGCCTTTAAGAAAAAATAGACATCTATGCAAGATACTATACCCAGGCAAGCTACGCCCTTAGTAACCCTCAGGATAATTTCAGGGTTATCTAGAAGGACTGAGCAAACATCAAAAGATTCACTACTTCTATTGAGACTAGAGCCTGCTCCATTTTTTTTTTTAATTGTTTAGAAAACAGCCTGGAAATTTTACAAGCATGGGGCTTTTTTCCACAAGATGGAGAAAAAACAGCATTTGATTTACTTCAACATCCCCACTGCAAATGTACTTTGTAAAGGAGAGGACTTGAAATAATTAATTAAAAAAAAACAAAGGAAAAGCATGTTCATCTTTCTGTTCTCTGTACATGTTCAGTTTTACAACTGTTACAGCACAGAAATAGCTCTACTGACACTGATGGCAGAATTTCACTTGCTGGGAGTGAGCTCTGCAAGTTTGTATGATGTGTGTAGGCCTGATTTGCAAATGCTAACTATTGTGACTTAAGAAAAAAAATTTCAAAGGTTTCCATTTGGAGCTGCAAGTTCAAACCATTTCATTTCATAAACAAAACTTACTTTGAGATAGAAGAAGTAGCAAAACACAAACTTCTTTTTGTTTATTTACATTCCCCTCTAATATATATATTATTTTTTATTTAATGTGGTAAAAGACAAAATGAATACTCTGTGCCAAGTTTCAGACATGTATGAAATTTCAAGGCTTATTATGTTATTAAGCTTCTGAAATAAGGATTTGTGTTTATAAAAAAAGTGCTGACACAACCTGCACTCTGAGCAGTGGTAATGCCACCACCAAGAGCTCGGTTCCCATGCGATGTGAACAGCCCAGATTTCCTTAGCCTAATACAATGAAAGATTTAAAACAGAGGAAATAATTTCCAAGAATCATATTTCTGCTGTCATGTTTGCAGTCACATTTGGGTTTAAAAGATGGGAAAACCCGAATCTATTTATATATTCTCAAGTTACACCCACAAAACAGGATCCCAGAGAAATTCTCACAAACAGGGTTTGCAAGAATACAGCAGAAGTGTGTGTAGGTAGATGTGGGTGACTGGATGGATTATGTATGTAATCAACATGTAAAGCTCTGTAATACTGGAAATAATAAATTGTTGTGAAGGGGTAAGGGTGGAAAGTGCACTTTACATGGATTATCTGCCCTAGTTCCTGTTCTTATTTTTGGAAAGCAATCAGCTCTTCGTGAGAACTCAGCACCACGCTGAGCCACCCTGGGGCTTTTCATGGCCCAGCCCTTCACTTTGCATTATCATCTGTTAGCAGCCACATCCTGTGCAGACTGATTCATTACAGCCAAGAAAGGCTGAGAGAACAGGAGACCCTCTGAACCCTGAGGTCTGAAATCACACTATCATACTTCTCTCAGTGCACTATATAAAATAAAGCTGCTTTTTCAATGGCATTGCCCCTAACTTTGGTAATTATTCCAAATAAAAGCTTATTTTAAGACAATATGTTATTTTAACTCAAGATCCTTGGAAATCAATGTTAACTCATATGCCTGATTTGGAAGACCATATGTTCATCCCAATTTAATTTAGACATAAAATCAAATAATTTTGACCACTTTTGCTTAATAGCTATGGTTAAACTCGAACAAAAATCAGGTAATCATAAACTGATCATAAACTGAACTCATATACTGATACTGATAGTATATTCATACTGTTTATCAATATTTATTCATTGATGTATATTAAGTACATTATTCTTTTCAACTATGGTAATATTTTTGTTTTCTGTGAAGTGTAAGTGCATGCAGTCAGAGATAATACAGTACATTGAACCTGTATTTTTAAACTCTAAAATGCATTACTTTTGAAACAGTATGATTTCCTGATACATAAGTATTGAACACAAATATGTCGCAAGTAATTTGAAAAATCTGAATTAGTGTCACAGTTTATTACTTTCCATTTTACTGTATTTCTAAGCATCTTAATATCTCACAGCAGTTTAAAGCATGAATTTAAATGTAAGAGCAACTATGAGAATCTTGTTTTACCCATAGATGAAGAAACTTCAGAGATAAAATGTCCAATGGACAGTGGCTGGGCTGGATGTACTAATCCTCAGTCTTAAACTTCCAGTTTCCTGAATTAACTCCAGGACTTTAAATTACATTCTTTGATGTATTTGTTTTAAAGTTGCAATGTGCACCTGAGTCTTTGTACAGAATTTTTTCTGCCTCCTGTCATGATTACAGCAATAGCAGGACAAAAGCAAACTCTGTACATAAGCCAGCTCTATGACAGAGTGGCAGAAACACAATTGCTGAACCATGTAGAAACACAGTTTGCTGGTACCAGTGCTACCATAGCAAGCAGCGAGGGATGTGTATTGATGTGGCAATAGGAGAGCTGTCAGAAAGCATCAGTGTGGGCACAGTCCATGAATCCCATTTGTCTCCTGTGTAACATGACTGATTACAGCTAAATTACAGTGACTTTAAATGTACAAGTCAATTTTCTAAGCTAATTAAAATCAGTACTAGGGAGGCTAGTACTTCTAAGGTTAGCAAAATTCAGCTCCTATACAGCATACTCAAGAACAATGGAATATATATATACCTGATTTGAATAGAAATTCATTAGCTGGAGTTCAAGGCAAACAGTGCTACTAATAATCCACAGATTGCCATTTTACTGTATCCCTTATAACAGGAACCAAATGGGCATAAACTGTGTTTGCAGAGACATGGATATGTTTCCCAAAGAATCAAGGTTCTATTAGAAACTAAATTGACCCACAGAAACACCTCAAAACAGCTGAAAACATACATCATAGATATGTGTATGGATATTCAGAAATACGGCGGACATTTTACACCTTTTGTCTGCAAACTGTCGGAGGCATCTTAGAGGTCATCATGAAACTGGTGTCAAGAGAACAACAGCAGCCCATGCTTCAACAGCATACAATAATTCTAAGATAGGATCGTTCAGCTAATGCTAGAAACAAGAGGATATTTTTAGAAAATTTCCCTCTTAAAGGTCATCTTCATCCCATTAATCCTGCTTTACAAAAAGACTGGTTTTACCCAACCAGGTCACTAAAGCATAGGTGAACACTCTTTCTTGATCCTCTCCATTCACAAACTCATCCTTTTGATGCCCAATTCATTCATGTTCTAATATCAAAACAACCTGTTAAAGCTTTCAAGGCAAATGACACTCAAACAGGAAAGGGATGAGAATGTTATGCTCCAAAGGAAATCATCCGAAATTATCATTCATAAACTAGTAACAGAAGATAAGTGGTTACAGGGTTGGCAGTACCTCTGGACTACCTGTAGGGTCTGAGGTATCAGGCTTCACACCTTTACTTTGTCTGACCTAAATTCTACCATTCTGGTATTTTTAGAAAGAACCTTGAAATACGGCAGCTTGTGAGCCAGCCAGGAGCCCTCAGCACATTTAACAAGGCTCAATAGCTCTGCTAACTTTCTCTTTTGTCAATTGAGATTAATGCAGTGATTAGGTGACTTTCTTAAATGAGGTATTGTTTCATTTCAGCAATAGGAAAGCTACAGTGTATAAAATAATAAAGACTTTGAACCAATTAAGCCGTCTAAAATCATATCTATTTCCCTAGGGCTCAATGTGTCTTGAAAAGCTAGGAAAACACAACAGTTTCAAATCCTCTCTCCCTCCACAAACCCCACAGCCGACAACTGTACTTGACCTTCTCCTTTCGAACTATTCTGTCATCTTTAGCTCTTAATTCTAGTGGAGCAGCTGTGTAAATATAGCCGGAACTGAGAAACCATAATCTTCAAAGCTCAGGGATTATTCTCTCTTACTTTCCTGAGGTTTTTGCAGGCAGGTATTTAGCCTGAAAGTACTGTCTAGCCTCCCTGCCTTTTTTTTGCCTTAGATTTTAGGTTTGCCTCTGAGTAAAATCAGTGTGTGACTACTCAGTCCCGTGGGGAGCATCACCCACTCGCTCAGAGGCCCTGGGCTCATTCCCAGCCAGCACCAATAGAACGGGATACTGGCAGGGAGGAACTGAAGTCCTTCATGTGCTGTGTGGACCTTTGGTCAGCTAGGTCTACAAAACTGCAATTTTTCTTTTTTACAGATGGTTTAAGAAGACTGACTAATGGTTTAAAGAAAGGCAAGGCACCAGCTATGTATTGGCCCTTTATTTTGTTCTCAGACAGGCAGGATGGCTGTGGGAGCCCACATGACAAGCCCCCAGCACCAGCCTGCTGTGAAGCCAGGCTGTGTATTTCTCTTCAATTTATTCACACAGCTCTGCAGTCTCATACTGCTCCTAAAAATAATCACAGCCTGCAGAGCAGCATGAGGGGCAGGCCTTCACATATACCTATGTCAGTCAGGATTAAAAAAAAAAAAAGAAGGGTTGTTTTGGCTTGGGGACACAAATCTATCAGAGCAGGGTGTAAACTGTGACCCTCTCAAAAGATGAGTCACCCAGCAGTAAAGTGAAAACACTGATCCTAAAAGCACTGATTCATGCCTAGATTTCTCTCTCAGAAGTTAGGCAGCATTATGAGCACACATTTGCCAGCCTTCATGCACTGCAATCTGACAGCTGACTCACGACTGCATGTTAGGACTAGTGCCCTATATATGGGGGATGCAGGTCGACTGTGTTTTACACACTCTGTCTTACCAAGTCCTTTGTAGCATCAATTTGCAGTATCTAAATCCTCCCTCCATGTCAAGAATGACACTCACCTCTCAACAAGTTTCAGCCAGACACTAATTAACACTCTGCTATTAGTAAACAAATGATCCAAGATACAGATAACGTCCCCTCAAGGAGACAAAACTGCTTCACTCAGACCTGCTGAGGTCCAGAAGGGCTTAGCAAGCCCCCGCCACCTTCCAGCTGCTTCCAGCTCCTTGCTGGTCTGTGTGACCACAAAGTCCTGGGTAACGAACTCCTGCAGGCCCAGAGTGCTCTGTCAAAGGCTACAGAAGCACCCAAGTCAGGCTGGGAAGCATGGGCTGGCTGTGGGTATTGTTTTCCATACAAACGATCAATCATGTCTCACTAAAACATGAAAATTTGAAGAGCAAAATGTTTCACCTTTTTTTTTTTTTCCGAATATAAATGCACATTCAGTACAATGCAACTTAAAAGTGATCTGAGAACCTGGAGCCTCATTATCCCACGATATTTTTCCTAGCTGAAACAGTCTGATGCTCACACACAGCTATGCAGCTAGAAATCAGAGACCTGCAGGCTGGTTAACTGCCATTGTGTGTAAATAGCTGAGGCAATGCTATGCAAACTTTCATGAGCTAAAAGAAGAGATAAGGTGACAAGACCTTAAAGCTTGTTCAATAGCACCAATTCAGATGCAATTCCTTACCTCCTAGAGAAGCAGGTTAAGATAGTCACCTGAAATCTTGCAGAACACAGCGTTCATTTATAGCCCTTTGAGGAAAAAGTATTTTCAATTTAAGATTTGTAACTCCAGCGTTGTAACAACATGACACCTGCTTATTCAGCTACTCTGAAGATTTTCTTACATACCAGTATTTAGGCCTCAACTGAAAATTCATCATATGGAAAAACATGATCCACACCTGGCAGGACCGTGCCAGCAGGAACTCAATCAGTTCACATGCTGAATGCTCTCCTGCAATCGTTTTGTTCATAATTGGAAGACTGTCACAGTAATACAAAACAGTTTCAGAGGTAAAGTTACTACATTTGTATACTGTACTCTCAGGACTGTCACTGTAAATTTCCAGCAAAACAGTTCTAATACAGATAAAGGCATAGCTTGAATTTAAAAATAATCCCCTAGAGTCTTCAACTTCCAAGTCAGTATTAACACAGTAAGAACCACGACATTTTAGAAACAGTACTCTCCACCTTCTCTCACTTTTCCCTCCAGAGTGCTAGAGTACAGATCTGTCAAGTCTTTGTAATTAAAATCATTCACTGCTGTTTTTATGCACAGAAGAATTGAGGGAGACTGCCACCAGATAAAACACTAGCATGTTTAATATGCAAAACAAAACACAGTTGTTTTTTTTTAAGCAGTATGCCTTTTCAACTATTCCCAACAGAAGCCTAATGAGTACTGAAAATGGAGCAATTAGTATTTGGTATCAGTTTGTTTACCTGGTACAAAGAGCCAGCCTGCCATCTCACCTTCCTTGGCTCAGGAATACAGTGCATCCAGTAGGAAGGAAAATATTAGCCAGATTATACCAGTTATACACCAAATTCATAGGACTCAGCATCACTAATATAGCTTTTTCCTCAGGACTAAGAGTAACCTACATTTTGATGTGCCATCAGTTACATAAACAAAAATAAAAATATCAGGGTTTTGAGAGAGAGTATTCTGGTATTTGGGTGTTCTGGTTCAAACTTAGCCATTTTCATTTGGAGGCTAAAGAAAGTTTTTCTTGTCTATGCTTGGGTCCTGAAACTAATTAGAAGCTTGCCATACCAACACATTCTACTTACTGCTGTAACTTCCCAGAAGAAAATTCACCCAAGGCTTAACTGCAGATCAATCCCTCAGACAGCTTTAGATACACAAGGCTAAAGAAATTAAATCAAGTTCCACCTCAGAGTACGTGACATATGCTCAACATTGCCTATTAAGTGTTGCATGTATCACAAAACAGGCTCAGCTATATACAAGATGTTTCAAATTCTGCAAGAGCCATCACCTTGGAAAAGTCATGGCAGCAGGTATTTCTTCCATGAATATGAAGACATACCATTGATCCAAAGTTTTCAATGAGATACCTCCAATTTCTAACACTGTGACATTTATAAGCCTCACCACATTTTAAGACTTTGGTTATTCAACAGAAATACTGATTTGAGTAAGAGCAGAACTATGTGCACAGAGGTTGATAAGAAAGTACCACTGCAGCACAAGAAGTCAGACACCTTCTCTCTGCAGGCTTGTTTTCAATTGTTTATTGAGGTTTAAGAAGTCATCCACATTTCTATAAATATAGACATTACTTGAGTAAGTGACTTACAATGTCACCAGTGCAGGTACATATATAACCAACATACAAAAGCTCCACTGGAAGCTACTTCAGTTTATTCAAAAAGGACCAAGATGTCATAAAAAAAACAAACAGCTGTCACTTTCAGTTATCGAAGACACTAAAGTGCATTTTTGGTTATCTCCTGGTCGAACAGCTGCTGGTTAAAAAGCTTGATTTTTTTTTTTTCAACATAGCTAAATTACATTGATTGACATTCGGTTTGTAGCTGTCATCCTCCTGATACATGGCAGCAGGTAAGAAAAATGTATTACTTTGCTGGTTGAGAGGAGGAAATTGATTTTGCTAATTTCTACTTTTTTTTTAGTCTGGTATTACCAACAAAAGTTTAAAGATAATCTAACATTCTCATGAATTTCTACAGCACCACTAAAGTTAGTCTTAAAAATCCAGGCTCTGCTTTAGCCCTTTAAATTGCTAACCAAGTATCTAAAGAGTCACTTGAAGCTCTGTACCAGTAAGAAAAACTACCCTCCCTTTTCTGTCAAGCACTATCCTGCCCAGTTAACACTGTTTGCACACTCTGTAAACAAGAACAGCTTAAAGCATAATTAAAGCAGAACACAGGCCCATCTTGAAAATCTTCTTCCCCCTTCCCCCCCGCCCCCCCCCCCCGCCCCCCGGTAGTGTCTAATGTTTGAGTGTATAAAGCATTATTACATTCCTAACCACAAAATACTGTAAGAGTCACAACAAAAAAGCATACGTTGAAAGTGACATAGCAATACTGCTTTAATAAAATGGGATATTTTGGGGAGATACAAGATGTGCTCTGCTAATTTTAACTCCATCTTTACCTCATTATAAGTATGTTATATTGCCAGGAAAGCCAACAACAGGGCAAAGAATGCTGCACTGGTTAGAACCACAGCAGCCATAGTTGTTCTTTATAGCTCCTTTACTGCTATTCATTGACTTTTGATACTAGGAGGACATAAAACTCACCATTCAGAAATAAATTACTAATTTTGAGTAACAGTTTAAACCTGATTAGCACTGTATAATGATGAATGGCTACTGCTAAAAAACAAAAACCTTATATACCAAAAAACATGCTATATGTTGAGAAATCACTTTTTCATGCTCCATCGTGTTGTTTACAGTTTTTACTTGTCAAAGTCTTTCTTTTACCAGTTGAAGAATCCACAGCACTTAAAATTTCAAGTGTTTGAACTGAACGTGATTCAATTTCAAAAAAGTGCCAAATTAAAAAAACCTACACATGTAGCCAAGCTTTCATAAAAATCCTCAAACAAGGTAAAAAAAAACCAGCCTCAACAAAATTATGGGTTGCTAGCTTCATACATGTTTTTAAAGCTGTATAATGTTCACCTAAGCACTCCACTTACGAGCATTAGAAGTTTAAAAACACAGAACACCTTCAATGCAAATTGCTTGCAGAGGGCACCCTCAAACATATGACTACAACACTAAGCAGAAAACCCTCGTTTTATTTGGCTATTTAGACATCCATGTCACATATACCCACCCATCCATTTCCTGATAGCATTACATCATCTATTAGGGCTTCTGAAATAATACAGAGCCAAAAAACTCAGAAGAGACTAGTTAAAAAAAAAAATAAAAATCCACAAGTGCACAGCCTTACTGCACACAGCAAGGTTGTGCAACTGATTGTTCAACGTAACTAAGCTTAACGGCATCGAAACAGGCAGGCCTGGCTTTGGAAGCTGTCTTACGTCAAATTTTGACCATGTAACTACACTAGAATAGAAAGGTCAAAAAAGAACTCATCTCTTCTTTTTCTGCTGCCTCAACATTTTCCTTCGCTTAATTATCATATCATGTAGTTTCTCCAGTCCCTCTTTAAGTCCGTCTCCAATGATTGCACAGGTAGGCTGCAAATGCCAGGGTGTTGAAGAACTCAGCTCGCTCATTGCTAACATTTTCTCTATTTCAGAAAGGGAGAGAGAGTTCCTCAGGTCCTGCTTGTTAGCAATGATAAGGACAGGCACTCCTTGATTCTCAGATATCCTAGTAATCTTATGTAGTTCTGTTTTAGCCTCCTCCATCCTCTCAACGTCGACGGAGTCCACCACAAACACGATGCCATCGGTGCACCTTGTGTACGACTTCCACAGCGGCCTCAGCTTCTCCTGGCCGCCCACATCCCAGAAGTGGAAAGTGACCGTCTTCGAGTTGCCTAGCGTCACTTTGATTTTCTCCGTATTAAATCCTTTAGTGGGGACAGTGTTGACGAACTCATTGAACTGCAGTCTGTAGAGCACCGTCGTCTTCCCAGCGCAGTCCAGCCCCAGGATGACGATGTGAAAGCTCTGGAAGGAAGGCAGGCTGGAGAGGATCGGCGTCTGGTCCGAGAGTCCATTCCCCATTGCCAGAAGGGAAGGTGACAGCAGGCTGCCACGAGCAGAGGCGGCTCCCGCGGCTGCGCTCGGATCCTGCCAACGACACAAGCGGCCTTAGAGCCCGCTCCGCCGGCGCCGGGGCTGCGCGGCCGCAACGCGCCGGCCACGGCGCCGCCGCCCGACTGCGGGGGCGGCCGCGGGCAGCGCGACGCGGAACGCCACACGTCCCCCGCCCCGCCCGGCGGCTGCGGCCGCTCCCGGCACTGCGGCTCGCCCGCACCCGCGCCCCCCGCCGCCCCTCGCCGCGCCCCAAGCCTACCGCGGCTCCCTCAGCGCGGGGAGGGGCGCGCTGCCCGCCACCCCCATGGCCACGCGCCGCCGCTGCTCTCGCGGCCGCTTCTGCTGCGGCTCCCGCTGCTGCTCCCGCAGACGCTCCCTCTTCCGCTACTGCTGCGGCTCCTGCTGCTTCTCCCGCAGTTGCTGCTGCTGCCGCTACTGCTGCGGCTCCGGCAGTCGCTGCTGCTGCCACTACTGCTCCCGCTCCGCTCCTGCCGCTCCCGCCGCCGCCCGCGCGACTCTCCCCTGCATCTGCTGGTGGGGCACCTCCCAGCGCGCGCCTAGCCCCGCGCGCCCCTCCCCGTGCCCTCCCATTGGCCTGGCCGCGCGCGGGGGGCGGGGAGCGAGCCGCCTTCCGCCTCGCCCATTGGCCGGCGGCGCCGGCCGCTCACGGAGCGCCCGAGGATCGTACCGTCCGCAGCCGAGCGCTTCGGGCCGCAAGAAGGGGCCGCTCCCCGCCCACGCCCTGCCTTGAACGGCCCCCCGCTCCTCCTCTTCCCCCTCCCGAGGCGGAGCCGCTGCCTCACGCGGGCCGTTCGGGGCAGGCCGGCGCGGCCGCACCCTCCGCCTACGGCAGCCTCTCCGCCCCGCGGCGGGCGGCAGCGCCCCTCCGGCGGGCCAGCGCCCCGCCCCTTCTCGGGAGAGCGCGCGTTCATTGGGCACCGTTGCCGTCACTCCACCGCGGCCCCCGGCCGCCTTGGGGCTCTGCCGTGCCCCGCCCCCTCTCCACACCCATTGGATGTAGGTGCTGTCACTCTAGCGCGCCCCCTGTCGGCCCCGGGCGGTGCCTCCCCGCGCACCTGCGCCGCTGCCGGGGGCGCGCGGCCCGGCCGGGGCGGGAGTGCTGAGGGCTGTGGGAGCGCCCCTCGGCACGGGCGGGCTCGGAGCTGCTTCTGAAATAAAAGTGCGGCAGCCTGGCTGTGTGCTCCCATCGTACGTGCTGTATGTGCCTTTGACCTGTCCCCGCGAAACCGGAGAGACTGTCCGGGAGGGGCCGGGAATAACCTAATGCGTGACACGGTTCTGATGGTCGCTTGGCGCACAGGGATGGCAGCAGTGCTCGGGTCTGAGTGAACACGCAGTGGTGCCTGACTGGGTTGCAAGAAAGGTTTCCCACACCACAGAGACATGTTAAGTAATCCTGCATTTTCATATCTCAGGCAGATTTGAGCAGGGAAACGTTTCCCAGAACTAATTACGAGTGTCTGATAACACATTGACTACATTTACTGTTTCCAGAGCATACAGGTGTTAGAGGAGGCCTGCAGGAGGAGTGTTTTGTCTCAGCTCTTCTTGCTGCCGAACATGGTTCTGTTCCCTCCCGTGTTCCCTCTGTTCCTTCTGTTCCATGCTCTAAGGTTCACTTAGCCCCTTTGCCGCTGCAGCTTGCATGGCTGTGGCAATGCAGATGGTCACCAGTGTGAAACAGCACACAGGAGGATCAGAGCAGAGCATGCTACAAAAATCTTCATCTATAGTCCTTAGATAAAAAATTAATCAATCTTTACGATAAAAGCATATGTTTACCTGTTAGCTAAAGCTATTGTGCTACTATCCTAGTCCAAGTGTATGTTTTTCTGTAGTCAGCATCACAATCATAGAATCATAGAGTGATTTTTGCTGGAAGGAGCTTTAAAGATCATCTAGTTACAGCCCTGGGGTTGCCACATTTTTCTTCACAGAGAAAAGCAAGGCACAATTCTTCCCAAGGATTTCTGAGATTCGCATTCTCTGAACCTCAGAGAAAGGGAAAACACAATTCTTATCGCTTGCTGTGCCTGTGTTGTGCCAAAGTAGAATGCAATATGGAGATTGTTTATCCAAAGTGAGGATGTTTTGTTTCCTTGGCCTATCAAGGCCAAGAGAGAGAGAGTGTGTGTGTGTGTGTGGACTGTCGGGTGACAGTCACTAGATTCAGTGCAGTTGTGCACAGGGTTGAGTGCTTGGCAGAGGCAGTTTTAGATGTATAGAATAATATAGTCTAATAAAGTAATTAATTAGCCTTCTGGTATCAGTGGAGTCAGGTGCATCATTCTCTCCCCTTCGCTGGAGTCACCTTTGATTTGCGATACCCCACTGCTGTGGGCAGGGACACGTTTCACTAGACCAGGTGGTTCAGAGCTCCATCCAACCTGGCCTTGAACACTTCCAGGGATGGGGCATCCACCTTCTCTGGGCAACCACCCAAATCTTTGACCAGCTGGGCTTCAGTAAAAGAGAAGGGTCATTTTCAATATTAGTCTCACCTTTTTGTCTAGAGGACTTTAAGATTTTTTGATGGGGCTGCTGAAAAGGGTTAATTTACAAGAATATTCAGACAATCATATTTATTTTTTTTCCCTTTGAAAGCATTGTAGTCCATATTTTGAATCACAGATAATTTTATGTAAAATAGAAGTAATTGAATAGTAAAGGGAAATATAATAGTAAAAAAAATTCCATCGTGTCGAATTCCATCGTGCTGTAGGCAATGCTTCACATTATTAAAGTATTAAGATACTCATTCTAGTCCTACTAAAAATAGCAAAATTCTAATTTGCTTACATCTGAGATTAATATTTCACTGCTTTTATCTTTGTTCGTTATTTACATCCTGATCTTGCAGCTGATTCTTTTTGGAGGAGGTGGCCTGTTTGTATAGGAAGGTGATTTTACATCTATGGAAAGGAGGGGTAAGTTACTACCCCTAAGGACAGCTGGTGAGGTTTTTGATTTGGCAGTATTTTACAGTACTTTTGCATAACATAAAGAACTGCATAGCATACAATGTAATAAGAAAGCATCTATACTGGCAGGAAAAGTGGGCCTTAATTATTTAATGAATGGTTTTCAGTAATTCAAATTGGGAGGAAACAAACTAGAAATACCTTGTTAAGGAATATTACTGCAGATAATAGATTTATTCATAAAGTTTGACAAGCTGAAATAAATCAAATTGACCTTTATCTCCACCTACAAAATTAGCCATCCCCTACTTTTAATGGGAAAATAACCCTATTAGATATTATGGTCTCCTAAACCTTCATGTTTGATTGCTACCAAGATGCATTCAAACTTTAACACAGCTTCCTAACAATACACTTTACAATTAAGTCTATGAGAATGGATCTTGGTTAGCTCCTCCCCTCATGGAAGGTATTTTGATTTTAAACATAAGATGCATAAGGCTTGTTTTTATCTCTTGTTCTGCTGAAAAGCAGTCAATACATAATATTTTATTGGAAAGGGAGGGATAAAGAACTGATGTTTTTTTCTAAGGTATAGCATATCCAACACAGTAGGTGAAGAAGGAATCTCATAAATCTTGTAAAAAGAGTTTTATGACATCAGGGAGGTCTTTTTAAGATTAGACAGAAATTAGTATCTTCAATAACATGAGCATACCTGTATTTGTAAATATATACATGGAAATAATCTGTGCTCTCCAGAAAATGCCTGGACACTCCCTACAGTTAATTTATCACATATACCTGTTGTAACTTGCTATGCAGTGAATTATGATCTCTCTGGGGCTGAGACTATTTTTCACTGCAAGTCTTCTTTGCACCTTGATCTTAATTAATGCCTGTAGGCACTTCTGCAAAACAGCTATTAAATAACAATCCAAGTGGATCAGCTCCTCCCATACACTTCATGCTGCTTTAGAAGTCAAACGAGCAGACTGGGCAGGTGTTATGGAGTAATGGTATCTAAATTAGTGGGGGTGTAGAAGAGTTGACACATTCAACCTCTGATAATTGAAGGTAAGGGTAAAGCAAGGCTCTGATTATCCTGTAGAACTCTTGAATGAAGGAGCTGTACAGAAGGAGCACCTTTCACACTTCCCAAGTGTGTAGCTAAATGGGGGAGTGGGCTGTTCTTAGATGACAGCTGAAAATAGCTGCAATATACATGTAAGAGGAAACAATGGTGAAAGGCTCGAGCCACATGCAGAATTTTTAATGCAAAATAAGGAGGTGCCTAATTTC